>CAWUFW010002581.1:0-1236347 GCA_963921515.1 Calotriton arnoldi
GTGATTTTTCCGCCGATGGCGGTTTTCGGTTTGTGTGATCGTAATGGCGTGGTCGGTGTTCAGACGGTGTGTGCGGGCGGATTTTTGCCGCTTCCATGCCTGACGGATTTTTTTACGCCGGGTATCGTAATGGGCCCCAAAGATTTTGGTACTCCCTAAACTGGGTAAGGACCCGCTCGACTGTTCCCACTATATGCCTATGTCGCTTATAAATGCTGATGTAAAAATTTAAACTAAGGTTTTAGTGAATTGCATGACCAAAGTAATCACCTGACTGATTCTTCACTCACAAATGGTTTTTTGCCGGGGCACTCTTCAACTAATCACCTATGCACCCTCTACCACATACTTTAGCTGGTGAGGGACAATGTAGATGAAAAAGTCCTTTTTTCCCTGGATGCCGAAAAGGCTTTAGATCGGGTGGAATGGGGCTATTTATTTCGGACGATGGAATCGATGAGCATTGGATAAAACTCTCTCACACTGATTAAGGGAATACAATATAATCTCACTGTGTAGGTTAATTTTGCTGGCTTTAGGCCCACATACTTTCAGATACACTGTGGTACCAGACAAGGGTTCCCCCTATCACCTTTATTGGTCCTATTGATAAATAGACATAATATCGAAAAAAAATATAGAATGGACAGAATATCGAATTCAAAATATAGAATGGACATAATATCGAATGGACATAATATAGTGGTTAATAATATCGAAATAAAGGTAAGTAATATCGATTTTCAAAATATAGAAGTACATAATATAGGCATTAAAAAATATCGAATTTTTAATAATATCGAATTTTTGTAAGTGTTTAGTATGTTAGTATATGAGTTAAAAATGTATATTATTTGTAATGTATGTTTAATATTTTTTAAAGTTACTGAAATTTATGTAAAATTATTTTTGCGTAATTTAATTCTGTAGCGGGTTGTGGGTTTATAGGGGAATAGGGTGGGAAGTAATTTAATTATAGTAAATTAAATATTAATTTTTAGGAATTATTAATTATTTTTAATTTAATTTTGCGTTTTAGTTCTGTAGCGGGTTGTGGGTTTATAGGGGAATAGGGTAGGAAGTAATTTAATTGTAATTAAGAAAATATTTATTTTTATTTATTGGTATTGATAATTAATGTATTGTTAATTAATTATTAATTGGTAATTAATTTTTATTAATTGGTAATTAATTTTTATTAATTGATTAATTGATAATTATGTTAATTGTATTAATTTATTATTCGGAGCGGGTTGTGGGTTTATAGGGGAATAGGGTGGGAAGTAGTTTAATTGTAATTAAGAAAATATGTATTTTTATTTATTGGTATTGATAATTAATTTATTGTTAATTAATTATTAATTGGTAATTAATTTTTATTAATTGGTAATTAATTTTTATTAATTGATTAATTGATAATTATGTTAATTGTATTAATTTATTATTCGGAGCGGGTTGTGGGTTTATAGGGGAATAGGGTGGGAAGTAATTTAATTGTAATTAAAGAATTATTGAAATTCTTTTTGTGTATTGATTAATTTATTGTTAATTAATTATTAATTGGTAATTTTTTTATTACTTATTACATTTTTGGTATTGAAAATTAATTGGTTGTTGATTAATTATTAATAAGTAATTAATTTTTAATAAATAATATTTATTGGTATTTATAATTAAGTAATTATTAAATATTTTGTAATTGGTAATTAATGTTAATTACTTTTTTATTGGTATTGATAATTAATTTATTTTTATTTAAATATTAAATCATTACTTTCCCTACTGTTGCACTCACTGGAGTGGGAATAGTAATTTTTACCCCTACGCTATCCAACGCTTTCCCTACTGTTGCAGTCACTGGAGTGCGAATAGTAATTTTTACCCCTACGCTATCCAACGCTTTCCTTACTGTTGCACTCTCTGGAGTGGGAATAGTAATTTTTACCCCTACGCTATCCAACGCTTTCCCTACTGTTGCACACACTGGAGTCGGAATAGTAATTTTTACCCCTACGCTATCCAACGCTTTCCCTACTGTTGCACTCTCTGGAGTGGGAATAGTAATTTTTACCCCTACGCTATCCAATGCTTTCCCTAATGTTGCACTTACTGGAGTGGGAATAGCAATTTTTACCCTCCCGCTATCCAACGCTTTCCCTACTGTTGCACTCACTGGAGTGGGAATAGTAATTTTTACCCTCCCGCTATCCAACGCTTTCCCTACTGTTGCACTCACTGGAGTGGGAATAGTAATTTTTACCCTCCCGCTATCCAACGCTTTCCCTACTGTTGCACTCTCTGGAGTGGGAAAAGTAATTTTTACCCCTACGCTATCCAACGCTTTCCCTACTGTTGCACTCACTGGAGTGGGAATAGTAATTTTTACCCCTCCGCTATCCAACGCTTTCCTTACTGTTGCACTCTCTGGAGTGGGAATAGTAATTTTTACCCCTACGCTATCCAACGCTTTCCCTACTGTTGCACTCACTGGAGTGGAAATAGTAATTTTTACCCTCCCGCTATCCTACGCTAAAAATATTGAATATTTTTTATTAATATTAAGTTAATATATATATGTATTAAAAAATAAAAATGTATGTTTATTTTTTTATAACTTACATTAATTATTTATTAATGTTAAGGTTATTTAAGTATTTTTAAGTATGTTTCAGTTAATTATATTTATTATTTTATTAATTTTACATTACTTTTAATACATTTAAAAAATTCGATATTTTAACAAACTATGGTGTCCATTACGATACCGGGCGGAATAAAAACCGCCATCCACCATAGCAGGAAAAAACCGCCCGCCTACACCCTCTGAATACCGACCGAGCAATCAGGATGTCGTGAAGCGAACACCGCCCGCGGCGGAAAAAACACACAAAATACCGCCCGTCTATGTCCGAGTCGAAGTCCATCCGTCCGACACGGACGCAAACCCGCACGACAACCCAAAACCGCCCGCCCTGACTACCGAGACACCGGCCGTGAAATTAGGATCTTCCCAACATGAGCGCAGCAAATCCACAAATACACCGCCCGCCATCGTAAACAACAGTGATGAAAATGGACACGGCGGAAGCCCTGGCAGCCACGTCCCTGCACAGAAACCATCCGCGGACCAAAGAAACACACACAACATGGCCAACAAGTCCACACAGCAAGCAACGCCCAAATACCCAAACACAGTACACATCCCGAAAACACATCCCCCTGGACAAACAAATAAACTACAAATCCCAGAACACCAGCCACAACACACCTGAAAACAACAGCACATCATGACACACCCACATAGGTAAGTACAAATGCAGCCCCTTCACAGACCACAATCTGTTGCAACACTACAAACTGAGGACGAGAGCACAGAACACAGCGAGACAGAAAGGACAGCAGCACACCACAGACACGCACCCATCACCACCACCACCACCAAACACCGGCCCCACAAACCCCCTGCACATCACACACCACACACACACACCGCACCAGCACCACAAACACCAAACCACACACCATGGCAGCACAGAGAATGCCCAAGTTCACGTCCACTGAGCTGACGGTCATGGTCGACGAGATCATCAAGGTGCACCCACAAATCTATGGGAACCAGGTCCAACAGACACCACTAGCCACCAGAAACCGTTTGTGGATCAGGATCGTAGACCAGGTCAATGCAGTCGGGAACGTGCCACGCAACAGAGCCGAAATCACCAAGAGGTGGCACGACATGAAAAGAGTGGTCAAAAAGAAGGAGGCCAAGAATCGGCAGCTGGCTGACAGGACTGGCGGAGGAAATCCCGCGCTATTTAAGACCTTCAAGGCGTGGGAGGAGAAGGTGCGAGGCATCCTACATCCGGAGAGTCTCACCGGAATACCAGGGGGAATGGAGGCTGGTAAGTACAAACAAATGTATACCAGCACACCGCTATGTACTCACATGCACTACCACTATGCCATAGCTCCGAGGGACAAACACCCCCATGTCCAGTACACAATACACAAGACATCACTCACACATGCAACAGACTAACTAACAAAACCATGGGGGCATGTGTACAGTCAGCCAGCACCGCAACTCCCACCAGGTCCCCTTGTAGTCCAGATGCGCCAGAAGGATCACACCCCACACCCACACTCATGTGTCAGCCATAGCTGCACTAACCGACAGGTAACAGGTAAGTAGCCGGAACACAAAGTCAGTGGGTCGGAGGGGGGACAGCTGAAGTACAACACCCACCAGGCCCCCAGTCCTACAGCACAGCAAGGTGGAGCACAGCCCACACCCATGTGTCAGCCACTGCAGTGCACACCTTCAGCCAACAGGTAGAAATCTTACCGTACATGGAGGGGTTTCTGTGGATGGTAAGCCATCACCACAACACACAACACCGCCCCCACTCCCACAGACCAGCAAGATGGAGCACCCCTCCCTCCCAGTACCATATGGCATCCATTGCATTGCGCCCTCCAAACCAACAAGAAGGTAGAGTACTGTACAGGGCGGGGTGTCTGTAGGCATGAGGACAGTATTACGACTAACATTTGGGAAATGTCACGTAGCAGAGGAACACGC
This sequence comes from Calotriton arnoldi, assembly GCA_963921515.1. NCBI lineage: Eukaryota > Metazoa > Chordata > Amphibia > Caudata > Salamandridae > Calotriton > Calotriton arnoldi. The sequence goes on from CAWUFW010002581.1 coordinate 4,583, forward strand.
AGCACTGCTCCCTGTCATAATCATGTGACCAATGTGCACACGGACATGTATTACAGAGTCATAGCCCACATGAGCCATCACAAATACAGCAACACCCATGGAGCCACGTCTGCATGCACAAGTCCCACTAGAGTACTGACCCACATGGCGGGCACTGTGCCACTCATCACACACATCAGCAACACCATCGAAGTCCTGTCCATGTAGTCGTTACTGCCTGTTCCCCACAAAACGTACAACATCGCCCATGTAAGTCTAACCTGTCTAGAACTAACAGTGTGGAACCCCAGTAATGCACATAAACACCACTGGACCCATGAAACACACAGCCACACAATGCACATCCAACATACCATCCATCTCATCTGTCAGCCCCAGTGTCATGAAAGGTATGTCATCGGAACAGCTGGCCCTCACACAGTAGTTCTGCAAAGATACCTGCCCATCACAAATAATGTGTCTGCAGTGACTGAAGCGCACATCCCACTGATTTACAACATACATAATATAGTCAACACCCCAAGAGCACTGCATTGCTGCACATGGCCGAGGGTAGCACGCACACCAAGGAATTGGCCCATCTGCAATATGTCGTGTGGCACACAACCATCACTCACTCACTACAATGCTTGCAGTGTAATGTCCATAAATGATAACAGTGAGCAGATATGCTGGGGATGTCAGACATACACACACCTTTGTCTCTGCACTGTCATGTTGCCAAAACACATGTCCCGTTCTGCACACATATGTCACAGTATGTACCCCAAAACCATATTTCACCTCAAAAGCGTTGAGGGGGCTGTACCCCTTTTGCCATCTGCGTTTCTAAGCGTCCCATTTGAACCCCAAAACCATATTTCACCTCAAAAGCGTTGAGGGGGCTGTACCCCTTTTGCCATCTGCGTTTCTAAGCGTTCCATTTGAACCCCAAAACCATATTTCACCTCAAAAGCGTTGATGGGTCTGGAGCCCGCATACACCCAAGCCACAAAATGTAGGAGTACAGCAACACACACTGATTGTCATCGCTAATCCGCCCCATGCCACATGAACACAACACACAGTTCCATTGCCTTGCTCACGCATACACACATCGTACATCCACACACATGCTACTGGGAAACCTGTGCACGACAGTGCACGAACTGTGAATGTCAGACAACCAATACAAACTTTGCAAGGTGCAACACAATAACCTATCTCATTCTCCCCACAGGTGCCGAACAGCTGGATGCTGGAGAGGGAGTCAGCAGCCAGCACAGCCAGTCCGCAAGCCCCCGACCCGGACTCACGGATGTAGAAGACCTAAACACCTCTTCGGACGAGGACCACCGAGCAGGCCCGTCTGGAGTGGCAGGGCCCAACCGCTCCCCAGGGCCCCTCCTACCCACCAACACATCACCCAGGGCTGCTGACCAGTCACAGACCCCTGCTGCCACAGTCGTTGCAGCCACCACCACCGCCGCAACAACCACCACCACCACGCCATCCCTGGCCACAGCACCTGTGCAAGGGGTGGCACGCCCGTCGTGCTCGACCCTGGGAGCCAGACAGAGGACCGTGGTGACCAATGTGGCAAGTGGGCAGGTCGGTGGCAGCAGTACCGGTGGGAGGAGCAGGGTCAGGCCAACGCAACTGAGCCTGGGAGCCAAGCCCTGCCGCAAATCTCAAGAGTCCTTGGGGCCTATGAAGAGGCCCAAGGACAATGGGCCAGGTCGGCTGCCGACACGCGGGAGGTCCTTGGGGTGTTGAGGTCCATGAACGCCCATATGGGCCAAATCGTGACCTGTATGGACAAACTTGTGGACCTCATGGCCCAGCAGGTGTTGGGGGGGAGGGCCCAAGCAAGGCCAGCCACACCACCGCCGCCACCACGTGCTGTGGCGCAGGGTCGTGCAACATCTAGTTCCCCTGCGTCCACAGCGAGTGAGCAGTCCTCAGCCACCACCAGCAGCCCACCAACACAACCCCCCCCTACCAAACGTGGAAGGGGCCATCCGAAGAGGAAACAGGTGTCCAGAGAGGACTACGCACGCTCCAAACGCCAGTGAGTGAGCCAGCCACCCTGACCACCTACTGCACTGACTTTGACTACGATCCTACCCCACACTGCCATGTGAATGGCATGTGTCTGTTGGACTGTGGACATAGAACTTCATGGGTACACCTTGACCATCACGCAGCCATGTCCGTCAACTCATTGTCACAGCATGCACCACTTCTGTCATCACCTTGCACACAATCACATTTCACCGCTGTAAATAAATACACCTTGATCACAATCTGCTTCATGTGCCCTGGGTTTAATCAACAATGTGCAACCGCCAACATGAGCAGGAATGCCTCTGCTGTGTGTCATGTAGATAGGCCAGGAGATGTTGTAGGGACCTAGGGGTGAAAATCAGAACAAGAGTCCATTCAATTAGTGTGTCACACACCCATCACACAGTACTTGTCACCAACTACATGCAATGTACACACATCTCACAGAGCAACAGGGCACAATGCCACAGCCACTGTCAGTGGCATACTACCCTGGACATGGACCATTGCCACACAGCACTCAGTGAACAAAAGGCCTCCGTCACAGTGCACACATACACCTGCACAACTACAGCTACTTCAGCCGTCGTAAATGGACACTCACCTTCAAGTGAAGTAGAGGGCGATGAGCTGCTGACGCACATTCACAGCTTCCTCCTCTCCACTGTCCTCTTCACTGGACCCATCCTGGTCTGCAGGCGGGGGCCCGGGCTGATCACCGTCATCCAATATTAGGGGGATCTGCTTGCGAATAGCCAGATTGTGCAGCATGCAGCATGCCACAACTATCTGGCACACCTTCTGTGGGGAGTACGCCAGTGCACCCCCGGTGCGGTCCAGGCATCTGAATCTGGACTTCAGGAGGCCAAAAGTCCGCTCCACCACACGTCTGGCCCTGCCATGTGCCTCATTGTAGCGGACATCAGCTGGTGTCCGAGGATTACGTAATGGGCTGAGCAGCCAAGGCCCATTCGGATAAGCAGAGTCCCCTGGGTGTGAGGGATACCGAGATTAGTTGCAATTCCAACTGTCCCCAAGACAGCATCGCACACCAGCCACGCTACACGAGTACACATACTCACCAACAATCCAAGCACGGTCCGGTTGCAGATTGGTCATCAGACGTGGTAAGATGCTGTTGCGCATGATGTGCGAGTCATGGGCCGATCCTGGAAACTTCGCACACACGTGTGTAATGACCATGTCTGCAAGGCACACCACTTGCACATTCAGGGAGTGGAAGTGCTTCCGATTCCTATATATGTGCTCCAGGGCCTGTGGTGCTACAAGGCCAATATGGGTGCAATCTATTGCACCAACAATGTGGGGGATCCGTCCAAGGGCATAGAAATCACCCTTCACTGCTGCCAATTCACGAGCCCTGGGGAATCGTATGTACCTGTTCCTGTACAGCATCATAGCTGACAGTACATCACGTAGCACCATGCTGAACATGGGCTGGGACATCCCACTTCCACTGCCCACTGTGTGTTGGAATGACCCAGTGGCGAAGAAATGTAGTGCAGCCATCACCTTAGCCGTGGGGGTAAATGCAGTCGGATACACCCTGCGAGGACGGAGGTGGGGTTCCAACAAGGCACATAGGCGATGCAGGGTGGGTCGGTCCAGTCGGAATTTCCGGATTACCTCCACGTCCTCCATGTCTGACAGCAATTGGTAGGGGCGATGTATGTTTGGTCTCCTCCTAGGAAAGATGGAAGTGGACACATGTCAAAGCAACACGCCACATGGCATTTCCACAAACACAAAACAAAAATGACTGACCAAGCAATTGAATCACAGAACAGCTGACAAGTAGGGACAGCACAGCCACAATACACTTACACAGGTCCCCTTACCAATAGCAATGAGCAGTGACACAAACCATTGCTATGAGCATGCACATGGGGATTTAGGCCTTAACAACTTGTAAGGCATGACGATGATATCAGACTGCATATTTGGGAAGCGGCAACACCACAGCAATATAACTAGCTGCTGTGCCTGACACAGCTTCCGCGGCTGGGTGAGTATGGCACACACCAACAACGCAATGGACACAGGCTGAGCGGCAAAAACAAGTGGGCCCTGTTGCACGAGGGGATATGAGACAGTCATTGATGTCCCTACTTCACCCTATGTACAGCACTGTACGGATCACACCTCCAAAACACATTGACAGGTGTACACATTGACAGCTCCATGACAACACAGCTGTGTGATTGCAAATACACATCACAAGTGACACGTAACGTAGCACGTGCCAAGTGGGAGATGTGCATAGTGAAAGATGGCATGTGTGTGCATATGCATGTCCCATGCTCCCATGCCAATGTGTACATGATGATGTGCCAACAGACATGTGGAGGCTGAGCACTGGCCGTCCCTGCACATGCGCACAGCATGTTGTGGCCCTGTCCAGTGTGGACCTGCTCCCACACACAAGTCATGGCCACACCTGCAGATGCATTGCGCACATCATACTGTGTAGTGCACATGACATCACTTAGCCGCAGGAGACATGGTTGATGGAGGGCCCACATGTACGCGTGGGTGGACTACACCAGACCGTCCAATGGTTGTCACCCCCAGTGAAGGTGTGCCTTCAACTGCGCCAATCTCAGACTGACATTCCTGACCCTTTCCCCACCCCCTTGGGGAGTGGCACATCTGACGGCAGCAGTGCACGAGTCCTAAATCGGAGTAGTGGGGGGACGCTGACGTCACGACCGGATGTGACATGTTGGAAGGTGGCTTGCACCGTCAGACTTAATGGCCTCCCCTCCCTCACCCCAATTTGCGTTTGCATCTGAGAAGCCAGCGCGTGCACAGGCAGCTCCGAGCTCGCACCAGAGAGGCCAAAGAGTGTATGTGTGGGTTCATTTGAACGAGTTGTCTGTCTCGCGATATAATCAGTGGCGGGACGCCGTCCACCTGCGTGGTACCCCGACTCGAGACCTGGACAACATTGACAATGCATGACAGGCTCCGCAGTCCGGATACACCACCTGCAACACACAGAGGCTGTAGCTGCCCTAGCGGCCCAGGCCGCGTCCAACTGGAGGTAATGGACCCACACATTCACTCTTTGACCTCTCTGGGGCAAGCTTGGAGCTGCTTGTGCACGCGCTGGCTTCTCTGTTGCAATGGCATGTAACGTGTGTGGGGAAATAGGCAATGAGTGCGATGGTGCGAGCCACCTTCCGTGACGTCACACCCGGGCGCGATGTGTGCGTCCCCCACTACTTATATTTGACTTGTGCCATGCTGCACAATGAGGATGTGTTGCCTGCGTGATGTGACCAGGAGGAGCGCGCCATGACCTCTCACCCACCATGCTCCACTGCCATCCCGTGCCCTGGGGGTACACCTGGTCGACAGGAGATGTGCGTGCCTTGGCAAGGGCCTGGCGGACGCACAGCAGTATCCAGCATGTCCCCAGAGGGTGGGCTGACGTCTACACCTGATGCAGCATCTTTTGTGTGGCCGCCTGTTGTGCACACACGTGTTCACATTCATCCCCAGACAGGTGGTCTTTACAAATGCCCAAGACAGCGGTAATCTAGTGCTCCCGAATCCTCCCAACACAGTGTGTTTCAACATTGCATGTGCGCACCTACCCGTCACACCCACCCAGCTGGGCCAAGCGTAACTCCCGCTTCACATGACACGTGTGTCTTCCACAGTTGTGCTACTCTCTCAGGGTCGGACCTGCAACTGTCCCGTAGCACACACACAGCACCAAGTCGTACTGGCATCCTTTTAGATTGGTAGGCACACTCACACATCTCCTTCTGACACAGTGGTGGCTGTGATGGATATTGTGACTGCCATGGCAGTGTTGGCTGGCCATGGCAGGGCACACTAACACACATTGCATCCGCGGCACTACGTGTCACTACTCGGCACATCGAACTGGGCACTGTCCCTGGGGTAGATGAGTTATGCCACCTGTCGATGTAATCTGTGACTGGATGCTGTTGTTCCTGTAGTCGGTTGTATCTGTGTAGTTGATTATTGCAGTTGTTGCAGTGTGTGCTTGGTTAAGTGGGGCACATGCCGTGTATGTGACCTCAGCAATTAAAATGTCTGGTCTCACATTCCAATGTGTTGTACACGTGGCAGGGACTTCACTTCTTTCAGACTCTGCTACTTGTGTGTGTGATGAATCTGCTTTTCTGTGCAAAGGATTGACTGCATGTATTTGGTGTTATTTCTGGGTAAATGTATCCGTGTCATGTCTGCGTGCATGCAATGCACAGGGTGTGAGTCTAGCCACAGGTGGACTGGCAGCATGCGCTGAGTATGCGGGCATGTGTGAGCTTACTTGCTGTGTGGCCAGCAGTGTAGGTGTATGTTGGTCTTGTGCTGTGCATTGTGCCTGGGCACATGGCCTACTCTCAATGTGTGCATTTGGGAGGTGGTGGTGGGTGGTGTGGGTGGTGTGAGTTTGGGGTGGCGTTGGTGTGGGTGTGTGTTGTGGCCATGTCGACTACACACATATGTTTCCCAGGCCCATGGTGGATGTTTGTAACCGTGTTGAGGTCTGTGTATATGATGAGATGTGTGTGTTGTATGTTGCACGGAATGCAGTGTGTGGGTGTGTCCTTGCAGTTCAGGATGACTCCTACTTGTTATGGTTCAGACGTTGTGTGTGTGCAGGGTGTGTCACTGTCAAGATTGTGCCTAGTTCAATTGTGCATGTCAGATTTTCTGCAGTTCTTACTCATTGTGCAGTGCTGCCCACCCAAACTGATGTCGTGTGTGTGTTTTGACAGGCATTGCTGTGGCATGCTTTTGCGTGGCTCCTACTTCTTGTTGCTGAGTGTGTGGTCAGACTGTGTGGGAAATTGTAGACATGTGTAGGACTGTGCTTTGTATTGACCAGGCCGTCAGGGTTGATGTGATGATCTATCGGGCACCTTCAGAGTCTGACATGTCCTGCTCCAGGAGCTGTGGTATTGCACTGTGGCCACTGTTGCGGCTACTCATTTGCGTTGACATCCAGTGACAGTGGACTACATGGTCATCTCACGACTGTCGTGTACTTCACACACTCTCATCCTCTCTCATTCGTACTTGTGTTTGTGAAATGATTCAGCGGGGTCACATTTTTGCTTCAAGCCATGTATTTGGACTTACGTCCTCTGTGATGCAGTATAGTGGACACTACTGGCAGCGAAATGCATGTGGAGGATCTCCTTAGCATGATTACACATACAAAAGGGGTTAGCGGTAGATGTGATTAGTTGTTGACTGTGGAATGAGGGCTTTAGAGTTACAACTGCCTTGCCCTTGCTATGCTAATGTACATTTGTTAGTTACTGAGGAGCTCTCGAGTTTGACACAGGCAGTAATCATTTTGCCTACGAGACAGCTTGACATCATAGGTACAGTACATCTCAGTTCCATGGTACAGGTTTACTACAGTAGTTACTACGACACACGTGCGTGAGGGGTGACATCAGAGCATGAGCCTACGTGCATGCAGCAGTGTGTCACTAGTTGTTGCAATGTGGTGGCTACTGAACATGTCACATTCACTGGGGTCATGTTGTTGGGGGATGCATTTGTTGTCCATGCAAAAGTCCAGGCACGGAAGTACAGACAAAGGTGAGGGGACAGTTCTCACGTGATACAGCTGACAGATTAGTGTGCACTGACCGGTGCATATGTTCATGTGCGCAGGATACATATTATAGCATAGTTGTTCGTGCAGTATTGTCCATGTGGTTACTGTACACAAGTCCCATACTTCTGCCTCCCCTGTTCATGCAGAGATATTGGATGTGGTGAGGAACAGAGAGAATGTCCCGAAAATGTCAGATGTCATGGCAGTGGAGTTGATAGTGTGGTGTTTGTTGCAGGTTGTATGGTATAGTTGTTGTACAGGTAACTGCCCAGTCCGTGCGAAAGCCAAGCATAGGTACGGTGTTGAACATCATTGTTCAATTGGGGGTATTGCGTCGGGCCCGACGAATTGACAGGTTGTCAGGTATGCGACACCTTCCAGCAGGGCTTCCATGGCATTGGTGTTATACATGGATGCCATCCAATGAAGCGGATGGTGGCTGTCAATGTGTTCATCGTAAGTTGTCCCTTGTAGGAGCCTGATGGGACATGTTGGATGACATTCGATGAAACTGTGATCCAGAATCCGTTGTGTGGAGGCACACATGTCCCATTGCAGTGTGTGTCCGATTGCAGCCACATACGCCATGCCCCCATAGACTGAACAGATCCTGTCGTGTGCGTCCAGGGGGGCGAACAGTTATGCCAGGTCCGCCTTTGGACATGCCGGGTTGGAGAGACATAAATCCACAGGACAGTGGAAGGGACACCTCCGACAGTAGAAGACGGGGATGACGCAGCTGAACATTGCGATGCAGTAAGTTACTCGGTAACTTACGTTCAGCATGGCCAGGTTTTCACAGCCCACTATCTGTAGCAGGCTGTCCATGTAGAGCTGCATCTGTCCGGCGTAGTTGGGTAGGTGTGGTGCGACTGCCATTTTGCTACAGGGTGATGTGATGGCGTGCTCCAGCCGGCTGTGCAGTCAGCAGAGTGCACCCTCCGACGATGCTGGGAAATCTGGAATAGTCGTACAGAGGCAGGGTTTGGGTTATAGTAGCTTGTGCGGAGGACACAGGTCCTCATCCCACATGCTTCTATGAATGGTCAAGGTCAGTGGTGTCTGACTCCTTCAAGATTACTTGCATGTGAACCACATGGAGGAGTGGTCTTTTTTTTTTTTTGTGGTCAGAAGTTCTTTCATGTTGTGCGCTATCTGCACATTGGACGGTTACCTCGGCATGCCTCTGTTTGGTTTGTTGTTGAGACAATGGCTGTATTCTCCGGCCTGTTTAGTCGAAATGTGGTTTCAGAGTGGGAATGGAAGGCCATTCAGTGCTATCTGCTTTCCCGTATGTGGGCGGCACGCTGCGTTTCCGCTATACGTTGGGCCTTGTGTGTGTGTGTTGTAATTGGTAACACCTGTTGTCAGGCACCCGGGTTTTTTCATGTTACGTATTGCATGTATTGGTATTGGGTGCAGGATGGTATTAGTATTTTTGTATGGTACTGGCGTGCCTTTTGCGGAAGTGGTACATATTCTGCGGCGTGATGTCGCAGCCGCTGTGTGCTTCGCCATGGTATGCACACAAGGGTGTGTCCTATTTTGGCGTGACGTCACTGCCCTGTTCGGTACACTTGTGTGGCGTCATGTTGGCACCTGTGAGTTGCCGGTTGGGGACATGACTGATGCAGGAATGCCACGTGACATGTGCGTTCAGGGTGGGGCTGGTGTGTGGTGTGTGTAGTTGTGTGCCTGTGTTATTTGTGTGCGGCCCATGCATGGCGCTGTAGTTGGCCTCTGCGTTGTGCGCATGTGTAGCTGCGTCATTGCCGCAGCGCTGCGTTGCCGTGACGGGGACGTCAGTTCCTGGTCCCGGGTAGTGTGTGCCTGGTAGTTGCGAGTTGTTTCATTTTGCCCAGTGTGACATTTGTGGGTGCAGTGGTGGATGTGTCCTGTCCACACAGGGGTGTCTAGGGGGGCCATGTTCAGTTTTTCGGCCCTTGCACTGTGTGCGGTGTTTGCGTGCCCTTGTTGTGTGTCTGCCTACCTGCGTCGCCGCGGCGCGTTGACTCCTAGGTGCTGCATCAGGTACAGCATGGGGATGGCCTGGAGTGCAGGATTCATGTCGGGGTGGGCCGCGTTTTTGGTGTCCGTACTCGTGCGGTCGAGTTTCCGCCTTGGTATCTCGTACGGTGTCTCTTAGCCAGGGGAGCTGTTTGTTTGCGGCATCGTAATTTGTACGCCGGGCAGTACGTGATTTCGTCGGACGGTGTGCCTCCATTGGCTGGCGCCGCTACGTGAACGGGCGCACTTTGATGGCGGGCGGCGTCGCGGACTTACGGGCGGTGTTTGGCTGGTTTTACACATCCTAATTGGGCGGGCGTGTGGGCCGCGGCGGGCGGACGGTAACTGGTGGTTTTTGCCTCCGACAGCACGGCTGTAGTGCTTCCGCCCGACATCCTAATAGGCCCCTATATTATTTACAACGATATTTTGGATTCGATATTTTTGTACTTACCTGTTTGTAGATAGGAATTCGATATTTGGCATTCTATATTTTATCCACTATATTTTTGCAGGTCGATATTTTGGCATTCTATATTCTGTCAGTGATCCGTCCTATTAGCCCTGGAGCCCTTGGAAATTGACATCAGGGCAAACGACTGCATTAAAGGTATCGCAATGACTGCAGGTGAGATTAAGGCATTTTATTAGACAGATGGTATTCTTTGACTCAGTCCCACCCCTCGAACGCAGCCTACTCACTGGTGAATCAATTAAATGTTTCCTCCAAATTCTCGGGCTACAAAATGCAAAGCTTTATCCTTAAATCTAACCATTACAAAAGCATCCCTTGTTGATTTACCATTTAAACGGCTGCATCATTGAGTAATTAATATCATCAGGGTTTGCAGGATGTGTGTGGGATAACATCTTGATAAGATGAAACGAGAGTCAAGATTATCAAAATGAACACAACACCTAAGTTTAATTACGTCTTTGGCATGAACCCCTTTTAAAACTTCAATCACTTTTTAAGGATAAAATGCACAACATCTCACAATTTATAAGGGGGGACAAACTGGGGTTAAAGGGTTCCAGACTACATGCGTCTACTGAGAAACGAGGCCACCACTGCCCCCACCTAGAAAGCTACTGTTTGGCACAACAGTTGGCACTTTAAATCTACATGATGAACTCATAGAGCTACTCCTTACTGGGTTATAATTGAGTGACATATCCTGAACACAGGGGATGAACTCGCAGTATATTATACAACACAACCCCAAACGACTGCACTTACCAGCCATTTTATACATGTCTCTCAATATGCTTTGAAGTGAGCCTAAAAGATCCAGTAAACTCCTGACCATCTGCACTCCAAAGTGCTGATTTGGCAACATGCTGATATCACAATTGGAGGAGAGGGAATTAATTTGTCTTTTCGGAAAGCATGCGAGATAGACATACATTATGATAACATTCTCTCTCACAGCGCACTGAAAACACTCCCTGATCTTCAACAGGAATATGGTAATACAGTATCCTTGCCACACAGGCACCCTCAGTTGACATATAGCTGTCGAGAACACTAGGGAGGACTCCAATCGCATTATATCACTCCCCCATTGCCCATTACATACATACTCGGAAAGATAATGGATGGGTCATATCCGGGTTATAGCCAATCAGGATTATATATATATCAGTGCTTCTCTACTGGCACCTCCTCCTCATTGTGCACATGGTGAGAAACATGACTTAACATGGAATTCCAAAGCTGAGAGTGAGACATAATTTTAGCTAATTACAACAAAGGGCTTTGGGACTCCTGTCTGAAATATAGTTTGTTCAAACTTCTTTATCACTGGCACTGGTTGCCAGTGAACCTGCACAGGGCCAAGTTCAGTAATGTCTCACAATGACAGAGATGCAGGGAACATGAAAGTGTTCTCATATGTTTTGTGACAATATAGAATGCTCAGTGACTATTGGTGACAGATATGGAACTACTTGAAAACTATTCTCCAAACGTCCGCTCATCTAAATGCCCCTTCAGCCCTCCTGCATGATATTTAAAATGTACCTATCCTCACAACAATTGTCAATAGATAGTTGGCTGTTGTATTAGGCATCGCCAAAATGGGTATCCTGTGCCATTGGGGAAAAAAAATCCCAATATTTCAAACATGGTTGGAAAACAGTTATGAGATGGCGACATTTGAAAGACTGATTTCAGTGGCGGCTCGCTGAGGGAGTGGTGCGGGGCGGTGGGGCGGGGGAGGGGCAGGGCGGGGGGGTAGTGAACTCAGACATACGACGGACCGAACTCCCTCTGAGTTCTGTCCGTCGTAAGTCCGAGTCCACTACCCCCCCACCCTGCCCCTCCCCCGCCCCGCCCCACCACCCCGCACCACTCCCTCGGCGAGCCACCACTGACTGATTTGCAAACTTAATGATAAGCTGCAGATATTCGAGGACCAATAGGGGATCTGAAACAGGGGATTTATGTTTACAGCTAAGACTATGTGTACCGGTTTGACCTCTTTTCTTTCTCACTCTTTGGTCATTTCTTGTTATTTATTCTCTTCACATTATAATATTAGTAGATTGTCATACCCTTCCGACTGATTGCTCCCATCAGGTGCAGTACCACTCGTTTGCCACCCACTTCAGGGGGGAAAACTGGGTTGTTAGTATTGTGGAGTAATGGTTACTCATAGTCCCATCAGGTTGCAAGAATGATTTTTAATCATGAATTTAATCAATGTTTTTTTATTTGAAATTCCTATAAAGAATTGTGATACAAAAAAAGTGGTAGTGCTAAAGCCAGGCTCAATATAAGAGTTATTTTTGTATTTGTCACGTATTTCTGCAAGACTTGACTTTCTTAAAATTTTAAGGAGGACACTATTTAATGAGTTCATGATGCAAATACAAGGCGGAATAAGAGTTGTAGACTTTGGGTGCACAGACAAAGGAAAAATGATTTAAGGTAGAATAATTTATTGAAGTCAAGGTGTCATAAAGATCTCAAAGCCAGACTTCATATTGAGCATGTTAATCTAGTCTGTCTGCCTTTGGCCAATATGCCACATGTCCTTATCTTTCACGGAGCTTATGAAACTGTCATATCATCCAAACAATGACTTTGCTAACACCTAAGGCAACACAGGTCTGCTACAGTTCTACATTTCAAGGTTTGATGGTGAATGTGCAAAATAAACATATAGTTCGAGTTGACATATTTTCATTATGCTGGTTCAAACCCGTTCAAACCCGTTATGTCTTTGACTAAATGGAAAGTCCCCCAATGTAGGGTACAAGTCAGCGGTCAACCCTGTAAAAACCCTATGAATTGACCACAGATTCAGAGAGGTCTTCACCCCCAGGTTATCAGAAGAGGTCCTGCCAGACTGCCATACAACTGCAGCATCAATGTTAATGCTAAGAACCAATACAAAGCCGATACAGAGAGGAAAGGTGCTGAGTCCAGCTGATGATTGTTTTCCTTTCGAAGGAACACTCTCTCCTGGCTGAAGTCTTATAACATACAATCAGAGGAGAATGGATCACTTGTACCTGTATTACGACCAGGGTCTGGTATGTTGACCGTCTTAAAAAACCCTCAATCATGTACAGGAATGGTGGAGCGGTATATCTTGATTATCCGCTTCTTAAGTCACGTGAAAGCATCTTCACGTGGGTTTTTTAAGATGGTCAACATACCAGACCCTGGTTGTAATACAGGTACAAGTGATCCATTCTCCTCTGATTGTATATCCTCGCTTGGAAGCCGAATGGATCTCAGCTTCTCTCTCCCTCATCTGATTAAATAACATTGAAGTCTTATAACCACAGCTTCTCTGTTGTGGATAGGTATGCAGTGTGGTGATTCCCAAGCAAATTTAGCAGCAAGATAGCTACTCTAAGCTCTCATAGTGTAGCTCATAGAAGTACATTCCAATTATGTTAGAACTGTTCAAACGTTAGTGACATGCATTAGTACTGTTCTAATTATATTCTATGTGGTTATTACTCATCTACTAAGCAACATGATGAGACTGTTGAAATAAACACTTTTAAAGATATATATAGTGTGTTTTCTTAGTGCAGCGTGTGCAATTCTAAAGAACAACATTTTGTTTCAACTACCACTGCATCGCTGATCTCCTTACGGGACAGTTAGTAACCCAGAAAGCACAGACACCACACCGAAACGTATGATACATGGGGTTGTGTGGGGCAACAACAACCTGGACTTTCACACTCAACCGTTGGTACACTGAACTACATTTAGTCGTTGTGGGCTGTGTGAGAAGTTGGCCTGGTATATGCTGTCCACTAATTATAGTGGGCACCTTGCACCAGTCCAAACAACCCCTTATTGGAGATAGGTTAAAGACAACCTTTATTGAAAGCTATCCTAGTGGTAGCTATGGAGAGCAGCCTTCAGGCTAAGTCTTGAAGGAATGTAAAACAGCTTGTTTTACCAGTCTATAATCTCTTGAGTGACCAAATGAAAGAGGACCACACCAGGTATATATTCAAAATATATGTATTTATTGCTAAACACACCCCTCTAGTCTCTTTATGAGGCTAGAGTTTGAAATACATAAGTTATAAGTTAGTTATCAACAGTAATAGCACAAATACACGTTTGAGCCCTAGGGGCGTACCAAACCATATACCAATAAAGTGGTATAAGAACCACGACTGAGCTAGACACAAGGCCTAGAGCCTGTAGAAGTGCTTGGACCACAAGGAACCACCCAAGGTAGTGACACAGGGGACCCACGGGGGACACGTGCAGTGTAAGAACACAGCCGCGAATCGCCGTTGACTTCTATGGGGAAAGTCGCGGTTGGAATTTTAAAGAAAAGGGACACTTAGAGGAGGACTTGGAGCAAACCCCTTTAGAACTGGGTTGTTCTAGAGTCTATACCCACGGAAGCACCGGAGTACTTGAGTTACCTCACCCAGGGAAGCCGGGTGCATAGGTGTCTTTCGGGGTCGGGTTTCGTCGTCGTTTTCAATGGCGATCTGCTGCAAAGTGCTGCTGGCGGCCAAGTCGAAAGTGTTCGGGTGGAACCAAAGGTGGATCGAAGATCTGAAGAACCTGAAAGCAGAGGGGACAGAGTCTGGGTCACTAGCCAGTGACCAGGAAGGCGATGAGCGGATGCCCACCGATGTCGGGTGCTTCAGGTAGGTTGACGGTCATCTTGACTCTTCAGCCACGAGGTCCAGAAGGTGTCGACGATGACCATGAGCTGGATTCGAGCTGTCCCACGACGTCTGTCGATTGCAGGGGTGTCGGCGACCGGATTGGACCCAACAAGCCTTGGCAACGGCAAGTCTCGGGGAAATAGAAGGACGGTGGTGCAGACCAGCAAGGTCTGAGGAACTCACCCAGCGAGGATAAGTCAGGGCACGCCTGGAGCAACCAGGGAAGCCCAAGCAGAAGAAGATTGGCCTTCGGGAGGGCCTACTAGCCAACGGACTAGCGACCGCGAAGGAGCCTCGAGTGGACGCACTTAGAGCTGGCTCACGGGACACTCGTGGAGTGGAGGCCAGTGATCTTCGGAGCAGTCGGTGCTGGAGGCGGGGGCTACTCGGAGCCCAAAGCACAACTTCATGGGAGACCAGGAAGAGGATGCACTTGCAAAAGTATTTGGTGTCCAGGGGTCACGGTTCCACGTTACCCACGACAGCTACGGGCCTCAGCTTTGCTGGGGACTCAGGGCAGCCTCGGGGAAGTCTGGAAACCCACCTCTGGTGATGCAAAGACTTCGGCGTCTGGCGGGAGCTTCAGCGATGCAGACCGGACAATTGCTTCGTTGGTGCCTGCCAAGCAGGGGAGTCACTCCTTGACCCCAAGGGAGATTCTTCAGTCCTCTAATCTTAAAGTAGAGCGTCGAAGGTCCAGGATTCAGTGTCAGAGTTTCGTCCAGGGTAATCTAAAGTCCTAAGGACTGGGGTCCCATGCTTATACCAAGTTAGGGGGTTGGACATACTCTGGGGACCCACCTATGGGAGGGTCAGGGCAGAGGGGTGGTTACACCCCTTTCCCTTTGTCTAGTTTCGCGCCAGAGCAGGGGCTGGAAGCCCCTGAGCCGGTTTGAACTGGGGTATGCACAGGGACACCAAATGTGCCCCCAGTGCAGGACTTCAAAGCACCAGAGAGTGCTCCCGCCCAGCCCCAATACACACTATCCTGTCTGGGGAGGTGGTTACACCTCCCTGGGACAGGAAACCTATTGTCCAGGCCTCCCCTGCCGGAGTTTCGGTCAGCAGCAGGAGGCCAGATTCGTGTCTGTGGCAGCGGCATCCATTTTGTGATGCGAGGGCTCTGGAAAGAAGCTACCGGGTAGGCCGGTGGGTACATGTCTCTCCCTCTAGAAGGGTGGAATGCTACCCCCGCCCGCCAGAACTGGCGGGGGGGTAGTATTCCAAGATGTTTGACACCAAACTCGACATGTTTTGGTGCAGCCAGTCCAAAGTTAGCATTCTACCGCGAGGATATAATGCACTTAAGAGTATATGGTCAGGCTGCACTGCAAACAGCATCAGAGGAGGTACTCCGAATGCTGCAGAGGGGCTCTGCTCATGCAGGGGCACCCTCTCACATAAAAACCAAGCACTCTGCCTTCAGGATTGTCAAGGCCTGCCATAGGAGTGACTTATAGGTTTATAGGTGTGTGCAATGGTAGTGATATAGGTAGCCTATACCACTGTAAGGGGTGCATGCACCACCTTACTCAGGCTGCAGTAGCAGGCCTGTGGTGTCATTTTGGCTGGCCTTCCAGGGGCGGCATAATACATGCTTCAGCCCCTGGCAGGCCTCTGAGGTACCTATGCCCTGGGTACATAGTATACCATATACTAGGGACTTACAAGGGCACTCCAGATTCCAATCAGAGATGTGCCTAGGGCACATGGAAACCATTTTAGAGAGGAAGCAGCTAGGCTGGGGTCTGATTAGTAGGGCCCCAGCCAGACTAAAGTCGAAAAACAGTGAAGCATCAGCAAAAAGTGGGGGTACCCATGTGAAGCAGATCCTACTCTCCTACACAACCCCCCAAACGTAGGGACATTAAACTAACCTTGCCCAGTTAAGTCTTCATGTTCTAAGTGGAAGTACCTAGAGAGTCCATCTGCATTGGCATGGTTACTCCCAGGTCTATGTTCCACTGTGAAGTCCATCCCCTGTAGGGAAATGGACCACCTAAGCAGTTTGGGGTTTTCACCCTTCATTTGTTTTAGCCATAAGAGGGGCTTATGGTCTGTTTGAACAAGGAAGTGAGTACCAAACAAGTATGGCCTCAACTTCTTCAGAGCCCAGACCACAGCAAAGGCCTCCCTCTCAATGGCTGACCAACGTTTCTCTCTAGGGGTCAGCCTTCTGCTAATAAAAGCTACTGGCTGAGCCTGACCTTCATCATTCAATTGTGACAGTACAGCCCCTACCCCCAATTCAGATGCATCTGTTTGGACAATGAACTTCTTGGAGTAATCAGGACTCTGTAGAATGGGAGCAGTGCACATGGCCTGCTTTAGGTCATCAAATGCCTTTTGACAGCTAACTGTCCACTGAACCTTTTTGGGCATTTTCTTGGAAGTTAAGTCATTCAGGGGTGTCATTATTGATCCATACCCCTTGACAAATCTCCTATAGTACCCAGTCAGGCCTTAAAAGGCTCTCACCTGAGTCTGGGTAGTTGGAGCAGTCCAGTCCATGATGGTCTGGATCTTGCTCTGCAAGGGTTGAACCTGGCCTCCACCCACAAGGTGGCCCAGGTACACAACCTGACTCTGCCCTATCTGGCACTTGGTGGCCTTGATAGTCAGGCCTGCTTTCTGCAGGGCCTGTAAAACATTTCTGAGGTGGACCAGGTGATCCTCCCAGGTGGAGCTAAAGACAGCAATATCATCTAGATATGCTGCACTATAGGCTTCCAGACCTGTAAGGACTGTATTCACCAACCTGTGAAAAGTGGCAGGTGCATTCTTCAGACCAAAGGGCATCACCACAAATTGATAATGCCCACTAGGGGTTGAGAATGCTGTTTTTGGCTTTGCATCATCAGCTAGTCTGATCTGCCAGTAGCCAGCTGTCAGGTCAAATGTGCTTAGATACTTGGCTGAGGCCAAAGTGTCTATTAGCTCATCTGCCCTAGGTATTGGATGGGCATCAGTCCTAGTGACTGCATTGAGACCCCTGTAGTCCACACAAAACCTCATCTCTCTTTTCCCACCATTGGTGTGAGGTTTTGGCACAAGGACCACTGGACTAGCCCAAGGGCTATCTGAGGGTTCAATAACTCCCAAATCCAACATCTTCTGGACTTCTGTCCTGATACAGTCCCTGACATGGTCAGGTTGCCTATAAATCTTATTTTTAATAGGCAGACTGTCCCCAGTGTCCACTTCATGAGTGATCCAGGTGGTGTGACTGGGTGTCAGTGAGAATATGTGCCTGAACTGATTGAGCACCTGTCTGCAATCAGTTTGCTGCTGGGCAGTGAGGCTGCCTGCCAAGGCTACACCATCCACTGACCCATCATCAGGGTTCTGTGAGAGCAGGTCAGGGAGTGGGTCACTCTCTTCCTCCTGTCCCTCATCAGTAGCCATGAGCAAGCCCATGTCTGCCCTGTCCACATATGGTTTTAGTCTGTTGACATGGAGAACCCTGTGGGGACTCCTGGGTGTTCCCTGGTCTACTAAGTAGGTAACCTCACCCTTCTGTTCAACAATGGTATGGGGTCCACTCCATTTGTCTTGGAGGGCTGCTGGGGCCACTGGCTCCAACACCCACACCTTCTGTCCTGGCTGGTAAACAGTCAGTACAGCCTTTTGGTCATGCCAGGCTTTTTGAAGTTCCTGGATAGCCTCAAGGTTTTTAGTTGCCTTTTTCATATACTCAGCCATCCTGGAGCGGAGACCAAGTACATAGTCCACTATGTCTTGCTTTGGGGGCTTGAGAGGTAACTCCCATCCTTCCTTCACCAAGCACAATGGGCCCCTGACAGGGTGACCAAACAAAAGTTCAAAAGGGCTGTAGCCAACCCCCTTTTGAGGCACCTCCCTGTATGCAAATAAAAGGCAGGGCAAGAGTATGTCCCATCTTTGCCTAAGCTTTTCTGGGAGCACTTTAATCATGCCCTTCTCTCAACTAAACCATTGCTTTGTGGGTGATAGGGTGTGGTGAACTTGTAAGTCACTCCACACTCCTTCCACATTGCTTTCAAGTATCCAGACATAAAGTTAGCACCCCTGTCTGATACAACCTCCTTAGGGAAGCCCACTCTTGAGAAAATTCCCAGGAGGGCCCTTGCCACCACAGGTGCTGTAGTGGTCCTAAGGGGAATAGCCTCTGGGTACCTGGTGGCATGTTCCACTACCACCAGGATAAACCTGTGCCCAGATGCTGTTTGGGGATCCATGGGACCAACAATGTCAATCCCCACCCTTTCAAAGGGAACCCCCACCACAGGTAGTGGTATCAGGGGGCCTTTGTAGTGCCACCTGCCTTGCCACTGGCCTGGCAGGTTACACAGGAGCGACAAAACTCCTTGGTGTCTTCAGACATGTGGGGCCAGTGAAAGTGAGGGACAATTCTGTCCCAAGTCTTGTTCTGGCCCAGGTGACCTGCTAAGGGAATGTCATGGGCTAGGGTCAATAGGAAGCTCCTGAACTTCAGAGGTATAACCAACCTCCTGGTGGCACCAGGCTTGGGGTCTCTACACTCTGAGTACAAGAGTCCATCATCCCAATACACTGTATGGGGACCACTAGCTTTCCCAGCAGCCTCAGCAGCAGCTTGCTGTCTGAGGGGTTCAAGAGAGGGGCAGCTCTGCTGCTCCTGGCTCAGATCTGCCCTGGAAGGGCCCCCTGTCCCCAAGAACTCAACCTGGTCAGGTTCAAGCTCCTCTGGGACAGTTCCTTCCTCAGGACTGAGATCATCCCCCTCAAGAGACTGATCTTCCTTCTGAGCCAAGGGGGAAGGCACTGCCTTTACCCTACTACTCCTCTTCTTGGAGGGCACTTGGTCCATTATTCCAGAATCCAAGGCCTGTTCAGTGTTAGACATTTTGGCTTGTGACCTGGTCACAGCAAACACATCTGCAGGGATGCCCAGCATTTCTGCATGGGTCCTGAGCTCCACTTCTGCCCAAGCTGAAGGTCTGCACTTACCACAAACTTCATAAGGCCAGTTACCCCTCCCCAGGAGAAGTTAACAACTGCCAGAGTATGGTCTGTTCTGACATTGCTAGCATTGGTCACTTGGTACATTTCACCAAGTATAATCTGCCCAGGATTCACAAGGTCTTGTGTCACCATGGTGACACTTGCCCCTGTGTCCCTAAATGCCAAAGCCTCTTTTCCATTGATTAAGGGCTGTTGCCTGTACTTGCCCAGATTACTGGGACTCACAGAGGAGGTCACATCCATGCCTCCATCACAGACTAAGACAGCCTGAGTGAGTTCTCTGACTAGGTCAGAGCTCATCTCCTTACCCAGGGTCAACCCTACTAAACCCTTGGCTTGTGTAGTCCCACCACCAACTGTAACTGCACTAGGGGGAGCAGGTGCCTTAGGGGCATTTGTGGGGGCTGGAGTAGAGTCTTTGGACTTGGTGCAATCACTGGTCCAGTGGGTCTTTTGCTTACAGACCTTGCACCATGGTTTCTTTTGGCCTTTCCCTTTGTTAGACTGTGAATCCCCACCTGAAGAAGATTTTTGGGGGCCTTGTGAAGACTTCTGGTCTTTACCCTTCTCCCCACCCTTATCAGAGTTCTTTGAATCTTGCTTCTTTGGGTCACCACCTTGGTTCTGTACCTTCTGCCTCACCCTGGTTCTGACCCATTTGTCTGCCTTCTTTCCCAATTCTTGGGGAGAGGTCAGATCAGAGTCCACCAGGTGCTGATGCAACAGCTGATTTTGACAATTATTAAGAATCTGCTCCCTCATGATAAGATTGTACAATCCTGTGAAGTCACATACCTTACTGCCCAATAATCAACCTTCCAGAGCCTTGGCAGAACAATCAACAAAGTCCACCCAGTCTTGAGTCTGTGCTTTTGGGTATCTCTGAACTTTAACCTGTATTGTTCAGTGGTTAGGCCAAACCCATCAATCAGAGCACTCTTCAAGACTGTGTAATTATCAGCATCCTCCTCTCTAACAGTGAGGAGCTTATCTCTACCTTTGTCTGCAAAGGAGAGCCACAAGATTGCTGCCCACTGCTCCTGGGGGACCCTCTGTACTTTACAGGCCCTCTCCAGTGCAGTTATCCATTTGTGGATGTCATCCCCACTCTGGTAGGGAGGGAGAATCTTGCTCAGGTTCCTATGGTCATAAGACCTTTCCCTATCTCTGGGGAAATTGCTGCCACCATGGGACTCTAGTCCCATCTTTTTTCTCTCTTTGTAGAGATCTAGGGACTCCCTGTCTATAGCCAACTGCTGTTTTCTGAGCTCAAGCTGGGCTTGCTCATACTGAATCAGTCTCTTTCTCCTGTCATGAGAGGATTCCCTCCTATGAGAAGAGACAGAGGTCCCTATTGAGGTGTCAGAGTGGTTAGACTCCTGAGAAGGAGATCTAGCCCTTCTTGGCACACTCTCAACCCTTCCTGGGGGGACAAAGGTGAGGTCATTCAGATCCTCCTCTTCATCCACAGGAATAGCTGGGTTTTCCAGGGCAAGGTCATTGTCACCTTCCTGGCCAGTTTCAGAGGGAGGGGCCTGGGTTTCTTCACCCCTGACCCCTTCCTCATTTTCTGCCCCACCCTCTCTGCCTACCCCTTCAGACCCTAGGGGTCTGCTGAGATCATCAGCCAGTAACACCTCCCTGAGGTGTTGGGTGCTGGCACTTTTGCCTGCCTTCAACTTCCTAGTATTGCATAATGCTCTCAATTCCAAGAATGGGAGTTTATCATACTTGGAGGAAGAAGCCCACTGGCTTCTGGCAAGGACTCACTGGGTCCTGGCTTTGAAGACATTACTAGTGAGGTGTGGTGTATGCACTACCTACTCTAGTGTGGCCTACTAAACTCTCTTGAGTTGTAGAAAGGGTGTGCTATACCTTAACACACAACTCTAAGTTCAGTAGAACTTACTGTATACTAAGCTTGATTTATATGTACCTTAGGTACCCTTAGTGGTTTTCAGTTGATCAATTCAATTGAGATTATCTGGTAAAACAATAGCAAGCTGGAATCCCACACGCTGCACACCAATGTGAGAAGTTGGCCTGGTATATGCTGTCCACTAATAATAGTGGGCACCTTGCACCAGTCCAAACAGCCCCTTATTGGAGATAGGTTAAAGACAACCTTTATTGAAAGCTATCCTAGTGGTAGCTATGGAGAGCAGCCTTCAGGCTAAGTCTTGAAGGAATGTAAAGCAGCTTGTTTTACCAGTCTATAATCTCTTGAGTGACCAAATGAAAGAGGACCACACCAGGTATATATTCAAAATATATGTATTTATTGCTAAACACACTCCTATAGTCTCTTTATGAGGCTAGAGTTCGAAGTACATAAGTTATAAGTTAGTTATCAACAGTAATAGCACAAATACACGTTTGAGCCCTAGGGGCGTACCAAACCATATACCAATAAAGTGGTATAAGAACCACGACTGAGCTAGACACAAGGCCTAGAGCCTGTAGAAGTGCTTGGACCACAAGGAACCACCCAAGGTAGTGACACAGGGGACCCACGGGGGACGCGTGCAGTGTAAGAACACAGCCGCGAATCGCCGTTGACTTCTATGGGGAAAGTCGCGGTTGGAATTTTAAAGAAAAGGGACACTTAGAGGAGGACTTGGAGCAAACCCCTTTAGAACTGGGTTGTTCTAGAGTCTATACCCACGGGATCACCGGAGTACTCGAGTTACCTCACCCAGGGAAGCCGGGTGCATAGGTGTCTTTCGGGGTCGGGTTTCGTCGTCGTTTTCAATGGTGATCTGCTGCAAAGTGCTGCTGGCGGCCAAGTCGAAAGTGTTCGGGTGGATCCAAAGGTGGATCGAAGATCTGAAGAACCTGAAAGCAGAGGGGACAGAGTCTGGGTCACTAGCCAGTGACCAGGAAGGCGATGAGCGGATGCCCACCGATGTCGGGTGCTTCAGGTAGGTTGACAGTCATCTTGACTCTTCAGCCACGAGGTCCAGGAGGCGTCGACGATGACCAGGAGCTGGATTCGAGCTGTCCCACAACGTTTGTCGATTGCAAGGGTGTCGACAACCGGATTGGACCCAACAAGCCTTGGCAACGGCAAGTTTTGGGGAAATAGAAGAAGGACAGTGGTGCAGACCAGCAAGGTCTGAGGGACTCACCCAGCAAGGGTAAGTCAGGGCACGCCTGGTGCAATCAGGGAAGCCCAAGCAGAAGAAGATTGGCCTTCGGGTGGGCCTACTAGCCAATGGACTAGCGACCGCGAAGGAGCCTCGAGTGGACGCACTTAGAGCTGGCTCACGGGACACTCGTGGAGTGGAGGCCAGTGATCATTGGTGCAGTCGGTGCTGGAGGCGGGGGCTACTCGGAGCCCAAAGCACAACTTCATGGGAGACCAGGAAGAGGATGCACTTGCAAAAGTACTCGGTGTCCAGGGGTCACGGTTCCACGTTACCCACGACAGCTACGGGCCTTAGCTTTGCTGGGGACTCAGGGCAGCCTCGAGGAAGTCTGGAAACCCACCTCTGGTGATGCAAAGACTTCAGCGTACGGCGAGTGCTTCAGCGATGCAGACTGGACAATTGCTTCATTGGTGCCTGCCAAGCAGGGGAGTCACTCCTTGACCCCAAGGGAGATTCTTCAGTCCTCTAATCTTAAAGTAGAGTGTCGAAGGTCCAGGATTCAGTGTCAGAGTTTTGTCCAGGGTAATCTAAAGTCCTAAGGACTGGGGTCCCATACTTATACCAAGTTAGGGGGTTGGACATACTCTGGGGACCCACCTATGGGAGGGTCAGGGCAGAGGGGTGATTACACCCCTTTCCCTTTGTCCAGTTTCGCGCCAGAGCAGGGGCTGGAAGCCCCTGAGCCGGTTTGAACTGGGGTATGCACAGGGACACCAAATGTGCCCCCAGTGCAGGACTTCAAAGCACCAGAGAGTGCTCCTGCCCAGCCCCAATACACACTATCCTGTCTGGGGAGGTGGTTACACCTCCCTGGGAGAAGAAACCTATTGTCCAGGCCTCCCCTGCCGGAGTTTTGGTCAGCAGCAGGAGGCCAGACTCGTGTCTGTGGCAGCGGCATCCATTTTGTGATGCCAGGGCTCTGGAAAGAAGCTACCGGGTAGGCCAGTGGGTACATGTCTCTCGCTCTAGAAGGGTGGAATGCTACCCCCGCCGCCAGAACTGGCGGGGGGTAGTATTCCAAGATGTTTGACACCAAACTCGACATGTTTTGGTGCAGCCAGTCCAAAGTTAGCATTCTACCGCGAGGATATAATGCACTTAAGAGTATATGGTCAGGCTGCACTGTAAACAGCATCAGAGGAGGTACTCCGAATGCTGCAGAGGGGCTCTGCTCATGCAGGGACACCCTCTCACATAAAAACCAAGCACTCTGCCTTCAGGATTGTCAAGGCCTGCCATAGGAGTGACTTATAGGTTTATAGGTGTGTGCAATGGTAGTGATATAGGTAGCCTATACCACTGTAAGGGGTGCATGCACCACCTTACTCAGGCTTCAGTAGCAGGCCTGTGGTGTCATTTTGGCTGGCCTTCCAGGGGCGGCATAATACATGCTTCAGCCCCTGGCAGGCCTCTGAGGTACGTATGCCCTGGGTACATAGTATACCATATACTAGGGACTTACAAGGGCACTCCAGATTCCAATCAGAGATGTGCCTAGGGCACATGGAAACCATTTTAGAGAGGAAGCAGCTAGGCTGGGGTTCTGATTAGCAGGGCCCCAGCCAGACTAAAGTCGAAAAACAGTGAGGCATCAGCAAAAAGTGGGGGTACCCATGTGAAGCAGATCCTACTCTCCTACAGGCTGGGAAACCACACCATGAAGAACTTAGCTACAGCCTTAGTATACACTACAATGGTTTTTAATTAAAAGAGTGTCAGAACTGCAAAGTTGGTCTGAACCTTTGGAGTTTTCAACTTCTTCTACATGTAACAAGTTTGTGTGCTAAGCAAGTTTGTAGGTAGGCCTGCCATCAATAGGAAGCTAATTCAAGGTGTCCAGTTCAGGAGAAATAAGATCAAATAGGCCTATTCCAGTTAAAAGATGTGGGACAGCACGAAGAGTAACTTTGAGAGAGGGAAGGTGATTTTTCAGATTGCCAGACAGAATGGAAATTCTGCAGTGTAATTTAGTAAGGACACAGGTTCGACTACCTATTTGCAGTCTTGCTAGGGTAAAAATAATTTTATGCCACAAATATGTTTGAAGAGGACTTCTTTCCTGAGACAGAGAATTTCTCAAAAAAAGTCCTAATGATGGACAGAGCATCTGCCTGGAAGAAGAACCAGCAACACTTGTGATAACAGGGATTTTGCCATTATGCCAGACAGTAAGTAGGTAAAATTATTTTCTACTACTCAACCCTGAGGTTTGTGTCACTGAAGTCTTCCTTGAAGGTGTGGGAGTATTAGGAGCATGAAGGAAGAAGTTAGAGAAATTCTGAGAAATTTGAAACTTTTGAGATAACATGCTAAGCATGTCCAAAGAAGATGCATCCTTAGTAGCTATCATGTCCAGAGCTTGTTGCCACAAAGTTTGAGGCTCCAGAGGAATGACAAAAAAGTGGTATGCAACCATGTGGAGCCTTGTCCATCCACAGTTTGCAGACTTATCCCACTGACAATTTTTGACCTTCAGAAAAATCCCTGAACGTAAACCACAGGAGCCTAAAAAACATTTCTGCTTGCTGGGCTCATAGCATTTTGCTAATAAGACTGAGGCTTCACCAGAACAAATCTTAGCTTATGGAGCCCTTTTCAGTCGACATTTGACCTCAACAAAAGTGGCAAAGATTCAGGGTAAATCTTTTAACTGGGAAGAACTGCAAACTCTTGTAAAGCTTTTCACTGTCATCAGTCAGCCTCAAAGAGTGCATATGACCCATTCTTCCATAGTTTTTGACCGAGGTGAATCAAAAGCTTGTGTTTGACCTTGCTCTAGAACTTGGTCAAACTGTGTCCCATGCATTTACCCTGTATTTTTACTTTTTTATATAGTTCTCTCTGGAAATGTTTTTAGTTTTTATAAATCTTGATCCCTTTAAACAATTTAAATAATGTTGATGTCCTTATATTCATATAATCTTTTTCTTTTGATAAATTGGTTTGGGATTTTTTGTAAGATGTATTTCTTAACTTTGGTAGTATTTCAGATGTTCATGCTTCACATACACATTTCTCTTAATACCATGTAGCTTGTGCTAAGCTTTCAAGTCTAAGCTACTGATTCCTCACAGAAACCTCTACACTGACTAGAAATTAGAATGTTTGAATTTATCGGAGCTCAGCCACATCCCATAGACAAATCAAAGTCTCCATTTCCAACAGTTTTAACAATCTGGTTTTCTACAACATAGTTCAGAGTGAAGTGCTGACGTTCCTTTCAGAAACTTCACAAGAATTTAATATTGCCAAACTAAGGTTTTGAACTATCTGTAATGCAATGACAAAGAGATAATAACTTCAGAAACTGCATTCACTGCATTGAATACTTTTCTGAAAAAAGCAATACTACAAATATGTCACAAATATAGACTATGTTGTTGGATAGGCAGCAGGAAAATCTTGTATTAAAACTATATGAAAGTTACCATTGTTAGGGACCTATGTGCCACTTCACTATATCAGATACATATACCCATTGGACCCAGTTCAGAAACAAACAAGAATTTCGGCACACAAACAATTAGTTCTAAGCCTGTGTGTAAATCTCTGCCTAAGTTCAATTCACTAACTTTAGGCAACTAATATATTACATGCTTCCTTCCCCTTACACAAGGGTTTCAGACACCTACAATTCAAATTGTGGCTGTAAAATTACTGCTAATAACTTATATGGGAGCATTTGGGGCTATATTTAGTTCTACATACCATGGGTGAACATCTCTGCTTAAGGAGATCTCTGTGGAATGTAAAACTATGAAATGTCAAGTATTGCAAAGCACAGCGGCGTCACTAGGGTTGGTGTCACCCAGTGCGGTAACTCGGTAACTCATGGTGTCACCCCCTCACGACTTACCCCATGACACCATCAAATGGGGTGACACCTTTCCCAAATGAGACTATTTAGTAAATAGTCTCATTTGGGAAAGGTGTCACCCCATGTGATGGTGTCACCCGGTGCGGTCCGCACCCCCCGCACCTCCCTAGTGACGCCACTGGCAAAGCAGGCATCACCCAAGGAACATAGAAGGCACTTGATGAACATTGTTCCTGGGAGCACATAGATAGAGCCCATTCACTGGTAATTAGCCTCTTCCCCTTGTGCTGCAAGGTGTTGTAGAGACAGACAGCTGCAGCTTTGTTGCCTGTCATTCTTTGTGTGTGTGTCTTTGACATACAATTTGTGACCAATTAATCTTTGCGAGCAGAGTTGTGTAACATGGAGATGTCAGGTGATTTTTATAATTCATGAATGATTTACATATTTGTTATATTTTGTGTATGTGCATCTGTTATGTTTACATGTTTATAATGTGATTGGTATATGTGTCTGCAATGAAAACGTCTATATAACAGTGTTTTACAATATCTTTCTTTTCCTTGTAAATATTTTTTTTTTAACATTTGGACAATGTGATGCAATCGTTTAAAATTGTATGACCATTTTTTTCTGTTTTTAGTATTTGCTTGAGTTTGTTAGTGATGTTAGTCGCCTCTGTTGATTTCTGTATGATTTCCTTGCAGTACCTGTAAGAGGCCATGCGTGGTAGATTACTTACTCCACAGCTTTCCTATAGTAGGTATTTGACTGTAGTACTACTGGGTTCGATGAGGGTACAACTTTAATGATTTGCAACTGAATCATCCTTTGGTTAGTGTGTTTTTGTGTTTGCACATATCTCCTTGTACACCTCCTTATTTTCCCATTTTCTCCTCACAATTTGTAGAGATATTCTCTAACTTCAAGCCAGTACCCCTTGCCACTCCCACATTTAAACTTAAAAAGTAGGACATCCTTTGATGATCTACACACTCTAGATGAACATATGATATAGAGATAGGCTATAGAGCTAGATAGAGATCAGAGATAACCCCTACATAGGCATTGATCTTTCAGTATGTCAAGAGATGCTACAGAAGTATTACTACACATACTTGTAAATTCCTCTGTGAATTGGAGTTATAAATTCTACAAATATTAGTTGCAGATTATTAACCCATTTTTCCATGTTCAGTACACACCCAAGACTGCTTTTTGTGGCATTTTAGACACATATTTTCTGGGCTTTAATTCTAGGGTCTGTCAATGTCCTCCAACATCAATACTGTCAGGATGAGTCTAGCTAACTCTCTATAGTGTTTTGGGTCTGAATGTGTTTATATTTCAAGAGAAATTGTCAGAATGATGATTTACTTCTGTTGAAGGAATAAATTGTTTGAGATCTATGTCTTTCAAAACGAAATATATCAGCTGTTGTGCATCCTCCAAGAGGTTCTGAATGTTTTGAGAGTAGCCATTTCTGTAAATAGGCTAGTTATAGTTTTAAAGAAAATTCATGTCTCTCTGGCAGGGAATTTTCATCGAAGTTGAAATGTCAATAGCACTTTTGGTAAAAATTCAACACTAGGGTCTTCATCATGTTATGGCATTGATATGTATTTAGAAACAAACTCCATACAAAAATACTGCCAAAAACATAAAATGAATGTCTCAGTTGCATGGGATTTTTCTTATTTCACACTGGAGACATTTCAGCATTTTTCCTGTTTATGATTGCCATGTCTTCCATGGCAGACACAAGCAGGTAAAAACATTGTTGGAAGTTCCACCAAATAGTGAGGACCTTCTGGTGCTGTTTAGCAGGTGGCTGTAAACTGGAGATGTCATCATCAAAGTATTCCAACTGTAGAGTCAGCTAAGTCTGTGGGATCATAAACTCAGCGATTCCTTCAACTCTAAATTAGGAAGGGTAAGGCAAGATGGGAGGAATGGCACACCAACAATTTGCAGTTTCTGTCCTGTTATAACCCACCTATAAAATGACCAGTTATATTTTTGTAAATGCAATGAATTTCTTTAATGCAAAAGGGTCAATGAGCTATGGATAACTCAACAGTACACCTTTTGCAGGGTTCCAATGGTAGAAAATGGAAACTTTAATGAGAAGTAGAAAATCCTATTTATGAACTTGAAGGCATGCAATTTACCTCAGGATAAGAGGCATACTTCCTTCTACAACTACATTATCAAAGTCACCAGTAAGGACCCCTCTGACAGGGCAGCCTTCAAGACCTCCCTCAACCTCTACCCTGCCTGTTGAGGGCAACAAAGAAAATAGCCATTGCCGCACGCATCAAAACTAGCACCAACAACACCAAGGAACTTTTCAACAATGTTAAGGAATTCTCCAACCCAACTGCCAGCAAAAACAACATCACATCATCACAGGAGCTGTGCGACAACCTCGTCTACTTCTTCCACGACAAGATTGCAACCATATTCAGAAAGTTCGAACCCCAACCCATGCCTACGGACTTCCTCGACAGATGCGCCACCACCATAAGTGGCACGAACCACACACTAGCCACCTGGAACATCCACTCCACCCAGGACACCACCTCCATCATGAAATCCATCCACTTGGGAGCACCCACAGACCCATGCCCACACCACATCTTCAACCTCGGAAACCAAAGAATCAGCCAGGAACTCACCACCCTACTCAAAACCTCTATCACCACTGCAACATATCTTGATGCCTGGAAACACGCTGAAGTCAGACCACCACTCAAAAAACCCTACGCCAACCCCAGCAAACTCAAAAACTACCAAGGGAATCTCCCTGCTCCTATTTCCATTGAAGTTACTGGAAAAGACCATCAACAATCAACTCATGACACACCAGGAGCAGAACCAGCTACTTGACGCCTCCTGATCGGGATTCCGCAGCAATCACAGCACCAAAACTGCCCTGATCGCAGCCACTGATGACATTTGAACCCTCCTCTATCAAGGAGAAACAGCAGCTTTGATCCTCTTCGACCTCTTGGCAGCCTTAAACACCATATCCCACCACACACTGATCGAAAGATTGCTTCACATTGGCATCCAAGTGGACATGCCGAGATGGATCACCTCCTTCTTCATTGGAAGCACCCATCCACCTCCCACCTTTCACCTCCAAACCCAAGGAGATCACCTGTGGTGTCCCCAGGGTTCATCCCTCAGCCCCACACACTTCAACGCATATATGAACCCGCTGGCCAACATCATCAGATCCCACGGTCTCAACATAATTTCCTACGCAGATGACACCCAACTCATCCTCTCACTCACCGACGACCCCACCACCACCAGAACCAACTTCCACAGATGCATGACAAATGTCACCGACTGGATGAAGAACAACAGCCTGCAGCCGAATACAGATAAGACGGGAGTACTGATCTTTGGCAACAGCAGCAAGACATGGAACAACTCTTGGTGGCCATCAGACCTAGGACCCACACCCACTCCCTCCAACCATGCTAGAAACCTCGGAATCATCATTGACAACAAGTTCACCATGAAATCACAGATCAACGCCATCTTCTCCACCTGCTTCCTCACTCTGTGCATGCTACCTAAGATCTTCCAGTGGCTAACCCTACACACGAGACGCACCATGACATAAGCCCTCATCATCAGCGGACTGAACCATGGCAATGCCTTCTACGTAGGAATCGCCACACACCTTCTACAGAGACATCAGACCATACAGAATGCCGCAGCCAGAGTCATCCTCTGCCTTCCTTGATGAATCCACATCACACCCAACCTCAGGAAACTCCACTGGCTCCCCTTGCAGAAGAGATGCCAATTCAAGCTGCTCACCCACACACACAAGGCTCTACACAACCAAGGACCCGCAAACATTAACACCGCCTGACCTTCCACTAACCATTGAGAACACTATGCTACACCTCCCTTTCACTTGCCAAAACTCCCCGCATCTACCAAAGCAGAAGTGGAGGACGTTCCTTCTCCTACATCACTGCAAAGACCTGGAACAGCCTCCCCACGCATCTCCGGACCATAACCACAATTCAATTTTTCCGGAATTCCGGATGGCCCTCAAGACCTGTGTGAATAAGCCTCCGGGAACTGCAAGCACCTGGATACTCAATTGGATGATTAGCTGCGCTTTACAAATCCTGATTGATTGATTGATCATGAATGATTCATCAATTGTGTACATGAGTTTCGCGCACGCAGCTTTAGTGCTTTTACTTTTAGAATACGGAAGAACTGCAAGCACTAAAATCAAGAAAGAGTGGAACAGACATCAGCTAAATTGGTGACATTACCTCTAAAAGCCCCCTTAACGTAAAAACATGTGGCAAACCATGCAAAACAACACATCACAACTAAAGTAACACATTTAAAGATGGTAAGTTTTAAACACATGAAAACAGTAATAAACATAAATGAATGGAATATCAATAACTGAATAATGTGAAGACAAAAACGCAGCAAGACAATCCACCCATAATAGTGGCACAATATTTATAAACCTAACTATCCTAGCAGGATAATGCACAGCCAGCACTGGCATTTGATAGGCAGTCCTCACAAACCTCCAACTGGATGCGACTGTCACAGAAAAATTGCTGGCACTTCACCAGATTCCAGTCCTGCTACTGGCGGAAGAGGACTAGGCTGCACAGTGCCAAAGGGCATTAATGGTTTCTAGATGGAGACGAAGGGCTGAATTGACAGGACAAGACTCAGCCCATTGAACATCTCGGTGTTTCTGGTCTTGACGACATCATTTCTCGAAACAGAGTAGGCAAAGCATGTCATATTTCCACTGAAGATGCATGCGAGCCAAACATTGGAATAGAGACTGGCATATCCCAGTTATCAATTTACTAACAATATTGCATTTTATGGCAGTAGGCTCACTTCTGCAATTAGTGAGCAGTGTGCATTCATTAGTGCAGAAGACATATTTCAACGGCTGACTCAGGTCAAGAATGAACTGTGGTGCATTATACATATTTGACCAGCAAGCACATCATGGTTCACAAGGTCTCGCAGAGATGATTTAATCGTGTGACAGCAAATTTCTCAAAGAGCCTTAAATTGGATATACATCACACCGGTACCTCTAAGTGCTAGGAAGCAAGCGTATCAAAATTAAAAAATGCAGAACACCGCCTATGTCCATGACTATGCTTCATTTATTGCTGTGCACGATTCCCAGGTTCTAGACCATGACTGCATGATGCTGACGCATAGCTGTACATGGGTCCACATGGGAACACATCATCTGCTCAGTGCATGACTCTTTGATAAGGATGATTCCCCCTTAAATCCATAATTGTGCTTTGTCAGAGCAAATGTTTAATGTTGTGTCACGTGACAAAGGACTTAACTGTATTGCTGTTCGTGTGATCAATGTGTGGTGAAGATCATGCTATCTTGCTAGAGGAATAGCAGGGCCCACCTATTCAACCAGAGTAACATGTTCCTGGATACTACCAAATGTACTTGAACATGCAAATGATTATTTTAGTGACAATGGGCTACACACATCTGTGCATCTTAGGTAGCTTACTGAATATCCTCTCCTAGGTAAAGACCCTTCTGACAGCATCAGCTAATGTTAAGAAGCAAGCCTATAAGTTTTCACACATCAGAACACTCAACACGATAAAATATGGAATTGGACTATTAAATGTCGGTTTCCGCTGTCTTGACTGCACTGTTGGAGTGCTAATGTGCAAACCAGACACGTTGTGTTGCATGGTACTCATTTGCAGCTTGATACACAAAGTTGCGATGAGTGTACTAATGCAGGACTAAGAATATACAAAAGATGATAAGGAAGTCGAAGTTGTATGGGGTAAACACCAACAGAATGCCGATCACACACATTATTACTAATGTTTTTTTTTTAAATACCTAAATACAAAATATACTCTGGACAAGACAATAACACTCAGCACAAATCTATGGTAGATTTAAAATGTATTCCAGAAAGTGATTGTTGCCCCCACCCCTCCCGAAAATACGGTGGCCTTTACAGCTTATCTTATCCCAGCAGACACTGCACACTGAGTGCACTATCCAACCCTGACCCTAACCTCAACATACAGCAGACATCTTGGAGTGAAGATAGAGATTTGAACATCGTTGCAAAGCAATCATGCCCTTCCTTAATCTGGAAGCTATTTCTTAGTTTCAAATCCATTATCGTGTTGATGGCATGATATAGGGCTTTGCCTTGCCACCTGTGCTCTGTCCTCTGGTTCTGTGTGCCTCACAATCCTCTCTAAATACTTTGTGGATATTTTTGGCATATGACCATTGACAAAGGAGGGGTGAGGAGGCACATGATGGGGTCACTAGGTACTGCTGCAGTTATTTGAGCAGTGGCGTGTCCACCAATGGCATATGTCTCATTGCAGTTCAAGTGCTTGGTGTCACTTGCAGATGAAAGTGACAATGAGTGAATGGCTTATGTGATGTCATATTCTGACACATGTACATGACAAATAAGGAATGTTTATGAAGGTACACATATGTCTTCGCTGCTGTACGCTTCCCCCATACCTCCAGGGACCCCAATATACTCAGAGAGGTCCAGGGAGCTCATAACCTTCTAAACCAGTCCTGTGAGCTCCTAGTCACAGCTCTGCATTTTTGCTCTCTTCTCACAGAGGTGGCTGCCATGGCGTGTTGGTTTCAGGTTGTGTAGACCAGATGGATGACTGGGGTCCTAATCTACGAAGATAATGTTGGATGGAAATCTAAACGTTGGCCTATGCTGTGAATCAAGTGAAATAGTAAAGGGTTTGAAACTTAGCAATGTGAGGAATATGACAACGTGGTCTCTATAAGGGATATTTTGCTCTTTATGTTATGTCTACATATGAGTAATGTTGTAATTTGTAAATACAAACAAACGTCCCATTGGCAAAGGAAAATGCTGCATGGGTTTCAAAGTACTACTGGAACACAAAACACATGTGTGTGCAAAATTATCATTGCACCCATAAAGCTCTGTGAAAGAAATCAACTTTGCAAACTCATAAAGCTGTAGTTTATCATCGTAACAAAACACGCTTGCAGGTGAAATTTCCTCAGCAGAAAATGTTTTGCCTTAGATTTTTTATTAAAAATCTTTTCTGTGAGAGAACTTTCCTGCATAATTTCGTTTTGTTGAAGGTTTTTGACACATTTCCTACTTTTGGGGTGATGCTTTAGAAATATTTACCAACTTTTTAAATTCGCCATAGTTTAAAAAATCATTACAAATTTGACAAAATCAATTTTTTAGGTCTTATATAATATATGAATACGCCATATACATTAGACAAAAATGGCTCATCGTTTGTAATAATTATTTAAAGAGTAATATGAAATACGATATTCACTAAAGTAATTATGTAAAGATGCTAAACAGTTTAAGGCAAATACCAATATATAAAAAGAACAGATTATGTTGTAAAGAGGCGGGAAGGACAAAAATGAGTAGAAAGAACATTTGAAAGTAATGGACAATCTTACACATTACATAAGATGTGCAATGAAAAATTACACTATACTAAAATAGTCAAAAATGTACATTTTGTAGGGCACATGTTACAACTGTAGTAGAAAGATAAGTTAAGACATTAGTTAAAGGTAACCCAAGTTTTTAATTTGTGGTAAAACAAGGTAAATATCTACACTTGGATTAGCACTCACACCATTCCACAAAAAAACAAAAAACAGTGTCAGAGGCATTGGAAGCAGACAGTTATTTCAAAATACATTTATGAATGTAAAAGGTATACATAAACTTTACATTCCCTTAATTCTATTTTATGGGATAACATAGAGAAGAAAGAACAAGGATATTTATTTATTTATTTGAAAGGTTTTATATAGCGCTGGCTCGACCCGGGGGTATCAGAGCGCTTTACATAAGCAAAAAAAGCACAAAAGCAAAAAACAGGAAAAAGAACGGTTATTCAATAGCAAAACATTCAGAACAGGAAGATTAAAACAAATTAATTAACAAATGGGCAAACGAGCAATATACATAAGGTGAAATATAGAAAAAGAAGGAGGGGAGAGGTGAGAGATAGGAGTGAAAGTGAGGGAGAACCAGAGCGGGGGAAGCAAAGTGTAGGGTCAAAGGCACGGTTATGGACCCCAATACTTGTTGCGAAGGTGATGTTTGAGGTCTTTTTTGAAACTGAGGTAGGAGGGGTTACATCGCAGGTCCTTTGGGAGAGCATTCCAGATGATTGGGGCATTTACGGAGAAGGAGCGTGATTTTGTGGTTTTCTTTTTTAACGGGGGGGGACAAGGAGGAGTGCGTTAGTGCTTCTCTTCGGTCTGGAGCAGCCCGCTTTTTCGAGTTTGTTAGTGAGGTACAACGGGGTTTTTTGGTGGAGAGCTTTGTGCGTAATGCATGCTGTCTTGTAGGAGGATCGACCTTCAACGGGTAGCCAATTAAGGGCTTTAAGGGCTGGGGAGATGTGGTCAAAACGTTTACAGTCAGTGATTAGCCTGGCCGCTAGGTTGAGCACAGATCTGAGGGGGGCTAGGTATACTTTAGGGGTTCCTGTGAGGATAGCGTTATCATAGTCAATTTTCGAAAGGACTAGTGATTGGACAACCCATTTGAAGTTGTCAGCTGGAATGAAGGGTTTAATTTTCTTGAGATGACGGAGAGTGAAGAGAGCTCCTTTAGCTGAGTTTTTTATGTGGTCGTTAAGAGTTAGGTTTTTGTCAATGGTGATACCAAGTGATTTCACTGAATTTGATAAGGAGAGCTAACAATTGAGGGCATTGAGGTCAGAGATCCAGGATTGGATGGGGAGCTGGTTGTTTTTTGGAGAGAAGAGAATGATTTCAGTTTTTTAGGGTTTAGTTTGAGATGATTGGAGTAGAACCAGGATTGAATCTTACTCAGGGTATTGTTTAGATGAAGTACATCAGCGTCGGATCTAGTCTTATAGTAAAGTTGGGTGTCGTCAGCATAGAAGTGATAGTTGATTCCAGCTTGTTTCAGAATGAGGGTGAGGGGTTCCATAAAGAGGTTAAAGAGAGAGGGGGAGAGAATAGAGCCCTGAGGGACACCTAGGGAGACAGATGAAGGGTTTGAGAGGCAGTCATTGATTTTGATTTGTTGTGATCTGTGTTGCAGATAAGAGGCGAACCATTTGAAGACAAGACCGTTAAGGCCAAAGCGAGTTTTGAGCGAGTTAAGTAGGGAAAAGTGGTTAACTGTATCAAAGGCAGTAGAGAGGTCGAGGAGAATAAGTAGGCAGGTTTCACCATTATCAAGGGAACAGTGGATGTCATCAACTATATTTAGCATGGCGGTTTCGGTGCTGCAGCCTTTTCTGAAGCCGGATTGCAGGGAGTCAAGTAAATTGAAATTGCTAATGCGTTTATCCAATTGGAGCAGAGCACATTTTTCAAGGACTTTGGAAAGGAGGGGGAGGTTAGAGATAGGGCAGAGATTGTTTGGGTCATTTGGGTCAGCAGTGGGGTTTTTAAGAATGGGAGTAATTTGTCCGAGTTGTAGGGAGTCAGGGACACATCCTGTGGCAAGGGAGGTGTTGATGATAGTAGTCCAGTAAGGGGCAATGATGTGGTTTAGATCTTGGACAAGGTTAGAGGGGAGAGGGTCTTTGGTGTGTGAGGTCGGCTTTAGTTTGGCAATGATGTTAAAGACTTCGAGCTCAGCCACGGGGTGGAAATTATGCCAGGATGCATTGTTTTGCAGCTGTAGGTTGGGAAGGCTGGATTCAGGAGTGGTTGTAACGTGTCGGTGAGGGTAGGAATCAGGGGGTAAAGTCAACAAGGGCGGAAAGTCTAAGGTAACGTCAATGGCAAGTAGGGGGCTGGGTGGGACTTGTGTTAGATGGAAGGATTGATCTATTTTGGCAATTTTATCATAGAAGAAGTTAGCAATTTCCTCACATATGTCTGTTGAGGCCGTCAGCTTTAGGGGGGCTGAAGATGTTTGATTTCTAACAATGTTAAACAGTTCTCTGGGTCTATTTTTAGCACGATCCAGTTGTGCTCGGAAGAAGGTTGCCTTTTCATTTAAAATGTGTTTCTTGTAAGTAGACCTCGCGACTCGGAGGAGGGCAAGATGGGAGGGAGAGGGATGTTCTTTCCGTTAGTCTAAGTGAGCGTCTTTCGTTGTTGAGATCTGTGTTGAACCAAGGTTTGGAAGGAATATTTCTTAGTTTTTTTAGTTTAGGAGGGGCTAGTTGGTCTAAGACATCATTGACGGTCTTATTGAAAAGCTCCGTGAGCTCGTTGACATTTTGGGAGATAGGGGTGAGAAGAAGTTGTACTTGGAGTTTAGACTCAAGTTCACCAGGGGGGATTTGATTAAGATTTCTGGTCCATTTCGTGGGTTTGAAATTTTTTGTGTGGGGGGAGTAGAGGAGTGGTTGTAATCTTAAAAAAAATAAGGTGATGGTCAGACCAGTCGATGGGGATGATGTTGGAAAGGGAGGCCAGGTAATTGTTGGAAATGATGGTGTCAAGAGTGGCCCCTTTGGTATGAGTAGGAGAGTTACATAGTTGAGTAAGGTCATTAAGCTCTAGAAGATTCATGAGGTGGCTGACTGTGGGATCATCAACATTGTTCCAGTGGATGTTAAAATCTCCTAAGAAGAGATTTTTCGAGTTAGAAAGTGAGGATTGTGTAAGAAGGTCGGATAATTCTTTAGCGAAGAGAAGAGGATCACCAGGAGGGTGGTAGATGTTATGTAGTCGAATTGGGGAAGAACCCAGCACAGTGAGTTCGGCCCCAAGGAATTCAAAGGTTAGATGGTCAGTGTTCTATACAAGAGAGAGTTGAAGTTCGTTTTTATGGATTATAGATAATCCACCCCCTTTTCTGTCAGGTCTGTCTTTCCTAATGATAGAGTAACCAGGGGGGGGGTGAGTAAGTCGAGGATGGCCGTTGAGTGGTCATTAAGCCAGGTATCCGTAAGGAAGGCGATGTCAATAGCTTCACTGAGGATGGTTTCTGATATTTGCGTCGCATGTCAGACAGCCGAGCG
Source organism: Calotriton arnoldi (assembly GCA_963921515.1). Taxonomy (NCBI): domain Eukaryota; kingdom Metazoa; phylum Chordata; class Amphibia; order Caudata; family Salamandridae; genus Calotriton; species Calotriton arnoldi. The sequence goes on from CAWUFW010002581.1 coordinate 42,410, forward strand.
GCAGTTAACAAGCATGCAGGAGAAGGTATTAGGGTTGTCTTTGGTGGGAAAGCAAGAGTGGATGGTGGTAAGTTGAGCTGGAGGTCTGGGTGAGATGGGAGAAGAGGGGATTCGGCTAGTTCCCAAAATCACTGGAATGCTGGAGTAAGGGAGGGGATGATCAGTAATCAAGGGTTTAGGAAGGTAGGAGTTGCATAGGTCAGTAAGGTCAGAAGTGGAGAGGTAGTTCACAGCGCGGAGAGGCCTATGAGTTCGGGTGCGAAGGGGAGCGGTTCTCCAACGGTTATTTTGGGAGATGTTTAGGAAGCAAGAACAGAAGGAATCAGTATGATTGAGGAAGGTCCTGGAGTTAAGGGCGTTGTAATCCTCTCTAAGTCGAGTAAGTTCCGTCTTCATGGTTGAGCGATTACGTTCAATGTTAGATAGAGTCTGAGCAATAAAATTGAGGGGGAACTCAGGTGAAGTGGAGGGGGGAGAAAGTCTGATGTGGGGAGAGGGGAGATGCCGGGAGGGGAAGTCAGGGGAGTGTTCAGGTTGTTAGACGTGGGGAGGGATAGGTCATTCATTGAATCAGGCCACGAGGAAGAAGATGATGAGAGGGAGTGAGGGATGTAGGGGGAAGTTACATCGGTTTGAGGGGAGAGAGAGCCGTTCAGAGAGGGAGATATTGGCTTAGGGGGGGTACAATCGAAAATTCTAGGCGAGGGGGTAGGGAAGTGGCGGAGAGGTTATTGGTAGTGAGAGGGGTTTGAGGAGGTCGTTCGTTAGAGAGAGAGCATTTGGATGACGGTGTGAGCAGTTCAGCTGTCTAGGAGGGGGTCAACATCGGGGGGATGGAGACAACATAAGGGTGTCCGATAATTGGGATGAAGAAGGGTTAGGATCTGGTTTGAATAGTTGGTCGGCCAGGGTACTGAAATGGTGCTCAAAGATGTTCAGAGGCTTGAATGAGGATATTACCAGATTTGAATATGGAAATGTCAATTTCGCCGAGAAAAGCTGGGGAAGGGGAAGTAGATAATTTGAATCCATATGGGATTTTACTTGATTTAGTGACTGTAAGGTGGAGAAGGAAAATGTTTTTCCATTTGGAGGGGCGTTTGGAGTAGAAAATGTAGTTTGTTTTTATTGTAGAGGAGAGGCTGTGATAGGTATCGACAATTAAAATTTTGGGGTGACGAATCAATAACTTATGTTTAAAATTTTTCTTGGTGTTTTTGGAAAGATTGGAAGGGTATGAGATGTTCTATGTGTTGGGGCCATGTCTGGAGAGGGCAGGGTCCGGAGGTGTGAGGAAGGGATTGGGGGGGACATGTTAGGTCCTAGATGAGGACTGGGAGAAAGAGAAAGGGGGTGTAGGAGAGTAGGATCTGCTTCACATGGGTACCCCCACTTTTTGATGATGCTTCACTGTTTTTAGACCATAGTCTGGCTGGGGCCCTGCTAATCAGAACCCCAGCCTAGCTGCTTCCTCTTTAAAATGGTTTCCATGTGCCTTAGGCACATCTCTGATTGGAATCTGGAGTGCCCTTATAAGTCCCTAGTATATGGTATACTATGTACCCAGGGCATAGGTACCTCAGAGGCCTACCAGGGGCTGCAGCATGTATTGTGCCACCCCTGGAAGGCCATCCAAAATGACACCACAGGTCTGCTACTGCAGCCTGGGTAAGGTGGTGCATGCACCCCTTACTGTGATATAGGCTACCTATATCACTACATACATACACACATATAAACCTATAAGTCACTCCTATGGCAGGCCTTATCAATCCTGAAGGCAGAGTGCGTGGTTCCTATGTGAGAGGGTGCCCCTGCATGAGCTGGGCCCCTCTGCAGCGTTCGTAGACCCTTCTCTGATGCTGTTTGTAGTGCAGCCCGACCATATACTCTTAAGCGCATTATAACCTCGCGTTAAATGCTAACTTTGGGATGGCTGCACGGAAACATGTCGTGTTTGGTATCAAACATCTTGGAATACTACCACCCCGCCAGTTCTGGCGGCGGGGGTAGCATTCCACCCTTCTAGAGGGAGAGACATGTACACACCGGTATACCCGGTACTGACTTTCCAGAGCCCTGGCATCACAAAATGGATGCCGCTGCCACAGACACGAGTCTGGCCTCCTGCTGCTGACCGAAACTCCGTCAGGGGAGGCCTGGACAATAGGTTTCCTGTCCCAGGGAGGTGTAACCACCTCCCCAGACAGGATAGTGTGTATTGGGGCTGGGCGGGAGCACTCTCTGGTGCTTTGAAGTCCTGCACTGGGGGCACATTTGGTGTCCCTGTGCATACCCCAGTTCAAACCGGCTCAGGGGCTTCCAGCCCCTGCTCTGGCGTGAAACTGGACAAAGGGAAAGGGGTGTAACCACCCCTCTGCCCTGACCCTCCCATAGGTGGGGCCACAGAGTATGTCCAACCCCCTACCTTAGTATAAGTATGGGACCCCAGTCCTTAGGACTTTAGATTTACCTGGACGAAACTCTGACACAGAGTCCTGGACCTTCGATGCTCTACTTTAAGATTAGAGGACTGAAGAATCTCCCTTGGGGTCAAGGAATGACTCCCCTGCTTGGCAGGCACCAACAAAGCAATTGTCCGGTCTGCATCGCTAAAGCTCCCGCCGGACGCCGAAGTCTTTGCATCACCAGAGGTGGATTTCCAGACTTCCCCGAAGCTACCCTGAGTCCCCAGCAGAGCTGAGGCCCGTGGCTATCGTGGGTAACGTGGAACCGTGACCCCTGGACACCGCGTACTTTTGTAAGTGCATCCTCTTCTGGGTCTCCCACAAAGTTGTGCTTTGGGCTTCGAGTAGCCCCAGCCTCCAGCACCGACTGCACTGAAAATCACTGGCCTCCACTCCACAAGTGTCCTGTGAGCCAGCTCCACGTGCATCGACTCGAGACTCCTTCACGGTCACTAGTCCATTAGCTAGTAGACCCTCCCGAAGGCCAATCTTCTTCTGCTTGGGCTCCCTGGTTGCTCCAGGAGTGCCCTGACTTACCCTCGCTGGGTGAGTCCCACAGACCTTGCTGGTCTGCAACATCATCCTTCTTCCATTTCCATGAGACTTGCCGTTGCCAAGGCTTGTTGGGTCCAATCCGGTCACCGACACCCCTGCAATCGACAGACATTGTGGGACAGCTTGAATCCAGCTCCTGGTCATCGTCGACGCCTCCTGGACCTCATGGCTGAAGAGTCAAGACGACCATCAACCTACCTGAAGCACTCGACATCGGTGGGCATCTGCTCATCGCCTTCCTGGTCACTGGCTAGTGACCCAGACTCTGTCCCCTCTGCTTTCAGGTTCTTCAGATCTTCGATCGACCTTTGGATCCACCCGAACACTTTCGACTTGACCGTCAGCAGCACTTTGCAGCAGATCGCCATTGAAAGCGACGACGAAACCCGACCCCGAAAGACAACTATGCACCCGGCTCCCCTGGGTGAGGTAACTCGAGTACTCCGGTGCTCCCGTGGGTATTGACACTAGAACAGCCTAGTTCTCAAAGGGTTTGCTCCAAGTCCTCCTCTAAGTGTCCGTTTTCTTTTTAATTCAAACCGCGACTTTCCCCATAGAAGTTAACGGCGATTCGCGGCTGTGTTCATACACTGCACGCGTCCCCTGTGTCACTACCTTGGGTGGTTCCTTGTGGTCCAAGCACTTCTACAGGCTCTAGGCCCTGTGTCTAGCTCAGTCGTGGTTCTTATACCACTTTATTGGTATATGATTTGGTACGCCCCTAGGGCTCAAACGTTTATTTGTGCTATTACTGTAGATAACTAACTTATAATTTATGTACTTCGAACTCTAGCCTCATAAAGAGACTAGAGGGGTGTGTTTAGTAATAAATACATATATTTTGAATATATACCTGGTGTGGTCCTCTTTCATTTGGTCACTCAAGAGATTATAGACTGGTAAAACAAGCTGCTTTACATTCCTTCAAGACTTAGCCTGAAGGCTGCTCTCCATAGCTACCACTAGGATAGCTTTCAATAAAGGTTGTCTTTAACCTATCTCCAATAAGGGGTTGTTTGGACTGGTGCAAGGTGCCCACTATAAATAGTGGACAGCATATGCCAGCCCAACTTCTCACAGGGGGGAAGAGAAAATAAAGAAATGAGACTAAGGTGAGTGAGAAACCTGGTGGAAAAAAATCGTAAGAGAGAGTGGAGGGTCAGTGCTCAGGGGGAAGAGAGGAGGGTTTGTCAAAGTAAACACAGATTAAGAGAATTACAATGAGAGTACATCGAAATTGTGAAACCTGGATATATTCGGACACTAGTTGGGGTAGGGGTAAAGCAGAGGGGGGAAAGGATGGAAGAAATAAGAGGGGGGGATGAATACTGTGGAGAAAGAATAGCTTAGGGCGAGAGGAGGGATAATGTGAGGTGGAAAGAGGGGGTAAAGAATCAACAAATTAGATAGTAGAGAGCATCAAAATTGAGAACAACAAAAAGCAAAACAAGAGTAAATTAAAAGAGTTCTTCAATGACGGCACAAGGAACGTGGTCAAATGTTAGTAGCGGGACCACAACAAGTACAGCCGGGGCGCCACCGCAGGTGAGGGAGAAACAAGTCTGGGGGACCAGCCGGATGAAGCACCTTAGGAAATCCGAAGGTAGATTCAAACACGGTGGTGGTGTCCTGAGGATTGAGAAACAGAGGCTACGGGGTGATTCCTGCGGGCCATCGCCATTACTTGGAGAGATTCAGTGGGAGGCATATTGAAAGGGCAAAAAACAGCGGGCCATGTCGGCCGCAGGTTGCGCAGTGATACGGTGTGGATCCGGGTTCCGGTGATCGCTAGGTAGATCGGACACGTGGGATGTCCTAAGCAGCTTGATATGGCTGCAGTAAACCATCACACTGGGAGGGAACCAGGTGAAAGACAGAGGGAATGAGACTATTTTCGGTGGGAAGTTAGGGCGCCAGGGAATCAGGCAAGGCAGCTGGTAATGCAGGGGCTGGGCATGAACCCAGTAATTCCGGGGTCCGGATGAGGTTAGAACTAGCGGGGCCCATCACGGGACAAACACATGATGAAACAGATTCTGGGCAGAACGACATCCATGGCATGGACCCAGAAACACGGGGTCCGGAAGCAGCTGGGACCGAGGGCAGCGATACAGCCCTAATCAAAGAAGTACAGGCTGCGAGTAAAAAGTAGTCAAGGCACGGACCTGGTTTTCGGGGTCAGGACGTAGCAGAAAAGAAGACGACGTCCCCAATACTGCAAGAACGAATGTTAGGTTGAGGGCTTACTGGGGGTCAGGTCATGACCATCTGGAGGAACTCGGCCGGGGGATCGTTGGTCGAGCAACTAAGAGGGGGGTACGTCGGTCAAGCAAAACATAGCTGGATGGTCGTCCTGCGTGGAGAAAAGGTGATCACTCATCGTGGCCAGTGAGGTCGAGGGTTGTGCGGCGGCAGGGCGTAGCTCCGGCTCTAGAACTCTGTCAGCCGATCAGGGTGGGAAACATGAGAGGCCTAACGCACAGTCACAACTGTGCTCGACCGTGTCATCATTGGGAATCGTGCGTGGAGGTTATCTGGTACAGATTGAAGAGTCTGTTGAAATAACTCACTGTCATCTTCATGGCCACTGTTTTTACATATATTGGCGAGGTAAGATTTGGCCTCAGGTGTATGTCTATGAGACTGCTATTCAGTGTTCTGGCTACGAGAAAGTAGAATATTAGTGCAGATGGATGGTAGTCAACTACATGTAATAATGCTTCTGTTCTTGTTAGGTCCAGTAAAGGTTTCAGTAATTTAAACCTGAGCTCAATCCCTGGTAGCTGTGACACAGAGCATACAGGCTTAACTTAGGTAAATGTGTAAAGCATTTAGAAGTTCCAAAATAGGTAAAAAGTAGAAAACACCACACAATAAAAATCCCACCCTACTTTATAAACATAAAGAATATTTTAATGAACACGATGACATCAAAAAAACAAAAATCCGATCAGGGGAACCTGAAATATGACTTTTTAAACATTTAATTAAAAATACACCTCAAAGTGCAAAGCGTCAACTGGTTCCGATAGACCGGGGCAAAGTTGAAAGATAAGGCCAACCACAGTCAACCACCGGACGGATACAGGGACTGGGTTTGTCCTGATTAAAAAGTTACCTTCATTTCTTACGAACAGTTCTGGATGTTGGTGGGTCAGCGATGTTTTCCTCAACATCGAAGGCAGCAGGGTAAAGCCAAAGCATAGCTTGACGACAACATGCTGCAGGAGGATGAGGTCCTGATGGGGTTATCAATGAAGACGGGAAAGCTCCAAGCAGGAGAAGTTCTCAATTTGCAACAAAATTGGCCTCAATGTCGATCAGTTGTCGATCTTCATTGTTTCAGTGAAATCATTGGTGGTCGTTCTTCGATGCTTCTTTGGAGCTCGGTATTCCCTCAGTGCAGCAAGGCTGCAGGCTGGAGCCGTCGAAGGGTTCATCATTGTCTGGTATGTCTGATGTCAGTCCCAGTGAAGAATGCAGCAGGAGTGCAATCCCACCATTAGTGAATGGGCTGGTGGGTAGGTTCCGTTCCAATGTTGGTTCTCTTGAAGGAAAGTTGCAAAAAAGATTCTAAGTCCCCACTTTTAGCGTTTGGCAGGAGGAGAGCAATTTGACACCAGACAGAGATTCCAGGACCTCAGCAACACCACCTGGGCATCAGGACTCTCTCCAAAAGAAGTCATCAGCAGGATCCAGGGCAGGTCCATTTGAATCTGGTCAGCTTGGCTCTTTGAGGAAAGTTGGCTTCTTGCATCTTTTGTGTCCCTGTAGCTTAACAGGAGGTCAACCAACTGATCCTTGGAGTCCACTTTTATGTTCTGGGTAGACGTGAGAGTAGGTCCACCTCTTAAGGTTATCCTCATAGTTCTTAACAGCAAGTGCAGTCCTTTTTAGTTCTTTCACTGACCCAGTAGTGTTCTGAAGAAAGTACCAAGGGGTGCCATTTGTATGCCTGGCACTAGTCTGTGGGTGGAGGTAAATCCGGGTCCCTCCTAACCAATAGATTAAAGTTTTGAGGGGTACCCGAACCCATTTTTGCAGCAGTGTCTGCTTTCCATACTGCAAACAATCCCAGAGTGCCCCTCTCTACCTACATGTAACATGGTAGAACCTTTCTTCCCCTGTGCAGAGCTCCTGTACCCACCCTGGTGGAGTTGCCAGGAAAATGAGCAACCTCTTCTCTGTGGTCTCTCAAAACCAGTTCTGGGAGCAGCTCCTCTACCACTAGGATTAGAGCTTGCCTGGCAAGGAAGATAAAATGGAGGCAGGCCCAGGTGTGAGCTGCATCTGCTAATGACAAGGTAGGCCTCCTTTGAATTTAATAACGTTCCTGAGCACAGCCTGTTAAAGGAGCAAAACATCTCCCCACCCCCAATGCCTTTGACTCAGCTCAGGGAGCCAGCTCACACCTCATCAATGAGATTTTCGCCACCTGGATCACAGTTGGAAGCTCATGCAAATAGGCTTCTAGAGGCTTGAGGCAGGTGAAAGGTGACTTTTTAAAATAAGAACGCTTTGTAAAATAGGTATTACAAATCCAGTTTTACCAATGAATTGGATTGGTAATAAATATTAAAATATTCAAGAATTAACTTTTTATCCGATTCCTATGAGGAAATAACTTTATTAACTTTGATAATGTATCCCAATGATTTGCTATGGAACAGTTAACCCTCCTACAGTTCAAATAGCTTTTAGGACTCTGTCACTGTAAGAACATGCTTACCATTAACCGTTTGCATGCCCTTCTCTTAAATATCATTCATGCTGACTTATGGGCATTTTAAGCCTACTCAGGGGTGACTTATTAACATTCAAAAGGGCAGTTTAGGCCTGTCAAAAAGGGTTTATTTTGACAGGTCAAAGTTGCAGTTTTGAAACTGCACAGACAGGCTTCAGCAGTAGGCTTGCATTTATGTTTTGCACTGTTGCGCTAGTGGTGGCACAATGTGTGCTAGAGTCCACTAGTGGCATTTACCTAACAGGCCATGGGTACACTTTGCATCATATACAATGGACTTACAGGTAAGTTAAATATGCAATGTCACAGCAAATGCACAGGGAACTGGAGAGCAGGGTCTAAGTTTGCAGAGTTAAGCAACCAGCAATAAAATCTAACAAAGTAATGGGGGTAGCTATGCAAAAAAGGCATTGTCCTACAGTACTGTATTGTAATTGGACTAACCACTTAACTACTGAGGATATTTCCCCACAGTGCTCAGCCCTTTTTTGGCTACTTGGAATAGTCTACGCTTAGGTCTCCATAAATTGTTTTTCAAAATAAGGTATCCATGCCAAATTTGTGTCCCTTTTTCCAACATGCATGGGATTCTGAAGGTGCCGAGGGTTTGTAGATTTCACTGGAGGGGACAGAGAAAATAGACAAAATATCAGTATATTTTGGGTTTTTAGAGGAAAATGGGAAAAAAAAGTGCTCAGCAAAAAAGCTGGAATGCAAAGCAGTACCCTGGGATTTTTGGAGCTTCTTACTTTTAGACCAGTAATTTCAGGCTGGCTGGGATGCACCAAAGCCAGTCAGAATCCACCATTCCAAATAGGATGAGAGTGAAACACTTGTCTGATAACCTGTGCTCACCCTCTGGTAGCTTGGTACCGAGCACTCAGGCTTATCCTCTGGGTTTGAGTGTGAAGTAGTGGCACAACACCACCCTTACAACACACTACTTACATCACAAAAAGACTCCACACGGTATGTATAAAACAGTTTTCTTTGTACTACACACACACTCTGAAATAAAAATTAGATACACACTGTATATACACTGTACAGTTATACGCAATTGTCAAACTTCTCTAATGAGATCAAAACAAAACACACATTCTATATAAACTTTACAATTCTATGCAATTGTCAGACTTTCCATTAGCAGAAAGTTCAACCAGTCACAGGTCTTTGACTACGCCTTGTGACCCAGCCCCTCAGTCATTCAACTCCACCAGCCAATAATACACATTGCCCAGCTGGCGCCCCATTGACTAGACAGTCATACCCACCTAACGCGGAAAGAAACAGTTACTTAGGTTCGTCTATCTAGATTAGACCTCCAGGCGCCCGACGGCACCTGCACAAGTGCAGGATCGCGACCTCTCATAGACAAAAGGTTATTGCCCAGGAAGCTGGTGCACTTCTAAGCCTGGAAAAATGATTCACCCCATGCTGAGGTATGAACTGCCGTAGCCCCAACAGTCAGCAGTAGATGCCCACAAGGCACACAAAACCCCTCGGGCCTCATCATGGTGTTCTCCACAGCAAAACACCCTGTGGCTTGGGTCCAGTGAGAGGGAGCCAATGACCTTGGACAGAGGCTGCGATGCCAGGCACTACCGTCCTCCCAATCTGGAGGCCAAAGACAGTCTCAGCTCCCATCTCAGATACCGCCAACACCCGTGGGACACCACATGCTCTGGAGTGCAAGCAAGCACAGGTCCCCTAGTTGCAAGCACGGGTCCCTCAGACTCTGCAAGCTTCTCTCACACTCCTCAAACTCTTCACATCCCGGCACCTCCGGTGGCTGCTGATCTTTATGCACACTCCTCTGCACAGTGTGATGATGGTGTATATCAGTATGGTCCTTTTCCCAACCAGGATCACTTCCACCTGTCTCTGCCTCACACAGTGCATTCCTTACAATCTCATGGAGACACTGAGATCCTTTGTGTACCTGGGATCTCATGGAAAAGGAGGCCAGCTCTCCGGCCCTTGGAGAGCACTTCGAGACCTAGGCCATGACCATTGGCACTTAGCTGCAGGCCAGCAACGTCTCGGCAAAATTCACCAAGTGATAGTTCCCTTCCTGGAGCACGACAAGAACCAGGCCACCACAAGTCTGAAGAGAGGCCAGTTGCAGTCCCTCCTGCCCTAATGATTCCTTGTGTTGTTACCAGTATCGAACCAGGGTATTATGGTTGCAAATCTAAAAGAATCTCTAGCTGCTGAGGCCAGAGTCCCAGTAGCTATACCCACAATGTCCTTTGAATATATGATCAGTTCAAAAGGCCATCTTTGAAATGCACAGGCCCTCTTAAAAGTTTGTCCTGTCTGCCATCCTACCCTGGAAGGTTTGATCACAATATTTAGTGGGGCCAAGACCCTGCACCTTGGAGTACAGGTGCCAATTCCACCCCCACGTAACTGTCCCAAATAGGTCCCTCAGAGTCAGAGGTCTGCAGTTTCCCTTGGGCCCCTAGTTTATGGCCTTCTGTCAGGAATGCACAGATGTGGCTGCCCCCTAGCACCCAGTTGTTAATTAGGAGACAGGCCAACAGGCACACAGAGAAACAAGCATCGGCATGCCCACTTTCCGAAAATTGACATTTCCACACACATAATGTAAAATCCACTCACACTACCAGACAGGATTCGTCATTACAAACTCATCGATACCAAACACTATACTGTTATTATTCTGCCAGTAGGAAATACTGCTATTTACGACCCCAGCATATAACGCACACACCCAACCTCTTCCCAACACTGCACCCTCTCACCAGGGAGAACTCCAATATAGCAAGGGACATGCAGAACCTTGGCACATAGCTTTTAAATGCCAAGCCAAGGAGCTATAACCCAGGCACACAGGCCCCACCAGGGCAAACCTGTGGCACAATTGATGAGCTACCTCTGTGGATGGCACAACCAGTGCGGCAGGGCCATGGCGGCACATTCGAGACATATACCCCGGGTATAGGTCTTACCCTTGACAAGGAATTGCAGCTAACTCAAATCAACCAATCATATATACACCAATCGCCAGTATGTATATGACAAACACAGCGCTTTGGCTCTGCACAGCAGTGTCAAACGTGCTCAAAGTCCTAAGAATAGCATACATAGCAGTGGAAAACTGGGAAGGAGAAAAGCAGAAAGCTGAGGGAGAGCATCCTAGAAAGGGCCATTTCGAACACTTACAAGCAAGCTCCTGCGGGAATCCTTTGCGGCGACATCAAACTGTAGCACATGCCACAGTTCCAGCTTTGTACATGTCACCGAACAGCTCCACTCTTGTATAGAAGTTGTCCACCTAAGGGTTAGCACGAGATTCCATGATGCCGGCATCCACGACAAAGCCCTGGACTAGATTAGCTACTTCTTCACTGGTCGAACACAACAAGTCAGACTACCACTGTTCCTCTCAGAACCCACAGAGATCAGCTGTGGAGTGCCCCAGGGATCCTCACAGAGCCCCACCCTCTTCAATGTCTACATGGCCCCACTCACAACCATCGCCAAGAACCATGGACTCAACATTCTTTCCTACGCTGATGACACCCAGCTGATCCTCTCCCTCACCAACTAACCCACGGCCACCAGAAACAACTTTAACGACGAGATGAAGCCAGTCACCACCTGAATGAGAGACAGCTGCCTCAAACTCAACTTGGACAAGATCAAAGTCCTCGTCCTGGGACCCATCCCCTCTGCATGGGACGACTCCTGGTGGCCCGCCACGGTAGGAACACCGCCCACACCCATGGACCACGCAAGAAACCTCAGCATCATCCTGGACTTCTCGCTCACAATGAACAGCCAGATGAATGGCGTCTCCTCGTCATGCTTCCTCATGCTTTGCCTACTTCGAAAGACATTCAGATGGATCCCCACTGAATCCAGAAAGACGGTCACCAGTGCGCTCATCAGCAGCAGACTCGACTACGGCAATGCACTCTACACCGGCATCCCCCAGAAACTCCTCAGGAAACTACATTCAAAACGCAGCAGGCAGACTGATCCTCAACATCCACCGCCACAGCCACATCACCGAACAGCTGTGAGAACTCCACTGGCTCCCAGTCAACAAAAAAGTCACTTTCAAGTTCCTCACACACAGCTACAAAGCCCTCCACGACGCAGGGCCAGCATATCTGAACCACCGCCTCTAATCCCACTTACCCACCAGACACCTCTGGTACACCCAATTGGCCCTGGCCACTGTCCATTGGATCCGCAAGACCAGGGCCACCGATATCCGGCAGTAATCCTGGCATACAAGAGGTGCATCGCCCTCCATTAAAGCTTCCCTGCTGTGCTCATTGCAGCTGCGAACCATTGGGCCTGACCCCGCTGAAGTCGGAGTCTCCACTCGCTCGGACAAACTCGCTGCATCACTGAAGTGGCACGGGTTTGGTATGCCTCGGTGCTGCAATACTCAGCGACGGGCTGTTGGACGGGCCCTGGGGGCATGAGCGGTGCATCGAGTCTGTGCCGGAAGACATCTAACCCCTTGGAGTGGGGACGAGTGCAGCGCTGGACTGTCCCGCGGTGCGTCTCGTCAGCCTGAGAGCCCCGACGTGAGCAGCCTCCCCCTTGAGGTCGCCGCCGCGGCCGTCAACCAGCGCGGCGTGCACGGGGGCTCGCAAACATCGAATCAAGGTGAGTGCACAGCGGGTCATAGTGGCCCATAATTGTAGTGGCCGCAGTGCTGACCGACGGAGTGTGTACCCATACTGGATACCTGAAGAATATTGCTAGAAGTGAGAAGGGTTGGAATATAACGCGACGAGCGCTGGCGGCTTAGGGCACTGTAATCATCATTGCTGTGGTGCATGAAGAGGGTTGACGGCAGAAGGCATGAGACAGAGCCTGAGCAGTGCCAGGGGGGGTTTTAATATTGAAACCAATAACATTGCCCACACATTGGATCTGTCAGCATTGCATGAGGGCGCGGTGCGCTTCGGGGGCCTGGCTGTGTGCTGATGCTGAACATTGGTTCTGCTGCATGTTACTGTGAGCCGGCTCCATCTTCGTCCAGTGGGGGATTGCACATGTGGTGGGAGCCTCTTGGAGATACCCCCGATACATTGTGCCTGTGAGTTGGGGAGTATCTACTGCCCGGCAGAGTTCTGCGCCAGAGGGGCGCGCTCCCACCCTATTAACATGGGCAAAACGGACAAACTGCAGTCGAAGCTCCAGTTTGAACTGCGTAAAACTCCGAGATCGCAGTAGCACACCTCTATGGACCCTGAGGCCACCTCGGACGATCAAGATGGGGCACCGGATGCAGACCTGAAACTAATATTGCGCACAATGCAGCAGAGTCTCTTCAAAATCGACAGCAAAATTGATGCCTTTTCGTTCTGTATGGACAGACTTACGGATCGACTCGACAAGCATGGCGACAGGCTGAATGCAGCGGAGCAGAGAATAGAAGACGTGGAGGACATAGTGAAAGCGAAGTCGGAGACTGACAAGACAACAGACAAACTCCTCCACGCTCTCCAAGCCAAGGCAGAGGACCTTGATGCGAGGTCACGACGAAATAACATCCGAATTAAAGGGGTCGCGGAATCATCAAACATAGGGAACATGGACCAATATGTGGAGACTCTGCTGGTTGCTCTTTTAGGTAGAGACACTTTCTCGGCAGTATTCATAGTTGAGCGGGCTCATCGCTCCTTGGCTCCCCACCCGGTCCCCGGGGCGGCCCCGCGACCCATAATAGCAAAAATGTTAAACTATAGAGACCGCAACGCTGCCCTGAGGAAGGCCCGAGAACTGGGGTCATTGTGACACGAGGGAGCGGATATATCCCTATTCCCAGACTTCACATTGCAGGTCCAGGAGGCCTGGTGACTCTTCATCCCAGCCAAGAAACGGCTCAGAGAATTGAACCTCGAGTACAGCATGCAATATCCAGCCAAGTTAAGACTTAGAGCGGATGGAAAGGTTCATTTCTTCACTGACCCTAAAGCTGTCCTGCGATTCCTGAAAGAAAAGGAGCAATTCCTGAGGAAATGTGGATCATCCAACAGCCCTCGAGCAGACGTGGACGCTGCACAAGACTCTGACGACGTGCACAGTGAGTGAGTGGGCTCTGAAGCCGAACTTGTGTCCGGAGGCATCACGACCATCCTTCTGTGGCACGCAAGAGGAAGACGGACATTCCAAGATGTGGTGAGCAGAGTATGAACATTGATGCGTGTGACACACCATTGTTATCTGGCAGCTTCAGAGTACTGTACATGACTCATAATACCAGATGTTGTGGAGATCGCTATATAAGTGAGCAACGCTCTACACGAGGGACTTGAACTGTTAATCTGAATGGTATATTTGTGTGGGGGGCAGGGGACAGCAGGGTGATAGTCAATTGATGCAGGATCACATGTACACCGTAATGGAATTTTCTGTCTTAAGGTGGGGGCGAGAACCGGGAGGAATGGCAACATCTGCCCCCAAGTGTAACATGTGAGAAGTTGGCCTGGTATATGCTGTCCACTAATTATAGTGGGCACCTTGCACCAGTCCAAACAACCCCTTATTGGAGATAGGTTAAAGACAACCTTATTGAAAGCTATCCTAGTGGTAGCTATGGAGAGCAGCCTTCAGGCTAAGTCTTGAAGGAATGTAAAGCAGCTTGTTTTACCAGTCTATAATCTCTTGAGTGATCAAATGAAAGAGCACCACACCAGGTATATATTCAAAATATATGTATTTATTGCTAAACACACCCCTCTAGTCTCTTTATGAGGCTAGAGTTCGAAGTACATAAGTTAGAAGTTATTTAAACACAGTAATAGCACAAATACACGTTTGGGCCCTAGGGGCGTACCAAACCATATACCAATAAAGTGGTATAAGAACCACGACTGAACTAGACACTAGGCCTAGAGCCTCAAATGGTGCTTGTACCACAAGGAACCACCCAAGGTAGTGACACAGGGGACTCCCCGGGGGACGCGTGCAGTGTAAATACACAACCGCGATACGCCGTTGACTTCTATGGAGAAAGTCGTGATCGGGAAATTAGAGAAAAGGGACACTTAAAGGAGGACTTGGAGCAAACCCTTTGAGATCTGGGACTTTGAAGAGTCTCTACCCACGGGAGCACCGGAGTACTTGTGTTACCTCACCCAGGGAAGCCGGGTGCATAGGTGCCTTTCGGGGTCGGGTTTCGTCGTCGATTTGAATGGCGATCTGCTGTAAAGTGCTGCTGGCGACCAAGTGGAAAGTGTCCGGGTGGATCCAAGAGTGGATCGAGGATCTGAAGAACCTGAAAGCAGAGGGGACAGAGTCTGGGTCACTAGCCAGTGACCAGGAAGGCGATGGACAGATGCCCACTGATGTCGAGTACTTCAGGTGCGTTGACGGTCGTCTTGACTCTTCAGCCACGAGGTCCAGGAGGCGTTGTCGGTGACTAGGAGCAGGATTCGGGCTGGTACACGATGTCTGTCGAGTGCTGAGGTGTCGGCGACCGGATTGGACCCAACAAGCCTTGGCAACGGCAAGTCTCGATGCAGAGGAAGATCGTCGATGGTGCAGACCAGCAACGTCTGGGGAACTCACCCAGTGAGGGTAAGTGAGGGCAGACCTGGAGCAACCAGGATGCCAAGTTAGAAAAAGATTGGCCTTCGTTAAGGGCTACTAGCCAATGGGCTAGCGACGGCGAAGGAGCCTCAAGACGCCGCACGTGGATCTGGCTCACAGGACACTCGTGGAGTGGAGACCAGTGATCTTTGGTGCAGTTGGTGCTGGAGGCTAGGGCTACTTGGAGCCCAAAGCACGACTTCGGGGAGACCCAGAAGAGGATGCACTTGCAAATGTGCTCGGTGTCCAGGGGTCACGGTCTCAAGTCACCCACGATAGCCACGGGCCTCAGCTTTGCTGGGGACTCAGGGTAGCCTCGGGGAAGTCTGAGAATCAACCTCTGGTGATGCGATGACTTCGGCATCCGACGGGAGCTTCAGAAATGCGAACCGGACAGATGCTTCTTTGGTGCCTGCCAAGCAGGGGAGTCACTCCTTGACCCCAAGGGAGATTCTTCTGTCCTCTAATCGTGAGTAGAGCGTCGAAGGTCCAGGATTCAGTTTCAGAGTTTTGTCCAGGGATAATCTAAAGTCCTAAGGACTGGGTTCCTATACTTATACCAAGTTTAGGGGTTGGACTACTCTGTGGCCCCACCTATGGGTGGGTCAGGGCAGAGGGGTGGCTACACCCCTTTCCCTTTGTCCAGTTCACGCCAAAGCAGGGGCTGCAAGCCCCTGATCCGGTTTGAACTGGGGTATGCACAGGCACACCAAGTGTGCCCCCAGTGCAGGACTTCAAAGCACCAGAAGGTGCTCCCGCCCAGCCCCAATACACATTATCCTGTCTGGGGAGGTGGTCATACCTCCCTGGGACAGGAAACCTATTGTCCAGGCCTCCCCTGCCGGAGTTTCGTCCAGCAGCAGGAGGCCAGACTTGTGTCTGTGGCAGTAGCATCCATTTTGTGATGCCAGGCTTTAGAAAGAAGTTACCGGCCAGGCCAAGGTTAACATGTCTCTCCCTCTAGAAGGGTGGAATGCTACCCCCGCTGCCAGAATTGGCGGGGGGGGTAGTATTCCAAGATGTTTGACACCAAACACGACATGTTTAGGTGCAGCCATTCCAAAGTTAGCATTTAACGCGAGGTTATAATGCGCTTAAGAGTATATGGTCAGGCTGCACTACAAACAGCATCAGAGAAGGGTCTCCGAACGCTGCAGAGGGCCCTGCTCATGCAGGGGCAACCTCTCACATAGGAACCACGCACTCTGCCTTCAGGATTGATAAGGCCTGCCATAGGAGTGACTTATAGGTTTATATGTGTGTATGGATGTAGTGATATAGGTAACCTATATCACAGTAAGGGGTGCATGCACCACCTTACCCAGGCTGCAGTAGCAGACCTGTGGTGTCAGTTTGGATGGCCTTCCAGGGGTGGCACAATACATGCTGCAGCCCCTGGTAGGCCTCTGAGGTACCTATGCCCTTGGTACATAGTATACCATATACTAGGGACTTATAAGGGCACTCCAGATTCCAATCAGAGATGTGCCTAAGGCACATGGAAACCTTTTACAGAGAAAGCAGATAGACTGGGGCCCTGAATAGCAGGATCCCAGTCCAACTAAGTCATAAACCAGCAAAACACCATAAAAAAGTGGGGGCAACCATATAGTCAGATTCCACCTTCCTACATAACCCCCCAAACGAAAGGAGATAAGGCTAACCTTGGCCAGTTGAGCCTTCATTGACTAAGTGGTCATATAAGGAAGCACCTGCACTAGCATGGTTGCCCCCTGTCTTATGGTCCACTAAGCAATCCCTCACCCTAAGGGTATAAGAGGGTCTCCACCATGGGGAATCACTACCTGTGGTGTGCTTAGGTAAAGTACAAGGCTGGTGAGGTGTCTGAGTAGGGAAGTGAGACCCTAGGAATGTTGGCCTCAGCTTCCTCAGATCACTGGTCACCATGTATGCCTGTCTTTCCATGACTGAGTTGCACTTTGCTCTAAGGGTCAACCTTTGGCTGCCTACAGCTGGGGGTTGGGTCCCTTTGGATGGACTACTGGAGGGACAGGGCAGGTTTGGAACCTTCAGGTCCCAGGTTTGCCCTTGCCTACCAGAGTCCTTCTGGGGAGGTCCCTACATAAAGGCATGGGGGATCCCTCAGTGTGTAGAGGAGTTTTCACCTGGCTAGGGCTACTAGACTGGGTGCCCCTAATCTGCTGATGGGGGTTCCTCTGGACAGGGGGCCCTGGGGGTCCACTGACCTCCCTGACCTCTGCAGCCCTGGGCTGGCTGAGGCAGGGTAGAGAGGGGCAGGTTACCTGCTCCAGACTGGGTACCACCTTGGAAGGGTCCTCTGCCATCAGGGGTGTGGCCAGGCCAGGCCTGACTACCTCTGGGGCAGTTCCTTCACTAGGGGTAGGGTCAGTTCCCTGAGGAGGCTGACCCTTACCTACTGTCTGGAGGGAAGAAGACTTTTCTTCAACCCTTGTGCTCTCTTTGGGGGAGAGTGGGCCATTCTTTCAGGCTCCATCTCTCCAAATTCTTGGGCTGGGGCTGTGGCCATTACAGCCCCACTAACCTTTACAGGGACGCCCAACATCCTAAGGTGGGTTTGGTGTTCAACTTCAGCCCAGGCTGAAATCTCCAGATCATTGCCCATCAGGCAATCTACAGGTAAGGTGGGGGACACTGCCACTCTCTTTGGGCCTGTGACCCCTCCCAGCTGAGATTGACTATGGCCATGGGGTGATCTGTTCTGACACCATCAATGTTGGTCACCTGGTATTTAAACTCAGGTAAAAGCTGGTGAGGGGGACTAGTTTCCTGCCACCATGGTGACACTAGCCCCTGTGTCCCTAAATGCCACAGCTTTCTGACCATTAATCATTGGCTCCAGTCTGTACCTGCCCATTGCTGTGGGACCCATGGTAAAGGTGGCAAATCCTACACCACCATCAGAGTCAGAGGAGTCTGTTGAGGGGTCCCTGTCTGAACCAGGGCCCACCTCTGTTCCTGTTGCAAAAGCACCTAACTTTTGGGTGCACTACTCCCAACTGGAGGATTACTACTGGTAGTACCAGGAGGGGTGGTAGTAGTTGTGGGAGGAACATTTTCTTTATTGCCAATCCTGGGGCAACTGGGATCAGTTTTCCAGTGCCCAGGCTTTTTACAGACATGGCAATAGGGTTTCTTTTCAGGGGAAGAAGGAGTTTGGGACCCACCCCCAGAAGAGGAATTTTGGGGCCCTGTAGTGGACTTATCCTTAGATTTATCCCCACCTTTCTCTTGGGACTTAGTAGAATCTTTCTTCTGGTCACCACCCTGATTTCTAGTCTTTACTCTGGTTCTGACCCATTTGTCTGCCTTCTTTCCCAATTCTTGGGGAGAGGTCAGATCAGAGTCCACCAGATACTGGTGCAAAAGCTGGTTTTGACAATTATTAAGGATCTACTCCCTCATAATCAAATTGTACAATCCTAAAAAGTCATGCACTTTGTTGCCATGTATCCAACCTTCCAGAGCCTTTGTAGCACAATCTACAAAATCAACCCAGTCTTGAGTCTGAGCTTTTGGGTGTCTCTGAACTTCAACCTATACTGTTCAGTGGTTAGGCCAAACCCATCTATCAGAGCACTCTTCAAGACTGTGTAATTGTCAGCATCCTCTTCTCTTACAGTGAGGAGCTTGTCTCTACCTTTGTCTGCAAAGGAGAGCCACAAGATTGCTGCCCACTGCTTCTGGGGGACCCTCTGAACTTTACAGGCCCTCTCCAGTGCAGTTATCCATTTGTGGATGTCATCCCCACTCTGGTAGGGAGGGACAATCTTGTTTAGGTTTCTATGGTCATAAGACCTTTCCCTATCTCTAGGGATATTGCTGCCACCATGGGACTCTAGTCCCAACTTTCTTTTCTCTCTAAAGAGATCTAGGGACTCCCTGTCTAAGGCTACTTGCTTCCTTTTGAGTTCAAGCTGAGCTTCCTCATACTGAATCAGCCTTGTTCTCCTCTCATGAGAGGATTCCCTCCTATGAGATGAGACAGAGCTCCCTATTGAGGTGCCAGAGTGGTTAGACTCCTGAGAAGGAGATCTAGACTTTCTGGGCACACTCATAATCTTTCCTGGGGGGACAAAGAGGGCATCATCCTCTTCATCTTCCACAGGAGGGATTGGGTTATCCAGGTCAGGGTCATTGTCACCCTCCTGGCCAGTTTCAGAGGGGGGGCTGGGGGTATTTCTACCCCTGGTCCCATCGCTTTACAAGTACAAATTTCATTTCATCCTCATCTTCTGCCCCACCCTCAGCTCCTACCCCTTCAGTCCCCAAGGGCTTACTAAGGTCATAAGCCACCAACAACTCTTTAAGGTGTTGGGTGGTGGGACTTTGGCCTGTCCTTATTTTTCTCAAGTTACATAATGCTCTCAATTCCAAGAATGGGAGTGTATCATACTTGGAGGGTGGAAGCTCAGTGGCTTCCTGCAAGGATTCTTTAGATCCTACCCTTAAAGACATTACTAGTGTGGTGTGGTGTATGCACTACCTACTCTAGTGTGGCCTACTAAACTCTCTTGAGTTGTAGAAAGGGTTGTGCTATCCCTTAACACACAACTCTAAGTTCAGTAGAACTTACTGTATTCTAAGCTTAAATTATATGTACCTTAGGTACCTTTAGTGGTTTTCAGTTGATCAATTCAATTGAGATTATCTGGTAAAACAATAGCAAGCTGGAATCCCACACGCTGCACACCAATGTGAGAAGTTGGCCTGGTATATGCTGTCCACTAATTATAGTGGGCACCTTGCACCAGTCCAAACAACCCCTTATTGGAGATAGGTTAAAGACAACCTTATTGAAAGCTATCCTAGTGGTAGCTATGGAGAGCAGCCTTCAGGCTAAGTCTTGAAGGAATGTAAAGCAGCTTGTTTTACCAGTCTATAATCTCTTGAGTGATCAAATGAAAGAGCACCACACCAGGTATATATTCAAAATATATGTATTTATTGCTAAACACACCCCTCTAGTCTCTTTATGAGGCTAGAGTTCGAAGTACATAAGTTAGAAGTTATTTAAACACAGTAATAGCACAAATACACGTTTGGGCCCTAGGGCGTACTCAAACCATATACCAATAAAGTGGTATAAGAACCACGACTGAACTAGACACTAGGCCTAGAGCCTCTAGAAGTGCTTGGACCACAAGGAACCACCCAAGGTAGTGACACAGGGGACCCACGGGGGACGCGTGCAGTGTAAATACACAACCGCGATACGCCGTTGACTTCTATGGAGAAAGTCGTGATCGGGAAATTAGAGAAAAGGGACACTTAAAGGAGGACTTGGAGCAAACCCTTTGAGATCTAGGACTTTGAAGAGTCTCTACCCACGGGAGCACCGGAGTACTTGTGTTACCTCACCCAGGGAAGCCGGGTGCATAGGTGCCTTTCGGGGTCGGGTTTCGTCGTCGATTTGAATGGCGATCTGCTGCAAAGTGCTGCTGGCGACCAAGTGGAAAGTGTCCGGGTGGATCCAAGAGTGGATCGAGGATCTGAAGAACCTGAAAGCAGAGGGGACAGAGTCTGGGTCACTAGCCAGTGACCAGGAAGGCGATGGACAGATGCCCACCGATGTCGAGTGCTTCAGGTGCGTTGACGGTCGTCTTGACTCTTCAGCCACGAGGTCCAGGAGGCATTGTCGGCAACCAGGAGCAGGATTCGGGCTGGTACACGATGTCTGTCGAGTGCTGAGGTGTCGGCGACCGGATTGGACCCAATAAGCCTTGGCAACGGCAAGTCGTCGATGGTGCAGACCAGCAAGGTCTGGGGAACTCACCCAGCGAGGGTAAGTGAGGGCAGGCCTGGAGCAATCAGGATGCCAAGTTAGAAAAAGATTGGCCTTCGTTAAGGGCTACTAGCCAACGGGCTAGCGACCACGAAAGAGCCTTGAGACGCCGCACGTGGATCTGGCTCACAGGACACTCGTGGAGTGGAGGCCAGTGATCTTCGGTGCAGTTGGTGCTGGAGGCTAGGGCTACTCGGAGCCCAAAGCACGACTTCAGAGGAGACCCAGAAGAGGATGCACTTGCAAATGTGCTTGGTGTCCAGGGGTCACGGTCTCAAGTCACCCACGATAGCCACGGGCCTCAGCTTTGCTGGGGACACAGGGTAGCCTCGGGGAAGTCTGAGAATCCACCTCTGGTGATGCGATGACTTCGGCGTCCGACGGGAGCTTCAGAAATGCTAACCGGACAGATGCTTCTTTGGTGCCTGCCAAGCAGGGGAGTCACTCCTTGACCCCAAGGGAGATTCTTCTGTCCTCTAATCGTGAGTAGAGCATCGAAGGTCCAGGATTCAGTTTCAGAGTTTCGTCCAGGGATAATCTAAAGTCCTAAGGACTGGGTTCCTATACTTATACCAAGTTTAGGGGTTGGACTACTCTGTGGCTCCACCTATGGGTGGGTCAGGGCAGAGGGGTGGCTACACCCCTTTCCTTTGTCCAGTTCGCGCCAAAGCAGGGGCTGCAAGCCCTGATCCGGTTTGAACTGGGGTATGCACAGGGACACCAAGTGTGCCCCCAGTGCAGGACTTCAAAGCACCAGAAAGTGCTCCCGCCCAGCCCCAATACACATTATCCTGTCTGGGGAGGTGGTCACACCTCCCTGGGACAGGAAACCTATTGTCCAGGCCTCCCCTGCCGGAGTTTCGTCCAGCAGCAGGAGGCCAGACTTGTGTCTGTGGCAGTAGCATCCATTTTGTGATGCCAGGCTTTAGAAAGAAGTTACCGGCCAGGCCAGGGTTAACATGTCTCTCCCTCTAGAAGGGTGGAATGCTACCCCGCTGCCAGAATTGGCGGGGGGTAGTATTCCAAGATGTTTGACACCAAACACGACATGTTTAGGTGCAGCCATTCCAAAGTTAGCATTTAACGCGAGGTTATAATGCGCTTAAGAGTATATGGTCAGGCTGCACTACAAACAGCATCAGAGAAGGGTCTCCGAATGCTGCAGAGGGCCCTGCTCATGCAGGGGCACCCCTCACATAGGAACCACGCACTCTGCCTTCAGGATTGATAAGGCCTGCCATAGGAGTGACTTATAGGTTTATATGTGTGTATGGATGTAGTGATATAGGTAACCTATATCACAGTAAGGGGTGCATGCACCACCTTACCCAGGCTGCATTAGCAGACCTGTGTTGTCAGTTTGGATGGCCTTCCAGGGGTGGTACAATACATGCTGCAGCCCCTGGTAGGCCTCTGAGGTACCTATGCCCTTGGTACATAGTATACCATATACTAGGGACTTATAAGGGCACTCCAGATTCCAATCAGAGATGTGCCTAAGGCACATGGAAACCTTTTTACAGAGAAAGCAGATAGACTGGGGCCCTGAATAGCAGGATCCCAGTCCAACTAAGTCATAGACCAGCAAAACACCATAAAAAAAAAGTGGGGGCAACCATATAGTCAGATTCCACCTTCCTACATAACACACTTCTTTTTCTGTTTTCTTTGAAGGTGTTATGTATCAATGGGTTGTGGGGAGTTGGGGTGGGAATGTACGTGGCCATGGAAGTTGCGGGTATCCATGGCGTTGCCGGGTTGTGTTTATCAGTATATTTTGTTTTGTTTAGATTTCCGAAGCACAGGCACTATAGGTACATTAGGCATCTCCTACAAAGAAGGGTACAGTTAGGTCTATTGACGGGCGGTCTCGATGTCCTCTGAGAGTAGCACGGTGCAATCCTTGCATTTCCTGACCTGGAACGTTCGTGGTTTGAACGACAGGAAAGTACGTGAGGTGCTGGCATATTTGAAAAGACACTCCATAGGGGTAGCTGTCCTTCAGGAGACACATCTTGCGGGTGAGAGGAGTGAAGTTGTCAGACGTAAGCTATAAGGTCAGTGTTACACATCTGACTCTACCTCACATGCCAGGGGGGTACTGCTGTGGGTTGATAAGAGGGCGGGGTCGATATGAAAGGTCTTTTAAGGACCCACATGGTAGATTTGCGGTTGCTCTCTGCACTAAGGCTGACCTCAGGTTCTTGTTAATCGGGGTGTATGGTCCAAATCAGGATGACCCTCAGTTTTATTACTCTTTGGAAGCGAGATTAGTGCAGTGGGCTGGGATCCCGCAGATTTGGGGGGGTGATTTCAATTGCATCCTTGATCCAACCATGGATAGGTCGGCGGGTCAACCCAGACGCCCAGCGGCGGCAGCATTGGCTATAATGGATGTCATGAGCAGGGGTGGCTTGTTAGACATATGGAGACACAAATCACCCGCGGGTAGAGGCTATACACATTACTCCTCACCCCGAACCCGATGGAGGTCCCGCTTATTTGCAGAAAGTGTGAAATGTCCCTGTGGACTATTATACATAGGGAAAACTGAAAGAAAAGTCAAAATAAGGATTGGTGAACACAAAAGTATGATCCGGACGAAGAATACCAACTCAAATCTTGTGGTTCACTGGCTGGAGCAACGCCATAATATAGCCCAATTGCGATTTCTGGTCTTGGAAAAAGTAAAGCAGAAAGAAGGCTTAGATCCGAGTAAGACATTGTCCTAAAAAGAAGTCTATTGGAAAAAAAGATTCAATACAATAATGCCACTTGGTCTCAATGATCAATTAGATTTGAGCTGTTTTTTATAACCGGCCAGTTCATCTAGAACCATTAGTACTATTCCGATTGTATATTCATCATTCAGTGCACATTAATAACACTCACAATAAGGGGCAAAGAATTTAAATACACTGGTTCGGCCACTTGTCTCGCATTATTTCATAAGTTTATGATTGAAACATCATTGCAAATGTATTATGTGGTGCACCTTACATGATTTAAAGCTTGTTCTGTATAAGGGGTAAAGATTTCATATACCTGTTTTTGCACCATGAGATATAATTGTGACTGACATACTGTTGCAAATTGATGACAGTATGTACCTGACATAATTAACAGTTTGTGTTGCTTTTGTGTGACTTAAGGTTCATTTGCCATAACTATATTTTGTATCTAAGAAATGGAAGTTTCAATGGGTTTGGAGTTCTGCTGGTACATTTTGCACAACAGTGTTTAATATCTCAGTGCAGCCCACTGACATCTATGGCATAAGCAACATTGTTATAGTATCACTCTTAGTCGTACATTAGGCATATTTAAGCGTTGAGTAGTACGTAGTATCCAGGTACATATGTACTGTTGTACTAATTAGTTCAGTGACGTTTTGAAGAATTTCCCGGAAGGATTGATTAGTTTCCATATGTTTTGTACAACTTTAGTAATAAGTTGTAGAACCACACGTGCTTTGTACCTGTGCTTCATTCGTTCATTTTCTTCGGACACATGAACAAGAGTATCATCCTTTCTATATTCACGCACAGTTGTTATCTGCGAGTCGCGTATTTTGGGAAGATCGTTATGTCACCTATAGATATCATTGGCGAAATATATTAAGTAAATCAGGCATTTTCACCAACAGTGAGTGTATAGTCCTGCTGACTTCAGTTAAATATGTACAGTAGTCAGCCTCTTGTTTTAGGGGGTATAGCGGTATATTTATATATATGCTGATGGTTAACGGTCTCTCTTACAGTTAGTCCATTACCTCGTTCCTTCTCTATCATGGCCGCCAAAATAGCTAGGGATCTCATTACCATTGTGCGATGGGTGGAGCTATGATCAGGTGATCGTTACGGCACAGACGCGGGAACATTTTGTTTTAAACATCAGAGAAACTTGCCACTCGTATTTACTACATAGTGAGAACACTGCATTGAACTGAAACGGGTTTCGTCATCAGGTAAGCATAGTCAGAGTATGGACAGCAAAACCCTATACAGTTACCTGTTGTGGAATGATCTACTCACGAGTTTTGTTGGTATATTACAAATAGGTGCAGCTGTATGTAGCTGTTTCTGATTTAGCAGAAGGTATAGTGGCATTTTGGTTTACTTTTTCACTTTCCCCAAAACTTACCGATCAGGCACGTCTATATTAATTTACATTACGTTACGTTTTTAGGATTCCACGGTTTACTTGATTCGAACACTGTCTGATAGGTACTTTATGTACTTTGCGTGTTGTAGTAAGTATTGGTTTTGTAAGTTACACTTCCCTCCGCTTATTGAGCATGATTACGTTTTATCACTGTGGTGATAGCGGTCACAGAGCAACATCATTGACACCGTGGAGGTCGCTTTACACTCGTTTTTTTTTCTCGTTTTTATCTAGTGCATGTGTCAGTGTGTATCAGTGTTCACTTCAATTACGTATACTTGGGGATAGTTAGTGCAGTTCTATACACATCTTGGGCTTCTTGTAAGAGCTGTTTTACGAGTATATTCTGGTTTGCATGTAGATTATCAAACCCTGTTGGGTTGAGTAAGGTGTTGGTGGCAAGCATAAGTGGTTTGCATTAATTCGTGGTAACATTTGGTTATATTTGTTGTTTTCCAGTGGCCCCTGAAGAAGGGACTATCCATCCTGAAATGCATAGGGCACTACACGGATAAGTGGAACTCCATCCAAGCAAAACATGTTCATTGTTCAACTTATCAGTTCAAGTTTGTTTATTTGTACAGATGTACTGATATCATTGTAACCATGTAAAAAGATTTGTATAGACAGGATATTTTTGTTGAGTAAAAATGAAAATGTTGATGGACATATACCATTGATTGTGTTTGATTATGTGATTGATTCATTTTGTGTAATATACTGTATAAAATTGGTTTAAAAATACGAAAATTGACACAGCTGTTCACCCAGTTTTATCAGGGAACTCTTTTACCTGATTAATTAATGCATTTATTCTGTATGTGGGATGGGGAGCCCACACATACTGAGTAGCACGCTAAAACAGTTGAGTTAGGTCATCTACAACCATTGATTATTGTTCAAATGACCTTGTGGAGTGCGCCACTGAAACTCCCCACAGTTTATGTATATTTTGATGCCAACAAGGTCTTTTACTCAGTATCTTCTGCTGCCCTTTGTAAAGGATCAAGGACTAATCGATTCTTTCCGGAAGTATAAATCTCTATAATTCTGCCAGGCAAATAATATAAAATATAAAAGCTAAAACAAGTAATGCTCTAAAATCGATTTAACCAATGTTATGAAAATTTTTGGAGTCTAAAAATATTAAATATGCTATTCTTACTCTAGTTTATGCAATTGTAAGGAACATTTTGGACTTTGGAGGGGTTAGATTTCCTATTCCTACTCCAGTCACCGTAATAATAGGGAAAGTGTTGGACTTCAGAGGAGTTAGATTTACTATTCCTACTCCA
This sequence comes from Calotriton arnoldi, assembly GCA_963921515.1. Taxonomy (NCBI): domain Eukaryota; kingdom Metazoa; phylum Chordata; class Amphibia; order Caudata; family Salamandridae; genus Calotriton; species Calotriton arnoldi. The sequence continues at coordinate 69,005 of CAWUFW010002581.1, forward strand.
GTCAGTGCAACAGTGGGCAAACTGTTGGACTTCAGCGGGGTGACATTTACTACTCCCACTCCAGAAATGTAACAGTAGAGAAAGCGTTTGATTTCGGAGGGGTTAAATTTACTATTCCCACGTCAAACAATACAACAGTAGGGGAAGTGTTAAACGTCAGAGGGGTTACATTTATTATTCTCACTCCAAACAGGGAAACAGTAGGGAAAGCATTGGACTTCAAACAGGTGAAATTTTTCTATTCCTACTTCAAAAATGCAATAGTAGGGAAAGTGTTGGATTTCAGAAGGGTAAAATTTACTATTCTCACTCCAACTAGGACAACCGTAGGGAAAGCATTGGATTTCAGAGGGATGAAATTTACTATTCTCACTACAGTCAGTGCAACAGTAGGGAAAATGTTGGCCTTTGGAGGGGTAACATTTACTATTCCCACTCCAGTCCCTGCAACAGTTTGGAAAGTGTTGGATTTTGGAGGGTGAAATTTACTATTCTGACTACAAACAGAGCAACAGTAGGTAAAGTGTTAGACTAGAAAGAGGCTAATTTTCCTATTCCTACTGCAGTCTAATCAAGAGTAGGGAAAAACTTCACTTCAAATACATTCCCTATATGAGTAACCCCATGAATGTCAAAAAATATGACACTGTTAATAAAACTTTTATTTATATAATATATTTGTATCAAAAAAACTAAAAACTATTCATCAACTTGCATAATTACTATTAAATGAAATTAGTTATCAATCAATAAATGCTATTCAATTATTAATTAATTAACTTCCTGTCCTGTACCCCTACAAAGCTAGCAGCCCACATCTAAAATAGAAGAAAACAAAACTATTCCTTTACTTAGATATTTAAAATAAATTATAGAACTAATAAGCAATAATTCTTTGCTAATTAGCCATTATTTAATTAACTTCCGATTCTAGACCCCTAGAATCCTGCAACTAAATTAAAATGAAATGACATAAGTTTTCCACAATTTACGTATTTAAAATGCAATCAAATAATCAATTTACAAATAATAATTAATAGTTAATTCATCATTTCTTAATTAACTTCCCACATTATACCCCTACAAGCCTAGCATTCCACATCTAAAATATAAGTAAACTAAATCAGTATTCCATATTTTACATAAATAAACATCTGTTAAATAATTAACTAACAATGAATAATTAATTGTCAATTAATCATTACTTAATTAACTTCTTACCACATGCCCCTACAATCAGAACAACCCACAACCACAATATAATTATATTAAATGAGTATTCCAGAAATTACATTATTAAAAATCAATGAAATAAATAATTAACAATTATTAAGTAATTGCTAAATATTTATTACTTAATTAACTTCCTACCCTATACCCCTACAAACCTAACAGCAAATAACATATAACAAAAATAAATCAGTATTTATAGACAATAAAATAAATGAAAAACACCTCAAGCCAAATGGATCTGAGCACTCAAGAAGACGGTGCAAGGATGAGCCAGCTGGAAAGAAGGGAGGGCCAGGTTGCCCAGGAGACAAAGGTGGTGCAGAAATCGGGCAGTCCAGGCGGCCCCTCAGGGCTTTGCATTCATGTTACTCTAGGAAGCATTCAAGCTACAACTCCTCAAACAGCCTCCCACCAGTTCATGATGCCTGTAAGAGAACTGACGGGCCTGCCCCCTCTTGGACTCTAGACCCAAAAGGGGCCTAAAACTGGATCATCTGATGAGTGACCCACTGGCAAAAGAAGCCCAGGGAGGCAACAATATATTTTTTAAAAGCCCTGGCTTCTCCTTGACTTATTATATTCCAAGGTACCGCCAGGTAGGTGCTCGGCAACAAACCAACGTCAAATTGCTATTTATTCTGGAATATCATACACAAGGTCCCCACGACATCTTGAATAGGCGAATTGTTTTAAGTTTAATGAAGGCAATCCTGGAACTCAGCTATCTGGAATCAAAGGATATTGTTTCAATCAAGTTCCTAGCCACAAGGGGAGCACAAATCTCTGATCATACACTGGTGACATTTGCCTCAGCGGTACACATGCGAAAGATCTTGTCCAAACAGAAGGTATTCAACTAGTTGGGCACTAAACTTAGTGACTTTAAAGAAACAGGCTTTCTGGTGGTTCTCACAAAACAGCAGATTGTGCGAGTCACGCCTAAGCAAGAGACAGACTACATCTTTAAAAATGCATTAGGTTGCACCTTTTTAGCTTCCAGTGACCAGCAGATAGAGACATGCAAACCTACAAGGGCTGAGTGGAGCTGGTTGCCCTCAGTTCAAGTTCGTCGGTGCTCCAACTGAATTAAGAAAAACACCCAGTCACCCCCAGATGAGCCTTTGCTCTTTTCCCTATGTTCTTGGGATATTTGTGGCCTTGCCCAGAAACAGCGGTTTATAGATCTTCTTGGATTTTGGGGTGAAGTCAAAATCATCGACCTACAAGAAACCTGGTCAATCATTGTTCACCCATTCACTTGTTTCCTTGAGTTCAGCAAATCAGCCTCCAAAGAGCACAAAATTGTAGACCTAAAGGAGGTCTCTCACTGTATATCTCCACAAAGCTTCAGGGGATGACTGAACCCATAGTCATGCAACATAACTGTCTACAAGCAGGCAAACCGCTCAACTGGAGACCATATCACTCTCTTTTGTTAATCAACATTTACATCAATCCTTGTTCATATAAAAAAAAGCTCTCAATTGAACCATCTTACATCGACTATATGTGGTCTGGGCAGGGATCATCCCACATCTAACTGTACACAGGGGTCCTCAATGTGAACCTTTTTCAAGATAATTAAAAGAAAGCCCCAGAGTTGGCCCTTGAATGTGTGTAGAACATCACAGAACAAATAATGCCTAAGGGAAGCTGAGGGAACTTGTGGTCATGTAGATCAACAACCTGGGCTTCAAAGTCCTAAATGGAAGGTTTCCGCAGGATGTCCCGCCCAACTGGACAAGACCAGGTGAAAAAACACAGTCTAACCTCGATTACACCATATGCAATGTGGAAATGATCAATTTACTTTAAAGCTACTGCATAGCACCCCGCTCCGAGAGTGATCCTCGCCCCCAAGTTATAAGAATAACCATCAACTTGGTACAACACGCTCTAGCCTGTTTCACTAGCAAAGGAGCCTTCACTGACAACCTCAAGCGATTTTAAATGGACTCAACCTCAAGCAACTCAAACCTCAAGCGACTCCCCCCACTATATCGATTTGCACATTGCACATGCCCGGTGGCTTTCTTTGGGATTATATTAATCCCAAATACATTCAAATTGTTCCAACAAGACAGACATCTATTTTTGTAAATATTGCATGCTTGAAATAGTTGCATAAGGATGAAACAGGTGTCGGCTGCCAGCTTATATATATATGAATCCTCAATCAATGCTTGTGTGAACAGTTGGGACAGAATAACAATAAATCACCTAAAATCTGGAACCAATTTGGAATGACTCATTGAAATCACTTGTACTGAGTACACATAGTGTGCTTCAGTATCATTCTGTTGAGATATGTTATTACAAGATCTTTGGGTTCATAATTAATATACACCACATTGGTAGGTAGCAGGGCGCGGATAACATGAGAGCATCTATTTCAATCATAGTGTTTTTATCTATGTAACTTGGTCACATTTATGCCTAGATGTGCGATTTTGAAACTAATACTACCAAAAGGCTTTGAATCTAATCACAGCAGTGTCTATTTTGGGCCCGACCTCCTGGGCATGCTACTGGCTACCTGGGGGCAGACTGTTACATACAGTAATAACATGGTGAGACAACAGTTCTGGTCAGCACGGGGCAGCTTCCAGGATGGGAAAGGAGTAACGCTTAGGGAGGGTGCTCATATGGTTGGACTGGGGCAATGAGGGCTGCAATTGGGCAGATCCTTGAGCTATTTATAATCTGCATTCAACACGTGGCTTTTCTGCCGCAGACAGCTAAATATAATGCATGTTTTGTAATAGTAGATTTAGTATGTGAAACTACAATACATATTTCACCTGTCCATAGCTCTTTGCAATTGTATAGAAAATGAGGGAACCCATGTGATGGATCATACCTAATGCTACTGGCATACTAAAAACACTCATTGGCCAAGCCAACATACCCGGCCTTGGCAAGGCTGTATTTTTTGCAAATTTGCACAAGCAATAAGCATTAAAAGTTTAACAATGAACAATGTCACTAAAAGGTGGCACGTCTATGTTTGCAAAAGAAATTAGGGAAAATAACGCATTGCAAAAATGATAAATAGAAAAGGAAGTGAAGGCCGCAATGAAAGCAGAGTTTCCAATCACCCTTGTCTCTGAAGAAGACTGCATTTTAGGTGGATGTACACTTGTGCACAAGCAAAATGCCATCATTCTCAATAGCAGGAGAGGCAGTGGTGGAAGTGTAATGACGCACTGCCAGGCTGTTGTGGTGGGGGGAGCAAAATGCAAACGGTACGTGAATAGCCCATCAGATGGTGAGTGATGACCGAAAGCCCCTGTAGTTATAGATATGTATGTATTTTTATTGTGATTTTTTTGGGGGGATGGGGGTGGACGTGAGCCGACAAGACAGCTGAACAGGTCCCTAGCCCAGACCTAGTAAGGCACTCTGCAGCCTTTTAGGATTGAAGAGAAGAAGTGTGACCTTAGTGTGTGACTGACACTTTCCTGCCTGGACCCTACTGTGGGGCATATTCTCGAGGACTCATCGCCGATTTATCGGTACTTTAGTGTCACAAAAGTGGCGATAGATTTATCGCCCAATTCCCAAGCTGGTGCAAACTGCCGATATTGCCAGTTTTCCAGCGATAGCTTCCGCAAAAACATCGCCACGGATGAGAGCGACAACTAACGCTAATGATATGCAGAGTAGGCATTCCCGTGCAAAAACACACGAAAACACCACTTCGCGATATTCTCAACGACCAGTCAGATCTGCGATGCGATCCAAAAACAGGCGATAAGGCGTGTTAGCAGCAGGGATTTAACACCTTTTACTGGTGTTAAGCAGGATGACAACCTGCAGTATGAAAGGGAGCCCAGCCCAGAGCCACATCTGATGACCAACACATGTCATGGAGCTACTGATCATGCAGCTCGGAGACCCAAGAGGTCCACAACACCCACCGCCACCACCCCCAGGCCCCCCACCCAGCCCCCCCGGACTACCACCCAGGCAGCGCAGAACAAGACAGCTGACTTCCGAAAATGGCATGGCCCCTCAGCCACACAATTGCAGAAGTGGGGAGAGGTGGGAACCAAGTATGTGTGAAGGAGGCAGGTCACCCATGAATAAGAATGTACACAATGCCAAGTGTGACGGTGATGTGCTGGACAGACTTCAGTATGCAGAGCACAGACATGTCCATGTGGACATATACTGCTGGTGTTTGTAGTGTTGTGGACAGTGGACGCAACCATGTTACCTCAGGCAGTGGGGAAGACCTCAGTCATGTAGCTGTGTCGTCCCCCCCTGTAAGCGTAAGTGGAGTGGGCTTGTCCGGCGTACGCCAGTCCAGCGTAAGAGTGTGAATAAATAGGCCGGGGCTCTGGGCGTGGTTCACTTCCGGAAGGCCAACGTGTCTGCCAGGTCAGCACCCCTCACCCTGCCACGAGTCCGCTGCCGTGACCGCCAGCCTCCTCAGCCGATCGCTGGCTTCCGCAAAACAGGCCCCCAGCGCACCCAGCGGCACAGCACCGCGGAGTTATGTGTGTGCTGACTACTGCCTTCGGCCTACACTGTGGTCAGCAGGTCCCCCAATTCAAATCGAGTCTTGATTTATTGATGGCGCAGTCCAGTAGGCAACAGACATTGCTTCCAGTGCGGTCGGCCTGGACGACGCATCATCGCAGGCTGCGCACCCGCTGAGCGCTTCAGGTGCCACTAACTCTGTGCAGCTCAAGTCAACGCCACGTGGCTGTGCGCCCTTGCTGACCGCTGCCTCTGGCCTACACTGCGGTCAGCAGGTCCCCCAATTCACATCGAGTCTTGATTTATTGATGGCACAGTCCAGTAGGCAACAGACATTGCTTCCAGTGAGGCCTGCCCAGACGACTCATCATCGCAGGCTGCGCACCCGCAGAGCGCTTCAGGTGCCAATAACTCTGTGCAGCTCAAGTCAACGCCACGTGGCTGTGGGCCCTTGCTGACCACTGCCTCCGGCCTACACTGCGGTCAGCAGGTCCCCCAATTCAAATCGAGTCTTGATTTATTGATGGCGCAGTCCAGTAGGCAACAGACATTGCTTCCAGTGCGGCCTGCCCGGACAACGCATCATCGCAGGCTGCGCACCCGCTGAGCGCTTCAGGTGCCAATAACTCTGTGCAGCTCAAGTCAACGCCACATGGCTGTGGGCCCTTGCTGACCACTGCCTCCGGCCTACACTGCGGTCCGCAGGGCTCACACATATCAAATCCAATCCTGACCTGCAAGGACACGCCATCATTGCTGGCTGCACACCCGCTGAGCGCTTCAGGTGCCACTAACTCTGTGCAGCTCAAATCAACGCCACGTGGCTGTGGGCCCTTGCTGACCGCTGCCTCCGGCCTACACTGCGGTCAGCAGGGCTCACACATATCAAATCCAATCCTGACCTGCAAGGACACGCCATCATCGCTGGCTGCACACCCGCCACCACCGCCAGGACCACCTCCAACTGACAACTGCCAGAGTCGGAGGAGTCTTACAGCCAGCCTATCAAAGTTGCTCACACCTGTCTTGGATGCCATCATCAGCTTGATACCCTGCTCAGCTCTTCAGGTGCCACTAACTCAGTGCAGCACAAGTCATGGACCCTTTATGATTGAGTCTTGTTTGTGTGATGTCAGAGCTGGTGCCCCTACCTCAGTGCACCACAAGTCATAGACCCTTTATGATTGAGTCTTGTGTGTGTGATACGATGATCACTGTTCTAGTTGTTGCCAGCACCAACCACTCACTGAGGGCTGGCTTACACTCACCCCACACCCATCCAGCACAGGCGTCACTGGACATGTGACCCTGGTAATAAAAAGGGGCCGGGTGCACGTGCCCGTAGCCAGTTCCAAAATCTATCTAAGTGTGTCCGTGTGGTCATTATGTATGCATGATGGCCCCAGGCCCTACCACATTACATTGTGCTGTGGACAGCGGGCACAACCATGTCACCTCAGGCAGCGGGTAAGCCCTTGGACACGTAGCTTTGTCGCCCCCCCCTGTAAGCGTAAGCGGAGTGGGCTGGGCTGGCGTATCCCAGTCCAGCATAGGGGTGTGAAGACTTTGCCCAGGGCTCTGGGCGTGGTTCAGTTCTGGAAGTAACTAATGCATGTGTCTCTGTTGTAGTGTCGGCGCCACCCTGCCCGCAATCGACAATCTTGCAATGTAGCATGCACTCGGAGGGCAGGCTCGCACGAACGGAGAAATGAAGGAGCGCAAGACCGCTCGGGGTCTTGGCTCATACATGCCAAGTGTTGTGTGTATCTGTATTGCCGCAGCATGAGCCAAATGCCTAGCCTTAATCGCAGCGCAAGTTCAGCCAGGCATGAACTCTACATCTGTGTCCGCCCTATCCTTACCATAGGCCTACACTCACGTGGCCGCCCACCTTCAATGGCCAACATCACAGTGTTGTTGTCAGGCTTGTGGACATGCACAGACAGGCATGACAATGGTGTGCCGTAGGAGTGCAAGTGATGCAACCACGCAGCGCACACAAGTAAATAGGCTCGGGGGAGGGAGGAGCAGCTGTGAGGCAATGTAACACACAGTGATGCCGCTCATTTGCCACATGCAAGACATGTCAAACATGAATCCCAAAGTCGCACACATCCTACCCCACCCCAATAGGCCACATCACATTTCCTGAATGCAAGCAGATGACAAACTAATATTAAGGATGAAAGCTCCATTGTCTGAAATATCAGGTAGAAGCACATCTGCACCTCCGACCTCGGAATTGCATGTGCCCGGCACCCCCTGACAGATACTATAGCAGCTGATGACGACTCCCACACTACGCACAGCCCGACGAAAGACCAACGTATACGCACCCCACACACAGAAGTCCTTGCTCGAAGTTATCTTGCATGGAATGGCCTTCACACTTACTCCCACACCATCCCAGGCGTACAACCGTTGCACACTAAAACAACTCCTTGATCCGAGCTGTGGCATTTCATCCACAGAACTGGCGCAGGTCAGAACAGTCCCGCTTCAACCAGAGCCACTAACGCAATGGCAGAACATCCCGGACACATGCACAACCCCTGTCACGAGGAACTGTATCGTGCACGTATGCTGCATTTACTGGGGGCACTGCCATTGGCAGTGCTGCGGATCAGTTACCGGCTAAGCTTCCGCCTTGCCAACGTCACCTGCGTTCAGCCTGTGTTGCATTGTCGATCATGCATATTGGAGTGGTCCATGGATGTCTGCCTATCCAACAGGACAGTAGCTGAACTGGATTTTGACATGTGTGTGCGCCCCCTGTTGGCCCACGACCAGGAGTGTCACCGTGATACCCGTTTATGGGATGCCTTGATACTTGGCATACATGCTGGCAGCTGGACCTGGGAGATTGCACAACTCCTCGTGTGCAGTAACCACATTGAACCGCTCCCCTATTGGGCTGTAGTGCTAATTGGTGAAAGGGGGTGGACGCAGCACATCTGTCCGGACCTGCTAATGGATTGCCTCGCCGTCCTGTTTGATGAAGCCGACAACGACCTCATGTTGGAAATGATAGCCTACGAAGCTGCAATCGCTTTCATGGATGAGTAACTACGTACCTGCAGCCACAACAGATTGGAACCCATTGCACATGTCCCAACACCTTGTTGCATCTTGGAGATCTGGTCACATATCCCACGACAACAGTGGACATCGCTGCATTCGCCTGGACTCCGAATACATGAGCGGACAACAACGCTGGTTAACACACACCTGTGAAAGGTGAGCCACTCCCCCGGAGTGGACAACGGCGCTTGGCAACGTTCCTCATTCTGACATACTTCTGCATTGGTCTGCATGTTGTGGCACTTATCTTGCCCGTACTGACACGCATATGCTAATAAAGTCTACGCACCTTCACTTGTATTCAACTGTGATGAGTGTTGATTTGAATGACAATGTGTGTCTCACTGTCTATCTGGGTCACGGCCATATATGCACATTGATAGCATTACCCAGGGAGTACCTTTTTGTGGAATCACTGTCCCTACATTCATCCATACTTTCATACTTGATTGATCATAGCCATGACACATCTGTGTGAATTAGAATGTTTTATTCACATTTAGTGGAGTGTTGAAGCTGGGCCAGTACAGGGCCATGCAAACCCCTCTTTACAATGTTGCCCCGTGGAGGGCCAGCCAGAGTCCTTTAGGGATTGACAAGTTCATTGGAAGAGGAAGACTTCAGTCCGCAGTGTGATTGCTGTGTCATTGGTAACCAAACAAAATATGGCAGTCCATGTCGAGGTCCAAGGTGAGTGTCGCTGAGTGTATCGGGGGACAGTGGAAGGTGTTATTCCAGGGCATGATGCAGAGGGCAGAACCAAGCTGAAACAGGCCATATGGCGGAGATGAATGCTACCACTTCATTCTTACCACAAAGCCAGATTCATCATCATCTTCGTCCTCTGATGTGTCAGGTGCCTCACATGTGGGTGGTGGTGTTTATCCAGTCTGCATCACTGTGTGGCACTGACACATCAGAGGCCGGAGGTGGAATGTCTGCCGCTCTGTGTGGCGCTGACACTTCAGGGGGCAGAGATGTGGATGGAGTAGTAGCAACAGCATTCATCGGCGCCAGGCCTTGTGGCAGCAATGCGATGACGAGGATCTGCAGGGCATGGAAGATCACAGCTACATCTCGCTGGTGTGCAGCCGTGGCAAACATTCTTTCCGCCTGCATCCTCTCCAAGCTCTCCATCATTCTCCTTATGTGTCCCAACTCCCGGCTGACATCGCTGGAGCCACTCTGACTAGACAGTTGTTCTTGGCTCAGAGTCATGACTCCAGAGATGTCAGCCATGGATTGTTGGAGAGCATGGAGCGGACAGTGGGTGTCCGTTAGGGACTGTAAGTCGTCCCTGATGGGACTTAGACACCCACGTATGGCATCTAGTTTGGCTGCCATGAGGTCAAACCCCACCCGCAGCTGATCAGCCATCTTCTCCTGGCACCCTAACACACGGCATTGGAATGCCAGGTGTTGGTCCTGGGGGTCCTGGGAGACAGCCGTGGTGGTGGGTGCTTCCTGCTGTGTGGTCTGTGCAAGGGGTGGGGTCTCCTCGATGCAGCTGGGCTACCCTGCTCCTGGAGGTGGGGTGCCGAAGCTGTCCATGAGCTGTTGGAGGGCATTGGTGTCGATGTTGGGGAGGTCCTCTTCATCATCAGTGCTGAGTTGTTGGGTCTGCTCTGCAGGAGGTGTTGATTCTCCCTCTGCAATGTGAAGGGGATATGCAGATTGACATTGTGTTCACATGTATGTTCACGCATTGTACAAGTTTACTAACAGACTGCATGACAATGTACATTGTGACTGTTTGTGAGGAGATGCCTATTTGATGCGGGACAGTTGACATTTCACCGCCATCAAGGATGTGAGGTTGCACTTGTGCATTATCATCTCACAGTTTCCTGCTATGCCAAATGCGAAGGGCCATTTTATACACACAAGCGGCAGCAGTTGTGTCCTCTGTTCTGTTGTGAAAGTGTTGCAGTTTGTACCACATTGTTGTCAATGTTGAGGTGCTCTGATTCTTATGTGTGTGTGCTGCATTGTGGGTGTGTTGCCCCTTCAGCTCTGATTTGGCTGGCCCTTATCCCTTTCAGGCGGTGTGCCTTTCACTTCTGTGCCTATACAGTGCTGAGATATTGCAGACTTGGGTAAATTGGGCTCTTGGTCGGAGTTGTGACTCTTGGGCATGGTTTGTCCGCAGATGTGCTATACTTAATTGAGCATGTGTACCATTATGCCCATCTCCCCCCGTCCCCCCAGTCCCTGGTCGTTACTCACCCTGTTGCTGTTGGCTCAGGTCATGTTGTGCAGTGTCCGGTCCCCCAACTCCTGCCAATCTCCCCAATGATGACTCGGGTCACCATTTCCTCCATCTCATCCAGCTCCTGGTGTGTCGTTGGACTCCCTCCTCCAGTCTGCATCGCTGCTTTCAGGTTGGCTGCGAGTTTCAGCTTGGTTTTGCGCTTCACATCAGTCCAGCGCTTCTTGCAGTCGTCCACTTCCCTTCTCTTCACTCCAACTGCATTCACCTTGGCCAAGATGGACTGCCATATTGTATTTTTAGTTGCCAATGACACAGTGGAGGTGATGAACAGATGGTGGTGGTGTTCTATCACCTCCGTAATGAGGATCTGGTTTTCCTGCGTACTGAAACGCGGGTTCCTCTTCTTCTTCTCCTTGCCCTTCCCTGACCCCGAGGTCCCAGGCTGGTGCTCCTTGGGGCTTGTGGGGTTCTGGTTGTCCTCTGTACTTGCTCCGGCTACCTCCATGGTGCTTCGCAGTTGTTTGTGTTTTTTGTTGCCGCTTTTATAGTGGTTTTTCCCGCCTGACTTGTGGGACTTGCAGGCCTGGCGCTGCTTATCGCTGAATTTTTTATCGCAGTTGGGCCCATCGCAACTTTTTTCACGTTCGGGTTTAGATTTTTATAGCCGTCCCGGTAATTTTATCGTGGACATTTGACGTGTTATCGGGAAACTATCGCATGTTACCGCCGTGTTGAGAATACGACGTTAACACAGAGTTATTTTCCCGCGATAGACGGCGATATGAAAAATTGCGTTAACCTACTTTGGCGATGATTATCGCACGTTCTTGAGAATATCCCCCTGTGAGTTTTACTGTGAGGCAGACCACATCCAAAACGTTCAGCGAGGTTTTACTAACAAAGGGGAGACTTGTGATTTCAGCTCCTCTGTTAAATGTAATCAGAGGCTTATTTAAGTAAAAAGCTATTCAATACCTTGAAAACACATTGCGGGTTTGTCAACTTAATTTCTGAAAGGCATTAAGACAGTTTAATGAAAAGCGCGTTAGTTTTACCCGGTACATAAATCATAATGCAGTAGTTTTTAACTAAATACAAAGAGCAATTAGGCATGAAAGGCAAAAAGGCCACTGTAATCGATTAACAGTTTGGAAGTCTGGGGTCCTCTGTGAATTAAACGCGTATTTGTGTGTCGTCCGTGAAAAGCTACGACATATTATTAGTAGTTGCGCGGCTGTTTGCACACTTGATAGAAACTTATTAAACTTAAATTAGACGGAATTTAAGAGCACGTTCTCACTAATCCAAATGAAAAGTGGCGGTGTGGCTACTGAAACGAAATCTTCCTTTTGCCTTCATCCGAATTACACGTGTTATTAACCTTAAGAATGTAAAGTTGACACCTGAGAGCTAGCCTTTGGCAAGGTTACCGGTTAATCTGATTCTAGCATGTGAGTTAATGTGAGCCTGTAGGAGAGTGGAACCATTTTTGTGTATTTTCTGGAAGTCTTCACCTTGACTTTATTGCTCGTTACTTACAAATCTCTCCTAGCAGAATCACAAACTGCCGAAGCTCATGTTTATAATCGCAGATGAGCATGCTTTACCATGCTTCGGAATTCTTTCAGCGACATTAGCTTGAAGTGACAGCAGCCTGTATGTTTTACATAATGATTTAGCCTCTAATGAGAACATTCCTAAGCTGTTTCAGTAATTGCCTCACTAGTTATAGAAATATGTGATTTCCAACCCAATGATTAACGAAAAAGTACAATTTTTCCCCCCAAAATTGTGCGCATTCATAGTATGAAGATTTTGAAGCCGACTGTTTTCTCATAGCAATATATAGTAATTTCAAAATGATTATTATTCAAATAGATTATTTTGAGAGCAAACTTAGACTGCATCAAATTAATCTGAGCCTGTTATTAGCCAGGTCAAGGCTCTTCTTTATGTATTACTTCTTAAATGTAGGTAAATTAAATCTAAAGAAAAATAACAGCTTTAGATGGCACTTATGTCATGTTTATGTACTGTAAATAGAAGGGGTTACTATTTTCCCACCAACTAGTGCAGGTCATAAAAACTTTCATAAATCTTGTGTAAATATAAGAAAATGACTTCACAGAATAACTATGACAAGCTTGCTTCATTTATTTCTAAAATTCGAAGCATATTCTAACTCCACTCTGGGAAAGTAGGTTCATTAAGCCCCTCACCATCTAATACTGCTTCTTGGACCTCCTTCGAAAAGGTTTTACCTGAGGAGCTTTTAAGGGATCTCCATTGTTGGAATGTGGTTTATTAGTAGGTGTAGGAAGGGACCTACCACTAGTAATACAGTCACAATCACAATATAAGGTCCAGTGAAGGTCTCAATAAATTATTCCCTTGCTCAACCCTTGATAGCTGGCTACGAGAAGGCATGCTTAACATAGGAGACAGGTGTGTAAAGCATTTAAAGACACCAATACATTAAATAAGGCACAACACACAGTAAAATACAACAAAAATCCAATGTAGAGCACCGGAGATATGAATTTTGAAAGAATAAACACTTTCTAGTGCCTAAAAGCCAAAAGCACGACTTTGGGACAACTGGTCGCCTTGACTGAAACAAAGTCAAAGTTGAAGGCCGACCGCGATGGAACACGGGTCGGATACACTTAGTGGTAGGGCCCGGTCAAGTTTTTCCTTCTGATGTAGTCATTTTATTGGAACCTTTTCTCTCGACGTTGAGCGAGGCTCCTCGTCAGGCCAGGTTTCAAGTCGACGATGGCAGCTTGGCTCAGCACGATGCCTCAGTCAACTCCTGGAAGGCCCGTCGATGATGAAAAGCTCAGGAGCTTCAGCATGGCAAACCTGAATCACAGGCCGGGTTGCGGTTCGACGTACCCAGCTTGACTCTAGTCAACGGGTCAGTCACCTTATGCAGATTTACACCCAAAATTCTCCAATCTCCTCCAAACTTCTTGATCTTCTTCCGGGAGGTCCTTCTGGGATTCCAATGCATCCACAACACCAATCAAAGGTTCCAAAAGCTCTGAGTTGCTCCTTGGGATGTTGGGACTACGTCTCCCACGATGCACCTGGCCAAATCATTTCAAGTCCAGCTGAAGGTGGTCGGCTGGTTTCTTCTTGCTGGAGATGATGCAAGTGGAGCTCTTTTACCCTGGTGCTTTCAAGGAGTCCACTCCATCACTTTTCAATACAAGGCAAAGTCCTTAGGGCTGTAGTTCCCAAAGTGTGCAGCAGGTGGAGTCATTCAGAGTTCAGCCTTCTTGTTGCAGGTCAGGGTTCCAGCAGGACAGTCCTTCTTCTTCTTGTAGTTTCAGGCAGGGTTCTGAGTTGCTAGGCAGGTCTCTCATATTTATCCAGTGTTCTTGGGTGACAAGCAGGAGGGCACACCTGACCAATGGGGTGCAGGGTGCCACCCTCAGGTATGACCACTTCCTGTAAAGTGTGGCATATTCTTGTCTCAGAAAGCACTATTTCTTTAAAATTCAAAATGGAGAACTCTCTCCTGGAAATTAAGATCTGGGTAAGCCAACCTACTGCGTGGCTACGTTTCCCTAACACTCCCATTCCAGCCCCTCTACTAATTCAATTAATGGTGCTCCTGGCTGGCTGATGGTGCAGGAATTAGGGGTGAGCCTGTGTTCTGTCCTAACTTATTCCTTCTTTGTAGACCAGTTTGGCTACCCAGCCCCCTTCCTGCCTTTTGCTCTGCGGCTTGCAGATCTCCTCCCACTAGATGTCCTTTGTCTCTATGCAGGCCACTTCACACCTCATCATAGCAGTTTGGCTCAGCCTGCCAAAGCACTGGCGCCTCCTACGCAATGGCGCAGGAGAGTTGCCCCACTGCTTTTAAGCAGCGCTAAGTAGAAACATAAAATGATGATAACTAGGAGTTATTATCATTTTATGCTTCGTGTCCTGCTGCTTTGAGTGTGGGTGGGTGGGGCTGCTCTGCTCTCAGAGCAGGGGAGGAGTGGTTGCCCAACTCCTAAGTGTGCAATGACTGTTTGGTCGGCCCTCTCGAGCCGCCCAAACCAGTCATGTGCACTTTCCCTATTCTCCATGCAGGCTGCATTACAGCCTTCGCGGAGAACATGCTCACCCCTTCAGCCCCTGGCTGAGCACTGTGTCATGGCTCTCAGACGAATCACAATGCTGCATTGCAGTCTTGTGATTGGCTTAGGGGAGGGAGCCTGGCTGCCTGCTTCCTGTTTCTGGAGTCAGAGGCAGTAGAGCAGGAGCAGAGACGCGGGACCCGGCGGCAAGGTAAGTCTATTTTTTTTCCCCACCGCGCGAACCCCTGCAACACCCCCCTTCGCGACACTCTCCCCGCACCCCCCCCTGTGCCCGACCAGCAAGCCATGCCGCCTGCCACTGTGCCAAAGGCTAGCCAATCAGGAGAGGCTGCCGGAATGTTGGATTTTAGTTAATCAGATAAGAAAGTATATATAACTTCCTTTCTGTTATAGTTATAAAAAATAGAACATTGGCAAGTTGTTGGATTTATTCTAACTATCATTTTAATACTTTGAAGTATATTTTTAGCTAGCTCCTGTCAAGATTTATACTTTACTAATGTATTCCCATGTTGGCCTATGGAGCTAATGTGCTACAATGGGGAAAAATGAAATTGGCAGTTTTTCCTTCACCAGGGCAAATAAAACATATTTTCCAATATCCCTGTTAATATTTACAAGGCACCCTACCCCTGGGACATCTATGGGAGACCTTAGGGGTGACGTATATATGAAATAAGGTGGTTTAAGACTTTGGAAGTACCTTTACTTCCAAAGTCAAATTTGCATATAATTTACTTTTCAAGGCAGCCTGCACAGCAGGCCTTCCTTTAAACTGACAGCTGGCAACACTGCAGTGCACACTTAAGTGCATTAAATCTGCTGGGCCTCTAAACCTACATGCCCTTCCCTATACTAGGGACTTGCAGGTAAGTTGTCATACAATTGTAGTGACACCTAATTACCATATACCTTTTATTCAGGGCACTGGCCCTGAGTCTGGTTAACAGAGCTCAGGGCACAATCAGAGCCACTTACCACTAGCATCAGTCAAAAAATGGGGGTGACCAGGGCAAAAAGGATACCTTTCTCACATTCATCATATTAAGGGGCCGATTACGATCTCGCTAGTAAAGCCCTCCGTACGACTCTGATCCGGAAGGCTTTTCTAGCGAATCGTGCTGTGCGAGTCCGACCAAACAAGCACGATGCAACCGTATGATGATGGACTCGGTTCGCTTGGACTCCCATTGAACTCTAAGGGAGCCTGTGTATCGACGCGTACACATGCTCCCATAGCAAAAAAAGGGGTGTGTGGGGAAAAGCGTACACCCTGTTACGGGCACCCCATGTTGCCGATCACACTGTGCATGCTTGGAACGGGGGGACCCAGGCGCACCCCCTCGCGACAGATTCGGAGGGCTCCGGGTGAAGGGGGGCCTGCTACGGCCCCCCGAAGTGTGATTCCGAGCCGAGTCGATACAGCTGTCTGAATCGTGCATCGTTCTCGCTCGTTCGGAATCCGGCTCCATTGCGCGGCACGATTCAGCTCCAAATGAGTCAGATGGACACGATCTGGTTCGGAAACGATTCGGTGGATGTGAACGAGAACTTCGCATTGTACTTGATTGTTCGGAATGGGGGACGACTCGGTCAGAAACATAGGCTCCAAATCGGATTAGCTCGATACGGAACCCGTCTGGAGGCCTTCCTAGTGAGATCATAATCGGCCCCTATGTTGGGGTCTCCTGATGATTTTTGCCCCACAGTGGTACTTTTCATCCTTGAAAGAATTGTAGATACTTCGAACCTATCACCAACCCCAAGACAAGTGCCTGCCAAATGAAAAGCTGTAGTTGTCTCACTCCTGCTCAAGAAAAACAACTTATGGCCTAAATTAGAGTTTGGGCGTATGAGTATGCACAGCTCCGATTGTACCAAGTTTGCGTATTGTTGCGTGCACCGGAGGTGTCACCCTCTGGAGGGGGTGTCAAGTGATAAGTATTGGGTAGTGCCACTCAGCATGAGTGGTATCCCTCTGGGCACATGAAGAACCTGACTAAGCAGGTAATGAATATTCCTGCTTAGTCAGGTTCTTCAGTGCTAGAGAGATACCACTCATGCTGAGTGGCACTACCCAATACTAAATTAGAGTTTGTCAGGTGCAGGACATCAGCCAAAAAGTGGTGAATGTCTTGTACACACAATTTAGCATGTATAGACATGAATAGACTCTAAAATGGAAAATTGGGGACCTTTTGATTTTTATAGGATGCTCCGGATACACCAAACGATAAGTTATCGCCATAGACACCACCAAAGATAGTAATTGCTACTCCTTCATTTTTCTACCACCTTTTCAAAACTTTTGGAAAGTACACTGGTCTAGGCAACTATTAGAATATGTGGTAGCCTGTGAATGCCTTGACACATGGAAATTGGGCTTTCGTCATGGAAGAAGCACCATGTCTGCTCTTTTGCTAGCTAAGGATGGAATAAGAAGAATAACTGATGAGCTAGACATACCGAGTCTATATTTACTTGACCTTTCTGCAGTGTTCGATACCATTGATTGTGTCATCCTCAATCAAAATCCTGGAGCTGCAGGCATCAAAGACAAGCAGGACTATAGGTTTTCATCTTTTCTAGCTGGGCGGGTACAGTTTGTGCCACTGCTTACATTTAGGTGACAGACTTTTAAATTATCTGACAGAGTACTGCAGTGCTCCCTGCTATCTTGTATGTAGCCTTTATTACAGTCCATAAAAGAACAGCTTTTTCACACCAAATCATACTATTGACATGCAGGTGATAGTTCAGTTGGGCAAAATGGCCCCTTACACCATCTACCATTGTGGGGCCCATCTCTTTCACATGTAAAACTGGATGAGTGTTAACTTTTTAAACCTGAACTTGGGAGACAAGCTGAACTGTTTCAAGTTTGATGCAATAGACACCCTTAGCAAGAAACTGTCTGGCCCCTATTTCTAAGAGCCCAGCTTAAACCTGTGTCAAGGTGAAATCCCAAAGAGCATGAACTAATGATAATCTTATTTTTAAAGCTCAGGTCAAATTTGTATGCTCATCCTGCTTCCATGAACTTGGGATGCTGCAGACGGCTCTACTTTTGATTGTGAAAGGAGCACACTAAAGTCAGCTCTATATGTGTGATTTGTGCCTTGACTACTGTAGTGGGCTGTATCTTATGCTTACAGAAGCTCCTACTAATCAACTGAGATCAAGACCAGACTGGCCAGACTGGGCATCTGGTGTTTCCCCTGGAGGCTGGAAGGGTGGGAGCTGGTTTTGTTACTGGGGGCTGGTTTATTGCTGAGCAGGGGGTGGGGGCACAGTGTTTTGCAAATTGGTATAGGTTTAAAACACCTGCGGTAGAGTTCCATTTATATCCAGGCAACAATAAAAATGTCAAGACAACTCTGGTGATTAATGTTCCTGCTGGAGAGTGATCAGATTTTTGTCTAGTGGCAGGTTTGACTCATCCAAAGTAGCACAGAGGGTTAATGTACTTGCTACAAACAAACGTCTACTACACAGATCACAGAACTGTATGGATTGCTCAGTGGTTTACTGTTTTTGTCATAGAAATACTTTTGTCACTTGCAGAACATAGGTTACAATCATAATTTAACACATTGAGCTATGAACTGCCATCAAACAACTGCATGCAAACTGCATGATACAGTTATGCTTTTTCCCAGTCTTTCATTATCCTAATCTTGCTAAAAAGGGTATATATGTGTAGAAATAAATTGTTATTGGTACAGCCAACCCTAACCACTGTGCTACGTTTTGAACCCTGAGTTTGTGCTTATCTAGTTCAAGCACTCTTAAAAAATGCCTAACAGTATGGATGCCATTTGAATCCTACAACTTGTAGTCACTTTTGTCTTATGTAGCATTTTCTATACACATATGATTAATTGTCTCTATATGTGTGTGATGTAAAGTGCTCCAACACCTTACACTGGTATGAGAGGCACTATAAAACAAATTAAATGAAATACATGTGAGAGAGTGGCTATGAAGAGATCAGGGGCAATGTTGGAGGGTGATACTGAAGGGCTCTGTGGAAGAGAAGGCAATTGAGGGGTGCCCAAAAATATCGTCACACGGAGTGCCACCAGCGCTAAAACCGGTCCTGCGGTCTTTCGTTGTGTTTTCAGCTTCTTGGCTGTGCTTAACAGTGAATGTGTGCACTTATGTTATGTTAACATTCATCTTTCGTGCTTGACATCTTGTTTTTTCCCATTCTCAGAATGTCTGTGGATATGACTGGGTAACTTGGTGCACTGTAAGGTCATCATTTACTATGCTTTAAAACCTAACATAATTGAACATATAAGGAAAACGTGTGGTAGAGTGCACCTTTTTTGCCATGTTTTCCCAGATGTTCTTAGGGGGGAAACTCCATCAAACTTCCCTTGTAGTGGTCAGGTTCGTTCGCTTGCTATGTCGCTATGTTGCTATTTCGCAGTGCAGCTCAAAACACTCTGCCTGATAGGCTCCTAGCTCAGAGACAGGTTTGCGAAATATGACACAGGTCTTGATAGACCAGCGTTGGTGGCCAATTCTTACGATACATAGGCCCTAAGCTTTGGAACAACCTCCTATTAGCTACTCACAGCCTGCACAACCACTATTCTTCTACAAGCGCAGTTAAAACGCTGATCTTCTGTTACTTTTATAGAAGTTTAGATTTCATTCCTGACAGTTTAATGTGGTTCTGTCCCATGCCAACATGCTCTTGAGTGACTTAATAATAACGACAATACAAGAATAATGACGATAATAATAATATTAATAATAATTATTATTATGTTTATGGTTCTAAGTTTGCTGACTTCATAAGTATGAATGTCTATGCTGGCCTTGTCAGGTTTCAGACTTGCGACCTACAAATCACAGCAGATGTCAGCACTGCACATTTAACTCACTGAGACATTTTGCTGGCTAAACACTTAAAGCAACATAATATTGGCCTTCGGACCCTGTCATAACATTTAGACTAGAGAGATGCAAAGGAGAGTTATGGAATTCTAGGTAAAATGTGGTGATGGATGTTTACAAGAGCGGAAGGACAAGGTAAAAGGAGGAGGGGAGTAAAGAGGAGTGCTGTGTGCTGGAGATGAGGCTGAAAATGGGATATGTTTTCCAAAAATAGATTGGGAGAAGGGTTTCATAATAATATACAAAATAAGCCTAGGTGATAGGGCCTTATACAAATGTATGGTTGAATAATGCTAATACACCTTTTTCAGGTCATTTGAACAAGCAATATGAACCATTATAGAGATTAGAGAAATATGTTGGTTTCAAAGCAGTGAAAAGAAGGGTAAGAGAGAAAAGATCTGAGAAAAGAAAATATTTGAGTTTACGGCTGAATATATTAAAGGAAGGTCATTGAAAGGCAGACACTAGCGAAATAAGTTAATGAACCCGATCAGATGTTCAACTAAGCACATACTATTGATGAAGATGCGAAATGCATTGAGTTTTTGTATATACTTCGGTATGCACATGGGCAATTGGCACTGCTAGTAAGAAAAGAAGGAATTTGAGATAAATCTCATTTTTTGAAGTGCAACACTGCACTATGATGTATTGGGGCACACGATTAATTGTGAAGAGGCTGGTTTAAAGAGGGGCGGTAGCAACAGATATTGGCAATATTTAAAGACATTGACCAAAAAATTGAGAAAGTCAACGAAGAGTGTGCACAACACTGACTGGAACTTGACAAGACCCAAAATCAAGCTATAGAAAAAAGTGCTAAGTGTCTGGACGTTTTGATGTTGCACGCATCATGAAATAAGAACAATTTAATTTTCTGAAGAACTGAGAAATACAACAACATTTTTAGAAGTGGTACGTGGGCGGTCTTTTACTTGGAGTACAAGGTGAAATATCTGCTTTGCCAGTGAAAATAAATATAGACAATTAACATCCGTCAATTGGAAAAAGTATCCTCGTAAAGACAGTTTAAACATTTATTAGTACAGCGAAAAAGTTAACTTCAACTGTATTGCCACAGTAGAGCATAACTGACTGAAAATTCTGCTTGAGGCCTTATAAAGTCAAATCTAGAACCATTTTGCAGAAGAAAATAAACGGATGCCATTCTCGCAATGTCTAGTTATTGTGATCACTACAGAAATGTAACCACTTGTGTTATGCTTCTGAACTCTTTTGCTTATAGTTACTGCATATAAACAAAACGTGTGCCATAAACCTTGCATGGTGAGGGTTGTGTTCTATTTATTATCTTTGTTGAGTGAAGGGAGGAGCACCAGCCAAAGTTTAAAAATCTGAGATACAACCAAGAGTACTGGGCTAAGTAGAAAACGCCTCCCATGAGACATTTGTGCTTAAACCAGTTTCTCGCTCAGTAAACATAGTGGAAAATTGACAGAAATTTCATAGCACGAACTTTGCAGGTTTGTAGGCGTAAATTTTTTTTCACAAAGGCCTGGAGTTCCAATCTTGAGGGGAGAATTCAGGAGGTTATGCGTCTGCAGGAAGCATCTGTATGTGACCCAAAGGTCATACTTTTGTATCCTTGCAGGGTTTTATTCTTTTTTCATTAATTAATTAATTCTTTTGGGTGAGGAAGCAATATTATGAAGTGCCTAAATTATTTCTGTTTGTATTGTATGCTGAGACAGTTTTAGTTAAAGTAAACAATATACACTGTTTGCAGTAAACAATGCTAATTTTTAATGTGCATGTTTGTGTTCACACATACAGGGAAGACGTCTCTCTGATGTTCTGATATCTAACAGATATCCTTTTGCTATAAATGATTTACCCTTTATTAGGAAGCTAAGTAAGCAAAGTTCCACGTTTATGGTGCCTTGACCAGAGTATGACGTAACAAGGGGCAGAATAGGTATTTTTTCCCCAGATGACCTGCTGAATCTGGTATTAAGATGTGGGCGTGCAGCAGCCACCTCAGCTGTTTGTCTTTCAGAGCCAAGTAGAATCTATATTGCCAACACAGAAGCGCTGTAGGCATTGTGCACAGCATGGTCTTTTAATTGTCTATCTCACCCCCTACTGACACCACACCAAGCTCTCCAGGGGAGGCAAGCACCACAGTTTGAATATCACTGGAGTAAAGTCACATACAGCACCCCATTTATGGAAGCATTCCAGGGATAGAACAAATATACAAAGCACCGGACTTGATAAAATATTGTTATCTGGTAACAATGCTAACCAAACACGCCAGAGTAAATATCTGTATTGTTTGCTCATTTATTAAGAACTATCCAATTAGAAAAATCTTGAATTCAAATCTAGTGCAATGGCATAAATTAAGCTGTTCCCAAACTTTAAAAGCGCTCAGAAAAGTACATAACAATTTGCAGAAAAAATGCATTGCAACATGAACAATGAAAAATATGTTTTGTGCCCTTTTTTCCCTACTTTATAAAATGTATTCACAGTTTCTATTACACTCAAATGGAACTCGTTGGGGAGGGAAAGGTGATCGCTCACAGGGCTGCATGAGGCATTATTTGCAAGTGCAGTTGAAATCTAAAGAAAAGTACTAGACATCATAGAAATTAAGATGGGTGATTGTTCTTCAGGAGCGAGCCAGTTGTGCAATCCAGTTGGCTTGGACGTCCTGGGGTATGCTGCTGCCAACCTTGTTTGCCTCATGCAGTCATTTTTTAGTTATAATCAGTAATGATGTGAGTGCCATACACGAATAGTGGGATTTATGCTAGCTGATGATCTGGGGATTTTTCTCTTCCTAAGTGGAGCAAAGACATATCTTGAACAGTCATGGATAACCCAATTAGTTCACTTTCCTGCTCTTGAAAGCAGACAGGCAATTACCTGGAAGTGAAAGGTTGTGGATTAACCTCACTTGTATCACTGTTCCAAGGCTCTGCGCTTGGTCTACATCAGCATACTATATAAGTTAAAGACCCCAGGTGGTACTTTAAGGAGACCGGGGTCCCTTTTATGAATTATACAAAAATAAATAAGCATCCCCATTGGAAGTAATAAAACGACCCCTCGCCAACATCTAGTTATTTACATGATATAAATGATGCAGTATTTTCACATCCTGTTGCAACTGGCTGCGCTAGTCGTGTTCTACATCTGCACGATTTATCTTAGTCTGCTTGTGTCTATGGAATAAATTTAAATTAAGAGTACATATTGATGATGTGTGGTCCTGCAAAATGTACCTACTACAAGTTAATTGTATCAGCTGCAATACAACTTTCAATGTTATTTCTATTCGGATCTTATGTGCGCCTAAAACATGAAAGTATACTTTTATTATTCTTGATTACAAAATGTTTAATCTAAAGCACCCTGAAGGTAACAGTGTAAGATTCTACATGTTTTGAGCATTGCAAGTGCACATCTATATCCAACATTACATAAATATAATATCAGTAATACTGCAAGCAAACTGTTAGGTTACATTATCAATGGCAGGTCTGCCAGTTGGCATGTGTATAATGTACTAAACCTTATCACTAGCAGGGACATCTTAGAGATTGTGGGGGCCCGTAGGCCAAACATATTTTTGGGGCCCCAATTCGGAACAGCTTTACATTTGTGATCAAAATTCAGCTTTTTCACGCCCTCTTTAGTCAGGTGACTGACACTGCACAGGCACACTGGTCCGAATTCTAAATGTGTTTGTTGTATCTTGACTCCAATGTTATTCTTGCTCTCTCTGTGGAACCTTGCTATGATGTCATCCTACAGAATGTTAGGAGTCAAATCTTCACAGTTGACTGGGCTGAGCAGCATGCTGGCTGCTCCTGGTGGGGTCAATTGTACCATCTTGAATAAAACTACCTGAAACCCATCTTGCGTACCTGACTCAATCACTACAAGTTTTTGGCGACGATCTTGAAGAGAACCTGCGCCTGTCAACTCTTCAAACCTGAATCAACTCTATGGTACTGACTCTTCTGTAACACTCAATCACTACAGTGTTTCTATACAATATTCAGGGATAGTGATGTGTGTTTTCAATATTGTAATATATCAGCAGCTCACTAGTATTATTGCAAATAATCTCTGCAACCCAGGTCCTCTTTTCATGTGAAAGGAACATTTTTATGAATGTTGCATAGTGTTGAAAAAAACCAACATTTCCATGCGAAATATCTGTGATATACTCCCACACATCACTCATATTAAAAACACATAAAAGGAAAATAGTATTTAAAATAATCTATTTTTAAGAATCATTCAAGGTTATCAGGGCAGGACTGTAGAGAACAGAGCCAGATCTCTATGGGGACCCCCTGAAAGGCTGGGGCCCTGGGCCAGAGCCCACTTTGCACACGCCTTAAAACGTTTCTATCACTAGGCTGCCCCCTGAATCTATTCCATTATGGACACCTAATAGTGTCGTTTGCACCTACAGTCAGCAATATCTCATAAAAACACTTACAGCAATGTTGACAGACAAATGAACTGAAGAACACTAACAGAGGGCGAGGGATGGAGGTGCAATGCAGTCAGTGTTTGGCAGACAGGCCTGGGGACCTTTTTCTCATAGAGCTCTATCTGGGGTCTTGTATGTGCTTAACGCTCTGGTGGAACAGAGGATATGTCACCACCTCTATGGAACTCAACCCTGTGTTTTCCTGTGAACACCTCATATTATCCCCTGGAGAGCAGCCCGTGGGCATTTCACAGACCTGCTTGTGGCCCACCTGGACTCTTACTGTGGTGTTCTCTAAGTTTACCACCCCAGAGGAGCACAAGAGTCCTCGCCAGGCATGCTCATCAGCCCAAGAAAAGCCTGAGTGTCCAATGCTCTTAGGGGCCAGAAACTGTGGTGGAAGCAAGATGGCGGTTGACCAGGCTACCGCTCGCAGCACAAGCCGCCCTGATCTAGTGAGACCCCCCTTGAAATGCCCCCCCCTGCAGCATAACTAGTATGCTTTTAGAGACCCTGAAGTTTTTGTTGGAGTTACTGCAGGAGAGGATCAGTAATTGTACCCCCACATGCGTGACAGCAGCCAAACAGCAGGAATTAGCTCTGACCTGCCAGCGGATCTATGG
This sequence comes from Calotriton arnoldi, assembly GCA_963921515.1. Taxonomy (NCBI): domain Eukaryota; kingdom Metazoa; phylum Chordata; class Amphibia; order Caudata; family Salamandridae; genus Calotriton; species Calotriton arnoldi. The sequence goes on from CAWUFW010002581.1 coordinate 94,118, forward strand.
GACGTTGAGCGGCTCTGGTTGCTGCTGATCAGAAGTGCAGCATTGGGAGCGCCGGGACAGAATGAGGCCGAAGGGACCTCCAGCGACTCGGGGGAAGACAGCGATAAATTCTACCAGTGGAAGCCCGATACTGGGGATGGCCTCGTCAGCTACACGCTCTGCATCGGAGCTGTACACTGCTACAACAGGAGCAGCAGCGTCTCGTCAGCCCGGGCGCCAAGGTCAGACTGCGACCCGGAAGGAGGCTCCGGACAGGAAGGGGAAGGGAGAGCCGGCGCCCCAGCAACGCCTGCCCGGTCCGTCGATCGTGGAGCTGCTTGGCGGCTCCAAGAAAACTGGAGGACACACAGAACAAGCAGAACCGGGCACTGGATCTGAAACACCAGAGCAAGGTGGCACGGATGACATGGAAAGGAGGAACTATGCAATCTCACCGACCTTGCAGGTAAATGAGAATGCGGAGGGAGATACACCATCTGTGCCCGCAACCAAACTTGCAGCGCTTGGCTCAGTTGACACCGTCCCTCCATTGACATGGGGCGATCGTGTAGGGGAAAGTAAGGCAAGAGACATAAATGTAGCTGCTGTATACGGGGGGCAGAGTTCGGAAGGGACAGGGAAGATCAGGCTGGGGGCGTGAATACCCATTTTACTGACAATGCAGACTGTCTAAGCACGATGGAGACCAATGTAAGCGGGGAAGGAGAAGCTCAATTAGCCGATATAAAGAACCCCTCTGAAAACTCTCTACAAGCTAGATCTAAGAAAGCACTGGCTACTAAGATGGGGGGAACAAGCCAGCAAGGGTCCAAGCCTAACAAACAAAAGAGGCAACACACGAAAGATACCGATCTAGAGGTACCGGATTACTTTTACTCGCTACCAGACGACTCCGGGTCAATAGCGGATTCCCTGTCCTTGACAAGTTTGAGTGAAGACGAGAGCGAAAGCCTGCCGGACACTAGTGGAAGGGACTCTGCTGTAACCATGCGTAAAGCTAGTAGGGCAATAGGTCCCTCTGGCCAAGCTAGGGGAAGAAAAGGACAAGGTCTTAAGTGGGATTACACACCATCTAATCAGCTTATGGGAGATAACGGAGACAAAGCACCAGACTCTGAAAAGACACCTACTAATACACCTACTACAACCTTGAATGCTATCCTGCAGTCCATCATGGCTCACCGAGAAGAGACTAGACATGATAATAGGCGCTCCCAGGCAGCTATCCGCAAGGTGCAGGGGTCAGTGCGGAAAGTTGTTAAAGTGTGCAGTGAGATCTCGGACCGACTAACCGAGCTGGAGACAAGAACCAGGAACCTTGAGACTGATATTGCAACAACCCAGCTCCAGACCGAATCGCATGAGGCCAGACTAATAGATATGCAGTGGAAGTTGGAAGACCATGAAAATCGCCAGCGCAGGAATAATCTGCGATTCTTTGGTATTCCAGAGGACAAAGGAGGCGCGGACATCTTACTAGCGAAGGCATTCCCTGAGGATGGAACTGGGCTCAGGAAAATCAACGGGCTCACCGAGTCCCCATGACGCTGAAACACCCTGCTGGAGCAGATGCTAGACCTAGAGCAGTGCTAGTTTACTTTGGGAACTATCTTCTCCAGCAGGTCATCTTCGAGAAAGCCAGAACAGACAGCAAACGTAAGCTAGATGGCATAGAGTTTTTTACCCGACCGGACTACTGTCATGTAACCGTTGAAAGACGCTGGAGGCTACGACAGATGATTGACCCATTCCAGTCAAAGGGTACTCAGGCGTACCTTATGAATCCAGCCAAATTAAAGTTTGTAGTAGGTGACAGATCCCGCTACTTCATATCCGAGATTGAAGCCAAGGAATATTTGGATGAACTAAATGGAAAGATATAGGGAATGTAAGACTTAAGACATGGTCGCATTGTCGGGAGGATGGGAGGTTGGGAGAGGTTGGGAGAGGTGACCTGGGAACACAACAGGACCAGGACTAGGAAAAAAAAAAGAGCTCTGCAGAGGAAATGTCTAAATGTAGTGTATACGGTTCTTTTATACTTTTTTTCCTCGCATTTTCTTACTTTTTCTTTCCCTATTTCTACCCTCCCTGATAATATGCGAAAGTGGATTGGCTATTGTCTTTTTTCCTTTTTAGGAACTATATTTGGTGGATTGTGCCCTAAGGCTCAGGGATCTAATTGATTTAAAGGGGGGTGCCCACTGATCACGGTGCAGGGCTGCCTCATCTCTTACAAGACCATTGGTCTGGAAGCTTCCAGGGGAAGGGTGAGGGGTGGGTGGGAGGGGAGGGTTCGGGGTTGGGGGTGACACGGCTCCTGAGGGAGCTAGGGGAGGCACTAAGGGTGAAAAAAGCCAGACAAGGTATATAGAAATGGAGAGAACAGATGTAAATTGGAGAAGTATACAATATAGGTGGATGCTCCTAATAGTTTGCTATGGATAAGATGCAGATTTGCTCAGTGAATGTGGGAGGGCTGAATGACAAAAGGAAAAGGGCCAAGGTATATGAGATTTTGCGATTTATGAACCCAGAGGTTATCTGTTTGCAGGAGACGCATATCCCATGGAGCAACAAAGATGCCCTTCAGATAAGAGGCTACGAGTTGGTAGTCTGCTCTTCACAAACCTCAATGATAAGGGGAGTTGCTATATTCATTAGACATCACGCTGGAACTGTTAAGCGTACAATTGCGGATAAGTGGGGAAGATGGGCGATTGCTACATTAAGTATAGGGGTGACAATTGGGACTATCTATGGCTCAAACCAAGAAGATACCAAAATCTGGGAGGATCTCGAGGTGGAGCTTGCCTCTTGGCCAACTCCATTAATACTATGTGGGGATTTTAACATCCACCTCGGGATTTCTCGAGATGGTGGGCGGCAGTATAATGGGAGGAAACCACAGGTCTATCGGGCACTTAACACTGTTAAGGATAGTCACGGGCTGTCAGATGTCTGGGCATATAAGAATGCTACAGACCCCGGATATACCTATTTCTCACACCCCCATCAAAAATATGTTCATTTAGAATATTTTATGGTTTCTACTAGGATACTCGACGAGGTGGAGATAACTAAACTGCCCCAACTCTTTTCGGATCACAACCCACTCCTGCTGGAAATAACACGTGAGGGAATAGAGGGGAAACAACGTTGCTGGTCTTTCGATAGAAGACTACTAGCAGATGAAGAATTCATTTGCTATATTAAAAAGTGGGTAAGAGAGTTTTTTAATATGGATCGTTATAGCGCCCCACGTATTATAGTGTGGGACGCTTTTAAAGCTGGTTTGAGGGGGGAAGTGATAAGCTATGTTGGCCAGCAGTGCAAGGTGCGAAGAAATGAGGTCAACTCCCTAATTACACGGCTGGCACAACTGGAGCTAGAACATACTAAACTGATCTGTCAGGGGGGGCAGGAGATATCAAGTGAGGTTATGGTGAAAATAGCTATAGCTAAATCTGAAATAAATAGCTATTTTCAGGTACAAGTGGCCCAGACATATCAGACACATCAAAGGGAGATGTATGAATATGGGGAAGCGGCTGGCAGATTATTGGCCCTTCGGACTAGGCAGAAGGTATCTAGAAACAATATAACTAAAATCAAGAATTGCGAAGGGCAGTATGAAACCAGTTCTGCGAAGATCATGGGTTTTTTTAACAATTTTATCAGAAACTATATCAAGAAGGCTCCACTGACTCTGCCCAAATGGTTATTGGAAATAGATATTCCACGGTGAGTAAAATTGATGAAGCTACACGCCTAGAAATGGAAGCAGAATTTACGCTTGAAGAGATAGTGACCGCCATTAGCTCCTTATCCTCTGGGAAGGCATCTGGGCCGGACAAAATTCCAATTGAGCTGTATAAGATACTTCAACACGATTTGGCCCCACTATTGCATGATTTCTTTCTAGATGTACAGCACCGAGGAAACCCACCCACTTTATGGCAGGAAACAGATATAATAATATTCGCCAAGAAGGGGAAACCACCTGAGCTGCCCGGCTAGTATCGCCCTATCTCTCTGATAAATTCTGATGCCAAAATCTATTCTAAAGCTTTAGCTAATCGGCTGCAGAGAATCACAGCCAAATTAGTCTCACCATGGCAACATGGCTTTATTCCTGGCAGGGGAACTACAGATCATTTAAGATGGGTGATCTCGCTCTTGGATATAGCTCAGGCAACTGTAGACGAAAAGGCTGTGATCCTCTTGGACGCCGAGAAAGCTTTCGACTGAGTGGCATGGCAATATCTTTGGGAATCTCTATCAGAGAGGGGGTTTGGACCACAACTAATTACAGCTATTCGGGCGATGTATTATAGACCTTATGCAAGGCTGCAGGTGATGGGGGACACAGCGGGGCCAATCGAGGTGGCCAGGGGGGACAAGGCAGGGATGTCCGTGCTCCCCAATTCTCTTTGCCATATACTTAGATCCTTTTATTAACCAGATAACTCTGAATCCTGTGATCAAACCAATAACAACTGATGGCTACGAGACCAAGGTGTTGGCCTATGCAGACAACATCGCCATTATTACATACGAGCCAGAGAGGCAATAAAAGAAATTGAGAGGATGGCAGAGGAATTTGGGAGCAGGTTGGGATACCTGTTGAACAAGGGTAAGACACAGATAATCTGTACACGACATTGCACTATACAAGACCAGTGTCAGACTGAATTGGCAATGTATCTGGGGGTCAGGATAGGATCCGAGATGGATGCGCAATGGCAAATTAACCTTGACCCAGTGCTGGATGAAATAGGCACAGAGTTAAGGCGGCTGGACAAGCTGCATTTAACAATAGTAGGCAGGGTCAATGTATTGAAAATGAAAGTTTTTCCTAGAGTATTATATTTATTTTGCTCTATCCCCTTAGAATTGACCGCTGCCACAGTACAGAAAATGAGCTCAATGTTCTCAAATTTTATATGGCACTATCAAAAATCTAGACGTGCCTTGAAAACGCTGATACTTCCGCGGGATAGGGGAGGGTGGGCCGCCCCCAATTTGCTGTTTTATTACTGGGCAGCTGCCCTACAGCAGATGGGTGCCCTGCTGACAACAGATAGCTCTAGGAGGGAGGATGATTTACCTTCTATTTACCATCTAGCTGTTGGTGAGGAAGCTAGGGGCTCTTTCTCAGACAGCCGGAGCCCAGTTATTATAAATAAAACCCGATTTAAATGCCTAAAAGCAGCCCGGAAGATCTGGAGCAAAGTCAGCAGAACATTAAAAATCCCCAAATATAATGGATATACACCTTTATGGGGCTCCTCATTCCTTCCAGAAGAGATATATGATGGTATGGCTAGAGGGTGGGAACGAGCTGGTATAGAAAGGATTGCGAGCTTATATAATAGCAATTTAGAGATCATATCCTTCCCGGAACTAGTTCAAAAACAGGGGATACACGATAGGATGCAATTCAAGTACATGCAAATTAGGGCCTGCTTAAAAAATTTGACTAAAGGGTCTTTTAATCTTGGGGCAATACCGCTATTGGATATGGTATATCGAGGTGATGGGAGGATTGGGGACTACTATAACATACTGATGGAAACCCTCCCTGATGACTTGGAAAAAACGGAAACGAAATGGGCAGAAAAAATGGGGGATGAGGAGATCAACCTAGACATGTCACTGGAACTGGGAAAGAAAATATTTTTATATGCAAATTTGAAGGCTCAACATTACAAGACCCTGTTTAATTTGTACTAAACCCCCGCAAAACCTTTTGCTTGGGGAATATGGGAAATTGAAAAATGCCCAAGGTGCCAAAATAGCCCTGCGGATAGTATACATATGTTCTATGCATGCAGCAAACTGTTGCCCCTAAAAAAATGGCACAGAAAAATGCTGGCAACAAACAACCAACAGGGTGATTACTCTCAGCCCACTGTTGATGCTAATTGGGTATGACAGCCGAGCTGGGCTATCAATATCACAAAGAGATTTCGTATTTATTACAATAGCTGTAGCTAGGTTATTGATAGCCATGGCATGGAAAGATTCTGAACCTCCAATGTACACAGCATGGCTCCATCGCTTGTTAAACATTTATACTCAGGAAATGGCATTGTATAAGAACAAGGGCTGGCGAGCCAGGGAGAAAGGTTGTAAGATCTGGGCACCTATGGTCACTTGGCTTAATAAAAGACAGGAGGAGCGGTCGACTTAATTATAAGATGCTATAATATAACAAGAGAAATATTGGCTTTTCCACAGAGGATTGACATAATCTTTTGAAGGAAGTATTGTAACTAGCTTGCATTTGTGTTGTGCCTTTTGCTCTCTTTTTTTTTTTTTTCCTTTTTCCTTTTTCATCATTGCATCTCTCATGAAATTGGATAGCATGACTAGAAGGCTTTAGGTAAAGCTACAACCTGTTCTCAATGAATTTATTGTCGAGAATAATGAAACTGTGATGTATGTATATTTTTGTACTTTGAGGCTAAATAAAATATATTTAAAAAAAAAGAGTGTCCAATGCTCTCACTTGCGAAATGCTTCTCTGATTGAGACACAGACTACACAGAGACGTTTTAAGGCATGGGCAAAGTGGGCTCTGGCCCAGGGCCCCAGCCTTTCAGGGGCCCCCCTGAGAGATCTGACTCTGTTCTCTACACAGGCCTGCCCTGATAACCTTGAATGATTCCTAAAAATAGATTGTTTTAAATACTATTTTCCGTTAATGTGTTTTTAATACGAGTGATGTGTGGGAGTATATTAGAGATATTTTGCACAGAAGTGGTGTTTGTTTTTCAACACCATGCAACATTCATAAAAATGTTCCTTTTACATGAAAAGAGGACCTGGGTCACAGAGAATATTTGCACTAATAATAGTGAGCTGCTGCTATATTACAGTATTGAAAACACACATCACTATACCTGAAAATTTTTATAGAAACAAATTTAGAATTTGGACCAGTGTGTCTGCGCAGTGTTGGTCACCTAGACAAAGAAGAAGTGAAAAAGCTGAAATTTGTTCATAAATGTAAAGCTGTTCCGAATTGGGGCCAAAAAAATATGTTTGGTCCAGGGCCCCCAAAATCCTTAAGATGTCCCTGACAGTAGATACTTTTGATAATTTCCCTGTTCGGTGTTCCCGAGTTCCTTGTTGGTCTCATGGAGCCCTAAGTCCTAACTATCCAATATTATTAGGTTTCACAAGGAAATACTTTTTTGGCTAAGGTATCGATTTAAACTTAAAATATACACTGCTCAGTAGTACCAATACGTTGATATTGATTCTCTTATATGTTACTATTCATTTGAATATTGGTATTTTAGGCGTCTTGGCTGCGAGCAAGTCAAGTGCAGAGAACAATATTAAAATTGCAATATCTAAATGCTAAACACAACTTCTGCAGTTTTCTATAACTCTAGACTGCAATAGTTGCTTTGTAATGTGGGCTTTTATAATGTTATGAAACTAGGAACGAAATGATATCATTTACAGAAACAGATGACAGCAGATTGGCTGATTTGATTGACTTCCAGTCATATTAAACGCTACTGAAATAATCACTGTTTTCGATGAACCACATCTGAGTGCAGTAATTCTTACTGCAATATTATCCAGGGGCAGTAACGTTCATAAGACATGCAGTGCTTCATAATAATGACTAATATATTCTGAAGGATTGTGGAATAGTCATGTATCTAATAGTTTCATTGAGTCAGTGGGACAATTTCACACAGTTATGGCTTTGAAAGGAATCAAAGTAAATCATTTGTAAACCACCAAAAAAACGTTTCTCTCCAAAGACTGTCAAACAGATACTCTAGAGAAGAATAAGTCTGTTTTTCCCTGAAATATGTTTTTAGAATTACTGAAAGCAGACATTAAAACTACATCAGAGTGGCAAAACATTAGTATTAACTCAGTTGTCTGAGAAGTAAAATGTCCGCATTGTTATACATGCTTATGGAAATACAGCTCCACAGACAAGACATGTATAATTAAAAACTATTCTGCTGATTTTTATAAGTTTCCATCTTCTTCATGCTCAAATGGGAAAAAAACATGATTCCAAACGTTTCTGAGTTGGATTCTGAAATGGCCCTTGGGTCTGTGCAACTATGATGGTATAACATTTATATTCCTCTCAATAAAAATAAAGCTGTCTATTGCCACTGAGCTGATTAGCCTACTCATGGACTCAACAAAATGTTGAAATAGAAAATTGTTGAGATTCTGTTTAGAATGATTTTTGTTCATAGCTCAGAGGGAAGATCATTCCACATGGTAGCACCAAGAACATCCAGGGTATATATAATTTAAATCAGCGCATGGCCTTAGTCTGCACCTTATGTGAACAATCCCACCACAGGTCAAGGATGTGTGCCATATGACAAAAAATAAACACTGTCCCTATTGCAGACACAAACCCATGCCCGCACTAAAAGTAGTGGAGCTGTAAAACATGGGCCAGTGTTTTCAAACAATGGGTCCTTGTTTCACTGAAGTGCAACTGGTCTGGTTTTATCTTGATTTCATCCTCCTCTTCCCAACTCATTGATTGTTCCTGATTAGGGCCTGGGGAACGTGATAGACAGCAATGTTTCCCACTCCTTGCTTTTGCTGTTTGCATGTGTTGTGCGTTGTGCAGCACACCAGTGGCATAACACAGGCCCCCACAGCCCCCGCAGTGCGGGGGGCCCAAGCTCCATGGGGCCCCCTCAGCACAGTACTCTGGCCAGCGAGCTCCGATTGAGTCCGGAGAGGGCCCCTCCAAGTACCTTGCAGTGGGGCCCCCTCAAGTTTCGTTACCCCAGTGCAGCACACACAAAAACAGCAAAACGCCATGGATAGTTTATGTGCAGGAAGGTGTCCCTTCCTGCACATACACAATAATAAAAAAAATTACGTTTTGCAACTTATATGTTTGTTGCATTAAGCAGTACACATAGAAGTTACAAAACGCCATTTAAAGATTGTTTATGTGCAGGAAGGGACATCTTCCTGCACATAAACAACCTTCCCCTGCAATGCAGACACCCTTGCACTATGGTGCAAGTGTGCCTGCGTTGGCGCTAAGCAGCTAAATTTAGCGCCAGCGCAGAGTGAAATGCAAATATGGTTCAGCCCTGCATTTCAGAAGTGGCAGAGCACGGCGTTAACCCAACGAGGCTAACACTGCGCTCCGCCACTTCTGTTGTAAATATGCCACTACATTTACAAAAAGTTGCAATAAGGCACTACTATAAATATCCGATAATAATATTGGGGTTAATGCAATTAGTTGATTTCCAATAATTGACAAAAACACTTAATTTGACAATTTACTCATTGATCCACATAACTGATAAAGATATCTAAAAAAGATTACATTTGGAAAAGCTCATGACAATTTATTGTTCTTAAAATCATTGATAGGAGAGAAATGTGCAACAAAAACTAGGAAAGCGTCTTATTTTGTAATAGTTTTGAGTTTGATGCAATTAATTGATGTGCAATATGTTCATGGAAGCATTTTATTTGAGCAATGAGCACTTTATTTTTTTTGGCTTATTAATCTAGTGAGAAAGCTAAGTGCGAGAAATTTGGGATGCATATGGCCCACTTTACTGACCAAGTCCCTGCTCCGCAAACTCCAGACAATACAGAACACCGCCGCCAGACTCGTCCTCGGCCTCCCCCGGCACGAACACATCACCCAGCACCTTCAAAGACTCCACTGGCTCCCAGTGGAGAAAAGAATCACCTTCAAAATCCTCACCCACGCCGACAAGTGCCTACACAACAACGGACCCAAATACCTCAACGACAGAATCAACTTCCACGTACCCAAAAGAAACCTACGATCCTCCAACCTTGCACTGGCCGAAACCCGGCGCATCCACATCCACAGAGCCAGAGCAGGCGGAAGATCCTTCTCCCACATTGCAGCCAAGACCTGGAACGAGCTACCGGCAAACACCAGACGAGCCCCCTCCCTGAACACCTTCAGGAAGACCTGGCTCTTCGGCTAGACAGACCTACGGACCCCCCCCCCCGCCAGCGCCTTAAGACCCTTACGGGTGAGTAGCGCGCTTACAATTCCCTGATTGATTAATTGATTGAAGGATAGAGTGTGTATGAGGCAAATGTGCAATAAGAACCAGGAAAGCACTTTACCCATTACTTGGGAATAACACTGAGCATGGTATAATACATTTATGGAAGCTCTTAAAATCTAGCACTTGCCACTTTTACTCCCTTGGCTTCTGGAACAAACCAAAGAATCCAAGTGTAAGCAATCTGGGATAAACATGGGTCATCTTATGAATCCAAGTTGCAAGCTGACTGAGAAATTTAAACAATTTGAGAAGGTTCTTATTTACATAGGGAACTAAGTACAAAGGGAGCTGTTATGTACAATTAATGACACAAATGAAAAGCCACATGGATGAAAAAGATAGGTGTCCATTGAGAATAGGTGACCCATTTGGGATATTCATGAGCTGAATTGTTTTATCAGAATAAATATGAACTACATGTTTGCTCCTTTGAAAGAGGTTTCCTCTCTCCCTAGACGAGGACATTTATAGACATGTCGAGTGTTGAAATGTACACATTAATTGAAATGCTCTATGGGGAAAAATTCCTGTTTTTCTTATCAGCATGGTATTATTGAGTTGTGGAACACTGTATTTGGTGATTTAGCACTACATCGCTCTTGAAATGTGATAGAATATAAGTTCGCTATGTATAGACATGTAAGTCCAATTTAAAAAGATATGAATGCAGTACAAAATGATACAATGATACAACGAAGCCTTTCTTTTCCTTGTACACATTGCGATTACAGGATTGGAAAATGAATTCTAACACGTTTCGTGTTACAGTTAGAGTTCTAGTTGTATTATGGGCCACAGGAAGTGATCCTGGACAAGGGTCCTGAATTATAAATAAAAAATGGGCACAATACATTTGATATAGGCCCAGTGGAAGGCATTCAGCCAATGCACGTCAGCCGTGATACAATTTACTTTTTCATGGACTCTTGCATGTTTTTTGTCATCTTCTTAAAAAGTTGTAAAATAAATTCTCACCTTTTTGTCCAATCATTCATTTATTTTTGTCCTTTTTTGATATATATATATATATATATCCAAACTCACAAGGTGCCTGCTGAGGAAGAGCCCACAACCGGTAGGTATTGTCTGTGAAATCTTTAATGGAGGTACTGCATGCAGAAAAGATCGTGATACACACAAAAATTGTCCTGCTCCCCGACGCGTTTCGTGCTTGGCTGCACTTAATCATGGGCTGCGGGCTTATGGTTCAGTGAAACGGCCGTGCATTCTTTGAAGCACCTGTGTAACTGAGAACCACGCCTCAGTGGGCGTTTCCACAGCGAGTGGAATTCTGGTCCTTGTGGTGTCTTCGTACTCCTCAGTGGGTTGCACGCCGCCTCACAGATCCATATCTTTAATGTTCCCAAGTGGGTTGTGGAACAACGTCTTTCTAACACCAGCAGATTGCTCCCCCAAGAAAAACAGCTACCAGTTCCTTGTGCTGCAGTGCCGGTTGACGCCGCAGCAGGTCTGTAAAAACAGCGGGGCTCTTTCCGCGGTCCAGGCGGAACCGCTAACATCCAAACTCACAAGGTGCCTGCTGAGGAAGAGCCCACAACCGGTAGGTATTGTCTGTGAAATCTTTAATGGAGGTACTGCATGCAGAAAAGATCGTGATACACACAAAAATTGTCCTGCTCCCCGACGCGTTTCGTGCTTGGCTGCACTTAATCATGGGCCCGCTGCACTTGTTGCAGCCCTGCCACAGCGCCAACCGACGCAATGGCCTCAAGGACAGGTATGCCATTGAAGGAATGTATATGCATGACAAGGGCCGGCAATACATCGCGACCCACTTGGGACTGTTATCATAGCAAATTAAGGGAATTCACGACGACTCACTGTCAGGAAGAAAGTTAGCACTTCAAAGACCAGCAGGCCACGGGGGTGGCCACGCCCACAGAGGCGGGATAAGCTTTAAAATGAGTGCAACCAAACTGCCGTGATCTTTTCCCTGCAGATGGCCCGTAGCCCCTGAAGAAGTGTTTATCATGAAACGCGTTGGGCAGGACTTTATTTTCTGTGAGGCACTGCTGTTGCTGCTTGAACATTGTTTTTCTTCAATAAATTTGGCGTAAACCCTACTTACCTGTGTCGGACCTCCTCTCAGCAGGCAACTTGTTGTTTTGATATATATATATATATATATATATATATATATATATATATATATATATATATAATATATATATTCCAAAAGAGAATATTGTGCGGATACACTTTATCTGTGAAATGTTCGGGATCCTAAATAGTGGTCTGCACTTCTTTTTGATACTGGACTTCAATGTCCATAATGCCTTGCCGTTGCTTTTCAAAATATGGTGACATCCTTCGCAGTGAGTTGTTATTCACAAGTCTTCGTGTGGCTTCAATATTGAAGAAATCTTCGGCCCCCAGGCCTCCTCAGAAAATACGTAGCAGATTGAATTTGCCGAATCTGAGCCACTGGAAAACAGAGTTGGCTCTGCTACGTATTTTCTGAGGAGGCCTGGGGGCCGAAGATTTCTTCAATATTGCTAAACAGCCAGAGTTTGCGAGTGTTCGCTGAAAACGCCTGCACTTCCGAACTTTAACACATAGCAGGCAGCCACACGAAGACTTGTGAATAACAAAGGTATGAGGGACAGTGCCTTGGAGGGAAAATTCAGACATTGTTACCACCCAGCACGATATGAAATTGGATCCTTTTGAGGCAGGGGGTGGTTTAGATGTTTATTTTTAAACCTACTAAGGCGTAAATTAACAACTCACTGCAAAGGATGTTACCATATTTTGTAAAGCAACTGCAAGGCATTATGGACATTGAAGTCCAGTATCAAAAAGCAGTGCAGACCACTATTTAGGATCCCGAACATTTCACAGATAAAGTGTATCAGCACAATATTTTGAAGGGCACCGATTATAAGAACTTGCTTTGCTCTGTAATGCCGCTTGAAAAGAAATATAATGTCTTTAAAAAGGAACTTACATTTTGCAGTCCTTCGTTTGTGTTGCTTACCTGTATTTAAATCATCCAGGTGTAACTAACCCTCATGATTGCATATGACTAAGATCCGCATGGATTGAAACGCGTTATGCTTTACCTGCTACCTGAACAAATTCATCATTTGAAAAGTTTGGCTGGAGTTGGCTTGTTTTCGCGCTCTTTATAGTGCGTGATTCTCTTTTGGACTATATGGCAGTGACGTCGCCTACAAGCCCCGACTCGTTAGGCTGTGGCTTCCTTCATCACATTTCATTTGCAAAATATATATATATATATATATATATATATATATATATATATATATATATATATATATATATATATATATATATATATATATATATATATATCTACTGGCGGTCGCCAGTAGATAGTTATAGTTAGGACCTATTTTCCATAGGAAATCCGCAACATTCTATTTGAAATAACTCTTGCGCCGGTTGACGAATCTTCGCGAAATTTTCAAACTTTATGGCCCGCTCTGGTCCGCTCCTACCCTGAAAGTTTCGGGGTGATTCGTCAAGCGGGGGCTCAGAAAAAAGGGGGTCCCAAAACGTGTTTTCCCCATTCATTTTCCCATAGGAAACTTTAGCCACGGCTACAGCTCGAACTGCTGAACGGAATTACACAAAATTTGGCAAAGAGGTAGTTCTTGGTTCAGAAAGAACCCTTTTTGTTAAATGGTGTAAATCCGTTCAGTAGTTGCGGAGAAATTAAAAAAATAAGAGTCAAAAAATCAATTTCCCATAGGAAACTTTATGCAAGGCTACAGCCCGAACTGCTGAACGGAATTACACCAAATTTGGCAAAGAGGTAGTTCTTGGTTCAGAAAGAACCCTTTTTGTTAAATGGTGTAACTCCGTTCAGTAGTTGCTGAGAAAATCAAAAGTAAAAACACATATATATCTGGGCGGAGCCTAACCACACATGTCATCGTGAGATCTGATTGGCTGTCAGCACTTCATCCTGGAATTGCTGGCAGCCATCTTGGGACCAATATAAATTATAGTACCCCATTGAAATGCATTGTAGTGAATCGAATATTTTGAGGGTTACCAAAAGGAGAACTATAAAGGGTGATAACAGACTTTAGTTACATTAGAATTCATTTGTTGATGGTACCATACTAATTTCAGGAATTGTGGTGTGTTCTAAGGTGATTTTACCCTGTGAAAAACCTTCTGCTGGGATATCATGAATCATGTTTGAGAGAAAACTATTTTCACATGCTTGTCCCATACAGTTTTGGAAGGTGCTCCAGAAGCTAAAATGAGAGCATATTTTCTGTAAATTCACATTATCTTTCTCAGTCATGTGAGAATGAAGTCTGACATTCTCAGTAAAACATGTACATCCAACAAGGGCAGAGACTGTCAGTTGATTCCTTTGTGTTCTACTGCAGCTTCCCAGAGTGTTCTAAAGAACAACTAGAGTGCTAACAGCCTTACTTATGACAAACGTATGGCACACCTGAAGCCATCTTGATTGGAATAAACTGGTAACACTTAAAACATTTAATTTAAAAAGGAACAAAATGATGGGGTTCATCTTGTCATAGAAATTATGGTTAGTGCTCTGGAAAGAAAAATTAGGACATGTTTCAAGTGTGATCTCAAATATCTTCCTGTTATATTTCAACAGGAGCAGCCTGTCAGTTGATGCCTTTGTGTTCTACTGCAGCTTCCCAGAGTGTTCTAAAGAACAACTAGAGCGCTAACAGTCTTACTTATGACAAAAGTATGGCACACCTGAAGCCATCTTGATTGGAATAAACTGGTAACACTTAAAACATTTAATTTAAAAAGGAACAAAATGATGGGGTTCATTTTGTCATAGAAATTATGGTTAGTGCTGTAGAAAGAAAAAATAGGACATGTTTCAAGTGTGATCTCAAATATCTTCCTGTTATATTTCAACAGGAGCAGCCTGTCAGTTGATGCCTTTGTGTTCTACTGCAGCTTCCCAGAGTGTTCTAAAGAACAACTAGAATGCTAACAGCCTTACTTATGACAAAAGTATGGCACACCTGAAGCCATCTTGATTGGAATAAACTGGTAACACTTAAAACATTTAATTTAAAAGGAACAAAATGAGGGGGTTCATTTTGCCATAGAAATTATGGTTAGTGCTGCAAAAAGAAAATTTAGTGCATGTTTTAAGTGAGATCTCAAATCCTCTTCTATTTCATTAGAAAATTCTGACATGCAGACTGAAACAATCACTTTCAATACCAGCAGTAGACTTCCAGTTAACTCCTTGGTGAGCAGTAGCTTTACTACAGTGATCTAATGAACAACTAGAGTGCTAACATTCTGAATTTATGGCAAATGTGTGACACATCTGAATGCCTTCTTGATGGAATCAAAGTAAAAAACTGAAAGCATTTCCTACTGAGGAGACTGCAGTAAATGAGGAAATTAGGAAACTTCATAACAAAGAAGTCTTCCAAGATGGCCACCAGTGAAAAAAGAGCCCAAATGTAGCACAAATATTACCCAGATGTAGCCCACATATAGCCCAATGAAAAAAGTGTGCAAAACACTTTTTATTTTTAGTTTTTTTGAAGTTTTATGTAGTGCAGACTGGTCAAGTATTGGAGCGTTGCATCTTAAAACATGACCCCCTACACTACAAAAACACCACTGCACTACCCTAAACCCTAAAACACTACCCCCAGCATAACCCCCTACACTACACAAGCACCACTGCACTATCCTAAACCCTAAAACACTACCCCCAGCATAACCCCCTACATTACACAAACACCACTGCACTACCCTAAACCCTAAAACACAACCCCAACACCACTGCACTAACCTAAATCCTAAAACACTACCCCAGCACGACCCCCTACACTACCCAAACACCACTGCACTACCCTAAAACATGACTCCCTACACTACACAAACACCACTGCACTACCCTAAACACTAAAACACTACCCCCAGCACGACCCCCTATACTACACAAGCACCACTGCACTACCCTAAACCCTAAAACACTAGCCCCAGCACGACCCCCTACACTACACAAACACCACTGCACTACCTTAAACCCTAAAACACTACCCCAGCACGACCCCCTACACTACCCAAACACCACTGTACTAACCTAAATCCTAAAACACTACCCCCAGCACGACCCCCTACACTACCCAAACACCACTGCACTACCCTAAAACATGACCCCTACACTACACAAACACCACTGCACTACCCTAAACCCTAAAACACTACCCCCAGCACGACCCCCTACACTGCCCGAACACCACTGCACTGCCCTAAACCCTGAAACACCAGCCCCTGCACGACCCCCTACACTGCCCGAACACCACTGCACTGCCCTAAACCCTGAAACACCAACCCTAGCACGACCCCTACACTGCCCGAACACCACTGCACTGCCCTAAACCCTGAAACACCACCCCTTCACGACCCTCTACACTGCCCGAACACCACTGCACTGCCCTAAACCCTGAAACACCACCCCCAGCACGCCCCTACACTGCCCGAACACCACTGCACTGCCCTAAACCCTGAAACACTACCCCCAGCAAGACCTCCTACACTGCCCAAACACCACTGCACTGCCCTAAACCCTGAAACATCACCCCCAGCAAGACCTCTACACTGCCACGAACACCACTGCCCTAAACCCTGAAACACCACCCCCAGCACGACCCCTACACTGCCCGAACACCACTGCACTGCCCTAAACCCTGAAACACCACCCCCAGCACGACCCCCTACACTGCCCGAACACCACTGCACTGCCCTAAACCCTGAAACACCACCCCCTGCATGACCCCCTACACTGCCCGAACACTACTGCACTGCCCTAAACCCTGAAACACCATCCCCAGCACGACCCCTACACTGCACAAACACCACTGCACTGCCCTAAACCCTGAAACACTACCCCCAGCAAGACCCCCTATACTGCCCGAACACCACTGCACTGCCCTAAACCCTGAAACATAACCCCCAGCAAGACCCCCTACACTGCCCGAACACCACTGCCCTAAACCCTGAAACACCAGCCCTAGCAAGACCCCCTACACTGCCCGAACACCACTGCACTGCCCTAAACCCTGAAACACCAGCCCCAGCACGACCCCTACACTGCCCGAACACCACTGCACTGCCCTAAACCCTGAAACACCACCCCTGCACGACCCCTACACTGCCCGAACACCACTGCACTGCCCTAAATCCTGAAACACCACCCCAGCACGACCCCCTACACTGCCCGAACACCACTGCACTGCCCTAAACCCTGAAACACCACCCCCTGCACGATCCCCTACACTGCCCGAACACTACTGCACTGCCCTAAACCCTGAAACACCACCCCAGCACGACCCCCTACACTGCACGAACACCACTGCACTGCCCTAAACCCCGAAACACTACCCCCAGCAAGACCCCCTACACTGCCCGAACACCACTGCACTGCCCTAAACCCTGAAACATCACCCCCAGCAAGACCCCCTACACTGCCCGAACACCACTGCCCTAAACCCTGAAACACCACCCCCAGCAAGACCCCCTACACTGCCCGAACACCACTGCACTGCCCTAAACCCTGAAACACCACCCCCAGCATGACCCCCTACACTGCCCGAACACCACTGCACTGCCCTAAACCCTGAAACACCACCTCCAGCACGACCCCTACACTGCCCGAACACCACTGCCCTAAACCATATAACACCAGCCCCAGCACGACCCCTACACTGCCCGAACACCACTGCACTGCCCTAAACCCTGAAACACCACCCCCAGCATGACCCCCTACACTGCCCGAACACCACTGCACTGCCCTAAACCCTGAAACACCAGCCCCAGCACGACCCCGTACACTGCCCGAACACCACTGCACTGCCCTAAACCCTGAAACACCAGCCCCAGCACGACCGCCTACACTGCCCGAAAACCACTGCACTGCCCTAAACCCTGAAACACCAGCCCCAGCACGATCCCTACACTGCCCGAACACCACTGCACTATCCTAAACCCTGAAACACCAGCCCCAGCACGACACCCTACACTGCCCGAACACCACTGCACTGCCCTAAACCCTGAAACACCAGCCCCAGCAAGACCCCCTACATTGCCCGAACACCACTGCACTGCCCTAAACCCTGAAACACCACCCCCAGCAAGACCCCCTACACTGCCCGAACACCACAGCACTAAAGCCTGAAACACCACCCCCAGCAAGACCACCTACACTGGCCGAACACCACTGCACTGCCCTAAACCCAGAAACACCACCCCCTGCACGACCCCCTACACTGCCCAAACACCACTGCACTGCCCTAAACCCTGAAACACAACCCCTGCACGACCCCTACACTGCCCGAACACCACTGCACTGCCCTAAACCCTGAAACACCACCCCTCAGCACGACACCCTACACTGCCCGAACACCACTGCACTGCCCTAAACCCTGAAACACCACCCCCAGCACGACCCCCGACCCTGCCCGAACAACACTGCACTGCCCTAAACCCTGAAACACCACCCCCTGCACGACCTCCTACACTGCTGGAACACCACTGCACTGCCCTAAACCCTGAAACATCAACCCCAGCAAGACCCCCTACACTGCCTGAACACCACTGCCCTAAACCCTGAAACACCACACCCTACACTGCACGAACACCACTGCACTGCCCTAAACCCTGAAACACCACCTCCAGCAAAACCCCTACACTGCCTGAACACCATTGCTCTGCCCTAAATCCTGAAACACTAGCCCCAGCACGACCCCCTACACTGCCTGAACACCACTGCACTGCCCTAAACCCTTGAACACCGCCCCCAGCACGACCCCCTACACTGCCCGAACACCACTGCACTGCCCTAAACCCTGAAACACCAGCCCCAGCAAGACCCCTACACTGCCCGAACACCACTGCACTGCCCTAGACTCTGAAACACAAGCCCCAGCAAGACCCCCTACACTGCCCGAACACCACTGCACTGCCCTAAACCCTGAAACACCAGCCCCAGCACGACCACCTACACTGCCCGAACACCAATGCACTGCCCTAAACCCTGAAACACCAGCCCCAGCACGACCCCCTACACTGCCCGAACACCACTGCACTGCCCTAAACCCTGAAACACCAGCCCCAGCACGACCCCCTACACTGCCCGAACACCACTGTACTGCCCTAAACCCTGAAACACCAGCCCCAGCACGACCCCCTACACTGCCCGAACACCACTGTACTGCCCTAAACCCTGAAACACCACCCCCTGCATGACCCCCTACACTGCCCGAACACCACTGCACTGCCCTAAACCCTGAAACACCACCCCCTGCATCACCCCTACACTGCCCAAACACCACTGCACTGCCCTAAACCCTGAAACACCACCCCCTGCACCGCCCCTACACTGCCCGAACACCACTGCACTGCCCTAAACCCTGAAACACCACCCCCAGCACGACCCCTTTACTGCTCGAACACCAGTGCACTGCCCCAAACCCTGAAACACCACCCCCTGCACGACCCCCTACACTGCCTGAACACCACTGCACTGCCCTAAACCCTGAAACACCACCCCCTACACTGCCCGAACACCACTGCACTGCCCTAAACCCTGAAACACCACCCCCAGCACGACCCCCTACACTGCCCGAACACCACTGCACTGCCCTAAACCCTAAAACACCACCCCCAGCATTACCCCCTACACTGCCCAAACACCACTGCACTGCCCTAAACCCTAGAACACTACCCCAGCATGACCCCCTACACTACCCGAACACCACTGCACTACCCTAAACCCTAAAATACTACTCCCGAGCACAACCCCTACACTACCCGAACACGACTGCACTGCCCTAAACCCTCAAACACTCCCCCAGCACGACCTCCTACACTACCCGAACACCACTGCACTGCCCTAAACCCTAAAACACTCCCCCAGCACGACCCCCTACACTACCCGAACACCACTGCACTGCCCTAAACCCTAAAACACTCCCCCAGCATGACCCCTACACTACCCAAACACCACTGCAGTGCCCTAAACCCTAAAACTCTACCCCCGCATGACCCCCTACACTACCCAAACACCAATGCACTACCCTAATCCCTAAAACACTACCCCCGCATGACCCCCTACACTACCCTAAACCCTAAACCCTAAAACACTACCCCCGCACGACTCCCTACACTACCCAAAGACCACTGCACTACCCTAAACCCTAAAACACGACCTCCTACACTACACAAACACCACTGCACTACCCTAAACCCTAAAACACTACCCCCTACACTACACAAACACCACTGCACTACCCTAAAAACTACCCCCAGCACGAACCACTACACTACCCAAACACCACTGCACTACCCTAAACCCTAAAAACTACCCCCAGCAGTACCCCTACACTACCCAAACACCACTGCACTACCCTAAACCCTAAAACACTACCCCCAGCAGTACCCCCTACACTACCCAAACACCACTGCACTACCCTAAATCACTACCCCAGCACGACCCCCTACACTACCCAAACACCACTGCACTACCCTAAACCCTAAAACACCTCCTCCAGCACGACCCCTACACTACCCAAACACCACTGCACTACCCTAAACCCTAAAACACTCCCCCAGCACGACTCCTACACTACCCAAACACCACTGCACTACCCTAAACCCTACATCTACCCCCAGCATGACCCCCTACACTACACAAACACCACTGCACTACCCTAAACCCTAAAACACTACCCCCAGCACGACCCCCTACACTACCCAAACACCACTGCACTAACCTAAATCCTAAAACACTACCCCCAGCACGACCCCTACACTACCCAAACACCACTGCACTACCCTAAAACATGACCCCTACACTACACAAACACCACTGCACTACCCTAAACCCTAAAACACTACCCCCAGCACGACCCCCTACACTACCCAAACACCACTGCACTAACCTAAATCCTAAAACACTACCCCCAGCACGACCCCCTACACTACCCGAACACCACTGCACTGCCCTAAACCCTAAAACACTCCCCCCAGCATGACCCCCTACACTACCCAAACACCACTGCAGTGCCCTAAACCCTAAAACTCTACCCCCGCATGACCCCCTACACTACCCAAACACCAATGCACTACCCTAATCCCTAAAACACTACCCCCGCATGACCCCTACACTACCCTAAACCCTAAACCCTAAAACACTACCCCCGCACGACTCCCTACACTACCCAAAGACCACTGCACTACCCTAAACCCTAAAACACGACCTCCTACACTACACAAACACCACTGCACTACCCTAAACCCTAAAACACTACCCCTACACTACACAAACACCACTGCACTACCCTAAAAAACTACCCCCAGCACGAACCACTACACTACCCAAACACCACTGCACTACCCTAAACCCTAAAAACTACCCCCAGCAGTACCCCTACACTACCCAAACACCACTGCACTACCCTAAACCCTAAAACACTACCCCCAGCAGTACCCCCTACACTACCCAAACACCACTGCACTACCCTAAATCACTACCCCCAGCACGACCCCCTACACTACCCAAACACCACTGCACTACCCTAAACCCTAAAACACCTCCTCCAGCACGACCCCCTACACTACCCAAACACCACTGCACTACCCTAAACCCTAAAACACTCCCCCCAGCTCGACTCCCTACACTACCCAAACACCACTGCACTACCCTAAACCCTACATCTACCCCCAGCATGACCCCCTACACTACACAAACACCACTGCACTACCCTAAACCCTAAAACACTACCCCCAGCACGACCCTCTTCACTACCTAAACACAACTGCACAATTTGTTACAGGCGTTGCAACGCAGGCCTGTGGTGCTTACTGGAAGTACCTAGTGGGCTAGTTGGGCCCCAGGGACCCTCAGGATTCAAGGTGACCTAATCCCCCAACTTAAAACGCACCACGGGGCGCGTTTGCACAGTGGTGAAGGGAGGGGGCAGGGCCTCAGGTGACATGTGCGCAAACACGCCCTGTGGTGCGTTTTAAGTTGGGGAATTAATTCCCTTTGAATCCTGAGGGACCCTGGGGGCCAACTAGCCCACCAGGTACCTTCAGTAAGCACAACAGAGTTGCGTTGCAGAGAGGTGAAAAAGGTGCGTGGCCTCGGAACGCCTCTCTGCAACTCAGCTCTGTGGTCCTAACTGTAGGTACCTGGGGGCTAGTTGGGCCCCAGGGACCCTCAGAATTCAAGGGGACTTAATCCCGCAACTTAAAACGCGCCACGGGGTGCGTTTGCACACATGTCACCTCAGGCCCCCTCCCTTCACCACTGTGCAAACGCGCCCTGTAGCGCGTTTTAAGAGGTAGTTTTAATCCCCTGCCCTATTATGTACTAGGGACTTGCAGAGGAGGTCATGCTAATCACAGGGGAACCCCAACGCATAGTGTTCCCTAGTGTATGTAGGTGTTTTCACTGTATTCTAAGTGTCTTTTAGCATAGCACTGGCTCTGGTTAGTCAGAGTCAGTTACCACCAGTACCCGTCTGAAAAAGTTGTGGGCACAGGATGATTTTGCAACAAGGCCTCTTTCTGCTCCTCTGTTGGTTCTTTCTGCACATCTTTTGCTTCTTTCTGTGCGTTTTTCTTCTTTCTTCACATGTCCTACCTCTGTAGGCATAGTTAGAAACTAGCATTTAAAAAACCTTTGAAATTCACTTAAAAAAATCATAGGTTTCAGGCACGTTATAGTTATAAATTAGCATTTAAAAACCTTTGAAATTCACTGAAAAACCATAGGTTTCAGACACGTTATAGTTAGAAATTAGCATTTAAAAACCTTTGAAATTCACTGAAAAACCATAGGTTTTAGGGACAGTTATAGTTAGTTGGACATTTCACTCGTACAAAACCATAGAAATTCCCCGTTATAGTTAGTTCAGCTAACCATAACTCGCGCCCCCGCAATGCACTGCTGATGATGTCACATATTACATCACTCATGACATGGTCAGTGACATCACTGATGACATCACTGATGACATCATCCATGTGATAATTTCATGCATCTTCTCACACCCTAATATAACTTTTGATACACCCACTCTAAATTACAGACTGCCATTCTCAAAACCATAGACACTCCAACACCAAAAACTACATACCCACTCACTGATTCTTAGGTCTACACACACATCCACTCACTCACCCGTACAGTCACTCATACTTACGGTCACTCAGTACAGGACTATCATATGCACTCATACACCTACATAGACACTCACACACCGCCACTCATCCATAGAGGTACTCACACACCCTAGTCAGTCATGCAAATAATTAATCACACTGCCATTTACTCACCTATACAGTTATACACACACCAGCTCACTTACTCATACAAATACTAGCACATTCTTACGCTCTTATACAATCACTGATACAAGTACACACTCATCCATACAGTCACTACAATCACAATCACAATCACAATCACATCACACACTCGCTATAGCTATTTATATACTCCAACACACATATATACTGCCTTTCACATATGTAGTTACTCACACATGTACCACTGAGATATACATTCACTCACTAACACACCCATACACACACTCACCCACCCATACAGTCCATCACAGATGCACTCTTGAAACCATGCACCCAGTGAATCACCCACTGATACATCTATGCACAGAGTCACACACACCCCATCCACACAAACACTCAGGCACCCATACAGATACTCAGACAACCAATCAATAACCCATGTAGACACTCATGTAGCTATTTACAAACCCATGCAGCCGCTTACACACCAACAGACAGACGGATAAAGACATTCACACAGTTTAGTCACTAACCCATGCATTCAGTAAGATACGCTTAATCACTCACTTATAGAGTCAGTCACGCACCTACTAAATCATCCATCCAGACACTTATACACCCACTCATTACTTCAATACACCTTGCGCTATATATATTAAACATATTTAAACTTCACAGAAACACACAGTCACTGGATGATGTCATCAGTGATGTCATTTGAGATGTCATCAGTGATGTCATCAGTGATGTCACTGACCATGTCATGAGTGATGTAATATGTGACGTCATCAGCAGTGCATTGCGGGGCGCGAGTTATAGTTAGCTGAACTAACTATAACGGGGAATTTCTATGGTTTTGTACGAGTGAAATGTCCAACTAACTATAACTGTCCCTAAAACCTATGGTTTTTTCAGTGAATTAAAGGTTTTAAATGCTAATTTCTAACTATAACGTGTCTGAAACCTATGTTTTTTTCAGTGAATATATATATATGTATATATATATATATTCACTGGAAAAAACATAGTTTTCAGGGACGTTATAGTTAGAAATTAGCAATTAAAAAACCTTAGAAATTAACTGAAAAAAGTTTCAGGGACGTTATAGTTAGTTGGACATTTCACTCATACAAAACCAGAGAAATTCGGCCATTATAGTTAGTTGAGCTAACTATAACTCGCGCCCCCACAATGCACTGTTGATGATGTCACATATTACATCACTAATGACATGGTCAGTGACATCACTGATGACATCACTGATGACATCTCAAATTACATCACTGATGATATCACTGATGACATCATCCAGTTACTGTGTGTTTCTGAAAAGTTTAAGTATGTTTTATATATATATATACGCCAAGGTGTATTGAAGAATGAGTGGGTGCATGAGTGTCTGAATGGATGATTTAGTAGGTGTGTGACTGACTGTATGAGTCAGTGATTAAACGTGTTTTACTGAATGTATGGGTTAGTGACTAATCTGTGTGAATGTCTGTGTCAGTCTGTCAGTTGGTGTGTAAGCGGCTGCATGGGTTGGTGAGTAGCTACATGAGTGTCTATATGGGTAATTGATTGGTTGTCTGAGTACCTGTATGGGTGCCTGAGTGCCTGTGTGGGTGGGTGGGAGGTGTGTGACTTCCTGCTTGGATGTGTGATTGGGTGATTCACTGGGTGTATGGGTTCAAGAGTGCAACTGTGAGGGGCTGTATGGGTGGGTGAGTGTGTGTATGGCTGTGTTGGTGAGTGAATGGATATCTCAGTGGTACATGTGTGAGTAACTACATATGTAAAAGGCAGTATATGTGAGTGTTGGAGTATATAAGTGACTATATTTGAGAGCGAGTGATTGTGAGTGTGGCTGTATGGATGAGTGTGTGCTTGTGTCAGTGATTGTATAAGAGAGTAAGTATGTGTTAGCATCTGTATGAATAAGTGAGGTGGTGTGTATATAGCTGGATAGGTGAGTAAATGTGAGTGTAATTGATTCTTTGCATGACTGACTAGGTGTGTGAGTAACTATGGGTGAGTGGCAGTGTGTGAGTGTCTGTATCGGTGTATGAGTGCATATGATAGTGGCTGTTTTGATGAGTGACTGCATGTATGAGTGACTGTATGGGTGAGTGAGTGGATGTGTGTGTGGACCTAGGAATCAGTGAGTGGGTATGTACTAACTGGTATTGGTGTGTCTATGGTTTCGAGAATGGTAGTCTGTATTTTAGAGTGGGTGTATCAAAGGTTATATTAGGGTGTGAGGAGGTGCATCAGATGATCACATGGATGATGTCATCAGTGATGTCATTTGAGATGTCATCAGTGATGTCACTGACCATGTCATGAGTGATGTAATATGTGACGTCATCAGCAGTGCATTGCGGGGCCGCAAGTTATAGTTAGCTCAACTAACTATAACGGCTGAATTTCTCTGGTTTTGTACGAGTGAAATGTCCAACTAACTATAACGTCCCTGAAACCTGTGGTTTTTTCAGTGAATTTCTAAGGTTTTTTAAATGCTAATTTCTAACTATAAAGTCCCTGAAACCTATGGTTTTTTCAATGAATTTCAAAGGTTTTTTAACTGCTAATTCCTTACTATAATGTCCTTGAAACCTCTGTTTTTTTCAGTGAATTTCTAAGGTTTTTTAACTGCTAATTTCTAAATATGCCTACATAGGTAGGACATGTGCAGAAAGAGAAATAAAGGCACAGAAAGAAGCAAGAGAAGTGCAGAAAGAGGCAACAGAAGTCCAGAAAAAGGAAGAAAGGTGCCAAAAGAAGCAAGAGACGTGCAGAAAGAAGCAACAGAGGTGCAGAAAGAGGCCTACTTAGACTGTACCTTTCCACAGACTCATACAAAGTAGCCTAATCTCTAATCCTTCTCCCAAGATGTCTTAAAACTCACTTTTCTCTTGAAGATTCACTATTCATCGACTGCTCAGAATGTTAGGCCTACCAAATGTAAAACAGCAATCCTAACCATATCACTGTTGTAAGTCTGACCAAGTTTGTGAAGGTATGCATGAGTGTGTCTCTACTTTTATCCGGTGACATGTTACATAAAAATAAACATATAAATACTTGAATATCCGTGTTTCAAACAGCATACTCTGTAAATTTGTGTACAAGAAGGTGCATGTATTTCTTTCTGCTCCTAATACAGGGCACATGCATATTCAATAGTACATTTGAGGGGCTCTATAACACCTATATACATAACACATGTCTGCCTGTGCAACCGAATGACAGAGCAGAACTAACAAGATTTGACCACCTATAAGAGAAGCTACCCGCTTTTTAAGCTACCATCTTCAGATCCATAACACATGTGAGAATACATGTACAAGTAGACATATACCTCAGTCACGAGAGCACGCAGACCGTTAAACTTAACAGCTTGCACTTCCCATTTCAATATAGAAACAGGCAACAGAAGTACAGAAAGAAGCAAGAGAAGTGTAGAAAAAAACAAGAGAGATGCAGAAAGAGTAAGAAATGCGCAGAAAGAGGCAAGAGAAGTGTAGAAAGAGGCAAGAGAAGTGTAGAAAGAGACAAGAGAAGTGCAGAAAGAGGCAAGAGAGGAGCAGAAAGAGGCAAGAGAGGTGCAGAAACAGGAAAGAGAACTGCAGAAAGAGGCAAGAGAGTTGCAGAAATAGGCAAGAGAGGTGCAGAAAGAGGGAACGGGTGCAGAAAGAGGCAAGAGGTACAGAAACAGGTAAAAGAGGTACAGAAAGAGGGAACAGGGGTGCAGAAAGAGGCAGGAGAAGTGCTGAAAGAAGTAACAGAGGTGCAGAAAGAGGCAAGAGAAGTGCTGAAAGAAGGAACAGAAATGCAGAAAGATGCAAAGAGGTACAGAAAGAGACAACAGAGGTGCACAAAGAGACAAGAGAGGTGCAGAAAGAGGGAAGACGAGTGCAGAAAGAGGCAACAGGGGTGCAGAAAGAGGGAACAGGGGTGCAGAAAGAGGCAAGAGAGTGCAGAAACAGGTAAGAGAGGTACAGAAAGAGTGAACAGGGGTGCAGAAAGAGGCAGGAGAAGTGCAGAAAGAAGTAACAGAGGCGCAGAAAGAGGCAAGAGAAGTGCTGAAAGAAGGAACAGAAAAGCAGAAAGAGGCAAGAGAAGTGCAGAAAGATGCAAAGAGGTACAGAAAGAGACAAGAGAGGTGCACAAAGAGACAAGAGAGGAGCAGAAAGAAGCAAGAGAAGTGCAGAAAGAAGACACAGAGGAGCAGAAAGAGGCCTACTTCGACTGTACCTTTCCACAGACTCATACAAAGTAGCCTAATCACTAATCCTTCTCCCAAGATGTCTTAAACCTCACTTTTCTCTTGAAGGTTCACTATTCATCGACTGTTCAGAATGTTAGGCCTACCAAATGTAAAACAGCAATCCTAACCATATCACTGTTGTAAGTCTGACCAAGTTTGTGAAGGTATGCATGAGTGTGTCTCTACTTTTATCCAGTGACATGTTACATAAAAATAAACATATAAATACTTGAATATCCGTGTTTCAAACAGCATACTCTGTAAATTTGTGTACAAGAAGGTGCATGTATTTCTTTATGCTCCTAATACCGGGCACATATTCAATAGTACATTTGAGGGGCTTTATAACAACTATATACATAACATATGTCTGCCTGTGCAACCGAATGACAGAGCAGAATGAACAAGATTTGCCCACCTATAAGAGAAGCTACCCGCTTTTTAAGCTACCATCTTCAGATCCATAACACATGTGAAAATACATGTACAAGTATACATATACCTCAGTCACGAGAGCACGCAGACCGTTAAACTTAACAGCTTGCACTTCCCATTTCAATATAGAAACAGGCAACAGAAGTACAGAAAGAAGCAAGAGAAGTGTAGAAAAAAACAAGAGAGATGCAGAAAGAGTAAGAAATGCGCAGAAAGAGGCAAGAGAAGAGTAGAAAGAGGCAAGAGAAGTGTAGAAAGAGACAAGAGAAGTGCAGAAAGAGGCAAGAGAGGAGCAGAAAGAGGCAAGAGAGGTACAGAAACAGGAAAGAGAACTGCAGAAAGAGGCAAGAGAATTGCAGAAATAGGCAAGAGAGGTGCAGAAAGAGGGAACAGGGGTGCAGAATGAGGCAAGAGGTACAGAAACAGGTAAGAGAGGTACAGAAAGAGGGAACAGGGGTGCAGAAAGAGGCAGGAGAAGTGCTGAAAGAAGTAACAGAGGTGCAGAAAGAGGCAAGAGAAGTGCTGAAAGAAGGAACAGAAATGTAGAAAGAGGCAAGAGAAGTGCAGAAAGATGCAAAGAGGTACAGAAAGAGACAACAGAGGTGCACAAAGAGACAAGAGAGGTGCAGAAAGAGGGAATACGAGTGCAGAAAGAGGCAACAGTGGTGCAGAAAGAGGGAACAGGGGTACAGAAAGAGGCAAGAGGTGCAGAAACAGGTAAGAGAGGTACAGAAAGAGTGAACAGGGGTGCAGAAAGAGGCAGGAGAGGAGCAGAAAGAGGCAAGAGAGGTGCAGAAACAGGAAAGAGAACTGCAGAAAGAGGCAAGAGAGTTGCAGAAATAGGCAAGAGAGGTCCAAAAAGAAGAAGAAAGGTGCAAAAAGAAGCAAGAGACGTGCAGAAAGAAGCAACAGAGGTGCAGAAAGAGGCCTACTTCGACTGTACCTTTCCACAGACTCATACAAAGTAGCCTAATCACTAATCCTTCTCCCAAGATGTCTTAAACCTCACTTTTCTCTTGAAGGTTCACTATTCATCGACTGTTCAGAATGTTAGGCCTACCAAATGTAAAACAGCAATCCTAACCATATCACTGTTGTAAGTCTGACCAAGTTTGGGAAGGTATGCATGAGTGTGTCTCTACTTTTATCCAGTGACATGTTACATAAAAATAAACATATAAATACTTGAATATCTGTGTTTCAAACAGCATACTCTGTAAACTTGTGTACAAGAAGGTGCATGCATTTCTTTCTGCTCGTAATACAGGGCACATGTTCAATAGTACATTTGAGGGGCTTTATAACAACTGTATACATAACATATGTCTGCCTGTGCAACCGAATGACAGAGCAGAACGAACAAGATTTTACCACCTATAAGAGAAGCTACCCGCTTTTTAAGCTACCATCTTCAGATCCATAACACATGTGAAAATACATGTACAAGTAGACATATACCTCAGTCACGAGAGCACGCAGACCGTTAAACTTAACAGCTTGCACTTCCCATTTCAATATAGAAACAGGCAACAGAAGTACAGAAAGAAGCAAGAGAAGTGTAGAAAAAAACAAGAGAGATGCAGAAAGAGTAAGAAATGCACAGAAAGAGGCAAGAGAAGTGTAGAAAGAGGCAAGAGAAGTGTAGAAAGAGACAAGAGAAGTGCAGAAAGAGGCAAGAGAGGAGCAGAAAGAGGCAAGAGAGGTGCAGAAACATGAAAGAGAACTGCAGAAAGAGGCAAGAGAGTTGCAGAAATAGGCAAGAGAGGTGCAGAAAGAGGGAACAGGGGTGCAGAAAGAGGCAAGAGGTACAGAAACAGGTAAGAGAGGTACAGAAAGAGGGAACAGAGGTGCAGAAAGAGGCAGGAGAAGTGCTGAAAGAAGTAACAGAGGTGCAGAAAGAGGCAAGAGAAGTGCTGAAAGAAGGAACAGAAATGCAGAAAGAGGCAAGAGAAGTGCAGAAAGATGCAAAGAGGTACAGAAAGAGACAACAGAGGTGCACAAAGAGACAAGAGAGGTGCAGAAAGAGGGAAGACGAGTGCAGAAAGAGGCAACAGTGGTGCAGAAAGAGGGAACAGGGGTGCAGAAAGAGGCAAGAGAGTGCAGAAACAGGTAAGAGAGGTACAGAAAGAGTGAACAGGGGTGCAGAAAGAGGCAGGAGAAGTGCTGAAAGAAGTAACAGAGGCGCAGAAAGAGGCAAGAGAAGTGCTGAAAGAAGGAACAGAAAAGCAGAAAGAGGCAAGAGAAGTGCAGAAAGAAGACACAGAGGAGCAGAAAGAGGCCTACTTCGACTGTACCTTCCACAGACTCATACAAAGTAGCCTAATCACTAATCCTTCTCCCAAGATGTCTTAAACCTCACTTTTCTCTTGAAGGTTCACTATTCATCGACTGTTCAGAATGTTAGGCCTACCAAATGTAAAAACAGCAATCCTAACCATATCACTGTTGTAAGTCTGACCAAGTTTGTGAAGGTATGCATGAGTGTGTCTCTACTTTTATCCAGTGACATGTTACATAAAAATAAACATATAAATACTTGAATATCCGTGTTTCAAACAGCATACTCTGTAAATTTGTGTACAAGAAGGTGCATGTATTTCTTTATGCTCCTAATACCGGGCACATATTCAATAGTACATTTGAGGGGCTTTATAACAACTATATACATAACATATGTCTGCCTGTGCAACCGAATGACAGAGCAGAATGAACAAGATTTGACCACCTATAAGAGAAGCTACCCGCTTTTTAAGATACCATCTTCAGATCCATAACACATGTGAAAATACATGTACAAGTATACATATACCTCAGTCACGAGAGCACGCAGACCGTTAAACTTAACAGCTTGCACTTCCCATTTCAATATAGAAACAGGCAACAGAAGTACAGAAAGAAGCAAGAGGTGCAGAAACAGGTAAGAGAGGTACAGAAAGAGTGAACAGGGGTGCAGAAAGAGGCAGGAGAGGAGCAGAAAGAGGCAAGAGAGGTGCAGAAACAGGAAAGAGAACTGCAGAAAGAGGCAAGAGAGTTGCAGAAATAGGCAAGAGAGGTCCAAAAAGAAGAAGAAAGGTGCAAAAAGAAGCAAGAGACGTGCAGAAAGAAGCAACAGAGGTGCAGAAAGAGGCCTACTTCGACTGTACCTTTCCACAGACTCATACAAAGTAGCCTAATCACTAATCCTTCTCCCAAGATGTCTTAAACCTCACTTTTCTCTTGAAGGTTCACTATTCATCGACTGTTCAGAATGTTAGGCCTACCAAATGTAAAACAGCAATCCTAACCATATCACTGTTGTAAGTCTGACCAAGTTTGGGAAGGTATGCATGAGTGTGTCTCTACTTTTATCCAGTGACATGTTACATAAAAATAAACATATAAATACTTGAATATCTGTGTTTCAAACAGCATACTCTGTAAACTTGTGTACAAGAAGGTGCATGCATTTCTTTCTGCTCGTAATACAGGGCACATATTCAATAGTACATTTGAGGGGCTTTATAACAACTGTATACATAACATATGTCTGCCTGTGCAACCGAATGACAGAGCAGAACGAACAAGATTTTACCACCTATAAGAGAAGCTACCCGCTTTTTAAGCTACCATCTTCAGATCCATAACACATGTGAAAATACATGTACAAGTAGACATATACCTCAGTCACGAGAGCACGCAGACCGTTAAACTTAACAGCTTGCACTTCCCATTTCAATATAGAAACAGGCAACAGAAGTACAGAAAGAAGCAAGAGAAGTGTAGAAAAAACAAGAGAGATGCAGAAAGAGTAAGAAATGCACAGAAAGAGGCAAGAGAAGTGTAGAAAGAGGCAAGAGAAGTGTAGAAAGAGACAAGAGAAGTGCAGAAAGAGGCAAGAGAGGAGCAGAAAGAGGCAAGAGAGGTGCAGAAACATGAAAGAGAACTGCAGAAAGAGGCAAGAGAGTTGCAGAAATAGGCAAGAGAGGTGCAGAAAGAGGGAACAGGGGTGCAGAAAGAGGCAAGAGGTACAGAAACAGGTAAGAGAGGTACAGAAAGAGGGAACAGAGGTGCAGAAAGAGGCAGGAGAAGTGCTGAAAGAAGTAACAGAGGTGCAGAAAGAGGCAAGAGAAGTGCTGAAAGAAGGAACAGAAATGCAGAAAGAGGCAAGAGAAGTGCAGAAAGATGCAAAGAGGTACAGAAAGAGACAACAGAGGTGCACAAAGAGACAAGAGAGGTGCAGAAAGAGGGAAGACGAGTGCAGAAAGAGGCAACAGGGGTGCAGAAAGAGGGAACAGGGGTGCAGAAAGAGGCAAGAGGTGCAGAAACAGGTAAGAGAGGTACAGAAAGAGTGAACAGGGGTGCAGAAAGAGGCAGGAGAAGTGCTGAAAGAAGTAACAGAGGCGCAGAAAGAGGCAAGAGAAGTGCTGAAAGAAGGAACAGAAAAGCAGAAAGAGGCAAGAGAAGTGCAGAAAGATGCAAAGAGGTACAGAAAGAGACAACAGAGGTGCACAAAGAGACAAGAGAGGAGCAGAAAGAAGCAAGAGAAGTGCAGAAAGAAGACACAGAGGAGCAGAAAGAGGCAAGATGGTTGCAGAGAGAGGCAAGAGAAGTCCAGAACAAAGCAAGAGAAATGGAGAAAGAAGCAAGAGAAGTGCAAAAAAGTCAAGAGAAGTGCAGAAAGAAGCAGGAGAAGGGCAGAAAGAGGCAAGAGAAGTGCAGAAAGAGGCATGAGAAGTACAGAAAGAGGCAAGAGATGTGCAGAAAAAGGCAAGACAGGTGAAGAAAGAGGCAAGAGAACTGCAGAAAGAACCAACAGAGGTGAAGACAGAAGCAAGAGGCGTGCTGAAAGAGGCAAGAGAAGTGCAGAAAGAAGCAACAGAGGTACAGAAAGAGGCAATAGAACTGTGGGAAGAGAGGTGCAGAAAGAGGCAAGAGGGGTGCAGAAAGAGGAAAGAGAATAGCAAAAAGAACCAACAGAGGTGCAGAAAGAGGCAACAGAAGTGTAGAAAGAGGCAGGAGAAGTGCAAAAAGAAGCAAGAGAAGCGCAGAAAGAAGCAAGAGAAGCGCAGAAAGAAGCAGAAGAAGTGCAGAAAGAGGCAAGAGAAGAGCAGAAAGAGGCAAGAGATGCGCAGAAAGAGGCAACAGAGGTGCAGAAAGAAGCAAGAGAGGTACA
The DNA here is from genome assembly GCA_963921515.1 of Calotriton arnoldi. Taxonomy (NCBI): domain Eukaryota; kingdom Metazoa; phylum Chordata; class Amphibia; order Caudata; family Salamandridae; genus Calotriton; species Calotriton arnoldi. Next base: position 127,383 of record CAWUFW010002581.1, read on the forward strand.
GAAAGAAGCAAGAGAAGTGCAGAAAAAAGCAAAATGTGCCGAAAAAGGCAAGAGAAGTGCACAAAAGAAGCAACAGAGGTGCAGAAGGAGGCAAGAGAACTGCAGAAAGAGGCAAGAAAGTTGCACAAACAGGCAAACAAGGTGCAGCAAGATGGAACACGGGTGCAGACAGAGGCAAGAGAGGTGCAGAAATAGGGAACAGGGGTGCAGAAAGAGGCAAGAGGGGTGCAGAAATTTGCAAGAGAGGTGTCGAAAGAAGCAAGAGGAGCACAGAAAGAAGCAACAGAGGTGCAGAAAGAGGCAAGAGGAGTGCAGAAAAGGCAAGAGAAGTGCAGAAAGAAGCAAGAGAGGTACAGAAAGAGGCACGAGAACTGCAGAAAGAGGGAACAGGGGTGCAGAAAGAAGAAATAGAGGTACAGAAAGAGGGAAGAGGGGTGCAGAAAGAGGCAAGAGGGGTGCAGAAAGAAGCACGAGAGGTGTAGAAAGAAGCAAGAGAAGTGCAGAAAGAAGCAACAAAGGTGCAAAAAGAGGCAAGAGAGGTGCAGAAAGAAGCAAGAGAGGTACAGAAACAGGCAAGAGAGGTGCAGAAAGAGGGAACAGGGGTGCAGAAAGAGGCAAGAGAGGTGCAGAAAGAGCAAAGAGGGGTACAGAAAGAGGCAAGAGAGGTGCAGAAAAAGCGAAGAGGGGTGTAGAACGATGTAAGAGGGGTGCAGAAAGAAGCAACAGAGGTGCAGAAAGAAGCAAGAGAAGTGATGATAGAGACAAGAGAGTTACAGAAAGAAGTAAAAGAAGTGCAGAAAGAGGCAAGGGAAGTGTTCAAAGAAGCAACCGAGGTGCAGAAAGAAGGAAGAGAAGTGATGAAGCAGACAAGAGAGTTGCAAAAAGAAACAAGAAAGGTGCAGAAAAAAAGAAGAGAAGTGCAGAAAGAGGCAAGACGGGTGCAGAAAGAGATAGGAGAGGTGCAGCAAGAGGCAAGTGAGGTGCAGACAGAGGCAAGAGGGGTGCAGAAAGAGGGAAGAGAAGTGCAGTAAGAGGTAATAGAAGTGCATAAAGAGGGAAGAGATGTGCAGAAAGAGGGAAGGAGGTACAGAAAGAGGCAAGGGGGTACGGAAAGAAGCAACAGAGGTGCAGACAGAGGCAAGAGAAGTGCAGAGAAAAACAACAGTGATGCAGAAAGAGGTGCAAGAGAAGTGCAGAAAGAGACAAGAGAGGTGCAGAAAGTGGGAGGAGGGGTGCAGAAAGAGAGAAAAGGGGTGCAGAAAGAGGCAAGGGGGTGCAGTAAGAAGCAAGAAAGGTACAGAAAGAAGCAATAGAGCTGCAGAAAGAAGCAAGAGAAGTGATGAAAGAGACAAGAGAGTTGCAGAAAGAAGCAAAAGAAGTGCAGAAAGAGGCAAGGGAAGTGTTGAAAGAAGCCTCAGAGGTGCAGAAGTAGGCAAGAGAACTGCAGAAAGAGGCAAGAAAATTGCACAAACAGGCAAATAAGGTGCAGAAAGATGGAACAGGGGTGCAGACAGAGGCAAGAGAGGTGCAGAAATAGGGAAGAGGAGTGCAGAAAGAGGCAAGAGGGGTGCAGAAATTTGCAAGTGAGGTGCAGAAAGAACCAACAGAGGTATAGGAAGAGGCAAGAGGAGTGCAGAAAGAGGCAAGAGAAGTGCAGAAAGAGGCAAGACGGGTGCAGAAAGAGATAGGAGAGGTGCAGCAAGAGGCAAGTGAGGTGCAGACAGAGGCAAGAGGGGTGCAGAAAGAGGGAAGAGAAGTGCAGTAAGAGGTAAGAGAAGTGCATAAAGAGGGAAGAGACGTGCAGAAAGAGGGAAGGGGGTACAGAAAGAGGCAAGGGGGTACGGAAAGAAGCAACAGAGGTGAAGACAGAGGCAAGAGAAGTGCAGAAAGAGACAAGAGAGATGCAGAAAGAGAGAAGAGGGGTGCAGAAAGAGGCAAAGGGGGTGCAGTAAGAAGCAAGAGATGTACAGAAAGAAGCAATAGAGGTACAGAAAGAAGCAAGAGAAGTGCAGAAAGAAGCAAAATGGGTGCAGAAAGAGGCAAGAGGGGTGCACAAAGAAGCAACAGAGGTGCAGAAGGAGGCAAGAGAACTGCAGAAAGAGGCAAGAAAGTTGCACAAACAGGCAAACAAGGTGCAGAAAGATGGAACAGGGGTGCAGACAGAGGCAAGAGAGGTGCAGAAATAGGGAAGAGGAGTGCAGAAAGAGGTAAGAGGGGTGCAGAAATTTGCAAGAGAGGGGCCGAAAGAAGCAAGAGGAGTGCAGAAAGAACCAACAGAGGTATAGAAAGAGGCAAGAGGAGTGCAGAAAGAGGCAAGAGAAGTGCAGAAAGAAGAAACAGAGGTGCAGAAAGAGGCAAGAGAACTGCAGAAAGAGGGAACAGGGGAGCAGAAAGAGGTAAGAGGGGTGCAGAAAAAAGCAAGAGAGGTGTAGAAAGAAGCAAGAGAAGTGCAGAAAGAACCACCAGAGGTGTAGAAAGAGGCACGAGGGGTGCAGAAAGAGGCAAGAGAGGTGCAGAAAGAGGCAAGAGAGGTACAGAAACAGGCAAGAGAGGTACAGAAAGAGGGAACAGGGGTGCAGAAAGAGGCAAGAGAGGTACAGAAAGAGTGAAGAGGGGTACAGAAAGAAGCAACAGAGGTTCAGAAAGAAGCAAGAGAAGTGATGAAAGGGACAAGAGAGTTGCAGAAACAGGCAAAAGAAGTGCAGAAAGAGGCAAGAGAAGTGCTGAAAGAAGCAACAGAGGCAGAAAGAAGCAAGAGAAGTGATGGAAAAGGCAAAAGAGTTGCAGAAAGAAACAAGAAAGGTCCAGAAAAAAGGAAGAGAAGTGCAGAAAGAGGCAAGACAGGTGCAGAAAGAGACAGGAGAGGTTCATAAAGAGGCAAGAGGGGTGCAGAAAGAGGGAAGAGAAGTGCAGAAAGAGGGAAGAGACGTGCAGAAAGAGGGAAGGGGGTTACAGAAAGAGGCAAGAGGGATGCCGGAAGTAGCAAGAGAGGTGCAGAAAGAGGCAAGAGAAGTGCAGAAATAAACAACAGTGGTGCAGAAAGAGGGAAGAGAAGTGCAGAAAAAGACAAGAGAGGTGCAGAAAGAGGGAAGAGGGGTGCAGAAAGAGGCAAGGCGGCACAGAAAGAAGCAAGAGAGGTACAGAAAGAAGCAAGAGAGGTACAGAAAGAAATAAAATGGGTGCAGAAAGAGGCAAGAGGGGTGCAGAAAGAAGCAGCAGAGTTGCAGAAGGAGGAAAGAGAACTGCAGAAAGAGGCAAGAAAGTTGCACAAACAGGCAAACAAAGTGCAGAAAGATGCAACAGGGGTGCAGACAGAGGCAAGAGAGGTGGGGAAATAGGTAAGAGGGATACAGAAAGAGGCAAGAGGGGTACAGAATTTTGCAAGAGAGGTGCCAAAAGAAGCAAGAGGAGTGCAGAAAGAACCAACAGAGGTGTAGAAAGAGGCATGAGGAGTGCAGAAAGAGGCAGGAGAAGTGCAAAAAGAAGCAACAGAGGTGCAGAAAGAGGCAAGAGAACTGCAGAAAGAGGGACCAGGGTGCAGAAAGAGGCAAGAGAGGTACAGAAAGAGGGAAGAGGGGTACAGAAAGAGGCAAGAAGGGTGCAAACAAAAGCAAGAGAGGTGTAGAAAGAAGCAAGAGAAGTGCAGAAGGAACCACCAGAGGTGCATAAAGAGGCAAGAGGGGTGGAGAAAGAGGCAAGAGCAGTGCAGAAAGAACCAACAGAGGTGCAGAAAGAGGCAAAAGAGGTACAGAAATAGGCAAAAGAGGTACAGAAACAAGCAAGAGAGTTGCAGAAAGAGGGAACAGGGGTGCAGAAAGAGGCAAGAAAGGTGCAGAAAGAGCAAAGAGGGATGAAGAAAGAGGTAAGATGGGTGCAGAATGAAGCAACAAAGGTGCAGAAATAAGCAAGAGAAGTGATGAAAGAGACAAGAGAGTTGCAGAAACAGGCAAAAGAAGTGCAGAAAGAGGCAAGAGAACTGCTGAAAGAAGCAACAGAGGTACAGAAAGAAGCAAGGGAAGTGATGACACAGACAAGAGAGTTGCAGAAAGAAACAAGAAAGGTGCAGAAAAAAGGAAGAGAAGTGCAAAAAGAGGCAAGACTGGTGCAGAAAGAGGCAGGAGAGGAGCAGAAAGAGGCAACTGAGGTGCAGACAGAGGCAAGAGGAGTGCAGAAAGACGGAAGAGAAGTGCAGAAAGAGAGAAGAGGTGTGCAGAAAGTGGGAAGAGACGTGCAGAAAGAGGGAAGGGGGTACAGAAAGAGGCAAGAGGGGTGCAGAAAGATGCAACAGAGGTGCAGAAAGAGGCAAGAGAAGTGCAGAAAAAAACAACAGTGGTGCAGAAAGAGGCAAGAGAAGTGCAGAAAGAGACAAGAGAGGTGCAGAAAGAGGGAAGAGGGGTGCAGAAAGAGAGAAGAGGGGTGCAGACAGAGGCAAGGGTTGTGCAGAGAAAAGCAAGAGAGGTACAGAAAGAAGCAATAGGGGTACAGAAAGAGCAAGAGAAGTTCAGAAAGAAGCAAAATGAGTGCAGAAAGAGGCAAGAGGGGTGCAGAAAAAGGCAAGGGAAGTGCACAAAGAAGCAACAGAGGTGCAGACAGAGGCAAGAGGGGTGCAGACAGAGGCAAGAGAACTTCAGAAAGAGGCAAGAAAGTTGCACTAACAGGCAAACAAGGTGCAGAAAGATAGAACAGGGGTGCAGATAGAGGCAAGAGAGGTACAGAAATAGGGAAGAGGGGTGCAGAAAGAGGCAAGAGGGGTGCAGAAATTTGCAAGAGAGGTGAAGAAAGAAGCAAGAGGAGTGCTAAAAGAACCAACAGAGGTGTAGAAAGAGGCAAGAGGAGTGCAGAAAGAGGCAAGAGAAGTGCAGACAGAAGCAACAGAGGTGCAGAAAGAGGTAAGAGAACTGCAGAAAGAGGGAAGAGGGGTGCAGAAAGAGGCAAGAGGGGTACAGAAAAAAGCAAGAGAGGTGTAGAAAGAAGCAAGAGAAGTGCAGAAAGAACCACTAGAGGTGCAGAAAGAGGCAAGAGAGGTACAGCAAGAGGCAAGAGAGGTACAGAAACAGGCAAGAGAGGTGTAGACAGAGGGAACAGGGGTACAGATAGAGGAAAGAGAGGTGCAGAAAGATGACGAGGGATCCAGAAAGAGGCAAGAGGGGTGCAGAAAGAAGCAACAGAGGTGCCAGAAGAAGCAAGAGAAGTGGTGAACTAGACAAGAGAATTGCAGAAACAGGCAAAGGAATTGCAGAAAGAGGCAAGAGAAGTGCTTAAAGAAGCAGCAGAGGTGCAGAAAGAGGCAAGAGAAGTGCTGAAAGAAGTAACAGAGGTCCAGGAAGAGGCAATAGAAGTCCAGAAAAATACAACAGTGGTGCAGAAAGAGGCAAGAGACGTGCAGAAAGAGACAAGAGAGGTGCAGAAAGAGGGAAGAGGGGTGCAGAAAGAGAGAAGAGGAGTGCAGAAAGAGGCAAGGGGGGGCAGAAAGAAGCAAGAGAGATACTGAAAGTAGCAAGAGAGGTACAGAAATAAGCAAGAGAAGTGCAGAAAGAAGCAAAATGGGTGCAAAAAGAGGCAAGAGGGGTGCAGAAAGAGGCAAGAGAAGTGCACAAAGAAGCAACAGAGGTGCAGAAGGAGGCAAGAGAACTGCAGAAAGAGGCAAGAAAGTTGCACAAACAGGCACACAAGGTGCAGAAAGATGGAACAGGGGTGCAGACAGAGGCAAGAGAGGTGCAGAAATAGGGAAGAGGAGTGCAGAACGAGGCAAGAGGGGTACAGAAATTTGCAAGAGAGGTGCCGAAAGAAGCAAGAGGAGTGCAGAAAGAACCAACAGAGGTATAGAAAGAGGCAAGAGGAGTGCAGAAAGAGGCAAGAGAAGTGCAGAAAGAAGCAACAGAGGTGCAGAAAGAGGCAAGAGAACTGCAGAAAGAGGGAACAAGGGTGCATAAAGAGGTAAGAGGGGTGCAGAAAAAGCAGAGAGATGTAGAGAGAAACAAGAGAAGTGCAGAAAGACCCACCAGAGGTGTAGAAAGAGGCAAGAGGGGTGCAGAAAGAGGCAAGAGAACTGCAGAAAGAACCAACAGAGGTGCAGAAAGAGGTAAAAGAGAGGTGCAGAAAGAGGCAAGAGAGGCACAGAAACAGGCACGAGAGGTGCAGAAAAAGGGAACAGGGGTGCAGAAAGAGAAAGAGAGGTGCAGAAAGAGTGAAGAGGGGTGCAGAAAGAAGCAACAGAGGTTCAGAGAGAAGCAAGAGAAGTGATGAAAGGGACAAGAGAGTTGTAGAAACAGGCAAAAGAAGTACAGAAAGAGGCAAGAGAAGTGCTGAAAGAAGCAACAGAGGTGCAGTAAGAAGCAAGAGTAGTGATGGAACAGAAAAGAGAGTTGCATAAAGAAACAAGAAAGGTTCAGAAAAAAGGAAGAGAAGTGCAGAAAGAGGTAAGACTGGTGCGGAAAGAGACAGGAGAGGTGCAGAAAGAGGCAAGAGGGGTGCAGAAAGAGGGAAGAGAAGTGCAGAAAGAGGGAAGAGAAGTGCAGAAAGAGGGAAGAGACGTGCAGAAAGAGGGAAGGGGGATACAGAAAGAGACAAGAGGGGTGCCCGAAGAAGCAACAGAGGTGCAGAAAGAGGCAAGAGAAGTGCAGAAAAAAACAACAGTGGTGCAGAAAGAGGGAAGAGAAGTGCAGAAAGAGACAAGAGAGGTGCAGAAAGAGGGAAGAGGGGTGCAGAAAGAGAGAAGAGGGGTGCAGAAAGAGGCAAGGCGGTGCAGAAAGAAGCAAGAGAGGTACAGAAAGAAGCAAGAGAGGTACAGAAAGAAGCAAGAGAAGTGCAGAAAGTAGCAAAATGGGTGCAGAAAGAGGCAAGAGGGGTGCAGAAAGAAGCAAAAGAAGTGCACAAAGAAGCAACAGATGTGCAGAAGGAGTCAATAGAACTGCAGAAAGAGGCAAGAAAGTTGCACAAACAGGCAAACAAGGTGCAGAAAGATGGAACAGGGGTGCAGACAGAGGCAAGAGATGTGGAGAAATAGGGAAGAGGGGTGCAGAAAGAGGCAAGTGGGTGCAGAAATTTGCAAGAGAGATGCCGCAAGAAGCAAGAGCAGCGCAGAAAGAACCAACAGAGGTGTAGAAAGAGGCAAGAGGAGTGCAGAAAGACGCAAGCGAAGTACAAAAAGAAGCAACAGAGGTGCAGAAAGAGGCAAGAGAACTGCAAAAAGAGGGACCAGGGGTGTAGAAAGAGGCAAGAGAGGTGCAGAAAGAGGGAAGAGGGGTGCAGAAAGAGGCAAGAAGGTTGCAAACAAAAGCAAGAGGGGTGCAGAAAGAGGTAAGAGAAGTGCAGAAAAAACCAACAGAGGTGCAGAAATAGGCAAGAGAGGTACAGAAAATAGCAAGAGAGGTGCAGAAAGAGGGAACAGGCGTGCAGAAAGAGGCAAGAGAGGTACAGAATGAGCGAAGAGGGGTGTAGAAAGAGGTAAGAGGGGTGCAGATAGAAGCAACAGAGGTGAAGAAAGAAGCAAGAGAAGTGATGAAAGAGACAAGAGAGTTGCAGAAACAGGCAAAAGAAGTGCAGAAAGAGGCAAGAGAACTGCTGAAAGAAGCAACAGAGGTGCAGACAGAAGCAAGAGAAGTGATGACATAGACAAAGGAGTTGCAGAAAGAAACAAGAAAGGTGCAGAAACAAGGAAGAGAAGTGCAGAAAGAGGCAAGACAGGTGCAGAAAGAGGCAGGAGAGGTGCAGAAAGAGGCAACTGAGGTGCAGACAGAACAAGAGGGGTGCAGAAAGAGGGAAGAGAAGTGCAGAATGAGGGAACATGGGTGCAGAAAGAGGTAAGAGGGGTGCAGAAAAAAGCGAGAGGTGTAGAAAGAAACAAGAGAAGTGCAGAAAGAACCACCAGAGGTGTAGAAAGAGGCAAGAAGGGTGCAGAAAGAGGCAAGAGAACTGCAGAAAGAACTAACAGAGGTGCAGAAAGAGGTAAAAGAGAGGTGCAGAAAGAGGCAAGAGAGACACAGAAACAGGCAAGAGAGGTGCAGAAAGAGGGAACAGGGTGCAGAAAGAGGAAAGAGAGGTGCAGAAAGAGTGAAGAGGGGTGCTGAAAGAAGCAACAGAGGTGCAGAAAGAAGCAAGAGAAGTGATGGAACAGACAAGAGAGTTGCAGAAAGAAACAAGAAATGTGCAGAAAAAAGGAAGAGAAGTGCAGAAAGAGGTAAGACTGGTGCGGAAAGAGACAGGAGAGGTGCAGAAAGAGGCAAGAGGGGTGCAGAAAGAGGGAAGAGAAGTGAAAAAAGAGGGAAGAGAGGAGCAGAAAGAGGGAAGGGGGATACAGAAAGAGGCAAGAGGGGTGCCCGAAGAAGCAACAGGGGTGCAGAAAGAGGCAAGAGAAGTGCAGAAAAAAACAACAGTGGTGCAGAAAGAGGGAAGAGAAGTGCAGAAAGAGACAAGAGAAGTGCAGAAAGAGAGGGGTACGGAAAGAGAGAAGAGGGGTGCAGAAAGAGGCAAGGCGGTGCTGAAAGAAGCAAGAGAGGTACAGAAAGAAGCAAGAGAGGTACAGAAAGAAGCAAGAGAAGTGCAGAAAGAAGCAAAATGGGTGCAGAAAGAGGCAAGAGGGGTGCAGAAAGAGGCAAGAGAAGTGCACAAAGAAGCAACAGAGGTGCAGAAGGAGGCAATAGAACTGCAGAAAGAGGCAAGAAAGTTGCACAAACAGGCAAACAAGGTGCAGAAAGATGGAACAGGGGTGCAGACAGAGGCAAGAGATGTGGAGAAATAGGGAAGAGGCGTGCAGAAAGAGGCAAGAGGGTGCAGAAGTTTACAAGAGAGGTGCCGCAAGAAGCAAGAGGAGTACAGAAAGAACCAACAGAGATGTAGAAAGAGGCAAGAGGAGTGCAGAAAGATGCAAGAGAAGTGCAAAAAGTAGCAACAGAGGTGCAGAAAGAGGCAAGAGAACTGCAAAAAGAGGGACCAGGAGTGTAGAAAGAGGCAAGAGAGGTACAGAAAGAGGAAAGAGGGGTGCAGAAAGAGGCAAGAAGGTTGCAAACAAAAGCAAGAGAGGTGTAGAAAGAGGCAAGAAAAGTGCACACAGAAGCAACAGAGGTGCAGAAGGAGGCAAGAGAACTGCAGAAAGAGGCAAAAAAAAGTTGCACAAACAGGCAAACAAGGTGCAGAAAGATGGAACAGGGGTGCAGACAGAGGCAACAGAGGTGTAGAAATAGGGAAGAGTGGTGCAGAAAGAGGCAGGCGGGGTGCAGAAACTTATAGGAGAGGTGCCGAAAGAAGCAAGAAGAGTGCAGAAAGATCCAACAGAGGTGTAGAAAGAGGCAAGAGGAGAGCAGAAAGAGGCAAGAGAAGTGCAGAAAGAAGCAACAGAGGTGCAGAAAGAGTCAAGAAAACTGCAGAAAGAGGGAACAGGTGTGCAGAAAGAGGTAAGAGAGGTGCAGAAAGAGGAAAGAGGGGTACAGGAAAAGGCAAGAGCGGTGCAGAAAGAACCACCAGAGGTGCAAAAAGAGGGAAGAGAGGTGCAGAAAGAGGCAAGAGAGGTACAGAAACAGGCAAGAGAGGTGCAGACAGAGGGAACAGGGGTGCAGAAAGAGGCAAGAGAGGTGCAGAAAGAGGAAAGAGGGTGCAGAAAGAGACAAGAGGGTTGCAGAAAAAAGCAAGAGAGGTGTAGAAAGAAGCAAGAGAAGTTCAAAAAGAGGCTAGAGAGGTACAGAAACAGGGAAGAGAGGTGCAGACAAAGGGAACAGGGGTGCAGAAAGAGGCAAGAAAGGTGCAGAAAGAGGGAAGAGGGGTGCAGAAAGAGGCAAGAGGGGCACAGAAAGAAGCAACAGAGATGCGGAAAGAAGCAAGAGAAGTGATGAAAGAAGCAACAGAGGTAAAGAAAGAAGCAAGATAAGTGATAAAACAGACAAGAGAGTTGCAGAAAGAAACAAGAAAGGTGCAGAAAAAAGGAAGAGAAGTGCAGAAAGATGCAAGACAGCTACAGAAAGAGGAAAGTGAGGTACAGACAGAGGCAAGAGGGGTGCAGAAAGAGGGAAGAGAGGTGCAGAAAGAGGGAAGAGGGATGCAGATAGAGGCACAAGGGGTGCAGAAAGAGGATCTACGGGTACAGAAAGAAGCAACAGAGGTGAAGAAAGAGGCAAGAGAAGTGCAGAAAAAATAGCAGTGGTGCAGAAAGAGGCAGGAGAAGTACAGAAAGAGGCAAGAGAGGTGCAGAAAGAGTGAAGAGGGGTGCAGAAAGAGGCATGAGGAGTGCAGAAAGAGGCAGGAGGGGTGCAGAAAGAAGCAAGAGAAGTGCAGAAAGAAGCAACAGACGTGCAGAAAGAGGGACGGAGGGTGGAGAAAGAGGCAAGAGAAATGCAGAAAGAAGCAACAGAGGTACAGAAAGAGAGACCAGGGGTGGAGAAAGAGACAAGATAAATGCAGAAATAAGCAACAGAGATGCAGAAAGGGGTAAGAGGGTTGGAGAAAGAGGCAAGAGGGGTGCAGAAAGAAGCAAGAGAGGTGCAGAAAGAAACAAAAGAAGTGCAGAAAGAAGGCACAGAGGTGCAGAGAGAGGCAAGAAAGGTTCAGAAACAGGGAAAAGGGAAGCAGAAAGAGGCACGAGGGTTGCAGAAAATAGCAAGAGAAGTGCAGAAAGAAGCAACAGAGGTGCAGAAAGAGGAAAGAGAGGTGCAGAAAGAGACAAGAGAAGTGCAAAAAGAAACAACAGAGATGCAGAAAGGGGTAAGAGGGGTGGAGAAAGAGGCAAGAGGGAAGCAGAAAGAAGCAAGAGAGGTGCAGAAAGAAACAAAAGAAGTGCAGAAAGAAGGAACAGAGGTGCAGAAAGAGGCAAGAGGGGTGTAAAAAGAGGAAAGTGGGGTGCAGAAAGAAGCACAAGTGGTTGTCGTGATTCCCCTGTCCCAGCCCGGTAAATCATGAAGTCTGGCACAGCGCAGCCCCTCCTGCTCCTCGTGGAGCCAAAGATTCCCCTATTAAAACCCTCCCCTGTCCCGTGCAACCAGCACGCCACATGTGTAGTCATGTACAAGAACCTGTAATAATGTGTAGTCATGTGCAAGAATCTTTATTATGAATGGTACTATTGTGGAATTCCAATGCTTGTTTGTGCGTATAATATTTCTGCTTATAATAATCATGTAACAGTAATGTGAAAAACTTGTAACAGTGATCATACGCTGAGTTGTACTGACTGTTTATTGTCTACAATGAAGAATGTAGAGTTTCCAGACTTGCATACACGCGTTCGGACTCAGCCGCATTTACGTCTGAGTCCGCTCCTCTGTCCCAAAGAAAGGACCTAAGCAACAACTCTCGCCGCGTCAAGTAGGACGCTCAGGAGCGTAGCGGCCATCTTGGGTGTGGCTCTAGTATATAATGCCACACCCAAGTTCTGGAAAACGCTTAGCCTTCCGTCCGTTGTCAGGGAGACAATAGTATCCAGGAACGCTTACCGGCAGTCCGTTGAGGCATCTTCAAGCTTCCTGTTCTTCGCCTGGATCCATTCCGGTCTGTTTGCAGCAACGAACCTGAAATAAAGAACAACACAGAAAGCTAAGTGAAAACTATTTCATTAATCTCAGGCGCCCATCGCAAGACAGCAATGGAACTTTGCGCGTTTGTTTAAATTACTGAAAGACAAATTTTGGAACGTTTTTCTTTCAACTAAAAGAAAAACACTTTTAGAAAAGACTTTTCAAAAGTCACCACATTGTTATCAAAAAAAGGACATTGTAGATTGTTTGTTCTTTTGTTTGTTCTTCTTTTTATATCATTTAACAGCAAATGTGATAAAACAAGTTCTTGGGGTCTTTTGCAAGTAAGTGCTTATCTAGTGACAAGCAGTGTATACCATGTAATGTTTTAAACAAATGTTATTATGGAATATTAAGTAACTTATTCATCATTCCTTTCTAACAGAAGAGTTACCGAATGCATCTTTACAAAAGCCATGCCCAACAACTACCACGCCCCACAACAACTCCTAGGAGTTTCATCACAAGACAACTAGGACGCTATTCACTTCTTCAATAGACCGCAGGTTGGAAAACCAAACTCAATGTACTATAATTTCCATTAGGAAAGTAACGTAAATAAACAGTGTGTGAAAACCTAAAAAATCTAAAAACCATAGCTAATCAAAATCTTGTTGCCTCGCAGGTCGACAACAAGAAGTCCTGTCCTCAGCTTCCAGTACCCGGCCCTCCTCCTTGAACCCTATTGCGTAGCCCTAGTGCATATCAAAAACACAGGTTATAAGGTAGGGTACTGGGAAGTTGGCTCATAGCGTCTCTGCGAAACTCAACCGCGCACCCTACATGTAAGAGTGCATTGGTTGGTCTGACAGAAGGCTAAGCCCACGTGCAACGTTTCGTCCAGACGCTATGGATCAAACTTCACAGATATCGTTGCAGGATATTGCTGCTATTTTGGCGGATATCAAGTCAGAAAATGCTGCACTACGTAGAGATATCTCCACGTTACAGAGTAATATGCCAACTTCTGCTTGGAGCTTTCCCTCCACGCAGAAACCTATCCTTAAACCACCAAGTTTTCAGCCACCTATACAAACATTACATAATAGTACAACTACAACACCTACTCAAATACAAGTCGTAACTCCTGTTACCGTTCCTTTGGCACCCCCAGAAAGATTTTATGGGGATAGCAGCAAATTTACTATTTTCTTAAATCAGTGTCATTTGCATTTTATAGCCAAACCAACGGCCTTCCCAGATGATTCTTCTAAGATTGCCTTTATTCTGTCCTATCTAGGAGGAGATGCAGCATTGTGGTCAGTTCCATTCGTAGAGCGAGATGATCCGATCTTCTATGATTTTAGACGCTTCAAAACTACCTTGAAAAACTATTTGCCAAACACGTTTTTGTGCAATCTGCGGACAATGAATTGCTTAATTTAAAGCAGGGCTCTTCTGGCTTACTACATTATATTGACTTACTACATTATATTTCGCAATTCAATAGGCTAGTAATAGAAGCTGGATGGCCAGAAGAGAAACGAGTATCTCTTTTCTATAGGGTTTTACGTGATGAGCTAAAAGACTTGGTAACGCAAATCCTAGATCCACCAGATGACTGTAGTAAGTTCATCGATTTAGTGGTTAAGTTGAATCATCGTTTGTCAGAACGAAAAGGTGAACGAGGTAGATCAGACCATAAGATGTTGTTGTTCAAAGATAGATCTAATAATAAGGAACCCGTTACTAAGATAGATATGGGTGAGCCTATGCAGATAGGATCAATTAGAGGACCCCTTTTTAAAGAGGAAAAGGACAAGCGCAGAAAATTAAATCAATGTCTTTACTGCGGAAAAACCGGACATTTTGTAAAAGAATGTCCTGCCCGTCCCAATAAGGCTAAAACCAGAGCAAATGAGGTAGCAGCGGTGCAGCAATCGGAAAACTAACCAGCTCGACGAAAGACGAGGTCAGTTTGTCGAGTGCACTCTCTAGTTTGGCCTCTACCGCTCCTGAAGCCTCATACCATCATCTTAGTATTAGAGTAATATTACAATCACAGGAAGACAAAGGACGGTCATGGTCCATAGATGCCTTAATAGATTCTGGAGCCACCGGTATTTCATAGACACGCAATTGTTACAAGATTTAGGATTAAAAACATTATCGAAAGCTAGACCGGAAATCGTGAGGGCTGTTGATGGCAAAGAATTAACATCAGGTTTAATACAATACCATACAGAAAACCTTAGTATGACGTGCTCCACAATACATAGCGAACATATCACTTTTGACGTTATCGACGCACCACAATTTCGTCATATATTAAGTGTTCCGTGGTTAGTTCAACATAACCCCAAAATTGATTGGTTACAGAAAACAGTTCTGTTTGATTCAGAATATTGTCATACGATTTGTCTTCAACATTCTGTATCGGAACATCTTATACAAGGATATGATTTTCCTAAAGAGTCTAAAGCGTATTACTTCTAGAAGGTGTTCCCAAAGACTATTCAGATCTAATGGATGTATTTGATAAAAAAAGGCAAACACTCTACCACCACATAGGGATTACGATTGCCGCATTGATCTAATGCCTGGGGCAACATTGCCATGCAGTAGCATATATGCCCTCACAGAAAAAGAAAATGACTATTTAAGAACCTATTTAGATGAATACCTTGCTAATGGGTTCATTCGACATTCTAAGTTCCCGGTCTCCTCCCCCCTCTTTTTTATACCAAAAAGGGGGGAGAATTGCGCTCATGTATAGACTACTGTGCTGTGAACAATGTAACCATAAAAAATCGGTACCCACTTCCATTAATACCAACATTGTTGGATCAAATCAAAGATGCAACCATTTATACAAAGCTGGATTTACGTGGAGCATACCACCTTGTACGGGTCCGTGAGGGCGATGAATGGAAAAAAGCATTCCGCACAAAATTCGGCCTCTATGAGTATCAAGTTATGCCCTTCGGACTGTGCAACGCTCCAGTGGCATTCCAGTTTTTCATAAATGAGGTTCTAAGAGATTTTTTAGACATCTGCTGTGTTGTATATATTGATAATATACTCATATATTCTAAATCTGTAAATGACCATGTGCAACAAGTACGAGCCATTCTTCAACAGCTTTTACAAAATTCCCTATACGTAAAATTGGAAAAAAGCATGTTTCATACTACTAAAGTTGACTTTCTGGGTTATATCATCAGTCCCTCTGGAATCGAAATGGATCCAAAGAAAATCCAATCAGTACTTACCTGGCCAAGTCCCTCTTCTGTGAAACAAATCCAAAGCTTTTTAGGCTTCGCCAACTTTTATAGGCGATTCATTCACAACTTTTCTCAGATGATAACACCAATCACTAAACTTCTACGCAAAAACACTAAATTTGAATGGAACGAGTTAGCAGAAAAAGCTATTCAAGACCTAAAGAAACAATTTACATCGGCACCTATCTTGATGCATCCTGACCCTTCTCGTCCGTTTATAGTCGAAGCAGATGCCTCACAATTCGCTGTAGGAGGCATTTTATCACAGAGACATAAGGACACTGGTCAAATGCATCCCACAGCTTATTATTCTAGAAAACTATCTCCTGCCGAACAAAATTACGCTATAGCTGACAGGGAACTATTGGCTATAAAAGCTGTATTTGAAGAGTGGCGCCACTACTTGTTGGGTGCTAGACACCCTATTACGATTTATACCGACCATCGTAACCTACAAACCTTACGTTCTGTTAAAGCTCTCTCAGCTCGGCAACTACGTTGGACCCTGTTTTTTAATGATTACAATTTCATCATCACTTATTGACCCGGAAAAGACAACAATAAAGCGGATGCTTTATCACGCATAGGAATAAGTGACGAAATGGGTACAACACAAGTAAAACAGCAAACGATTTTGCCATCACATTGCTTTCAAGTAGGCATCACCAATAAAGATGTGGTATCAGAAATACAAACAGAACTAAAAACAAAAAAGGTACAGGAATAGCAAGAAAGTTACCCGCTACTCCAGTGGAAAGATGATGTATTATTTATGAATGAACAAATATTTGTACCATCTACTAATTTACAGACTCAGGTGATACAATTACATCACAATACACCTATGTCCGCACATCCAGGAGTTACAAAAACTTACCAATTGATTAAAAGGAGTTTCTGGTGGCCTTCCATGTTTCATGATATACAAACTTATGTTGACACCTGTGCCATATGTACACAAAATAAACCAGTACATCATGCCCCTAGTGGTTTGTTACGGCCATTACCATTACCTCCGCAACCATGGCATACGGTATCCCTTGACTTCATTGTTGAACTTCCTCGTACTAAAACTGGATTCAATATTATTTTAACAGTAATTGATCATTTCACACGCATGGCACATTTCATACCTTTGAAAAAACTACCTTATGCAGTAGAATTGACTCAAATTTTCATGAAGGAAATCATTCGGTTGCAAGGGATCCCATCTGTAGTTATAACAGCAGAGGTTCTCACTTTATTTCCCATTTTTGGCGCCAATTGGGTAAATCACTAAACATGGAAATCCGCACCTCCTCCAGTTACCATCCTCAAACAGATGGTTTAACTGAATGAACGAACCAAACCATAGAACAATATTTGCGTTGTGTTTTAACTGACTGTGATCAAGAATGGTCGTATATTTTATGGGCTTTAGAATTTGCTTACAATAATACAGATCATTCTTCCATTGGTATGTCTCCATTCTTTTGCACAAAATTAACAAGCGGGTCCCTACTAGATACTATGTACCGTAAAGAAGTTTTTCTAAGTACCAAAAAAAATATATATATATATATATTGTGCTGGTATTAAAAGAATAACATAAAAATAATTATATCATCACAGTGAGACACCGCTGACATGATTCAGAAGATAGAACACTTAAATTTCAACCCTGAGACACAATGCCTTGTGACCTTAGACATTGAGGCATTGTATACTAATATTCCACAAAATAATACTATTCAGATGGTCGAGGACCTGCTTAATGTTGACGATGCTGATCTATCCCCCATGCGACTTTCATAGTTGAATGTGTGGAGATTATTTTAAAAATAATATTTTCTTATTTGGTAAAGAATTTTATAAACAGATCAAAGGCACCAGTATGGGAGCTACTTGTGCTCCCAGTCTGGCTTGTCTTTATGTAGCACAGTTTGAGGAGAAACATATTTTTATAATTTGGCACCTTTTTTGAAAATATTACAAACTGGTCCCGATATATAGACGATGTGTTCTTTATTTGGACAGGTACATCAGAAAATTTGATAGAGTTCATACAGTGGATAAACTTGGGAGATGATAATCTGAAATTTACTTTCAATATGAGTAAAATTGAATGTGCGTTTTAGATATCAAGATTAAACATGTAGAGGGGTACTGAATGTAGAACTTTTACTAAAGCTACTGATAGGAACACTATGCTTCATTATAATAGCAATCACCCAGCTTGCCAAAGAGACAATATTCCTTTTGGGCAATTTTTGCGACTAAAACGTAATTGTACAAACATTAAAGACTATGATAAACATTCTGATAATCTCATCAAAAAATTTCTAGATAGAGGCTATCCAAAAAGGTTGATTAGACATGCGTATAAAAGAGCTAAATACTTTAATAGGGACTCACTCTTTGAGAAAACGCCTAAGATATCCTCTACAGACAGCATGCCAGTGATTTTTGTTACTAATTATAGTAATATGAGCAATAAAATCAAGTATATCATAAATAGAAACTGGAATTTAATCACAAATCAGAAAAAAGAGGAGTTGCCAAAACCTATGTTTTTATTTAGACGAAACCGCACCATCAGGAACTGTCTGGTGCATACATATAGAGACACGAACGTGAAGAAACAAACCTGTATAACGAATACCCCATTACCGACAGGGACTTTTGCATGTAGTGGATGCAATAACTGCAACAATATCATAAAAGGACCCTCTATTCTGCATAATGGTGCTACTGTTAAAATTAATAACTTTATTAACTGCCGCACTAAAAATCTGATATATTTTATTACGTGTCCATGCCATCTTGGATATGTGGGTGAGACGTCGAGAGAAATCAGAATAAGAATAAATGAACATAAATCAGCAATTAGAACAAATAAAAGAACTGCTCCTCTTGTAGTAGAACACTGGACGAAAGAAAAACATAAAATTGAAGATCTGCAATGGTGCGGAATAGAAGTTATTCATATGAACTTTAGAGGCGGTGACGTTACAACCAAAAGAAAGAAACGCGAACAATTCTATATGTCACGTCTTAACACATTTAGGATAGGATTAAATAGCAAGGAAGACTGGGAGAGACTGATTTGACCCTATGTGTCACTTACATATAGATACAGTTTTATTTAATATTTTCAATATTTTGAGCACAGGTATTTCCTGGTTGTTTACTCAATCGTTTTTAAGATTGAGCAATTCGTGTTAATTCCGCATACCATTCGTGGTTGAAACACTTTTGCTATGGGTTTGGCCAAGGATGCAGGTTACTAATAATGTATATACATCTTAAAGGACCAGCAAATATGTGACGGTTATCCCCCACTATTAAATGGCCGTTTTTACCTATTGTAGTTTTTACCTATTGCAGTCTATACTTTTTGCCTAATCGTTTTATAGATGGGTGTTATAATCACTATAACAAATTGAGGTACTAACAGTGATTTAGGTCACTGTTATTGCTTATGAGGCATATTACAGCCTTCCCGTTTTAAGATGGCCGCCGCATATCTGACACGTTCTATGTGACATGCTCAGGAGTAGGACGTTAATATCAAATTTCAAATAATATACGGATTGTCCTATGTCCAATGAAAATATGCCATCATTAAAATAATAATATATAAAAATATAATATAAAAATATATAAAATTTTTATTTTTTATTTTTGTAAATTATCGCGTTGGTCTTAAACGCCCATTAAAAATCATTAAAACCCATTAGAACAAATTGAGGGACTAACAGTAACTGTAGCCACTGTTTAAGTACATGAGGCATATTATATCCTTCCTACTTCAAGATGGCCGCCACCTGTTTGACACGATTATGCGATATGCCCAGGAGTAGGAAGTCAGTATTAAACTTTTAATACCATTCGGGTTTCCCTATGTTGAATAAAAACATGTTCTGAATAAAAATATGTTCTGTTTTAGGCTGTCAATAAAATAAAAAATAAAAAATAAAAATTTCAAAAATCATCGCGTGTTCGCAATTATCCCGATCACGTGATTGCATCAGAATCCATTTAAAAGCAGCCTCGGGTCGAACACCTCTATAGGATGTGACCCGGAAGCTGTACATTGTTTGCAAGGAGGCCGGATTTCCTCGATGAGGTAAGCAGGAGGTTCATCGATTGAGTGTCCTTATAGAATTAAGCAGTTCCTAGTGGTCTTTACCATCTGGAGCTCGAGGCATGTAGTTATATCCGGTGCCACATAGAGAAATGTTTTTGGCCCCGCCGATTTCTGTTCTTGCTCTTTCTTTGGTCGAGCGCTGCGATGTGTGCCATGCGGTAACTAGATGCCGTACTCTATTTATAGCCGTAGTTATAGAGGTATCCAGCGCCGCATAGATAGATGTCACGACCGTGTAAGGTACAATCTGTTCTCAGCGTAGTCCCTATCTTATGTCTAGGTAGCTGAACGGCGTAATTAGTATAATGCGGTGATTATATGCCGTGTTCTGTTTTTATAGATGTAAGTATAATCACCTTGGATAGTAGTATGGCCTATATAAGAAGAAGTTATAGGGTGGTTACGTCGGGTATATTCACTCCCAGCGAAGTCCGGAATGCGGCATAAGGGAGACTATTGATTAAGAATAATAATGATGATTAACTAAATAGATCCCTTTTTACTTAATACTTATCATGCCTTACAATATAAGCTGTGAGTTTGTAGTAGACGTAAACACCATAGCTTGTAAAAAATAATACGACTTATTAGAATAAAAATAATACCATTTTTAATAAATAAAAATGTTAACTAATAACTTTTAACCTAAAAGTAGATGCCCTTAATTTTTTTTACGAATGGATATTTTACATGTAGCTATCTGTCTATTAAAATATCTAAGAACGACTATAAAATAGATCAGAGTACATGTTTGACTTTGACTGGTATATCTTTTTTGACCATAGGTACTTATCACTTCGGCTGCATATCTGCCTGAACAACTGTTGCCCTAGGAATTGATTGAAATTAGTGGCACTTTTGTCGATCTTGGGGATCGTTATTACGACGTACCCCTTACCTTATGATTGGTTCCAGTTTTTTTCAAAATTCTGGTAAGATATAGTTTTAGTGCTGGCCGTGCATCAGTCTGCCAGCCTGTAGATCATGGGTATTAATACCTTTGTATATCTATTTTTCAGCATTTGGGGATTCCAGTGCATGAGAAATACACGGTGGCATCAATGTACATACATACACTGATTTAACTCATTATCACAAGGTACGTTGTTTGACATTGGTTCAAAATTTAAGTGGGATATACCGTGGATTAATTATTATCATTGACTAATTAGAATTTTTTCCCTTTCTTTTGGTATCTAAGGAATTTTGATGAGGTGATCATTCTTACTCCCTCACTTCAACTAATTGTGACATACAAAGATCTAGAAGTATTGCATTCTAGTCCTGTTTTTTACACTTTTTAGGTATGTGGTTATTTATATTACTTATGATGATGGTGCTTAGCAGTCTATTTGTTTTGCAAAATGCTATATGTATAGAAAAGAGACATGTATATGTGCTGGTAATGAATAGAATAAATAGTATGCAGCTATTAGCTGATGTACAAAAATTGTTTTAAAAAATTGTTTTAATAAGATTTTAAAAAATTTATAGCAATACTACAGTGAAGTCAGCAAAATGTGTTTTTATAACGTCTTAACTGTGTGATTTTGATTATGTCATAATGTTCTTACTATCTAGAAAACTGTCCTGAGGAAGGTGTCTATATATCTACTCACCGAAACGCAGCGTCAACAACTCTGTTTTCAAGTTATTTGTTTTTAGAATGTTTGTATATAGCAATGAAATGTTTTTTAAGCTTTTTATGCAAATGTACTATGTATAATAATGATAATAAATATTTATTTGATATATGTCCATGTGAATTTTAGTTATTTACACATTTTGATTGTATTTTTGTATGCTGATTCTGACTCACTGTGATGATATAATTATTTTTATGTTATTCTTTTAATACCAGCACAATATATATATATATATATTTTTGGTACTTAGAAAAACTTCTTTACGGTACATAGTATCTAGTAGGGACCCGCTTGTTAATTTTGTTTGAACTTTCCCTGTCCCTGATTGGACTTGAAGGGTGTCTCCCTTGTTTTTATTGATCCATTCTTTTGCACACATGGATTTCATCCAAAAACATTCCCGGACAGACATTCTCTCCTTTAGTGATTCCTTCTATATGTGACTATGTAACTAATCTGGTCTCTATTCAGCAACAAGCTCAGTTTCATTTGGCTCAAGCAAAAGAAAATGAAAAACGCATAACAGATGTACACCGAACCTTACAACCCTCATATGCTGTAGGAGACAAAACATGGTTATCCACAAAACATTTACGAATAAAAAGCAATAAAAAAAATATTCCTCGATTTATCGGTCCATTCCCAGTTGAAAAAGTCATTAATCCAGTGTTAACTCTTCCACCAAACTACCGTTTTCATCCTGTCTTCCATGTATCTTTGTTGAAACCATTTAATCCCAAGACTCGTACTATACCATCTCCGCCTTCCGTTGACATAGAAGGTGTATCTGAATTTGAGGTAAAAGCTGTCCTCGATTTTAAAAGAGTTAGTGAAAAATTATATTATTTGGTAGACTGCAAAGGTTACGGGCCCGAAGAACGATCCTGGGAACCTCTTGCTAATTTACAAAACGCACCAAGAATGGTGAAGGCATATCATACCCAATATCCTGAAAAACCAAAACCTATTCCTTTGGTCTTAGGGTGGATTTTGCGAGGGAGGTACTGTTGTGATTCCCCTGTCCCAGCCCGGTAAATCATGAAGTCTGGCACAGCATAGCCTCTCCTGCTCCTCGTGGAGCCAAAGATTCCCCTATTAAAACCCTCCCCTGTCCTGTGCAACCAGCACGCCACATGTGTAGTCATGTACAAGAACCTGTAATAATGTGTAGTCATGTGCAAGAATCTTTATTATGAATGGTATTATTGTGGAATTCCAATGCTTGTTTGTGCGTATAATATTTGTGCTTATAATAATCATGTAACAGTAATGTGCAAAACTTGTAACAGAGATCATACGCTGAGTTGTACTGACTGTTTATTGTCTACAATGAAGAATGTAGCGTTTCCAGACTTGCATACACGCGTTCGGACTCAGCCGCATTTACGTCTGAATCCGCTCCTCTGTCTAAAAGAAAGAACCTAAGTAACGACTCTCGCCGCATCACGTAAGACGCTCGGGAGCGTAGCGGCCATCTTGGGTGTGGCTCTAATATATAATGCCACACCCAAGTTCTGGAAAACGCTTAGCCTTCCGTCCGTTGTCAGGGAGACAACAGTATCCAGGAACGCTTACCGGCAGTCTGATGCGGAATCTTCAAGCTTCCTGTTCTTCGCCTGGATCCATTCCGGTCTGTTTGCAGCAACGAACCTGAAATAAAGAACAACACAGAAAGCTAAGTGAAAACTATTTCATTCATCTCAGGCCCCCATCGCAAGACAGCAATGGAACTTTGCGCGATTGTTTAAATTACTGAAAGACAATTTTTGGAAAGTTTTTCTTTCAACTAAAGGAAAAACACTTTTAGAAAAGACTTTTCAAAAGGCACCACATTGTTATCAAAAAAGGACATTGTTTGTTCTTTTGTTTGTTCTTCTTTTTATATCATTTAACAGCAATTGTGATGAAACAAGTTCTTGGGGGCTTTTTACAAGTAAGTGCTTAACTAGTGACAACCAGAGTATACCATGTAATGTTTAAAAACAGATGTTATTATGGAATATTGAGTAACTTATTCATCATTCCTTTTTAACAGAAGATTTACCGAATGCATCTTTACAAAAGCCACGCCTAACAACTACCACGCCCCACAACAACTCCTAGGAGTTTCATCACAAGACTACTAGGACGCTATTCACTACTTCAATAGATCTCAGGTAGGAAAACCAAACTCAATGTACTATAATTTCCAATAGGAAAGGAACGTAAATAAACAGAGTGTGAAAACCTAAAAAATCTAAAAACCATAGCTAATCAAAATCTTGTTGCCTCACAGGTCGACAACAAGAAGTCCTGTCCTCAGCATCCAGTACCCGGCTCTCCTCCTTGAACCCTATCGCGTAGCCCTAGTGCATATCGAAAACACAGGTTATAAGGTAGGGTACTGGGAAGTTGGCTCATAGCGTCTCTGTGAAACTCAACCGCGCACCCTACAGGTAAGAGTGCATTGGTTGGTCTGACAGTGGTGCAGAAAGAAACAAGAGAGATGCAGAAAGAAGAAAGAGGAGTGCAGAAAGAAGCAACAGAGGTGCAGAAAGAGACACAAGGGGTGCAGAAAGAAGCAAGAGATGTGCAGAAAGAAACAAAAGAACTGCAGAAAGAAGGAACAGAGGTACAGAAAGAGGCAACAGGGGTGCAGAAAGAGGAAAGAGGGGTGGAGAAAGAGGCAAGGGGGTGTAGAAAGAAGCAAGAGAGCTGTAGAAAGAAACAAAAGAAGTGCAGAAAGATGGAACAGAGGTGCAGAAAGAGGCAACAAGGGTACAGGAAGAGAGACAAGGGGGGGAGAAAGAGGCATGGGGGTGCAGAAAGAAGCAAGAGAGCTGCAGAAAGAAACAAAAGAAGTGCAGAAAGGAGGAACAGAGGTGCAGAAAGGGGCAAAAGGGGTGCAGAAAGAGGCAAAAGGGGTGCAGAAAGAAGCGAGAGGTGCAGCAAAAAAACAAAAGAAGTGCAGAAAGAAGGAAGAGAGGTGCAGAAAGAGGCAAGAGGGGTGCAGAAAGACGCAAGAGGGGTGCAGAAAGAGGGAAGAGGGGTGCAGAAGCAGGCAAGGGGTTGCAGAAAGAAGGAAGAGAGGTGCAGAAAGAAAGAAAAGAAGTACAGAAAGAAGGAACAGAGGTGCAGAGAGAGGCAAGAGGGGTTCAGAAAGAGGGAAGACAGGTGCAGAAAGAGGGGTGCAGAAAGAGGTAAGAAAGGTACAGAAAGAAACAAAAGAAGTACAGAAAGAAGGAACAGAGGTGCAGAAAGAGGCAAGAGGGTTGCAGAAAGAGAGTAGAGGGGTGTGAAAGAGGCACGAGGGGTGCAGAAAGAAGCAAGAGAGGTGCAGAAAGAATCAACAGAGGTGCAGAAAGAGGGAACAGGGGTGGAGAAAGAGACAAGAGAAGTGCAGAAACAAGCAACAGAGATGTAGAAAGGGGTAGGAGGGGTGGAGAAAGAGGCAAGAGGGGTGCAGAAAGAAGCTAGAGAGGTGCAGAAAGAAAGAAAAGAAGTGCAGAAAGAAGGAACAGAGGTGCATAGAGAGGCAAGAAAGGTGCAGAAAGAGGGAAGAGGGGTGCAGAAAGAGGCATAAGGGGTGCAGAAAGAGGATTAACGGATGCAGAAAAAAGCAACTGAGGTAAAGAAAGAGGCAAGAGAAGTGCAGAAAAAGCAGCAGTGGTGCAGAAAGAGGCAGGAGAAGTGCAGAAAGAGGCAAGAGAGGTGCAGAAAGAGGGAAGAGGGGTGCAGAAAGAGGCATGAGGGGTGCAGAAAGAGGCATGAGGGGTGCAGAAAGAAGCAAGAGAAGTGCAGAAAGAAGCAAGAGAAGTGTAGAAAGAAGCAACAGACGCGCAGAAAGAGGGAAGGAGGGTGGAGAAAGAGGCAAGAGAAATGCAGAAAGAAGCAACAGAGGTACAGAAAGAGGGAACAGGGGTGGAGAAAGAGACAAGATAAATGCAGAAACAAGCAACAGAGATGCAGAAAGGGGTAAGAGGGGTGGAGAAAGAGGCAAGAGGGGTGGAGAAAGAGGCAAGAGGGGTGCAGAAAGAAGCAAGAGAGGTACAGAAAGAAACAAAAGAAGTGCAGAAAGAAGGAACAGAGGTGCAGAGAGAGGCAAGAAAGGTTCAGAAAGAGGGAAAAGGGAAACAGAAAGAGGCACAAGGGGTGCAGAAAGTAGCAAGATAAGTGCAGAAAGAAGCAACAGAGGTGCAGAAAGAGGGAAGAGAGGTGCAGAAAGAGACAAGAGAAGTACAAAAACAAACATCAGAGATGCAGAAAGGGGTAAGAGGGGTGGAGAAGGAGGCAAGAGGGAAGCAGAAAGAAGCAAGAGAGATGCAGAAAGAAACAAAAGAAGTGCAGAAAGAAGGAACAGAGGTGCAGAAAGAGGCAAGAGGGGTGTAAAAAGTGGTAAGAGGGGTGCAGAAAGAAGCACAAGTGGTGCAGAAAGAAGAAAGAGGAGTGCAGAAAGAAGCAACAGAGGTACAGAAAGAGGCAAGAGTGGTGCAAAAAGAGGGAAGAGAGGTGCAGAAAGAAGCACAAGGGGTGCAGAAAGAAGCAAGAGATGTGCAGAAAGAAACAAAAGAACTGCAGAAAGAAGGAACAGAGGTACAGAAAGAGGCAACAGGGGTGCAGAAAGAGGGAAGAGGGGTGGAGAAAGAGGCAAGGCGGTGTAGAAAGAAGCAAGAGAGATGCATAAAGAAACAAAAGAAGTGCAGAAAGTAGGAACAGGGGTGCAGAAAGAGGCAAGATGGATGCAGAAAGAGGCAAAAGGGGCCGGAAAGAAGCAAGAGGTGCAGAAAGAAACAAAAGAACTGCAGAAAGAAGAAACAGAGGTGCAGAAAGAGGGGTGCAGAAAGAAACAAAAGAAGTACAGAAAGAAGCAACAGAGATGCATAAAGAGACAAGAGGGGTGCAAAAAGAGGGAAGAATGGTGCAGAAAGAGGTACGAGGGGTGCAAAAAGAAGCAAGAGAGAAACAGAAAGAAGCAAGAGAAATGCATAAAGAAGCAACAAAGATGCAGGAAGAAGAGAGTGGGGTGGAGAAAGAGGCAAGAGGGATACAGAAAGAAAGAAGAGAGGTGCAGAAAGAAACAAAAGAAGTGCAGAAAGAAGAACAGAGGTGCAGAAAGAGGCAAGAGGGGTGCAGAAAGAGGGAAGAGGGGTGCGAAAGAGGCACGAGGGGTGCAGAAAGAAGCAAGAGGCATGCAGAAAGAAGCAAGAGAGTTGCAGAAAGAAACAAAAGAAGTGCAGAAAGAAGGAACAGAGGTGCAGAAAGAGGCAAGAGGGGTGCAGAAACAGGGAAGAGGGGTGCAGAAAAAGGCACAAGGGTTGCAGAGAGAAGGGACAGAGGTGCAGAAAGAAGCAAGTGAAGTGCAGAAAGAAGCAACAGAGGTGCAGAAAGAGGTATGAGGAATGGAGAAAGAGGCAAGAGAAGTGCAGAAAAAAGCAACAGAGATGCAAAAAGGGGGAACAGGGGTGGAGAAAGTGGCAAAAGGGGTACAGAAAGAAGCAAGAGAGGTGCAGAAAGAAACAAAAGAAGTGCAGAAAGAAGCAACAGGGCTGCAGAAAGAGGCAAAAGGGGTGCAAAAAGAGGGAAGAGGTGTGCAGAAAGAGGCATGAGGGGTGCAGAAATAAGCAAGAGACGTGCAGAAAAAAACAAAAGAAGTGCAGAAAGAAGGAACAGAGGTGCAGAAAGGGGCAACAGAGGTGCAGAAAGAGGGAAGAGGGGTGGTGAAAGAGGCAATGGGGTGCAGAAAGAAGCTTGTGAGCTGCAGAAAGAAACAAAAGAAGGAAGAAGGAACAGAGGTGCAGAAAGAGGCAAGAGTGGTGCAGAAAGAGGCAAAAGGTGTGCAGACAGAAGCAAGAGGTGTGGAAAGAAACAAAAGAAGTGCAGAAAGAAGGAACAGAGGTGCAGAAAGAGGCAAGAGGGGTGCACAAAGAGGGAAGAGGTGTGTGAAAGAGGCACGAGGATTGCAGAAAGAAGCAAGAGGAGTGCAGGAAGAAGCAACAAAGTTGCAGAAAGAGGCCAGAGGGGTGGAAAAAGAGGGAAGAGGGGCGCAGAAAGAGGAACGTGGGGTGGAGAATGAAGCAAGAGATGTGCAGAAAGAAACAAAAGAAGTGCAGAAAGAAAGAACAGAGGTGCAGAAAGAGGCCACAGGGGTGCAGAAAGAGGGTGGATGGGTGGAGAAAGAGCCAAGGGGTAGCAGAAAAAAGCAAGAGAGCTGCAGAAAGAAACAGAAGAAGTGCAGAAAGAAATAACGGAGGTGCAGAAAGAGGCAAGAGGGGTGCAGAAAGAAGGAAGAGGGGTGCAGAACGAGGGAAAAGGGGTGCAGAAAGAAGTGAGCGGTGCAGAAAGAAACCAAAGAAGTACATAAAGAAGGAACAGAGGTGCAGAAAGAGGCAAGAGGGGTGCGGGTAGAGGGGTGTGAAAGAGGCATGAGGGATGCAGAAAGAAGCAACAGAGGTGCAGGAAGAAGCAACAGAGGTGCAGAAAGAGTGAAGAGGGGTGGAGAAAGAGACAAGAGAAGTGCAGAAAGAAGCAACAGAGATGCAGAAAGGGGAGGAGGGGTGGAGAAAGAGGCAAGAGGGGTGCAGAAAGAAGCAAGCGAGGAGCAGAAAGATATATAAGAAGTGCAGAAAGAAGGAACAGAAGTGCAGACAGAGGCAGGAGGGGTGCAGAAAGAGGGAAGAGGGGTGCAGAAAGAGGCAAGAGAGATGCAGAAAGAGGCAAGAGGTGTGCACAAAGAAGCAAGTGAGGTGCAGAAAGAGGCAAAAGAGGTGCAGAAAGAGGCAAGAGAGGTGCAGAAAAAAGCAAGAGTGGCTTGCACACTATTAGTACCAATTTAACACCCAAATTTAGCAATAAGTAACAGGTGACCATTCTATGTTTGCAAAGGACCTTCCACCATGCTGTAACACTTGTCGCTGCATTTTTGCTAACGTTTGAGCCGTTTGAACTAGAAACAAGGCTTTTTTTGTTCAAATCTGCAGATTAGGCAGCAGATGATGGATTATGTGACTAATGCGGAAAATGTACAATTGTGCAAAAGTCGGTGCAGCCAAACAGTCGCATAATTCCAGTAGCCCTGCTCATACTTCTGACTAGGTCCAGAAGTGCTCCTTAGTGATTCCTTCTTTTTTTGTCTCATTGAGTTCATAGTTTAGCTTCTATGGAAACGAGGAAGACTAAACCTGAGGTTACCACTCCACAACACAGACTACCATACCACATAATTACTCACCATAACACATAATCCCACTCTACATAATTCCTATACACTAAATACCACATACTTTCTATCCACATAATTTCACTGCACAACATACCACATAATTCCACTATATACAACGTACATCCACTCCACTCCAAAAAACATTAGTAAAAAGTTTTACATTTACAATGCCAATAGCTCTAACTCTTGCAAATGCGAGACCTATTATATTACAAATGCTTCTTTAACCCCTTCGCTGCTTCTGTCGGCCAACGGCCGTCGCGAGCACTACCTCCGTAGTGCTGTGCACGTCCGTTGGCCGACGCAGCCCCGCCCACTCCGCTAAACCGCCGCACCGCAGCGGAATTGCCGCCGCGGTTAAGTGGTTAACTGGTAGTCGCGTTTGCAGAGTGGTGGAGAAAGGGGGCTGGGCCTTCAACCAGCGCTCAGGAATTCTGCTGCATACGACTTACAGGAGGTACCAGGAGGGCTTCTTGGCCCCCAAAGTCCCTCAGGAGTAAAGTTGACTTCATCCCCCAACCCGTAGTGTGCCAGGAGGCGCATTTGCAGAGTGGTGGAGAAAGGGGGGGCGTTGTCTCTGAAGACCTCTTAGCAATCCCACTGTGTGGGACTTACTGGAGGTAACAGGAGGGGTAGTTGGCCCCCAAGGACTACCTTGGGGGCCAACTATCCCTCCTGTTACCTCCAGTAAGTCCCATACAGCAACATTGGTAAGTACACATAGCAGGCCACACCCCCTTTGACCACCAGTCTGCAAATGCGCTCCCTGGTGCACTCTTCGATGGGGATTAAAGTCCCCTTCACTGCTGGGGGTCCTTAGGGGCCAACTAGCCTACCTGATACCTCCAGTAAGCCCCAGATAGTGGGATTGCTGAGAGGTGGACACAGGCCACGCCCCCTTTCCCCACCACTCTGCAAACACGCCTCCTGACGCGCTCTTGGTTAGGGGATGAAGTCCCCTTCCCTCCTGAGGGTCCCTGGGGGCCAACTAGACCTCCTGTTATCTCTAGTAAGCCCCACACAGCTGGATTGCTGAGAGTGGTCCGAGGCCACGCCCCCTTTTTACACCACTCTGCAAACGCGCCTCCTGGCGCACTGCTGCTCAGGGGATGAAGTCCACTTTAGTCCTGAGGTCCTCAGGATACAAGAGGACCTCATCACCCCACCAGCAGTGCGCCAAGAGGCGGGTTTGCAGAGTGGTGTAAAAAGGGACATGGCCTCGGACCACCTCTCAGCATTCCCACTGTGTGGGGCTTACTGGAGGTACCTGGTGGGCTAGTTGGTCCACAGGGACCCTCAGGATTCAAGGGGACTTAATCCCCCAACTTAGAACGCTCCAGGAGGGGCATTTGCAGAGTGGTGCAGGGAGGGGGCGGGGCCTCCAGCAAGATGGCGGCTTTTTTTTTTTTTTTAGAAGGGGGTTGTGTGGCCCCCCTTCTCTTAATATTTTTGGGGTCCTGGGGACCCCATCCCCCAGGGCCTGACCCATTTTTTTTAAAAACATTAAAATAAAATGGGAAGGGGGCCGCGCAGCCCATCTCTTGAGGCCGATTTCAGCCCCGGGGACCCCATCCCCTGGGGCATGGCCAATTTTTTAATTAAAAAAAAACATTTAAAGGAGGGGGGCCACGCGGCCCCCCTACTTTGGTCATTTTTGGCCCCGGGGACCCCATCCCCCAGGGCTTTGCCTCCTTTTTTTTATTTTTTATTTGTATTCTACGGGAGAGGGGCTGCGTGGCCCCCCTTCCCTGGGCCAGTATTGGCCCAGGGGACCCCATCCCCAGGGGCCTGCCCAGCCTTTCTTTTTTTTAATTTTGGAGGGGGGCGCGTGGCCCCCTCCTGAGGCCAATTTTGATCCTGTTGACCCCATCTCCCGGGGCCCAGACTTATTAAAAAAAAAAAAAATTATGTAAAAGGGGAGGGGGGTCTTGTGGCCTTTTCCCCCAGGCCACTTCTGGCCCCGGTGACCCCCCAGGGCCCGCACTCACGTTGGGGACCGAGGGAGGAGCCGGAATGCCCCCACGGTCCCTGTCGGCTACCCGGCTCCTGCGGGAGCCGGCATTGCTTTTGGACAAGGGGAGCTGCTGACATGCAATGGAGCTGGCTCCCGGGAATTTTGAATAAAGCGAAGGGTAATTGACCATCGGACAGACAGTCTGCCAAACCCAACAACGGTCACTCCCACCTTCTCTCGTGGAATATAGCCGGTGCTAAAAAATGGCTGGAAGAAGGCAGTCCCCCTCAAGCCTGAGCAACTTGTGATATAATTGCCCTTCAGGAGACATGGGCACTGGAAGACGTGCCACTTGCCGGTTTCACACATTTCAACATTCCAGCAGAGAAACACAGGAAACACAGCCGCTTGAAAGGTGGCCTGGCAATTTATGTGTCCACAACCCTTAACATCAAGTCAGAACAGATAGCCCCTTCTGGATCAAATGTGTAATTAATTAAACTCACACTACAAGCTATCAAGAAGTCAAGAATAGTACTATTGATTAACACTTACGCACATCCTAACCCTCAAAAAAAAAAAACTCACAACACCCTGTTAATAGCCACAATCGCAGACATAAGAAACACCAACCCTTCCTGGGACATAGTGTTAACAGGAGACTTCAACTCCAACCTAATCTACACCCCGGATGAAGATGAGAAATTAGCCGCTGATAACAAATGCTGGAACATACAATCTCAATATCAACTAAAAACAGCATTTCCTGACCACACAGGGCGACATTTGGTGAAATCATTAGAATATCTAGGCTTGAGAGTCATAAACGACAGGACAATGGAAGAGACTCCGCCCAAACATACCTTTTTTGGCGGGACGTCTCGATCCAGACTCGACTACACAGTAATCTCACTACCATTGATGCCTCTTCTCCTTCAATTTGTAATTGAATTCACCACTAGGAGTGATCACTCATATCAACACACTTACTTCAATTTAAACTTAACCAAATTCCGGATTAACCAGTCAACTGAGGGAAGCACCCACTCAATCGTTCTAAAACGGCTCAAATGGACGAACAAAACCATCGAGGAGCTCCAAGACAAATTACAAGGGCTTGCAACAACAAGTGAAAATGAGGGACCAACGAAGACACAAGCCTGGGTAAATTTCATAGCAAAATTATCAACACTAATGACAGGGAAATTAAATCAGGCACCCAGACATAAAAACAACAGGGCACCAACAGGCGAGGTCCTCTCACTGAAACAAGATGTAAAAAAGCTGTCAGGAAACTTAAAAGAATGGGCCAGGACTATACAGGATGGTATATATAACGCAACCTGAGGAAACTGTACAAAAATAAGTTATAGGAGTATGAAAGAAGAAGCAACAACGAATTCTGGACAAAACTATTACATGACGCCAAGAAAACAAACTGAAGTACATTTTGGGAAACAATTAACAATTTAAACAGGCCAGTTAACTCTCTAACCTCAAGCATACAAGAACACGACTGGGCAACGTTTTTAACAAAAAGATTCTCAGATGCAACAATTCCTGGAAACCCTGCTGGTAAGCAACAAGAACACATAACTCACCAAGATCTAGAGGTGGTAAAAGAAATTGTCAACAATTCCATACAAGAAAAAGACAGCATTTGCCTTCAAAACTTAACCATTGTGTTGCCAGCGGAAGAAACGATAAAGATTCACGACAAAGATGGCACCAGTTTCCTAAAGGCTAAACCAGACATGCCCGCCTAAAAAGCGGAAGATGTAACAAGAATAATATGGAAAGGTAGAGGGAACCGAGCGCCAGGACCCAACGGCATTCCCCAAGCAATCTTTAAAAATGACCCATCATTCTGGAGTAACAGTCTAACCAGTCTATTGCATGAAAGCGAGCAACTAAATCAAATCCCACCTAGCTGGCAAGGCTCAATAATCGCATCGATCTACAAAGGAGGGGACAGAACATGTCCAGCAAATTACAGGCTAATTGCATTACTGGACGTAGAAGCAAAGTATTTCGCCTCTCTGATCCTGGAAGACCTAACTGACTGGTAAAACAAACTTGATCCCTGACAACCAGACAGGTTTCAGAAAAGGGATCGGGACGATCACGAATATTCTAACTCTTTCACTTATAGTCGACAAATACAAGCGGAGAAAACAACAATTGCACCTCTGCTTTATAGATCTAAAGGCTGCATTTGACAGTGTGGATCGTCACCTCTTATGGGATAAGCTGAAATCTTGGAATATCCCAGAGAGAATATTATGAGGAATACTTCTTCTTTATTCCCAAACATGGATGAGAGCAAAGCTGGGAGATGGCTCAAGAATATCCAGAAAGGTGACTACAAACAAAGGATTAAAACAAGGATGCGTGCTGGCTCTGCACCTTTTAAATTTGTTTATGTCGGACCTGGCCAATCGACCACCGCAACTGGGAACGTTATCGCTATCACATCTCTCATATGCTGATGACATAGTCCTAATGAGCCTAACTAAGACCGGCCTCTGTAGATGGGCATGACTGAATATATAACAATCAATAAACTAGAAATTAATACGTCAAAAAGCAAAACAATGCTTATCAGTAACTTCCCAACTGCCAAACGGAACATATGGCTGGGGGACAACTTGCTAGAGGAAGTAACAAATTATAAATACTTGGGGTTTTATATGGACAACAGACTAAACCGCAGAGAGCAGAAAACCTATATGATACAGAGAACTAGCGCATTAACGTTCACCTTTAGGACCCTGGCAAGAAAACTGAAGGGACCATCGTACAAACCTTTACTTGCGGTAATATCAGCCAAAATGCTCCCAACAATAACATACGGCAGAATTGCGCAACATGGCAAAGACCCGACCTACTGAACAAAATGCAAGTCTCAACATACAAGAAGGTCTTCAAGATACATCAGTCCGCTTCCCCAGCACAAGTGAGACTTGAATTTGGCTTAATAAATGAAACAATAGGGAGGATGTACGCAAGTATTAAGCTTTGGTACCACCTGAAACAGACTATAGCTAACTCTACACTGAACAAAGCTCTCTGGGCGGAATTAGACAGCGATAAAAAATCACCATACCACCAACACCTTCAAAAAGCACTAATAACATCTTGCACCAGCGAGCTTTGGAACAATAATCTGTCTTATTTAACCTTCAAGCAAGTCATTAATAAAACTGCAAAACTTCATTCCTAGCAAATCGATAAAAACACCTTCAGCGACAGAACGCATGCTTGGATGGTGATTAAAAACTACAAGATCCTTGCACCAGCACCCTATCTAAGTATCACATTTTCGGCATATCGGAAAAGACAACTGATGGCTCTTCGCTTTGGAAAATTACCATTGATCGCAGACCAGCCAACTTGGGTCCACAAAGGGCCAACACTATGCTGACTCTGCGGCAGTAACAAAGAGGATTTTATTCACCTAATTTGCAGTGTGTCAAGGCCCCACCTGTATACTCACTAGCTCTTCAAACACTCACAGGAGCAGAATGTTGAATGTTCCGAATTCCCCCCTCAGACCTCCACTCAAGCCCTTAGGTGACAAGAACTCGCGTGAACCCTGTCGGGAGAAAGAGGAAGGGGACAAAGAAGAGACTATCTTGCTTCTGAGGTTCGCCTTAACTCTCTCTCTCCTCACACCTTCTGCTACTTCTCCAGGTGTTTAACTCTTCACATGCGAACTGTAATTAGAATGACATAGCATTATTAACTTCTTAATTCTTTGCTTCTCCTATACTCTATATTTGTTTCTTTTAACCTCTCTCTTACCCTGTGAAGCTAAGACCTTTGCCTCTCTTCTTGTTAATTATTATTTTATCCTTTAGAATATGGAAGGACATATGAATACTTAAACTCGATTATATTTCAATGCTCACTCAAACCTTTATATTCTAAATAACATAAGACTCTTCTTTTCTTTGTAGGGTACTTGCGGTTCAGAAGACTGAAGAACTCCTACTGGACTCTGGAACCCGCGAGAAGAACAGGTGAGTGAATTCTTATCTTATTATTTTCTTTTTGATAGACTAAAAATAGAACAACTTAAATTCTTTCTCCACGAACCCACTCTAACTAACTCGTCTAACTCGTCGCCCATCGAAACGAATTCTAACCTAATCTAACTCTGAATAAACTAATAGATTTTATTTCCCTACTCTAACACCTGACTGACTAGCGAATACCGCAAACAAGCTCTCTTTGTGAAATTCGTTAGAGAAGTGCGCTGCGTAGAACGCTGTCAACGCTCTTCACAGCCGAGCCTGCTCTGGCTTGCGAGAGACTAGACTGCAACCACTGAAGGCTTTGTTGAGCGCCCGCATGGTAACCTCAATGAACTGGAATGAGCGCTAATTGCTCTGGGCTAACCGCAACCTAACCTGCGTCCTCCCAATCGACTGCGGTAAATGACAGCCGCACATTGCGCTGGGTGAATGTCCGTATGTTGAGCCCTGACAACATGCCCCAAACTTTGCACAGCGCAAGTCACTTTATTAAGAAAAGCTTTTAACTTTAACACCAGAAGAATAAGGACATGCAGAGCGGCCATAATAGCAGGGCTGGATCCGTCTGATCCTGTCAACTGATAACATTTCTTGACTGTCATGTTTTTGCACTGAAAACAAAAACTCTAGCAAGAAAGCAGGCTGAGTAATCTATGATATGTTAAGAAATTTTATTATTTATGATATTCAAGTGGAGAATGCCTGTAACCTTATAACTAGGCCAGAAAAGCTACTCTTAATTGAGCTGCAGAATGGTGATGTTTTGGTACCTAGTAAGTGGTAATTGTACGTCACACATCACCCTATGACATTAACTGAGTATGCAAAGCTTTTAGGTTTTAAAATGATGACATTTTACTGATGACTTTTATTCGTGTGATAAATTGTTAAGGTTTTAACTAAATAAACATTCATTATCATTATCATTAGCATTATCTATGAATATATGAGAATACTGTTTGATACATTGCAACATGATCGCACAATCTGTGGTTTAATCTTATCACTTCAAGCACCTTTCTAATATAATGTATGATTTTATATATGATCTCAGAAATCATGATACTTAAATCAACGAATGAAATTGAGAAGCATAGTCTTTTGTTTATATCCATGAATGAACGGAATGAATATTCAGTGTTGACAAATTGTAGGTCACATTAAAAAATCCCTGTACATATTCCCTTTTAATTTCTCCATTTATGTATAGTGAAATGTTATTGTATTTAATCCCTGTACATATTCCCCTTTTAATTTCTCCATTTATGTATAGTGAAATGTTATTGTATTTAAGATCCACGGTTATATGTACATATGAATGAATTTTCTTCTGTGTCGATGACAAGAAAACTCTTCTCTGTATTTGATGATGCAATAAGTATTTATTTGGAATTCTGGTAACTCAATGTTAACTTGACAAAGGCTGTTTCAGCTGAAATGTGTTGTTCTTGCACGAATAAACACTGTGGATTCAATGGGTGTGCCGCTTTCCTTGTTGTCTGCGACAGGATTTTGCTAAAATTTGGGAGGCTTCTGCCGCCACCGCTGGCACCGGCATATAAAGGCAGGCTTACGGCAGTTTTGTCAGCAATTGGAGTTTCATATATATATATATATATTCACTGAAAAAACCATAGGTTTTAGGGACGTTATAGTTAGAAATTAGCATTTAAAAAAACTTAGAAATTCACTGAAAAAACCTCAGGTTTCAGGGACGATATAGTTAGTTGGAGATTTCACTCATACAAAACCAGTGAAATTCACCAGTGATGTCATCAGTGATGTCATTTGAGATGTCATCAGTGATGTCTTCAGTGATGTCACTGACCATGTCATGAATGATGTAATATGTGACGTCATCAGCAGTGCATTGCGGGGGCGCGAGTTATAGTTGGCTCAACTAACTATAATGGCTGAATTTCACTGGTTTTGTACGAGTGAAATCTCCAACTAACTATAACGTCCTTAAAACCTGTGGTTTTTCAGTGAATTTCTAAGGTTTTTTAAATGCTAATTGCTAACTATAACGTCCCTGAAACCTATGGTTGTTTCAGTCAATTTCTACGGTTTTTTAAATGCTAATTTCTAACTATAACGTCCCTGAAACCTATGGTTTTTTAAGTGAATTTCTAAGGTTTTTTAAATGCAAATTTCTAACTATAACGTCCCTGAAATCTATGGTTTTTTCAGTGAATTTCAAAGGTTTTTTAAATGATAATTTCTAACTATAACGTCCCTGAAACCTATGGTTTTTCAGTGAATTTCAAAGGTTTTTTAAATGATAATTTCTAACTATAACGTCCCTGAAACCTATGGTTTTTTCCGTGAATTTCAAAGGTTTTTTAAATGCTAATTTCAAAGTAGAATCTTCAAAAAATCTTTTGTAAAGTTTTTTAATACTTATAAAAATAATATAATGTTTTCTCTTTTCTACAATATAAATATAAATTTTTTTTTTTTAAAGTGGATTCGCGTACCGATCATGTACCTGTCTCGATGGGTGCACGATTTCAAGTATTTCGCCGCCATATTGGTTAAGTCGTGTACGATGCACGTTTCGTAAGCGACGGTGCGTGGATCTCGGCCCCGCGTAACGTCACGTACGGAGTTCAGGGGGTCGTGCCGGGTGCGCAAATCCATTGCAAATCTTTGACTTTTAAAAGTATATCTATATAACTTTATCATATATATTATACCAAGACATTATTTAAGATAATTGTAAATATCATGTATTTGTAACTGGAATAAAGATATATTATTGTTAAATGTATTTTTCGTGATTCGCGTCGGGTCTGTGCCTGTTGCGCGCCGGGTGCGCTAATCCCATGTGAATTCAAAAGAAAGACTTTCATTGGTTTAGAGGCTTTTGATTCTAGAACTTGAAGGACCCCACCCATTTTTTTTCATTCTTTCAAAACCATCTGAGAAGACAAACCTGTTCTCTTTTGGATCTCTTCTTTACATCTTTTTGGTGTTTTTTTTGTACTTTCAAAAAATGGCAGCTAGACAACCAACACAGCAGCTTCCACCAGAAGATGAAGAAGATGTGGAAGAACCGATAATGAAGAGGTATGAGAGCGTTGTGTGGGCTTTTTTAAGTATCCCACCTGGTGAAAAAAAAGTAAATGCCAGGAAGGTGACATGCACCATCTGTCAAAATGTATTGTCATGGGGGTCAGAAAAGAAATATTCTTGTGGCACGACGTCCATGCTTAAACATCTACAGACAATCCACCCTCGACGGCTCGCAAGGGAACTACTGCGTCAACAAGAAAAAGAAGCAGCTGATGACAATACTGCTGGACCCAGTACCTCTTCTGCTGGTACAACAACTGCTGCAATCAATATTCACCCTGATTTAGCTCGAGTAGAGCAGCGCTGTTGGAAGTGTAAAAAAACATTGTGTGTTGGGGAGCAATCAGTGAATGCTATCCTGGTTGCCATTCAGAACCACAAGTGTTACATTTTTTTTGTTTTGTTTATGCAATGACTTTTAATTGCATAATTTTTTCAATGTTTTTCTTGTTGGTTCTGTTTTTTTCTTCATTTCTTTAACAAAAAAACCACCAAACAAATGTAAAAAGAGTTTAAAAAATACTAAAAAAATTATAAAACAAAAAAGAAGAAACAAAAAGGGTTCTTTTCAGAGCTGCCTAGTTGGTTTAAAAAGAAAAAAATTGTAAGTGTTGTAAGAATTGTGGTAAGTGGAATATATGGAGATGTGTATGGTTAGTGTATATATGATTGAAGCAGTGCATGGGTAATGCCAGGGTGATTGTAAGAGTGCAAAAGAAATGTCTTGGTGATTGTATGAATGCAGAGGTAATGTTTGGGTGATTTGACGACTGCATGCCTAATGCCTGAGTGATTGCATCAGTGCAAGGGTAGTGCCTG
Source organism: Calotriton arnoldi (assembly GCA_963921515.1). Classification (NCBI taxonomy): domain Eukaryota; kingdom Metazoa; phylum Chordata; class Amphibia; order Caudata; family Salamandridae; genus Calotriton; species Calotriton arnoldi. Next base: position 164,966 of record CAWUFW010002581.1, read on the forward strand.
GGTGATTAGAGGAGTGGAAAATTGTACATGGTGATTTTATAAGTGCATGGGTAGTGGCTGTGTGATTGGTGGAGTGTATTGCTCCTGACTGGGTAATTGGAGGAGTGCATGGGTAGTGTCTATGTGATTGGAGAAGTGCATGGGTAGTGTCTATGTGATTGGAGGACTGCATGGGTAGTGCATGGATGATTGGATGAGTGCATGGACAGTGTCTGGGTTATTGCATGAGTGGATGTGTAGAGCCTGGGACATTAAAGGACTGGATTGGTAAAGGCTGGATGATTTTGTAAGTGCATGGGTATTGGTTGGATGATTTTGTAAGTGCATGGATAATGCATGGGTGATTACATGAGTGCAGCGGTAATGTATGGGTGATTAGAAGAGTGCATAGTTAATGCCTGAGTGATTGCATGACTACAAGGGTAGTGCCTGGATGATTGGAGTACTGCAAGGATAATGTGTGATGATTTGATAAGTGCATGAGTAACGCCAGGCTGACTGTGTGAGTGCAGAGAATATGTGTGGGTGATAGGAGGAGTGTATGGGTAATGCATGAGTGATTGCATCAGTGTATGGGTAAAGCCTGGTGATTGCATGAATGCATGGGTAGTGCCTGGCTGATTGGAATAGTGCATGGGTACTGTGTGGTGATTTGATAACTGCATGAGTAACGCCAGGCTGACCGTGTGAGTGCAGAGAATATGTGTGGGTGATTGCAGGAGTGTATGGGTAATGCATGAGTGATTGTATTAGTGTATGGGTAATGCCTGGGTGGTTGCATGAATGCATGGGTAGTGCCTGGCTGATTGGAGTAGTGCTAGGGTACTGTGTGGTGATTTGATAAGTGCATGAGTAATGCCAGGCTGACTGTGTGAGTGCAGAGAATATGTGTGGGTGATTGCAGGAGTGTATGGGTAATGCATGAGTGATTGCATCAGTGTATGGGTAATGCCTGGGTGATTGCATGAATGCATGGGTAGTGCCTGGCTGATTGGAATAGTGCATGGGTACTGCCTGAGTGATTGAAGAAATGCATGGGTTATGCCTGAGTGATTGCATCAGAGCAGGGGTAGTGCCTGGGTGATTGCATGAGGGTAAGGGTAATGTCTGGGTGACTGCAAAAATGATTGAAGAAGTGTATAAGTAATGTCTGACATATTTGGATGAGTGCATAGGTTCTGCTTGGGTGATTGCTAGAGTGTAGGAGTAATGTCTGGGTGATTGCAGGTGTGCATAGCTAGTGCTTGAGTGATTGCATGAGTGGAAAGATAATGTGTGGTGATTGGAGGAGTGCATGAGTAATGCCTGACTGATTACATGAGTGCATAGGTAGTGCCTGGGTCATTGGAGTAGTGAAAGGGTAGTGCTTGGTGATTTTGTAAGTGCATGGGTTTTGCCTGAGTGATTGCATGAGTGCAGAGGTAATGTGTGGGGGATTGGAGGAGTTCATGGGTAATGCTTAAGTGATTGCATGTGTAGAAGGGTAGTACTCGAGTGATTGGAGTAGTGCAAGGGTAATGCGTGATGATTTAGTCAGTGCATAAGTAACACAAGCCTGACCCTATGAGTGCAGAGGTAACGTGTGGGTGATTGGAGGAGTGTATGGGTAATGTCTGGGTGATTGCATGAGTGTATAGGTAGTGCCTGAGTGATTGCATAACTGTATGGCTAATATCTGGGTGATTCCATAAGTGTAGGAGTAATGTCATCATGATTAAAGGAGTGCATGGGTAATACCTGGGTGATTGCAAGAGTGTAGGAGTAATGTGTGGGTGTTTGCAGGAGTGCATGGGTACTGCCTGAGTAATTAAAGGTGTGGAATGGTAATGCATGGGTAATGCTTGAGCGTTTGAAGGAGTGCATGGGTAATGCCTGGGTGATTGCATGAATGGAGGGTTAATGTCTGGGTGAATGAATGAGTGCATGGATAGTGTCTGAGTGATTAGACGACTGCATAGGTAGTGCTTCTGTAATTTTATAAGTGCATGGGTAGTGGCTGGCCCATTGAAAGAGTGCATGGATAGTGACTGGATCACTGAAGGAGTGCAAGGGTAGTACCTGGGTGATTGCACAAGTGCATAGGTAGTGTATGGATGATTGGAAGACTGCATGGGCACTGCCTGTGTGATTGAAGGAGTGCCTGGGCAATGCCTGTGTGATTGCATGAGTGCAGGGATAATATCTGGGAGATTGAAGGAGTGCATGGGTAATGCCTGAGTGCATGCAAGACTGCATGGGTAGTGCCTGTCTGCATGTAGGACTGCATGGGTACTTTCTGGGTGATTGGAAGAATGCATGAGTAGTAGCACAGTGATTGCATGAGTGCAGCACTAGTGCCTGGATGATTGGAATACTGCATGGGTAGTTCCTGGGTGAATGGAGGAGTGCATGAGTAGTAGTAGGGTGATTCCATGAGTGCAGTAGTAGTGTGTGGATGATTGGAATACTGCATTGGTAGTGCTTGGGTGATTGCATGAGTGACACAGAAGTACCTTAGTGTCTGTATGACTGCATGGGCACTGCGTGAGTTATTGAAGGAGCGCATGGGCAATCCCTATGTGATTGTATGAGTGCAGGGGTAATATCTGGGTGATTGAAGGAGTGCATGGGTAATGCCTGGGTGCATGGATGAGTTCATGGGTAGTGCCTGGATGCATGTAGGACTGCATGGGTACTTCGTGGGTGAATGGAGGAGTACATGAGTAGTAGTAGGGTGATTCCATGAGTGCAGTAGAAGTGTGTGGATGATTGGAATACTGCATTGTAAGTGCTTGGGTGATTGCATGAGTGACACAGAAGTACCTTAGTGGCTGTATGACTGCATGGGCACTGCGTGAGTTATTGAAGGAGCGCATGGGCAATCCCTGTGTGATTGTATGAGTGCAGGGGTAATATCTGGGTGATTGAAGGAGTGCATGGGTAATGCCTGGGTGCATGGATGAGTTCATGGGTAGTGCCTGGATGCATGTAGGACTGCATGGGTACTTCGTGGGTGAATGGAGGAGTACATGAGTAGTAGTAGGGTGATTCCATGAGTGCAGTAGTAATGTGTGGATGATTGGAATACTGCATGGGTAGTGCTTGGATGATTGCATGAGTGCCACAGAAGTGCCTTAGTGCCTGTATGACTGCATGGGCACTGTGTGAGTTATTGAAGGAGCGCATGGGCAATGCCTATGTGATTGTATGAGTGCAGGGATGATGTCTGGTTGATTGAAGGAGTACATAGGTAGTGCCTGACTTGTTATACAGGTGTATAGGTAGTGCCTTGGTGATTTTATAAGTGCATGGATAGTGTCTGGGTGATTGCAGGAGTGCATGGATAGTGCCAGGATGACTGAAGGATTGCAAGGGTAGTGCCTAGGTTATTCCATGAATATATAAGTAGTGCCTGGGTGATTGCATCACTGCAGAGTTAGTGCCTGAGTGATTGAAGAAGTGCATGGGCAATGCCTGTGTGATTGTATGCGTGCAGGGATAATATCTGGGAGATTGAAGGAGTGCATGGGTAATGCCTGAGTGCATGCAAGACTGCATGGGTAGTGCCTGTCTGAATGTAGGACTGCATGGGTAGTTCCTTGGTGATCGGAGGAGTGCATGAGTAGTAGCACAGTGATTGCATGAGTGCAGCAGTAGTGCCTGGATGATTGGAATACTGCATGTGTAGTTCCTGGGTGGAGTAGTAGTAGGGTGATTCCATGAGTGCAGTAGTAGTGTGTGGATGATTGGAATACTGCATGGGTAGTGCTTGCGTGATTGCATGAGTGCCATAGAAGTACCTTAGTGCCTGTATGACTGGGTGATTGGAAAAGTGCATGGGTACTGCCTGAGTGATTGAAGAAGTACATGGGTAATGTCTGGGTGATTGCATAAGTGCATGGTTAGTGCCTGGGTGATTGCAGGACTGCATAGATAGTGTCTGCGTGATTGTATGAATGCAGGGGTAATGTCTGGGTGAGTGGAGGAGTGCATGAGTACTGCCTGACTGATTGAAGAAGTACATGGGTAATGCCTGAGTGATTTAAGGACTGCATGGGTAATGCCTAGGTTATTGTATGAGTGCAGGGGTCATGTCTGGGTGATTAAAGAAATGCATCGGTTATGCCTGAGTGATTGCATGAGTTCATGGGTAGTGTCTGGGTGATTGTAGGAGTGCATGGGTACTGCCTGAGTGATTGAAGAAGTGCATGGGTAATGTCTGGGTGATTGCATAACTGCATGGTTACTGACTGGCTGATTGAAAGAGTGCATAGATAGTGCCTGGGTGATTGCATGACTGCAGGGGTAATCAGTGGTAAACTGGTTTTGTAAGTGCATACGTAGTGCCTGGTTGATTGCATGAGTGCAGGGGTAGTGCCTGAGTGATTGAAGGACTGCATAGGTAGTGCCCATGTGATTGCATGAGTGCAGGGGTAATGTCTGGATGATTGAAGAAGTGCATAGGTAATGCCTGGGCGCATGGAAGACTGCATAGGTAGTACCTTGGTGCATAGAGGAGTGCATGGGTAGTTTCTGTCTGATTGGAAGAGTGCATAAGAAGTACCTTAGTGATTGTATAAATCTACGGGTAGTGTCTGGATGTTTGGAAGACTGCATGGGTAATGGTTGAGTGATTGCATAAGTGCAGTAGAAGTGCGTACGTGCATTTATGAGTGCATGGGAAGTGCGTGAGTGATTGCATGAGTGCATGGGTAGTGTCTAGGTGATTGGAGGAGTGCATAGGTACTGCCTGAGTGATTCAAAAAGTGCTTGGGGAGTGTCTTAGTAATTGCATAAGTGCAGGGCTAATATCTGGGTGATTAGAGGACTGCATGGGTACTGGCTCAGTGATTGAAGGAGTGTATGGCTAATGCCTGGGTGATTGTATAAATGCAGAGGTAATGTCTGGGTGAAAAGTGGACGGCCTGGGTACTGTCTGAGTGATTAGACGAGTGCATAGGTAGTACTTCAGTGATTTTATAAGTGCATGAGTAGTGGTTGGCAATTGGAGGAGTGTATAGATAGTGCCTTGATAAGTGGAGCAGTACAAGGGTAGTGCCTGCGTTATTCCTGGACTGCAATGGTATTGCTTGTGTGACTGCATGTGTGCATGGGTACTGGCTGGGTGATTGGAGGAGTGTATGGGTACTGCCTGGATTATTGCATGAGCACATGGGTAGTGCCTGGATGAATGGAGGAGTGCAAGGTTTGTGCCTGGGTTATTACATGAGTGCATGGATAGTGCCTAGCTGATAGAATGACTGCAGGGGTAGCGTCTGCGTGATTGTAATATTGTATAGGTAGTGCCTGGATGATTGGAAGATTGTATGTGTAGTGCTTGGATGGTTGCATGAGTGTAACAGGAGGGTCTGAGCGCATGTATGACTGTATGAACACTGCCAGAGTGATTGTATGAGTGCATGGGTAATGCCTGGGTGATTGCATGAATGCAGCAGTAATGTCTGAGTGATTCGAGGAATGCATGGGTAATACCTGGGTGCATGGAAGAATGAATGGGTAGTGCCTGTGTGATTGCATGAGTGCATAGGTAGTGTCTGGATGATTTCATAAATGCATAGGTACTGTCTGAGTGATTGATTGAGTGCATGGGTAATGCCTTGGACATTTTATGAGTGCACGGGTAATGTCAGGGTTATTGGAAGAGTGCATGTGTAACGCCTAAGTGATTGCATGACTGCAGGAGTTATGTGTGGGGGATTAGAGGAATGCATAGTTAATACTTTGTTAATTGCATGAGTGTAGGGGTAATGTCTTCCTGATTGCAAGAGTGTAGGGATAGGGCCTGGGTGATTTGAGGAATGCATAGGTAGTGCCTGAGTGATTTTAAAACTTGAAGGGTTCTGGCTAGGTGATTGCAAGAGTACAGGAGCAGGACCTGGGTGATTGGAGAACTGTATAAAAAGAGCTTGGGTGATTTTATAAGTGTATGTGTATTGCCTGAATTAATAGAGCACTCTATAGATACAGCATGAATGATTGAAAGAGTGCAAGGGTAGTGTGTGGGTGATTGTATCACTGCAGGAATAATGTTTAGGATATTGGAGAAGTGTATAGGTACTACCTGGGTTATTGGAAGAGTACATAGGTAGTGTCTGGGTGATCTTATAACTGTATGGATACAGGCTAGGTGATTGGAGAAATACATGGATAGTGCATCCATGATGGCAGCAGTGTGTGAATAGTGCCAAATTGTATACATCTGTGCATGGGTAGTATTTGATAAAATGGATGAGTGCAATAAAAGTAACTGTAAACATTACTTCATAATAATATGCTTATTACATTATATCATCTTACCTTGTTTATTGAAGTAGATATGAAACTCATTGAAACTATTTTACAGTTGTTTCATTGTAAACTAAATTTAAAATATTTTCAAACTTTAGTATTACTTTCTGTAAATGAGAAGAAAAAAATGTTATAGCACATAATATTATAGTTTTAAGAACACAACATAGTTTTAGAATTACATAACATATTCAGTTTCCCTTTTTTGCTGTTTTCAGATTCAATTGAATTTCACCATACACAGTGATTTCAATGTTGATCATCATATAACAACGGGGAAAAAAATACAATCAGTAAGATTGTAAAAAACAAACAAATCTGTGTTGAAAATATTTACAACAAGTTCAACCATCTGTTTACCTATCTACAGTTTCTAAATTACATTCTTCAACTACATTAAATGATCATTTTCTAAAATATACACTCTCATTTCCATCATGTATGATATAAAGAACAAATATATAAACTACTTGTTTCAAACACAATTTTGCAAAAGCAATAAGAATTAGCACAAACAATAATCCAAACAGTAATTCTCCACATTTGATCCATTAGTCCGCATAATGTTTCTCAATCTATTTGCATTGAAAATATCCAAAATAAACTCGTTAATTCGTGTTCACATCTTCCCAATAGGCCGAATAATGTTTTCAGAACTTTGGCATCAAAAATATCAGATATGAATTTGGTAATTCAAAAGGCAACCGACTTTTGAATTCCAAATGGGCATCATTACAATGTGTCCATCCTTTCTTGCACTTTAAATACACAGTATAGTGTCCGGATGTTGTAGCAGGTCCATCATGGAAAATAACAGACACTGCTTTAAAAGTTCTTCCTGAAATTGATACTTGACTTGCCACAGAATGTTTAATTTTGGTTTCCAATTTTCTTCCATCTGCTCTACAACGTTGTAGCATTAAAATGACATATTGTCCAAATCTTTCTATAAATAATGTTGACAACATTTCTGATTTACAATGAGAACATTTCATATCTTAATTAGCTGTTTTTATTAATTTGTTAAAAGACTCTGTTTTGCAATCTGGTATTGTCAAATATATGAATCGTTCAGTGTCTATTTCAGTGGTAGAAGAAAACGAGCACTCTTCACATTTATGATGCCATCTGTAGCTTAGTCCAAACAAATTTTCAATTTCAATCCCTTCTTCTTCCAATACTGCAAGCATAAACATAAGAAACTCTTGTGCATCTTGTTGTATATTAAGTGTAAATTGCGAAGAACCAGTACATATATCCAAAAGATGCCGAATGCCAGAAGCAGTATGAATTTTATTTCTATCACTTAACAACTTTTGAAACATATGATGTAATAAAGAACAGAATCTTTTTTCTCGATTTTCCATAATTGTATCATAAAGATGTTCTAGATAAAAGACAACATTTAGAATTACATTAGCATAGCAGTTGATACCTGAACTATTTTCTAACTGGTATCCTACAATATCATCAACAGAGTCCATTTTCATTTTCTTGGCAGCTTCTCTTTAATTGTTTTCTTTTTTTCAATCTCACTAGAATGTTTGTCATATTTCCGTTTTGGACATAGTATATGTTTTTTATTTATGGGATATTCACCTAAGTTAGGAGCATAAACTCTTCTTAACCGATTATACTCTTTTACACAATTTACATCAGCACTAACCTTTTTCTCATCAAAATCAATCAAATAAAAACCAGATAATGTTCTTACTCGAGATAATGCAACATATGCCATGCCCTCTTTAAACACTGTACTTCCAATATTTACCAATGCATTGTCAACACTTAAACCTTGAGATTTATGAATGGTCACTGCATATGCTAAAGAAAGAGGAAACTGTTTTCTACGAACATACAAGTATTTTACAAGCAAAAAATGAACAGCACAATGTCCAATCTGTTTTACCTCGTCAATCTGATCAAATTGAATCTTCAAAAATTCAATTCCATCTCTGTTCGGATAATTAACAAAATCAACAACTTTTCTCATTGCTCCATTTACCAAACCTTTTTCTATATCCAAATTACGCCGTAAAATTAACCGACAGTTTTCACATACATATAAAGTCTTTTCCAAACGAGCAGTCTTAGATATAGACTTTTCCAAAGAATCCAATTTTGATTTTAATTTTTCTGAGACAATAATAGCAACTCCTTCGTGTTCTATTTTATCAATGGCTTCCATTTTCATTATTTGTTGTTTTTCCAGCTTCAAAAGTTCTTCATTGAATGTAGAACACTCTTGCAGTGTTGGCATTAGGCAAATTATAGACTTCTTTCCTCCAATTGTTTTGTACATTATTTCAGGTGCAATATTTTCAATTGGAACAAGTTTGTTAGTAGCCGACTTTGTAAAGTTTCTTTACCATGTTTTGTCAAAACACCAATTCTTATATCTTGAAGAATGTTTCCATAATGTTCATCACTTGCTTGTCGCATATTCTTAATAAGCTCTTTATATTCAAAATGAGACCAAATGTTTACATTTCCAATACTTCCCAAAGATTTCCTAGTGTCTTCATGGACAAGTGTTTTAAAAACTGGTTGTCCTTTTACAGGAGTAAGTTGTAGTAGGTCGCCGAATACAATTACATGTTTTCCTCCAAATAAAACATCATAATCTGTTTTTAAAGTCTGTTGCATTCTTAAATGTACAAAGGCAAGCATTAAGTTTGAGACCATGCTCACCTCATCAATGATCAGAAGTTTCATTTTCTTTGGTACTCTTGAGACTTCATAACAAGCTTCTCCAGATAGCTTGTGATATTCCAACTTATTTTCATGTTCAACTGGTAGCATGAGTAATCGATGTAATGTAATCCTTTTAATGTTATGTGCTGCTAACCCAGTTGGAGCGGTTAGAACACAAGATAAATGTGATTCAGTGGTTTTGTGTAGATAACTGATCAAAACTTTAATTAAGAAACGTATTCCTGTTCCAGCTTGCCCACTGATATACATTCGAATAGGTTTAAATGATGTGCATTGGCATTCTTTTTTTCATGCAGTAAACCATGCTCTATCTGTTGTGTAACTTGCTGATATATTTCTTTTTGTTCAATATTTAGTTGTTCTTCCAAGTTTCTCAACTCAATAATATCCTGTTGTGCTTGTTGCATTGCCGTTTCTACTTCATTCATAGCGATTGCTGCTTCATTTTCAAGAATTGGTTGTCCTAGTGGATCTTGACTTAGTGGAGCAGAACTTTGACTATCTTGAGAACTATCTCTAGCGATTTCAACTGCAATACTAGTTTCTTGTTCAATCTCTTCATTCAACATTTGTAGATAATTTGGAAAAACTGTGCATTCAATGCTATCTTTACATGCATTAAAAGAATCTTCATAGCAGTCAAAATCTCCAAGTAATTCCATTTCACTACGCCAAGGCTTGAACAGTTGCAGAAGTGCTAAATAGAAAAATTCCCTTTTATCTGGAGTATCACAACTGAGTTTCTGTGAATAATAAGATTTCCTTTGGTATGTTTTACCAAACATCCATCACATCCAATTACTGCATATTTTTCTTCATTTGTATTTTCTGTAACATTTTCCTTAAAGCTGTAATATAGTAGTACTTCATAGAGACATATGTTTTCCAGATGTGGACTTCTTTTAGGATAGTACGTATCCAACATATTTGTTTTAACAATATCTGTACTTTCCGGTTCATTCAATGCTAAGTATTCAATTTCTTGTACAGATTTTAATACTCGATTTCGTGTTGCAGCAAGACCTAGACTTACCCAAATGATTCCTCTTGACTTTGAATATAAACTCGCAGAGCTCAACCGATCAGAACATTCATACGATCCAATCTCTCGATGGGAAAGCATCTTCAAACTAAAGCTGTGCAATTTGTTGCTAAGAGTCTTCTCTTGTGAAATTTCTTCCCACATTTCTTTCAACTCTGTCTTCTCAGATTTAGTTATATATGATGTAACATAGCGAGCAACAGCAATCAAATTATCTGCAACATACTGGATATCCATATTTGCATTCCACATCGTCAAAATCACTGGATTGTAGTCATAAATATACTTTGAATCTTCACTTCTTTTTATGTTGTAAGTATTCTTCGGAGATTTACGAGTTATGGTATGCCTCACTGCTGACATAAAACTGCTGACTCTTCCTTTGGAAATTATTGGATGTGGGAATCCAAAACGACACTTTGTATAAAAGTTTTCCTTTGACTTATATTTCCGTCGACAATATTTCCCACATCGATGACTTTAAAATCGTAAAACTTGTTGTCTTAAGTTATGTTCTCCTCCTGTTTTTGGAATAGTACAGGTAACATAGTTTTCAATGAAAGACAAAACAGTCTCATCAGAATTGCTTCCAAATTTAGGTGCATCCTTGATCCATAATAGCATGTGTATATGAGGAGCACCTCTGGCTTGGTACTCCTTTCTCCAAAAGAAATCAATAACTTCTCCAAGAGGTGGATTATTTTAATTGCAGATAAAAGACATCATAGCTTGAAACCTATGATTAAAATATCTGCACACATTTACAGGATCCAAGGAACACAGTTCTCCAGCTGTCTTCAATTCAATGTTTTTAATATTTGAATTTGCTTCTCATAGAAATTCAAGTAAATCGTCCCATGCATATTCAGCACAGCTAAGCATAACAAACCACGTAGGGGTTCCTAAGTTCCTTAACATACATTTAAGTTCTCTGTGACGACGATACCAATACTCATTAGTACCACGTTGACACACCATGAAATTAATTAAAGGAGATTCTAAATGATCGTCTCTTTCTAGTACTTTGTCCATGAATTCCTTTGCAGAAACATGTGTAAGATGAACTCCTGTTTTTAATATGTGGTTCACTGCATATGAAAGTCCAGACAAGTCACTTTCAAACAGAAGATGAAATGTATAAGGAATACATTATCGAAATCTTGGATCTTCTGAGTACAATCTTATTGTACGATATTCTGAAGCTGGAATCTGCACGGGTCGTTAATCATATCATCCACCTTTTCCAGTGGGGAAAAGTTGTGGAAAACAACGGGCTTCTAAACTTCTTTCCCAAACACTCATAGGAGTTCCCTTCGCTTTCTTCATTTGGAATAATTCAATAGTATTACCAATCACTTCCTTTGAATGTAAAGGATGTATACTATAATGTTCATAAATTTCTTCACTCCTGGAGTTGTCCACTTTTTCGATTTGGCCAGTTGAAATTTCTCTATCATCTCCTAAAGATATTTCTTGTTCTTCCAGATATACATTTGTATAATCAATATTGTTTTCTATGAGATATAACGTAGCCTTTTGAACTTTGATGACATCTCCTAATTCTTGCCATATTTTCCGACTCTTTGTTGGTACACCATTAACTAGAATAACTACAGGTTGAGTTTCCTCTCTCTCTACACCAATAGTTTCAATATTTTTCTTTAAAATTAAATACACAACTCTTCCTTTTAATCCTCTTTGTAAATCTGTGGGAGGCAACTTACCTGTTTTAGGCTCCATACGAACTATAGCCTGAAATGCGTGTACAGATTGATTAAGAATAGATTCATATGTATTTAAATCCACCAGTTCCGGAGAAATAGCTACCAACTCTAGGTTATTATATACAGCTTTAGCTGGCATTTTGTTCTCTTCTAATTTGCTGTAACAATATTTACAAATACGTTGATCACAACCCAACTCAAAACAACCTTCCACCAACAAATAAGCACCAAATTGCTTCCACTTATCAATGTTTTCCTTTTCACTTTTTAAATACACATCAACATTCCTTTTTTGACTTCTATAGTGAGTACATCGACAACAAATACAAACATAGTTTTTTTTCACAACAAATTACCTTAAACTTTTAATTTCTTCTACAAACTTCTCTGTAGTACTATCTTCCACCTCTTCTTCAACACCTACACTTATCAAACTCTCACTTTCTCTACACTCTTCTTCAGTACTAAAGAAACAAAACTCTATATCATCACAAACTTTTTTTTACATCCGATACTGAACCACGCAAAAGAGCAGTGTTTATTTCACTTAAAAATAATGCAGGACTTTTTACATAGTACAATCTTCTTACTAACTTCCGCATTGCAGAGTGATGTACTGCTAACATTCTCAAATGATGAACAGTACTTAGACACTCTTTTCTAGAAAGACAAGCCAGAGAATGACCCTGCAAGCCAGTATTTTTTCTCACTTTACAAGGATCTAGTCCTTGCAACATCTTAATCTTTTGTTTAATACTTTTTTTACTATACGGTCATAAGAAATTTCGTAAAATATCAATAGATTCCTGTTGTATACTACAAATACTACTACAATCCCACGTATACACTGGAGCTTGTGAACGTCTCCCTTGAACTTCTTCAGCTATTACTTCTTCCACATTTTTAGCAACCATCTTTTCTTTTTCAATTGGACAACCGTTTTTAACTTCAAAAGAACAACAACTGGTATCAACTGCGTGAACTAATGTATTTTATTGAAAATAGCTTTCTTCATTAAAAAAAGGTTCTGAACTAGAAGTGTGCTTCCATTCACACAAATTTCTTTTACAAAAGTTAGTTCTATTAACCAGTCTTTTTCTTTTACTTTTCTCCTTCATAAACTGCATTGTTTTATTAAATGTCTTCATTCTCTTCAATACTAATATAAACAATCTTCTTTTCAATTCAAAAGCCTTTTCGGCTACACTTTCAATCTGTTGTTTTTTCTTGTAAAATGCAGATCTTCTTTTATATTTCTTGCAATCTTTCAATACATTTTGTAGTACTCTACTTTTATAAATTCATCCTTCTTTCAACATAGATTGTTTTCCCATAACCTGATTTACCATTAATTTGTCCTTTTTTCATTTCATTCTCCTTGGTTCTACAACTTTTCTTTCTATTTTCCACATTTTCAAAATTCTTTCCAGTCCTTAAAAGTCTTTTAACAAATTCTTTAGTTCTCTTACCAGAAGACTTTTTCTTCAATGTCACATGTTGTACTTCATCTAATTTCTGCTTTTCTCTCTCCTTTAAATAGTAGTTTTTTTGTTGTCTTTTCTTTTCAACTTTTCTTGTCATACTGAATCTTTCTTAATAATATTGGAGACTATAAAAAAAAATCTTTTTAAAATTAATTTAATATAAAATAATTATATACAAATATTCTTATCTATTACTAAAGAAACACCTTTTATTTAAAAGGTACAAACAAATACATATATGGTTTTCGGAATATGGTGAGACTTACACCTGAGACATGTTATAGGCTTTTCTTTATATTTGCCTAGGCCCAACACTTTGAGCATTACTAGAATAGTAAAGCAGAAGGAAAGTCATGTTAGGAAATGGACTGCAGCAGGGCTGCAGAAAGAAGCAAGAACACTGCAGTAAGAAACAACAGAGGTACAGAAGAAGGGAAAAGATGTGTAGAAAGAGGCAACAGCACTACAGAAAGAACCAATACACATGCAGGAAAACGGAAAAAGGATGGAGAAAGAGGCACGAGGGGTGCAGTACAAAGAAAAAGAAGTGCAGAAAGAAGCAACAGAGGTGCTGAAGAGGCAAGAGGGGTGCGGAAAAAGGAGAAAGGAATGCAGAAAGAAGCAAAAGAGGTGCAAAAGAGGCAAAAGGGGTGCAGAAAAAGGGAAGAGCACTGCAGAAAGAGCTAAGAGATGTGCAGAAAGAAGCAACAGAGGTGCTGAAAGAGGCATGAGATGTACAGAAAAAGGGGGAAAAGTACAGAAAGAGGCAAGTGAAGTGCTGAAAGAGGAAAGAGGGTTGCAGAAAGAGGCAAGAGGGGTACAGAAAGAAGCAAGTGAGGTGCAGAAAGAAGCAACATAGGTGAAGAAAGATGCAAGACAGGTGCACAAACAACCAAAAAAGTGCAGAAAGAGGCAACAGAATTGCTGAAAGAAGCAACAGAGCTGTAGAAAGAAGCAAAACAAGTGAAGAGAAAGGTAAGTGGGGTGCAGAAAGAGTCAAGAGAGGTGCAAAAAGTGACAAGAGAACTGCAGAAAGAGGCAAGAGGGATGCAAAAAAGGAAAGAAGAGTGCAGAAAGAAACAAAAGAAGTACAGAAAGAAGGAACACAGCAGCAAAAAGAGGGAAGAGGGGTGCAGAAACAGAGAAAAGGGGTGCAGAAAGAAGCAAAAGATGTACACAAAGAAAAAAAAGAAGTACAGAAAAAAAGAACAGAGGTGCAGAAAGAGGCAATAGGGATGCAGAAAAAGGCAACAGGGGTGCACAAAGAGGGAACAGGTGGGCAGACTTAGGCAACAGAGGTGCAGAAAGAGGGAACAGGGGTGCAGAAAAAGGCAAGAGGGATGCAGAAATTTGGAACAGAGGAGCAGGAAGAAGCCAGAGCAGTGCAGAAAGAACCAACAGAGGTGCACAAAGAGGCAACAGGGGTACAAAAACAGGCAAGTAAAATATAGAACGAACCAAAAGAGGTTCAGAAAGAAACAAAAGAAGTGCAGAAAGAAGAACAGAGGTGCAGAAAGAGGCAACAGGGATGCAGAAAAAGGGAAGAGGAGTGCAGAAAGACGTAAAAGTGGTGCAGAAAGAAGCGACAGATGCAGAAAGACACAAAAAAAGTCCTGAAAGAAGGAACAGAGGTGCAGAGTCCATGCGTACTACCTAAATAATTGAAAGAGTGCATGGGTAATGCCTGGGTGATTGCATAACTGCAGGGGTAATGTCTGGGATATTGGCGGAGTGTATCAGTACAGTGTGGGTGATTGCATGAGTGCAGGAGTAATGTGTGGGAGGTTGTATGAGCATAGTGGTAGTGCCTCTGTGATTGAAGGACTGCAACGGTAATGCCTGGGTGATTATATAAATGCATGAGTAGTGGCTACAAGACTGAAAGAGTGCATGGGTAACACCTTGGTGATTGCATGAGTGCCTAGATAGTGCCTAGATGATTGCATCAGTGCAACAGTAATGTCTGAGTGATTACTGCACTGCATATGTAGTGCCTGGATCATTGGAAGACTGCATTGGTAGTACTTGGGTGTTTTTATAACTGCATGAGTGTTGGGCCTAGCCAGATATAAAGCAGCACAGTATTACATGAGTCAACCATAAGTCTCTCCATATTCTTAAAAATATGCATACATACGTCTCTACCTTTTCAAATCATCATCATATCTAAAAGAAATATGTATACAATATTTCTGAAATATAGTGAAAACTAGAAACTGAGACATGTAATAGATCTGCTTGAGTAATTACATAACTCCATGGGTAGTGCTTGGGTGATTGTATGGGTGCAAGGGTAGTCACTGGGTAATTGCAGGAGAAGATGAAAAGTGACTGGCTAATTGCATGAGTGCAGACATAGACGTTGAGTGCACGGATAAGTGTATAAATAGCACCTGAAGGCATAGATGAGTCATTAAGTAGTGCCTAGGTGAATAGATGAGTGCAACAGTAGGGCCTGTGTGATTCTATGACAGCAAGAGTATTGTGTGGGTTATTACATGAGTGCATAGATACACCCTGCATGATTGCATGACTTCAGGGGTAATACATAACTAGTGCCTGGGTGATTGCATGACTACAGGGGTAATATCTGGTGGATTACTGGAGTACATAGCAAGTGAGTGGGTGATTTTATAAGTTCAGGAGTACTGCCTGGGTGATTACTGAACTACTAAGATATTGCCTGAGTGATTACAAGAGTGCAAAGGTAGTGACTGGGTGATTTTAAAAGGGCATGAGTACTAGCTGAGTGATTACATAAGTACAAGAAAAGTGTGTTCGTGATTGAAAGAGTGCAAGGATAGTGTCTGGGTGATTGAAGCACTGTATAGCTAATGGATTGGTGATTGCATGAGTACAGGGGTAAAGTCTGGGGGATTAAAGGAGTACATAGGTAACACCTGGGTGATTGCATGACTACAGGGGTAATATCTGGGGATTTACATGACTACATAGGAAGTGACTGGTGGATTTTATAAGTGCATGGGTACTTCTTGGCTGATTGCAGGACTACTGACGTACTGCATGAGTGAATAAAGGAGTACAAAGGTAGTGCCTGGGTGATTTCATAATACCATGAATACTGGCTGAGTGATTACATGAGTACAAGGGTAGTGCCTCCGTGATTGAAGGACTGCAACGGTAGTGCCTGGGTGATTATATAAGTGCAGGAGTAGTGGCTACATGATTGAAAGAGTGCATGGGTAATACCTTGGTGATTGCATGAGTGCATAGATAGTACCTAGATGATTGCATCCATGCACCAGTAATGCCTGAGTGATTGCTGCACTGCATATGTAGTGCCTGCATCATTGGAAGACTGCATGGCAAGTACTTGGGTGTTTTTATAACTGCATGAGTGTTGGGACTAGCCAAATATAAAGCAGCAGACTATTACATGACTCAACTATAAGTCTCTCCATATTGTTACAAGCACACATACATATGTCTCTACGTTTTCAAATCATCATGATATCTAAAAGAAATATGTATACAAAATTTCTGGAATATGGTGAAACCTAGAAACTGAGACATGTAATAGATCTGCTTGAGTGATTGCATAACTCCATGGGTAGTGCTTGGGTTATTGTATGAGTGCAAGGGTAGTCACTGGGTAATTGCAGGAGAAGATGAAAAGTGACTGGCTAATTCCATGAGTGCAGACATAGACGCTGAGAGCATGGATAAGTGTATAAATAGCAACGGAAGGCATAGATGAGTCATTAAGTAGTGCCTAGGTGAATAGATGAGTGCAACTGTAGGGCCTGCGTGATTCTATGACTGCAAAAGTATTGTGTGGGTTATTACATGAGTGCATAGATACTCATCTATGATTGCCTGACTGCAGGGGTAGTACATAACTAGTGCCTGGGTGATTGCATGACTACAGGGGTGATATCTGGGGGATTACTGGAGTACATACAAAGTGAGTGGGTGATCTCATAAGTTCATGAGTACTACATGGGTGATTACAGAACTACTAAGATACTGCCTGAGTGTTTACAGGAGTGCAAAGGTAGTGACTGGGTGATTTTAAAAGTGCATGAGTACTGCCTGAGTAATTACATAAGTACAAGAAAAGTGCGTGCGTGATTGAAAGAGTGCAAGGATAGTGTCTGGGTGATTGAAGCACTATATAGCTAATGCATTGGTGATTGCATGAGTACAGGAGTAACGTCTGGGCGAATAAAGGAGTACATGGGTAATACCTGGGTGATTGCATGACTACAGGGGTAATATCTGGGGATTTACATAACTACATAGGAAGTGACTAGGTGATTTTATAAGTGCATGGGTACTTCTTCGCTGATTAAGGGACAACTGAGGTACTGCCTCAGTGAATAAAGGAGTGCAAAGGTAATACCTGGGTGATTTCATAACACCATGACTACTGGCTGAGTGATTACATAAGTACAAGGGTAGTGCCTTCGTGATTGAAGGACTCCAACGGTAGTGCCTGGGTGATTATATTAGTGCATGAGTAGTGGCTAGATGATTGAAAGAGTGCATGGGTAATACCTTGCTGATTGCATGAGTGCATAGATAGTACCTAGATGATTGCATCAGTGCAGTAGTAATGCCTGAGTGATTACAGCACTGCATATGTAGTGCCTGCATCATTGGAAGACTGCATGGCGAGTACTTGGGTGTTTTTATAACTGCATGAGTGTTGGGCCTAGCCAAATATAAAGCAGCACACTATTACATGAGTCAACCATAAGTCTCTCCATATTCTTAAAAACATGCATACATACGTCTCTACCTTTTCAAATCATCATCATATCTAAAAGAAATATGTATACAATATTTCTGAAATATAGTGAAACCTAGAAACTGAGACATGTCATAGATCTGCTTGAGTGATTTCATAACTCCATGGGTAGTGCTTGGGTGATTGTATGAGTGCAAGGGTGGTCACTGGGTAATTGCAGGAGAAGATGAAAAGTGACTGGCTAATTGCATGAGTGCAGACATAGACGTTGAGTGCACGGATAAGTGTATAAATAGCACCTGAAGGCATAGATGAGTCATTAAGTAGTGCTTAGGTGAATAGATGAGTGCAACAGTAGGGCCTGCGTGATTCTTTGACAGCAAGAGTAGTATGTGGGTTATTACATGAGTGCATAGATACACCCTGCATGATTGCATGACTTCAGGGGTAATACATAACTAGTGCTGGGTGACTGCATGACTACAGGGGTAATATCTGGTGGATTACTGGAGTACATAGCAAGTGAGTGGGTGATTTCATAAGTTCATGAGTACTGCCTGGGTGATTTCTGAACTACTAAGATATTGCCTGAGTGATTACAGGAGTGCAAAGGTAGTGACTGGGTGATTTTAAAAGTGCATGAGTACTAGCTGAGTGATTACATAAGTACAAGAAAAGTGTGTGCGCGATTGAAAGAGTGCAAGGATAGTGTCTGGGTGATTGAAGCACTGTATAGCTAATGCATTGGTGATTGCATGAGTACATGGGTAACGTCTGGGTGATTAAAGGAGTACATAGGTAACACCTGGGTGATTGCATGACTACAGGGCTTATATCTGGGGATTTACATGACTACATAGGAAGTGACTGGTGGATTTTATAAGTGCATGGGTACTTCTTGGCTGATTGCAGGACTACTGACGTACTGCCTGAGTGAATAAAGGAGTGCAAAGGTAGTGCCTGGGTGATTTCATAATACCATGACCACTGGCTGAGTGATTACATGAGTACAAGGGTAGTGCCTCCGTGATTGACGGACTGCAACGGTAGTGCCTGGGTGATTATATAAGTGCAGGAGTAGTGGCTACATGATTGAAAGAGAGCATGGGTAATACCTTGGTGATTGCATGAGTGCATAGATAATACCTAGATGATTGCATCCGTGCACCAGTAATGCCTGAGTGATTACTGCACTGCATATGTAGTGCCTGCATCATTGGAAGACTGCATGGCAAGTACTTGGGTGTTTTTATAACTGCATGAGTGTTGGGCCTAGCCAAATATAAAGCAGCAGACTATTACATGACTCAACTATAAGTCTCTCCATATTGTTACAAGCACACATACATATGTCTCTGCGTTTTCAAATCATCATGATATCTAAAAGAAATATGTATACAATATTTCTGGAATATAGTAAAACCTAGAAACTGAGACATGTAATAGATCTGCTTGAGTGATTGCATAACTCCATGGGTAGTGCTTGGGTTATTGTATGAGTGCAAGGGTAGTCACTGGGTAATTGCAGGAGAAGATGAAAAGTGACTTGCTAATTCCATGAGTGCAGACATAGATGCTGAGAGCACGGATAAGTGTATATATAGCAACTGAAGGCATAGATGAGTCATTAAGTAGTGCCTAGGTGAATAGATGAGTGCAACAGTAGGGCCTGCGTGATTCTATGACTGCAAGAGTAGTGTGTGGGTTATTACATGAGTGCATAGATACAGCCTGCATGTTTGCATGACTGCAGGGGTAGTACATAACTAGTGCCTGTGTGATTGCATGACTACAGGGGTAATATCTGGGGGATTACTGGAGTACATACAAAGTGAGTGGGCGATCTCATAAGCTCATGAGTACTACCTGGGTGATTACAGAACTACTAAGATACTGCCTGAGTGTTTACAGGAGTGCAAAGGTAGTGACTGGGTGATTTTAAAAGTGCATGAGTACTGGCTGAGTGATTACATAAGTACAAGAAAAGTGCGTGCGTGATTGAAAGAGTGCAAGGATAGTGTCTGGGTGATTGAAGCACTATATAGCTAATGCATTGGTGATTGCATGAGTACAGGAGTAACGTCTGGGGGATTAAAGGAGTACATAGCTAATACCTGGGTGATTGCATGACCACAGGGGTAATATCTGGGTATTTACATGACTACATAGGAAGTGACTGGGTGATTTTATAAGTGCATGGGTACTGGCTGAGTGATTACATGAGTACAAGGGTAGTGCCTCCGTGATTGAAGGACTCCAACGGTAGTGCCTGGGTGATTATATTAGTGCATGAGTACACAGAGGTATTGACAAAGACCTAGCTTTGCAAAATGTGGACATTAAATGGATTGCACAGAGAGGATTAAAGTGGCACCAATTGATGCCTTTGGTTAAAACCTTTTTGCATTTCCAACCCCCTGACCTTATGATTGTGCACTGTGGTGGCAATGACCTAGGCACATTGACTGGGGTAGGTCTGGACATGCTAATGAAGGACAGCTTTGCACAATTGATGTTGCTTTTACCTCAAACTGTCTTTGTATACACTAACATATGCCAAAGACAGAAATGGAAGTGGTCAAATCAATTCTGTCCACAGATTGAGAAAGCTTGAAAGAATGTCAATAAAGCTGTTTCTGCTTACCTCAGAGACCATAGGATGGGCTCCAAATTTAACAACAATCTACGTTTTGATATGGCTGACATCTACAGAAGTGATGGAGTACACTTCACAGATCAAGGAAACAGAGTCTTTCTCAACAATCTAAAGCTCTGCATCCGCACTTGCATGTAGCTACAACAAACTCACAATGAAAACAAGGGCTCTTTTTAGAGCCACCCTATAACATAATACTGATTATAATTTATTTTTACACATACATAGTTTTTTTTATTTTCGTGTGGATTCATGCACCCGACGCGAATCCACAAAACAAAAGCATGAATTCAATGCACTACAACACAACACACTTTTCAAGTTTAACTATTAATTTTATATTTTATATATTTTTAACAACTCTATCAATTGTAATCTTGTCATTAACTTCAATCACAGTACCTCTTTAAAAACAACTTCACAAATCGAACACTACCTTCTACATTATATACTACTTAATTATTTATTTAAGGTGAATTTGCGAAGCCAACGCGACGTTACATGGGGGGCTGCGCTGAGAGCCGCGTTGGAGTCGCGACTCCGAACTCGAAACAAAAAAAAAACGATTTACTTCCATTATTTGGTATTCGCCCAGGGGACCCCATCACCCGGAGCCTGCCACCATTTTTTGATAAAAAAAAACTAAGGAGGGGGGTTGCGTGGCCGACCTCCTAAGGCCAATTATGGCCCCGGGACCCCATCCCCCGAGGCCGGCCTTCCTTTTTTTTTTTTTAAGAATTTTTCCGGGAGGGGGCCACGTAGTCCCCCTCCCCTGGGCCACTTCTGAACCTGGGGACACTATCCCCCGGGGCCGGCGCTTAGTGTTGGGGACCGTGGGGGGAGCCCCAATGCCCCCACGGTTCCTGCCAGCTCCCTGCCGCCTGCAGGAGCCGGCATTAATTTTGGACAAGGGGCGCTGCTAACATGCAGCACCCCTTGCCCAAAAGCAATACTGCTTTGCTTCTTGAAAGCGAGAGCAGGTTTCCTGCTCTCGCTTCCAAGAATCAAACCAGTGTTTGCAATGACAGGGCGGGAACAGCACGGCTCCCGCCCGGTCATTGCAAGCAGCAATGTCCCGGGGGTGAGCACCCCGGGACATTGCAGGAGCCGGCCCTGGGGGGTGGCGGTCCCCAGGGCCATCGAGGGCTCAAGGAGGGGGGCCGCATGGCCCCCCTCCCAACTAATTTAAGCCCGAGGGAGGTGGCGGTTCCCGGGGCCCGGGAGCCAGCAAAGGACCCCCGCATTTACATATTCAATGGCCCGGGGAGGTGGTGGTCCCTGGGCCAGTGTGGGGGGCTTGAGTTCCCAGGGCTGCGGGGCGGGCCGCGACGCCCCCCACCCAAAATAATTAAAAGCCCCGGGGAGGTGGCAGTCCCCGGGGCTGCGGGGGGGCCCCATGGGCCCCCGCTAATTATTTCGGCATTGCCTCCGGGACCTGGCCCACCCGGGGGCTATTACAAAACGAAACGCGAGAGCCCGTGCATCGTTTTTTTTAATTTCTCCGCTGGATTCGCGCACCTATATATATATATATATATATATATATATATATATATATATATATAAACAATACCCTTGCAGGCATAGAGTATCGCATAAATTATGCAAAAAATAAGCAGAGAACTCTGGGTAGTTCCCAAGTTTAGGTGGAAGGCAGCTCCTGTATAGAGACCCCCTCAACACCAGCGACACTCTAAATTTGCTCACCTCAAATGTCTGCTCTTCTATCAAAGTTTTTAAGCATAGGATTAGCGCAGTGCTATCCATACTGAGCTGTAAAATGACAAAAGCCATTTACCACTCCAGGCACAGTATTACAGCTTTGGAATGGTAATAAATATATATATATATATATATATATATATATAGCCAACAACACAGTGCCCCTGCTTGAAGACGCCACACGCAGGGAGCTTTATTCCTCTTTAATTGTGGACTGCAGCAACATCAGGTACACAAACTAAATCCCTTGTTCAAAGCCCGACGCGTTTCGGACAATTACGATGTCCTTGTTCACAGGCATACATCAGGGGGACACCAGCCATCTCGAGGAACGCCTTTTTGAAGGCTCTCCAAAGTCCCGCCCCTGTGGGCATGTGGCACATTGCCTCCTGGTCCTTGTAGTTCCTCAAACAATATTTCCCCAGTGGGCGCTGCTGTACCCCTTGTTTAGATGATCTTGTACCCCAGTGGGTTGGCAAGAAGTAGTGGCCCCAGATGTCCTGCTATCCAAAAGTCACACAACATGGGACTCCCCGCTCTCACGGCGTCTCGTGGTTACGAGACGCTACAGATCTGCATAGTTCGCAGCGGGGCGTCTTCGCGGCCGGGAAGCCGCTAATACATCCAACAACACAGTGCCCCTGCTTGAAGACGCCACACGCAGGGAGCTTTATTCCTCTTTAATTGTGGACTGCAGCAACATCAGGTACACAAACTAAATCCCTTGTTCAAAGCCCGAAGCGTTTCGGACAATTACGATGTCCTTGTTCACAGGCATACATCAGGGGGACACCAGCCATCTCGAGGAACGCCTTTTTGAAGGCTCTCCAAAGTCCCGCCCCTGTGGGCGTGTGGCACATTAGTCAGTCATGCACCTAATAAATCATCCATTCAGAAACTCATACACCTACTCATTCTTCAATACACCTGGGCATATAGATATATAAAACATATTTAAACTTTTTAGAAACACTCAGTCACCAGAGAAATTCGGCCGTTATAGTTATTTGTCATCAGTCACTGATGTCATTTGAGATGTCATCAGTGATGTCATGAGTGATGTCACTGACCATGTCATGAGTGATGTAAAATGTGATATCATCAGCAGTGCATTGTGGGGGCGCGCGTTATAGTTAGCTCAACTAACTATAACGGCCAAATTTCTCTGGTTTTGTACGAGTGAAATGTCCAACTAACTATAACGTCCCTGAAACCTGTGGTTTTTTCACTGAATTTCAAAGGTTTTTTAAATGCTAATTACTAACTATAACATCCCTGAAACCTGTGTTTTTTTAGTGAATTTCAAAGGTTTTTTAAATGCTAATTTCTAACTATAACATCCCTGAAACGTATGGTTTTTTCAGTGAATTTCAAATATTTTTAAATGTTAATTTCTATTGTAATGTCCAAAAAATGCTTTTTCTAAATTTTTAAACTTTTATAAAAATACTGTGATGTTTTCTCTTTTTTTAAATATGAATTTACATTTTTTATTTTTTTTAAAAAGTGGATTCGTGTACCGATCATGTACCAGTCACGGTGGGTGCGCTAATCCAAGAATTTTTGCCACCATATTGGTTAAGTCGTGTACGATGCGCGTTGGGTATGCGGAGGGTGCGCAGTTCTTGACCCCGCGCAATGTCACGTACGTATTTCCGGGGGTCGCGCCAGGTGCGCTAATGCATCGCAAATTTTAACGTTTTAAAAGTACATGTATATAACTTTAATATGTATATTATACCAAGAGATTATTTTACATAATTGTAAATATCGTATATTTGTAACTGGAATAAAGATATATTATTGTTAAATATATTTTTCGGGAATCACGTCGGGTGCGCACTGGTTGCGCGCCGGGTGCGCGAATCCCATGTGACTTCAAAAGAAAGTATTTCATTGGTTAAGAAGCTTTCTATTCTTGGACTTGCAGGACCCCACCCAATTTTTTTATTCTTCCAGGAGCATCTTTTCAAGAAACACCTCTTGTGTTTTCTGTGCCTCTTTATTTGATTTTTTGGTGTTTTTTTCCAAGAAAGGAAATGGCATCGCAAAATCCACCACAGGATATTCCTGCAGATGAAGAGGAACTGGAAGATCCCATTAAGAAAAGGAAAGAGAGTATTGTGGGGACTTTCTTCTCCATACCAGCAGGAGAGAAGAAGGTGAACTCGCGCAAAGTCACCTGCACTGTGTGTCAGAAAGTTTTATCTCGCGGATCAGAAAAGAAGTATTGTTGCGGGATTTCATCTATGATGAAACACCTTCAGACGATGCACCCAAAATGTTTTTTCAATCTTTTGTTTTAAAAAAAAACCAAAAATTAATAAAAGAGTTAAAAAAACACAAAAGAAATTAAAAACAAAAAAAGAAGAAAAAAATGGTTCTTTTTAGAACCGCCTAATTGGTTAAAAATAGACAAACTTGTATGTGTTCTATGAATGACTGCAAGGGTAATGTCTGAGTCATTGTATGAGTGAATAAGTACTGTTTGAGTGAATGAATGAGTGCTGCAGTATTGCCTGAGTCATTGGATGAGTGCATGGATAGTGTTTGAGGGAATGGATGAGTGCAGCAGTAGTGCCCGAGTGATTGCATGAGTGCATTGGTAGTGCCTGGCTTATTGCATGAGTGCAGGGGTAGTGCCTGGGTGATTGGAAGAGTGCATCGGTAGTGCCTGAGTGCATGGATAAGTACATGGCTAGTGTTTGAGGGAATGGATGTGTGCAATAGTAGTGTCTGAGTGATTGGATGAGTGCATGGGTAGAGGCTAAGTGCATGGATGAGTGCATCGGTAGTGCCAGGGTGAATGGAGGAGTGCATGTGTAGTGCCTGAGTGCACGGATGTGTGCATGGGTAGTGTTTGAGGGAATGGATGAGTGCAATACTGTGTGTGAGTGATTGTATGCGTGCATGGGTAGAGCTAAAGTGCTTAGATGAATGCATGGGTAGTGTTTGGGTGATTGGAGGAGTGCATGGGTAGTGTCTGGGTGCATGGATTAGTGCATGGGTAGTGTTTGAGGGAATGCATGAGTGCAGCAGTACTACCTGAGTGATTGCATGAGTGCATGGGTAGAGCCTGAGTGCATGGATGAGTGCATGGGTAGTGTCTGGGTGATTGGAGCAGTGCATGCATAGTGCCTGAGTATATGAAGCAATGCATAGGTAGAGCCTGGGTGCATGGATGAGTGCATGGGTAGTGCCTGGGTAATTGAAGGAGTGCATGGGTAGTGCCTGAGTGCATGGATGAGTGCATGAGTAGTGTGTGAGGGAATGGATGAGTGCAAGAGTAGTGTGAGTGATTAAATGAGTGCATGGGTACAGTCTGAGTGCATGGGTTTTGCTTGAGGGAATGGATGAGTGCAAAAAAGACTGCCTGAGTGATTGGATGACTGCAGTGTAGTGCCTGGATAATTGGAGGAGTGCATAGCTTGTGACTGACTGATTGCATGACTGCAGGGGTCATGTCTGGGTGATTGGAGGAGTGCATGGGTAGTGCCTGAGTGCATAGGAACTGCCTGCATGATTGGAGGAGTGCATGGGTAGTGCCTGAGTGATTGGATGAGTGAATGGGTAGTGTTTGAGAGAATGGATGAGTGCATGGCTAGTGTCTGAGGGAATGGATGAGTGCAATAGTAATGCCTGGGTGATTAGAGGAGTGCATGGGTAGTGCCTGAGTGATTCGAGGAGTGCATGAGTAGTGCCTGAGTGCATGGATGAGTGCATGGCTAGTGTTTGAGGGAATGGATGAGTGTAATAGTAGTGTCTGAGTGATTGGAGGACAGCATGGGTACTGCCTGAGTGATTGCATGAGTGCATGGGTAGAGTCAGACTGCATGGATGAGTATATGAGTAGTGCCTGCATGATTGGAGGAGTGCAGGGGTAGTGTCTAGGTGATTGCATGAGTGCAGGGGGAATGTCTGGGTCATTGGAGGAGTGCATGGGTAATGCTTAAGTGATTGCATGAGTGCAGGGGCAATGTGTAGGTAATTGGAGGAGTGCATGAGTAATGTCTGGCTGATTGCATGAGCGCAGGAGTAATGTCTGGGTGGTTGCATGACTGTAGTGGTAGTACCTGGGTGATTGTAGTAGTGCATGGATCGTTCCTGGACAATTTCAAGAGTGCAAGGGTAGTGCCTGGGTTATTGCACAAGTGCACAGGTAATGACTGGGTGATTGCATGAGTGCATAAGTAGTGTCTGGGTGATTGGAGGACTGCAAGGGAAGTGCCTGGTTATTCCATGAGTACATAGGTAGTGCCTGGGTGAATGGAGGAGTGCATGAGTAGTATGTGGGTGATTGCATGAGTGCTGGGGTAATGTCTGGGTGATTGGAAGAGTGCAAGGGTAGTGCCTGTCTGATTGGAGGAGTGCATAGCTAATGTATGGGTGATTGCATTAGTGCAGGGGTAATGTCTGGGTGATTGGAAGAGTGCATAGCTAATGCATAGATAATTGCATGACTACAGAGGTAATGTCTGGGTTATTGGAGTAGTGCATTGATAGTGCTTAGGTGATTGGAGGAGTGCAAGAGTACTGCCTGGGTTATTGTATGACTGCATAGGTAGTGCCTGAGTGATTACATGAGTACAAGAGTAGTGCCTCTGTGATTGGAAGAGTGCAAGGGTACTGCCTGATTGATTATATAAGTGCAGGAATAGTGCCTGGGTGATTGAAGGAGTGCATGGGTAATGCCGAGATGATTGCATGAGTTGAAAGATAATGTCTGGGTGATTGGAGGAGTGCTTGAGTAATGTTTGAGTGATTGCATGAGTGCAAAGGTAATGTCTGGGTGATTGGAGTAGTGCATTGATAGTGCTTAGGTGATTGGAGGAGTGCAAGAGTACTGCCTGGGTTATTGTATGACTGCATAGGTAGTGCCTGAGTGATTACATGAGTACAAGAGTGGTGCCTGGGTGATTGGTGGAGTGCAAGGGTACTGTCTGATTGATTATATAAGTGCAGGAATGGTGCCTTGGTGATTGAAGGAGCACATATGTAATGCCTAGGTGATTGCATGAGTTGAAAGGTAATGTCTGGGTGATTGGAGGACTGCTTGAGTAATGTTTGGGTGATTGCATGAGTGCAGGGGTAATGTTTGGGTGATTGCATTAGTGTAGTGGTAGTGCCTAGGTGATTGGAGGAGTGCATAAGTAATGTCTGGGTAATTTTATAAGTGCATGAGTACTGGCTGGGTGATTGGAAGAGAACAGTGGTAGTGCCTGCGTGATTGGAGGAGTTCAAAGGTAGTGCCTGCCTGATTTTATAAGTGCATTGGTAGTGACTGGGTGATTGGAGGAGTACAGGGGTAGTACCAGTGTGATTGGAGGAGTGCAAGGGTAGTGCTTGGGTGATTATATAAGTGTATGGGTAGTGGCTGGGTGATTCAAGGAGTGCATGGATAATGCCTGGGTGATTGCATGAGTGTAGAGATGATGTGTGGGTGATTGCACAAATGCATCGGTACTGCCTGAGTGTTGGAAGAAGTGCATGAGTAATCTTTGGTGATTGCATCTGTGGAGGGGTAATGTCTGGGTGATTGGAGGAGTGCATGAATACTACCTGCATGATTGAAGGAGTGCAAGGGTAGTGCCTTGGTGATTGGAAGAGTAAATAATTACTGCATGGGTGATTGTATTAGTGCAGGGCTAATGTCTTGGTGATATAATAAGTGTATAGGTACTGGCTAGGTTATTGGAAAAATACATGGATATTGCCTGGGTGATTGGAGGAGTGTGGTAATAGTGCCTAACTGTATACATGAGTGCATGGCTAGTGTTTAAAGGATTGGATGAGTGCCGTAAAAGCAACTGTAAACATTATTTCACATTATCATGCAGATTATATTATTTCATCTTACCTTTTTTACTAATGTAGATACAAAACTCTTTGGAACTATTTTACAGTAGTTTTGTTGTAATCTGTATTTAAAATTTAAAATCTTTTCAAACTTCACCATTACCTTCTGTAAAAAGAAGAAGAAAAACTGTTATTGAATATAATATTATAGTTTTAAGATCACATCATAATTTTAGAATTACATAACATTTTCACTTTCCCTTTTTTGCTGTTCTCAGATTCTCCTGAATTTCACCATACACAGTGATTTCGATGTAGATCATCATACAAAAGCAGGGGGAAAAAAACAATCATCGGAGATTGAAAATAAAACCCCAAATCAGCATTGAGCGTTATTTAGAACAAGTATAACTATCTGTTTACCTATCTACAGTTTCTAAATTACATTCTTCAACATCATTGCAGTGTGTCTATCCTTTATTGCACTTTAAATACACAGTATAGTGTCCAGATGTTGTAGTAGGTCCATCCTGGAAAATAATAGCAACTGCTTTAAAAGTTCTTCCTGAAATTGACACTTGACTTGCCACAAAAGTTTTGATTTTGGTTTCCAATTTTGTTCCATTTGCTCTACAACGTTGTAGCATTAAAATGACATATTTTCCATATCTGTCTATATATAATGTTGACAACATGTCTGATTTACAACGAGAAAATTTCATATCTTGATTAGCTGTTTTTACTAATTTGTTAAAAGGCAGTGATTTGCAATCTGGTATTGTCAAATATATGAATCGTTCAGTGTCTATTTCAGTGGTAGAAGAAAATGAACACTCTTCACATTTATGATCCCATCTGTAACTTAGTCCAAGCAAATTTTCAATTTCTATTCCTTCATCTTCCAATACTGCAAGCATAAACATAAGAAATTCGTGTACATCTTGTTGTATATTAAGTGTAAATTGCGAAGAACCAGTACATATATCCAAAAGATGCCGAATGCCAGAAGCAGTATGGATTTTAGTTCTAACAGTTACAAACTTTTGAAAAATATAACGTAATAAAGAGCAGAATCTTTTTTCTCGATTTTCCATAATTTCATGATGAAGATCTTCTAGATAAAAGACAACATTCACAATTACATTAGCATAGCAGTTGATACCGAAACTATTTTCTAACTGGTATCCTACAATATCATCAACAGTGTCCATTTTCATCTTCTTTGCAGTTTCATCATTCTCTTGAATTGTTTTCTTTTTTTGAATCAGACTAGAATGTTTCTCATATTTCCATTTCGGACATACTACATGTTTCTCATATATGGGATATTCGCCTAAGTTTGGAGCATAAAGTCTTCTTAACCGATTGTACTCTCTTACACAATTTGCATCAGCACTAATCTTTTTCTCATCAAAATCAATCAAATACAAACCAGATAATGTTCTTACTCAAGACAATGCAACGTATGCCATGCCTTCTTTAAACAATGTACTTCCAATATCTACCAAAGCACTGTCTACACTTAAACCTTGAGATTTATGAATGGTTACTGCATATGCTAAAGAAAGAGGAAACTGTTTTCTACGAACATACAAGTCTTTTACAAGCAAAAACGAAGAGCACAACGTCCAATCTGTTTTACCTCTTCAATCTGATCAAATTTAATCTTCAAAAATTCAATTCCATCTCTGTTCTGATAAATAACAAAATCAACAACTTTTCCCATTGCTCCATTTACTAAACCTTTTTCTACATCCAAATTACGCCGTAAAATTACCCGAAAGTTTACACATACATATAAAGTCTTTTCTAAACCAACAGTCTTAGATACTGACTCTGAGACAAGAATAGTAACTCCTTTGTGTTCCATTTTACCAATGGCTTCCATTTTCACTATTGGTTGTCTTTCCAGTTTCAAAAGTTCTTGATTGAATGTAGAACACTCTTGCAGTGTTGGCATTAGGCAAACTATAGACTTCTTTTCTCCAATATTTTTGTACATTATTTCAGCTGCAATGTTTTCATTTCCAAACAAGTTCGTTAGTAGACAACTTTGTAAAGCTTCTTTACCATGTTTTGTCAAAACACCAATTCTTATATCTTGAAGAATGTTTCCATAATGTTCATCACTTGCTTGTCGCATATTCTTAATAAGTTTCTTATTTCCGGAACGGACGGTTTACTACCCACTTTGTTATCAGACTCACCGTACACTGGCCCTTATCAAGGAGGCCCACGCAGCTTAGATTTCACATATATTTTGTCTCTCCCAGGACCAACATTTTATGCCCTGAAGAAGTTCATTTTTATGAACGAAACGCGTTGGCTGGTATATTTGTATTTGGACACCTATGAAAATAAAGGATTGTTTAAGACAACTCTAACAAAACTATACGAACTAGTGACTTATTTGATTAACAACCTTTTTAATATCGAGCGGTGCACCACTCCAACAATCTGGGTTTATTCTTAATAAGTTCTTTATATTCAAAATGAGACCAAATGTTCACATTTCCAATACTTCCCAAAGATTTCATAGTGTCTTCATGGACAAGTGTTTTAAAAACTGGTTGTCCTTTCACAGGAGTAAGTTGTAGTAGATCGCCGAATACAATTACATGTTTTCCTCCAAATAAAACATCATAATCTGTTTTTAAAATCTGTTGCATTCTTAAATGTACAAAGGCAAGCATTAAGTTTGAGAACATGCTCACCTCATCAATAATTATAAGTTTCATTTTCTTCAGTACTCTTGAGACTTCATCACAAGCTTCTCCAGATGGCTTCTGATATTCCAACTTATTTTCATGTTCAACTGGTAGCATGAGTAATCGATGTAATGTAATCCTTTTAATGTTGTGTGCTGCTAACCCAGTTGGAGCGGTTACAACACAAGATAAATGTGATTCAGTGGTTTTGTGTAGATTACTGGTCAAAACTTTAATCAAGAAACTTTTTCCTGTTCCAGCTTGCCCACTGATATACATTCGAATAGGTTTAAATGATGTGCATTGGCATTCTTTTTTTTCATTCAGTAAACCATGCTGTATCTGTTGTGTCACTTGCTGATGTATTTCTTTTTGTTCAATATTTAGTTGTTCTTCCAAGTTTCCCAACTAAATAATATCCTGTTGTGCTTGTTGCATTGCCGTTTCTACTTCATTCATGGCTATTGCTGCTTCATTTTCAAGAATTGGTTGTCCTAATGGATCTTGACTTAGTGGAGCAGAAAATTGACTATCTTGAGAACTGTCTCTAGCTATTTCAGCTGAAATAGAAGTTTCTTGTTCAATCTCTTCATTTAACATTTGTAGATAATTTGGAAAAATTGTGCATTGAATGCTATCTTTACATGCATTAAAAGAATCTTCATCGCAGTCAAAATCTCCAAGTAATTCCATTTCACTACGCCAAGGCTTGAAAAGTTGCAGAAGTGCTAAATAGAAAAATTCCTTTTATCTGGAGTTTAGCAACTGAGTTTCCTGTGGTTAATAAGATTTCCTTTGGCATGTTTTACCAAACATCCATCACATCCAATTACTGCATATTTTTCTTCATTTATATTTTCTGTAACATTTTTCTTAAAACTGTAATGTTGCAGTACTTCATAGAGACATATGTTTTCCAGATGTGGACTTCTTTTAGGATAGTACGTATCCAACATATTAGTTTTAACAATATCTGTACTTTCTGGTTCGTTCAATGCTAAGTATTACATTTCTTGTACAGATTTCAATACTCGATTTCGTGTTGCAGCAAGACCTAGATTTACCCAAATGATTCCTCTTGACTTTGAATATAAACTTGCAGAGGTCAACCGATCCGAACATTCGTAGGATCCAATCTCTCGATGGGAAAGCATCTTCAAACTAAAGCTGTACAATTTGTTACTAAGAGTCTTCTCTTGTGAAATTTCTTCCCACATTTCTTTCAACTCTGTCTTTTCAGATTTGGTTATATGTGACGTATAATAGCGAGCAACAGCAATCAAATTATCTGCAACATACTGGATATCCATATTTGCATTCCACATTCTCAAAATCACTGGTTTGTTGTCATTAATATACTTAAAATCTTCAGTTCTTTTTATGTTGTAAGTATTCATCGGAGATTTTTGAGTTATAGTATGCCTTACTGCTGACATGAAACTGTTGACTCTTCCTTTTGAAATTACTGGACGTGGGAATCCAAAATGACATTTTGTATAAAAATTTCCCTTTGACTTGTATTTCCGTCAACAATATTTTCCCCATCGATGTCTTTGAAACCGTAAAACTTGTTGTCTCAAGTTGTTTTCTCCTCCTTCTTCTGGAATGGCACAGGTAACATACTCTTCAATGAAAGACAAAACACTTTCATCAGTATCAGTTCCAAATTTTGGTGCATTCTTGATCCGTAACAGCATGTGTATATGAGGTGCACTACTGGCTTGGTACTCCTTTCTCCAAAAGAAATCAATAACTTCTCCAAGAGGTGGATTATTTTTATTGCAGATAAAAGACATCATAGCTTGAAACCTATGATTAAAATATCTGCACACATTTACAGGATCCAAGGAACACAGTTCTCCAGCTGTCTTCATTTCAATGTCTTTTACATTTGAATTGCTTGTCATAGAAATTCAAGTAAATCGTACCATGCGTACTCAGCACAGCTAAGCGTAACAAACCACGTAGGGGTTCCTAATTTCCTTAACATACATTTAAGTTCTCCGGGACGACGATACCAATACTCATTAGTACCACGTTGACACGCCATCAAATTAGTTAACTGAGATTCTAAATGATCGTCTCTTTGTTGAACTTTGTCCAAAAATTCCTTTGCAGAAAGATGTGTAAGATGAACTGCTGTTTTTAATATGTGGTTCACTGCATATGAAAGTCCAGACAAGTCACTTTCAAACAGAAGATGAAATAAATATGGAATACACTGTCAAAATCTTGGATCTTCTGAGTACAATCTTGTACGATATTTTGAAGCTGGAATCTGTACTGGTCGTTCATCATATCGTCCACCTTTTCCAGAGGTGGATCCCGACAGACACAAGAAGAACAGTCACCCAGGCCCTCGTCAGCAGCAGACTTGACTATGGGAACGCCCTCTACGCGGGAGCCCCGGCCAAGCTCATCAAGCGACTGCAACGCATACAAAACGCCTCCGCACGCCTGATCCTCGATGTACCACGCCACAGCCACATCACCCCCACCTGAGGAACCTGCACTGGCTCCCCGTCGACAGGAGAATCTCCTTCAAACTCCTCATCCACGCACACAAGGCACTCCACAAGACTGGCCCAGCCTACCTCAACAGACGACTCCTCTTCTACGTCCCCAACCGCCAACTCCCCTCCGCCGACCTCTCCCTCGCCACCGTCCCTCGCATTCTAAGAACCACCACCGGCGGCAGATCCTTCTCCCACCTCGCCGCCAAGACGTGGAACACCCTTCCACTAAGCCTACGACAGACCCAAGACCTGCTGACCTTCAGGAGGCTACTCAAGACCTGGTTGTTCGACCAGTAGCAGCACCCCCCCCTTTTTTTTCCCCAGCGCCTTGAGACCCTCGCGGGTAAGTAGTGCGCTTTACAAATTCTGTGATTGATTGATTGATTGAAGAGCTGTGGAAAACAATGAGCTTCCAAACTTTTTTCCCATTCACTCACGGGAGTTCCCTTCGCTTTCTTCATTTGGAATAATTCAATAGTGATTCCTATCACTTCTTTTGAATGTAGAGGATGTATACTATAATGTTCATAAATTTCTTCAGTCCTCGAGTTGTCCACTTTTTCTATTTGGCCAGTTGAAATTTCTCTTTTGTACAAGATATAATGTACTCTTCTGAAGTTTGGTGACATCTACTAACTCTTGCCATATTTTCTGACTCTTTGTTGGTACACCATTAACTAGAATAACTACAGGTTCACTTTCCTCTCTCTCTACACCAACAGTTTCAATATTTTTCTTAAAATCTAAAGGTAAATACACAACTCTTCCTTTTAAACCTCTTTGTAAATCTGTTGGAGGCAGCGAACCTGTTTTAGGCTCCATACGAAATATAGCCTGAAACGGGTGCACAGATTGAATAAGAATGGACTCATACGTATTTAAATCTACCAGTTCCAGAGGAATAGCTACCAACTCTAGGTTATTATGTACAGCTCTAGCTGGCATTTTGTTCTCTTCTAATTTGTTGTAACAATATTTACAAATACGTTGATCACTATCCAATTCAAAATGACCTTCCACCTACAAATAAGCACCAAATTGCTCCCTCTTATCATTGTTTTCCTTTTCACTTTCTAAATACAGATCTACATTCCTAGTTTGACTTCTATAGTGAGTACGTCGACAACAAATACAAACATAGTTTGGTTTTTCACAAGAAACTACCTTAAACTTTGTAATTTCTTCTGCAAACTTCTCAGTAGTGCTATCTTCCACCTCTTCTTCAACACCTGCACTTATCAAAGTCTCACTTTCTCTACACTCCTCTTGAGGACCAAAGAAACGAAACTGAATCACAGAAACTTTTTTTACATCGGGCACTGAACCATGCAAAAGAGCTGTGTTTATTTCACTTAAAGATAATGCAGGACTTTTACGTAGTACAATCTTCTTACTAACTTCCGCATTTCTGAGTGATGTACTGCTAACATTCTTAAATGATGAAAAGTACTTCGACACACTTTTCTAGAAAGACAAGCCAGAGAATGACCCTGCAAGTTAGTATATTTTCTCACTTTACAAGGATCTAGTCCTTGCAACATCTTAATCTTCTGTTTAACACTTTTTTACCATAAACTCATAAGAAATTTCGTAATATATCAATAGATTCCTGTCGTATACTACAATTACTACTACAATCCCACTTATACACTGGAGCTTGTGTACGTCTCCCTTGAACTTCTTCAACTATTACTTCTTCCACATTTCTAGGAACCATCTTTTCTTTTTCAATCGGACAACCGTTTTTAACCTCATAACAACGACCACTGGTATCAACTGCATGAACTAATGTATTTTGTTGAAAATAGCTTTCTTCATTAAAAAAGGTTCAGTACTAGAAGTGTGCTTCCATTCACCCGAAAACTGTTTGCAAAAGTTAGTTCTATTAACCAGTCTTTTTCTTTTACTTTTCTCCTTCATAAAGTGCATTGTTGTTTTATTCAAAGTTTTCATTCTCTTCAATACTAATATAAACAATTTTCTTTTCAATTCAAAAGCATTTTCAACTACACTTTCAATCTGTTGTTTCTTCTTGTAAAATGCTGATTTTCTTTTATATTTTTGCAATCTTTCAATAGATTTTGTATTACTTTACTTTTATACATTCTCTTTCCAATGTCTTTATATTCTTTCATCCTTCTTTCAACATAGATTGTTTTCCTATAACCTGATTTTCCATTATTTTGTCCTTTTTTAGTTTCCTTCTTATTGGTTGTACTATTTTTCTTTTTCTTTTCATCATTTTGAAAATTCATTACGTTCTTTAAAAGTCTTTTAACAAATTCTTTAGTTCTCTTACCAGAAGTCTTTTTCTTCAATGTCACATATTGTACTTCATCTAATTTCTGCTTTTCTCTTTCCTTTAAATAGTACTGGTTTTTTTTTTTCTTTTCTTTTGATCTTATCTTGCCATACTCAATCTTTATTAGTAATAATGGTGAATATCTGAAAACAAACACAAGTTTAAATAGTTTCATTAAATAATTTAATATTATTAAAATAATTATATTCAAATATTCTCATGTATAAATAAAGAAATATTTTAATTGCATTGCAAAGCTATGTCAGACACTGCACAATTCCTACAATAAGACATCACAACCTATACAACAGAATCACAGAGCACAACTAAAGGATTTCTCTACTGCTACCCAAATCATATCTAAAGTGCAGTCTATCAACTTTTAAGGCCTGCATTATATTGTGATTGAGGTATGTGTCTACTTGCACATATATTCTCATATGTGTCATACATTTGAAGATGCTTTATATATAAAATAGAAGTATACATATATTTGTATGCTTCTTTTATATATAGTACACTAGCAAAAGTACAGACTCATCCATGCATGGTTTCAGAAAGAAGATGAAACTTACACCAAAAATATGTGAAAGGTTGCTGCTTTGTTTTTGCCTATATCAATGGCTAACTATTGCCCCTATCTATATCCTTCTTCCCTCTTTCTACACCTCTATTCCCTCTTTCCCCACCCCTGTTCTGTCTTTCTACACTTTTCTTCACTCTTTCTACACCTGTCTTGAATGTTTCTGCACTTCTTTTGTCTATTTCTACAACTCTCTTGCCTCTTTCTGTACTTCTCTTGGCTCTTTCTGCAGCTCTGTTGCTTCTTTCTGAACCTCTCTTGCCTCTTTCTGCACCCCTCTTGCCTTTTTGTGCACCTCTGTTGCTTCTTTCTGCACTTCTCTTGCTTCTTTATGCACCTCTCTTGCTTCTTTCTGTTGCCTCTTTCTGCACCCTTCTTCCGTCTTTGTGCATCTCTGTTGCCTCTTTCTGAACCCCTCTTGCCTCTTTCTGCACCTCTGTTACTTCCTTCTCAACTTCTCTTTCTTCTTTCTGTACCTCTCTTACTTCTTTCTCTAACCCTGTTGCCTCTTTTTGCACCCGTCTTCCCTTTTTGTGCACCTCTGTTGCCTCTTTCTGCACCCCTCTAGCTTCTTTATACACTCCTGTTCCCTCTTTCTGTACCTCTGTTCCCTCTTTCTGC
This sequence comes from Calotriton arnoldi, assembly GCA_963921515.1. Lineage (NCBI taxonomy): Eukaryota > Metazoa > Chordata > Amphibia > Caudata > Salamandridae > Calotriton > Calotriton arnoldi. The sequence continues at coordinate 201,834 of CAWUFW010002581.1, forward strand.
ACCCCTTATGCCTCTTTCTGCACTTCTATCGCTTCTTTCTGCAGTTCTCTTGCCTGTTTCTCTACCTCTCTTCTCTCTTTCTGTACCCCTGTTCCCTTTTACTGCACCCCTCTTGTCTGTTTCTGCACCTCTGTTGATTCTTTCTGCACTAGTCTTCCTTCTTTTTCCACCTTTCTTACAAATGTTGACACTCCTCTTGCTTCTTTCACCATACCTGTTTCTCCTTCTTCACCTCTGTTAGTTCTTTCTACACTACTCTTGCTTCTTTATACACCCCTATTGCTTCTTTCTACACCCCTCTTCCCTCTTTCTATACCTCTCTTCTCTCTTTCTGCACCTCTGTTGCTTTTTCTGCACTTCTCTTGCCTCTTACTCTACCCCACTTGACTGTTTCTGCACCTCTCTTCCTTCTTTGTGCAGTTCTCCTGCTTCTTTGTACACTACTAATACTTCTTCTGTACCACTGTTGCCTCTTTTTTACATCCTTCTTCCCTTTTTATGAACCTCTCTTGCCTCTTTCTGCAACCGTCTTGCCTCTTTATGCACCCCTGTTTCTTCTTTCTACACCCTTCTTCCCTCTTTGTGTACCTCTGTTGCCTCTTTCAGCACTCCTCTGGCCTCTTTCCGTACCTCTCTTGCTTCTTTCTGCACCTCTCTTGCTTCTTTCTCCACTTCTCTTACCTCTTTCTCTACCCCACTGCCCTCTTTCTGCACCACCCTTACTTTTTTCTCCACTACTCTTGCTTCTTTCTGCACTTCTGTTACTCTTTCTGCACCCCTCTTACCTCTTTTTACATCCTTCTTCCCTGTTGCTGCACTTCTCTTGAATTTTCTACACCCCTGTTTCCTTTTTCTGCACCTCTGTTCATTCTTTCTAAACCTCTCTTGCAAATTTCTATACCTCTCTTCGCTCCTTGTGCACCCTTCTTGCACTTCTTTTGCCTGTTTGTGCACTTCTCTTGCCTCCTTCTGCACCTCTGTTACTTCTGTCTGCACTTCTCTTGCTTCTTAGTTATTTATTTTGACTATATTCAATACCTAATTACTAGAAAATGGTAAAGCAGCAGCACCAGAAAAGTAATATTTAACATATAATAAGTGACAAATTAGTGATTATGATACTTTGTAAGACTCTCTGGAAAAATTCACTTGAAATGCACTAAATAAATCTAACTGTCTCTCTGAAATATGAAGTGCACTCTCTCAACTTTTAACGTATTAATGGTCTTCTGTTTAAGATATGTATGAACTTGGACGTGTATTGTGATATGTCTTATACATCTGAACATACTACACATATAAAACACAAGTATACATCTATTTGTATCTTTCTTTGATATATGATACTACTAACAAAAGATACAGACATATGCATGCATGTTTTTAAGAAGATTGTGAGACTTACACCAGAGACATATCAAATATTGCTGCTATATCTTTCACTAGGCCCAACACCCTATGTAGTCATAGAATGATAAAGCAGCAGCACAAAAGTGAGGTTTAAGGCATATTAAGAGAAGAATTAATTAGAACGCTACTTTCTATCAGTACACTTCAAGTATACCACATAATTTTCATTATCTACTACAAATCTGAACAGCAATGTGTCAATGTGTCAAGTTTTAAGGTCTGCATAGTATTGTAACTAAGGTATATCTCTACTTTTACATGTATTTTGATACATATGCATCTGAAGATGCTTCACATATAAAACACAAGTATACATTTAATTATATATTACTTTAATATATGATATTGCTACCAAAATGTACAGAAATATGTACAAACGGTTTCCGCAATATGTTAAGAGTTACAGCTAAGATATATGATAGGTGTATCTCAGTGATTACATGACTCCATGGGTAGTGCCTAGATGATTGTATGAGTGCAAAGGTAATGTCTGTATAATTGCAAGAGATTGCATACTAATTAACTGAATGCATAAGTGCAGACATAGAGACTGTGTGCATGGATAACGGCATGAATAGACCCAGAATGCATAGATGAGTGTATAAGTAGTACCTACATACATGAATTAGAGGTCTGCATGAGTACTAACTGAGTGATTGAAGAAGTGCATAGGTAATGGTTGGTTGGGTGATTACATAAGTGCATGGCTACTGCCTGGGTGATTGAAGAATTGCATAAGTAATACCTGGGTGATTACATGAGTGCAAAGATAATACCAGTGTGATTAGAGCAATGCACAGATACTGCCTTGGTACATCAAAGAATGCATGGATACTGCCTGACTGATTGTAACAATGCAAAGGTAGTACCTGGGTGATTACATGAGTGCAAGGGTTGTGCCTGGGTCATTACATAACTGCATGTGTAGTGGCTGGATGACTGAAGAAGTGCTTTGGTAATGCCTGTCTGATTGCATGATTGCAGGGATAATGTCTAGATGATTGCATGAGTGCAGGGATACTGCCTGGGTAATTCCATGAGTGCAGGGATACTGTCTGAGTGAATGCATGACTGCAGAAGTAGTGCATGTGTGATTGTATGAGAACAAGAGTAGTGCCTTGGTGATTGGAGGAGTACTAGGGTAGCCCCTGGGTGATTGCATAAGTGCATATGTAGCGCCTGAGTGATTTTATAGCTGCATGGGCACTGGCTGTGTGATTGGAAGAGTGCATAGATACTGACAGAGTTATTGGAGGAGTGCAAGGGTAGTGCCTGGGTGATTGAACCAGTGTATAGGTAATGCATTGGTGATTGCATGAGTGCAGGGGAAATGTCTGGGGGATTGCAGGAGTACATAGGTAATGCCTGGATGATTGCATGAGTCCAGTGGTAATGTCTGGGAGACTACAGGAGTAGATAGGAAGTGGCTGGGTGATTTTATAACTGCAAGAGTACTGCCTGGGTGATTGCAGGACTACTGTTGTAGTGCCTGAGTGATTAAAGGAGTGGAAGGGTAGTGCCTGAGTGATTATATATGTGCATAGGTAGTGGCTGGGTGATTAAAGGAGTGCAAGGGTAGTGCCTGAATGATTGCATAAGTGCAAGGATAGTGCCTGAGTGATTGCATGACAACAAGGATAGTGCCTGGATTATTGGAGGAGTACTAGAGTAGTACCTGGGTGATTGCATAAGTGCATAGGAAGTGCCTGAGTGATTTAATAAGTGCATGGCTACTGCCTAAGTGATTGCAGGAATGCATAGATACTGACAGAGTGATTGGAGGAGGGAAAGTGTAGTGCCTGGGTGATTGAATCACTGTATAGCTAATTCATTGGTGATTACATGAGTGCAAAGGTAATGTTTGGGGGATTAGAGGAGTACATAGGTAATGCCTAGGTGATTGCATGAGTGCAGAGGTAATGTCTGGGGGATTACAAAAGTACATAGGAAGTGCCTCAGTGATTTTATAAGTGCATGGGTACTGCCTAGGTGATTTTATAAGTGCATGGCTACTGGCTGAGTGATAAAGTAATTATAGGGATAGTGCTTCTGTGATTGAAGGAGTGCAAGGGTAGTGCCTCAGTGACTATATAAGTGCATGGGTACTGGCTGGGTGATTGAAGGACTGCAGGGTAGTGGCTGGATGATTGAAGGAGTGCAGGGGTAGTGGCTAACTGATTGCATGAGAACAAAGGTACTGACTCAGTGATTGGAGGAGTACTAAGGTAGTCCCTGGGTGATTGCATAAGTGCATAGATAGTGCCTGAGTGATTCTATAAGTGCATGAGTACTAGCTAAGTGATTGGAGTAGTGCATATATCCTGACAGGGTGATTGGAGAAATGCAAAGGTAGTGCCTGGGTGATTGAATCAGTGATTAGCTAATGCATTAGTGATTGCATGACTGCAAGGATAATGTCTGGGGGATTAGAGGAGTACATAGGTAATGCCTGGGTGATTGCATGAGTTCAGGGGTAATATCTGGGGGACTACAGGAGTACATAGAAAGTACTGGGGTGATTTTATAAGTGCATCGGTACTGCCTAGGTGAAGAGAGTAGTATTGTGGTAGTGCCTCAGTGATTGGAGGAATTCAAAGGTAGTGCGTGGGTGATTTCATAACTGCATGTGTACTGGCTAAGTGATTGGAGGAGTGCATAGATCCTGACAGGGTGATTGCATGAGTGCAAGGGTAGTGCCTGGGTGATTGAACCACTGTATAGCTAATGCATTGGTGATTGCATGAGTGCAGAGGTAATGTCTGGGGGATTAGAGGAGTACATAGGTAATGTCTGGGTGGTTGCATGAGTGCAGGGGTAATATCTAGGGGATTAAATGAGTACATAGGAAGTGCCTGGGTGATTTTATAAGTGCATGTGTACTGACTGGGTGATTGGAGTAGTACTGTGGTAGTGCCTAAGTGATTGGAGGAGTGTAAAGGTAGTGCTTGGGTGATTTTGTAAATGCATAAGCACTGGCTAAGTGATTGGAGGAGTGCATAGATCCTGACAGGGTGATTGGAGGAGTGCGAGGGTAGTGCCTGGGTGATTGAACCACTGTATAGCTAATGAATTGGTGATTGCATGAGTGCAGAGGTAATGTCTGGGGGATTGGAGGAGTACATAGGTAATGCCTGGGTGATTGCATGAGTGCAGAGGAAATGTCTGGGGGATTACAAAAGTACATAGGAAGTGCCTCAGTGATTTTGTAAGTGCATGGGTACTGCATAGGTGATTGAAGGACTACTCTTGTAGTGCTTGAGTAATTGAAATAGTGCAAAGGTACTGCCTAGGTGATTTTGTAAGTGCATAGCTACTGGCTGAGTGATAACATAATTATAGGGATAGTGCTTCTGTGATTGGAGGAGTGCAAGGGTAGTGGCTCAGTGATTATATAAGTGCATGGGTAGTGGCTGGGTGATTGAAGGACTGCAGGGGTAGTGGCTGGGTGATTGAAGGAGTGCAGGGGTAGTGGCTAACTGATTGCATGAGAACAAAGGTACTGCCTGGGTGATTGGAGGAGTACTAGGGTAGTGCCTGGGTGATTGCATAAGTGCATAGATAGTGCCTGAGTGATTTTATAAGTGCATGAGTACTGGCTAAGTGATTGGAGGAGTACATAGATCCTGACAGGGTGATTGGAGAAATGCAAAGGTAGTGCCTGGTGATTGAATCAGTGTATAGCCAATGCATTAGTGATTGCAAGACTGCAAGGATAATGTCTGGGGGATTAGAGGAGTATATAGGTAATGCCTGGGTGATTGCATGAGTGCAGAGTTAATATCTGGGGGATTACAATAGTACATAGGAAGTGCCTAGGTGATTTTATAAGTGCATCAGTACTGCCTACGTGATTGCAGTAGTATTGTCGCAGTGCCAGAGTGATTGGAGGAGTGTAAAGGTAGTGCCTGGGTTATTTTATAAGTGCATGGGCACTGGCTGAGTGGTTACATAATTACAGGGATAGTGCCTGCGTGATTGGAAGAGTGCAAGGTTAGTGCCTGACTGATTATATAAGTGCCTGAGTAGTGGCTGGGTAATTGAAGGACTGCACGGATAGTGACTGGGTGATTGAAGGAATGCAGGGGTAGTACCTGGGTTATTGCTTGACAACAAGGGTACTGCCTGGGTGATTGGAGGAGTACTAGGTTAGTGCCTGGATGATTGCATTAGTGCATAGGTAGTGCCTGAGTGATTTTATAAGTACATGGGTGCTGGCTAAGTTATTGGAGGAGTGCATAGATCCTGACAGGGTGATTGGAAGAGTGCAAGGGTAGTATCTCAGTGATTGAATCAGTGTATAGCTAATGCATTAGTGATTATATGAGTGCAAGGGTAATGTCTGGGGGATTAGAGGAGTACATAGGTAAAGCCTGGTGATTCCATGAGTGCAGGGGTAATATCTAGGGGATTACATGAGTACATAGGAAGTGCCTGGGTGATTTTATAAGTGAATGTGTACTGCCTGGGTGATTGGAGTAGCACTGTGGTAGTATCTGAGTGATTAGAGGAGTGCAACATCCTGAGTACTAGCAGAATACTGAAATCGCAGCACAAAACTGAGGTCTATGACAAGGTGTACACTTTTGTACTGCAGCGTCACAATTCTATAACTATTCAGGGTGTTGGGCGTACCCAAAATAAAGCATCAAACCTACACATGAGTCTGTTATAAATCTCACCATATTCCTGAAACCATGCATGCATATATGTCTACCTTTTGAAATCATCATCATATATAAAAGAAATAAACAAATAGACTGAACTTTACATTTGAAAGACACAGCTACATTTCTGCAGTGTATTTCAAGTGTACCTTTCCCCAGACTCATAGAAAGTAGCCTAATCAGTAATTCTTTCTGCCAACATGTCTTAAAACTCACTTTTGTTCTACAGCGTCACCATTCTACAAATATTGGGCCTAGCCAAACATAAAGCAGCAACCTATCACACGTCTCTACCACAATTCTAACCATATTCCTAAAAGCATGTATGCTTCTATGTATACCTATTGCCAAAAGCATAACACATATTAGAATACATGTGCAAGTAGAAACATAACCACACACACAAGACCATAAAGGCCTTAAAACTTGACAGAGTACACTTAACATTTCAAACACACCTAGATTTATGCTGCAAATTTCAAGTGAACTTTTATACAGACTCTTATAAAGTACCATAATTAATAATTCGTCTCCCAACATATGTTAAACATCACTTTTCTACTACTACTGCTTCACTATTCTAGTACTGATCAAGTATTGAGCATAGCTAACAGCAAAGCAACCCTTCACTTATCTTTGTTGAAAATCTCCCCATTTTTCTAAAAGCATGTATGTATATATCTCTACCTTTCCTAGTATCATCATATATAAAAGAAACATACAAATAGATCTATACCTGTATTTTATAAATCTAGCATCTTCACATGCAAAACACATATGAAAATACATCTGTAAGTACAGACATACCACACTCACAAAACCATGCAGATCTTAAAACTTAAGAAGCTGCACTTCTCATTTCAAATATACACCTAAAATAATGTGACATATTTCAACCATACCTTTCAACAGACTCACACAAAATACCCTAATCACTAATTCCTCTGTCAACATGTTTTAAACCACAGTTTTCAGCTGCAGCTTCACTATTCTGCAACTACTTATGCTATTGGACCTACACAAATATAAACTAGCAACCCTTCACAAGTCTCTGCTGTAAGTCTCACCATATTTCTAAAAGCATGCATGCATATGTGTGTACCTTTTGCTAGCAGCATCATATATAAAAGTAATATACAGATAAATGTATACCTGTGCTTTATACCTCTATCATCTTCAGACGCATAACACGTACCATAATACATGTGCAAGTGGAGACATAAGTCAGTCACAACACCATCCACAGCTCAAAACTTCACAGACTACACTTCAAAATTCAAACAGAAACTGAAAATGATGCGGTATATATGAAATATACCTTTCCACACATCATACAATTTACTCTAATAATTAATATCTCTACAAACATATCTCAAACCTTAGTTTTGTGCTGCTGCTTTACCATTCTACAACTACTTATAATGTTACACCTAGCCAAATACAAAGCAGGAACCCTTCACATGTCTCTGCTAAAAGTCTCACCATAATCCTAAAGGCATGCATGCATATGTCTGTACCAAAACACTATCCACACCTGTAAAATTCACAGAACAAACTTCCAATTTCAAGCAAACACCAAAAATTATGTGGCATATTTCAACTGTATCTCTCTAGATACTTAAAAAAGAAGCCTATTCACTAATACCTTATGTCAACATCTTTTAAACCACACTTTTATGCTGCATCTTCACCATTCTACTACTACTCACAGTGTTGAGCCTACCACATAAAAAGCAACAACACATCTTTGTTATACATCATGCACCTTCAAATGTATAAGACATATGAAAATACATATACAAGTAGAGACAAACTTCAGACACAAGTCCATGCACACCTTAAAACTTGACAGACTGCACTTCCAATTTAAAAGCAACACCTAAAATGATGCGGTATACTACAAATGTACATATCCATACACTAAAATAAACTACCATAATGACTAATCCATCTTCCAATATACATATATTACTATACAGAATCTATTTTAAACAACATTTAACTACAATAAAACAAACTACAATACACATCTCTACATTTAATAATATATTTCAAACATCACAGTTCTTGAATAATTTTTAAACATTAAAAATAAAGCTAATACATAATACACCTCACAAATTTATAACTCATCTTCCAAATTGATTTGTACAATATGAAATACCACAAACTCATAAAAGATTTTCTTATGCACACAATCAATGTAATGCACCACTCTCTACAAGGTAAAACCAGTAATGGCAAACCTTCCCTCTCTTTCTCCACACAAATAAAAGTAAGTAACAAATTACATTGCTTCCTACATAATTTCAAATTGTAAAACACATTTCTATTGGTTAGACATATTAACCCTTACCAACTGACTTCTAAAAGTGACCAAACTGGTTCTGGAAGTTTTTGGAGTTGCGACTCCACCGTGCACCAACGCGATGGAGCCGCGAATCCATACGGGAGTTCAAAAATATACTACAAATAAAAATACCACTATTTTTTAACAACACACCACTTCTAAAGATAGTACTGATTTGGGAAATTATACTTTAATAACATATCACTCATATATAAATTACAACTTCACATTTTAAGTCCACAGTTAAGTTTCAACCCTTCCCCCATTCTACTTAATGCCAGTTTCCATAGTAACAGTTCATGGAACATTCAACTGAACTAACAGGTCACAAGTTCACCATATTTTCAAGTTGAGCACACAACCTTATCCTATCTACTGTACATTTCAAACATTTTTTACTAACCAAAAAGAAACATGCTTTTTAAAGAAAGTAACATGCACCCTATTTTTGAGTGTACAATGTTCTTAAACAGCCAATCAATTCTCTACTTTTTAAAAAACAGCATCTTGTCCACCATTTTAGATACCTCTCATTCTACCAACTGACTACCTCAGCTACAGACATCTTTTCATTACTTCCAGACATCCCTTCAAGATGCTTACAATATGGATTGTTGGGCACAGCTATGTTTTCTGATGCAAAAGGTATGCTGAACGCAGAGGTATTGACAAAGACCTAGCTTTGCAAAATGTGGATATTAAATGGATTGCACAGAGAGGATTAAAGTGGCACCAATTGATGCCTTTGGTTAAAAGCTTTTTGCATCTCCAACCCCCTGACCTCATGATTGTGCACTGTGGTGGCAATGACCTAGGCACATTGACTGGGGTAGAACTAGAAATGCTCATGAAGGATACCTTTGCACAATTGATGTTGCTTTCACCCCAAACTGTCTTTGTATACTCTAATATACGCCAAAGACAGAAATGGAAGTGGTCAAATCAATTCTGTTCACAGGTTGAGAAAGCTAGGAAGACTGTCAATAAAGCTGTTTCTGCTTACCTCAGAGACCATAGGATGGGCTCCTTATATAACAACAATATACGTTTTGATATGGATGACATCTACAGAAGTGATGGAGTACACTTCACGGATCATGGGAACAGAGTCTTTCTCAACAACCTAAAGCTGTGCATCCGCACATACATGTAGCTACAAGAAATTCATAACGAAAACAAGGGCTCTTTTTAGAGCCACCCTATAACACAATAGTGAATCTTATTCTTATTTAAACATACATACTTTTTTTTTCACTTTTAAGGATTCGCGAATCCGTCGTGAAATTGCAAAAGCATGAATTCAATGTACTACAACACAATACACTTTTCAAGTTTAACTATTAATTTTATATATTTTTAACAACTCTATCAATTATAATCTTGTCATTAACTTCAATCACAGTACCTCTTTAAAACAACTTCACAAATACAACACTACCTTCTAAATTATATACTACTAAATGATTAATTTAAGGTGAACTCGTGAATCCAATGTGACGTTACACGGGGAGCCGTGCTTAGAGCCGCGTTGGGGTCGTGACTCCAAAATAGAAAGAAAAAAAATACACCCCACTTCCATTATTCTATATGCGCCCGGGGACCCCATCCCCCGGGGCCTGACAGATTTTTCATTAAAAACAAATTATAGAGGGGGCCGCATGGCCCCTTCCTGAGGCCAATTATGGCCCCGGGGACCCCATCCCCGGGGCCTGGCCAGCCTTTTACATTAAAAAATATATATACGGGAGGGGGCCATGTGGCCCCCCTTCCCTGGGCCACTATTGGCCCCGGGGACCCCATCCCCCGGGGCCTGGCCAGACTTTATTTTTTTTGGAGGGGGGCCACGTGGCCCCCCTTCCCTGGGCCAATAATGGCCCCAGGGACCCCATCCCCTGGGGCCTGGCCTTACGTTGGGGACCGTGGGGGGAGCCCCAATTCCCCCATGGTCCCAGTCGGCTCCCTGCCTCCTGCGGGAGCCGGCATTGCTTTTGGGCAAAGGGAGCTGCAAACATGCAGCTCCCCTTGCCCAAAAGCAATCTGCTTTGCTTCTTGGAAGCGAGAGTAGGTTTCCTGCTCTCACTTCCAAGAACCAAAGCAGTGTTTGCTATGGCAGGGCGGGCCCTGCCATAGCAAACAGCAATGTCCTGGGGGTGGGCACCCCGGGACATTGCAGGAGCCGGCCTTAAGGGGTGGCGGTCCCTAGGGTCATCTAGGGCTCCCCCTCCTAACTATTGTGAAGCTCCGGGGATATTGTGGTCCCCAGGGCCGGGGGTCCGCAACGGACTGCCGCATTTAATGAAGTGCGCGCTGGGGAGGTGGTGGTCCCCGGGGCAGTGTGGGGGGGCTTGAGCACCCCCACATAGTTTTAGAAAGTAGCCCCAGGGAGGTGGCAGTCCCCGGGCTTGGGGGGCCCACGAGGCCCCCCTCCCTAAAATAACAATGCCCCGGGGAGGGGGCAATCCCCGGGGCAGCATGGGAAGGGCAGGTTCCCCCTCCCATGCATTTTTAAAAAAAAACCCGGGTAGGTGGCGGTCCCCGGACTGCGGGGGCCCCCATGGGCCCCCGCTACATATTTGGACATTGCCCCTGGGACCTGGCCCACCCGGGGGCTTATAAAAAACAAAGCGGGGGAGACCACACTTCCTTTTTTTTTTTTTTTTCAACCATATTTGCACACCCAGCGCGAATTCGGCTGATTTATGTTTTAAAAAAATGCTTTTTTGGGCCCTGGGGGTCCTTGTGTGACCCCCTGAGCAGGCCTAGGGGTCAGGGTGTTTCTACCCTGCCCCCTTTTCTTGTTTTTTATCCTTTTTTAAACACATTTCTTGTGACTCGGTTTTACCGAGTCACAAAATGGCTGCCAACACATTCTGGTTTGGACTGTTGGCAGCCAATCAGAATTAAGCTCGTACTCGGGAGGGTTCACAAATCCTCCTCGGTGCTCAGATATCGATATTTTTATTTTTTTAATTTCTCAGCAACTACTGAACGGATTTACACCATTTAAAAAAAGCACGCTTTCTGGACCAAGACCTACCTTTTTGCCAAATTTGGTGTAATTCCGTTCAGCAGTTCGGGCTGTAGCTTTGTCTAAAGTTCCTATGGAAATTAACATGGGGAAAACGCGTTTTGGGACCCCCCTTTTTTCTCGGCCCCCGCTTGACGAATCACCCCGAAACTTATATAAGATATTGGCAAAAGAAAAAATGTTTTTTGAATAGAAACGAGGTCCTAACACTAACTACCTACTTTGACAAATCCTTGCAAAAGTTTCAAAACTAATATGCCAGTCACTTCAGCTGCTGTCTTGAAAATTTCGCGGTGATCTGTCAAGCAGAGGCTGAGAAAAGGGGGGTGTACCAAAATGCTTTTTCTCCTGGTTAATTCCCATAGGATACTTTAGACACGGCTACAGCCCAAACTGCTGAACGGAATTACACCAAATTTGGCAAAAAGGTAGCTCTTGCTCCAGAAAGCACCCTCTTTGTTAAATGGTGTAAATCCGCTCAGTAGTTGCTGAGAAATGTAAAGATTTCTCAGATATACAATTGAGGCTGCGGTAGATCCGCAACCCCTCCCGATCTCGTGCCTGAGATCTGATTGGCTGCCAACACTTCAAACAAGGAAGTGTTGGCAGCCATCTCGTGACTCGGTTGAACCAAGCCTGACAGGCCTGTTGGGCCTGACAGTTCTTCACTGGCGGTGAACGTAGATGAAGTGTCACACATTGAGTTCTGAGTTTTCTAATCGATTTGAATAGATGCTTGGTCACAGTCCACCAAGCCAGGACCTAAGAGTGTGGAACCACGCACAGGCAGATTGACACATGCACCATGGAATTGGTGGTGACATTGAAATTACTACCAACAAGTAGTATTTCCCTGGGAGGATTTAAGACAGACATTTACACTGGCCAGTGATTAGTGGCTACTCAGTTATGGTAATAAGTCAGACGACTATTGTCCTGAGGAGACCCCGAGATTCAATAGGGGTCAAAACGTCGACAATTGTTTCACTTGGTTGTTTTGATCATCAATTCTTTCACATGTTGTGATGTAATATACACACATGCCTTTCTTTGTAAATGCATAGAACCAGTGAACTTTTATATCTTGTGTCTCATGAGTATAATTTGTATTTGTTTCTCACACTGGAGCACTGTGTCACCTGCACTTATGTTATTAACTATATTACCATCTGCATATATAATTTTTAAAAAATAATATAAAAAATAGCCACAGTAACCATTGCCAGTAATTTGTGATCAATTTATTGTGCTTATTTTTGAATGAAAGTTTTCCAAAGAGTGTAGGTACCACTTGGTGTTTATGAGTAACACATTGAATGGTGGCTTCCCCACACATATGAAAGAGGGTTGCTTAATTTTCTGAAAAGAGTCCCACAGTGGACACTGTTTGCATATAAATAGCACTACTGGTTGGGGCATGAAGTCCACTTTATTCCTGAGGGACCTTCGGGGCCAAGAAGCCCTCCTAGTACCTCCTGTAAGCCCTACACAGTTGGATTCCTGAGAGTTGGTCGGAGACCCAGCCCACTTTCTCCACCACTCTGCAAAAGCGACTGCTAGTTAAAAAACCTTCGAAATTCACAGAAAAAAACAAAGGTTACAGGGATGTTATAGTTAGGAATTAGCATTTAAAAAACCTTAGAAATTCACTGAAAAAAAAGGTTACAAGGACGTTATCGTTAGGAATTAGCATTTCAAAAACCTTAGAAATTCACTGAACAAGCCAAAGGTTACAGGGACGTTATAGTTAGGAATTAGCATTCAAAAAACCTTAGAAATTCACACAAAAAACAAAGGTTACAGGGACGTTATAGTTAAGGTCAGATTTTACTCTTACAAAACCAGTGAAATTCAGCCATTATAATTATGAGTGATGTAATATGTGGAGTTATAAGCAGTGCATTGCTGGGGCACAAGTTATAGTTAGCCCACTATCTATAATGGCTGAATTTCACTGGTTTTGTACGAGTGAAATCTGACCCTAACTATAACTTTCCTGTAACGTTTGTTTTTTTAGTGAATTTCTAAGGTTTGTTTAGATGTTAATTCCTAACTATAATGTCCCTGTGACCTTTTGTTTTTTCAGTGTAAAAAATGAAAAATATATATAAATATATATAAATAAACACTAATATGCTATCCTAAAGACATTTCATCACAATCACATTTTTTTTGTCCTTTGCTGACATATATACACTAATATACTATCCTTAAAGACATTTCCTCTCATATTTGTACTGAGAATGTAGTACACACATAAAGAGGGAAAAAAGGGAAAACATTTTTCTTTGTTGTGTCAGCTGTAAAGAGGTGCAGGACTTTGGTAGAAGTCCATGTCTACACCTGATTGTAGATATGAGTTTGCATCAAAAACCATGGGAGGATGCATTGCAATCCACACAAAACATCAAAAGAACACCACTTTGGTGCAAATTAATGGAAGGCACTGCATCGAATTACTATTCGATAAAAACCAAGAAAGAAATTCAGTTAGTTTATAAGTACAAATAAAACTTTTTTATCAAGTCTGCATTAAAAAAGAAATGCAAAACTGATAACAACATATTAATAAATGTAACACAAATCTATTGTTACAAGTGTTTGTGTTTCATTTACACTTACAGAAATATACTGATCTTTTATTAATATGTATAGTTGGCTTTAGCAGGTTATTATGATATAGCAACATAAAGACATACACATGACAGACAACATAAAATGTTTCTATTTTCAAACCAATAGAGGCAGTTCTGAAAAGAATCTTTGCTTTGTATTTGTTTTTTACATTTTTGACATTTATTTGTATTTTTAGTAGTTTTTGTTTGGTTGGATTAGTTTAATGTTAAAAGGACAGGAGAACTTGGAGAGGAAAAAATAATATTTTTTCTTAGGACATCAGTAGTTGGACACTAGTCTGTCTCGCACAGATGTGCTTAACTTCCCTACATAGATAATCATACTGCACCGTCTTCAGCACATTAACAGTGTCTAAATATGCAGGATTGTCATCACATTTTCCTCTCAGGACTTCCCTGGGTATTTGCTGTACAGCTGCATCTGAGAGACTGAAAGAAGATGTAGATGTTTTCCCTGCATCCCGTTCATTCTCAGTTCATAACAGAAGCTTGAGGTTCATTGCCCTCATATCATATGCAGCAACATTCCAATTCTTTCATTTGAGAATTTGTTTTTTAAGTTCCTCTAGAAAACTGTTTGTTTCAGATGTTACAAATAACAAGCTTGTAGGAAACTTTTTCTTCTTCTTGCAGGATAAAATACTGTCAAGCCAAGGACTTTTCGATGGCTGTCGGTGTCACTTCATTCTGGTCCTGCATCTCCTCCTCACTCTCCTCACTGAACCCATTGTTCACCCACCAAAAAAAAAAAAAAATCAAAAAAGTAGTTGAAGGCACAGTAAAAGCTTTGTCTATACCAAAATGGTAACCAGAAATAAAATAGAAATGACGGGAACTTCCTATAAATTAAGCCAGACATTCCTTTTAACCAATCAGAGGCCTTTCATGTGTGTGCCATCACTCCAGCTGGAATCTCGCAAAAGTCTAACAACCCTTTCATGGGAGCGAGAAAGTTGAAAACGTGGCAACTTCTACATAATAACCCTCAAGTGATCACAATAACACTCAAAGTAACTAACCCAGTTATAAAACCTGTTGGGTAAAACTTTTTTAAAACTTGCTACTCTTGCGAGATTCCTGCAGGAGCTGGAACAGGAAGCAAAACCACTATGACTTACTGCGGGGAACTTCCATTGGCTGAGATACTCTTGCGTGAGTCCCACAGGACTCTCACTAGAGCATGGAAAGTGGAAAAAAATATACTTGAAAACTTATACTTACTATCAGTATTGCAGGCTCCTCTTAAAAACTGAAATACACAAGAGGTGATGGGAAGATGGTTACAATAAGTTTAACCACTGTCAATCGCTCAGAATAGCATTCCAGACCTTCATTCATTTGCCCACCATGCCACCTCAGTTTGGACCCAGCCATATGCAAATCATAGTTGACCCTGCTCCAATAGGAACAGTCCAGCCTGAACTGCCAGGCCAGGTCCTCCCTCAACTGAAATGCAAGCAACCCAAGACCGGTTTTGCCCTGATGAGCTTGTATACCTCAAATAACCCTTCTTAACATGTAAGAATCTTATTTTTAAATACTAAATAGGTCACCCCAAAGTAGGTCTTGTAGCCCACAAGTGACAGTGCCCAGAATTTAAAAGCAGTACTTGCAAGAATTTGATGTTGGCATTTCACTACGGTAATGAGCCCCAAAAGCTTTTTTCACTGTAAAGGTCTACCGCTGTCCTTATGATAAAAACGAAAGTTCAGGATAAAATAATAAGTTTGATAACTTTAGATAAGGATAAGCTACAGAGACAATTCAACCACAATTTTAAATGTTTATAAAAATTCCAATTCAAAGGTGAGGTTGGATATTTAATAAAAACTGAGGAAAATTAACTTACTTTTAAAAAGTTGTACTTTATCTGAGCCTCCAGTGGGTAAATTGTCATTATCTCGCTGGCAGATGGCCCTCTCATTTCTTTCCCTTAATCAGATGTGAAAACTGCTCCCAGAGCAGGGAAAATGGCTAAGGCTTTTTCACAGGAAGACCTGGGTGTTAAGTATGCAACAGATATCAGCTCAGGAGGGACAGCTGGGGAGGGGCCAAGAACTTCAGTACCTTGAAAGTGACTTGTGTGAGGCCTACCAATCAAAGTTAAGTATAAAGTGAGACCTGGAGTAGCGAAGCTGTTTGAACCCAGGTCCAACTGTAGCCTGCTTGGCACCATCCCATAGGTAAAGGGGAGCTGATACCAGAACCACTTTGATGTAGTAGAGGAGGAGAAGAATTCTCATTTCCCATACACGCCCATGCCTGCTCAGCAAGCCCCCTCCATGACTAGTTCTGCCATGCTGGAATTGTACACGGAATACCCTATATTGGATAGTTTGCAGTAAGGTTAGCAGGAATTGCTGCAAAAGTGGGAAGGCTTCCCTTTAGGACCTCTTATTCAATTGTATAGGGACTTTCCAGGAGTCTCACCCACCCACTGACTACTGAATCCTACAAAAGTAGCACCTTACCCGCATTTCATCAGAACACTTTATGCACTTGTTGAAGAATAGAGGAGGATTTGACCTGCTGTATGTGAACTATGTGGAGACCTGAGGCACTGGACCTGCTCGACTTCAACGGCCAGTTGACTGAGCTCCTATGTGGCTATAAAGGCACTTCTAGTGGCCCTGAAATGACCAGTTGGGCAAATACAATTGGAGCTGGACTGGACCCTGCTAGTGGCCTGGGCCGGAGTCCATCCTGGCCTGTAAGTGCTGCCCTTGAGGTCTTGAGAACCTTAAAAGAGACCAAGAAGAACTGCTCTAGAAAATCTGGAAAGTGGGGACTTTAAAAATGTTTGGACTTCCAAGACCTTAGGAGCTTCAGTGGCACCTCCCAGTAAAGGTGTCTGAGTTTCAGAGGATTTCATAGACTACAGCTATCTGGCTTACCCCACTGAAGTAGGCTGAACTCCAAAAATAAAACTAATGGATTTAGAGTTTGCAGACAGGAACTGCATCACAAATAGGATGGATATCCCTTTCACCTTATTACATGTGCAATAGGATATAATGGAATTAGTGAACCAGATTTGAGTCCCAGTGTCAGGTCAACATATTGTGATTCTGGGCAAACCACTTAATCTACCTGAGCTTAAAAAAAATAATAAACAAGAAAATGAATCTCATCTTGTGTAATGAATCTAGCTCTCATGTGAAGTGCTCTGATGCCTTTGGGCCAAGTTCACATTATATAAAACAGCAAAAATGACAAAATAAAAAAGATGACTTCAAATGTCTGAATATAAAATATCACAAAACACCAATATTATATTTTCACCAAAAACACAAAAAGAGGGCCCTTACATACATAGAATGTAAACTAGTTTGCTTTGTTTAATGTTACTGTAATATGTCTCTGCCATGTTTTCTTGGTCATGGAGATTTGTATCTTTGACCCTCGGATGCATTGCGTTCTGGCACATGAGACACAAAAGTTTGAAAACCAGCTTTATCAGACCAACGTTTTATATTGTTCTTACTTATCAAGTTCATCTACTAATACTCATGAGCTTAGTTAGGCAAGTGGCCAATACTAAAACTGAGTGTGTAGTAGAGCAGATACCAGCACCCATCCTTGTGTCAAGGAACTACACTCCATTACTGATGTAAGAGGATCCCCTTGCCTGCAGACACTGTGATTTGTCAATAAACTCTTTCAGACTCCAAAAAATGTGAGACAAGTCTGTCTTCAACATGCATCTTGATGCTCTTGCCATTACTAATGTATGAACTCACATAGACTTAATTGCAAGCCATGAGGCACCAAAAGCATCTGAAAATATATGTTGACATTACATAAACATAAGACCATTGTGCTATAAACATAAGATCTATATGAATACTTCAGGGAAGTAATGAAAGTACAACAATCTCACAAGTAAACTAAATCGTAAATGTGTGCTAAATTAAAGACAACATTATATAGTCCCTCCTCATCATTCTGTACAAAGGGGTATGTTAAATTTTTGACTTCCCATAAATTCAGAGCTGGGCCCGTGATTCTGCTATCCCTTGAACACGCTATTAATAGACTTTGAAGACTCAGGGCCTCATTTACAACGATTTGACATAGGGCAGCGCTGCAAGTCTTTTTTGCTGTTGTGCCCTACACCAAATCGAAAGGGCAGGAATGCACCGTATTAATTAAATACAGAGCATTTCTGTCCTTTCTGCCTGCGCCAAATACAGAGCATTCCTGTCCTTTCTGCCTGCGCCTGCTCACAAATTGGTGCCTAGCGTCAACGCAGGCACCTTTGCACCATGGTGCAAGGGTGTCTGCGTTGTTGGCATGATTGTTTTTGTGCAGGAAGGGGCACCTTTTTGCAGAAAAACAATTGTTACGCCTCCCCTGGGGAGGCGCACAGTTTTGACGCATTCCCAAATTTACGCTGTGTTGTAAGTCTGGGAATGTGTTAATTACCATGGGCGTTGAGTGGGAACACCCACCACAACGCCCATGGCACACCTCCCCGGTGCAGTGTGAGGCAACGCAGCGACTTGCACTGAATTGCCTTACACCATACGTACGAGGCCATGAAAACCCACGCAGGGTGGCTTTTCGTGGCCTCGTAGATATGGCTCTGCACTCTCCGCCGCCGGAAGTGATCTTCCGGCAGCGCACAGGGCTTGTAAATAAGCCCCGTAGTATTTACCTGCCGTGCCTAATATAAAAACTGGGTAGTAGATAATTGGGTACAGCTTGGAAATGATAAAATGAAGACATCTCTCATAAATTTCAAGTCAAAGCTCTTTAACATGTTGCAATATTGTCTTCTCATTGAATTCATTAATACCCCCTACTCTTGTACAAATGCCAGGTTGATGTTTTGAGGAGTGCATTTTCTGAATATTCAACTTAGTTTTGTTATTAAACCAGACTTTTCTTAACTTGGCCAACTTTGGCTCGTCTTTTCGTTAGTCCTCCAGTGGGCAGGTAAATGTTCGTGTGAGCTTTGAAAGGCTTATTGCTAGATTATACCAATATATTGTAAGTATGGTACATGAATAGGACATCTTCAGCTGACCCAAAACATGGAGATACAAATGAGGATTAAGAAATATCGATCCAATTTGTAGCTCACCAGTGAGCTGTATTAGTTACAGCTTCTGGATTAAATTAAATGTGAAATGTTATTGCTGCCAGGTAAGTACATCTAGCCACCACTATATCTCTCTTCACGTATTATTAGAAGTGCGTTTTCACATATTATTCTCGGCACAGAGAGATGAACCATTTGTGTAAGGGGAGTCAAAATGCTATTTTTTCATTTATTTATTTTGCCAAGATTCAATCAGTTAATAAAACAACATAGATATGCACTATTTGTACATAACATGGTGTATAAAACAGTAATAATTGTCCTAATCATTAATTTCATGTATTTTAATTATGACAGAAGTCTAATTTTCTGAACGTTTTCTCTGATGCCAGACTTCTAGACTACATCAGTTATGGGTCTACAACCTGAGAGCTGAAGAATGTACATGAAGATGCAATTTGACCACATCAAATTACTGGATGCTATGGGAGATTTGTACATCCTACCATCATATGGAAGACGATGCCGTCTTTGTAATTTGGATCAGAAAGCTATTTCCCATGTTCTTGTATTGTGTCATGGAAGGCTGTCATTCAGAAAATGGTGGTTCTTTGCACATTTCTAAGTATACGATGTGCGTACTGGGTATGAGCTGGAACACATTTGTATGTGATGATGGAAACCACATAATTTGCAATAGTGTGCTAAGAGACCTAGTAAAGTTATGCAAACCATAGGATTATCAGCAGCAAAGTGTCTTACGCTGACAAAATAACAAATCACTTGTAACTTTATATAATTGCACAGGATTTTTTAAATTTTAATATGCGATCATACTGTTTGAAAAAGTGTATAATATTTAATGTGGTATTTTTGCATTGATACGCATATGCCAATAAATGTGATTTTTATTACATCAGCAGTGTCTTTTAGGGCTATAAAAAGGAGATTATCCTGGAATACCAAAAGTAGTGTATACAGGTGTACCTCACTCAGCAACTTTAGAGTGCTTTTCACTAAGGTAAGTTTGCATGTGCAGATCAGTTAACGTGTAGATCTACACCGACGCCTACACCTACAGTGAGGCTGCAATCTTCTCATAAATAGAATTCACAATTTACATGTGTAAATTTACACCTATGTGTAGACTTGAAAGCCACAACCCCTTAAATGAGGGGTTGGCGACTCCTATTACTAAGACAGAAGTGTTACTATTGGTAATATTTTTAATAAATAAAATTAATCCAAATGTTAATTTCCGTGCCCCATCCCTTAAAATATCATTTGTGCTGAACGTGCCACAATCCTGGATGCAAGTTATGTATTATTATGTTTGTAATTTTTTTTTTAACAAAATCATTTTGAAAATATCATATTAAAATGTTATTATGTGTATTGAACATTATTATTAACATTTAGAATTTTTTAATTTAAACAATAACCATATAAATAATATCTAATGAAACTTTTAAATGTTATTTAATTTACTTTATTGTATATGTTTCTCAATAGGTTAATGTTATTATTCCCTGCCTCCACTAATTTCTATGAGAGTGTTGCAGTAGCAGTAGTTGGCCATGTGTGGTGCTTGACTTGCTTAAAGGCTGGGCTTGAGTACATACAAGCCAGTTCCTTTAACCACACACATTTTGTTTTATTTGACTGGACATTGATTTATTGTCATTACCCTGTGCTTTTTTATATGCACATTTCTTTATTGCTTTTTCATATCAGAACAAATACGAAGGCCACAGACATACATATATACACAAAGATGAACAGTAAGATCCAACAGACCAGGTCGTAGCATACAAGGCATAGAAAATAAGAAGAAAAAAGTGAATACAAAATTCTGTGGGTAGAGCAACTGTGTATCGATCATCTCAACCCTAAGAAACAGCCCCTGATTATAGTGAGAAGCCATATCCCTCCCTTCAAACAATTGTGTGATAATCAATAGCCTCAAAGGCATAGCCGATCATAACTGCAGAAATTACATACCCGCCCTTCCCCCAAATACATCCAACACATAAATATGTAATCAGTGACGCACCCTCCCCTCATGATAAATGTGCAGGGAGAGTGTTCCTCAGGAATTCAGATCCCTTAAGCTTCCTGGAAACACTTGAAGGGACCCCATATGTGATCAAAGGAATGTAATTGGTCCTGAACCTTATAGATACAGCGCTCATAAGTGGCAAGCCATTACAGTTCTGTTGTCCACTCAATATGCAAAAGTTGCTGAGGGGAGTGCCAGTGACAAAGCATGCAGATCTTTGCGGCCATAGGAGCTACTGACATCCATCTTCGCCAAGGAGAGGTTGTGGTGTCAATAGCCATAAAATCATGCAAATGGGTGAGTTTGATGGAGTCCACAATTGATAAAAGCTTATTGTCATGAAACGTCTGACATACTTTGCTGCAGTATTGGGACAGATACGGACAGGCCCATAGTATATGATAGATGGCGCACCGTGTAGCAGCATACCGGCTGGAAGCATCACTCAATATCAATTCAGCCCTGCGCAATTTATAAGGGCACCAGTACCAATTCTTGAGAATCTGAAAATAGGAGAATTTCATCCGGACCTCCCACAGTGAGCAGTCATGATAGGTCATAACCTTGGTCCAGGTCTCGTCTGAGTATGGGACATTTAGCTGCTCCTGCCAGCAGGTTTTGTACATCCTTTGTGTATCACAAGAGTATAAATTATCTCGAAGAATCTGATACAGGTTTGAAATGGCACCCTGGCAAGTCCCCATGTCCATATATATTTCAGATGCGGGGAATCAGAAAGAATGATGGTATCCCAACCAATCATCCCCCTCAGGCAATGCCGCAATTGAAAATACCTCCATAGTTACGACTGAGGGAATGCAAGGTCCAAGCGAAGTGACTGAAAGGCCCAGAAGGAATCTTCATCAAGAAGATCATCGATCATCCAAATTCTGTACTCTTTCCATAACGGCCATCGGACCATTGCACGTCCTATCGTAATACCACCATTTGACCAGAGTGGCGTATCTTTGTGGACATACCTGTCCATTCCGAGTAATCTATGTGAGTTGTTCCATACCACCCACATCACTTTTAGAGTAAGGGGCAAAGAGCGGACTCAGAAGCACTGGTATTGTACAGACCATCGTATAGTCCATAGGTCCATCAAGGCCTGCATGGCCACATATTTTATAGCCACCCAAAGTGGCTGATCAGTAGAGGGCATCCAGAAATAGGCCAGTTGTGATAAATGCTGTGCGAGATAGTATAATTGCATGTCTGGGAGTCTCAACCCACTGGCTCTTGTGTCAGCATGCAGCCATGCTGATTTAAAGCAGGGTTCCATGGCTGCCCATATAAATGTCTTAATGCACTTATTCAAGTTGCGAAATGTGTCTTTGGGGACCAGAAGGGGCAACATTCCGAACATGTGTTTGAATCAGGGTGCCGTCACCTTTTTTAACATCTGCACCCTACCCCAGAGCAAGATCTGCACAACACGACAGAGTAAGAAATCATGTTCCATCTTCATTATCAGGGTTTGACGGCTATCAGTCCCCAAATGATCCAGACCCTTATTGACCAAAATACCTAGGTATTTCATGCGCTAGGTCTTTGAGGTGAAGCCGAAGTCATCCCAGACCATACTGGCCCTACAAGCGGCAAATAATAGAGCCATGCTTTTTGTCCAGTTAACTCTGTAGCCAGAGAAAGTGTCAATCAGTGAGATCAACTGTGGGATTGAGTTAGCCGGGTTTCCGTGGCTCAAAGGATATCATCCACATAAAACATCATTTTATTGCAGCGTGTGGGTGTCACAATGCCCTCGATGCGGTTAGTTTGGCAGATGGCAGCTGCCAGAGGTTCCAAAACCAAAAGTAACAACAGGGGGATAATGGGCAATCCTGTTGCATTCCTCTGTAGATAAGAAAGGTCTGTGACATATACCCTCCAACGTCAATCTGCACAGTAGGGGTCTTATAGAGCCAGAGGACCTTCAGCAGGAAGTTGGGCCCAATGCCTACCCTGCCCATCGTGAGGAAACAGCACCCCCATTTAACCCCAGTCAAAGGCCTTCTCTGCATCCAGTGATCACGGAATTTTGTCATCAGTATCATTAAGCACTTACCACAAGATGTTCATTAGGAGACACATATCGTTCCCTGACGAGTGACCAGGCACTAAAACTACTTGCAAGGCATGTATAAAGCTCAGAATTACCTTTTTAGGTATGAGTTTGGCGGACTTACTGCCGTACCACAGCGGAAGTGGTCCCAAGAAGACTGTATTACGATGTCACCGCTGGGTCAGAGGTGGTGTTTCTGATGGCGGAGAATTTGTTTTCATATGTTTCGATGCAGGTGTGCATAGTTTGACTGCACATGTGTTAAATATACACATATGCATGACATGTGAAAAAATACTATGAGTACTTTCCCATTGATGGAGTCTGGACCATATATGCCAAGTCCAGTCAATGGGTAAATAATGCAAAATGGACTTACCTGGATTTTGGCACCAACAGGGTCGTTTTCTTCAGGGTCAAGATGCTGCTGTGAAGGGGGGCCCTGGAGGAAGGGATCCACGTGGGAGACTGGAGAGAAGAAAAGGAAATGGGTGAGTATGCACCCCAATTCCTTCGATTTCTCCGACTCTAAGCAGGCGGTCTTCCCACCACGGTCGGCTCATCGGAAAGATAACTCATAATTCCGACAGCAGTGAACTTCTTTGCACCGCCCTCTGACAGCTGCTTTTCCCCTACCATTATCAAAGCGGTCGGCAAATGGCTGGCGGTGGTAGCAATGCTCCGGCAGTCTTACGTTCAGCAAACTGCCAACATTGTAATACAACAGTAGGACTGACAACTAGGTGGCAGGGTTTCTGATGCCATTTCGACAGCGGTTCCCTTACCGCCAAACTCATAATTAGGCCCTAAGTCCGGTCGCTAGCACTTTCATGTCTATGCTAATGAGGGATATTGGGCGATAGCTTGCACAGTGAATGGAGCCTATGATGGGTTTCAATGTGAGACTGATAAGGGCTTTGTTAAACTCGGGCCACAATGTACCCTCGTCTGCCAGCTCTTTGAAAATGTTGTAGAGGCGGGGCACTAGCAGGTTTTGTTTGATTGTACAAAATTCAATAGGAAAGCCGTTGTCCCTCAGCGCTTTGTTGGTAAACAAGTTGGCAATCGCCTCCGAGATTTCTTCTTCTGTTATCTCCTCCTTTAGAAGCTGCCTATATATCCCTGACAAGGTGGGTAATTGTATACTGTCAAAAAAGGCCTATTCCTGTTGAAGATCATCTGCCTCAGAACAATAGAGGCCGCATAGGAAATGGGCAAACGTTTCTGCAATCTCAACCAGGTTAGGAGCCTCCCAGTTTCATCCTTATTCACTGGAATGGCTTTACTAGCTTCCCGCTGTCGCAATTGATTCGCTAAAAGTCAGCCTGCTTTTCCCCCTGCTCATAATGGCACCATTTAAGGTGCAGCAAGCCATATTCAGCTTGAGATGTAAAGCAGAAGTTAAGATTATATTTAGCAGCTTCCAAGTGATGTAAGTGGTGAGGTGTAGGATGCCTTGTTAGGGTGCGTACCTCCTCTTGCAGGCTGACCTGTTTATCTCGGGCCTCGCGTTTTCATACCGCTGAGTCCCTTCTAAGGCTTCCCCTAAAAGTGGCTTTCCCCGCAGCCCAAAGAACTTCAGACGTGGGGGAGGTTGTTTCATGTCCTCTAGGTACTGGTGGAGAAGTGTTGTGAGTTTCTGTTTGCTCTCAGGTAACCTGTAGTTTGACAAGCCTAATCACCAGCATTTGGCAGTGGCTGCAACATGCCTCAGGTCCAGTTCTAGCTCCAGCAACCCCAAAGCATGTTCTGCTATTTCTCTCTCCCCTATTCTACAGTCTCTCAGTAATGCCAGTGAGAGGTGGTTCAGAGAACGTGGTCTATTCTAGAACAGGTCCCAGGAATGTAGGATATGAACGTGTGTTCACTGTCACTGGGGTGAGTTAGGTCCCAGGGGTCCTATAGGTCATGGTCCTGCAGAACCTCTTACACAAATGCCCATTCTAGGGGTCCTGACCTATCCACATGTGGATCAAGCGTTAAATTCCAATCCCCACCAATAATAGTCTGCACAGTGCCAAACTCTGTTAAGACTGAAGAGGAAGGAAAGGTAAGCGGTCCTGTCCTGATTGGGGGCATAGACAGATCCAAATACAAGCGAGCGATCCAGCGTCATAAGGCTCAGATTCTCAAAGGTTTAGCGTCAGGGTAGCATTACTTTTGTAATGCTAAACAGACGCTAAACCTTTTTTGGTATTTACAAACCAACGCAAATTGGTATTCGTGTGGGTTTGTATGGAAAAGTAACGCAAAGCAGCGCAAAACGCAAAACGCAAAATGCATTACTTTGCGCCAAGGGGATGTTACATGGGTGGTACATGGGCGTGCCCATGCTACCAACCATGATTTTTGATGCTATTCACTATTTTCAAACATCAGTAGAAAAGGTTTAGCGCCAAAAAGTAACGCTGTTGAAAAGCAGGCATTAAACTGAGAAATGTTTTCATTTCTCCATGCTTTTCTGACTTTGCATGTGTGCTGCACTGGGCAGCACACATAAAAAGTAGAAAAAGCTTTTTTTCACTTGTCTAAGCATAGTAATTTGTATAGGAAGGATACCCTCCCTGTACAAAACCTATGCTAGACTCATGCACACACTCTAGCGCGATAGCGCTAAGGTGTGTGCGTGGTGCTTGGCAGCTGAAATCAGCGCCAGCATTAGGGAGAGGGAAGGAAAATAACATTTCTATGTGAATATAGTGCTCTCTTGCTCCCTCCCTGTCAACCAATGCAGCACAGCATCTTTGGGTGCTGCGCTGAGTTGCCTGTCAGCTTTCAGAATCTGGGCCTACGTTTCACAAGACACAGTGAAGATGACACCGGTAGGAAAGGTGCGAGACAGCAGAAGCTTGCTCTGAGGTTCGGGGGGAACATGGCAGCCGGGGGTTAGGAAGGTCGCGAGCACTCTCACCTTCCGGGAGGATTATAGTAGCGTACGGGGGTGTGCACCGAATTGAGGGGAGCGGGTCAGCACGGAGTGTGTAGGAGAATGCAGAGTGGCAGGAAAAGTATTTATTATGCTTTGTTAGGCTCCCGCGTGGCGTGTATGCGATTGAGGATGCCGAGACGAGAGCCAGCTGGGGTAGCCGGGACAGCGGCGGGCACTTCCTCCCTGTGTGGTGTAGGATTGTGGGCTGGGGCTGCTGCAGGGCTTTCCTGCGACCGGTGAGCCTCGAGCAGAATCTGCTATCGAGGAGTCCCAGGCAGCGTAACACAGAAGGGATATGAGCCAGGAAAAAACAAGGGACGAAGGACAGCAAAAGAGACAGTTGTCTATATAAAGGAATGAGTTTATATTTATGACACCGACTAAAAAAAAAGCGGGAGGAGACCAGCAGGAGCTCTCAACACCCCTCCAGTACCAGGGAAGAAGAAGGTGGATAGCTCAGGTATTAATATTAACACTGAGGTAAGGAGGCTGGAGGGTGGTTCAAAGGGGCAGGTTAACAGGTACGCCCTGCGAAATAAGCAAATTTTAACAAATCATGCTACTACAGAACTCCCTTTTGATACACAGGCTCCACTGGATACTACCTCCCCCCAGACCCCAGTTAAGCTTGATAAATGGGTAGAGGGGCAGAGAACGGGAAAAGAAGGAGGGAGAAAAGGCCCAAAATCCCTTGTACGCGTTAAAATAACAGCGTCCTTGCTGTCTTATTTTAAAGTTCAAGCTCAGAGAAAGGGGGCTCCAAATCAGACTGCAACATTAGACACACTCAGCAAAAATCTACATCAAACAGGTATTGCAGAGAAGGCAGAGGCATCGAGGAACAAACCTAGCAAAAATAATAATGTTACGGAAACTTTGGGAGATCTAGAGATAACAAATAGATATCAAGTACTGGCGAACAAGGGCACAGAGGAAATGCCGCAGGAAAAGAGTTTAACTCCATCTGTTAAGAATGCGGTATAGTCCCAATACCGGCAACGTCCCCCCACTTCCCATAGGTGAACATGCATAATAAACCACAAGACACATTGTTTATGGGAAAAACTGTCGCAGGTTTATTCCATACAAGGGTATGCAATAAGGTGGGTTATCTTACGGGCGATCCAGGGCAGGCAGCCGTCCAGCCTATGCTGCCCCTGCCCGCCTGATGAGCCAGCACTGTGGGATGTATGCCCGGTCAGCGCTACCTTTGTTGATCCACCACTGGATCACGTGTCCCTTGTTACCATCTACTCACGCCCCTTTCAGGGCGGAGCGTATCAGGGCAAACCCCCAGTTGGTCAGGCCCCCAACCGCCCGAAGGACTAACGGGGCGCCGTCGCGGTTTTCCATGACCCTGCCCTGAGGATCCTGGTCTTTGGCTCTGGCACCCCTATTGTGCCGTGCAGAGGTACCCTTACTGTACCGTCTGCCGCAGTGGTACCCTTACTGTACCGGACTGCTTCCAGATCGCCCTGTAACTCCGCCTGCAACACAAAAGCAAACATTAAAACATTCAACATATTTTGCCCAGCCGGAGGGTAAGAGGAAGGGAGGGAGACGGCGAGGCTAGCGGCAAAGAGGCCGCTGGGAGGGACCAGGGGGTATACATACCCTCCCTCCTCCCCTGGGCGTACCGGAAGTGACGCCCACACCCCCACCGCCGCGGGCTCCCGGCGGAAGCCCACTGCAGCTAGGACGAGGGGTAGGCTGTGCCGCAATGGCACTAAAGGGCCGCCCTTTTAGGGTGGCCCCCTTTGGGGGCGGCGGGCAGCCACATACTTAGAACCCCACATGCAAATAGAAAAGGGGGTACACCCAGAGGTGGAAAAGATGATTATATCTCTTTTTACTGAAATAAAAGAACGGTTTGATATATCGGAAAAGAATCAGGGGAGGATACATGAGGTCTGTGAAAGCCTGGAATGTAAGGTGAACTCTTTAGTGGAGAGACTAGAAAACATGAAAGTATCTATAGAGAAACTAAGTAAGGAGGTTGAAATAAACCAAAAAGACATCTCTTCTCTTAGGGGTTAGTGAAAAGGATCTTATAGATAAGATCCTGGAGAATAACGCGCAGAGAAACAACATAGGGATCCTAAATGTACCAGTAGGCTTTGAAGGGGACGATATAAAAAAATCTGTGATAGGTTTACTAAAGGAATTTATCCCAAATCTTAATATTGATACATTAGAAGAAGATATACAGCTCATCCATCGAGATCCTTTTCATAAATCTGCAGCCAAGAAGACACCGAGGAAGATTATAGTAAATTTTAAAACATACACACTTAAGGAGACAATCTTACTAGAAGCCATCAAAGCTGGTTTGTATTCAAGGGGAGAATGGACTTTTAGAATCAGATCGGATATTTCTAGGAGAACCCAGGACCAGGGCCGGTCTGGCCGTAGCGGGCACCGGGCGTTTCCCCGGTGGGCCGCTAGGGTGGGGGCCGGTTTTGGGCCCTTGGGGGCCGGTTTTGTTACCGGGGGTCGGCAATATCGGCCCCCTGTAACAAAATCGGCCGAAACCGGCGCTCGCAAACTGTTCAGCTGCACCCCTCCTCACCCCAGGGGGGGCCGGCCGAGCAGTTTGCCTGGGCCAGTTTCGGTTGCCAGTCCGGCCCTGCCCAGGACAGGTAATGGGAATTGGGCAAATCTGTGCCAGAACTAAGATCATTGGGTGCCACTGTTCAAATGCGCTTTCCAACCACATTAAAGGTAATGTGGAATAATAAGATGCATAATATCAAAGATCCAAAAGAAGACGAAACGTTGATTGATCAGATCAGAGCACACCAAAAAAAATAATGACTTAATTTAATTAACCCGGGAATAGTGAGCGGGCTCAAAAAATAAAAGTGCCCCCAAAGAGGACACTTGAAGATATAAGGGAGGGTTCCGCAGGGAGGGATGGAAGGGGAGGGTACACTCACATAGGAAGTTTTTTGTTAAGTTTAGCACAGGATGGGGGAGCATGAAGCAAAAAAGATATATATATAAGGTCCTCATTGACACAAAAATGGCAGACTCCTTTGAATAAGGGACTCTTTGCCTCTTAGCTGTATATACTAAGACAGGAAATGACAGGAGTATTTAAAGGCAAGGTGGTGAACATTTTAACCTGGAATGTTAATGGTCTTAGGGTTCCTAGAAGGCGGCAACAAATTATGGAATACTGGAAGCTGTCCAAAAGTGAGATAATAATAATAATACAAGAGACACATCTGTTGAAACGAGAATAGAATAAAATTCTGAAAAATCAAAAATGGATTGAACACTATATGGGCCATGCATCAAGCAAAATACCCCTCGCTAAATTTGCGAATCGTTAAAATAGGCCGTAAGCGAGCGCAAAACAACATATTCCAATGCATCAAGCCCAATAGCGAAAAAACTACATAATCGCAAAAAAAGCCCCCGGTAATTTACCGAATCGCAAATTAGCGATTCGAAAATAGCAAAATCATCAATTGCGCGTGCCAATAGCGATTAGCAAATAAAGAATCGCAAAGGAATGCATCAAAATTCTCAAATACCGAATTTCATCTAAATCGCTAATTAGCATGAGCAGAATAAGGGGAATCTCAACCAGGAGGTAAAGTTGATGAAACACAAATAAAAAAAAATTAAAAAAATTCACAGGTGTAAACTATCTGAAACCCTTCAAAAATGCCACCGGAGACCCCGTAAGTTTTTCAAAATGGCAGCCCTCTACGTGCTTGCAAGGAGGATGAGAATAAATGCAGCAGCACAGCGCAGGAGGAGGATCCAGGAGAGGGTATTCAGAGTGCGCATTACATTGCTGGGCCAAAATGACGAGGAAGTATATGACAAGTACCGTCTGAATCGTGCCATGATAATGCGCCTAATTGCTGACCTGGAACCACTACTGCAGCACCAGACCCGTAAGACAAATGCCATTCCTGCGCACGTCCAGGTCCTATGCAGCCTGCACCTACTGGCGTCCGGAAGTTTCCAGGGGGTCGTAGCGGTAGCCGGAGGCGTCTCACAAAGCGCACTTTCATGCTTCTTCCGTAAATTCATTGATGTCATGCTGACAATGATACATACCCACATCGCCTTCCCCACAACCCCACAGCAGTTGAACCAGACCAAACTGGAGTTCTACCAGGTGGCACAATTCCCCCATGTCATAGGATGCATTGACTGCACGCATGTCCCCATCTGTCCCCCCTCAGCCAACGAGTACATATTCCGTAACAGGAAGTCCTATCACTCGATCAACGCCCAGGTCGTGTGCAATGCCAAGCACATAATCACGGACATAGTGGCACAATTTCCAGGGAGCACACACAACTCATATATATTCCGGCACAGTGGCATCCACAGGCGTCTGCTCAACGGTGAATTTGGAGAGGGACACCTACTTGGTACCTACATATACCTATTTGTTACATCATTATCCCATATGTAATTGCATTACTGCGGCTAACCCTTTGCTTCCCACCCTGTAGGTGACAGCGCATACGCCTTGCGGGAATATATCCTGACCCCCTACCTCAACCCAGCAACACCACAGGAACAGCGCTACAACGCGGCACATATTAGCACAAGAAATGTGGTCGAGAGAACATTCGGGATCCTGAAAAGTCACTTCCGGATCCTACATAAGACTGGTGGTGCATCGCAATGCAACCCCGAGACCTGCTGCAGGATTGTAGCAGTATGTGCCATGCTGCACAACATTGCAACCAGAAGGGGGATTCCCATTGAGATGGACAGAAATGACAACGATCGGGATGACCAACCACCCACACAACACCGACAGTCACACGTGCCAAACACAGCTGAAGGTCAGAGGAGGCGGACATACATCACACAACATCACTTCTGAGCTTGGTAAGAATGAGCCATCACACAATATCTTTGAATGCTAACGTTTTATTCACATAAGCACAGGTCAAAGTAAATATTCATGTTTAGGAAACATGACGGTGATTGCATTGGTTGATGAAATGAAATCTAATCGTTAACAGCACGGGAGTGCAATCACAATATTAAAGTGGAACATGGTTACACCACCATGGACAAAGAGGCAGAAATGCATGTCTAGCGCCTCTTGCCACGTACCCCCAGCCTCCTGTCGCATGGCTCCTTGACATCACCCTGATGTGTGCCTGTGGCTGTTGAGCTGCGCGAACTGCGCCTCCTGCTAGTGGTCTCCGGCACGGACACGCTACTCATGCTCGATGCCTCCTCACTACCCTCCTCCCTTCCAAGTTGCTGGCACTCACTGTCCCAGACTGTAGATGTTCCACAGCAGTGGTCACTTGGCCTAAGGCCTTAGCAACAACCCCGCAGAAATGTCCTAGGTCAATCTGCAGTGACACGGAGCGGCGTGACAAGACAGCAGTGCTGTTGCAGAGCTTGGTGATGGCCCTAGTATTCGCAGAAAGACGAAGCAAGCCCTGCCGATGCCTCCTGCGCTTAGTGCGTTGTCCTGCTATAATGGCACGGGTGAGCTCCTGTAGGCTCTTGTTTATTTCCTGATTCCCCTCTGCAACAACTGTCGTTAGGTGACGCACACAGTCTGACATCGTGCTCATGTTTGTGGCCAGCTTGGAGATCTGCAGGTTGATTGTGCCCATATGTCTCCCCTGCAGGCGCTGAACACGTAGCATCTGCGACTCAACCCCAGCATAGACATTGGGAGCCTGTCCTGATTCTGTCGCAATACTGCTCTTGGACCTGCGTCGTTGTCTGACTCGGCCACGTGCTGGTGTTGGAGCTGCTGAAGGGAAACGTGTCTGGCTGGGGACTGTTGTGGGTGCTGGGGTCGGCTCAGTTTCCATTTCCTACAGTGCGGGTACATGTGCCCTGCGTTTTGGTGGTGGTGGTGGTGGTGTGGATTGAGGGTCCAGTGGAGTCTCTCCATCCGTCTCTGCCGGTGTCTCCGAAATCTTGAGGCGCTCACTGTCATCTGAGTCCACCGGAGATGCATCTGTGTGTGGAACAGTGCATTGTTATTTTAGTTTGTTCCTCTATCTGTTTATCATTTAGCCTATTTTACACATTATAAATCACAGATTTAAACACACTGTCGGACATGTACTGCTGGTGTCTTTTCTTGCGCATTGGCGATTATCCATGCACACTTGGCTAACATGACTACAACTCCCATGATGCTATTCGTATGTGAGGGTATATGTGTAATGGACTTCTTCCTGCACACTGTGATTTGCCTGGGGGATGTGCATGGGTATACAATACGCAGCGTATTAGCGCAGGCATGCTTCTTACCTTGTTGTGTGGTTGCTGTGCCGGAAGTGTCCATTTGGGTGACTCCCACAACTGCCTCAGGCTCAATCATCCCCTCAACGAGGGACTCCAGGGCTGTGTTGGCAGGTACTTTGGATGGTCCCCCTCCTGTGCCATCTGCTTCCTTCACCCTTTCTGCTATGCGCTCCTTGGCACGTTTCCTGAGGTCGTACCACCTTTTCTTCAGTTCGTCAATGCTGCGGTGTGTGACTCCCACAGCATTTACCTTCTCCTTAATGCGCAGCCATATTTTGCGCTTCTCAGCTTCTGGCACCTTCAGGGACAACTTGCCAAACAGTTTGTCATGGCTGCTGCTCACCCCCTCTATCAGGTGTTCCAGTTCCCTCTCTGTGAACTTTCTCTTCCTCTTCCTGGGCGTGGCAGTTGTCTTTGCAGCATTTTTGTCCATCCTGGCTAGGTGTAGTGTAGCTGGATTGTGAGGGTGAAGTCTCTCAGATCGTCTTCAGTCCTCTGTCTCCTCCTCTGAGCTCCTCAGGGCACTGAATGAAGCATGGGCTGGATGACTTCCTGGTTGTGATGTCATCAGCCTGCTTCTGGCGCAACCCGTTTTTAGCGAAATTGCTATTACCGATTTCGCTAATACCGATTTCGGTATTAGCTAATTTGTCTTTTTGCGATTCGCAATCGTGTATTCGGTCTTTTTTAGCGATTTGTAGCGAATCGCTAATTATTACCGAATCTGTACATGCATCCCGATAGGCGAATCATTATTTGCGATTCCTTATTTTTCGCTAATAAGGAATCGCTTTGCCGAATTTTGATGCATGTGCCCCTATGTGTGCACAGATCAGGAGCGCTGCACAAAAGGGGTGGTAATTCTCTTAAAAAATCTATTAAGGCACGCCTGGGGGAATGTATGGTAGATAAAAGGGGGAGATGGGCCTTAGCTAAAGTGAAATTGTATGATAACAGGTTTGCAGTTGTAGGATACTCTGGACTCAATACCGACGATCCAGTACCACTTCAGGACCTATATAACTCCCTCCTGGATATAAAAATTCCCAATTATATTGGGGGTGACTTTAATGTTTTGATTGACCCAATGCTTGATAAATCATCCCCCAGGAGTACAGTTAACACTCCAAAAATTTGATCTTTTTTAAAACCCATGATGGAAAACCTGGGTTTAATAGATATTTGGAGGGAAAAGGGAAGTAAGGATAACAGATACACGTTTAATAATAAAAAATATGGGCACTCTTTGAGAATAGACTTCTTTTTAGTTACTAGCAGAATTGCCGCCCCGCACATCTGCATGATTTGACCCAGGAATTGATTGGAACAATAGACCTAGCCACAACAAGTAAAACCCCTCTGACAATCCTTACTTTTGACGCTGCCAAAGCATTTGATAGGGTCAGTTGGCCCTTTCTACATTGGTTAAGTAGGCAACACGATTTAGGGGAGTACTTTTCAAGAGCAGTGTCAGCGATATACAGTAATCCCACTGCTAGAATTCTGGTAAATGGGAATCTCACGGACTAGATAGAAATCAAACGGGGGACATGTCAGGGATGTCCTTTGTCACCTTTACTTTTCAACATTTATATTGAGCCGTTGGCAACAAAAGTAAGAGCACATTTAAATATTAGACCTTCTAAATATAGAAGCTGGGAAAAAGGTGGGTCTCTAAGCAGATGATTTGATGATTTATACCAGTGAGATGGAAACATCCTACTCAGAGATTGTTAAAACGTTAGAGGATTTTGGTAAAGTATCAGGTTATCTTGTAAAAACCAGCAAAAAAACGAAATAATGGAATGGAACAATATCTGTTTCAGCTCCCTGATGAAACAAGAGATTAGATATTTGGGGATTCAGGTGGTACAAAATCTTAGAGATATTGCTCAGACAAATCTCGTAAAGGCAAAAAAAGAAATTATAAAGCTACTGAGAACTTGGAATAGTCTCCCTTTATTAACACGGAAGTTGTCAAAAAAATAAAAGGGACATTGTGTAGTTTCATTTGGGCAGATAAAGGGGTAAGGATTGCGTGGAAAAAGCTACATCGGAGAAAGATCTATGGGGGAATCGCAAGTCCTGATTTGCTAATGTACTGCCGAGCTTTTCAATTCAAGACTTTTAGATCGCTTCTCTTGGAGAATGTTTTTATATTCCACTCTTTAAGGCTTTAACAACGAAAGACAAGGCAATGAAGGATTTCTTTCTATACAAATTTAGCCACCCTAAATATTGAGAGATTAAAGTGAGATTAAAGGTCTTGAAGGCCGCTGGTAGCTTATGGTACCAGATTAGACAGACCTTAGCCATACCTTACTATTGCGCTTCTGCCCCTATCTGGGACTCCCCGGGGACTCCTAAGTGCCTTGCAGACAAATTGGCAGCCCCATTAGGTCTCGCGGGGATAAACAAGTGGGGCCAACTACTGAAAGATAACAGTTTAGTTGCTTGGGAAACGCTAGAAAGGGCAAAGTACGGAGGCCTTTCTAAGTTTAAATATCATCAGCTTTTGAGCTGGGTAAATGCATTGAAGAAAACAGGAGAAAGTAATAAGGATTTTGAAAGAGAGCACCAGCCAAGATCCCCTCCAAAGAAGGAGGTAGCAAAGTTGTACTGGGTATTGACTGAGGCCAGAGAAGAACCTTACTCCATGAGGGGGGATCCGGAAGAGGGACCTGCCGAGCACGAATTTGGAAACCTTATGGCAAGTATCGATGACTACATTTTGGTCTACTGTAAAATCCACACCCCTCAAGAAAAATCATCTCTTCACAGTGCACATAGCATATTGGACTCCAAAGAAGTTGTCCAAGCTGGAGAAACAAGAGCTGAAGAAATGCCCTAAGTGTGGTGAGGAAAGAGCAGATGACAGCCACAAGTTTTGGCGGTGCCCTCTGATAGAATCCTTCTGGCTGGAAGTGAGTAGGATGGTTAAAGAGATAATAAATCAAGACATAGAGGTAAGCCTATTGTTGAAAGTAAAGAACAACAGGAAACATAGGAAGTTTCAGTCCTGTTTAATTGGCCATCCACTCTCCATAACTGACCAAGGGTCCCAACATTCTATCCTGAACTCCCAGTGGGAGGAACCAAGGAACGGGGGATCAAAGGGGTGACGGAATGTACCATTGGTACTAAAGAGGTTACAACACACCTCCCTCCTTACAAGAATTACATTGACATATTTACATAGTTAATCATGAACCATTTGAGACTTTACAACTTTATCACAACTCCACCATTGCCCGTTGTCAAGTTGCACAACGTTGTTTAACGCCTTTACAATGCGAGCAGGAGGGTAGAATTTACTTAAGTTGTGGGGATCCTTCACACTTCTTTTAACCTGCACTACGTCACCTATTTCCCAGCTAGGAGCTTTGACCCCGTTCTTCTTGTCATACCATTCCTTGTATTTAGCTTGGTGCAAGTCTACTTTTCTCCCTACTTCTTCGGGGTATCTCTCTACAGCTCTACCTCCTCCCAACCAACTAGGGTTAAGTTTGGTGCATGGTTCCCTCCCCCTGAGAGAAACAAAAGGGGAGACCCCTGTTACCAAGTTGGGTGTGGTGTGATATGCCCACAAACAATCTCGTAGGGATGTTTCTAGCTCGAGATTGTTGACTAAAGCCAGTTGGATGTGTTCTTTTATTAGTCTGTTTGCTCTTTCAACTAGCCCGTTGGCTTTTGGACAGTACAAGGCCGTTAGTTCATGTTTGATGTTCCAATTCTCCAAGAATTCCTTCATAAGTTGGGATGTAAATTGTACACCGTTGTCGGTGACGAGAATAGAGGGTATGCCCTCCTTCGAGAACACATCTCTCAGGAATTCTATGACAGTATTGGTGTTTACACGATGCACGAATTTCTGGGTGACCCAATGTGATGTGTAATCCACCAACACCAACATGAACCTCCTCTGCATTCCCAGATTGTCCATTGGTCCAATAATGTCCATTGCTAGCTTGCTCCACGGTCTGAGTGGTACCATGGTAGGAGATAGAGGAGCCTTGCGTAAGGACTTGGTTTTATCACTCCTTGCACAACTCACGCAGTCTTTCACTAGTTGTTCCGCCATGGCATCCATCTTGGGGAACCAGAAGTTTGCACGAACTCTATTCTTGGTGATGCTGCGCCCTAAATGTCCCTCATGTGCCAGGTCCATCACCCTTCTCCTGAGGCCCACAGGTGGTACCACTTTGTTCTGGCGATAGACTTTTCCTTTTATGATGCTTAACTCGTTCCTGACTTCCCAGAATTCCTTGAGTTCTTCTTCCAGCTCACTGCATCTGCTTGGCCATCCTTCTGTCAGTACCACTTTTATTCTGTCCATAACTTTGTCTTCCTCCATGTGTTTCTTCCATTCCTCTTCTGTGATGGCAGGGTTGTCTACCAACATGATGGGGCTATCCAGCATCTCCTCTGGTTGTTCCATTTTTAAAGGTGTTCTTGATAAAAAATCTGCCACTTTGTTGTCTTCTCCTCGAACGTACTCCACTTTGAAATTAAAATTCTCCAAACCTAGGATCCATTTCCCAATGCGTGGAGTACAATTTTCCATTCCTTTCACCGTAAAAATGGAGGTGAGTGGCTTATGGTCCGTACGAATAGTGAAGTTGAGCCCCCATAGGAAGAATTTGAAGTGCTTCACTGCCCAGAAGCACGCCAAGGCCTCTTTTTCTATTACTGAATAATTCTTCTCTGCGTCTGTAAGGCATCGGGATGCGAATGCAATTATTCTTTCTTCTTTCCCGTTCCTTTGAGATAAGGTGGCCCCCAGACCTTTGTTGGATGCGTCAGTGGTGAGGATAGTTTTGAACTGGTAGTCAAACACCCCTAAAGCCGGGGAACTTAAGATATTTTCTTTTAAAATATCCACTACTCCTTTGTGTTCTTCATTCCATTCGAATTCCTTGTTCTTTTTCAATAGTTCACGTATGGGTTCACATTTGGACGAAAAGTTTTTAATGTACTTGGACATGTACTCCATCAACCCTAAAAGGGACTTCAGTTCCTCCTTGTTCTTTGGGTATGGTGCATTCCTCACCGCATCTAGTAGGTTGCTTTTAGGTCTAAACCCTTCCTCAGAGATGGAATGTCCTAGATAGTCGACAGACGTCACTCTTATTTTGCACTTGGATTTCTGCACTGTCAAACCAGCTTCCATGAGTTTTTTGAAAACTTGTCTAAGAGTTATGTCATGGTCCTCCACATTTCGACCATACACTAAGATGTCGTCCTGAAAACACATTGCACATTTTACCCCTCTCAAAATTTGCTGCATGGCCTTCTGGAAAACTGCCGCAGCCGACGCTAAACCGAACGGCATCCTTTTAAACATGAACGCACCGTGAGGGGTTATGAATGCGGTGAGTGGTCTAGATTCTGGGTGCAGGTCTACTTGGTGGTAGGCCATTGAAAGATCGATGACACTGAAGTATTTCGCTTTGGACATTGTGCTGAGCATCTCATTTATGTTTGGCAAGGGGTGTCTTTCAACCCATATACTCTCATTTAGGCTCCTCAAGTCAACACATAGACGGATGCCTTCCCCATTAGCCTTGGCTGCGATTACGACTGGCGCCAACCACTCTGAACATTCCACTGGTTGTATGATCCCCATGCTGCATAGTTTTTTTAGTTCTTTCTCCAGTGGCTCCCTCATTTGTTGTGGAACAGGGCGCAGTTTATGTACAACTGGTTTTGCGTTAGTCTTAAGTTTTATTTTATGCTCAAAATCGTGCAGAAGACCCAAATCCTCGCGAAATAACCCTTTAAATTCATCATATATGCTTCCTTCTTCCATATTTTCCTCCGTAAGTAGTACTTGTTCTTCTCTGTTGGGGTTAAGAATGATGCCTAATTCCTTCTGGTGCTGCCAGCCTAACAGGTTTGAACCTGACTCTACAACGTACACTTTTCCAAAAGTGTTCCTGCCCTTGAATTTAATGTGCATCTCCTTCATACCTAGCAGGGGTATTGGTTCCCTGTTGTATCCTGTAGGTGAAATGTCTGCTTCTTTTAAACTACGCCTATTTTCCCCTTCAAACCCTTCGAAATCATTTTTATTCAACAATGTGAATGGGGAACATGAATCTGCAAACATAGTTACTGTATTATTGTTCAATGATATCTCACATTTGGGGTGGATGATATTGACACTCTCAGAAACTTCTTTAACCTGTAAAACATACTTATTCTGCATGGGCATTACACATTTTATTTCTCTTCCCCAAGATCCTTCAACGCCCCACCCTCTTTGGCTTGGGGTTCACCTTCTCTACACACTCTTGAGAAATGTCCCCTTCTATTGCATTTTTTGCATGTGACAGTTTTTGCTGCGCAGTTAGGGTGATTTGCTAGGTGATTGCTACTTCCACACCTGTAACACCTTAAGTTCCTCTCTCTACTAGGACTCTTGTTGTATGACTTCCCCTTGTAGTTTACCTTTAATACATCACTATCCTCTTCATCCCCTTGTACGCTGGCTACTACTTCACTAGGGCTCCTCATCTCCTTAATGCACTTTGCAGTATGTTCTACTGATTTGGCTATGTCAACAGCTTCTCTTAAACTGGGGTTCTTGGCTAACAGTTTTTCTTGTATACGCACATTGTTTGTGCATCTTACCAACTGGTCTCTTATTAGTGAATCTGCGAGGTTGCCAAATTCACATAATTGTGTGAGACCTCTCAGTGCTGCAATATAATTTGTCACCGATTCTTGTTTCCCTTGTACCCTTCCAAAAAATGTATGACGTTCTAATACTACATTTATTCTGTCCCCAAAATGTGTTTCTAGTTTAGCCATTGTACTTTCAAAAATATCCATTCCTTCCACTGCTTCACCCCCCTCAACCACTGGTTCGGGTAGTGTCTCATATATTTTGCGCCCATATACCCCCAGATTATGTAGGAGGATGTGCTGCTTTCGCATGGAAGTGAAACGCTCTCCTCCTATGGCAATCAAGTATGACTCGAATAATTTGACCCACTCTTTCCAACTTATTTCCGGCTCTCCTACTTCATTCAAAAAGGATGGGGGTTGGCTCATGCTCGCTGCAGCCATCATGGTGGGTACAATTACACAAGGGCTGGAATGCTAATGTAATTAAAAGATGATAGGGTTGCAAAAGTCCATTTTTTTTTTCCAATAATATCACTTAAATCAAATTTTCTTATCACAATTCTGTAAATACCAACACTTCTCACACTATAAAGTACTGTCCCCTTCAGTATATAACTACAATGACAGTAGAAATAAGTTACATGTGGTTTAACGATAACTATCAGGACAAGAGATACAATTCCCTTCAGAGTATAATAGAACTGACAGTAAGAAATCAGTTACATGTGGCTTAAGAAACCCTGTCCGATTTTTTGATGTATGAAGGAATAATGTCAGCTGTTAGGGACAGAGATGTCAGTTACTCACAGCGTTTATGAAGTTAAGTATTTGTTTTTCTTCTGAAGGTAATCTAGGCACGTATTGATCGCGGGCTGAAGCAATAATGTAATGAAAGCGCGATCCTATATTTCCTCAAGGACACTCGGAGGACGGCAGGCACTAGATCTCGGGCAAGATTTGTAATGTACAGAAACGCGATCAAAATTACCTCATGGACCCTTCCTGGTCGTCAGGCGCTTTATGTAATTCGGAGTATCTCCCCACTTGGTCTGTACAATCGCAGGTTGAAGCGGCAGAAAGCGACCTCCGTTACCTCAAAGATCACTTGAGGGCATCCGGCGCGCTCCAGCGTTGTGGG
Source organism: Calotriton arnoldi (assembly GCA_963921515.1). NCBI lineage: Eukaryota > Metazoa > Chordata > Amphibia > Caudata > Salamandridae > Calotriton > Calotriton arnoldi. The sequence continues at coordinate 242,045 of CAWUFW010002581.1, forward strand.
GAGAAGTGCGCAGGTCCTGTAAATTAGCGTTGCTGCCCTGAGTTCCGATTAGCAGATGACGGATTTAGGCGGGAGAAGACACAACAACCTGGACAGCAACAAAACGCAGAAAAGCCCTGAGGTGAAAATGCGCAGTCCCGGAAGACTAGCGTTGCTGTGCCTGAACACGGAATAGAAGCAGTTGGAGATGAAGCTGAAGGAATAGAGGACACTGAGGTAAGAGACTTGTTCACCTACCCACTCTCCTCAGAGACTCTCACAAACGGACTCACTTCACCAGCTGGCCTCGGACTGAGGAACTCCACTCCTAGCACAACCCGATTAGTCTGTGATAGGCATGTGAAGCGTGGTCCCTCCGCCGACTCTCACCTTCCGCGACGTTCTCAGCCTAGGTCATGCCTTGATGCTCCGATGCGAGCTGTACCTTGCCAATCAGGATGTTCTCGTCCGTCCGTTGTTGCTCCCTTAAGTGCTTCCTATGCGAGTACACAGGCTATCGCTGCATTCATGTAGTTGCCTCCGTAATACTCGTTCAGCCTCCGGGGTGACAGCTATGCTCCTCTTACAAGGCTACCTCCACCTTCTCCTCCATGGTTATTTTTTTTAGCAGTCATCGACCTACGCCATACTCTAAACGATGTATGCTTCTGTGTATACAGATAGCGCTCACGATTTCCTCATTCCCCGGTGTATTCTTCTCGAAGGTCTTGGTCAGCCAATCTTCTCACGGTTTATCTTCCTTTGTATATTAAAGTAACTGGAGAGAGCACACAGAGGGGAAATGGCCACACTGCCCCCTACGCAGTAATCGTCGCCAATGTTGAAAGTAAAGAACAACAGGAAACATAGGAAGTTTCAGTCCTGTTTAATTGGCCATCCACTCTCCATAACTGACCAAGGGTCCCAACATTCTATCCTGAACTCCCAGTGGGAGGAACCAAGGAACGGGGGATCAAAGGGGTGACGGAATGTACCATTGGTACTAAAGAGGTTACAACACCTATCAATGGTAATATTTGGGTAAAAGAGGGTAGAGTTAAGCTATCCAAGAAACAAAAATCTTTATTGTTCATGTTAATGTTGTTGGCAAGGGGGGAGATTTGTATAAAATGGGCACTACCTATTTCCCTAACTAAATCAGAGTGGGTAACTTCAATTCGAAGAATAAACTCTCTAGATCCTAAGAGTTCTAAAGAAAAAGAAAAAAAACGAGTTTTGGGAGATTTGGGAGAAATGGGATGAGCAATAGGAAGCAAGAGTGGAGAATAAAAGTGTCAAGTGAGAAATCGTTCCTATGATTAAAATTTCAATAGCTAGATCTTAGGAGTGAAAAATACACTCTGAAAGTCCTCGGAATTGCCTGCGTAATCTGCCTGACCAAGTCTAAATACGCCTATTGATGTTATATGAGGACTAAAAAAAAAAAAAAAAACAAAGACACAGGGGCCGATTCCGATCTCGGTCGGAGGCGCACCCAATACCATTCGGTCGGGAAAAAAGCCATGCGAAAGCCAGTTTCCCGACCGATCCGTACAGCACACCGAACGAGCAAGTACGATGCGCACAACAGCAAAAATTCCGGCCGAGCCGTACTCACCCAAACCAGGTCCTGTTCTCCGACCGAGGCGAATCCGGAAACGCCGAATCGAGTCGCACGGAAGGGAAAATGCAGCCCCGTCCGGCCGGACAAGTACGATGCGCTTCCCGTACGCGCCGAACCCGTCGCTACGCACGGCACGTCAAAGCATCCGGGAGAGGCGCACATAAGCTCCAAATCGCGCCACAACACGATCCACGGCTACGAGACGAACACGGCACCGACGAGGACGACGCGAAGCGACGAGGACGAAGTGAAGCGACGAGGACGACGCGAAGCAACGAGAAGGACGAACGACACGAACCAACCATGAATCCCTTCGTCCCGATCATACCAATATTCTACATCTACTACCGGAACAGGCACGGACGCGTACGGCGCAGAAGGTAAGTCAGACACCAACCACAAAACACATACAACACGTACACGACACATCACACACATACACGGGGAATCTGAATATACTTACACCAGCAACAGCAGCACCATAGGGGCGGGATGCCCATCACCAATGCCACATATGCACACAGGGGCCAGAATGCGCGCCACCACCCCAACCCAGAGGGGGCTGGATGCCTACCACTACTACCACCCTTAGCCAGGGGGCAGGATGCCTACCACTACTACCACCCTTAGCCAGGGGGCAGGATGCCTACCACTACTACCACCCTTAGCCAGGGGGCAGGATGCCTACCACTACTACCACCCTTAGCCAGGGGGCAGGATGCCTACCACTACTACCACCCTTAGCCAGGGGGGCAGGATGCCCACCACTACTACCACCCTTAGCCAGGGGGGGCTGGATGCCCACCACTACTACCACCCTCACCCACGGGGGGCAGGATGCCTACCACTACTACCACCCTTAGCCAGGGGGGCAGGATGCCTACCACTACTACCACCCTTAGCCAGGGGGGCAGGATGCCCACCACTACTACCACCCTCACCCACGGGGGCAGGATGCCTACCACTACTACCACCCTTAGCCAGGGGGGCAGGATGCCCACCACTACTACCACCCTTAGCCAGGGGGGCAGGATGCCCACCACTACTACCACCCTCACCCACGGGGGCAGGATGCCTACCACTACTACCACCCTCACCCAGGGGGGGCAGGATGCCTACCACTACTACCACCCTTAGCCAGGGGGGCAGGATGCCCACCACTACTACCACCCTCACCCACGGGGGGCAGGATGCCTACCACTACTACCACCCTCACCCAGGGGGGCAGGATGCCTACCACTACTACCACCCTCACCCACGGGGGCAGGATGCCTACCACTACTACCACCCTTAGCCAGGGGGCAGGATGCCTACCACTACTACCACCCTCACCCAGGGGGGCTGGATGCCTACCACTACTACCACCCCCACTCATAGGATGGACAATGCATGACACAACAAGCACACCACAACCTAGGGAATGCAAGATTAAGACATCCCCCACCACCATGACAAGCGTGTGTAGGCTGTGTCAAATGCCTACAACACCGAACATGACTTTCAACATACAATGTGACCCCCTAGCACATGTGCCACACATATATGTGTGTGGCACCCACAATGCAAGCAGCCCATGACCATTGTGGCAATGGGGCCTAAACCCCCATCATCACAGTGACCAAAAGGTAAGTGTGGGGTCCATAGCTGAAGCACATTTTGACCATTGTGGCAATGGGGTCTAAACCCCCATCATCACAGTGACCAAAAGGCAAGTGTGGGGTCCATAGCTGAAGCACATTTTGACCATTGTGGCAATGGGGTCTAAACCCCCATCATCACAGTGACCAAAAGGCAAGTGTGGGGTCCATAGCTGAAGCACATTTTGACCATTGTGGCAATGGGGTCTAAACCCCCATCATCACAGTGACCAAAAGGCAAGTGTGGGGTCCATAGCTGAAGCACATTTTGACCATTGTGGCAATGGGGTCTAAACCCCCATCATCACAGTGACCAAAAGGCAAGTGTGGGGTCCATAGCTGAAGCACATTTTGACCATTGTGGCAATGGGGTCTACACCCTCATCATCACAGTGACCAAAAGGTAATTGTTGACAAAGAAAGAGCTGCAACTGCCAAACTGCATGGATCATTCCTGGTCACAGAACCAAAAACTCATCCGTGGCAAAGTAGTGTATGTGTCCCATTGCAACATAAATTGGGGGAGCCAAATACTGCAGTGCAAATGAAACATTCCTTTGGCCATGTGCAGACAAACAACACCCATGGGGGCTGAGACCGTCAACAGTCATCAATGACACAATGACAGAAGTGACCATCAGAATGCAGAACCACATATTTGCACCAATGGGCACACAAATGCAGATACCCTGTGGAGACAGCAGATGTGAGGTGAACAGATACCATACCATGGCAGCAATGGGACACACAAACCATGATCACTGTGCTGACCGATGACCTAGGAGTCCCAGGGACAGCAGGGGAAACACACCAAACAACATACAGCCAATGGCACACCCAAGATATGCCAATGCAGTGGTGCAGATGCACAAACACAAACAGGCAGACCAACACTGTCATCATACACAGCAGGTGAGGGGTGGGGGTGCCAGTGTCCCCAGGCAACCACACAACACATGAGGAGAGCTGAATACCAATCATACAGATGTGCATACACTGCCACACTAAGGTAACTCATGGATCCAAATCCCCTATGTGGGCAAGCAGGCATTGTCAGGTGAGAGGGAGCACAAAACACACATGTCACACAGGCACGTAGGAACAACAACTGACACAGCAAGTCACAGACACACCACAGCACCACCCCCAGGGCCCCCACAATGTGGTGACCCTGGGCTGAATAAAAATACCACTGTGATGACAAAGCTAAATGTCGTTCACACTGTGAACCACAGTCAGGTGTCCTGAGCAACAAACTACCATCACACCTACACAAGCACAAATCAATCAGCATGGCCAGTAAGCCAAGGCCAACATGGAGGCAGGGGCCTAGCCGGGCAACAACTCTCATCTGCACACACTCAACACCACACCCCTCGACCTCCAACAATGTGCAGCAGTGAAGTACACATGCACTGGTGACATTGCACATGCACCCATGACTATTCCAGGGTGGTGGGTGGGAACCAAGGTGTAGAAACACATCACACATGGACACTCAACAAGACTCCTGAATGTCTGACACACTGCACACTACGCTGTACATGGACATGACGGCAATACCACACCGACCAATGGGATCCTAGCCACAGTCACACACCAATGAAGAAGCCAAGGTCACCCACAAAGAACACACATAGACAACAACCAACATTGCAGCCCGGACCCTGAGGAGTGCCAGCAGTCACACACACAACGTGTCACAATCACTGAAAGATAACACAAACTGGAAATCACATGACAGGGGCAAACAACAAGTGCCAAGGGGAAACCTGACTGTGACCCATCTGCGTCTGCACACAAACTCAGCCCTGACAGCAAACACACCTATGGGTGACACCCTGATGACCAGTAATGTGCCATGCACCCACATCACAGAGAACACAGGGAGAAGAATTTGGAGGAACATAGCTCAAGTCAGCAAGCATCACAAACAGGTACAACACTAGGGATCACAGCATGCGCAGATGAATGAAAGTGAACACACAGACATGCACATACAACACACACCTTGGGCGCAGGCAATGTCACACGTGTACACACTGCCATGAGGGGACTCCACTCCTGTGTGAGGAAAGCTGTGCCATATGTTGCCTCAGTAGGGCCCCATCATGTCAGCTGAGCACTTGGTCACACAATCAACAATTAGCACCAAATGAGGGCTCCCATCACATCAGCCTGGTCATGGATGTGCCAACGGAATCATCAGCACAGATCCAACACACTTGTATAGCAATGTTGCACTGACTACACGGATGAGTCCCTCCCCATTGATGCCCAAACCTGCATGTCCACTGGAGATGGCAACACGGTCAGGGAAGTAGACAAATGCAACGATGGCAGGCACAACAGATGTGCAGGGGTGGAAGCCACAGATATGAAATTGCCAATGTAAGTAGGAAACCCATTGCCAAATACTGAACACATGACACCCTCAGATGCTGCTATTGATGACATGGATACACCACATGATAGGACACATTCCCCCTGGACCACATGGGTTCCTGCACAGTAACACTTCATAATCATGATACCAGATATCACCATCACTGCAGCAAGGGCATGGTTAGCTGCACCAACAACATGTACATCTGAAACATGAGCACTAGAGAAAAGAAAGTTGCTTTATTCAGCATATGTGTTGTTTGATAACGACGTCCAGAAGAAATTAGAGCAAAGGCCAATGGCCAGTCCATTGTCAAAGTTCAAACAGGGTGACACTGGCAGATGTCACCCTACGCATGCCTGCACAAAACCAGGGACAATCCACTAGGAGGGGCAACCGGGGGGCAGGCCAGGCACCGCAGGGACAGGATCAGGGCTCACCAGGGGGAGTCAGGGAAGGGGTGGTGGGTGCTGGAGAGCCACTGACAACTGCAGTGGAGGTGTCTGACATGGTGTGTGCCGGCACAACTGGGGGGCATGACTCAGATGTCGTGGGTGCCGGCACAACTGCAGTGGACCCTGCAGATGGGGTGGACAGGTCCGCCACTGCAGTGCCCAAGTCAGACAGGGCGGTAGTGGACTCCACTGCAGTGCCTACCTCCAGGGGAGGAGAATGGGGAACAGGCAAGGTGGGTTGGACAGAGGGGGAGGACACCCTCACCACATCAGTGGCACAGACAAGCACAGCGGGGGGTGTGGTGCTGGGAGAGCAAGTGGCAGGGGGAGAAGGCCGGAGCATCTTGGGGATGGTATATCTGTGGGTGGGGGAACCTGGGGCAGGGTGTGGTGGGGGCACCTGTGCAGTGGGGGCCTGAGGGATGGAGGACGGAGACCTTGTGCCTGAGCTGCAGGGCGGTGGCGGGGTCTTGCTCTTAGCACTCCGGGGGGACTTGCGGGTGGGGGCCTCAGTCCGTCTGCGCCTGGGGGAGGGTGTCCGGGGGCGAGGGGCACTCTGCTCCGTGTGGGTGGGCTTCCTCTTCCCCCGGGATGCTGGAGCAGCTTCATCGGTGGGGAAGAGGCCGAGGTCACAGAGGAAGAGCTGCTGTGACTTTGGGGTTGCATGTGAGGCAAGGGAGGGTGCTTTGGAGGGAGAGGGAACTGAGGACTGCGCAGTGCATGTGGATGCGTGTGTGTGTTCCAGGGCCCCATCCCCTGTGAGTCTGGCTTCAGTCCCCTGAATGTGCGTGCGTGTGCGTTTTGTCATTGGCGTGTGTGTCAGTGTGCTGGATGTGTGTGTGCTGGTGTGTGCCTGTGCCGGTGTGTGTGTGCTTGGGACGGGTAAGGTGCTGGGGAGTGTGGATGGAGCAGAGGCAGGAGGGGTGAGGGACCGTTTGAGGAGGGACACTGCTGCCGTCAGGGAGGAGTCCATGGACTTATTGCCCCTCTGTAGGTCAGACATGCCCGATGAGATGCCCTCCATGAACGACACCAGCTGAGTCAACAGCGCGGTGTGCGTATGGAGGACACTCAGCATGGCTGTCTGCCCTACATGGAGCTGGCGAAGGAGGTACACAGACTCCTCACTCAGGGCAGCAGGGGACACAGGGGCAGGGGGTGCGGTGCCTGGCCCAAAGGAAACACGCTCCCGGACATGTGAGCCTCCACGGACCTGGGGAATGGGAGCCGATGGGAGGGCGGTGGTGGTGCTGGTGGTGGCGGGGACAGCAACACTAGCTGGGGTGTGGTGGCTGCTGACACCCGCCTCCACAAGGGAGTCATCCTCCGAGTTGCTCTGGTCCTCAGCTGAGGTGGATGCTGCTGAGGACTCCTCGGTGTGGCTCCCCTCGCCCTCCGTGCCACTGGGTCCCTCCGACCACTCCTCGGCTGCTGACCCAGTCTGGCTCTCCGGCTCCTCCTGGTCCGTGGAGCTGTCCCCTTCCGTGGCCGAGGATGTATTCGGCAAACAACGGGGATACAGACAGACATCAGTCACCTGCACATAACGCACACACCACTGTGAGCACAGCACATCACAGAGCAAGCCCTGGCATCATCAGTTGTACATTGCTAAAAGTGCCCTAACTGAACAGGAGAAGTCAATTGTCAGTCTGATGCCAAGCATGGCACTCACATCCCACATGGCCTTGCACCCATCTGTCTGGTGTCTGTTGGATTGCAACACCCCAGTGTTGACACATGCACCAAGTACACAGTAGTTGGACAGTGCAGAGGACACGGTGTGGACACATCACAGCTCTTGCCACTGAGTCAGTACAGGTTTCCGGATGAAAGGGATGCCCAGAGTCAAATAGGAAATGCATGTGATGCATACCAGCGACAGACACCATGATGCACCCATGTCCTGATAGCCAGCGCCACTATGGTGTGCATGTAGCACATGTCACTCCCCTGCAGGCTCACCAATCAGTAGACACATGCCATGGCGGAGGCATGCCTGCAAAGTCATACATCACTGTCTCAGTGATGTATGGCTTTGCAGCCAGACAACAACACTCTGCACTGTGTCACAATAGTAGGTCATGGGGAATGCAAGTCCAGGAGCTGCACAAGTGCACATGTACATCCCCCCACAACACATCCTCTTAACCCTCATCTGTCCAGGTCATACCTATTGGACATATGGGAGACCTGTGACACTACCCTCTGAACCTGAGCCCCTCACACTCTGCTATGCATGGGGAACAGCTGCCTGAACTTCACATTTACATGCCCCAGTCTGCATGGGCAGCTGATCAGACACCTATGTGTCACACAAGTATCGTCTCCTATGGTCACATCTCCAGTGGCATGCTGAGCCCCTACCAAGAAACTCCACAGCAGTCCTGGCGACTAATCTACAGCACACTGACACAGAGGCAGACACCTGAGGGGTCAAATCACTGTGCACAATGTGTCCGCTGATACACGGGAGTGGGAGTACAGAGTGTATTGTATGGCCTGGAGTAGGCATGACTGTCCAGCCCCACATGAATGAGGGATGAGCCCTGGACTGTAGGCAGCTGGCTAAGTATGTGTGACACACGTCATATACATACTCCTGGGGCCCAAACATTGTTCCCACCCGCAGCATGGGTGTGTGCCAGATACCCCAGCCACATGTGGTGGATCAGCTCAGCAATTGGACCACAGATCAAAGTAACACGCTGAATACATGTCAGAATACAGGCATTGTGTAAGCAATGGACCCACCCATGATGCCCACCACAGAGTCAGGGAAACAGATGCTGTCTCCCACCTTGAGTCAAGCAAACTGCAAGGACACAGTCCTAAGTGACAGAATTCCCTGCATGTAAGGGCCACACCTGGGTATCAGATGAGGAGTGGGCAGTGCACAATAGAGGGACATGGCTCCTGGACAACATGACTGCTGTACTGTGGCAGTTTAACCAGGCCCGAGGAGGGCACATAGCATGTTAGACAGAGTACACAGTGCAGTCTTTGACTCACCCCCTCCTTGCTGCTCTCTGGCCTTCAGCTGCCCATCCAGGTCTGGAAAGACCACCGCCAGGATCCTGAGCATGTGGGGGGTCAGGGTCCGTGTTCCGCCCCTCCTGCGAGGAGGCGACAGCTTCAGATGGACCCGTGCAATCCTCCGGGTCCAGCCCCGAAGGTCCTGCCACCTCTTTTGGCAGTTGCGGATCCGGCGCTTGTAGACCCCAACGGACCGGACAGCCCGGACGATGTCCTTCCATATCTCATGCTTCCGATGGGCAGAAGCCTGTCAGGATGACAAAGTGATAAGGCCATTACTACACATGCAACATATCCGTGCATGACACAGTTGCATATACATGTCGCAATCACAGGGGCACATGGTGTACACAGGCAGTGCACGGCTGCCCATGGACAGTTTTCCAGAAGTCACTACATGGTATCATTGCATGGGGAGTAAAGCCCTGTTCAGAAGCACTGTCACTGCACCATACCTGTCCAGTGCAAGTCACCACACACTATGGGGGTGACAACTACTCAGTGAGCCTGCTAGCCAGTGGCGTGCTGACTCTCAGCCTTGCTAGTCAGACAAAATGCACATTCAGAAAGGCAGTGCACAGAACACTCACCTGCTCCCCTGGTGTCCCATACAGCTTGCTGTACTGTGGAAGTAGGCTGTCCAGCAGGGCCTGGTTCTCCTCAAGGCTGAAGGCTGGGGCTCTCTCCACAGTACGTGCCATTGCAGGGTCCAGAGGGGCAGAGACAGCAGCAGTGCAGTGGCAGATGTCGTCCTGGAGCATGTAGTGCAGGCAAGTGGGCTCTCAGGGGAACAGGCAGCAATATATATGTGCTGAAGAGGCAGATACTGTCCCTTGTGTCCAAAGTGATAGGTCCAAGTCGTTTGCATCTTCTGAATCTGGCCAATCCATGGAATAGCAGCACCAAAACACGCCCACAGCATCCTTCAAAACTTCAACTTCATGACATACATGATTTTGCAACATTGTTGTGGGTGACCAACTGATTTTCCAGCAACCGACTCGTTCGAAATTCGAAAACGCGTCCGTTGCCAGGCAAGCCCATTGTCAATGGGTGCGCACCGATCGGTCCATTGCGGTACAACGCGCACAGGGGTACAACGCGTACCCGCACACATTGAATGCAATGGGCCGGCCGGAGGCACCGATCGGTCCATTGCAGTTCAACGCGCACAGGGGTACAACGCGTACCCGCACACATTGAAAGCAATGGGCCGGCCGGAGGTACCGATCGGTCCATTGCAGTTCAACGCGCACAGGGGTACAACGCGTACCCGCACACATTGAAAGCAATGGGCCGGCCGGAGGCACCGATCGGTCCATTGCAGTTCAACGCGCACAGGGGTACAACGCGTACCCGCACACATTGAAAGCAATGGGCCGGCCGGAGGCACCGATCGGTCCATTGCAGTTCAACGCGCACAGGGGTACAACGCGTACCCGCACACATTGAAAGCAATGGGCCGGCCGGAGGCACCGATCGGTCCATTGCAGTTCAACGCGCACAGGGGTACAACGCGTACCCGCACACATTGAAAGCAATGGGCCGGCCGGAGGCACCGATCGGTCCATTGCAGTTCAACGCGCACAGGGGTACAACGCGTACCCGCACACATTGAAAGCAATGGGCCGGCCGGAGGCACCGATCGGTCCATTGCAGTTCAACGCGCACAGGGGTACAACGCGTACCCGCACACATTGAAAGCAATGGGCCGGCCGGAGGCACCGATCGGTCCATTGCAGTTCAACGCGCACAGGGGTACAACGCTGTACCCGCACACATTGAAAGCAATGGGCCGGCCGGAGGCACCGATCGGTCCATTGCAGTTCAACGCGCACAGGGGTACAACGCGTACCCGCACACATTGAAAGCAATGGGCCGGCCGGAGGCACCGATCGGTCCATTGCAGTTCAACGCGCACAGGGGTACAACGCGTACCCGCACACATTGAAAGCAATGGGCCGGCCGGAGGCACCGATCGGTCCATTGCAGTTCAACGCGCACAGGGGTACAACGCGTACCCGCACACATTGAATGCAATGGGCCGGCCGGAGGCACCGATCGGTCCATTGCAGTTCAACGCGCACAGGGGTACAACGCGTACCCGCACACATTGAAAGCAATGGGCCGGCCGGAGGCACCGATCGGTCCATTGCAGTTCAACGCGCACAGGGGTACAACGCGTACCCGCACACATTGAAAGCAATGGGCCGGCCGGAGGCACCGATCGGTCCATTGCAGTTCAACGCGCACAGGGGTACAACGCGTACCCGCACACATTGAAAGCAATGGGCCGGCCGGAGGCACCGATCGGTCCATTGCAGTTCAACGCGCACAGGGGTACAACGCGTACCCGCACACATTGAAAGCAATGGGCCGGCCGGAGGCACCGATCGGTCCATTGCGGTTCAACGCATCACTGTATATGTGACTGGCATAGGTCAGCATGCCTGTCTCAGATGGACATATGCCAGCCACAGATAGCTCCCAGGGAGTGAGGGGCACACCTACATCACGACAGCCTGTCCAAACCTTATCATAAGGCATGTAAGGCTGCATTTCCTATTGTGTGTATGTTGGTGTACATGTTGTCCTGTGGGTGTCACCTGTGGGCAGCCACCCCCAGGCTGTGCACGTGTTCATGGGGACAGGATCCTGGGTGTTACGTGTACGTGACCACTGTGATGTGCAACTGTTCATATCTGTGCATGTGTCATGGTCACATTTCACAGTGGTGTTTGTGTATGTCATGTCACATACCCCGTGAGTCCCATGTGGGACGGTATGTTTGAGCCAGGGTGTCCCAGTGGCACAATAGTGATGGCCCTCCACAGTCTTTGTGCATGTAGTGTTTACAATGTCTCTGATTTCATGTGCACAATGGGAGACAGTCTCCACATCCACGTTGTGTGTGCATGGACTCTGATGTTGTGCGTGTGTGTCACAGACGTCCATGGCTGTCCTGCCATGGCAAGTGTGGCCACTACCTGTGGGGGTCATGTTTGTTTTGCTGTGGTGTACACATGATACTCCAGGTGATGCCAGTGTCCATGTGGCATTACAGGGTCCCTGGGAATGTGCCTGTCGTTGAGCTGTGGTGCCTGGGGCACATCTGTCCTCACATGTCACTGTGGGGGGTGACTGTGACACAGCATCATGATATCCAATGGGCCAACCTGGGACAAATTGATGCCACCTGTAGGACCGTGTTGACAGATGTTGGCCATGTATGTACCATACATGTCGTTCCGGTACTGCACACTTCATGTAGTTGTGCCTCATGATGATGTATGTTGGGATCTTGAGTGTGTTCAATGCCGCATATGTGGGGTGACTGACGATCTTGCTTACTTCTCCTCTGCACTGCAGGGCTCCTGCTGTCCATCGGCCATTCCCAGACCTGGCAACGATGGTGGAACGGGACAGCATCCGACGGTACCGCTTCACCAGGCAGCTGATTGAGGATTTGGCAGTGCAGTTGTCCCCACATTTGCAGCCTGGCCGGCCGTATCCTACAGCGCTGACCCCCAAGGTGAAGGTGATGGCAGCCCTACACTTCTTTGCCACCGGTACCTTCCAACATACTGTGGCGTCTGCTGGTGGGATGTCACAGACCATGTTCAGCCGTGTGCTCCGCGATGTTTTGGCGGCAATGTTGCTCTTCCTGAACCGGTACATCTATTTCCCTAGACTGCGACGACTCACTGACGTGAAGAGTGACTTTTATGCCCTGGGGAGGATGCCGCATGTCATTGGCTCCATTGATGGGACACATGTGGCTTTGGTACCACCACAGGCCCAGGAGCAGGCCTACAGGAACCGCAAGCACTACCACTCGGTCAATGCACTGGTGGTGTGTCTTGCAGACATGACCATCACACACGTGTGTGCCCGTTTCCCTGGTTCAGCACACGATGCCTTTGTGATGAGGAGTAGTCGCATCCCCAGGTTGATGGCACAGATGCAGAACCAGCGTGCCTGGCTTGTCGGTGTGTACTGACTGTGCCATTGTGTGTGATCTGATCTGTAGTATTCCGCCCACTTTTCCAAGTCAGCTGATGTGCACTTGTCTGTCCGTAGGTGACTCGGGATACCCCAACATGCCGTGGTTGCTGACACCCCTCAGGAACCCTGTGACACCTGCCCAGATGCGCTACAATGAGGCACATGGTCGGACCAGGAGAGTGATTGAGCGGACCTTTGGTCTCCTGAAGAGCCGCTTCCGCTGCCTGGACAAGACCGGAGGGTCCCTCCCATATGCCCCTGCGAAAGTGTGCAAGATTATCATCGTCTGCTGCATGCTACACAACCTGGCAGTGCGGAAGGAGTTGCCTCTCATCCAGGATGACGATGACCAACATCCGCCACCTGTGGAGGATCCTGGCCTGGACCACGATGCCAGTGACGATGATGATGATGATGATGGTGATGGTGATGTCCGCACACAGCTCATCACCAACTTCTTTAGCTGAATGTGAGTATCCTGAGGTGTCATGTGAATGATGTGAGTTGGCATGATGTGTGGGTGGTGCTCTGGTGCTGTTGGAGTGTGTCCATGGGCTACTTGACAGGATGTGTGTTGCGATGTGTGGTGACAGGTGGGCTGTACTCCCCAACAGTGTTGACATGCTAACTTGGTTCTGGGTGGGTATCTTGTAACATGTATTGTGCATGAGTTTTGCTGATCTGTCCTGTACTGCATTGCTTTTGACTGTGTGTCATTTCTGTCCTTCACAGGGTACTTTCAGATTCGTTTGGTCAACTGTGTCCACCGACGACGTGATTGCACATCCAGGCTGGTAGCTGTTGTGTCCCTACAGGTGATGTGCGCCACACCCATGGACTTCCTTCCGTCTACAGTTGTTGACTGTGTGCCCGCTACCAGGTGGGGTTACCTTGCATCTGTAGTGGTTACGGCATGTTGCTACTGTGTAATAAACCTGTGCTTCACTTAGTGATGTGCGTTGTCTGTGGTCACACATTTGACTGCCATTTGCTTACTGCACCTGTGGGCTACTTGACTACAACTGGGAATGGGTGTGGTGTCTGTGCATTGCACCGTCTTCCCTGGCAACATCAGTGTAGGCAATGAGTCAGATGGCCTAGGTGTGTATGTGTTGTGTACCCCTGGTGGTGTGTCTCCCTCATATGTGTCACGTTGCCTGTACTCACATGCCTGTGTTGTCCTTGCTGTTGCAGTTCGCATACACAGTGTAATTTTGCAGTTCATCATCCCCATAACAGCACCCACGTTGGAATCACGACAGAGGCAAGTATGGTGTATTAGTGTGTTTATTGTGATACATCTGTGTTAATAGTGCATAGGATGGGTTGTGCTGTACATGAATCTTGCAATCCCAAGTTCCTAGGTGAACTGAAAGTCCAGGTAGACAGGATCCCCAGTATCGGGGCCACAGTTGTCTGACACATTGTTCCAACTTGTACTCCCCATGCAATGTGTGGGAGTAGTGTTGCCACCAACAGGGTGAACAGTCTGTGCACAAAGGCGAAAATCCAGAACAGGTTCAGGCTTCCTGGGAGTTGCGCTTGGCCATCAGCCTCTCACTTTCCCCTCCTCGGACGACCCCTCTTCTTGGGGGGGGCCCTCAAGTGCAGGCTGCTGCGGTGCAGGGGACTCTCCGCCAGAGTCCTCCTCCCTCCCTGTGGCAGTTGCAGTTTGTTCTGTACCAGATGTTGTTGGCACACAGGGAGGTGTGGACTGGTTGCTGTTCATCTGGCGGAGGCATTGTAAAATGTCCCTGTGCACCGCCGTCATCTCATGTAGTACATCCCACTTGGACTCCACGCGGGACATGTGGGAGTCCACACGTGACATGTGTGACTCCACGTGGGACATGTGGGAGTCCAAGCGGGCATGATGGGCAGCCTGCTGCTGTTTGATGTCTCTGAGGAGCCCCACTACCTGGCTGAGCTCTCCGGTGCTGGACTGGTACGCATCAGCTATGCGTACCAGTTGTGGGTCTTCATGCACACCAGCAACGTCTGCAAGCAGCGACCTCTGTCTCCCACCCCTCCCACCACCCCTGCTGACATGTGCAGTGTGTGCAGTTGCACGCACAGATGACCCTGGTCCACCTTGGGGGTTGGTGGTGGTGGTGGTGTCCATGGCCCCAGGTTGGTCCAGGGTCACTGCGCTGGTGTTGCTCCTTATTCCGTCCATGTCGGCAGGGATGGTATTCGTGGTGACAGTCGTTGGAGGGGTGGGTGCAGGGGGTGCAGCTGGTGGACCTGCTGGTGCTGCAGCTGGTGGTCCTGCTGGTGCAGCATGTTGACTTGCACCGGATGTGCCAGGTTGTTCATCGTCCGAGGAGGACAGAGGCTGTACGACGCCAGTGAGCTCGGCATCCTCTTGAGCCTGGGACTGGGACTCCTCAGCGTCTGCTGCTGTGTCCCTATCATCACCTGTTTTTGGGAGACACAAACAATGTATGTCATGTTTCTGCAGGCATCAGTGGTTGACACACCTGACAGTTGTGACTGTGCCTCGGGGTGCGGGCCTGTACATTGTATTGTCCTAAGTCGTCACAGTCAGGGGTTGATATTGGTGTGGCACATTGTCCTGCATTATTTGGGCATTTCTATGTATTCTCTGGGGTGTGAACATGGTCTGCATTGATTGTGTTTGGTTGACAGCCAGACCTCCTTCCCACCCACCCACCCAGCCAGTCAGTTATCCCACCATGGAACGTGCTTGCATTGCAGGGAGTGTAAGTTGTCTCTCAGGATGTCAGTCAGTGGTGTCCTGCTGTTTGTTGGTGCACAGTTGGCAGCAGGGCCTTGTGCTCCCCACAGCAGTAGCCAGTGTCAGCCATCTTGTGAGTCCTTCTCCACTCCCTGTGATGTGAGCATGGTTCAGGGTGGTGTTGATGGGACAGTTGTGAGGGTGAGCTATGTCTGTGACTACGACTCCCATCATGCTATTGCCTCCACCCCCTTCCCAGCATGCCCATGCTTCCTTCCTTTTGACTCTGCTTCCCTGTGGGGTGGGCTGGATGTGCTGACAGGATGGCTGGGAGTGTTGTCCTGGCAGTTGTTTGGCTAAGAGTCCCAAGAGTGTCCCTGTGCTTCACACAACATAACCCAGGGTGGTGGTGCTTTGTGGGATCTTGTGTTAGGTTGGAGGGCATTGCATTCTACCAGGTGGGTACTGTGGAGTTTGTGTTGGGGGGGGGTGAGGGGAGGTGCTGGTGACTATAGTCAGTGCTGCAAGTCCCCCTTCCCACCCAGCCAGCCAGATATCCCACCATGGAACGTGCTTGCATTGCAGGGAGTGTAAGTTGTCTCTCAGGATGTCAGTCAGTGGTGTCCTGCTGTTTGTTGGTGCACAGTTGGCAGCAGGGCCTTGTGCTCCCCACAGCAGTAGCCAGTGTCAGCCATCTTGTGAGTCCTTCTCCACTCCCTGTGATGTGAGCATGGTTCAGGGTGGTGTTGATGGGACAGTTGTGAGGGTGAGCTATGTCTGTGACTACGACTCCCATCATGCTATTGCCTCCACCCCCTTCCCAGCATGCCCATGCTTCCTTCCTTTTGACTCTGCTTCCCTGTGGGGTGGGCTGGCTGTGCTGACAGGATGGCTGGGAGTGTTGTCCTGGCAGTTGTTTGGCTAAGAGTCCCAAGAGTGTCCCTGTGCTTCACACAACATAACCCAGGGTGGTGGTGCTTTGTGGGATCTTGTGTTAGGATGGAGGGCATTGCATTCTACCAGGTGGGTACTGTGGAGTTTGTGTTGGGGGGGGTGAGGGGAGGTGCTGGTGACTATAGTCAGTGCTGCAAGTCCCCCTTCCCACCCAGCCAGCCAGATATCCCACCATGGAACGTGCTTGCATTGCAGGGAGTGTAAGTTGTCTCTCAGGATGTCAGTCAGTGGTGTCCTGCTGTTTGTTGGTGCACAGTTGGCAGCAGGGCCTTGTGCTCCCCACAGCAGTAGCCAGTGTCAGCCATCTTGTGAGTCCTTCTCCACTCCCTGTGATGTGAGCATGGTTCAGGGTGGTGTTGATGGGACAGTTGTGAGGGTGAGCTATGTCTGTGACTACGACTCCCATCATGCTATTGCCTCCACCCCCTTCCCAGCATGCCCATGCTTCCTTCCTTTTGACTCTGCTTCCCTGTGGGGTGGGCTGGCTGTGCTGACAGGATGGCTGGGAGTGTTGTCCTGGCAGTTGTTTGGCTAAGAGTCCCAAGAGTGTCCCTGTGCTTCACACAACATAACCCAGGGTGGTGGTGCTTTGTGGGATCTTGTGTTAGGTTGGAGGGCATTGCATTCTACCAGGTGGGTACTGTGGAGTTTGTGTTGGGGGGGGGGTGAGGGGAGGTGCTGGTGACTATAGTCAGTGCTGCTAGTCCCCCTTCCCACCCAGCCAGCCAGATATCCCACCATGGAACGTGCTTGCATTGCAGGGAGTGTAAGTTGTCTCTCAGGATGTCAGTCAGTGGTGTCCTGCTGTTTGTTGGTGCACAGTTGGCAGCAGGGCCTTGTGCTCCCCACAGCAGTAGCCAGTGTCAGCCATCTTGTGAGTCCTTCTCCACTCCCTGTGATGTGAGCATGGTTCAGGGTGGTGTTGATGGGACAGTTGTGAGGGTGAGCTATGTCTGTGACTACGACTCCCATCATGCTATTGCCTCCACCCCCTTCCCAGCATGCCCATGCTTCCTTCCTTTTGACTCTGCTTCCCTGTGGGGTGGGCTGGCTGTGCTGACAGGATGGCTGGGAGTGTTGTCCTGGCAGTTGTTTGGCTAAGAGTCCCAAGAGTGTCCCTGTGCTTCACACAACATAACCCAGGGTGGTGGTGCTTTGTGGGATCTTGTGTTAGGTTGGAGGGCATTGCATTCTACCAGGTGGGTACTGTGGAGTTTGTGTTGGGGGGGGTGAGGGGAGGTGCTGGTGACTATAGTCAGTGCTGCTAGTCCCCCTTCCCACCCAGCCAGCCAGATATCCCACCATGGAACGTGCTTGCATTGCAGGGAGTGTAAGTTGTCTCTCAGGATGTCAGTCAGTGGTGTCCTGCTGTTTGTTGGTGCACAGTTGGCAGCAGGGCCTTGTGCTCCCCACAGCAGTAGCCAGTGTCAGCCATCTTGTGAGTCCTTCTCCACTCCCTGTGATGTGAGCATGGTTCAGGGTGGTGTTGATGGGACAGTTGTGAGGGTGAGCTATGTCTGTGACTACGACTCCCATCATGCTATTGCCTCCACCCCCTTCCCAGCATGCCCATGCTTCCTTCCTTTTGACTCTGCTTCCCTGTGGGGTGGGCTGGCTGTGCTGACAGGATGGCTGGGAGTGTTGTCCTGGCAGTTGTTTGGCTAAGAGTCCCAAGAGTGTCCCTGTGCTTCACACAACATAACCCAGGGTGGTGGTGCTTTGTGGGATCTTGTGTTAGGATGGAGGGCATTGCATTCTACCAGGTGGGTACTGTGGAGTTTGTGTTGGGGGGGTGAGGGGAGGTGCTGGTGACTATAGTCAGTGCTGCTAGTCCCCCTTCCCACCCAGCCAGCCAGATATCCCACCATGGAACGTGCTTGCATTGCAGGGAGTGTAAGTTGTCTCTCAGGATGTCAGTCAGTGGTGTCCTGCTGTTTGTTGGTGCACAGTTGGCAGCAGGGCCTTGTGCTCCCCACAGCAGTAGCCAGTGTCAGCCATCTTGTGAGTCCTTCTCCACTCCCTGTGATGTGAGCATGGTTCAGGGTGGTGTTGATGGGACAGTTGTGGGGGGGCAATATGTGTGACTGCGACTCCCATGATGCTATTGGCTACACTGACTTGGCCAGCATACACAGAATTCCTTCCTTTGAGTGGTCTTCACTGTGTGTTGGTGTTGTTGTGGTGGCTACATGTGTGGATGTGTGTGTTAGTTCTATTTGTGCCACTGCCTAGCTGTAGTTGTGGTTGTGTTTGTACATGTGTTGGCACAGTTGGATGTGACTTTTTTGATGGCATGTGTTGTGTTTATCTGACTGACATACACATTTTGGGATGATTCTGTTCTAGTTGCTGTGTAATTGCTATGAGTGCATGGTTTGACTCTCCCTTGACAGTGATGTGTGTGTTTTGTGGCAGTTTATTGTGTACATTTGTTGTGTACTCACCAGGCTCTGGGATGTCCTCTAGTCCATATACGCTCACTGGCGGAAGGATGGCCCGCACCTTCTCCTCCCAGGGCCTGAGGTATATTGGCTTGGCAGGAGGGCCACTGCCGGTGTGTTGGCTGTTGATGTAGTCTTTCTTGAGCATGTCCCGTACCCTCCTGCGCACGTCATACCACCTGTTCTGGATGTCCGTCTTTGTGCGCCGACATGGTGATTGGGCGTTCACCCTGTTGATGATCCTCTCCCACATCTTGGTTTTCTGCGACATGGGGGTCTGTTGGACCAGAGTGCCAAACAGCTGTGGCTCCACCCTGAGGATCTCGTCTACCATGACTTCCAATTCACTATCTAGGAACTTGGGATTCTTCTTGGGGGCATGGTGATGGGTGGTGATGGTGGGTGATGTGTGTGTTGGTGTGCAGGTGAGGGTGTGTGGGTGTGTGTTGTGCTGGGTGTATGTGAGGTAGGTATTTGTTGGTGTGTTGATGGTGTGTGTCTTGTGTGAGGGATGAGCTGTGGGTGTGTGGTTGCTTTCTCTTGGGTGCTGGCAGTGAAATGGCATTTGCAAAGGCTCATGGTAGTGATTTGTGTCCTTTATATAGGTGGAGTTGTGGGTGTGTCTTTGTTCTCTGTCCCCACCCCCCAGTATTTATTGGCTTGGTAATTGCTTGTTTGGCCTTTTTTGGTTGATTTTTCCTTTGTGCTGTTTGTGTATGTTGGAAACGTTCTTGTGACCGAGTCGGACCCTGCATTGGTCTCGTACGGTGTTTTCCGTTTCGTTCACGCTGTGTTTGTGCAGTTTTCTATGCTGCGTACGCGTCGGTCGCGGTGTATTGTGTTGCTTCGGCTCGGTTTTGTATGCGTGTCGGTCGTACGGCTTGTCCTCCGTCCGACTCGGTCGTGTTTTTCGCGCCTTGCATCGTACTTTGCGGTTTGGAGTTGGCGGGTACGATTCGGTCGGATTTGTTCCGGGTGCGTGTCGGTCGGTTGGATTCGCGTGTTTTTCCGGCCGGATTGCTATTTTCCGAGCGGCTCGGTCGGTCGGCTTGGTTTCCTAACGTGTCGGTCGGATTTATCGCGGCTTGCATCGTACTTGGCGTGTCGGGCGCCACTGGTACGTGTCGGTCGGTAATTTTTCCGGCTCCGTGTCGGTCGGTGCTTTTTCCGGCCCGAATCGGAATCGACCCCTACATCTCCACCCTGATAATTTTTTTTTTTTAACATAATAGACATATATAAACATGTACAATTAAATCTCTTCAATCAATCTTTTTGGCTATTTAATTGTTAGACCTGATCTTGTTCTTGGAACCTGGGATCTGTCACCACAACTGTCCAGGATCTGCGTCAACGGTGTAGAGGCAAAAGCAGTCACTGAGGTTTCAGGCCCAGTTTCTCCTTCAACAGTTAGATCTGATGAACGATTAGGTAAGTGCCTAAAATGAGAAGTCTTTGGTAGCCACCATTTGTCCCTTGGTGGACACCACTTGAAAAGGTTAAGGATCAAATGGAGCATCAGATTTTCTTCTCTGCATCTGTCATGCGAACAACATATCTCCTTTCTTAAAGACGATATTTTTTGCATGTTGTCTTTTTTTAGCATACATTTTCATCTTTTGTTCGTTAACCACGTCCTTCTCATGAGCTGCTTTCTCATTTTTCTTTCTCTAATTGGTCCATGGAGGTAACTTGGTGTTCAATGCTCTCCCAAACTTCAATATCGCAGGGCTTCAGGGCTTTCACCTGTGGTTGAGTGAGGTGTTGAACAATAAGCTCTCAAGGTAAAATTAACAGTTTTCAAATTGAGCTTCTCAAGAGTAGCACGATTCACTGCTTTCTTTAGCGTACTCATAAAATGCTCAACAAGTGAGTTGGCCTGCGGCCACTGAGGTATGCTCTTCTGATGCTTTATATTCAAATGCTCTAAGAAATCTTACAACTCTTGACTACTGAAAGGCAGACCATTGTCAGAGTTCACTATGGCTGGAACACCCCATGTCATAAAGATGCCATCATGACTCGTTCTTGAGTAGTAGATGAAAGATCTTCAATTAATAAAAATCATGAGTATTCATCCATAATCACCAGCAGGTGATGTCCATTGTCGAGTGGACCAGAAAAGTCAATGGCTATTTTCTCCCATGGATGCTTTGGGAGTTCTGGCATGTTCAAGGTGTGGTGAGTAGTTTTTGTAGAAAGGTAGTTGCATAGATGACAGACCTTTAATTCCTTTTCAACCCTGTCATCAAGATAAGGGAACCAGACTACTTCAATTATTTTCTGTCACAGACTCTCTCAAACCAAATTTTTCGACCCTCATAGTATAACTCCTTCCTGAGCTATGGACAGTTCATCATTGACATTTTTGTAGTTTTTATCTTTATCATCACTGGTGAGTGGTCGAGCATGTTGGTTCCATGACTGATGTGTAAATATATCCTTCAACTTTAACATGTAACTATCAGGTGTTATGGCAGTGATAATCTGGGCTAACAAATTGGCAGCTGGTGTGTTTAATTTTACAATTTAGTTGATATAGGTCTTGGCTGGAGTAGCGTGACTTTGAATTAGCACTTTGGAAAAATAGTCAGTGGGGTACTGATCCTTCTCTGGACAATTTGTGTAGTCCCCATCGTTCAATGCGAGGAGGCATTCTGGCCTTTAGATTTCCAAATAAAGTCAGTAAAGCTTGATGATCTTTTACCAGCGTAAAAGGTTTTCCGTATAGGACAATATGAAAATGTTCACAAGCCCATCCCACGACTAAGCTTTCTTTTTCAGACTGTGAGTAAGCACGTTCTGTTTGAGACAAACTTCTACTTGCATATGCCCCAATATGTCTTTGAGCATTAAGGTGTCTCCTGTGCTGTGCAAGGATAGCTCCTAACCCTACTGGGCCAGAATCAACAACAACCTTTGTATGAAGCTTCAGATTGAAGTATGATATTTCAGTAGCATTCTCGATTTCGCACTCACATGACCAATTAAATGAAACATTCTTTTTCGTCAAGTTGCTCAGAGCACTTACAGTGGGAAAGTCTTGTATCTAGAACAGTAACTGGCCATGCCAAGAAATTAACGCAGCATTGAAACATCTTGTGGAGGATCAGCATTTTGACAGCGCTTGTACTTTACCAGGATCTGGTGTCATAACCCCATCAGAAAAGACATGGCCAAAGAACTTTAGCTTTGTCTTTTGGAGCTCACACGTGTCTGCGTTCAAAATTAAACGTGCTTCAGCAAGTTAAAGACATACTTATATAAGAGCTCTATTGTGTTCTTTTTGTGCAACTCCAAAACCAATATATCATTGCTGTAATTGAAAGCATTAATGACAGGGTGTATGATACATCGAATGATGCCTTGAAACAATTCTGCAGTGAAGGACACACCAAAACTTAGTCTTCTGTATCAAAACAGACCAACATGTATAGAAACGGTTGTAATGTACCTGCATTCTTCTTCAAGTTCTAACTGATGGTAACCTTTATTTAAATCAAGGTGAGACCTAGGAAGACCTTTGCCACATTTAATTGCGTTATCATGTCAGCAATGTGTGGACCTGGATGCTGTTCTCGTTCAATCGCCTTGTTTGCCTGACGCATGTCAATGCATATGCGTTCAGCTCCTTCTATGTCCTTTTTAGGCACTACTACTATGGGTATGGGAGAAACCCATGGCGTTGGACCAGTGGAATGCTCAGTAATATCATCCTCAAGTAACGATTCAAGTTCTTGCTCAACAGTTTCTTGCAAATGAAAAGCAATATGTCTATATCTCTGAGCAACAGGACGGACGTCCTCATTAATATGTAACTTTACTTTCAGAGTCTTAAGCTTCCCTAAACTATGAAATAATGAAGAGAACTGACTTGTGGTGAGTATTCATGTTATAATTTACTGAAATCAGTCCCATATCAGCAACTGTGCTATAAGTGAGTGGACAGGCACTTGACGCCGTGCCTTGAAGCACATGGATGGGAGCTTGCACCTTTATGATCTTGTGTTTCATTGTCCCTACAAATGAATCTTTACTTTTTAAGGGCATCAATGCAGCCCATGTATACACTTTGGTTTTCGATGACGTAAGTTGCTGCAATGGAGATAATACATTGTATTTCTCCTCCGGCATAATGTTTATCGATGCACCACTGTCAATAATGAAAGACATTGAACAATCATTTACTCTCTTTGTAATCTTCGGACAATATTTGAATGACCCTTGTGCTTTGGCATGTCAATGTTTCTTTGACTGACATTTTTCTTCACAAGCGGACAAACCAACATGTGCATGCTTTTCTGAGGTAAACATCGACATGGCTCCATCATTTTCATCACTTTCACTTGATACTGATGCACAAGTACTGTTTGACAATGATTTAATAACGATCAACTTCGTTCAGTGTTGATTTGACTTAACTGATGTCGCCTCTTGGCCTTCTGGGTGTGCATTGAACATTACTTCTGGAACATTCTGGTAGCCATTTTGTCTTCGCGCTTTGACACTCTTACTTTTTCCTTCGCTTTCCAAACTGTCACAAAATGGTTCTCCTCCCACAGCCCTTACATATCTGTGCAAGAGTGGGACATGTTCTTTTGTGTGGAAACGTAAAATCCACATCTAAAGCACAACTTCTTTTTATGTGTAGACATCACTTTGTGTCCTTCAGTCTTTTGTTTTCGCTTACTTTTCACACTCATGATGGATTCATTCTGGGCACCTCCGGCTTCCATGTCAGCAGTTTGTCTATCAGCACGCTTTTCAGCTCTGGCAGCCATTAGCACTCGCTCCAGACTAAATGTTTCTCTCAGCATTCGTTTTCTGAATGATTTTGGCATCTGTCAATAACTTTCAGATGCATAGCTTCTTCATCATAAAATTCATTGAACATACAATGTCTGATGAGTGTGTTGAGTGTCTCCACAAATTCATGAATGGTTTCACCAACTTTCTGGCATTCTTTGTTGAAGATGCATCATTCGTAATCAACATTTGGCATTAGATTAAACTTGAGATTCAATACTTGTTTAATCTGATGATATGTGACTTCTTCGTCAGTTTGCAGCATTTTCTTTATGACTTCTTTTACACCATCACCAGCAAGTTTTTTTAGATACTTGGTAACCTTTTTGTTATCAATCTCTTCAAGTGCATCAATGAAATCATCAAATGTCTCTATCCAAGCAGTAGATCTATTTATTTTGCTTTTTGGCAGTATCAAACGGTGGTGGCAGTTTCAGGTAGGTCGCAGCATTGTAGCCATTTCTGGGAGTGGCAGACATTGAGGGTGGAGCTCTCTCTGACACTGTCTGCTGTCCACTAGGACCTGCCTCATGCATACCACCTCTAAGGCCCTGTGCTGTTGTGGGCCCAGGGTAATCTGGCCAATCGATGGGCCCCTGGGTCATCTTGGCTAGTCAATGGAACTGTGATCTCCATGGTAGCCCTTCACTTTTCTGGAGGCCTCTGGAGTTGTTCTGAGCCAGCAGCTTTGATGGTGTGCCGTCCAGATATGAACAGCTCTGTAAACACAACCCCGGGCACTTCTGAGGCTACTCTGCCCAACTCTGTGGTGTGACTCTAATTTTTCTGTTCTGGTAAGCAGAAGACTGTTTCTTGTATTGGACTTGCTTTATTTTTAGGTATCTCTTTGTACTGCCTGACACCTGGTTAATCTCTGCCTTGCAGCGCTTCTGATCTCAGTGGTTTCTTGCAATTTGCTGTCGCTATTTGCTGATATTTTCAAAACCTGGTTGCATCTGCCTTTAGTGTTATAACTCTGTATTACGTGTGATTGTATATTATGTAACAGCACTGGACCTTTATGTATAGTTTGACCAGCAGGTTCTTGGTCACTAATATGTAGATTTCTTTGCAATCCTTTTGTTGTTTTCTAGTTCTTCACAGCAGCTGGAGGTGTGTTTTGACTCCACATGTGTTAAGCTTCCATTCCGTACTTCGACTGCAACACACATGGCATGCAGGAGCAGTTTGCTTGGACCACAGCAAACTCTCTGGGAGAGCATTGTTGATCTTCAGGTTACTTATACCCTAACTTGCTACCAGTTATAGTGTCCTCCCTTGCCTGTGTACCAGCCAAAGACTACTCCACACACAGAGCTTAGTATTGTATGTCTTTATTCATCTGTGTGTAACTGCAAACTCAACATTCTAAACTAGTCTTCATTGCATTCTGCTCTAACACTTACATCACAGTTCTACGGAGTTTATCTGGAGCCAAAAGGGTTCCATCATTTCTAACCTTCAAGACACTACAATTGTCTAGCCCAGTGCTGATTTTCTAGAAGAAAAATACATTGAAGGCATCCTAGAACATAATACTACACTTAAAGATATGTATATGATGCAATTTAGTTACCTGGTGCTTACAACAGTTTAGACCCTCCTCCAGGGACCCCGGTTCACCCCATTTTATGATCCAGGTTGTTCCCAAAACACTGGATTGGAGTGATTAGGCCAATGTGCAATCTGGCTCAATTTAGGAGACAGGTATGTGGAAATCACTTACTATCACAAAACTGTAAACAAGTGAAAGGCACAACACAATAAAAATCCAACATCAATTTATAATAATAGAGATTATGTTTATCTTTAAAATGGCACCAAAAATGTCAAAGTACAATGTAGGGAGCTAGAGATATG
This sequence comes from Calotriton arnoldi, assembly GCA_963921515.1. Taxonomy (NCBI): domain Eukaryota; kingdom Metazoa; phylum Chordata; class Amphibia; order Caudata; family Salamandridae; genus Calotriton; species Calotriton arnoldi. The sequence goes on from CAWUFW010002581.1 coordinate 267,926, forward strand.
TATTTTCAAAGAGTAAATAAAAGATTGTGCATTCTAGCACCAAAAAGCTTAAAGCACCACTTTCGGCTATCTGAGTGTAGGTCCAGGTCAAACGTTTACCTTCAGACTTTTACTTGGAGGTTTTCTCTCGTCGACCGGCTCGTCGGCGGGTCCTCTGGCTTTGCGGATCTGAAGTTCTATCGGACGACAATGCCTCAGTGAGTCTCTGGAAGTCTTTGCCCTGGACGTCGAGGGCGAGGGGCTCTGGAGCTTTTAGTGGGACAATCCAGCGCTGTCAGGTAGATTTGTGAATTGAGCATGGCGGCATAACTCTCGATGTTCAGCTGGTCTCCTCTTGGAGCTTTTCTGCAAAACTTTGCAGATAGATCCCAAACATTTAAATCTTGAAGTTTCTTGGTTTCTTTGGAGAAAATAAATGTCCACTAGCTCATTTTAAGGGTTTAGAGACTCTGAATTGCCTCTTGGGGGCTAGGACTCAATTTCCCACAATGCACCTGCACAGTCCAGGAAAAATCCAGTTGCAACTGGTTAGGCGGGGTGATCCTCTCTTTGGGCTTGTAGGTGACTTTTCCATCTCTATTGTACCTGCTGCTGATCAGGGAGTCCACTCCTTTTCCTTTGAGTCAGACACAGTCCTTTCTTTGTGGAGCCTTGAAGGTGCAGCAGGTGCAGCCCTTTTCAGTACAAGCCTTCTGTGGGCAGTCCTTTTTCTTATTTTGTTCCAGGCAGTTTTCTGAGGAGCTCCTGCAGCTCTTCCATATTAATCCTCCATTCTGGGCTGGCAAGACGGAGGTCACACCAACCAATAGGGGTAAAGTTACCTCCCTCTACTATAATCACCTCCTGCAAAGTATGGCATATTTTTGACCCAGAATGTACAGTTCTCACAAAAATCAAAATGGAGAAAATCTCTCCTTGATGTGTGTCTATGTAACCCAACCAAAGGTGTGTCTAGCAACTGCCTACATGCGCGTTCCAGCCGCTCACCTAATCTAATTAAAGGGGCTCTTCTCTGGCTGGGGATCAAGGAAGTGGGGACTGTGTCTATTCTCCTGCCTTTGAAGTCCAGCTTATCTCTCCAGCCCACCTCCTCTCCCTGGCTTCTCCAGGAAGTAAATCTCCTCCCAGCATATCGCTTTATTGTTTCAGCCCGAGGTCTCTTCACACTTACTCAGGGAGCAGCTTAGCTCAGATGTCAAAGGGTGACCAATCAGAAGAGGCTTCTACAGAGCTGCTTTAGTTAACCTCAGGAGAGTAAGTTCTAAAGCTACTTCCAGTAATAGTTATAATGAATCCGACCTTGGCAAGTTGTTGGATTTATTGTAATCATTATTTTGATTCTTTGTATGACATTGCTAGCTAGTTCCCATGGAAAGATAGACTTTTTTAAATTTAATAAATCCTTTCCATGTTAGCATATGGGGCTAGCAGCACTACAATAGGGAAAAATTACTTTGGTATGGATACATGCATTAGTATTGTATAGGCATATTGCCCGCTCTGTTTTTGTGGTTTAATAGCCCTCTCTCTGTGGATATTAGGGCATTGTTCAGAGACCTGGATCCCTCTTCTGGGAACAAGCCGCGAGTCACAGCTTTCTGCTGACAGGTACACTCCTATTGCTTATGCTGTGGTGTCGTGTGAATAACGCATAAGTAGACTGGAAATGTCATCCTCCCTAATAATCTCGAGTTGTGACTCTCTGTGGTGGGTTTTTCAATCTGCGGGGATCCTATTATCTGGCCCATTTACTTATGGTCCCCCTGATATCGCTGTCACTGAGAGTGGCTTTTTAGTGAAGTACCGGGAACTCATTACCTTATAGCTTATAGGCCGATGGGGAAACGGAAATTACCGGCATGTGCTTCTAAGCCCCAGTCCCACCCTAATACAACTATGGATGCATTTTTGATGCGTGTGGTGGGCATTCCCAATAAGGAGATCCAGCTGGCAGAGCGCTGTCTCTCCCTTCCCTCTTCTACCTCACCTCTTTGCTGTCCCTCTGTAGCTGGTTTGACTGGCACTGTAATTATAGGCTTGGGCTGTGATGTTCTCTATGTTAGAGGGAAGTCAAGAGGACCTGCTAGTGGATATGTCTGCCTCTGCAGAGCTTTCTTTATCAAGATCTGGGATTACAACTATTTCGTTGGAACCTTAAGTAATGATAGTCTCTAAAAAGATCGGGGAATGCCAGGGAAAAGAAAGAGACAAGAGTTCGTCAGTACATTGAAATGATCTAGGGTTAATACTGCCCAGTCACCTAAACCAAGAGATCTGCCTCTTAAGGAAAAGGAAGAGTTGGAAATTTTATTGGACTCTTTTTTAAATACTTTGATCTCTGCTTTGGATGCGAGGCTGATTCCGATTTGAGATAGGCTGGCTGCAGTGGAGTTGGAGCTTAACAAGCAGAACAAAGTAGTGCAATTCAGGGGAGATCGTATCTCCACCCTTGTCTCTACTATTCTCCCTGTTGCAACCAGCCTCATGCCTATCTTAACAAGGGCAGGAGAAGGTCAGGCTACCAGGGCCCGTGTGGAGTATGATAATTTACTTCATTTATCTGTTTCATCTGTGTATAAGAGTGTGCAGCCTCGCCCTGACACATGTGTGCTGGGAGTTAAGCCAGTCCTCATGACTTGACAGGGGGTAACTGGATTGAGGAGGGGATGCGGATCATCCACATGGTTCTTTTCAAGATTGAAAGCCAGCTAACTGAGCTATTTCCCCCAGTCATGAGGTGGTGGCCCCTAAACTTATCACAGCACATCCTAACTTACCTCCTGAAGCCACACCTTATGTGGCCACAGAAAGTTTTAGTCAGCTGAAAAATAAAGCCACTCTTTGGTTGGACTCGCATTCTCCTTTGGGGCTCAGTCTGGTCGATGGATTAACATGGTCCGAAGGGTCAAGTGGATAAGTAGAGCAAAGAAATCCCTGGAGGGCGACTGTGTGATTATCAACTTTAACACACCGCTTGTCGTAGGTAGAATCCTTGCGTCTCTCAAGCGTTCTGTCACCTCTTTGATATTGGCCATCCCTCTGGGTTTTTTCTACAGGCCTGTGTAAGTGGATCATGTTTGAGACCCGTATCTATGGCATGTTACACACAGTCAGTCTTCAGCCCAGAATAGCCATTTAGCTGTTCCATATGAGCTGGACCTTGTCAATAGATTGGCCCTGCTGACCAGTTTGGACAGCTGTGATTGACTTGAAGGGTCTGCAAATGGGGGAGGGGCTATGATGAATACCACTATCCAGTATAACGATAACCTATTGGATCCTGATGAGAAGGCATTTAAACTTATTAGCTTGAACATTGTGGGGCTTGAGGGCAAGTTCAAGGATCCCAATTGGCAGGACTTTGTCAGAGGTTTTGGAGTGATCTTCTTACAGGAGACTTGGGCAATATCTAATAGTTTTTTTATTGAAGGGTATAAGACCTATTTCACTCCAGTAATGGAATCTCGGAATGGATGACCAAAGGGGGGCCTGGTCATTTTTGTGTCTTTAGCGATCAAGGGAATGTTTAACATGTTAACCACAGGGGCTACTACTTTGCAGGGTTTGTCATTTACCTCTGTTGGATCTTCCAAGTTGATATTGTTGAATTTTTACAATGCTGGGCCCCACCCACAAGATGTAAGTAATATTCAGACCCTGGGGTCATTACTATGAAAACTGCAGGGCACCAGCTTACCTATAGTGGACATCATGGTGGTAGGAGATTTCAACGTTCATCTGAATGGGGATCCCAGGGTGAGTGGGGAGCATGACCAGGGGTCTGTGCTTGTGCCACGCTAACACTTAGAAGATTCACACCAAGGCTCTTTCTTAAGTACTCTTTTGAGCGAGTTTAATTTAGTGTTTTCCCTGGACAAGATCTCACTCTGTATGAGTGCTTTAAATCACACTTTTATTGGGTGAGGCTGTGAGACGTTTATTAACTTCATTTTTGTCTCAGCCTTGTTTCTTCCTTACATCACTAAGACAGAGATATCCATCAGCCCCTTTAGTGACCATAACCCTGTGTGTGTTTTTATTTAGGTCTTCCTTGGTTCAAGAGCACCCATTGGGGGCTGGAAGTGTTACCAGTACAATGTCGCAGGATAAGAGGTTTAGGTGGTCACAGCTAGAGCCGGACAACTTCTACAGGACATTATACTCCCATTGTGAAAATGAGTTTAGAGTTTGTCTACGGGTTAGCAGCTTGCCTTTTGAGATTTGGAGGCCTTTGAAGTTATCTCCAATATGGCTTCTAGTCTTTTAAAGGTTCAAGTATGACAGAGGACTAGGGATAGGCCCAGTTGGTTCGATAGAGGCTGGTCCCCGGAGCGGAAGCAACTAATGCGTGCCCTTAAGGCCAAACCTAGAGATCCTATCTTAGTGAAGAGCAGTCGCATCCAGTAAAAAAGGAGCTTCTGAGGAGAAAGAATGATCTAAGGGATATGGCCTGGGAAGATCTTCTTGAAGCTAGTACCTTACAAAATAGTTCCAAATTCAGAAGACTTGTTAACAGCCCTTTTTTGGCCTCGGAATCTGCAGTATCTCTGGGGTCTCATATCACAGAGGATTGTTGGGTTTCATTTTTGAGGAGTCCTTTCAGAATACGCATCACGTTGAAGGAGGGGATGGTGGCAGGAACCTCTAACTTGGTATTTTCTCTTGAGGTGGTTAAAAAGGGTATAGCAGGCTTAACCAAGAGTAAGGCCCCCAGGCCCGAAGGAATCCCCACCCCCGATATGTATACATGTAATGGTGAGATATGGGCTCACTGGTTAATGTGGCAGTTAGGGAGAGACCTCTGCAGTCGCTGACATCTTATTGTCCCTGTCTTCAAAAAGGGAAATTGGGGTATCCTGGCGAGCTATAGGCCCATCTCTCTTCTCGACTCTGTCCAGAAGGTAGTTGGGCGAATGCTTCTAGATAGACTAGGAAGTGGGCAGAGGAAAATGCACCCTCTAAGAAGTGCAGTGTGGATTTCGTTCTGGGAGGTCAACAGTGGACCAGTGTTTAAACCTTTATATGGTCCTAAGTAAATATACCATTGCTTGCCCCGGTGCTATTCATTTAGGGTTTATGGATCTCTCCTCTGCATTTGATCGAGTCAACTGAGGGAAATTATGTCAGGTCATGTTATCCATGGGGGTAGACCGCAACATCGTCCTTTTTTTAAGGGACTTGCATATGAATACCACAGCCTCAGTCAGCTGTTCTTGTGATCTGAAATGTTCTCGTAGCTTTCATATTTAAAGGGGGGTCCATCAGGGCCGTATTTTGGCCCTGTTTCTTTTTAATTTGTATAGAAATAGCTTGGAGCAGGCCCCGGTTGACACTAAAGTAGATTATCTGCAAGCGGTAGCCCGGTGTTTGGCCAAAACTGCAAGGGGGCAATAGTCCTTGTTGAATTCTTTTGCTAACTTCAGGGAGGATCTGGATTTATCTGTCAATGTTCAAAAATCCTATGTGATGGTGGTTGGACCATGTAAGACCAAGACATGCAAGTTTACCCTGGGGGCCAGTGCTCTCCCAAAGACAAGAGTATTTTCTTACTTGGGCCTGCTATTTAACTCCTCACTGTGATGGCGTCCATTGGTGAGTAGGAAGAAGGAGGAATTTACATGGGCAAATGCGTCGATTTTTAGTTTTGCCTCAAGACTAGTTAGAAGACTGATTCAGGCCTTACTACAGGTCTATCAGGCAAAAATCATCTCCAAGGCAGTCTATGGGAGTAAAGTCTGGGGGTTTGTTGATCTGGGCGACTTGCAGATTGTGGAAAATTAATTTTTAAAACCTCTCTTATGTGTCCCGCGTAGCGCACCTACATTTTCCGTGCGCGAAGAATTGGACGAGGGTTACATAACAGATATAGTGCCATTCCGCCCTTTCTCTTTATGGTTAGATATTTAGACTAGGCCTGCGGCCAAATTCAATAGGGAGATTTTAAAAGACTGTATGTCTCTGGACAGGTCTCTGCACATTCCCTGGGTTAAGTATATTAAGGATCAGTAGCAGACTCTAGGTAGGAGTGAGCTGTATAGTTCAACAAATGGAATTGTGAGGTCTAACCCTAAGTGGGCCAAAGAAAATGTTTGACGGCTCAGGTCTGCCTCTAGAGAAGAGGGTTTCCTTTTGAAACCTCGAGTGCGTGCACATCTTCTGTTGAAATCCACTGCTTCCATTAAGCCCTATCTTCTAATTGTAAAAAACACTTATGAGCGATTTCTGCAGAGTAGATTTTAGCTGGGCTTATAAAAAAATGCACCCTATCCTTGGGGCACCTAGGGCAGACCTTAGGGTTGACTTGTAAGTTATAAAAAGGTAGTTTTGGGCTTTGGAATAACTTTCATTCAAAAGTCGAATTTGGACATCGTGTTACTTTAAAACCAGCCTGGCAAGCAGGCCTGGCTTTAAAATGACACCAGGCACCACAGCAATGCACCCTTTGGTGCATTAAGTCCACTGGGGTCTCTAAACCTACATGCCCTACCATATACTAGTGACTTACAGCTAGGCTGTCTTGGCCAATGAGAATTATACCAATTATCATTTACCTTTAGAGGACAGAGCACTGGCCCTGGGCCTGTTTAGCAGAGCCAGGGCACTTTCAGAGTCAGGAACCACAAGCATCAGTTAACAAATTGTGGTGACCTGGGCAAAAAGAATGACTTTCCTACATGTGGTCATCCACTGCCTCCTCAGCGGTTACATTGGGTGATGCTGCAGTTGAGGATGGCTGTATAGGAGAGAGCTGAATAATCTTCATGGCCGGTCTAGTTGGGGCTCTTTGAAGCACCACTTTAGCTGTTTCGGTCCAGATTGGTGCGGCCCAGCACAGTCGAACTTGAGTATAGCTGAAGGCCTTGCACAGACCTGGCAGGTCGGGTGTAGGACCACGGATGGTTGCACAGCATCTCTGAGTCATGCTGCAACATGGGCAGGAGCAACAGCCGGGGACCTCTCAGTGGATTCACAATTTGGGCAAAGAGGCTCAGGTCAAGGTTGGCACAAAAGCAGTAAGGCTTAACTGAGAGGCAATGTGTAAAGTATTAATGCAACAATCAAACAGTGATAAACTGAACATACAACACAGAAAAAACCCCAAACCAATTTAGAAAATTAGAGTATATTTTGGTAAATAAAATGACATACAAACAACAGAAATCCAATGAGTAGAACCAGAGTTATGAACTTTTACATTTTCAGGTAAAAATAGCACCAAGCTCCAACAACAGTTATCTAGTCATGCTGGACCAGGTGAAAGTCAAAAGTTTAAGCCTACTGCGATGAATTATGTGTCGGATACAGGAACCAGGTTAATTCCGGTGAAAAGGTTACCTTTTCACTCAGACCAGTTCTACGCGAAGATCCTCAGCTGGAGCTTCATGTTGGCGGGGGCCATGAGGAGATCTCTGTCCATGCAAGGAGCAGGTCGCTGGTCAGAGGCTGAGCTAGAGGAAATCATTGTTGGCATGAAAAGCAGCTCGCCCATCCGAAATTTGCATTCGGGGGAGCCTCGGGTGGTCATTGTTGCTTTGAAGAGCAGGAGTTTTTTCTTTGTCAGGAGATGTGGGCAGTGATGGGCAGATGCGAAGAACCCAAAACCTCTGGATTTTCACCTGGAGACCAGTCCTTGCAGTTTGTAGGGTAGAGAAGTACACTCCAACACCAGCCAAGGGTCCAGGGCATGGGGAGGCACCGCTTGGAGGTCAGGACTCACTCCAGCACAGGCCAGCAGCAGGGCTAAGTCAGCTCCACTTGGTGCTAGTCATCTGGACAGTTGCAGGGAAGGCATCTGGACGCTTGTTATGTCCCTGCAGCTCAAACAGGAGGTCATCCAACAGACCCACTTCTGTTCTCCCTCTCTGCCCCTACATGTCACATTGGACAACATAATTTAAAAAGGCAGGAATGTATTTCTACAAAAAAACTAGAACTGATTTTCCTCATATTGCTTTCTGAACTGCGCCCCTAAAAAAGTTAGTGACTGCGACACAGGTATCAGTAGAAGGCAAAGAGTGAAGATGGCTAAAACCCTCGCTATACGTGCATGGTCAAAACTTTCTCAATAATGTTAGCAAAAATCTGACTCTCACTGACTTATAAAGTGCACAGAATAATACAAAGAGCAACATGCTTTGCTTGCATAAGTTTGCACAGGGGCATGGCGTAAGCTTATCTGACCATCCTCCTTGATGGGGGAACGCTACCAAAAAGTGCACAGTGCCTGCCCGAAACATAGTAAGATAAAATCTAGTCTGGACATTAGTGGTAAAGGTTACATAAAAATGTGGGATGGCCCTAGCGGGATGGGGGCTACCAAATGCCCTGAAGGCTGTAGCTTACACAAGTTTCCCATATTGAAGAAAGCCTGTTTAATAATGTCTTTTGGGGACTGTTATGGGGGTTATCAAAAAAGTGACCTAGTCCTAGCTCATAAAACCTGTCTTTCAAAAAGTAAATTGTTTAAATAAGAGGAACCAGGAGCATTTGGAAAGGTCCAGCACACGCGCTCCTTTGAACAGTAACTGAAATACAGAATATGCAGTTCCTTGAAGAGGAATAGAGGTCCAGTTAAGGATCACTAGTGGAATGTCAGGTCAGTGGAATATGCTCCAATAGGAGCAAGTGCCCTCACACACCGAGAGGTGTCATGCTTCAACATCTGGGCATGCTCCTCATTGGGCCGGCGCTGCAATACCCGATGGGCACCCGCAAAGTGGCTCTTTGCCGGAGATCTTTTGTATTATGTCCGTTGGATGAAGTGGGGGTATGTGGGGTGTCAGGTCTCTGTAGTGTGGGGTGGTGAAAGTGACTTAAAATAGGTGTAGTGAGGCTAGGTTTGAATAAACGTTATTAGTGGAGCTCACTACCCTAATTAAAACTTACAGTGGTGCTCGTTTTGGATACAATGTCCTAGGGAGCAGTCGTGATTAGTTTTCTTAAAAATGTGAGGTCAACAAGTTTCTTGCCTGTCATAGACATAAGGGGTCTTTTGGCAATTCGTCAGGACCAGAAGAAAGCAACCTACACTACTTGTCACTGAGTCACTCAAGTGTGTTGTAATCAATCACAACGTGTAAAACAAAGTAAGATTCTACCTTGTTGTTCGGACTTACCAGATTCGGGTCCATGCGGGTCTAACAGAACTTTAGCAGAGCGACCCGCTTATTTGCGACTTGTCGGCGGTGTTGTGTGCATCTCTGCACCTCTGTGTTCCTATTGGAGCATATTCCACTGACCTGACATTCCACTAGTGATCCTTAACTGGACCTCTATTCCTCTCCAAGGAACTGAACACTTCTGTATTTCAGTTTCAAAAAGTAAAGCCAGGGGATCTCATCAGCTCTATGAGCAGTAAGGCAATCCATAATGATGTCTCTCGAGAACTCCAAGTCCTCTGATTGCCAAATCTTAACCCATAGGCACAACGGGGCAAGACCAATACGGTTCTCTATGAGATCTAGGCCCAATTCTGCATGGCAGAATGTTGTAGAGATACTTTTTAGTACCATCAGAAGTCTTTTAATAACATTTTTTCTATTACTTGAAACTGATGGCATCTATTATACCCCCATACTCCTGTCTCATAGGTGGCAATAGGAAGACATTTAGCTTTATAGGGGGTTGGTAATTCTTTTACTGGTTTTTGCCCCAACTTAGATACAAACCGAAAGAGCGCATCCGTGGCGTTGTTTGCCTGCTGCGCTCTGACGGTCAGAAGGGGATACCATTTCAACTGAGTGCTGAATAAATTACCTAAGTAAGAAAAATGTCTAACTTTTTCTATCACCTTTCCTAGCATCACAAAAGTTTTGGTTGTTGTGGTACGAGGATCACAAACCATGATGTATGATTTATTAGAATTAACTTTTGAATCAAGGGATGCCATAAATTCTGTGAAGGCATCAAGGGATTTCTGAAGACCCATAGCTGTCCTCGCAAGCAAAACTGTTTTGTCTGCATATGAGAGCAGAGATACACATTTCCTGCCAATTCTCGGAAAGTCAAGCTCCCTTTTTAGTAAGAAGGCCTCAAGCCAATTAGCATAAATAAGAAATAAAAACAGGGCTAAGATGTAGCCTTGACGAACCCCTTCAGTAGAGATGATAGGTTGTGTTTTTTCCCCCTTGATGCCATATCTTACGGTAACCAATGTGTTTGTGTGAAGCCTCCATAGGAGGACTACTAGCGCTTTTTCCACACCCATGCCTTCCATCATTGTCCACAGTTTGCCCCGGTTGACAGTATCAAAGGCACTAGATAAGTCCATGAAGGCCAGATGTATAGAGCTCCTTGTGGACTCCATGTGCTTACTGACAATCAGGGAAAGGTTGAGGCATTGTTCGGCCGTACCCATGCCCCTTCTAAAGCCGTATTGTGTGTTGGACAGGACCCCTTTTGTAGATGCCCACTCTTCTAGACACACTAGGAGGACCCTGCCGAAGACCTTTACTGTTACATCAATCAACGATATGGGTCTATAATACACAGGGTCATTCCTGTCTTCCGTTTTGAAAACTACTATTGCCTCTTTCCAAGACCCGGGCATCGGACCAATAATGGCTGCTTGAAAGATATTAGTTAATAATGGTGCCCACAAATTGGGATTTTGCTTAAAAAGGTCAAGGGGCACCCCATCTGGGCCCGGGTCTTCAAGCTAATGCCCTGTGCAATAGCCACCTCTACTTCTTGGACTGAGATTGTCGAACTTAGCTGTAAAGCTTGGATTGGGTCATGGGGCATGTCCTGTACTACTATATCTACCAGCCTATGTGAGGGATTAAAGATGCGGGTGAAGAGGGCTTCCCAGGCTTCACCTAGGATCAGCGAGTCCATCTGTCTCACGTCTTCCGTGAACATTGGGTGGTTTATGGTCCAATCAGACAACTATCTGCACTTCCAGAAGCGGTTTGGGTTGATCTTCCTTTCAAGCGTCCTCTTCAGACTGCTCTCCAGACTCAACCTCATCGCAGGGTAGTCTCCAGCATAAAGCACCCAAAACAGAGGCACAAAGAGGAGTTAGCTTTTTGCAACTAGGTGTCATCAGCTACACTCAAGAGTGATCAGGGAAACAGCAAAGGGCTGGCCACTCAGAATCATCCCTTTCACCTTGAACAACAGAGACTACAATCACACCCTTCACCCCCACCAACTACCAAATGGCAGTGCTTCAGGAAGACTAATTAGTAGCTCCTCTCATCAAAAGGCCACAAGAATTTTTAAAGGAGCCTTGTATCCTCTTTCCCACTTCAGTGTCTAGGTCTACTCCCTCCAGCTTCAATACAATTCCACTATCTGTGAAAAACAACTTCACCTCTATCTTGTGCACAAGGCAAGGCTTGGGGTATCCAAAATGGATACCCCTAGCCTCCATTATTCTAGTTCACGTATAGACGCTAGGCATGCACCACTCAAGCTACACACACAAAGTTGTGCGGCATACACTTGAGGTGTTAGTGTTAGGATGTGAGTAAGCACAAAGAAGGGGAACTTTAGCTCATCAGTGCCTGTCCACCTCAATATGTCCAGGATTATTGTTCATTCAGATTGCTAAAGCTAAGCTAATATCTGAATAGAAACATAAGTTATAGAGTCCACCACTCTTTTTTGAAAAGATTAGGCTTCCCCACTTAATGTGAATCTCCTGTGCTTACCACTGAGATGTACTCCTAACCAGCTGAGTACATTACCACCATCTAGCGTTTGTATGTAGTGGGCAAGTACACATGAGTAGGACGATCATAGAGATTAATCCCTACTGGAAAAAGAGGCACATGAGTCAAATCTGGCACCCTTTTTAGGGTGGTCAAAGTCTTATTTTTGGGGGAAATATGCATAATTGTCATCAAAATTCCACAAAGCTTGCCTATTTAGCAAAAACTCCTTGATTGGGATCTCAGGCAAAAATTGAACACAAAGGCATACCTTGAATTCAAAAGGCATGCATGGTATGAGCAGGAAACTGGTTCTGGGAGAAAATGTATTTTGCCTGTGATTTCACTATTTTCAAGAGACATTATCTGCTTGAACCTGTGGCCCAAGGCAGAATATTCAGTAAAATTCAAACCCACAAAATCTTGCAAAATTAAATAATGGTGGTGTAACGTGAAAAACCAAACATTCATAAGATTTAACCTCTGTAATAAAACTTTTACTGGTGCCTAGCTCTTTCTGCATGACTACTTTTTCAAATTTATTTTGTGCAGCGTCATCGGCCATGGTAAATTCATGATGCCATTGATTTTACTTTCTGAATGCTGATCAAATTGCCCTTCCATGTCTGAGCAATGCGGACTGTTCACTTGTGCTCTCTGAGATGTCTCTAGAAACTTTCCCCTCTTTGAATTCCCTATCCTGTCTTTGCTTTCTCTGACATTTTTTTCTCTCATTTGAAGGGCTCTTGCATACTAATCTAGAACTGCTTGAATAGTTACCTTGCTATTTACACTCCTCACAATCACATGCCTATTGTGTGTCTCCAGGATGTTATCCTTGCTGTTTCAAATGCACACAGCCATTCTAGACTCCTGTGTGGAGAGTGGGGTCCAGTCGAAAGTCAATTATTGAGATTCAGCTGTGCTGGAAAGAGAGGAACCCAGGTGACAACAAATACCCTTCTCATATGTGGCAGTATGGACAGTGTAGAAAAATAGCTAGCCTGCCAGGCGGGAGCAATGCTCGCTCTTTTGCGGGGAGTCGACTGGACTCGCGTGGGCCTTGGGTCTCGCCCCACGGCATTCAACATTATGCTGGGGTGCCCCAGCAAGACACTGGGGCTCCCACTTATAATGTACAAAGCCTCAGGAAATGGGATCCCTGGGGCTACTAAACCCACGGGGGAGGGGCCTACATGTGCTCACCCTAAAAATAAAGAAACAAAAGGCCCCTGGGATGGGGCGCCTGGGAGCTATAGAGGCTTGAGGATGAGGGACTGGCCTTAATTAAATAAAATGGCCAAAGGGATGGGGTTTCCAGGGCCTAACTGGCGCGGGAGGGGGGACTGTGCTTTCACTCCCCAATTTTTTTGAAAAAAAAAAGAAATTTCTGATTCCTGTCATGCCCTGCTGGGGACTGGTGGGGGCGGGATGCCTGCTGGGGTGTTGGATGTAGGGTCTGGTACTATAACTAGCGCCCTCATCATGAACCACCAATTGCCCTCATATTACATCGCTCATGACATGATCTATGACAACAGTGACAGCATGACTGTAACATCTGAAATGACATTACTTACATTATTATTATTATTATTGAATGCTTATATAGCTTGTAGCTACGTACCAGGGTTTCCCAGTGCTTCAGGTTTAAGTAGAACAGTCTAAAGGAGCTTAAAGTGCAAAGTCTTAAATTCTTTGCGGAAGTTGGAAAGCGAGGCATAGCATTTCAGGGACTCTGGAAGGGAGTTCCATAATTTAGGGCCAAGGAAGGAAAAGGATCGCCACCCATTTGCGTGAGTTTGAGTCTCGGAACTACAAAAAGAGATTGATTGCTCGAACCCAAAGTACTAGCAGGATGTTCAGGAGACACAGTGTTTTGCAAATACCGCAGTCCTGAAAAGGGAAGGATTTTGTACATAAATCAGAGAGCTTTGAAATGTATTCGCTTATCCACTGGAAGCCAGTGTATTTGGCAAAGAAGCCCAGATGCTGAAGAATGTTTAGGGAGTCAAGACAAGAGCCTAATGGCGGAGTTCAGGACCACCTGCAAACATTGCCTTGTCAGCCCCTAGGTACAGGATGTTGCCATAATCGAGTCTGGATAATATCATGGCCTGGATGACTGTTCTCTGGGCATAGAGAGGAAGTATCCACAGAATCTTTTTAAGCCATTTCATGATAGCAAAGCATGTAGCGGCTAGTGTGGTCACTTGTGGCTTCATAGATAAGGTGGAATCAAGCCAGAAGCCAAGGTTCTTCACTTTAAAGGTGGTAGTAGGTGGGGTTCCCAGCTTGGCAAGCCAATGTTGATGCCCCCAAAAGCTGAAGAATTACTCCCTAATACCATCATCCAAGTGGGGACAAGACCAAGGCAGGAGTTGAGGTCCTCCAAGTTAACTTCCCATACAGACAACAGCGAGAAAATAATCTGGGTGTTGTCTGCGTATGAGTGCAAAGTTAGCCCACAGCCTTCCACCAGGTCCACAAAAAGATGGACATAAATGTTGAAAAGCATGGGGCTAAGGGCGTAGCCCTGAGGAACTCCAGAGGCAAGTGGGAGATATTCAGGCACAGCGTTCGACGAGAAATGTACAATCCGTCAGGAAAGAAGAGAGCCATGCTAGTGCCGTGCTTTGAAGGCCCAGTTGGGTCAGACTGTCAATGAGAATTTCGTGGGACACAGTGTCGAAAGCCGTGCTGAGATCCAATAGGATCAGCGCAGCTGTACCGCCTGAGTCCAGGAGTTGCCTTAGATGCTCTGTGACTCCTAGGAGGGTGGTTTCGGAACTGTACCCAGCTGTGAAGCCTGACTGAAAGGGGTGAAAAGCACATTATGTTTCCGCAAATGAGGTAAGTTGAGTATTTACATGTTATTTCAATATCTTGGAAAAAATGGTTAATAACGAGATAGGTCTAAAATTAGACCAATTGGTCCAAGTGGGGTTTCTTTAGCAAGGGGAGAACCACTGTATGCTTCCAGGCATCAGGTAAATGCCCCTCCTGTAGGGAAAAGTTTAAAAGATCGAGCACCAACTGCATAAACTGTGGGCTCAAGGTGCTCAATTTAGTAGGAGGGAGGGGGTCTAGAGGAAATCCTGACTTGATTGACAGCAATAAGTCCATCATACGAGGATAGTCCAATGGCAATAGACACTGCAGTCCTGCAGGCACCTTGCGTGCCACTGTATGGTTTCAATCCTAATTGGGGGTATAGTCAAGGAAGGGAAATCATCCCAACTTATATTACTACATTATTAGTTACTAGAGATAATTACAACCGGTGAATTTCAGTTTTCTTTTTAGCTTAAAAAATTTCATTGCATTGCATTATGTTTTATATATATATATATATGAGTTTCGAGGATTAAAATAAATTAACATCTGCCTCATACCGTTGGGCTCGTGTCTCTGTTCGCCGGATGGAAGAGCAGGGAATCGAAGGAATGTTTGTATATATATATATATATATATATATATATATATATATATATGTATTCACTGAAAAAGCCGGGGCGTGGCCAAGCAGGCTGCGATGGCGGACGTGCTGAGCTGAGGCTCTTGCCGCGGGCATGAATCTCGCTAGTTACGCCGCGCCTAGCCCATGCAAAACGAGCCTGAAGCTGGCGGAACGTTAAGGGAGCCCGGTGCAGGGTTCCCCGACATAACCCCACTGTGATCTCCCGCAGTATATGAGCCCTAAGAGAACCCTGGCCCTGACGGCCCGGACGGCAAGATGGCGTCTGCCGGAGCCCAAGGCTGAGACCATCCGGGCGAGTGCGTAGGATCGGCTCGGGATAGCACCCGGACTCGAGGTGGGCAGAGTTAGAGGATCAGGAGCAGCGGAATCATTACAACCCACAGAGGCGGCTCGAGGTGGGAGTTGAGCGAGAACCGGCGCGAACCCTTGGCGACCCCCTCCTCCTTCCCCTCCTCCTACACCAACATCAACAGGTGCGGTCGCTAAATGAGCCGCATATCGTGCACAGCCGCCCAGGAAGAAGAGTAGCGGCATTGAAGGATTCCAGCCGCAGCCCCGGTGATCAAAAGAAGTGGGAAGAGGAACCGGAGTGTCCAGTATTGTGTGAAGGTCAGGCATGCCTGGAGTTAAGATGGCGGCCGCCCTCGACCTCACAAGAGCATCGTGAACAGTGAGAACCACAGCACAGGGTGAGTGGGGCCCCAGTAGCAGCGTCTCGCTCCTGCCAACCACGAGCAAGAGGCCAAATACAGGATTTGAATTGAGCCAGAGCGCCCAGGAGCTGATAAAGGACAGGCACACCTGGACCCTAGATGGCTGCTGTCCTCATAGTAAAATGAGGCAGGAGCTCAACTGGTGCCTCAACATTGAATGAGAGGGGCCCCAATAGCAGTGCCCCGTCTTGGAGTAGAGGCTCGACGAGGTGGGGACGTGATGTGAGGGCGGCACCATTTAGAAGCAGACACATGGGCTCCCCCCACTCCTCCACGGCAGAGTGGACATGAACACCGGCGCCATAACCCGACAGTCACATAAAGGCTCCCCTCTGAGGAGCGGTGCAGAGTAATACCAGGGAGCGGAAGCGGCACAATACAAGCCTTGAGGACAGGAGTGCAAGGTGAGACACAACACGTAGGGAGGTCAGAAGAATAACTGCAGAGACCTGTGGTACCCCCCCCCATGCCCCCGAGCAAACCAAGGAAGCACAGGGCGACAGATCCAAGGACAAAGGGCCCTCCAGCGCACGCCCCAAGGGAGTGAGAGTGCTAACAGACCTTGGCACACTCGCTCACTAAGCCAGCGGAATGATATTCGTCTAAGGGTCCAGGCGGACGTGAACCCCCTCATCCTGGGGAGTAACATAACCCTTTCTAAAGGTCGCACAAACCCAGGACCAGTAAGATGGGAAAGCAATGAGCCACAGCAGGCGCGGCGATGCCTGGGACGTCACAAGACACCGCTACAGTTGGACGACCACTGCTTAAAGTCACGACAGCCTCAACGGAACTGACCCTCTCGGAAAAAATGGACAAGGTGCTCGAAGCTATTGAACACTCCAGAGTTTCAATGGAGGAAAGACTCGGTACCATAACCACAGACATCAGCCTGCTCCGAGACGACCACAGTAAGTTAGCAGATAAAGTGTCTGATGGGGAGAAGGTTATCGCCACCATGCAACCCATAGTTGGCGTGCATCAAGAGACCCTGCAGACCCTGCTGGGTCGAATGACCACTATGGAGGAGCGGATTGATGATCTTGAAGGTCGCTCAAGACATTGCAATATACGAGTCTTGGGACTGCCAGAAGGAGTTGAGGGTACCGACCCAGTGGCATACATGGAGACATGGACTAAATTATTCACTCCGGTCGAGGAGCACACAGCATTCTACTCCATTGAAAGGACCCACAGGGTTCCGGCCCGAAGTCCCCCGCCGGGCACCCCACCCCACCCGATGCTTGCAAAATTCTTACACTTCAGAGACCGGGATGCGGTACTAAGAGCAGCTAGACAACATGGCCCCATCCAGGTAGAGAACAAGCAAATAATGCTCTTCCCAGACTATTCACGAGCAGTGCAGTGCCAGCGGTCCTCGTTCCTCGAAGTAAAGCATCATCTCAGACAAGAAGGCATACAATACTCCTTGCTATTTCCGGCCCGCCTCAAAATAATGAGAGATGGATCCACCATGTTTTTCACAAATGCAGAGGAAGCCCACGACTGGGCAGACCAACATTGCCAGAAACTCCCCAGTGCAAACACCAAGTTTGTCAGACGTCCAAAGTCACAGCGCATCAGCAGACGCCGGCCTAAGCGTCTCAACAGGAACAAAGACTCGAACACGCATACCCAATCTGTGGGCTCACCTGATCTGGAGCAAATCATACAGGAACGCCGAAAAACCCTATAAGCTGCAGCAGAACTCAGACCCTCCTCACCAGCAACGGACCTGGAAAGAGGCCCACACATCTTCTCCTCGGGGAGGAGGAGGGTAGCGAGGGATCATCATCGAGAGCCAAATCGGTGACCCCACCTCTGGTCACACCACAGACTGCCGATACATTAATTTGAGCGGACATCAGTAAATCACACTGACTGGGTACCCCAGACAGGCATATTACAATGCATCTCAAGGTATGTAGTTAACCGAGCAGCATGGCCAGCGAACAGCAGTTCCGTTATTAGGCTACCCTGCGCGACCTAATCCTACAAATGCCCCTGGGGCGAGTCCCCTCGCTGACATGTATTGCCACCCCCACACAACGTTTAAGTTCTCTTCTCATGCTAGAGCAAGTTTGGACGTGATAGGCCCCAGAATTGGGATTGTTCCCCACCCCAGTTGCCTTTCCCCTGGAACTCATGCACCACTACACTGTATTCTTACCCGCATACCACTAAAGGGCCGGAACTGAACCAGAACAGACAGATCAGCCCGAGGCAGGGTGGTGGGTTAAAGCTCGATGCCCAGCCCGACCATACAAGCCCCCCCTGACACCCCCCAATACCGCATGGCACATAAAGGAAACATCACCATCCTTACACTAAACGTGCGAGGCATGCACACGGCACGCAAGCGCTACTCAATTTACGCATACATAAAGCGGCAAAACGCACCGATTGCGATGCTGCAAGAAACCCACCTAATAGCGGGAGAGCTAGATAAGCCGCGCAGGCGATGGCGTGGGACATTCTGCGCCACAACTTACTCAGCCTTTGCATGGGGGACCCTTATTTGGATCCGACCAGGGGTTCCATATCAAGAACAATTTAGAGCAATTGACGCAGAGGGCCGTTATGCTCTCTCACAGGGGCTCTTGGATGGTCAACTGATAGTCCTAGGAAGCATCTATGCACCAAACACAGACCAGAGTAAATTCTGGGACAAACTCTCACATCCACTGAGCCTTTATACGCAAGCACCATGGATCCTGGGAGGGGATTTTAACTGTGTGCAAGACACGTCGTTAGACAGATCCTACCCCCCTCACCCAGCCTCCCCAATAATAGCGCAGGCCAAACGCTTTGCAGCATGGACAACTCACTGGTCTCTAACAGATGCCTGGCAATGCAAACACCCAGACACACGGCTATATTCATTCCACTCGATACCACACGATCTTAAGGTCCATTTGGATAGATTCTATTGCTCCTCCCCCATACTACCCAAGATACAAGCATCGGAATATCTGGGAAGAGTACTGTCTGACCATGATGCCCATACAATCACCCTCGCATGGCAACCACCTAGACCCCCGGTCCCCACCTGGCAGCTGCCCAAAGAATGCCTGGATGACCCGGTATTCAGGCAAGCCCAAGCATCACACATTAGTAATTATTTCCATGAGAACGCTCTCACTGCCAACACCCGTGCAACAGAATGGGATGCGCTCAAAGTCGTAATTAGAGGTACCTGTATACAGTACATTAAAGGAGTGCGTAAAACCCTAGAGCGGAGCATAGCTGAAAAAGAACGCACGCTGGCCACATTAACTCAAGCAGCTGATAAAAACAAGGCCACGCCGGCCCAAGTAGCGGAGGCTAAAACCGCTTATGCAGAGGCAATAGCAGATCTCCGCAGATATAATTTCAGAGGGCATGCAGCTCGGGTGCACAGAGAGGGGGACAGGGCAGGTGCGCTCCTGGCGTGGCTCGTGAAACACGATACAACCCTCCCATCGATCACAGCGGTACGAAACACAGAGGGTGCCTTGTCCCTTTCGCAGGCCTCCATCCTAGATGTCTTCCTACAATACTATACTCAGTTTATGCAGTCCCCAGCCTAGCAGACTCAGAACTGCTCAACCGATTTCTGGACATGTATCCCATGCCTCGCATAACACGACTGACATGCCCTAGATGAACCCATCACAACGACAGACGTCACACAGGCGATACAGGACTTAGCCACGGGTAAGGCTCCCGGGTTGGATGGCCTTCCATTAGAATTTTACCGGACCTTCGCTGCACAATTGGTCCCCCAGCTAGTGAAACTATTCCAAGCAGCCCTAGATAAGGGGGAACTACCTCAATCCATGTGCGAATCGGTTATAGTTTCCTTCCTCAAACCAGACAGGGACCCACATCATGTTGGATCATACCGTCCTATAGCCCTGCTCCCAGCGGACTACAAAATATATGGGAAAATATTGGCTGGTAGATATTCCACAATCCTTCCAGCGCTGGTCCACCCTGACCAGTGTGGCTTTGTGCCGGGAAGGAATACATCCTACAACATAAGACGCCTGTTTCATGTCCAGGATCAGGTCCGTGACTGCTTCCCCCTTGCGGCGTGCCTGGTCCTGGATCTGGTAAAAGCCTTTGATACCCTCCATTGGCCCTACCTGCTGCAGGACATACAGCGAATGGGCGTGGGACCCCACCTGCTCGCGTACACTAAGCTGATATACTTCAAGCCCACCTCAAGGGAGAAACTTGGCTACTTGATGTAACCATCATTCCCAATTCTAAGAGGTATGCGCCAGGGCTGTCAGCTCTCCCCCTTGCTTTTTGCACTGGCGATGGAGCCACTTGCGATTCACCTACGCAGGGAGGGGGAGAGCTGGGGAATCCCAATTGCAGAGACGATCCACGCGGTATCATTATATGCGGACGATCTGCTTATCTATATTCATGAAATTACCTTGGATCTTACCCCAATTTTTAATACACTACAAGACTTTGAGGCGGTAGCGGTCCTAAGGGTAAACTGGGCCAAGTCCACAATATATCCACTCTCTGACAGTCTCCCGCCCCAGAAAATACAAATAGGCGACATAGACCTATCGTGGAGTGCCAAAGCGGTACGCTACCTTGGAATTCGACTGTACCACACACCGCAAGACATGTATGAAGGAACCTCAAGGGTGAAACTTGGCTCCTTGATATCACCATCATTCCCAATTCTCAGAGGGACGCGCCAGGGCTGTCCGCTCTCCCCCTTGCTTTTTGCACTGGCGATGGAGCCACTTGCGATTTGCCTACGCAGGGAGGGGGAGAGCAGGGGAATCCCAATTGCAGAGACGATCCATGCGGTATGATTATATGCGTACGATCTGCTTATCTATATTCGTGACATTACCTCGGATCTTACCCCAATTTTTAATACATTACAAGACTTCGAGGTGGTAGCGGGCCTAAGGGTAAACTGGGCCAAGTCCACAATATATCCATTCTCTGACAGTCTCCCCCCCCCCCAGAAAATACAAATTGGCGACATAGACCTATCGTGGAGCGCCCAAGCGGTACGCTACCTTGGAATTCGACTGTACCACACACCGCTAGACATGTATGAAGGAAACCACCGCAGGGCATTGGCTGGGATCCGATCCTCTGTGAACTTTTGGAAGGATCTTCCTCTAGCCCCCATAGGGAAAATCGCAGTGGCCAAGATGACATTGGTCCCGCGATTATTATGTTATTTTACTAACCTTCTGGTGGTTCCCCCGTCCCTTCTTTCGGAAACTGGATACCCTTCTGGGTACCCTCATTTGGGGATCAGGACGCAAGCGAATATCTCTGTCGAAACTACAGTTGCCAGTAGATCAGGGTGGTCTGGGTGCCCCCTCCTTCGAGGCATACTTCTTAGCAGCCCAATTACAATGGGTGTCATGATGGACAGCGGGTCGCGCATTAGGGGAAACCCATTCTAGTACAGGACCCCTTCCAGTCCCCACCATACATCGCATGTTATTACCGGGGGCTGATCCAATAAGGGAGTGCCCCCTACAGGTCTCTGTGGCCAGTACATGTCTGAAAAAAATACACAAGATGACGCGGGGGCCCCCATGTACCCCCCCATCCAACCGCTGGTAGGATTCCCCAAGGGCCGTGCTTATTACACGGAACGAGCACTACGCGTGCGGACTGAGTACTCGGTCACAGCGACAGGGTCCCTCTACACAAATGGGCAGCTGCAAACATTTGTGGAACTTGCTACAGACACGAACCTCCCAATAGGACAGTTCCTTTTACACCGGCAGCTTCTAGGAGACTGCCGCCGAGTTTGGCATACAATAGACACAGAGCCACCCACGCACCCTGTTCTGCATGCAATCTTACAGATGGGCCCCGGGCGACACTTGGTGACATGGCTATATAAGGCAGTGAAGGCTTTGAACGCAATCACCCTCGCCCCACTTCGTGAGAAATGGGAAGCAGAAATCCAGAGACCACTCCACGACAAGGAATCGGAGAGGGCGCTCGAGTTTCCCTAAAAGGTGTCCCGCATCTACCGCTTCAAAAGCATACAATTTCACATACTACACCGCGTCTACCTGACACCCGAAAAGCTCCAACGCTACTAACCACATACGCCCTTCACTTGCCATAGATGTCCAGAACCTGGTGCATCCTTTCTTCATATGTTTTGGGACTACCCAATGCTTCAAAACTACTGGTCCACCATACACACCACCCTCAGGGCAACAACGGGTCTCACAGATTTACATACATGGGAGGGCTGTGCGCTGGGTATAACCAAGCGTTGCAAACACCAAAAAGTAGAGACGCGCTTCACATCCCTGGCAATCTTATTAGCCAAAAGATGTATTGAAATGCATTGGAGGGCGCCGGGTGGGCCACCGTTGGCAGCCTGGAGGGGGGTGGTGGGCAAGTGGGGGGCGGCAGAGGAGGAGACGTTACGAGAAGAATAAATTAAAGGTTTGCGCAAGTGCCACATTCCCATGCAATGGGCGTTGTTGCTTCACTCCTTCCGACAGGAAGCAATAGATGAATCGCAGGCACAAAACACCCCAGCCCCTGTGGCAGAGCCGCGTCAGGAGTAAGCCTGGGCGTAGTTCGCGAAGTAGCGCAACGCGAAGCTACGCAAAGTGCAGTTCACACTACGCGAGCTACGCGTAGCACTACGCGAACTGCGTAGTGCACTGTTCGCAATGATTGCACAGTGCCAGATGCTTGTCCGCACTGTGCAATCATTGAAAACGGCATCTTGCACAGTGCGAGCTGTCTTTACTGCCGCTCGAGTAGATTTTTACTCGAGCGGCAGCTTCTCAACGCGGACTGGTAGTTTCTCATCGCGAGCGGTCGCGAGCATACGCGACCACTCGCAATGAGAAACCTGACCTCCCCGCGTTGAGAATCTCGCCGGGAGGTTTATTTTCCACGCTCGCGATCGGCAACTTGATGTTGCTGATCGCGAACGAGGAAAAAGTCTCGCCGGGATGTCATTTTGCTTGCTCGCGGTCGCCAACTTGACGTTGAGGACCGCGAGCAAGCAAAAATGACCGCTGCACTACGCTACGCGTGTTTGCACTGTGCTATGTGCAATTCGCGTTGTGCGAAGTAGCGCAAACTTCGCAAACTACGCGAGCGTAGCATAGTGCTTTGCCCAGGGTTAGTCAGGAGTCAGTCTAGCACGACCCTTACCCCCGCCTTCCCCCTCCCCTCCCCCTTAGGTTGGCATGCAACAGGGCGTGGTTCCAATACGAGCACGCAGTGCAACCAGCACACCCTGGATAGGCCACCCTGCCTCACCTCAAGATCCGTACTGCCTAAAAATCAAAATGGACAAATCAGTCTCTGACCCAGTCATAACGTGACATGTCATATACAGTGAACCCCAGTTACAGCTGCCCCCGTTGAAGAGTTACGTTCTTTACTAAAAACAGTGAAAAAACGGAATATAAGGAAAAACAAGAAACACAATAGGCGGTGTATCCCAACACCAGCAACGCTGAATCAATTTGAGACCGCAGTACATCTAGAAGACAATGTATCTAGCACTCACGAGACAAACACACACGTCCCTCCTAATCACTAGGTTAACCAGCTCCAACACCAACGACATCCCGCCGTCGCAAGCCCTGTGCGATTCCCTCGCCACCTTCTTCCACCGCAAGATCACCGACATCCACGACAGCTTCAACACCCAGACAGCCCCAACAGACACCGACACACCAGACTCGCCACACACCATCGACCACGACCCCTTGCCAGCCTGGGCCAACGTGAACATCGATGACACCATCAAGACCATGAGCACAATCCACTCCGGCTCCCCGTCAGACCCTTTTCCGCACCACATCTTCAACAAACCCAGCAGTTCCATCGCACCCCACCTGCGCAACGTCATCAACCTCTCCTTCGAGACCGCGACCTTCCCAGAGAGCTGGAAACACGCCGAGATCAACGCCCTGCTCAAAAAACCCAAGGCGGACCCGAGAGACCTCAAGAACTTCCGGCCCATCTCCCTGCTTCCGTTCCCAGCCAAGGTCATCGAGAAGATCATCAACAGACAGCTAACCTGATACCTCGAAGAAAACAGCATCCTGGACCCATCCCAGTCAGGGTTCCGCAGCAACCACAGCACCGAGACTGCCCTCATCGCCGCCACCGACGACATCAGGACCCTGCTGGACAACGGTGAGACCGCAGCCCTCATCCTGCTGGACCTCTCCGCCGCCTTCGACACTGTCTGCCACTGCACTATACGTGCACGCCTCCACGACGCAGGGATCCGAGACAAGGCCCTGGAATGGACCACCTCCTTCCTCTCCGGCAGAACCCAGAGCGTCCGCCTCCCCCCGTTCTGATCCAAAGCCTCCGAGATCATCTGCGGCGTACCCCAGGGATCATCCCTCAGCCCGACACTGTTCAACATCTACATGGCCCCGCTCGCACGCATCGCCCGACAGCACGACCTCAACATAATCTCCTACGCCGACGACACTCAACTGATCCTTTCCCTCACCAAGGACCCCCTCACCGCCAAATCCAACCTCCACGAAGGAATGAAGGCCGTCGCCGATTGGATGAATAGCAGCCGACTAAAGCTGAACACGGACAAGACGGAGGTCCTCATCCTCGGCTCCAACCCTTCAGCCTGGGACGACTCCTGGTGGCCTACGACACTGGGGGCAGCCCCAACACCCACCGACCACGCACGCAACCTGGGAGTCATCCTCGACTCAACGCTCTCCATGGCCAAGCAAGTCAATGCAGTCTCCACCTCCTGCTTCAACACCCTCCGCATGCTCCGCAAGATCTACAGGTGGATTCCGACAGATACAAGAAGAACAGTCACCCAGGCCCTCGTCAGTAGCAGACTCGACTATGGAAACGCCCTCTACGCGGGAGCCCCGGCCAAGCTCATCAAACGACTGCAACGCATTCAAAACGCCTCGGCATGCCTGATCCTCGACGTACCACGCCACAGCCACATCACCCCCCACCTGAGAAACCTGCACTGGCTCCCCGTCGACAGGAGAATCTCCTTTAAACTCCTCATCCACGCACACAAGGCACTCCACAAGACCGGCCCAGCCTACCTCAACAGATGGCTCTTTTTCTTCGTCCCCAACCGCCAGCTCTGGTCCGCCGACCTCTCCCTCGCCACCGTCCCCGCATCCAAAGAACCACCTCCGGCGGCAGATCCTTCTCCCACCTCGCCGCCAAGACCTGGAACACCCTTCCACTCAGCCTACGACAGACCTGCTGACCTGCTGACCTTCAGGAGGCTACTCAAGACCTGGCTGTTCGACCAGTAGCGGCACCCCCCCCTTTTCTTCCCTTTTTTCTTCCCCAGCGCCTTGAGACCCTCGCGGGTAAGTAGTGCGCTCTACAAATTCCTTGATTGATTGGTTGATTGATTGATTGATTTATGTTGTTAATAGATTGCTGATACAACTGTATACCAGACGATGCGATATCAATGTGTACTGTGTTCATTCTATTTTATGGTTTTGAATGACATGTGTATTCAGCAAAATAACGAAATGCCAATAAAAATGTTTTAAAAAAAAAATATTCACTGAAAAAGCCACAGGTTACAGGAACGTTATAGTTAGAAATTTTCATTTAAAAAACCTTTGAAATTCACAGAAAAAACCATAGGTTTCAGGGACGTTATAGTTAGAAATTAGCATTTAAAAAACTTTTGAAATTCACTGAAAAAAACATAGGTTTCAGGGACGTTATAGTTAGAAATGTTCATTAAAAAACCCTTGAAATTCACTGAAAAAACCATAGGTTTCAGGGACATTATAGTTAGAAATTCGCATTTAAAAACATTAGAAATTCACTGAAAAAACCACAGGTTTCAGGGACGTTATAGTTAGTTGGACATTTCACTCGTACAACACCAGAGAAATTCTGCCGTTATAGTTAGTTGAGCTAACTATAACTCACGCCCCGCAATGCACTGCTGATGATGTCACATATTACATCACTCATGACATGGTCAGTGACATCACTCATGACATCACTGATGACATCTCAAATGATATCACTCATGACATCACTGATGACATCATCCACTGACTGAGTGTTTCTGAAAAGTTTAAGAATGTTATCTATATATACGCCAAGGTGTATTAAAGAATGAGTGGGTGTATGAGTGTCTGTATGGATGATTTTGTGGATGCGTGACTGACTGTATAAGTGAGTGATTAAACGTGTCTTAGTGAATGTATAGGTGAATTACTATTCTGTGTGAATGTCTGTATCAGTCTGTCAGTTGGTGTGTAAGCAGCTGCATGGGTTGGTGACTAGCTACATGAGTGTCTATATGGGTTATTGATTGGTTGTCTTAGTACCTGTATGGATGCTTGACTGTCTGTGTGGGTGGGTGGGGTGTGTGTAACTCCCTGCATGGATGTGTGAGTGGGTGATTCACTGGGTGTATGCGTTTAAGAGTGCAACTGTGAGGGGCTGTATGAGTGGGTGAGTGTGTGTATGGCTGTGTTGGTGAGTGAATGGATGTCTCAGGGGTACATGTGTGAGTAACTACATATGTGAAAGGCAGTATATGTGAGTGTTGGAGTATATAAGTGACTATATGTGAGAGTGAGTGATTGTGAGAGTGGCTGTATGGATGAGTGCGTGCTTGTGATTCAATCAATCAATCAGGGGTTTATATAGTGCGCTACTCACCCGTGAGGGTCTCAAGGCGCTGGGGGAGGGGGGTGGGGCGGCGGCTCTGGATCAGTCGAAGAGCCAGGTCTTGAGGTCCTTCCTGAACGTGTGCAGGGTCGGGGAGCATCTGATGTTCACAGGGAGCGTGTTCCAGGTTTTGGCTGCGATGTGGGACAAGGCTCTGTTTCTGTGGATGCGGGGGACTTCTGCCAGGGCGAGGTCGGCGGAGCGGAGGTTCCTCTTGGGTACGTGGAAGGATACTCTCTCGTTGAGGTATTTGGGTCCGATGTTGTGGAGGGATTTGTAGGCGTGGGTGAGGAGTTTGAAAGTGACCCTTTTCTTGATGGGGAGCCAGTGTAGGCCTCGTAGGTGTTGGGTCATGTGCTCCTGGCGCGGCGTTCCCAGGACGAGTCTGGCTGCGGCGTTCTGGACTGTCTGGAGTCTGTGTAGGAGCATTTTGTTGATTCCGGCGTAGAGGGCGTTGCTGTAGTCCAGTCTGCTGGTGATGAGTGCGTGGGTGACGGTCCTCCTGCAGTAGGGGGGATCCACTTGAAGGTCTTACAGAGGATGCGCAGGCAGTTGAAGCTGGCGGATGCGACGGCGTTGATCTGGCGGTTCATGGAGAGGGAGGAGTCCAGGATGATGCCGAGGTTCCATGCGTGGTCTGTGGGTGTGGGTGGGCTTCCAAGGGTGGAGGGCCACCAGGTGTTGTCCCAGGCGGAGGTACAGGGGCCGAGGATGAGGACCTCAGTCTTCTCTGAGTTTAGCTTCAGGCAGCTGTCGTTC
Source organism: Calotriton arnoldi (assembly GCA_963921515.1). Classification (NCBI taxonomy): domain Eukaryota; kingdom Metazoa; phylum Chordata; class Amphibia; order Caudata; family Salamandridae; genus Calotriton; species Calotriton arnoldi. Next base: position 295,216 of record CAWUFW010002581.1, read on the forward strand.
ATCCAGGCTGCCACGTTCTTCATGCCCTCCTGGAAACAGAGTCTGGTGTCTTCGGGATCCTTTGTGAGCGAGAGGATGAGCTGGGTGTCGTCAGCGTAGGATACGATGTTGAGTCCATGATGTCTGACGATGGTGGCGAGGGGGGCCATGTAGATGTTGAAGAGCGTGGGGCTGAGTGAAGATCCCTGGGGGACTCCGCAGTTGATTTCCGTGGGTTCGGAGAGGAAGGGGGGGAGTCGGATCCTCTGGGTTCTGCCGGAGAGGAAGGATTGGATCCATTCGAGGGCGGCTCCTTGTATTCCTGCGTCGTGTAGTCTGGCTGCGAGGGTGAGATGAGACAGGGTGTCGAAGGCTGCGGAGAGGTCAAGAAGGATCAGGGCCGCGGTGTGTCCCTGGTCGAGCAGCATGCGGATGTCCTCAGTGGCGGCGAGGAGGGCGGTCTCGGTGCTGTGGTTGCTGCGGAATCCAGACTGGGAGGCGTCCAGGATGGAGTTCTCTTCCACGAAGGCGGTAAGCTGGGTGTTCACTAGTCTCTCGGTGACTTTGGCTGCAAAGGGGAGGAGAGAGATGGGCCAGTAGTTCTTCAGGTGATTGTATAAGAGAGTAAATATGTGTTAGTATCTGTATAAATAAGGGAGGTGGTGTGTGAATAACTGTATAGGTGAGTAAATGGGAGTGTAATTGATTCTTTGCATGACTGACTAGGTGTGTGAGTAACTCTATGGGTGAGTGGCGGTGTGTGAGTATCTGTATGGGTGTAATACTGCATATGATAGTGGATGTATTGATGAGTGACTGCATGTATGAGTGACTGTATGGGTGAGTGAGTGGATATATGTGTAGATCTAGGAATTAGTGAGTGGGTATGTACTAACTGGTATTGGTGTGTCTATGGTTTCGAGAATGGCAATCTGTATTTTAGAGTGGGTGTATCAAATGGTAATATTAGGGTGTGAGGAGGTGCATCAGATATTAAGTGGATGATGTCATCAGTGATGTCATCAGTGATGTCATTTGAGATGTCATCAGTAATGTCACTGACCATGTCATGAGTGATGTAATATGTGACGTCATCAGCAGTGCATTGCGGGCGCGAGTTATAGTTAGCTCAACTAACTATAAAGGCCGAATTTCTCTGGTTTTGTACGAGTGAAATGTCCAACTAACTATAACGTCCCTGAAACCTAGGGTTTTTGCAGTGAATTTCAAAGGTTTTTTAAATGCTAATTTCTAACTATAACGTCCCTGAAACCTATGTTTTTTTCAGTGAATTTCAAAGGTTTTTCAAATGAAAATTTCAAACTATAACGCCCCTGAAACCTGTGGTTTTTTCAGTGAATTTCTAAGGTTTCTTAAATGCTAATCCCTAACTATAACTTCCTTGAAACCTCTGTTTTTTTCGGTGAATTTCTAAGGTTTTTTAAATGCTAATTTCTAACTATGCCTACATAGGTATGACATGTGCAGGAAGAGGAAGAAAGGCACAGAAAGAAGCAAGAGAAGTGCCAAAAGAGGCAAGAGAGGAGCAGAAAGAGGAAGAAAGGGGCAGAAAGAAGCAAGAGAAATGCAGAAAGAGGCAACAGAAGTCCAGAAAGAGGAAGAAAGGTGCAGAAAGAAGCAAGAGATGTGCAGAAAGAACCAACAGAGATGCAGAAAGAGGCCTACCTTGACTGTACCTTACAACAGACTCATACAAAGTAGCCTAATCACTAATCCATCTCCCAAGATGTCTTAAACCTCACTTTTCTCTTGAAGGTTCATTATTCATCGTCTGATCAGAATGTTAGGCCTACCAAATATAAAACAACAATGCTAAGCATATCACTGTTGTAAGTCTGACCAAGTATGTGAAGGTATGCATGCTTGTGTCTCTGTTTTGACCTAGTGATGCGCTACATAAAAATAAACATACAAATACTTGAATACCTGTGTTTCAAACAGCATACTCTGTAAAGTTGTGTACAAAAAGGTAGAAGCAAGAGAAGTGCAGAAAGAAGCAACAGGTGTGCAGAAAGAGGCAAGAGGGGTGCAGAAAAAAGCAAGAGAGATGCAGAAAAAGCAAGAAAAGCAAGAGAAGTGCATAAAGAACCAACGGAGGTGCAGAAAGAGGCAAGAGAGGTGCTGAAAGAGGCATGAGAGGTGCAGAAAGAGGGATGAGGGGTGCAGAAAGAGGCAAGACAAGTGCACAAAGAAGTAACAGAGGTGCAGAAATAAGCAAGAGCAGTGCAGAAAGAAGCAACAGAGGTGCAGAAAGAGGGAAGAGGGGTACAGAGAGATGCAAGAGAAGCACAGAAAGAAGCAACAGAGGCAAGAGAACTGCAGATTGAGGCAAGAGAGGTGCAGTAAGAGGCAAAACAGGTGAACAAAGAATCAAGAGAAGTGCAGAAAGAAGCAACAGAGGTGCAGAAAGAGGCAAGAGAACTGCAGAAAGACGCAAGAGACGTGCAGAAAGAGGTAGGACGGGAGCAGAAAGAGGGAAGAGGGGTACTTAAAGAGGCAAGAGGGGTGCAGAATGAAGCAAGAGAGGTGCAGAAAGAAGCAACAGAGGTGCAAAAAGAAGCAATAGAGGTGCAGAAATAGGGAAGGGGTGCAGAAAAAGGCAAGAGAAGTGGAGAAAGAAGCAATGGAGATGCAGAAAGAGGCAAGAGAACTGTTGAAAGAGGCAAGAGAGGTGCAGAAAGAGGCAGGACAGGTGCAGTAAAAGGTAAGAGGGATGCAGAAAGAGGCAAGAGGGGTCCAGAGAGAATCAATAGACATGCAGAAAGAGGCAAGAAGGGTACAGAAAGAGGCAAGAGAACTGCAGAATGAGGCAAGAGAGGTGCAGAAAGAGGCAAGACAGGTGCAGAAAGAGGGAAGAGGGGTGCAGAAAGAGGCAAGAGAAGGGCAAAAAGAAGCAACAGAGGTGCAGAAAGAGGCAAGAGAACTGCAGAAAGAAGCAACAGAGGTGCAGAAAGAGACGAGAAGTGCAGAAAGAAGCAACAGAGGTGCAGAAAGAGGCAAGAGAACTGCAGAATGAGGCAAGAGAGGTGCAGAAAGAGGCAACACTTGTGCAGAAAGAGGGAAGAGGGTGCATAAAGAGGCAAGAGAAGTACAGAAAGAAGCAACAGAGGTGCAGAAAGAGGCAACAGAACTGCAGAAAGATGCAAGAGAGGTGCAGGAAGTGGCAGGACGGGTGTAGAAAGAGAGAAGAGGTGTGCAGAAAGAAGCAAGAGGGGTACAGAATAAAGCAAGAGGGGTACAGAAAGAAGCAAGAGAAGTGCAGAAAGAAGATACAGAAGTACAGACAGAAGCAACATGGGTACAGAAAGAGGGAAGGGGGTGCAGAAAGAGGCAAGAGAAGTGGAGAAAAAAGCAACAGAGGTGCAGAAAGAGGCGCAAACTGTAGAAAGAGGCAAGAGAGGTGCAGAAAAGGCAGGACAGGTGCAGAAAGAGGGAAGAGGGGTGCATAAAGAGGCAAGAGGGGTGCAGAGAGAAGCAAGAGAGGTGCAGAAAGAGGCAAAAGAAGTGCAGAGAGAAGCAGTAGAGGTGCAGAAAGAGGCAAGACAGGTGCAGAAAGAGGGAAGAGTGGTGCAGAAAGAGGAAAGAGAAGTGTTAGGTTTTAAAATCCCGTCCCTGCAATGTATTCCTTTCATGTTATATTAGGTTAGCAATGTGTGGCTAAATAGATGCCAGTTGTATTTATGTTATGCAACCCACTGAGTTATCCGCGTACTGTGCAGGCTTCAGTTGGTGAATGCGACTCCATTTTGTTTCTTGCAATCCTTATTAGGCTGCTTAGACTGTGCCCGAGTTAGGCCTCATGGCCCGTAATGCTTGCCTCAGCAGAACACTGTACTTCACTAATGTTTTTTCTTTCTGTCCAAGGCTGTTTCCCGACCTGCTAATGAGGAGACAATTCAGCTCTCACATACCAATCTAAGTGTGTAGTTCTGCTCCCACGTTAGGAGACGCTGAGACCCAGTGCAGTGGCCTTGGGTTTCTGATAACATGTACCCATCTGGCAGGTGGTAGCTCATCTCCCAGTGCCTCCTTTGTTCATGTTCGGCCCCGGCTGGTAGTTTTCCATGGTGGGCGGGGTTGGAGGCTTTTGGGGAAGAATGATTACTCACTGTGGACCGTTGGGAAGTTAGTCCCTCAGCAGACATCTTAGGGTGCAGGTCATGATGGACTCCTCTGCAGAGCATTTCTAATAAAGCATGTAAGTTTGTATTCTCTACTGTCTGACCGACTCTTCATTCTTGGGAAGGCATAGCAGGTGGTTGCACTTCCTTCAGTAGTGCAGAAAGAAGCAACAGAGGTACAGAAAGAGGCAAGAGAACTGCAGAAAGAAGCAACAGGGGTGCAGAAAGAGGCAAGAGGAGAGCAGAAAGTGGCAAGAGACGTGCAGAAAGAAGCAATAGAGGTGCAGAAAGAGGCAAGAGAACTGCAGAATGAGGCAAGTGAAGCAGGGTCCCGTTTTACCATATAAAATGCCTTAGGCCATTCCTGCCCCACACCTGAAGCATGAGACCCTCATATGGCCCCACCAGCCAGCATGTAGGAATTTGTTAAATTGACCATGCTGTCCTACACATTTGCTAAAACCACTATAGGCCCTATGCCTCACTAATAAGCTCAAAAAGACATCTCCCTGAGCAGAACACGAGCCAGCTCACCGAGCCCCCACTCCCTCGTTGTTCTCGATGTGCACTTCTCTTCTCACACCCACTGAAATATAGCAATACCACAGAACAGGGAACATCTAGAGCTAAGAGGAACACGATGGGGTACAATGTGGTGGGGGCCACTTGCAATATTTCAATTTCTTCATATTACTGTTTTTTTTGCTAGCTTCAAGTGAACCAAGACAAGCAACATGGCATGAGAAAATGACCTATAACCTTTGTAATCTTCCGCTTTCTTATAAAAATTCCGTGAAGTGACGCACATCATTTTTGATAAATGTAAAAATTGTGGTATGATTTACGATCAAACACCTGTCATGAGCTGGACTTGTGGTCAAACAGTTCCTCATTAAAGTGGTATAAAAGAGCTGCCCACAGTCCACTCGACGGAACACCTTGCACCGTGAAACTCTTGGGTCATGACCTGCATGTGTGCTCCCCGGTTAACCGTTGCTCTCATTTAGAATTGTTATTTAAGGTTGCAATTACTTTGCTATATTTTGAAATTGTGTCTTTCTCTCTCCTCTGCATTGCCGTGATTTTAAGTCTTATTAGATTGCATATTTTTGCTCTGCATCTCAAAATGTGTCTCTGACACCTGGTCTTTGCTAAGACTGTGCAGCTTCATTGAATAATAATGTACTTCTTAAAAGTTATTGTTTGAAAGAGTTTCTTAAAATAAATTGTAACAATCCTGATTCAGTTCCTGTATCTCACACGTGTATTTCCTTATTTTAGATAGAGCACCCCTGCTCAAATTAATCTGGTGTAGTGCACCCTAAAAACCACCCTTTAACAGCTGGCGACCATGAATCAGACGTGCACAGCCTTCCAGCCGACAAGGGAAAGGAACCTGTTCCCTGTGACAGCGGACGGAGTTTGCCCTTCGGTGCCTCTTCCTGACTGAGCAGACACAACGCACACGGGTAAGTGTCAAACAGTCTCTCTCTTATTCTCTTTGCCTTGTCCTGAGGTGCCGTTTGGTTGTAATGTCGGATGAGCATTTGGAGGTGCGCTTCTGTCCAAAATTACAGTTCCTTGCTTAACTGGTGTCTTGCCATGAAAAAAACAACCCTTCTTACCTTAAACACGTGTGAACGGGCACTGAGCCAGGAGTCAGTGTTAGATTTTGACATTTAAAATTGTGGGTTTTCGTTTTTTCATCTTCCATGTATGATTTTCTGCGTATATATATATATTTTTTTTTTCATGTAGCCTGCCTAAAATAAGATAGGGCATCTATCTAATTCCCACAGATAGGTAAGGGAAAATAGCGCCTTGCGTTTTCCAGCTCTTGCGGGTTCTGAAAGGGTCAGAACTCCAAAATAAAAATAATTGTCAGTTCACGTCTTGTGGGTGGCACAGGAAGTTTTAGCCATAGCAGATGTTAGACATCTCCAGCTTTTGCAAGTGACCATCAGTATAGATATTTTATTACTGACAAGACAATTCAGATGTTAGACATCTCCAGCTTTTTGCAAGTGATCGTCAGTATATATATATATTTCACTACTGGCAAGACAGTTAACATAGCTAACAAATAAATAAGCTTTGTGAAAATAGAGTAGCGTTCGAACAAGACTATTTCTATCTGAGTAGCTACAGAAAAAGGGAAGTATGTCTCTTTCAAAATAGGCTTCCTTTCGTGGTTTCCTGCTCTGCCCAGGTGAAAAGAAAATTAAAGGTTCTTATTAATTTCAACGTTTCTAAAATTGAACAAATACGTTCAGGCAAAAGTGCGCAATTTTGCCTCTTTAATTCAGTGTAAAACGTATACTCAACTTATGTATATATTGTTTCATAGTTTCATAACAAACTCACGGTTCTTCTCTGGTGTTTATATTTCATATTAATTCTGTTGTGGCTTAACACTGGTGCCTGGTGCATCGATTCAAAGAAATGTGTTTCTTTATTTAGCAAGAAAAATAACTAGGTGTATAATTATATTTGTCATATGCATGTTGATTGTCTTTGACACTGCCGTGAATATTATTGTCACATAAGCACACCCTGGCCCCCCGCCACATGTCTTACTAAAATTAGTGTGTAGTGGAGCAGTGTCACATTTAGTTTCCAAATAGCACTCTTCACACAAACGTGCCTGGCCTCATAGTGTACGGCAGGATTTGTGCACGTAATGAATAATAATTGCCAGCAAATAACTGAACTAGGTTTGCACTTAGTACACAATAGAGCGGTCGCCGTGTATAATACCAACACAGATACACTTTCTCCACTAACAGAATATCAAAGTGACCTTATATCAATAGCGTGGGACATATTGGGAGTTTACTTTACATCAACATCAGAAGTAAGGGTGCACTGACCCTGATAGAATTACCTCCACCAGGAACAGCTCATACACAGCCCAGACCTAACCCACCGCTTCCAGATACTACACGTCCGAATCTTGTCTGGCCACACTACTCACAGTGCTCTTCCACTGCGGACGACACACGCTACCTACCATTCCTATACTCACCAGTCTCTCCAGTGGTAATTAGCGATTGTTGGGACTCCTCCTCAGGATCCACCCATTCGGTGGGACCAACAGAGGGCGCCCATAGTCCCGACCTCACCCTCCCAGACACACCAACATCGTCCTCATCTAACTCCAACAGTACAATAGAGCAAGAAGACTCTCAGGACACCCATTCACCACTCTTGCGAGCACTCTTAAGGGGTCCGCAACCAGAGGAGGAGCACGTGTCTGCTCCAGAGGCAGATTACCCTCCGCAAAACAATACTAGGAAATGAGCGGGGCATCAGTGGGCTCTGCAGCACCACAGATTGTCGTATACCTCATTAACGGACACATTATTGGTCTCTCAGAAGGTCACTCTTCCTCCTTCACTCTGGTTACACCCTTAACTAGCGCTGTCCTCTTGACCATGTTTCAAGTCCTAGGAATTGACATAACACATCAAACACAGGTGAGACTGACAATAGTCCCCAACTACGTTTCCCAGCTACATCCCAGGACAGCTCTATAACTAAAAATAAGTATGGCTACTCCACTGCACGCGTACTCAAGAACTTCACAGGACAAGAGCAGCGCATAATTAAACACTGCAGGGAGCTGCACAAACACACAAAGAACTTGACACACCCCTGGCCCACTGAAGGAACTTTTGATCGTGCCACATTGGATCATGCTGCCATGTTCCTAGAAGTGAAATACTCTGGCTGTAAGCTTCAAAAACGTAAAGACACCCTAGCACTGTGGTGCATTTTTAAAGAAAATGTTGAGCCAACACTGATACCTACAGCCCCTCCACCTGCATACCACATGAGCTGCATGTATCCCAATCTTACTATTAATTCTGGCTTAGAGTCAACATCAAATGACAAAACAGCCGTGGGTCACTCTGACTTATTTTCAGAAGATCCCTTTCATCCACCCCCTGATAATATGATGGAACACATCCAAACACTGCCATCTCTTACCGCCCACAGCCCAATGATAGAAGCTGTAATACCAGGACTACCAGGTCAAATAGATGCACAATTCACCCTGAAGCTCCCACCAGCACAAAACAGTGGAGCACCACAGCAAGATGAGGATGAAGACTGTGACAGCGCTTCCCACGTATCGCATCCAACTTCTCACACCTCACGCTCTGGTTCCAACTCATTCCTCACTAGTGAACACCAACTCCTTCCAAGTTTGCGCCGCCAATACAATGAACAGTTGCCCACCAGTGCTATCTCCCAGCGCGAGGATAGGACTCCCATCCTAGACCTTCCAATTACTAATACGGAGTTCAGGGATAGCGAGCAACAATTCCCTGAGACATTTGCCCAGTCACATTTTAACAAATGGAGAAGCGGCCCGGACTTAAATAGAAGTATGGATACATCACACTAGATGAACACCACACAGATTTACTACACAATATGCAGTCACCCAGCCCCACCGGCGAGGCTGCAGCTGTCAGGCGCCTGTCGATGAAAGTAGAAAAAATGCATGACGAACTCACTGAACTGCTCGGTGATGAAGGCCTCAGATCTCATTCAAATGACGAAAGGGCAGATACCCCACTACCACGAGCACTGCAGATTCACATTTCTGGGGAAAAACAGGGTGCTACAATGCTACAAAATAATGAAGCACCTGTTTCAGGTATGCCCCAGACAGCTGCGACAACTAGTCAGGACGATCTCCCTGTGCAAGCACCTCCGCAGACATTGCCACCAGCACCAACATATACATTTCACTCGCATAGGCCCACGCTTACTTTCATGCACACAGCACCACCAAGGGAGCATCAAGATGAGGACCCAACAGCAAAAAGAAATAGACGAACAGAGGTAGAATGACTAGAAGTATTGGGGACACACGGGCGGCCAGATGACATATCATATGACGTCTCGGGTACAGCCTCTATGCGTGCCACTAGGTTGAAAAACATATGCAACATTTATCTCAGCAGACAGTATGCCCCACAAAATAATGACCTAACACCAAATGAAATAGTCACACTTGGGGAAGATTCAGACTTCTATGTCAATCCCTTCACAGACGATTTGGCAGGCTTGACAGAGGGTCTGGCACCACAAATGATCCTGTGGCCACGAGTAGGGTCCTTTGAACCACAACGTATGGCAACAGCAGAAAACTGCATCCTACACGGGGTGGGAGATGAACACTGGGATTACGGTTACATGACGGCAAGTTTAAAGATTTGGCAGAAATATGCGCGCCAATATGACCATACACGGCCCACTACATCAGACACCAGAATGACACATCAGATGCCACTGCTGTTCAAAAATGCCCATGACCCCCCTCTCTATGTCCCATGGCCACAAATGGACAAGGACAAGTTGAAAAAACAACTCCCCCCACTCACAGAGGGCGTTGGAAAATGGATAGCCGCCTTGGAAAAACACACTGCAGGTGTCAACCTAGGAATAGGGGACATCAAAAGTCTGCTTATCTCCCTAATTGGAGAAGAAGCAGAAGATATATTAAAAAATGTCAATGTCAAAATTACGGTCACTGCCTCAGAATATGATGGTGTAGCATTTAACAAAATAAGAGCACGCGTTTGGTCCCAATTGCGCCGCAAATTCCTAGATGTCCCAGACATAGGGTCCCTAATGTCACAAACAATGCAACCAAATGAGGACCCAGCACAGTACATTTCCAGACTAAAGGAAAAATGGCATCAGGAGTTAGGGGAAAAATGGAACGCAACAGGAGGGAACAGTAGGTTCTTCTATCACACAGTAAAGAAGGGACTGCCCACTGACGTGCAGGAGAAGTTAGATGGGATAGTAGCCATGGAATGCAAACCATGGCCTGAGATACATGATCACATTATTCACTTCTGTAAAAAGAAGCAAGAACAGGACAGGAATAGACAATTAGCAATTGAAAATGCAGCCGCCAAGCTAGTACAGCAGAAACTTAATAAGAAAAAAGATGCTCCAGATACAGTCATGCTCGCGACACCAGTAAATCAGATGGCTGCCGTGACAGGATTCCCCCCCAATGCCCTGAATGCGTTAGCAGGTAACACGCAGGGAGGTGCCCCATACATACAAGCACAGCCCACCTATAACAATGAACAACAGCAGCCATATTATGGTAACCAACAGACAAGACCTAGGAACTCAGGGATACAGGGCAGAGGTAGAGGACTGGGTCAACAAAGGGCTTCACAACAGCCAGGACTACCAGTATGTTTTTACTGTCAGAGACCAGGACATTTCATAAGAGATTGATGCACCAAAATGCGGGACGAAGGAAGGGCAGTGGTCAAAGGACCCCCACAACGGACCCCCACCCAATACCGACGACAGCAGCAAATGCAGCCATAGCCAATTCAGCCCCAAATAGTGTATTCCTACCCCCCACAAGCACAGCAACAGCCCATGCAGCAACAATTACAACTGCAGGCCCTTGCAATAGCCCAATTACAAGCACCAATGCAGCAGGCACAAGCACCACTGCAACAACAACAACTAACACCTGTTTATCAAATGATGCCCCAAGCACAAAACTTTGTACCTCAGGGAGGCACAGTGATATCTTCCAACAATCCCTTTGCGCAAGGCACCATCCAGCAGTACCAGGCTGGAGGGTATAACAGTTAGGACAGCCCACAGACAACTCTTGTGGGCCCAGTTTTGTCGTGTACAACAGATGTTCAGGAGGACCCCATTGCTTTTGTCACGATAAACAACAAAACTTACAGCTTTCTCATTGACACAGGTGCTACTTATTCCTGTATTACAGGAGGAGCACTGCCCATTTCAAATCAGATAGCGGACACACAGTGCTTCTCTGGGGCAATAGCTAGGGTCCCTTTCACCAAGCCAGTATCAATAGAAATAGGAGGTAAACGCGTGGAACAACGTCTGCTCTACTCACCACGGTCCCCAGTGAATCTCCTGGGACGTGACCTCATGGCCAAATTAAACATGACCATCCACTTTGATGAGGACGGCACAATGATCTGTTCAATTACAGGCAATCCCTTTGGCAAGGATGATGGCAGTCAGTGTGGACTCCTCCTTAAAGGATCAAATAAGAGCCTGCCCAGTGGATGAACAAGCATTCTCCACTGCAGTGCACATCATTGTTGCCACCACACCAGAACTGAACAGCCACACTGTCCAACTTCCAAAAGAGTTCCTCTTTCGTCCACACTCACAGGATTCTGAAATGCCCGACAAGCACATGATCTTAGATATACACTGTCTTGAAATAACACCCACATATGGAGCATTCCAAGCATTTCACGACAACGCCCGCACCTGGGCCTGCGTCATTTTCCTTCAACCAGGAGAGTTAGTGAGGGACATTTTAGACAACCAACTGTTCGGACCCCCGGAGCTTCACTTAAAAAGTCAAATTATCTATGAAAATGAAGTCCCCCTTTCAGTGACAGTAGAAATAAGAACACCCACTCCAGCCCAACACTTTGACTCCATACGTGACGCTGACCTAGCTCAAGTACCAAGCAACCTTTGGACCACTGGTCCAAATGATGTAGGCCTCATTCATTCTGCTACCCCATTCAGAATTACACTCAAGAAAGGCGCCATTCTACCAAGAGTGCGCCAGTACCCCTTGTCCAAGGAGGCAGAGGAAGGTATTGCCTCCACCATACAAGCATTACTGGATCAGGGAGTCATATACCCCTGCACATCTCCATGCAATACATGTCTGTTTCCTGTTCAAAAATCTAAGACCAATCAATGACGCCTAGTACACAATTTGCATCCCCTTAACAACATCGTGGTACCAGAATTTCCAATCGTCCCTGACCCCTCAGTGATTCTCACGAATATTCCATCAGGCACCGAGTACTTTTCCGTCATTGACCTCAAAAATGCCTTTTTCAGTGTCCCACTACACCCCGATAGCCAATGCCTGGTCTCATTTACATTTAAAAATATTCAAATGTCCTACAGAAGGTTACCTCAAGGCTATTGTGAAGTCCCTAGCATCTTTAACAGAGTTGTAAAAGCGGATTTATCAAATTTCCAATGTGACAGCACCCTGCTACAATATGTCGACGACATATTGCTCAGCAGTCCCACAGACCAACAATGCAGGAAGGATACAATAGCACTGCTCACAACATTAGCACAAAGAGGATACAAGGTAGACAAACAGAAACTTCAATACTGCCAGAAAGAAGTACACTACCTTGGACAGTTACTCTCAGCATCAGGAAGGAGAGTCACCCCAGATAGAATTGAGGCAATAAAATGCACCCCTGAACCACAAACAGTCAAGGACATGCAGAAATTCCTAGGATTAGTGAATTATGTTCGTCAGTGGGTCTTTGATTTCTCTACCATCATTGCCCCACTGCTGAAAGCTGTTAAAATGGCCAAAGACAGACATAACAAAATTGATTGGATACCTGAAATGAACACAGCCTTCACACAACTGAAAGATGAAATTACAAATGCTCTAGTGTTAGGATCCCCTGACTACACTAAAGAATTCTTCCTGTTCACTCACTGCGACGGTCAAGTCATGACAGCTGTCCTCACCCAAAAATACCCAATGGGCCACAAGCCCATTGCCTACTTCAGTGGCATGTTAGACTCTGTAATGAAAGGACACTACCCATGCGAACAAGCCCTAGCGGCAGCAGCATTCGCTGTTGAAAAAAGCACTCCCATAGTCATGAGTTCCCCGTTAACACTGTACACTGAACATGCTGTCTTTGCAATAATACAGAAAGCTAAGACCACGCTTACCACACAAAGAGTGTCAGGTTATGAAGTCATACTATCATTGCCCTCTCTGAAAGTTGTTAAGTGCCACACAGTAAACCCTGCAAAATTCTTTGCCCACCCCATTACCACTGCAGATGACGACCCTCATGATTGTGCCACATACTGTCCAGATGAGTCAGGAGCAGCAAAGGAGGACCCATTGCCAGACAGTACCGTGTACTTTGTTGATGGCTCCTCTACCATTGACCAAGAGACATGGATCAGGTATACAGGAGCTGCAGTGGTTAGAGCACAACAAAATGACTCCTCTGACTACCTAAACATTGTACAGCAACTAACATTACCTTCCCACTACTCTGCACAAGCGGCAGAACTAGTGGCATTGATCGTCGCCTTGAAAAATGGGGCGGACAAATGCATCACTGTTTATTCAGACTCTGCATATGTCACCACAACAACACATTCCAGCATCTTGCGATGGAAAAGGCGTGGTTTTCGCAAATCAGATGGCACACCTGTTATGCACAGACAATTACTTGAAGAACTAATAGACACGCTAACACTGCCAGCTGAGGTAGCTGTAGTAAAATGTGCAGCACACACAAATGGCCAAGACTTTATCTCCAGAGGTAACGCTCTGGCAGACTGGGCAGCTAAAGCTGCCACCAGGGGACAACCACCTGCACCACCACCCCAACTTGCAGCACCACCAGAAGGCCAGCACGCTCCCATCCTGCTTGCCCAACACGTACCTACAACAGTACAACAGGACAAAGAAAGTGCAGAGGAAAAGACTCCTGATTTAACGCTTCCATACACTATTGATGATACACAGCCATATGATAACATTGCACAATTACACCTCAGAGAAGTGCAGGAAAGTACACCACCACAAGAGAAAGAGTTATGGAAGAAGAGGGGAGTACAACAAGACCCCTCAGATTTTATCTACAAACAAACAATGACAGGAAAGCCTGTCATACCACAGACCTTATTACAAGTAGCACTAGATCAGTTACACCTTCCCACACATGTTTCCCAAGATAATATGTCCACCACCCTACAGACAGACTGGTTCATCCCCAATGCCCACGAACTAATGCAGCTTTTTGTTAATAAATGCCTCATTTGCCAACAGTACTCACCAAACCCCACTATGAAAACAGTTGCCTCTACAATACCAAAACCAAAGGGCCCTTTTAAGGAACTCCACATTGATTATGTTGATATGATTGATAGATGCCAAAACTATCGATACCTCATTGTGGTAGTATGCCCATTCTCATGCTGGATCGAAGCTGGACCATGTGTCCATTGCGATGCCGAAGCAGCAGCTAATTTTCTGCTCCGTGAGGCCATTTCGCGCTGGGGTTTGCCAGACGCGATCCGTTCTGACAACGGCAGCCATTTTTCAAACGCCATTTTTGCCCTCCTCACAATAATGTTAGGGATTAAACATAAATTGACCTCAGCTTATCACCCACAAAGTAATGGCATTTGCGAACACCTTAACGCCCTGCTCAAAGGTAAAATAAGCACGATAAGTGCCACAATTGGAAAGAAATGGCTCTATTGCCTACCAATTGCCCTGTTTGTACTCAGAAATACTCCCAGTTCTGACCACCACCTAACACCCCAACAGCTTGTCACTGGTCGATCAATAAATGTATCAGTTCCCTCAACAAGAACCAAACTAGACACTGAAAGTTCTTCTGAAGTTGTGAAAGCTGAAATGTTTGAGTATTTATGTGCACTAACACGCACTGCGCAGTTCCTCTCTACCCAGATATTAAAGAGGAAGGACAAGGGCCCCATCACTCCTGAGCTCTCACCTATCTGTCCCGGAACACAGATCTTTGTCAGAAAAGCTGTTAGAAAGTGGAAAGACCCCAAATTTGAAGGACCTTTTAAAGTCATGGACTCTTCACCCACAGCTGTTCGCATTGCTGAGAGGAAAGCATGGATCCACAGGAGTCACATCAGGATTGACCCTGCACCACCCCAGAACTAAGAGATGAACAAGAAGAAGGCATCGTGTTTCCATTGACTGTCCAAGAAGAAGAAGACGGTGATCACTTGGTCGTTTATGGATTCAGACGCAACAGAAACACCTGCCGCATAGAAGTGTCCTATTTGAAGTTATGTACATACCTATTAATATTTTACATTATTGTCAGAGTGGCGATATCGATCTTCAACTGGTTTGCAGTTATTTGCCATTGTATTGATGAAAATGCCTAAATTACTAAAAAAGTCAAAGTTGTCAACACCACTGTGCACCCCAAATCACTTCCCAATCTACCTGTTAGCACACGTGTTGCAAATAGCACCACTAGTAATGGAAAGGGTTCAACATCCCCTGTCAGTGCTGTCAGCACCCCAAATAATTATGTGCGCATCACATTATCATCTCCTGCACCGATTGAAAATTATACGGAATGGGACGATCTCCTTAATATCACATTACGCCCTTCGCAGCTGTCTCGCCGGCGCAGACAGGCCCAGCCAGCCTGGCTTTGTGACATCCATAGGGCCGTCATCCACTCCATCTTGCGACACCACACGCCCCCACTCCAACTACAGAGTCCTGACCAGTCGGCAGGGGACCATGGGGTCCATAACTCCCTCCTAGATAACATGTGGTATAAGGATATGACAGCAGCTGGCAAGCAGGTCACAAACCAATCTTGTTATGTGTGCTCATATATTCCCCATGCAGTAGGCGCAGATAGACTGATTTTTCCTAGAGAAGTCCCACCACGCACTGCCAAATGCCTCTTACACCTGTTCCTTTGCCGCGTACAAGGACAAGTCCAGGTCATTACAGCTGACATTTCCACAGTATATGTAAATTCCACACTCTGGGACTACAACTACATCACACACAAAGTTATCTCCGACACAACTGCCCTCGAGGAGGTAATACAGGGCATGTATAGAAGAGGAATACCTGACATGAACTCAAGGGCACCTCAGATTAGGAAGCGTGGATATATCTCAGTGTCCCCACCCCCAGCTAAATGCGATGTCACAATAAAACACAGCCACCCATGCCCATGTCAAAATAGAACTGTGCTGCGCCTATGGGCACAAATTTATTTCAACAACAAGTGGAATCGTCCCGGCTTTGTGATATGCAAAGCAGCATCCTTAGGGCCACCTTTTGTAGACTCAGATTATGAGGACGGGATTGACTGGGAGGTTGAGGATGATTGTGAACAAATATGATCACAGGAAAGTAGGAGGTACACCTCGGGTGGGGAGAAAATGTCCAAACCTAAAAAAGCATTCAAACTAAAGTCACCTCTTCTCTGTTTTCTAGGAAATGGCACAGTACCTGTGGGCCGCAACTCTGGATGCAACAGCACCATGTTTAATTCGGACATTCAATATGGCACCTCCAGCCTAATGGACCTCTACTGGGCTTGCGGAGAACGCCTCTATCTCCAACTGCCTCCTCAATGGAATGGCCTCTGCACCTTGGTGACAATGCATGAAGTTCACCTGGTCGTTCCAGCAGCCAACATCTTCCACATCCATTCAAATCCAATGACAGGCGATGTTACCTTGCTCCACTGACACCGACGGACTGCTCAATACTTCGCCAACGACGCCTTTGATGAAATTCCCCAAGAATTCCACCTTTTTAATGATGCCCAAGTCTTTTTCGGAGGCCTCGTCCCAATGTTTCAGATAAAAGCGAATGCACGCTGGCTCCAGGTTAGCTGCTACGAAGTCATGCGGGCCATCAACAGTACCAGGGATGGGCTAAATGCTACGAAGGAAGAACTGCACCCCCTGAGGCTTATGGTTCTAGAGCATAGGTATGTCCTGGACATGTTAACTGCGATGGAGGGTGGAGTATTTCGCAAGATTCGGAAAAGCTGCTGCACTTTCGTGCCTGCAAGTGATGCTGAGAATGGATCGCTCACAAAGGCCATTGAGGACTTGGACAATTTAGGGAAGATAATGTTTGAGGAAGGAGGTGCCAGGGCAGACACAGCAAAAGACTGGTTCGATTTTAGCTGGATGCCTTCATGGCTGTCTGCCCTCCTAAAAATTATAGTACTAGTTTGCGGTGTGCTGTTGCTCCTTTGTTGCGCCGTACAGATAATATGTCATTGTGTAAAAAGATTCAGTACTAAAGTAGTAGGGATTAATTATGCAAGGACGGGAATATACAGGAAGACCACACATGAGGACCGTGAACAAGGGAATCGGGATAAACTAGTACTGTTAGAGGTAGTTGAGCTCACAATGTCTAGCTCACACTTATTACAGACCCCTATTGACACCCACTACCAAGTACCTACCGCTCCCCCACTTCCCCCTGGTAGACACCTAATAAGGGAGGATCTTAGCGTAGATCATTATGAATGCCTAGCTGACAGGCCCGAAGGAGAATATGTTGAATTAAGATCAAAGCTAGATCAGCAGGACAAACAGTGTCCCTATATTACGACACGCCTTGGATGCCCCAACAGAACGAAGGGCCAGCTAAGTACGCTGTAAGAGTTTTGTTCAAAAATGAACAAGAGGAGGGAAATGAAGCAGGGTCCCGTTTTACCATATAAAATGCCTTAGGCCATTCCTGCCCCACACCTGAAGCATGAGACCCTCAAATGGCCCCACTAGCCAGCATGTAGGAATTTGTTAAATTGAGCATGCTGTCCTACACATTTGCTAAAACCACAATAGGCCCTATGCCTCTCAAATAAGCTCAAAAAGACATCTCCCTGAGCAGAACATGAGCCAGCTCACCGAGCCCCCACTCCCTCGTTGTTCTCGATGTGCACTTCTCTTCTCACACCCACTGAAATATAGCAATACCACAGAACAGGGAACATCTAGAGCTAAGAGGAACACAATGGGGTACAATGTGGTGGGGGTCACTTGCAATATTTCAATGTCTTCATATTACTGTTTTTTTGCTAGCTTCAAGTGAACCAAGACAAGCAACATGGCATGAGAAAATGACCTATAACCTTTGTAATCTTCCGCTTTCTTATAAAAATTCCGTGAAGTGACACACATAATTTTTGATAAATGTACAAATTGTGGTATGATTGACGATCAAACACCTGTCATGAGCTGGACTTGTGGTCAAACAGTTCCTCATTAAAGTGGTATAAAAGAGCTGCCCACAGTCCACTCGACGGAACACCTTGCACCGTGAAACTCTTGGGTCACGACCTGAATGTGTGCTCCCCGGTTAACCATTGCTCTCATTTAGAATTGTTATTTAAGGTTGCAATTTATTTGCTATATTTTGAAATTGTCTCTTTCTCTCTCCTCTGCATTGCCATGATTTTAAGTCTTATTAGGTTGCATATTTTTGCTCTGCATCTCAAAATGTGTCGCTGACACCTGGTCTTTGCTAAGACTGTGCAGCTTCATTGAATAATAATGTACTTCTTAAAAGTTATTGTTTGAAAGTGTTTCTTGAAATAAATTGTAACAATCCTGATTCAGTTCCTGTATCTCACACGTGTATTTCCTTACTTTAGATAGAGCACCCCTGCTCAAATTAAGCTTGTGTAGTGCACCCTAAAAACCACCCTTTAACACAAGAGAGGTGCAGAAAGAGGCAACACATGCAGAAAGAGGGAAGAGGGGTGCAGAAAGACGCAAGAGAAGTGCGGAAAGATGCAACAGATGTGCAGAAAGAGGCAAGAGAACTGCAGAAAGATGCAAGAGAGGTGCAGAAAGAAGCAACAGAAGTGCAGAAGGAAGCAACAGAGGTGCAGAAAGAGGCAGGACAGGTGCAGAAAGAGGCAACACATGCAGAAAGAAGAAAGAGGGGTGCAGAAAGACGCAAGAAAAGTACAGAAAGAAGCAACAGAGGTGCAGAAAGAGACAAGAGAACTGCAGAAAGATGCAAGAGAGGTGCAGGAAGTGGCAGGACAGGTGCAGAAAGAGGGAAGAGGGGTGCAGAAAGAGGTAAGAGGAGTGCAGAATGAAGCAAGAGACATGCAGAAAGAAGCAAGAGAAGTGCAGAAAGAAGCAACAGAGGTGCAGAAAGAGGCAGGAGAACTGCAGAAAGAGGCAAGAGAGGTGCAGAAAGAGGCAGGGCAGGTGCAGAAAGAGGGAAGAGGTGTACAGAAAGAGGTAAGAGAGGTGCAGAAAGAGGCAAGAGAAGTGCAGAAAGAAGCTACAGAGGTGCAGAAAGAGGCAAGAGGGGTGCAGAAAGAAGCAAGTGAGGTGCAGAAAGAAGCAAGCAAAGTGCAGAAAGAGGCAAGAGAGGTGCAGAAAAAGGCAAGAGAGGTGCAGAAAAGGGAAGAGTGTGCTGAAAGAGGCAAGAGAAGTACAGAAAGAAGCAACAGAGGTGCAGAAAGAGGCAAGAGAGGTGCAGAAGAAAGCAGCAAGAGAGGTGCAGAAAGAAGCAAGGGAGGTGCAGAAAGAAGGGAAGTGCAGAAAGCGGAAGAGATGTGCAGAAAGAGGCAACAGAAGTGCAGAAAGAGGAAGAAAGGTGCAGAAAGAAGCAAGAGAAAGAGGCAAGAGAGGCGCAGAAAGAAGCAAGATTAGTTTGCGCACTATTAGTACCAATGTTACAACCACATTTAGCAATAAGTAACAGGTGACCATTCCAGCTTTGCAAAGGGCCTTCCACCACGCTGTAACACTTGTCACTGCATTTTTGGTAACGTTTGAGCCGTTTGAGGTAGAAACAGGTTTTTTTTGTTCAAATCTTCAGATTATGCGGCAGATGATGGATTATGTGGCAAATGCGGAAAATTTATAATTATTTGAAAATCACTGCGGCCGAACAGTCGCATAATTCCAGTGGCCCTGCTCATACCTCTGACCAGGTCCAGAAGTGCTCCTCAGTGGTTCCTTTGTTCTTTTGTCTCATTGAGTTCATAGTTTGGCTTCTATGGAAATGAGGAGGACTAAACCTGAGGTTACCACTCCACAACACAGACTATCATACCACATAATTACTCTCCATAACACATAATCCCACTCTACATAATTCCTATACACTAAATACCACATACTTTCTATCCACATTATTTCACTGCACAATATACCACATAATTCCACTACACGCAACGTACATCCACTCCACTCCAAAAAACATTAGTTAAAAACTTTTACATTTACAATGCCAATAGCTCTAACTCTCGCAAATGCGAGACCTATTGCATTGCAAATGCTTCTTTAACTAGTAGTCGCGTTTGCACAGTGTTGGAGAAAGGGGGCTGGGCCTCTGACCAGTGCTCAGGATTTCTGCTGTGTGGGACTTACAGGAGGCACCAGGAGGGCTTCTTGGCCCCCAAAGTCCCTCAGGAGTAAAGTGGACTTCATCCCCCAACCAGTAGTATGCCAGGAGGCGCGTTTGCAGAGTGATGGACACAGGGGGTGTGGCCTCTAAAGACCTCTTAGCAATCCCACTGTGTGGGACTTACTGGAGGTAACAGATGGGGTAGTTGGCCCCCAAGGCCACCTACCCCTCCTATTACCTCCAGTAAGTGTCACACAGCAGGACTGGATGTTCTGATAGCAGGCCATGCCCCCATTACCCACCACTCTGCAAACGCACTTCCTGGTGCACTCTTGGTTGGGGAATGAAGTCCCCTTCCCTGCTGGGGGTCCTTAGGGGCCAACTAGCCTACCTGTTAGCTCCAGTAAGCCCCACACAGTGGGATTGCTGAGAGGTGGTCGCAGGCGACGCCCCCTTTCTCCACCACTCTGCAAACGCACCTCCTGGCGTGCTCTAGGTTGGGGGATGAAGTCCCCTTACCTCTTGAGGATCCCTGGGGCCAACTAGCCCTCATGTTACCTCCAGTAAGCCCCACACAGCTGGATTGCTGAGAGGTGGTCAGAGGCCACACCCCCTTTTAAACCACTCTGCAAATGCGGCTCCTGGCGCACTGCTGCTTGGGGGATGAAGACCAGTTTAGTCCTGAGGTCCTCAGGACACAAGGGGACCTCATCGCCCCAACACCAGTGAGCCAAGAGGTGCATTTGCAGAGTGGTTTAAAAAGGGGCATGGCCTCCTACCACCTCTCAGCAAACCACTTGTGTAGGGCTTACTGGAGGTACCTGGTGGGCCAGTTGGCCCCTAAGGGCCCTCAGTAGTGACGGGGACTTCATTCTCCTAACAAGATTGCCCCAGGAGGTGTGTTTGCAGTGTAGTGGTGAAAGGGGGCAGGGCTTCCGACGAGTTGCCAGTTTGTCTATTTTTTAAAAAAAAATTAGGAAAGGGGGCTGTGTAGCCTCCTTCCCTTAGTGCTTTTGGGCCCCAGGGACCCCATTCCCTGGGGCCTGACCCATTTTGAATTTTTTTATTCAAATGGGAGGGGGATGTGTGACCCCCCTCCCGAGGCCGATATATGCCCCGGAGACCCCATCCCCCGGGGCTGGGCCTTTCTATGTTTTCTTTTTTTAAAGGGGAGGGGGCTGTTAGCAGGGCTCCTGCCATGCCATAGCAAACTGCAATGTCCTGGGGTGGGCACCCCGGGAATTGCTAGAGCTGGCCCTGGGGGTGGCGGTCCCAAGGGCCATGGAGGGCTCCACGAGGGGGGCCGCACGGCCCCCTTCCAACATGTGTGTAGCCCTGGGGAGGTAGTTGTCCCCGGGTTCCGCATCGGACCCCCACATTTAAATAATTAGTACCCCGGGGAGGTGGTGGTCCCCAGGGCAGTGGGGGGAGCTTGAGCCCCCCACACTTAGTTTTTAAAATAAGCCCTGGGGAGGTGGTGGTCCCCGGGGCTGTGGGGGTTGCGTGACCCCCCAGCTTTAAAGAATATAGCCAGGAGAGGAGGTGGTTCCCGGGGCAGTGTGGGGGGGGCAGGAGCCTCCCCACATTTCATTTAATATATTGTATTTTATTGTATTGTAATTGCATTTATATAGTGCTTACTACCCCTGACGAGGTGTCAAAGCGCTTTTTCGGCGAGAAGCACGCTTCTCCGGAACCCATAAAGTATTAGTGGTGAATTAGTATAGTGAAAAACGAAAGTAATTTGAGTGGTGGATATGTTCGTCTGTTATTTGGATCGAGAAGGATAGTGGAGGGATAGAAGAGGGAAAAAGGTTTGCATTTATATAGCGCTTGTACCCCTGATGAGGTGTTGAAGCGCTTTTTCGGTGAGCAGCACGCTACTCCGGAACCCATAAAGGATTAGTGGTGAATTAGTATAGTGAAAAACGAAAGTAATTTAAGTGGTATATGGTGAACGATGTAATAAAAATGTGATTAGATGCAGAACTGGGTGAAGAGACCTGATCCTTTCTCTACACTGGACTGCCCCTTTAAAATGACAGGTACGTGCAGGCCCCGGATCCTAACTCTGTAAAGGCCTGAATCCCAGGAGAGACATTCACCCCTTCACTTCAAACAGCTCCTACTGGTGTTGGACTTCAAGGTTACACTGACTGAGGTGGCGGGTCAGAAATCCTCTCCAGGGGCTCCCACCTTGCTTCCGACGGGACTATCTCTACCCGCAAGCCTTCTTATCGCCTCACACCTGGTTGTGGAACCAAGCACCCTGCAGCTATGCGACGGTCTACTCCCGCCTAAACAACCGAAGTCCATAAAATGACTACCATGGCGAGTTGGATAATCATGAAAGTGGCTGGACTCAAATCATTCAGCGAGTTGCCAATATATTTGATTACCAATATGTTACTGAACTGTGTATTCCTTCTCAATATGGCAGTTAAATGTTATGAGGTTAAATGTTATAAACACATGAGTTAAACGATCACGCGTGATATCTGCTCTGACCTGTAGACCAAGTCTTTAATAGACAGCAAGGGCAATTCAGCCTTCATCCTTCCCAGGTTGTCTAATTACGTACCTTTCAATTTAGTATCATTAAACTGGGCTACATTATCACCATGCATTTAGAGCGCTTAGAAACTATGGCATATGAAGATGTACCTAAAATAAGTTGTGTTTTATATATTTGAATCAAATCCTTAATCCATATCCAGCATTACTTTACTTCTTTTTTATTGGTAATTCTTTAAACGCTACATACTGCTGGCAGGCTGGTTCAGGGAGGAATAATACA
Source organism: Calotriton arnoldi (assembly GCA_963921515.1). Taxonomy (NCBI): domain Eukaryota; kingdom Metazoa; phylum Chordata; class Amphibia; order Caudata; family Salamandridae; genus Calotriton; species Calotriton arnoldi. The sequence continues at coordinate 318,107 of CAWUFW010002581.1, forward strand.
TTAATTTTATATCGCACCTACTGACACAGTTTTGGAGCTTTGCCTTGCTATCCATAGGAGATGTTTATAAAACCCTCTTCAATGGCATTATTTTTTTAACGACCCTGGATTGATGAAAGACTGAGTTGACCCCATTGGGGTGCAAACCTATATCCTTCAGGCTACATCCAGTGTTATGCCCCATACCAGCACCTTTTTTCTATCTCCTCCTCCCTATCTTTAGAAGCCTGATGCAGAGTGTGGATCGGATGCAGAGCTATGTCGGTCCAAAGACCTCAGGATGCCCCGTGAAATGTATGCAAGTGGTACATTGCGTGACAGGCATGTACATACACTTCCCTTTTTCCCGTTATAATTTCAACACGACAGGGGAATGCAAAGACAGAAAGGACAGGGCTGAGTGAACTACTTAAGTACCCTCTTCTTGGTTCCATTAATTAACGCAGGTGTCATGTGCTAAAACGCCTAAAGAAGCTACGGGGATAAGCAGCGCCTTGAGACCTCTTGCCGGTGAAGTGTGCGGTACAAAGTCAGCTGCTTAGTGACCCACCGAGAGGTCACATCGACTGTCGTGATGTGCATGTATCACTGAGCGCCCCCAGGGCAGCACAGAATGGGCCTGGGCTTCCCGGAGAGAAGTGCCTGTCCCATGATTATATTGTGTGAGTCAGAGGGTACACCAGGATTACAGCCCCAGGCCTCGAGTTCCACAATTAATGATTTAACCACTAAATCATATTTACGCCCCAGTACACTAAATAAAAACTTCTTGTCCAGTCTCTTTGAGACGCCGAAAATCTGTGTCCTAAATTGTGGCACAGCAGTGATTAACTCGGTCTGCTGTGGGTGTTTGGAGACTACAAAGGCCAGTCTGTTGTGTTAAAGGCGTTTGACCAAAGCAGCGCTGGGGCAGCACAGTCTGCACAGAGGCAGCAGGAGCTTGCAGGTCTGGAAATGTGCATGCGAGTTCATGTAGCATGCAGGGGAACGGCGTTCCGGGAGTACAACATGCCACAGGAGCACCACCCTGGAAGTGAATGCCATAATGGAAAGATAGCGCCTTCTCTTGGGTTTCCAGGAGCTTAGTATGGGGAGGGCCGGGCACACAGCGAAAAAAAAATAGGTTGCTATAGCGGAAGTTTCTGCATCCTTCAGATCCAAGGCCGACATTGAAGCTGGGGAACCAGGTTCGAGTCTGGCGGGAGGCTCAAGCATCCAGTGATTCTGGGCAAATCACTCAACATTCCCGTGCCAAAAAATGAATGTGTCTGTCTATAATGCAACTGGTTCTCATGTAATGCACTCTGATACCTTCGGGTCGACTTCGCGCTATACAAAACTGCAACAACAACAAAAAAATACGCCTGCTTTCTTCCTCAAGCAGTGGCTTCCATAGTTTATGAATGATTTTTCTATTTCCTAGTTTTGTATCTTTTATTCAGGAAATGGAGTGTATGCATTGTGGCTGTGGAGCGCTTCGATCTAAGTTCTGGCCCACCTACATCACTCAACCAACTGGTGTGATCCTCTGCAAGCTCTGTTTTCTCCCTGTGCCTCTATTTTTTTTTTCTGCAAAAAAGAAAGTGCCTAGAGACAAACCGCATAGGATCGGCATTTACGGCTCTCTAAAATCCCGCACACGTTTACATACTCTTTCTTCTTTAAAGAAAAGCAAATGTATCAAATTAATGTCAGCCACGATGTAGGATTATCCCAAAATTTGGATCATATTTGGCAGTATCTGAGTGAGTTTGTGGAGAACCTATTTTAAGATGCCGTGCTTGTTCCCAGGCACAATCAGAACGGTGCTTTAAGAGGCAGGTTGGCTTGAGGGACTCCTTGGCACAAGCTTACCACGGCCAGACTCTCTGCGCCCATTGATCATGCCCGAAAAGAAGCACCCTCTGAGCCTGGCGCTGACCTCACTGCTGCCAGCCATGCCCCCGCCCCTTCCGTGTCGCAGGTACTCCACCTGCAGACCCAGCGCTAGGAAGCTGGCGTCAGGTGCCAGGCACAGCAGGAAGACCCTCCCAAAGGCAGAGAGGCGAAAGGACACCTGCTCTGGACTCCCCAGCATCCCGATTGGTACCGTGTACTGCTGCTGCTTTGGGTCACCCCGGGTAATACCTTGCACCTTCACGTGCAGATGGCCAGTGGGCCCTGCCTGGGTGTTTGACACCAAAAAACGCAAACACGTCAACACCAAACGGCGGCCACGTGCCAGTGCCTGGTGCAGAGAGGAGCAGGGTGCCATAGCAACACCACCAGAAAAAAATTGCAAAAGCGAGGAGTTAGGGTATACTCGCTAACCTCACCACACTCTAGAACCCACACTCTAGAACATCAAGGGGAAAGTACAAATTTTAAAAAAAGCCCTGGGGAGGTGGCGGTCCCTGGGGCTGCAGGGGCCCCCATGGGCCCCCACATATATTTTACTTATTGCCCCCGGGACCTGGCCCGGGAGCCCGCGCTTCATTTGTTTTTTATTTTCTCTGCGAGATTCGCGAACCCAGCGCAAATTCCGCAGATTTTTTTTTTTAAAAAAATGCTTTTAATATATTACCTACTGGCGGTCGCCAGTAGGTAGTTATAGTTAGGACCTAGCTTCCAAAGGAAAAGGTTTTTTCTTTTGCCAATATCTTTGGCGCCGTTTGACGAATTTTCGCTAAATTTTCTAAACTAATGGGGTGCTCCAGGCACCTCCTGTCCTGAAAGTTTTGGGGTGATTCGTCAAGCGGGGCCGAGAAAAAAGGGGGATCCCAAAACGCTTTTTCTCCATGTTAATTTCCATTGGAAACTTTAGACAAAGCTACAGCCCGAACTGCTGAACGGAATTACACCAAATTTGGCAAAAAGGTAGCTCTTGGTTTAGAAAGCATTCTGTTTTTTAGATGGTGTAAATCTGTTCAGTAATTTCTGAGAAATTCAAAAATAAATAAAATATCAATATCTGGTGACCGCGGTGGATCCGCTAACCTCGCGAGCACAAGCTTGATTCTGATTGGCTGCCAACACTTCAAACCAGAAAGTGTTGGCAGCCATCTTGTGACTCGGTAGAGCAGAGTCACAAGAAAAACCGTAACAAACAAGATAAGGGGCCTGCTCAGGGGGTCCCACAAGAACCCCCCAGGGCCAAAAAAAGCATTTTTAAAAAAAAACAATTTGGTGGGATACGCGTAGGGTCTGCAAATCTGGGAGAAAATTAAAAAACAAAAAGAAGCATGGGCTCCCGCGCTTCGTTTGTTTAATGCCCCTGGGTGGGCCAGGTCCTGGGGGCAATCCAGTATTATGTAGCGGGGGCCTGCGGGGGCCCCCGGGGGCCCCCGCAGCCCCGGGGACCGCCACCTCCCCAGGTTTTTGCTAATCATTCACGGGGTAAGTAACAAGTGGTTCTGTAGGGTAAGAACATTTCTTTACAATTCATATGCTATTTAGTCCTAAGGGTAAATTGATTTTTCAGGACAAAGATGGAACACATAAACAATAATGATTTCTTGCGAAAATATCAATTTTTTACTTTTTCTTTTTCATCAATCAAAGAATTCAAATAAAGGCTGTCTAATAATTCTTAAAATAGAATGACGCAAGTGACATGAATTTACAGTGAATAAAGTGCCCAAGTGACAGAAGATGACTGAGTGTATTATACATACAAATGACAAAACGATATACCAAATATGCTGGGAAAAAAAGGAAGGTGAGGTCCAAACAATGTGTGATATAAATGTCCGCGGTCCAAGCAAAGATTGCTTAACAAGTCCAAGGACAACGGGATCTAAGGGTATATGGACCAATATATCCGTCGACGTTTCGACCTTGACATAAGCGCGATTAGGGAAGTGTCATGGCGGGTCTTCTTCAGGACAAAAGAGCAGGTAATGATACAGCCTGAAGGGAAAACAAATTCAGATAAGAATGTGTTCCAATAATTAATGATAATAAATGACACAACATATTGGGGCAATGAACTCACCAATTCCATTTGAATTGGGTGCAGTGATCAGTATCAATTGAATAGATCCGAAGACACTTGGTTCTGGAATCAGGCGAAAAGTGCCTGAAAGTGAACGATGCCTCTGCGACTACAAGGGCCGTGATCTAAAATGGAATAAGGGATGATTGAGTCAAGAGTATCCCTGGCTCAAGACGTCATTTCGTACGCTTCACTGGCGTGTTAAGTAACAAGGAATCATACCTGAATAGGATGATTCAAATAGACCGTCTGAACAACTGGCACTGTTGTAATCACTCACATGAAGGATCTTCCTAAAAAGATAATCAAGACTAGTAAGGGAGTGGGGTCAGCACGGGGTGAATCAGTGAAGTGTGCCAGTATTAGAAAAAACATACCTGAATAGGTAGATTGAGACCAAGCTCAATGGCTAGGTGATCTTGAGGCGATAGAATCATAAAGAGAAACTGGGTGGACAAAAGGATTTAATCAAAAACCGGGATATAGCGTGAAAAACAGTGAAATGATCCACGCTCTTTCTAATGGTTAACTTTTCAAAAATGGAGACATCCTTTCAATTTGGAGGCATCCGTGTGGTAACCGGTAATCCGTAATTATTGGTATAATTCTGCCCAAAAATAAAATTCAGGTCAAAGGTATGCGGAGCGCACATAAAACTGGAGGATGTGTGCGCTGATTGAGGAGGGACGTACCTTTCCAACGTGACGCGAGGTTCCAAATCACCCGTACAATCTCGGGTGGCCGCAGAAGATAAGGCTTATGATGTGGTGACACGGAGCGCGTCAGACCAACGTGGCCGATTGTATCTGGCGTGCACGGTTCTGTGCAGCAGCTATATGTGACTGCTGACGGTCAAAATGAAAGCCGCCCTCGGGTCAGGAATGTCATTACCCAAATCAGCAGTTTGGAACGAGGCATGTTTCGTCACATGACTGGTGGCTAATAATGCTGTATACAAAACTTGTCATAAAAAGGAATTTTGTGGGATCTCAAGATACTTAATGAAAACCCCAAAATCGACAATGTTAAATCAATTAAAGAATGTAAACTAATTCTAAAGAAAGCAATGTGTGTGTGAAACAATCAAAGGTACTTAATTGCCCTAGAGCTATGAATGTACATCAGAACATTATTGACAAATATATGGAGGTTAAACATAACAGATGAATATACACCAACACACATGACTCTATTGATAACAAATAGTGTATATACCATCTTTGTTGAATTAAAATTGCATTATCTTGAATTGCCATGGAATAAATGTCACACACAAGACACAAGAAATTTATATTGAAGACAGTATCCTACTTAGATCTTAAGCACGTGAGCTGTTGATGTAAGTACCTCACAGTCGGTTCAGTGGCACACATAAGTAGAAAAAGCACTGCGGCAGTGAGTAACAATAGGAAGCTTTACAATACATGTAAATTGCAGCCCATGTATGGATGTCTGGACTGCGTACGTTGAGATTGATTATGAATCAATCAAGCGTCATGGGAAAGAGCATGTAAGGATCTATTATTGTGCATTAAGAATAAGCAGGGTAATCATTCACGGGGCAATCGCTGCCCCCCGCAGCCCGGGGACTGCCACCTCCCTGGGGCTTAGTGAAAAATGTGCTTGGGGTGGCTCATTGCACCCCCACTTTGCCCCGGGGACCGCCACCCCCCCGGGGCTTCAATTATTATGGGTCGGGGGTGTAAAAAGGGGGTGTGGCCTCTGACCACTCAGCAATCCAGCTGTGTGGGGCTTACTGGAGGTAACAGGAGGGCTAGTTGGTCCCCAGGGACCCTCAAGAGGCAAGGGGACTCCTCCCCAACCGAAAGTACACCAGGAAGTGTGTTTGCAGAGTGTGGAGAAAGGGTGTGTGGCCTGTGTACACCTCTCAGCAATCCCACTGTGTGGGGCTTACTGGAGGTAACAGGTAGGCTAGTTTGCCCCTAAGGATCCCCAGTAGCAAAGGGGACTACAATCCCCATCCAACAGCGCACCAGAGAGCGCATTTGCAGAGTGGTGGGCAAAGGGGGCATGGCCTGCTGTGAGAACTTAGCAATCCTGCTGTGTGGGACTTACTGGAGGTAATAGGAGGGGTAGTTGGCCCCCAAAGATGTCCTTGGAGGCCAACTACCCCTCCTGTTACCTCCAGTAAGTCCCACACAGTGGGATTGCTAAGAGGTCTTCGGAGGCCATGCCCCCTTTCTCCACCACTGTGCAAACGCGCCTCCTGGCACACTACTGGTTGGGGATGAAGTCCACTTTACTCCTGAGGGACTTAGGGGGCCAAGAAGCCCTCCTGGTACCTCCTGTAAGTCCTACACAGCAGAATTCCTGAGTGCTGGTCGGAGGCCCAGCCCTCTTTCACCCCCCACTCTGCAAACGTGAATACTAGTTAAAGAAGCATTTGCAATGTAATAGGTTTCGCATTTGCGAGACTTAGAGCTATTGGTGTTGTAAATGTAAAAGTTTTTTACTAATGTTTTTTGGAGTGAAGACGATGTATGTTGTGTGTAGTGGAATTATGTGGTATGTTGTGCTGTGAAATTATGTGGATAGAAAGTATGTGGTATTTAGTGTATTGGAATTATGTAGAGTGGGATTATGTGTTATGGAGAGTAATTATGTGGTATGGTGGTCTGTGTTGTGGAGTGGTAACCTCAGGTTTAGTCTTCCTCGTTTCTATAGAAGCTAAACTATAAACTCAATGAGACAAAAAAAAGAAGGAACCACTGAGGAGCACTTCTGGACCTGGTCAGAGGTATGAACAGCTCCACCGGAATTATGCAACTGTTCGGCCGCACCGATTTTCGCATAGTTATACATTTTCCGCATTTGCCGCATAATCCATCATCTGCTGCATAATCTGCAGATTTGAACAAAAAAAACCTTGTTTCTAGCTCAAACGGCTCAAACGTTACCAAAAATGCAGCGACAAGTGTTACAGCGTGGTGGAAGGCCCTTGGCAAAGCTGGAATGGTCACCTGTTACTTATTGCTAAATGTGAGTGTTAAATTGGTATTAATGATGTGCAAACCACTCTTGCTTCTTTCTACGCCTCTCTTGCCTCTTTCTGCACCTCTCTTCCTTCTTTCTGCATCTCTCTTGCCTCTTTCTGCACCCCCTTCCCACTTTCTGCACCTCTCTTGCCTCTTTCTGCACCCCTGTTCCCTCTTTCTGCACCTCTCTTGCCTGTTTCTGCACCTCTCTTGCCTCTTTCTGCACTTCTCTTGCCTCTTTCTGCACCTCTGTTGCTTCTTTCTGCACTCCTCTTTCCTCTTTCTGCACTTCTCTTGCCTCTTTCTGCACCTCGGTTGCTTTTTTTCTGCACTTCTCTTGCTTCTTTCTGCACCTCTCTTGCTTCTTTCTGCACCCCTCTTGCCTCTTTATGCACCTCTGTTGCTTTTTTCTACACTTCTCTTGCTTCTTTCTGTACCCCTGCTGCCTCTTTCTGCACTCGTCTTCCCTCTTTGTGCACCTCTTGTCTCTTTGTGCACCTCTTGTCTCTTTGTGCACCTTTCTTGCCTCTTTCTGCACTTCTTTTGTCTCTTTCTGCACCTCTGTTGCTTCTTTCAGCACTTCTCTTGCCTCTTTCTGCACCCCTCTTTCTTCTTTCTGCACTTCTGTTGCTTCTTTCTGCATGTCTCTTGCTTCTTTCTACGCCTGTCTTGCTTCTTTCTGCACCCCTCTTCCCTCTTTCTGCACTTTTCTTGCCTCTTTCTGCACCCCTCTTGCCTCTTTTTGCACCCCTGTTCTATCCTTTTGCACCTCTCTTTCCTGTTTTTGCAAATCTCTTGCCTCTTTCTGCAGTTCACTTGCATCTTTCTGCACCTCTGTTGCTTCTTTCTGCAGCACCCCTCTTGCCTCTTTCTGTACCCCTCTTGCCTCTTTCTGCACCCCTCTTCCCTCTTTCTGCACTTCTCTTGCCTCTTTCTGCACCTCTGTTGCTTTTTTCGGTACTTCTCTTGCTTCTTTCTGCACCCCTCTTTCCTCTTCTGCACTTGTCTTCCCTCTTTCTGTACCTCTCTTGTCTCTTTGTGCACCTCTCTTGTCTCTTTGTGCACCACTCGGGCCTCTTTCTGCATCCCTCTTCCCTTTTCCTGCATGTCTCTTGATCTTTCTGCACTGCGCTTGCCTCTTTCTGCACCCCTCTTGCCTCTCTCTGCACCTCTGTTGGTTCTTTCTGCACTGCTCTTGCTTCCTTTTGCACCTCTCTTGCACATTTCTGCACCCATCTTCCCTCTTTCTGCACTTCTCTTGCATCTGTCTGCACCCCTGTTTCCACTTTCTGCACCTCTTTTGCCTGTTTCTGCAGCTCTCTTGCCTCTTTCTGCAGTTCTCTTGCCTCCTTCTGCTCCTCGGTTGCCTCTTTCTTCACCCCTCTTGCCTCTTTCTGTACCCTTCTTCCTTCTTTGTGCATCTCTCTTGCCTCTTTCTGTACCTCTCTTGCCTCTTTCTGCACTCCTCTTGCCTCTTTTTACACCCCTCTTGCCTCTTTCTGCACCTCTCTTGCTTCTTTCTGTACCCTTCTTCCCTTTTCCTGAATCTGTCTTGCCTCTTTCTGCACCTCTGTTGCCTCTTTCTGCAGTTCTCTTGCCTCTTTCTGCACCTCTTCTGCTTCTTTCTGCACTTCTCTTGCCTCTTTCTGCACCCATCTTGCCTCTTTCTGTATCTCTGTTGGCTCTTTCTGCACTGCTCTTGCTTCTTTCTGCACCTCTCCTGCAAATTTCTGCACCTCTCTTGCCTCTTGCTGCACCCCTCTTCCCTCTTTCTGCACTTTCTTGCCTCTGTCTGTACCCCTGTTCCCTCTTTCTGCACCTCTTTTGTCTGTTTCTGCAACTCTCTTGTCTCTTTCTGCAGTTCTCTTGCCTCCTTCTGCACCTCTGCTGCCTCTTTTTGCACCCCTCTTGCCTCTTTCTGCACCCCTCTTGCCTCTTTTTGCACCCCAGTTGCTTCATTCTGTACTTTTCTTGCTTCTTTCTGCACCTCTCTTGCTTCTTTCTGCACCCCTCTTGCCTCTTTTCCCCTCTTTGTGCACCTCTCTTGCCTCTTTCTGCACCTCTCTTGACTCTTTCTGCACTTCTCTTACCTCTTTTTGCACCCTCTTCCCTCTTTCTGTACCTCTTTTGTCTCTTTCTGCACTTCTGTTGCCTCTTTCTGCACCTCTCTTGCAAATTTCTGCTCCCCTCTTGTCTCTTCCTGCACCCCTCTTAACTCTTTCCGCACCTCTCTTGCCTCTGTCTGCACCCCTGTTTCCTCTTTCTGTACATCTTTTGCCTGTTTCTGCAACTCTCTTGCCTCTTTCTGCAGTTCTCTTGCCTCTTTCTGCACCTCTGTTGCTTCTTTCTGTACTTCTCTTGCCTATTTCTGCACCCCTCTTGCCTCTTTCTGCACCTCCGTTGGTTCTTTCTGTACTTCTCTTGCCTGCACCCCTCTTGCCTCTTTTTGCACCTCTGTTGCTTCCTTCTGCACTTCTCTTGCTTCTACCTTTTGGAACACAAAATTACAGAGTTTGCTGTTTGAAACACAGGTATTCAAGTATTTGTATGTTTATTTTTATGCAACATGTCACTAAGTAAAAGCAGAGACACCTGCATACATACCTTCACAAACTTGGTCAGACTTACAACAGCGATATGGTTAGTATTGCTGTTTTACATTTGGTAGGCCTAACATTCTGAGCAGTCGCTGAATAGTGAACCTTCAAGAGAAAGGTGAGGTTTAATACATCTTGGGTGAAGGATTAGTGATTAGGCTACTTTGTATGAGTCTGTGGTAAGGTACAGTCGAAGTAGGCCTCTTTCTGCACCTCTGTTGCTTCTTTCTGCACTTCTCTTGCTTCTTTCTCCACCCATCTTGCCTCTTTCTGTACCTCTGTTGGCTCTTTCTGCACTGCTCTTGCTTCTTTTTGCGCCTTTCTTCCTCTTTCTGTACATGTTCTATCTATGTAGGCATAGTTAGAAATTAGCATTTAAAAAACTTTAGAAATTCACTGAAAAAACCACAGGTTTCAGTGACATTATAGTTAGGGATTAGCATTTAAAAAACCTTAGAAATTCACAACAAAAAAACACAGGTTTCAGGTACGTTATAGTTAGGGATTAGCATTTAAAAAAACCTTAGAAATTCATTGAAAAAACCACAGGTTTCAGGGACGTTATAGTTAGGCTGACATTTCACTCGTACAAAAACAGAGAAATTCATCCGTTATAGTTAGCTGAGCTAACTATAACTCGCGCCCTTGCAATGCACTGCTGATGACGTCACATATTACATCACTCATGACATGGTCAGTGACATCACTGATGACATCACTGATGACATCTCAAATGACATCACTGATAACGTCACTGATGACATCATCCAGTGACTGAGTGTTTTTAATAAGTTTAAGAATTTTAAATATATATATACGCCAAGGTGTATTGAAGAATGAGTGGGTGTATGAGTGTCTGAATGGATGATTTAGTGGGTGCGTGACTGACTGTACAAGTGAGTGATTAAACATGTCTTAGTGAATGCATGGGTGAATGACTAAACTGTGTGAATGTCTGTATCAGACTGTCAGTTGGTATGTAAGTGGCTGTATGAGTTGGTGAGTAGCTATATGAGTGTCTATATGGGTTAATGATTGGATGCCTGAGTACCTGTATGGGTGCCTGAGTGTCTGTGTGCGTGGGTGGGGGGGGTGACTCCCTGCCTGTATGTGTGAGTGAGTGATTCGCTAGGTGTATGGGTTCATTAGTGCATCTGCAAGGAGCTGTATGGGTGAGTGAGTGTGCGTATGGCTGTGTTGGTGAGTGAATGGATGTCTCAGTGGTAAATGTGTAAGTAACTACAAATGTGAAAGGCAGTATATGTGAGTGTTAGAGTATATAAGTGACTATATGTGAGAGTGAGTGATTGTGAGAGTGGCTGTATGGATGAGTGTGTGCTTGTGTCAGTGATTGTAGAAGAGAGTAAGTATGTGTTACTATCTGTATGAATAAGTGAGGTGGTGTGTGTGTATAACTGTATAGGTGAGTACATGGCAGTGTGATTGATTCTTTGGGTGACTGAGTGCATATATCAGTGGCTGTATTGATGAGTGACTGCATGTATGAGTGACTGTATGGGTTAGTGAGTGGATGTGTGTGTAGACCTATGAATCAGTGAGCGGGTATGTACCAACTGGTATTCATGTGCCTATGGTTTCGAAAATGGTAGTCTGTATTTTAGAGTGGGTGCATCAAAGGTCTCTACCCAAAGTTTACTTTGCACATATGTTACTCTGGGAATATGTCTCAGCTGGGTGTTTCCATAACATAGTATGTTTAGTTGTTATGCAAGAGAGACTTCTGAGCATAGAGGTAATTTCACCTCTACAACTTACTTATACATCTGTCATCCTGGGGAGAGGTGTGACCAGAGAACTAAGCCCCTTTTCACAGTCTAATTTGAACACCCATGATCTAAGAGACCAGTCACAGGAGAGGGGCCAGCCTCTCCCCACACTGTAGTATGCAGACTTATCATGCAACACACATGTGTCAGCAAATAGAGCAGTTCCTCCCTGCAGCCTACTATGTGTAGCTGTCAGCATGGGAAGAGGTATGAGCAGAGAGATACATTTTTCCTAAAGCCTGTTACATGCACCTCCCACCCTGGTAAGATGTAATAGCGTACAGGTCACTCCTTTCTCAGACACCACTGCATATCCCTGTTGCTCTAGGGAGAGGTGTCAGCAGAGAGGCCACTGCTTGTCCACACTGTACTGGTCATTCATATTGTCCTGGATTTAGGTGTTGGTGGAGAGGACAATGTTTCCCTACATATTACTGTACATATCTGTGATGCTGGGGAAAGCTGTGAGTGGACGGGGAAATCCATTCCCACACTAATATATTTGATTATTTCCCTGGGGAGAGGTCTCAGTGGGTAGTACTTGTTATACTCACTATGGAATAGGGAAGTCTTACATGTTAAGTGAGTACCTTCCCCACCCTACTGTGTATACTACTTAGCCTGGGGAGAGGTGTGATTGGAGAGACTGTGCCTCTTTACACCCTACTCTACACACTGGTTACATTCATGCAAGGTGTCAGTGGACAGGCCAGTCTCCCCCCATAGTCTAGTAGTGAGGATTGTAAGAGATAAGTATTGTAATGAAGGAAAATGTAAATTCTTCCTCTAAAGTAATTTTACGATCTAGTGAGAGTCTTGCGGGATCATATAAAAAGGGGGTCACGAAAATCTGGTGCATATAAATTATACATATTACCACAGGATATGTTAATTGAAAATACAACTTCCATTATGAAAGCACGCTCTCGTGAGACGCTCACAAGTGTAAAGGATCAAACATTGTCCCCTCACAGTGGATGCCAAGGACTGTGCGTCTGGCTCTCACGAGATGCCCGTGAGAGTCAACCACGCTATGTATGATAGCGTCATGGCTTTCACAAGTGTAATGCAAGAGTCATCAAGAAGGAAAGAGAAAGGGTAACAGTACAAACAACATTCATATTGAAAGTATAAGATAGCTCTGAAAAGAGCTTTTTTAATTAACATTTTTTAACAACGGTATTTTTTGTGTTTTTTAACATATTTAACTTCTGTTGTATTTTTATTTAAAAAGGTTACAACAAAAACAAGACATTAGTAGTAAACAAAACCATCTTCAAACCAAAGAGGAGAAAAACTAGAAACAAAAAGGTTTGAAAAATAAACTACTGCCTAGGTGGGCATTTATGATCCTGGACAAGCCTGACCTGTGCAGCCCTGCTTGTCTCAGAAGAAAAAAAAAATCTGCTTGCATAAACAGCAAAAAAGGGCTTGTTCAGAGAAGCAGGGTTATTATCTGCTTGAGTGGTGAGTACATGGGCAGGCACAATGTCACCAGGTTGAAAAGATGTGAACAGCCCTGTTGAGCTATCAGGCTCTGTAGAAAGGCAAACTCAGCCCGAACAACTCATTGAGGGTGCATAGCCCTCAAATTTTTCCACATCTCAGTGGTACTCATGCTGTGCTGCTGCCCCAACTATACTCCTTTTTGCATATTTTAAATATGACATATTTCTCAAATACATTTTTCACACCTAGCCTCATTTAAAAAAATTGCCACACCAATGAGGTTGGCTAAGTTGCAGGAACAGCAGTAAGGTTCTCATCTGAATCTGCGGATGACGTTCTGGAGACAGAAATTCACAATGTCACAGAGCTAGCCAAAAAGGTCTAATCACTGCAAAACCAAATAGGTAAATGAAGCAACAGGCAAGGAATCATTCTTTGCTAAATAAAGACATCCATATGAACCAATCACAATACTTCCTTGGGGTGTCTTTGTACTCTGAGGTGTCTTGCTGGTGTCTTGCGAGAGCTCCCAAGATCGTAAAAACAGAGAACTTTCTAAATATCTCAAATGCAACAATACATCAACTTTTTTCTATTTTAAACAGTTCACATGTCTTACTTTCCTCAAAATGACAAAAATATACTGTAATGAACTTAATTCCAAATTTGCGATCGCATGAGCAGATCGCGAGAGCCAGATAGGAAGTACAGCCCCCTCGTATTCCACTCAGGGGACTGCATGTCCGACTCCCACGATCATCTCATGAGAGCTGTAAGTTTGTAAATGAAATAATTAATACAATATACATACTGTACTGAATTTAGTATTAAATATTAGCATTCAATAATAACTGACGACATGAAAAAGATCTCTGTCAAATAGATTAGAATGAAATTTCTAACCCTACAATTGCACAAACTTCCCACGATCCACTCGCGAGCCCCCAGTGAGAGCAATCACACACCTTAAAAATGGATGCACATAGTGAAAACACATAGTGCCTTATTACGAATATGGCAGTCCTCAGAACCGCCGTAGTCGCACTGGCAGTCTAACCACCGCCACCACTGAGGGTCTGCCCGCAGTATTCTGAGTGTGGCGGTGAGACCACCATAGGACAGCCGCGTCCCCCGGGATGCAGGATCCCACGGCTGACAAGCAGCAGAAAGGGGCAGGAATATGCTGGTAGTGCCGCTGCAGCACTGTTGCATATATTCTGAGTTGGCTTTCCACCACCCATTTCATGGCAGTAAGCCCACCATGAAAAGGGTGACAGAGAGGACACTAGGACACCTGCCACTTCTGGGCCTGGGGTTGCATGCAGGGGGCATATGCTGTGGCCCCCTAAAATTGCACTCCTGTTCCTGCATGGTGTGGCATGCATGTCCCACCATGCAGGATCGTGCTGCATGTGCTGTCATGGTGGCAGTCTGCTGTTAAGGCTCTCCTATGAGCCTGACACAGCTGCCATCATGAGACCGCTGCAGCATCACCCGCCAGCCCTGGATTACACTCATAATCTTGCGGGTGGCTGCACTACGGGCTTGTCGGTCCTCCTGCCAGTTCAGCGTTGGCGGTGCTGCAGGAGTACCACCAAACTCGTAATAAGGCCCATAGTTTACAGAATACGAAAAACTGATCAGTGTCTTTTTGAAATATAAATAAGAAGTTTATGTAAAGTACATACTGTGGGACTGATTCACAAAGGGCCTCCGCACTTGTGGCGGAGGCTCTGCAGTTGTGGGGGAGTCTTCGCATTCAAGGAGGAATCTCCGCAATAAGAATTCTCATTGTGGAGATTCCACTCCAACTGTGGAGACTCCCCATGACTGCAGGGCTTCTGCCACAAGTGCTGAGGTCCTTTGTGAATCAGGCCCAAAGACTATGAAAATTATGCTGGGAATATTGCTTTATATGTGAGTTACAAAAACAAAGAAGTTGAACATTCTCAGCACAAACATTGTTGGAGTAGTTAGTTTCTATGTACTTTTAAAAATATTTTTATTTTTGATAAACGCTTAAATTCACTGGAAAAAAACAAAGGTTGAAGTAGTGTTATAGCTAGGTGTGATAAAAATATGTGTTTTTGAAAACAAAACCTTAGAAATTCTCTGAAAAAACAATGGTTAAAATAATGTTATAGTAAGGTGAATTTCTCAGTGACAACATTAACGTTTTGAACTTAAAAAGACATAGAAATTCAGCAGTTATAGTTAGTAGCACTAACTATAACTGGCGCCCCCGCCATGCACTTCTTATTACCTTACATATGACATCATTCATGACATGCTCTATGACATCATTTATGATATCACTCATGACATCTCAAATGACATAATTGATGACATCACTGAAGACATCACTGATGACATTATGCAAGCTTCGTTTTTCCACATATTGCTGTATAAAATGCTATGGCCTTACACGTAGAATAGTTCTCCTCAACAATAAACCACAAATTTTTGGGAAACTCTCATTGAGTACGGTATTCAATCTGTATACAGCTGCTCATAGAAAGCCAAAATAGTGAAAGACAATTCCAAAACAAATGCCCTACTACGAACAGCTTTTATCTGTATCAGACCCCTGACACACACCGACCACATTAAGAAATGAAGTTGATATCAGTAGAGAACTGAGTACTGTAAACAGTGTTTACTATATAGACAGAGTTAATACTATACCACACTGTTAGCAAACAGTGAAAACCGCCTGAGAAATACACCAAAAAGTATTCAAAAGAATCTGCTAAGAACAGTGTATGTTCAATGCAACAGTGGTCAAAAAACAGACTACTTGCTCAAAATAACCAAGATCTGAAGGTGCTAAAGATTATACTACCCGTACCCTTCATACTGTGGTTAAAACTTTACAGATAGCCCTTCTTCTGAAGCAAAACAAGCACACTTACATAGGTTAGTACCTGGTGCAAACACTCTTTCGTGTGTAGTATAAATTATCAAGCTGACTCGATTCTCCCTAATAGCTCAAGGCTCCATTTAAAAGTTTTATCTACTATGTAGATTCCTTCTCGTATTGGAAACCTTTTCTGCAGTATCAAAAAGTTGTGTGAAGTAAAATGAATACAAGTCAACTGGCACCTGCACACAGAGTTACTCTTTAATGCAAACATTTATAACATGTTCAATACATCTACACAGCTATGGTGGATTAGGAGAACATCCGTTTTGTAAAAACCTACATGCATCAGCTAGACACCAACTGTACAAAATTATGTTGAGAAGTATTATGGTAGTTACCCACCACTATGTAAACTATAAAACAAACTAGCACACTCATTGGATGATGTCATCAAGGATGTCACCTGCAATGTCAATAATGATGTCATTTGAGATGTCATCAGTGATGTCATAAATGATGTCATAGAACATGTCATGAGTGATGTCATGTGAGGTCATAAGCAGTGCATGGCTGGGGCACTATTTATAGTTAGTACTGCTAACAATAACAGCTGAATTTCTGTGTTTTTTTAAAGTTAAAAACGTTAACATTGTTACTGAGAAATTCACCTAACTATAACGTTACTTTAACCTCTGGTTTCTTTCAGTGAATACGTATACATATATATACTTACATCAGAAATGAATGAAATAGACATTAAGTAAGGTTTAGCTCTGTCGAAAAAAACAGATCTAAAGTTCAAATAAGTTAATTATGTGCAAATGTGTCTTCATGTGTACATAAATTAATGTATACACACCAAGATATATTGCACAATATATTTTCTTCCAACTTAGTTTGTAGGTGAGGAGTGATTGGTCTAGACTGAGTCTAGTGTGGAATGCCAGCAAGGGTGTCAGGAGGACTTGGAGTGGAGTTGACTGAACATCAAGTCATAATGCTGGGTATTGGTATTTAAAAGATCTGTTTTAACCACAGAGAAACCTAGTGACGGTGGAGTGTCCCTTTTAAAGGAAATTTCCCTCACCCAGCAAGAGGTGGCATGCTTCATCATAGGGTAACCTCCTTGCACCGTGAAACCTTGTCACGGTGCGGGCTACAACCCCCTCTCTGAGAGGGAGGAGCTCAGGGATGTTTTTAGAAAAGGTATAGTAAATACCTTAGATAAGTTAGGTGTGATGAGGGCAGCAGAGCAAATCAAAAAGTGAGAATATGTTAGTTAAAACTAGCTCCTGAGTACACAAAAATGTTTATTGTGCCTTTCAGGGCCCAGATAAAAAACAAGACACAGAAGGAGGGAATTCAACCTGCCTGTGGGTCAAAAAAAGTGTAAAAAGATCAATGGTAGGTCAGCATGTTTCAGTCTATTATCATCAACAGAGGTGTGGTGGCCTTCTTTCGGACCTACTATTGAATCTTCTGCGTGATAACGTGCTCATATATAGAAATAGAGTAACTAAGGTTTATGCAAAACCAGTGGTCTTTGTGGCAATCTACGTAATCAGGAGATCCACTGGCTATTTACCTGCAAACGTCGAAGGACTTGTCCAATTGTCCACCCTCATCATCCTCTCTGTATTCTACTCTCTAATTGACATGACCTCTCTTACCCACAGGCTAAATCCGATGGATGCTTCCAGTTCACTGCCCTGCAATCATTATTAGAAAACTGATGATGCATTACTTTTGCCATTGTTCTTCATCACTTGATGTCACCTGAGAGCACCCACCCTCCCATCTGTCATTAATACTAACATCTATGTACTTCCCTATCTTCCACATATAGTCGACACTCCCTAATGAAGAGGAATACTACTGATAGAGCAGAAATGTGTATCCTACATGGGGTACCTGGTAGGAGTGCAATGTAATCGCTTGTAGTATGCACTCACATATTAGTCAGTGTTTTGGTGAAACTAGATGTTCTGGGAAATGTGGATCAAGTATCGTGTTCTTGTGAAATTGACACAATTGAATCTGAATTCAACAAATGGTTCATAGAATTGTACTGAATACATATTACGATGCAACACACTAATATAGAGCTCATTAGTGATGTGACCTATTAACGTAGTTGAATGTTTCTTAGGCCAATGATGTAGTTGAAATAGACGTATTAATATAGATAGTGAACTTTGTCTCTAGATTAGGGAAGAGACCGGTAGGGGCCCTACTAAAGATTTATAGGTCCAAATGTATTTCCAAGGCACTTTATGGCAGCGAAATCTGGGGGTATATCAATTCAGATGATCTCCAAACGATGGAAAACAAGTTCATGAGACAACTTTTATCTGTCCGCCAGGGTACTCCCTCCTTCACGGTACACGAGGAGCTTGGCATGACCTATGTCTCTCTGATTTAATAGCATTTCGCCTGGTGGCGCTATGGTTACAAATTTGGACCCTTAAGGGTATCACGCTTAATAAGGCGATTTTAAAAGACTGTTTGGTCCTAGACCACGCCTCTTGCATACTGTGGTTTAAATACATTTAAGGAAGTCTAACGAGTATGGGGAGAGGAGACCTCTTTACTAACCCGGACCGGGTCAACAAGACGGATTTAAACCCCATCAAGGCGGCCTTCTTTGAACAGCAGATCGTGGCCAGGGAAGGGAAGGAGCTTCTGAAGCCCAGTGTTTGTCGTTTTATCATGTTAAGAACCACCTAGCTGGAGGAGCCGTATCTACTGGGCTTTATAAATTCATATGATAGATTTTTACTGACTAGGTTCAGGTTCGACCTTTTTCATCTCCTTTTAGCCCATCATAGGGGGCAAAGCAAGGGTCAAATACTTTCGTCCTGTGGTTGTGACGGAAAATCCCCACAGGATATGGTAAATTTTATGATGTTTTGCAGATTTTATGATACCCCTAGGAAGTCTTTTTTAATCCCGGTTCTGAAAAAAGCACATTTTAGGCAAGTGCGACCTGCTTTTATTTTTTTACAAATGCTTATGGGCAGCACTGTTTTTTATGTACTTAATTTTTTTAAGTTGGCTATTAGGCTCAGGTCACCTGCGTTTAATCAGGCTGGGTTACACCTGCCCTTCCTGGCACTATGCACTTTGTAATGTCTGGCTTTTAGGTCTGACCCCCTTGAATTTTAAAGAGTGGTGATATATTGTGCCCATGATTAATTTTTCTATATGGTGGTACTGTATGTAACTCACCTGTAGCTTCACATTTGTGTGTTTGCTTATTTAAGTCCTTGCATTCTGGTATGCAGATGAAAGGATTGTTTTTTATTGTTTGTGTTTTGTGCTTTTATGGTTTTAATATCTGAAACTGAATAAAGATGATATACGAGTTAGTGAACACCTCTATTGAACATGCTAATGGTTCATGGAAATATTAACGTAAATAACATGGTGCATTTATTATTTTAGCATAGGTTGTAGGCCTGTACATTTTGAAATGTTCTTGTTTTTTAAATTAATGCTTAGATTCTCATGCGAGTCTTGTAGAATGTTATTTGTTCCTATATTTTGCATTGAAGGTGGACAAACGCTTGTTAGTGAGGAGTAATTTGTAGCTATACTGAGTTACACTGTATCCTAAATTGGTTTATTAAATTTTACTCCCCCTTACACTTTCATGCTGCTAAAAAGAACCATAGAAGGATCAACATTGAAGAAGAACTGAACGAATGGGCCCAGGCCCTTTCACTACTTACAATATCCAATGGAATACAAGAGATGTGTTTATATTATACATACTGCAAAGTCATTTGCAACCCCAAACTGAATCACTCCTTACTTCCCGTTCTCACCTGAGCAGAATTTATTAACAGCCACCTCGCCCAATAACTGCATGTGTTTTTTCCAAAGGACGTAACTGCTGGTGGCCCAAAAAAAGCCCAAAGAGGGGAGACCTTATAGAAAAAAAGGTTCTTCTTATTCTGAATAGAGCAACAACATCTTCAACAGAATATCTGTGAAAGGCGTTGCAACTTGCGACCAGACTCGAATTTGAAAGCTTCTCTATTGTCAAACGCTGCCCGATGAACAAAGTTCCAAAGCGCTTTGCTCTAAAATGAGGGAAATGTTCTGCTCCCAGGCATTCCAAGAAGAATGAAAGATGAATTACAAAGTGCTGCATTTCAAAGAAAGCCTCAAGGCTTGAGGTACAGTACACGTGCAATAACTGACTGTGAGAGTATGCATTTAATATTTTTGTATGGAGTATATCCATTTTCTACTGCCAGGACTCCTCTTCCACCCGCAGGCTCGTAATTGCAGAGAGATCTATTAGATTGTTTTATGCACCACCACATCAGGGCCTGCCTTCATCCCTTTTAAAGAGTTAAAGAGCATGAATGCATTGTTTTCCTTGCGGCTGAGGGTAATATTAGATAATCTCTAACTACACCATATAATGTCTTTTAACACATTTTTTTTCTGTATGGCTTCGTTAGCAGTGGATAATACATTGCTCCGCTTAATGTATGCCACAGATCATGCAAAAAACACATTGGCAGGTTTCCCTCGTCCCAACCTCAACTCCTTATTTTACATTGAGGTGGTTTATAAGTTATATATTCTCCTTCAACGTATACTGCATTTTAATTCTTGGAATCTATTTTACACTCACACTCTTCATCGTGTGTTAAATAGGGGTGGGCACAATTTGTGTAATGTGCTTACGTGTAAATAACGTGACATTTTTGGAAATTATGCAAAAAGCAAATTTGGAATTTAGCACTATATTTTCGGGTGAAATGCATCCTAATCAATCAATCAATCAATCAGACATTTGTAGAGCGCACTACATACCCGCGAGGGTCTCAAGGCGCTGGGAGGGGGGGGCCGCTACTGGTCAAACAGCCAGGTCTTGAGTAGCCTCCTGAAGGTCAGCAGGTCTTGGGTCTGTCGTAGGCTCAGTGGGAGGGTGTTCCAGGTCTTGGCGGCGAGGTGGGAGAAGGATCTCCCGCCGGTGGTTGTTCTTCAGATGCGAGGGACGGTGGCGAGTGCGAGGCCAGCGGAGCGGAGATGGCGGTTGGGGATGTAAAAGGAAAGTCGTCTGTTGAGGTAGGCTGGGCCGGTCTTGTGGAGTGCCTTGTGTGCGTGGATGAGGAGCTTGAAGGATATCCTCTTGTTGACGGGGAGCCAGTGCAGGTTTCTCAGGTGGGGGTGATGTAGCTGTGGCGTGGTACGTCGAGGATCAGTCGTGCGGAGGCGTTTTGGATGCGTTGCAGTCGTTTGATGAGCTTGGCCGGGGCTCCCGCGTAGAGGGCGTTTCCGTAGCTGAGTCTGCTGCTAACGAGGGCCTGGGTGACTGTTCTTCTTGTATCTGTCGGGATCCACCTGTAGATCTTGCGGAGCATGCGGAGGGTGTTGAAGCAGGAGGAGGAGACGGCGTTGACTTGCTTGGTCATGGAGAGCGTTGAGTCGAGGATGATTCCCAGCGTGGTCGGTGGGTATTGGGGCAGCCCCCAGTGCCGTCGGCCACCAGGAGTCGTCCCAGGCTGAAGGGTTGGAGCCGAGGATGAGGACCTCCGTCTTGTCCGAGTTCAGCTTCAGTCGGCTGATCTTCATCCAGTCGGCGACGGCCTTCATTCCTTCGTGGAGGATGGATTTGGCGGTGATGGGGTCCTTGGTGAGGGAGAGGATCAGTTGAGTGTCGTCGGCGTAGGAGATTATGTTGAGGTTGTGCTGTCGGGCGACGTGTGCGAGCGGGGCCATGTAGATGTTGAACAGTGTCGGGCTGAGGGAAGATCCCTGGGATACGCCGCAGATGATCTCGGAGGCTTCGGATCGGAATGGGGGGAGGCGGATGCTCTGGGTTCTGCCGGAGAGGAAGGAGGTGGTCCATTCCAGAGCCTTGTCTCGGATCCCTACGGCGTGGAGGCGTGCGCGTAGTGTGTGGTGGCAGACGGTGTCGAAGGCGGCAGAGAGGTCCAGAAGGATGAGGGCCGCGGTCTCACCGTTGTCCAGCAGGGTCCTGATGTCGTCGGTGGCGGCGTTGAGGGCAGTCTCAGTGCTGTGGTTGCTGCGGAACCCTGACTGGGAAGGGTCCAGGATTCTGTTTTCTTCGAGGTATCGGGTTAGCTGTCTGTTGACGATCTTCTCGATGACCTTGGCCGGGAACGGAAGCAGAGAGATGGGCCGGAAGTTCTTGAGGTCTCTTGGTCCGCCTTGGGTTTTTTGAGTAGGGCGTTGATCTCAGCGTGTTTCCAGCTCTCTGGGAAGGGCGCGGTCTTGAGGGAGAGATTGATGACGTTGCGCAGATGGGGTGCGATGGAGCTGCTGGCTTTGTTGAAGATGTGGTACGGGAATGGGTCTGATGGGGAGCCGGAGTGGATTGTGCTCATGGTCTTGATGGTGTCATCGATGCTCACGTTGGCCCAGACTAGCAGGGGGTCGTGGTCGATGGTGGGCGGAGAGTCTGTTGTGTTGATGTCTGTTGGGGCTGTCTGGGTGTTGAAGCTGTCGTGGATGTCTGCTATCTTGCGGTGAAAAAAAGTGGCGAGGGAGTCGCACAGGGCTTGCGACGGCGGGATGTTGTTGTTGTTGGAGCTGGGGTTGGAGAGTTCCTTCACGATGTTGAAGAGCTCCTTGCTATTGTGTGCGTTGTTGTCGAGGCAGTCTTTGAAGGAGGTCCTCTTGGCAGTCCTGATGAGGTGATGGTGGTTGCGGATGGCGTCCTTGTGGGCTGCGTGGCTGTCCGGAGTCTGCTCACTGTGCCATTTCTTCTTTAGTTTCCGGCAGGCTCGCTTGGAGGCTAGGAGTTCTGGGGTGAAACAGCTGGCCCTCTTGCTAGTGTCTCTGTAGGAGGGTTTCTTCAGCGGGGCGAGGGTGTTGGCGCAGTCGTCGATCCAGCGTCTGAGGCTGTGGGCAGCATCTTCGGTGTTGGAGGGTTCGGTGGGTGGGCTGAGAGCGAGGTTTGCGTATAGTTGGTCTTCGGTGATTTTGCTCCAGCAGCGGCGGGGGATCTGTTGGGTGCGGTGGTGTGTGGTGGGTTTCCGGAAGGTGAAGTGGATGCAGCGGTGGTCGGTCCAGAGGAGTTCGGTGGTGTGGCTGAAGGAGACGTGGAAGCTTGAGGAGAAGACGGGGTCGAGCGTGTGGCCGGCGGAGTGGGTAGGCGTTGTGACGAGTTGCCTCAGTCCGAGGTTGGCGAGGTTATTGATCAGGGTGGTGGAGTTGCTGTCGTTGTTGTTCTCAAGGTGATACATTTTTCATGCAAGGACACATTTTGTGCTAAAATGTTCCAGTACCCCCAACTACAACAGACAACAGTCACTACAATTACACAAAATGGCCTAATTTTAGGAATTTCGCACAACACAAAATTACTGAAATTCGGCAAATTACGGTGCTGGCGCATTTAGTGTTGACATATTGATGGTTCATTCGCCATTCTACTCTGGACTCTATTTCCCAATTGCTGATCTCACATTAACAGTTATTGTCAATATCATCCGTGCTGGGACAAAGCCTTGCAGTAGAGAATGAAGAGTGTGTACCTTTGTGCAAAAATAGCATCCAGAAAATCCCCTTTTACAAATTGATTCTTAGGAATACTTCAGAATCGGGCGTTTTTGAGAAATCCCTGCTGCCACACACCACACAGGTTTACCGAGCAGCATGCTTTCTTGGACATAGGAGACCACCATCAAAGGCCAATAGGACAATCTTTCTCACTCAACCACAACAGTCAAAAATAAAAAGCTGTTCTGGGTAAGCTTCGATGCAGCAAGAAACATAAAAGAATCAATTAGTCTCTTAGGGGCACATGCATCAAGGTATTTTGCGATCTCAAACAGTGCGATTTGCAAAAATCATCCGTTTACGATCGCAAAATGGCCTTTTGCAATGCATGAAAGATTTTGAGATTCACAATTTAGGTCATCGCAATTTCCTGCGATTACCTAAATTGAGAATGCAAATAGGGAATCACAATTTGCGATTTCCTAATGCATGTGCAAGAAGCCTTTCCTAAATGCGACCTGTGCATTTAGGAAACGCTAATTAGCATCAACTTCAAATTGATGCTAATATGTGCATAAATTGAAAAATGCACAAAACTGCATTTTTCAAAGTGCCATGTGGCGCACACATGCCCCTAGGACATGTGTGTGCCTTACATGTGCACCTTTTTCTGTTTGGGACGCTTCAGGGGGGGCCTTAGGCCCCCGGGCACCCTTGCCTTTGCATTACCTAATTTGTAATTACCAATTAGGGAATCGCAATTTAAGCAATGCCAGACCATTCCCACCTATGGGCCTTGAGGCACATAGGAAAGAATGGAGTCGCTATAGCAAATAGCGATTCCCTAATTGCGTTTGCGATTCTTAAGGAATCGCAATTAGAGAATCGCTATTTGCTGTTTCATATGGTGCATTGCATTTTGCGATTACCAAATAGCGATTTCTTAAAAATCGCTATTTGGTAATCGCAAAAATTAAGTTTGATGCATATGCCCCATAGCTTATAACACAACTAAGTGAAATAGGCAGTCAGTGCTTTGTCTTCTTTGATTCGCCATTCTTCTTTAAAACTTTGAGGCGGCGGTTTGAAGAGGAAATGATGTTATTTACATATCTATCCCTAATCTTCCTACCTTCAAATATAACTCTATAGATTTTCTCCTAGTCGCTAACAAGAATATGAAATTACCAGCCCTAAACAAATCATAATTTTTTCCTTTATGCATAAGAAAGATGTCAAATCTAGAAAGCAAACATTCAGTTTTGGCTGTATTAAGACTCAACCAAATAGCATCTTCCCAATTTCTAATCTGTGAAACCACCTCAGATAATCAATTACGATTTTTAACAGAGTCCTTGGACATTTGAAACACCAATTGTGCACCATCTGCATAACTCTTGAAATTCCACTCCATGCTTCCTCAAAAGACGGTAGAGTGGTTGGAAGTATATATTAAATTACGAAGAAAGACATGGCCCCTGTGGAATTCTATATTCCATCATCCATGGGTCTGTTTCCTTTTGCCTAGCGACCACTCTTGGCCTTCTATTACTGGGGGGGTTGAGAGGGGCTGCAACCATTTACCTGCAATGCCTGATACACCTAAGACGTGTATTTTCTTATGGTCAAGATATCATATGTCTATGTCACAAATGGATTGTTTCCTTCCTTCTGTAATGGCTCAGCAAGCTGTCATAAAGTCAAACAGTAAGTGTTTCCCATTGACTGCAGGGAAAAGTGAAACAAAAGAGTTCATCAATCCCAATCTAACACAGTCCATTACTCCTGAGCTAATCCTACTCTCTCTCTTTCTCCACTGCTCAGCAGCCAAGATATGTAGTCTCTCTTGACTGTTGTGATATCTTTTATGTGAGACTTATAGCTCTATTTGTGAATTTGTATTTTTTCAGAGCAGCAGCTCTGGTGGTGCTGTACATAGTTTGATCCCTCAAAGGACCGGCCGCTTGCGTGGTAGATAGTCTTCCTGATGGATTGCTTGGCCACTAATTGTAGAGGGCACAGTGAACAGCAGGATCAGCTTGCTTTGGCAGGCTGGCATAATAGAAGGCACTTTGCACAGCCAGTGGGTGTGCAATGAAGTACCTTCTCTGCCTTGGCATGCAGCATCTCAACATAAGTCTTTTTATGGTTTCCCTCAGCCCTAAGAATAATTAAAATGGAGATATTTCACTTGTTTGATCTAACTGCCCACATTGAGTTCAGCCCACACACCCACCATACATCACCGAGGCAGTAGGTTTGTCTGATCATTAAAACAGTACAGGCACATAATAGATGTTATGTGTTTTTTTCCCAGTAGTGTAAATATGACTTTAATGGTGATCACTTGTGTAAAAAAGTGGTTTTGCCCATCTAATCCAACTGGATACTTCGCTTTTCGATCACCTGTTTTTTTCACCTTTTGCTTTGGAGGAGCATCGTAACCTGTGACTCACCCACGGTAAACTGCACTTGTTTACCACCAGTATCCACCTTATAAGATAAAGGATGCTGCAATGCTGCAAGGGTAAGCATTTGGCTGGTTGCATGTGTAAGGGCTGCACGTGGGAGACTCCTGTTGTGCGCAGCCAGGTAACTACACACAGGTAGCCTGGCACAGAGGGAACTTGCAGGATTGGGTATTGACCTGGGTTAGGCCTCATAATGCTAGTGTACACTCATAGGGAAAGTCAATGCGGTTTACTGTCTTGTCTCCAGTGACACTCCATTGAGTTATACAGACTTAGTGCATAACCTGCATGAGAGAATCAATTCTGCAAAGTCCGCAGACATATCTGTACAGCTTATGGGCCATCTAGGAATGTCATATTTCTCTTGCTCAGCTCAGGATCAGAGCCCAGGCCTTTTGTCACCCTGCAGCACGAAGTTAATTACATTTCTCTCCAGCCACAGGAGCAAATGCCTATCCACACAAAAGGAGCAATTAACAGTATTTCACTCAGCTTCTGAGAAGGAAAGGGGTGGGGCAGAATGCTCTACATCAATCACCCATCTGCCACTCTGTGCCAGTGATGGGCCTGCCCAAGCCCACTAAACCAAGGAGGGAGTGCAGACCTCTGAAGCCAACCCAGTAGGAGGCTTCCTTTGAAGATTTGTTGGGAAAGGCCCTGGCAGTGGTGTCAGTGAGAGGTGGAGCTGAGGCCCCCAGAGCAGATGTGGCATGTGACTCCTGGGCAACGCCATGTTGAAATGTCCCAGAAGGCTGTGCAGGAAGGTTGGGACAGTGGCGGAGCGTTAATGTGGCACCCCAGGATATGCCAGAGGTGCACCCCTGCTGGAGCCTTCTGCCCCCGCTTAAAAGGTCTTGCTCAGGGGGAAGAGGTCTCTTATGGTGTGCTTTTCTGCTGGACACTGGAACTGGAGGCAGCAGCCATGGACAATTGGAAGGAAGAACCCCCTGACTGCCAACTGGGCTAAGGACCCTGACTTCAAGTTGACTCCAGGACCAGTAGGGCTCTCCCCAGGACCAGGGAAGCTGGTCCCCTTACACACCATGAGGACTAGTTGGGGGAAAGATCAGGCTTCTGTGCCAAGAAGGCGAGAGGCCCAGAAGAAAAACCAGGAGAAAGGCTGGTTCAGAGAGCCAGTGAAACCGGCCCCTGCAAAGTTCATCACCTTTGAGGCCAGGAAGCTAGCAAAATGAGAGCAAAATCAAGTAAAACAGCCCAATGGGGCCCAAGATATTGGCACAAGAAGGATTTAGACCTTTAGCCCCCCAGTGTGAGATTTGAGCATGTGGAAAGAGAGCCTGTGCCAAAAAAAGAAAGGGAGTCCGGGAGAGGTTATGCATGGGGCCCCTTCCCTGATCCTCCTAAGGGCCTAGGGACCCCAACCCCCAGGCCGGTTTTATCTTTGGGGGACCCCATTTACAGGCCCCTGATGCTGTGAAGAACAAACTGTGGGGAAGTACTGTTGTGCTTCCCTTGCAAGCACGGGAAAGGGGACCAGGACCCCATCTCAGGGCCCCGAAAAGAAGAATAATGTGAGGGAGGGGTGTCACGCTTCCCTGCTGAAGCAGGAAGGGGTCCATCCCTGGGCTCCATTAAGAAGAAGAGGGGTAGCACCGCCATGCTCCCCCATGTGGCCAGCCTGCCCCACTCCCCGTGCCTGTGACTGGGGGGAGTGGGAGGCCTACCACGAGTGCCACACCTGTCTGCAGGTGTGGGCAGAAGAGGATTGCTGTCTCCCGTGGCAGCACGGTGGAGTGCTGCCCAAGCAGGGAGCTGGCAGGGATAGCCAGGGATGGGCCATGAGGGGTGCCCGGCTGGGACAGGCAACGGAGCAAAAAGCACAGTGTGAGGCTGCCCAACAGCAAACAACTATCGACAGTGGCTCTCCCCAAGGATGCGGGAGAGTTGCTCATCAAAAATGCACATACTTGCCAAGGAGTGCCCCATAATGCCTTGTGGGCCCTTATTTAGAAAAAAAGCATAGAATATCTTAAGCAGTGCTGGGGGAGCTGCAGAAGCCTCCCCCAAAAGGATTTCAGGAGTCCCTACCCTGCCAGGTTTTTACCAAGCCTTCTGCATGTGCTCATCAGCTAGGAGTGCAGTGCTCTCTAGGGGAAAGGTCTATGGCTGCAGTCTCTGTGGCCGGAACGTGTTCAATGTGAGTTTTCATGCTGTGCAACACATTTTAGGGGTGAAAGTAATTACACTTGCTGTGATCAGAAATGTGTTGCTGTCTAGCGGCTGTATGTATAAATTGCATTTTCCATGTTCCAAGTTGATTAAGAATACACAAACCATTAAGACATGCATCTATATTTTTCTTGTAAAGGTTTTATTGAAATAATGATGTTGTCAGCCACTTGTGACCAAAGTATATATACTTTATTGCCAGGCATTAAGTGATCTCATCCCAAGTTGTATTCAATCATTGCATTTAAGTACAAATTAATGTTCAGACGTGGTTTGTTGAACTAGACCCCCTTTGGGGGTGTCGAAAGGGATTACGCAATGTCATCAAAAAGAATTTCCATCAGCCTCACGTATAATTGTAAATTACGGCATAGTATTGAGTGGTAGGTGTGTAATAAATGTACTTTTATGTTTTCAAAAGAAAAAGCCCAGATTGGACAATCATTATTGAGTGTTATTACTTCGTTCTGGTGAATGGTGATTACAAGCCCACACCACCTCCCTTTGAGTAGGCCTTAGACTGTTCTGCAACCTATGCCATCCAACCAGTAGGCTAATAAAAGTTGTGCTGGCAACAATAGTATTGACCCAATTCTTTTCAACCCTTAGGGAAACCTGTTAAGACGGGACAACAGGACGAATAACAGGGACCTGTCCAATGAAGAGGTGGATGGATGCAGACCTTAGCATTTAGGCCTCTCCCTACAAGGAGAAATTGATGAGGATCAAAGGACTTGGGACATGTTTTACCCAGATCACATGTTTCACCCCAGCTCATCATAGTGGATCTGGGCTGCCAGAATGGCAACATGTGTAGCCAAAAAGGTTTTGAAACCTCTCAATAAAGAGGTTTGTGCCCAGCTTAGGACAGACTATCCATGACCCTCTTTCTAAGGAATGCTACACTGACTCCAGAGATCAATGTCAGGATGTCTACACCCCTGGCAAAGTTCGTAAAAACCCCAAGAAGGAAAATAATTTTTCTTGGTGGCTATTTCAGGACAAAATCCTTGATGTGAATGGCCCACTAATGAAGAACTTGGATTTGGTGGGGAAGGCAAAAGTATCAGGTAGTATGAGGTCCTGTCATTGTCTTGGGTTGGAACCAGATAGCCATTTGGCTCTGGGCGAGCACAAGTGGTATGCTCTCTACTGACAGACAGTGCTCATTGTTTATAAAGGTTAATTTCAAACTAGAGAGTGTGGCTCAATTGGAGTCATGGGCAGTTGCAAGGGGTTGTCTGTTCAAAGACCCATTTATTGAGGAATTGGGATTTTTTTTTAACTTTTGCATCATCAGAAAAGGCACATCCTGTGATCAAGAATATGTTTGGTAACAAGTTTTTCTCAGGGACTGTTGAAGGCCCAGGATGTTTGTCCAGTCAATATTTCCCACAAGGTCTCCAGCAAGGACAGTAACAAATGGATCAATGGATTGCAGGGTTTCAAGCAGTTTGGGAGTTTCTGACCAAAGAGGGTAAATAGTAGAAGGCAAGGTGACAAAGGTGTTTTTGGGGAGCAACAAATGGCGCCGAAGGTTTCACCAGTAAAGACGATCCATTTTCCTGACTAAAATTAAGGAGAAGATTAGGGGGGCAAACAATCACAGGGGACATATGGGTTCCCCAGATGGTGTAGGGGTTCTGCATAAAATTCTATGGGTCTCTGATTCAGAAAAATGAAATGAAAATCACTTCATTTATCAGAACATGAAGCTCAACTAATAAATGCCAAAGTATTAGAAATTGAGATGAAAGTGTCCAATTGCAGAACTTGCTTCAACCCAAGACGGTTTTTGAGCAATATCTACTTTGTGGAAATAAAGGATAGGTGTTACAGACTGGTAAAAAACTTGAAGGGATTGACATTGAAAGAACATACCATCTTTTCAAGATTGAAGGAACCACCTTTTTAAGGATGTCTCCCTCCCAAGGGACTGAATGGTGCAGTTGGCCTTCATGGATAACTACCTGACCATTTCCGTGTCAACTCCAGACCGGTTATTCCTCTAATTCTGCTGAGGCAGCTGTTTTATTTTTCATTAAAAGCACTTTTTTTCCAACTGTCATTGGCCTTGGGGTGCTTTACCAAACCACTTTGACCAGTGGTGGAGTCCCTAAAATTCAGCAGGATCTAATTGATAGTCTACCTTGAAGATATACAACTGATGGATCTGTGTCCCAGATGGCTATAGTGACTCTTGAAGATGACAATAGAGCTTCTCTAGGATTTGAGTTTTGTAGTCACTGATTAGAAATTGGAGCTGGTCCCCATAGAACCTCAGGACTTTGTCATAGACTCTGTCAAGGCTACTCTCAGACTCTCTGCAGAGAACGTGTAATGAAATAGGAAGGAACTGAGGAGGGCATTGGTAAGTGTGAGAAATTCGGTTATTGGTTAAAGGTGGTATGAGCCCTTCTCAAGCAGCAACCACAACTCTTTCAGGGTGAAATACAAAAAAATCACTAAATTAACCTGTTCTTATCCCTCTGGTAGCATGGCACAAAGAAGTTGGGCTTAACTGAGAGGCACTGTGTAAAGTATTTATGCAGCACTTAAACAGTAATGAAGTGGAAAATATAACACAGGAGAGGTCCCACACCAATTTAGAAAAAGAAAGTAAAATTAAATATATTATTTGACACCAAAACGACAAAAATCCAATCAATAGAACCAGAGATATGCAATTTTAAAGATTTACATAAAAGTGACGCTGAAAGGTGCAATGCGCCAAATTGAGGGTATCTGGTCATGCTAGACCAGGACAAAGCCACAAGTTCAAGCTGACCATGAGGGAGCTCAGGCCAAGTACAGGACCAATATTGGCCCACTGAGGATTGTCTCCTATGTTATTGGTGTGCGGTCTGCGCTGTGTTGCTTTACAAGGCTTTGCCCGGCATTGGTTCGGGGTAAGCTGTGAGACTTTGTGTCGCTCTGCGTCTGTTCCTATGAGACTGGCAGATGTGCGGCGAGACTTTGCAGGGCTTTGCGTCACTCAGAGTTGTTTACTATAAGGCTGGAAGCTGAGTTGCAAGGTTTTGTGGGGCTTCATGTCACTTAGCGTCAGTTCCGATGAAGTTTGCAGCTGAACGGCGAAGTTTTTGAGGGTCTTTGTGCCTGATATTTTAGAAGCTTCTGTTACGCCAGAAGGAGTTCTCTCTGATGCAAGCCAAGGGTCTAGCACCTAGGGACGCATCACTCAGGGATCAGTAAGACAATCCAGTAGAGGCCAGCAGTGCTCAGGCAGGTCTAGTTGCAGGTCCAGGCAGGTGCAGTGCAGCAGGTCAGAGGGGCAGTTGCAGGGAAACCTCTGGATCTTGTTTTGTCCCTGTAGGTCTAACAGGAGGCCAGTCAGCTGACCCTTGGAGAACCTTCTGTCTGGGATGAAGGGTGCAAGTCCAGCCTTACTTCTCAGTAAGCAGCGCAGGTCTCAAGCAACAGGGCAGCCAGGCATCCTCCTTCTGTAGTATCCACAGGTCGAGTAGTGTACTAAAGAATGGATCTGAGGGTCCTCATTTTATACCTGATGCCCATTTTGAAGTGGGAGAAGCTTCTGGAGTTTCTCCCTTCCTGCCTCCCTGTCCTAGGCCCAGTCTGTCTGGGGTCACACTAGGCTAATGCAAAGTCATTTGCGTTTGAGCTGTCAGCGCCTCTGAAGGGCAAATGTTGTAGGTGCCAGCTCTGCCCCAACATCCTGTCAGAGATGGCTCATCCTGCTAGCACAAAGACCCTCTAGTGTGATGCTGTCTCGGAGGAATTCACATAGGCAAACTGCCAACTACGCCTAGCCAGGTGACCAAGGAACAGGCTGCAGGCACTAAATGGTTAAGTCAAGAAAATGGTAACTTTCTAAAAGTTGCACAAAATATAAGAGATGGCTGTGTTGTTTTAAGTCACTTTACTTTACTGTATAGTAATCACTACACAGTGTGTGTCACAATTTTGTAGTAATCAAGTTTAATATTGTGATGTCACTGTCTTGTGTGTGGTACATTTGATCAATGTTAAAGAAGACTAATGTTCCTTTTTAAGACACATTGAAAATGCAACGACTACTGAACTGTGAAATAAATACACAGGCCACATTTATTGATTCACTTGCCCTAGTTTATGAGTAAGGTGACTCAAAACAACACAGCCATCTCTTTTGTTTTGTGCAATTTGTTAGAGGCCTGAGGTGGATGTGGATAAGGGCCCAACCCCTCAGTTTTTCAAACTTTCTCAAAGTGGCATTTTCAGAATTGTGACTTGCAATCCGACTTTACGATTAAAGAGGGTTTAAATCACAATTCAAAAGACACCAAAGATGATGTTCCTACCTGTTCCCAATCAAAAGTTAACAGTTACCACTTATTAAATTTAATAAGGGAAACCAATGTTATCCTGTGGGAGAGGTAGGCCTTGCAATAGTGAAAAACGAATTTAGGATTTCTTTTACTACCAGGACATGTAAAACTTAAAAGTCTATGTCCAACTTTTAAAATACAATGAACCGTGCCCTATAGGCTGTTTGGGGCCTACCCTTTGGGGGACTTATACAAATTTTGAGTATGAGAATTGTAGGGCTACTCTCATCCTCCATTCTAGCAATTTTTGCCATGTCCCTTGTACTACGGGGTCCTACAGAAGTTAAAGGCCTAACACTTGAGCAAAAGCCTTGCATACTTGGAGTTAATTTAATGGTGACCCTTTCACAGGAGACCAGAATTGAGATCCAATTGTAAAACAGAAGAACACATTTTGATCCAACCCCAGACATAGTAATAGAATCAGATGCCAGTCGATGAGTCTGTAGAGCCAGATGTAAGGATATCTGCACAAGAGAAAGATGGTCTTAGGCCAAGCTAAATCTCCCCATCAGCTGTCTTCAGTTATTGGCTGAATAATTTGTGATCTGTCGAATGTGTCTGCAGAATGGTACATCATCCAGCTGGGGGCATGCGATCCAACAAGCTAGCAGATATGGTAAAGGTTTTCTGGAGCTTTAATCCGAAACACCAGATATAATTTACGGGACAATACCGTCCAGGACACTAGGTAGCTGATTGGAACTCCAGATTCCTACAGGACTTTAGTCTTTGCCATATGAACAGCACATTCTTTCATGCAGAGATTGCTTCCTTTTTATGATCTATTTGCTTCCTGATTAATCTATCAGCTTCTGGAATATTTCATCTGGCACCCTGACACCAATTTGCCGAACATTTCATGTAGAATTGGTCTAGGGGTCAGAGTTATACGTTTCCCCCTTTTTCATCATAATCAATCTAAGCTGAAGTGAAATGCCAACTGGCCAATCTGGTCTTGGTAACTCTGATTTGAAAGACACAGGGTGGGTGATTGACACTTCTGGAGCGGCTGCATGGTTGACCACTTGCCAGTCTCAAGTTGCATACGATCCTGATGGATTTTCTTGAATGCTAGAAGGCACGCTGATAGTAACGGCATGATGAATTACAAGAGACACTGCATGATTCCCGGTTTTTCAGGGGTTGGTCTGTCATATAAAGTGCATGGGCATAGGATACTATAAAAAGATTACACTCTGCTTGGAGAAGATGATTACATTGGTGTGTGGCTTGGAACCTGGATCCTGTGGATGCAGAGATTGTGCACAACCTAAACCTTTTGACAGAAAAAAGTGCTGCTGCTGGAAGCAGGCTTAGCCTACGGGATGGCTAATGCCTTTCATTCAGCTATTTTAGCAGGACATTATCCCGCTAATGTGGTTCCAGTAGACAAACATCCTTGGGTGTGCAAACTCATGAGAGTCGGGTAGCTATACAGTCTCTGAAGCCCAATTATCCCTGCCTCTGGGGTGCCATTTTAGCATTGATTCTCTTTTTCTTGGCAAGAAAACAAATTTTTATTCAGGATAGGGATTTTACCAACATTGACCAAGCTCCTTTGCTCTATTTTGTGCAGGTTTCCGATCTGCATGTGCTGGACTTTTCTGGAGTAATGTTTACACCGGGGGGATTAATGTATACTCTGCCATTAGAACAATGTTCAACACCTGTTCTAACATGTAATCATGTTCCAGAAGTTCCCAAATTGTGTGTTGTGTCGTGCATCTAATCATATGCGGACAACAGTGAAATTAAGGTTGGAAGGATTGCACCGGCTGATCTTGCTCACAAACTATTCAAGGTGGTTGTTCCCCATCTGTCCCCGAGCGAGCTGATTAGGCGCAGAGGCCGAGGGCAGCCTTGACGAAGGTGTGACTACAGGCCCCCCTCCTCCCTAGAGAGATCATGACGCACTAATACGGCGTTGATAATATACGCAGTGACGTAACGCCATTCCGTAATATCATATGTATGTTGTGTGATTCTGCATGGCATGCAAGGTATATGTGTTCCGATTTGGGACATTAAGGAGTGGTACCGAAAGGAACTATGTTCCTATGGTCCTAACAAAGAGCCAATAGGGGCAAGGCTCGAAACATGTTGACCTGTAAAAATAGGCTCATTAAAACCTATTTTTTCCACGCTAGCCCCCTGATTTTAACCATACCGACTAGAGGCAGGAATAAAGTAGGGTGACCTACTAGTCCGGTATTTTTAAAACTTGCTTAATACCCACGCTCCACTCTCCTCCCATACCATCGTTTTTATCTTAGAAAATACAAAAAAGTGCTCCATCTGGCCGCAGCACGCCCCGATCTGCAGCGGATCGGGAAGAACCCCAATGATGAAGCATGCCACCAAGGGGTAACCCTGGTGGGTGAGGGTTGTTTAAGAAAAACAGAGTTTTTCTCTCATTTCTTTCACTGTGGAGACTTTGTTTATCTCTAGTTTTTTTCTCCTTGCTGGTTTTTTTTTCTCCTTGCTGGGTTCCTTTTTTGTTCATAAAGAATCATTGAGGAGGGTGAACCCAGTTTTTCCTCTTCCTCCCCCCTATTTGGATTCTTTACATAGAACATACAATTTCCTAGCTAACGAGTCAAAAAGTTTCAATTCTATCAAGGACAGGGAGGAGAGGGTTATATCACCAGACATTCACAACATTGCCTCTAACATAAAAATGAAATGTTTTTTGAAAGAATGTAAGTTACTCACTCATGGATTTTTTCAGTGCATAATACATTGTGCTCCTACGGTTAAGAGTTACTTTTGATTGAAGTACATTGCACCATCAATTTGGTCACTATATATTGATCTATTTTGTAGGTAGATTTGCTAACTCCTTGCACATTTTAAATACTTTTTTCAAAGTGTTATGTGTTTCTCAAACTAGATTGATTACCTTTTAGCCCTAAATATAAACATCTTGTGACATATTTGTCTTTCGCTCAATTAAGTTAATGCATTCTCATATTGGGTCTTCTGCCATCTCTGTTCTTCTTGTCTTACACAGAACTGTTACCCTTTCAGTTCTTTTAAAAACCAGGGACTATTCTTATCCTTTTTCATTTGAGATGACATTGAGAGGGCCACACTGTTCAACAAAGGTACAAAGCATACCTGCACCACTAAGGAGTCCAGACTGCACAAAGGAGTCTCTCTCTCCACCCACCCTGTTAACATTATGTTAAGCTTCCTGCCTACCTCGCCTGTCTCATGGTAGAAGAACCACCCTTATTTTAGGGCTCTGCTGCCTTTTGAGTTGTGCCTGGACTTTTCAAACAGTGACTTAATAAATAAATGCCTGGTGTTTCTTATCTCCTTAGTATAGTACACAGCGATTCTTGCAGAGGCTTGGTTATCTTCAGTTGACTCCAGTTCAAATTGCAAAGCTCTCAGTGATGTAAGAAAAATGTATGGGGATACCTTGTAAAAATGACAATCAAAACTTTGACATCAATAAAAAGTAAATTGCCAAAGTGTTGGAAGGTAAGTGGTGGTGGTAAAACTGGGATTTCGGGTATAGAGGGGATTGGGTGCATACACAACTTTAAATATAAAAAAAGCTAACAGGAACAAAGCTTGATGTCCACATCCATTACGTCGAATGTCTATACATTGTCAAGGTAAGTATCTACTTATTACTGTTAGGTCCACACTTGATTACCCACATGCGCTGTCCCATGCTCTCTGAAAGACCAAAAGGGATATTTAGTGATTCACAACAAGGGAAAACATTGACAGGTGAAACTTGTTAACCTAGAAAAGAAATACCCAGCAATGCTAAGACCATGATTTAAAAACGTTTAAGAAACACATTGTTAAAAAATCAGAACCTTATATTTCAAACCATACCAGGTGCTGTAAAAATGGCATTCCAGGAAATAAATGATTATGAATACAGCACATCAGGAAATTATTGGAAATTACTTTAATGTTTTAGTTGTTGACATTCCCATGCATAACTGCAAGGGAAGTAAAAGATTTGTAGAAGAATTTATGGGCTGTTCAAGTCTCCATAGCTGTTAATTTTGGCCAAATTTCTTTTACAAATGCTCTGTAAAGTGCACATACACACATAGACCCAGATTTACGAAGAGTATGCATCTGGTTTGTGTTACTTTTTAAACACAGACACAATGCAGTCTTTTGTTGTGATTTACAAACTGAAGCAAAACACAGTTTGCTTTGGTCTGTAATAAAAAGCAATGGAACGCAGTGCTGCCATGCGTTACTTCATGTCTGGGAGGCATTCCATGAGAGGTGTGTAAGCGATTCCACGCATTTACTCATGGATGCGGATGCATATGTGCTGCATTCTGGAGGGTAGAACAGCTCCACATAATATATGTGCATTGTTTTGTTCTTTCCTGTTCACACAGCGCAGTAACTTCACTTGCTGCTTTGCGTTGAGTTATTTATTTGTAAATCTTCACCACTGCCTTCATTGAGGAAAATAGCTTTAATTTGGTGTTTACAAGTTTGAGAGAAAATCACTGACCAAAATAATATCAGGAGAGACATGTATTTCAAATTAAGGCAGTAAAAAACTATCGGGCACATGCATTAAGCAAAAGAATTGCGATTCCTTAATACAATTTATTAAGGAATCGCTATTAAGGACTCGCAATTCCTTATGCATGTAGGAATCGCAAAATAAATTGTGATTCCTACACATTCCCTAATAGTGAATCGCAAATTGCGATTCGCTATTAGGGAATGCCCTCCCATTCATTCCTATGGGCCTAGAGGCCCATAGGAATGATGGGACAGCATTCGCAAATTGACGAATGCAATTTCAAGGGTGCTAGGGGGCCAAAAGGCCACCCTGATTCACCCCCAAAAATGGTATGTGTGCACATGTGGTGCACACACATGCCCTAAGGGCATGTGTATGTGCCACATGGCACTTAGAAAAATGCAATTTTGTGCATTTTTCTAAGAATTTACAAATTAACATCAACTTGAAGTTGATGTTAATTTGCGATTCCTTAATGCAAAGTTGCATTCTGAGAATTCTTCTTGCATTGCATTTAGGGAATCGCGAATTGCGATTCCCTAACTGCATTCTCAAAATAGGTAATCACAAAAATTGCGATTACCCATTTTGTGAATGCATTTCGGGTTGATGCATTGGAAATGGCCTTTTACCGGTCGCAAACGGGCCGATTCTGCGAATCGGCCCGTTTGCGACTGGTAAATAGCTTGATGCATGTGCCCCCATATAAATTCCAATTCTCGATCATCAGTTTGAATAAAACAGAACTGTAAGCAGAAAGTTCAGCAAAAGCAGTGAACAAATACAATAACATGTGGATTGTTTCAAAACAAAAAAAGGCTTTTAGTTTAGTCAGTAGCAAAAGTATTCTGATGCTTGTGTGGTCCTGTTAGAAATTAGGTTGTTGGTTGGCTGGGGTGTAAACTTTAGCCAAACAGCAATCTAAACCTAGTCAGGGTAAGTGTCAAGCAAACCCTAAATTAACCTTTGCTCACCCTCTGGTAACATGGCACAGAGCAGTCAGGCTTAACTTCAACAGTGAAAACACCACACAAAACGATCCCACACCAGTTTAGAAACAGAGAGCTTGGTTTAATGAACAAAACAAGACCAAAACAACATAAATTTAATAGGTAGAATTAGAGTTATGACCTCTTAAAGAATAAACTGCAATATAGTGCTGAAAAGCATAAAGTGCCAACCAAGAATATCTGATTGTGCTAGACTGGCTTAAATCCAAAAGTTCAGGCTGTCCACAATGGAGTGCGGGTTGGATACAGTCCTGAAGATTTACCTTCTCAAGAATTGTGCCAAGAGTCCCGTTTCCCGGGAACAAAAATTCACTGGAGCAAGGAGAGCGTCGCTGGCGATGGTCCCTGTGGCATGAAGAGCCGGTCAGGCATCGCAGACGGGTGGGCTAGAGCCTCGTGGTCACGACTAGCAATACTTGCCGAGCAAAAAAAAACAACTTATGGTCACTCAAGCTGAATTTTGGTGCCAGTGACGAGGTTCCTGAGTGAACTGGCCCATTTGTGTTCGCGAAGAGCCCAAACGCTTGATTTAAAGAGCAAATATACCACTTCCAAGGGTCCAGGACCTGAGAGGGGCCTCCTGGGAGTCAGAGCTTGTTAAAGATATTTATAATTATCTCAATGATACTTATATATTGAAATACGTATATTTATTAACTTATTATATCTTATTCACTTTTTTAGCACTTTCTTTATATCATATAAGATACCTTATGTAAATTTCTAATTTTCTATGTTTTATATGATAATAATATTCTATATATTTAAAGCACTAACTGATAATTCTGTATCTTTATATTTATGTATTCATTGCAAGCGTTTTCAATAAAAAAAATTGACACAAAAAAAAAAGAAATATATATGTGTAACGTCTATATAAGCATAGACTCCTTGCCTAAGCATAAAGAGGTAAAAGGTAAATAGAGTATATAAAAGGAGAGAAAAGGTGTTTAGGGGTCTTGAAGAAAGGGGTTCCATACTTGTTGGAAAATTTCCTCCTGATCTTGAAGTCAGTATATAATACGTTCATGAGATGCTGTTTGAATCATCGTTACAAGCCTTTCTTCATGCGAGGGAGGGTTAGATGATTGCCAGTGTCTTAAGATACATATTTTAGCAGTAGAGAGTGCAGTGTGTAAAAGGCGATGTTGCGGACGTGTAATGGAAGGAAGAGTTCTAAAATCATGCAATAAGGTAATAGAAAGGGTAAGTGGAAGACGAAGGGATAAAATAGTTTTCTGTAGTGTGGTCCCTATAAAAGTCCAATAATTTAGCATGGAGGGACAATCATGAAGTACATGGGGAAGATCACAATTAACTTCTGAGCATCTCCAACATTTAGAATGCGATAATAATCCTGCTTTTTGTAATTTGAAAGGGGTCCAGTACCAATCATGCAAGATTTTAAAAAGAGAGAATTTCAAGCGAGCCTCTTGAGTGCCTTTATCAAGATCTTCCAACAAATCCAGCCATACATTATCTTCAATAGTAATGTGTAGGCGTTCCTGCCATTTCATTTGGAGAGCTTTAGCAAGTGATTGTGAAAATAAGTGACGAGTTAAAACATCATACAAGCCTGACATCACTCCTTTGTGTCGTCCCCATACACAGAGATAATCCAATATTCGTGAAGGGTTTAGTATCCAGGGAGGGGAGCCTAAACATCTTCGTAGACAGTGCCATAGTTGTGAATATTGTGGTACTTGATGTGATGGAAGATCAAAATCTTTATGAAGAAAGTCAAATGATTTTAGCTCCCCATTTGATAGGACCTGATCAAGTGTATGGATGCCACATGATATCCAAGTAGACCATTGAAGGGCTTTACTATTTATTCGAATGCTTTCATTGTTCCAAAGTGGAGCTTTATAATGCAGACGATAAGAAGTTTGTACCAGTCGATGTGCTCAATGCCATGCTTGATAAGTAGCTTGCATCACCGGATGTGGAGGGGAAGAACGTGGATGTCTAATACCATAAAGAAAGTTAAGGCCATTGTTACGATTAAGAAGAGAATGTTCTATTTGAACCCACTGTGGAGGGTCGCTATAGTTTGGGAGTAAATAAACTAATTGTGAAAGGTGTAAGGCTAAGGAATAATGTTCCAAAGATGGTAAACCCAAACCACCATAAGGGCGTTGAGCCATTAGTTTAGTGGCAGCTAAGCGAGGACGGATAGAACCCCAAACAAAAGATCGAATACGAGAATCTACTCGACGTAATGTAGATAAGGGGATAACTATCGGGAGCATTCCCAGTATGTAAGTAAAACGAGGCAAGGTGACCATCCTAACAGCCTGTACTCTTCCCGACATAGAAAAGCCTAAAGGAGACCATTTAGCAAAATCAGTTTCCGTTTGTGTTATAAGAGGATTGAGTTTGTCTGAGACCATATTGGATAGGCCTCTATTAACTGAAACTCCAAGATATTTAAATTGT
This sequence comes from Calotriton arnoldi, assembly GCA_963921515.1. Taxonomy (NCBI): domain Eukaryota; kingdom Metazoa; phylum Chordata; class Amphibia; order Caudata; family Salamandridae; genus Calotriton; species Calotriton arnoldi. The sequence goes on from CAWUFW010002581.1 coordinate 358,232, forward strand.
GATGATTTCCAACAAAAAGGATAGCCATCTATTGAAGCTTTTGTGGTACCAGGAGAAAGTGGAAGAGCCTCGCTTTTATCCCAGTTCACTTTGTAACCGGAATGAGGTGCAAAACTGTCAATAATTTCAAGTAAGGCTGGTAAGGAACATGGAAGATCTTTAAGCGTAAGAAGAAAATCGTCGGCGTATAAATATAATTTAGAATCACCGTTTGGCATAGCAACACTGACTGCCGACCGGACGTTAATAACAGGACTGAGTCCCCAGAGATACAACCATCAGGCACTTATCATGGTAGCCTTTAAAATTTAAATACTTGTGCGTCGACAGCAGGAATTTGAAATATCTCATATCAAGGGCTCTTCATTGCCTCTGTGTTCCTGCGTCTTCTTCACATCACCATTTGCCCTGAAGAAGTTCATGTTATGTATGAATGAAACGCGTTGGCTGGAATTTGCACATTTTGATATTGAAAATAAAGGATTGATAAACCACTATACAAAATGAACATTTGGATTTATTGAAGAAAACTCTTTGGTAGTGCACCGCTCCACTATTTTCACAGTTTTCTCTCTGCTTGGCAGCTGGCATCCAACAACGGCAAGTGCAGGAGCTGTATGTGCACACCCAATCATACTATCCATTACAATTTCTTAAACAACAAAAGGAATAAAGCAGGGAGGTGCGGTTACTCAGATCCGCCGTTGCTCATTCATTCTCTATTAAGAAGAATATCGTCGGCATATAAATATAATTTAGAATCACCGTTTGGCATAGGTATACCTTGTATTTGTGGCGAATGTCGAATTAAAGAGGCAAGAGGTTCTATTGCTAATAGAAATAAAAGGGGACAACCTTGACGGGTGCCTCTACGAATTGGGAAAGGGTCTGAGAGAAAACCACCACAGTTAACCTGAGCTATTGGGTTATCATATAGAAGACGAACTTTGGAAATAAATGAATCACCTCGGCCAAAGCGTTTCATGGTTGCAAACAGGTATCTCCAGTCAATTCGATCGAATGCTTTTTCCGCATCTAATGAGAGAGCAACAGCATCCTCTGACAACTCGTTTGCAGTCCATAAAGTATGGGCCAGGGTTCGAAGGTGGTTTCTAGACGAACGACCGGGAACAAATCCTACTTGTGATCGGTGTATAAGAGAAGGGATAACTTTGCGGAGGCGTGCTGCCAAAATACTTGCAAAGATCTTAACATCAGTATTTATTAATGATATAGGTCGATAACTACTACAAACTAGTGGATCTTTACCAGGTTTTGGAATGACTGCAATTAATGCTCTATTAGAGATGGGACCAAGTGAATGTACTTGGACAGCTTCCTGAAAAGCAGAAAACAAGGTGTCAACTGATTCTGAACCAGTCCATTTATAAAATTCCGCAGGGAAGCCATCTTCCCCAGGGGATTTATGATAAGATAATTTGGTAATGGCTGCCGTTATTTCTTCTTTGGTATTATTTCCATCGAGAAAGGTTCTACCTTCATCTGTAAGGGAAGGAAGATTAATGTCAGCAAGATAGGCGGCTAATTGATTTTCAGTTTTTGACGCGTCGGGAGAATAAAGGTGTTTATAGAAAGATGCAAAAGTGTCAACAATTTCTTGCGGCTTTGTAAGAATCTCACCCATTTCACCACTTATTGCAGGAATGGCCATAGCTGCTTCACGTTGTTTCAGCTGAGCTGCAAGCAATCGACCTGCTTTCTCACCTTGCTCATAGTGTCTACCCTTAAGGCGTTGGAGGGCATATTCCGCTTTGGAAGTATATAAGTTATTAAGCTCCATTTTAGCGAGTTCTAGTTTACGACGGTTGGGTATCGTAGGATGGGATGAATATTTACGCGTTAGGGAAATGATTTGAGTCTCCAACTCAATACGACGAAGTGACGCCGACTTATTGGCTTCTGCTGCATCTCTCATTAATTGACCACGAATGGTTGCTTTAGCAGCTGCCCAAACAGTTCTAGTAGAAGAAACTGAAAACTTGTTGATCAGAGAGGTGGGAGCGCAGCAGGGTTTTACCTTTAGGTGGGCGATACCTTTGGATATTCAGACGCCATGGTTTACGGCCTGGAGAGGTTAAACCTAATTCTAAGGCAAGAGGAACAGGAGCATGATCAGATATTGCAGCTTCTAAGATTTGGGAATCAGTGGTGGTAGCAGTTATCGAATGTGAGATAAGGAAGTAATCTATTCTAGATTGGGTACCATGGGTAGAAGAGAGGAAGGTAAATTCCTGATCAGATGGATGGCAAAGGCGCCAGTGGTCTATTAGTCCATGAACCGAGGTTATGTCATCTAATAAAGCTCTGTCTCCTTCATTACATTTGTCTAGGGGGCCTGTTCGATCTAATACAGAGTCACGGGCTAAATTCCAGTCACCACCAATTACATATTTGGATGCGCCTATTTCAAGCAATAGTCGATTCAGCTAAGAAAAAAGGAACTTTTGACTCCTGTTGGGGCGTACACTGAGCCTACACAAAGGATCTTGTCACCTATTTTTAGCTTTGCAAAAATGTATCTACCTTCCGGATCAGTCCAGGTTTTGATAATAGTAACAGGTAAGGATTTATGAAGTAGAACAGCCACTCCACATTTCCTTGGTTGAGCATCATTAGTGTTGTGAGACCACAATGTATAACTTTTCCTACCCAGTCTCGTCAGAAGATTCTAAAGCATTTAGATGAGTTTCTTGTAAAAGAGCAATATCCGTCTTTTAGTTTGCAGGTAGGATAATACTTTTTCTGTTTAATAAAATGTGTGAGGCCATGAACATTCCATGAAACGATACGTAGTGGATGAGAAGTGGAAGGGACACTAAATGCCATTTGTACGTTAAGATGAAAGGATATTAACCTCTGAGAAGGATAAGAGAATGGAGGAGGAGTAAAGATGAAAGAGAAAGTTTTGGACAAGGAGGAAGAAAAAGTATCAGATTATTGTTAACAGATATTAGGATAATTGATTAAAAAGAAGTTGATAAACTAAAACTAAGAAAGAATTAATAAGGGAAAAAGTAAAAAAGAAAAAGAAAAGAAAGAGCAAAAGAAGATAAAGAAGATGAAAAAATTGAAAAAAGGTTAAGTATACTACGTAAAAGTAACACAGTATTTAAGGGGATAAAACTGTTTCCTGTGGATCTAAACTTTCGGGCTACACGCGCCGAGGGAGCCCCATCCGGCAGTAAAGTAGGTGAAAAGAATGTGATAAAGTCATCATATTAATAGTAGTAAAGCATACATAAAATAATATAATACATGTGAGATCTAATACAGTATAATGGTAGTAATAAATAGCGGACACAATCATGTTAAGATAATATAACAGCTAAATAATATAGCAACTGTATAGTGATACAGTTTAAGCTTCATCCTAATTAGATAGATAAGAATAAGTAGGATAAATATTAAAATAGCGAGGTATATAAAGCATTGAATAAATAGAGAAAGACATAGAAGAAATTATAATGCGAGGAAAGAGAAAAGAAAGGAAGAGAGGAAGAACGAAAATAAAGAGATGAATATATCAAATAGTAAATGCGCAATCTTATATGGTATGATAATGGTAATAAGTGCTGGATATGAACATGCTCCAGTGATAGGACATTTACATTGAGTTATATAATATAATAGAGGTATAGTAATAAAATAAGGTGCTACCACAATTAATTAGATAAATATTAAAACATCAAAGTAACATAGTAAGTAGTGGAATGAAAAATTGATAGATAAAGGAAGAATAAAAGAAAAGCAGGAAGAAGAGAGAGTTGGGGTTAGACGTCTAGACTATACACATCCATGTAGTTCCAGAAAATGAAGAGGGTGAATATTTTACACTTTAACTTATATATGCTGATTCTTAAACAATATTATACATAAAATTCATAACAGTGAAATTATAACATTGTAAAATTACAAAATAATTTTAATCCTATTACATGTAAATGCAAGGAGATAAAGGAGGGAAGAAAAGATTTAAGAGAAGGAATAAAAAACAGCATTTTATAAATAATGAGCGAGAGGAAAGAAGGATAAAAAGGAAAGGAAAAACATAGCGAGAAATGTAGAAAATAAAATATATGAAAATTACATAGTAGTGTAATGATATTGAATATTAAATATAGTAAAATTTAAACAACGTGATAATGGAGTTGAGTGATATAATTGATAATGCAATATTTATATATTCGTACAATTAAATGTTGTTCACAAATTATTAAATAAATATCGGTACATCCAAATAATATTTGATGGATAGTGGAATGGAGAGTCAATGAGTAAGAGAATAGAAGAAAAGAAATGTGAAAAGAAGAGAACATCAGTATTAAACATTTTATATTAATTTTAATTCATAACAATAGTACTATATGACAACTAAGAAAAGGAGAAAAGGAAGAAACATAAGAATAAAAGAATTTTAGACCTTGAGCGTGTAGGATATATACGTCAGTAGAATTTTATAGAGTAAAGATAGAGAGAAGAGGAACATTGTTGTTTTAAAATTAAAATTAAATATTTATATTTACTAATATTTAATTCATAATATTCCTAAAGTTCATAACATTCATATTATAATACTATGAAGTAATTGGATTTAATTATATTTGTATTAGTAAAAGGAAACAAGGGGAAAAGGTTTTAGGGGAAGAAATATAATATAATATAGTATAAGATAGTATATAGTCTAATACAATATAATATAGAATATAATGAATGAAACTCTATAAACAATGTGTAACATAGTGAATAAATATTCAAATACTCATCGGATCGAAGTTCAAATAGATAATGTAGTGAGGAACTGCTTCATCATATCACATTTTCAGCGAGTAGTGAAGTAAATTACTTCTTAATGCTTTACAGTGGTGATCAAAAGTGAATAAGATGTTATAGTTCAGGTAACATCTTCTTCAGATGATGGAAGAGATTTTAAGGGAGAACGCGATTTGTCTCTGTCTCTTTCCTGTGTAAGAGCAGTTACTGCTTGTAGGGCTTGAGCTCGATCTCCAAAAGAGCGAATATGTCGATCTGGATCTCTTCCTCTGCTTTGAGATCTATTTGGATAGTGATAAGATTCATCAGAGGTTTTCTTGGATTTCAGGGAAGAAAGTGGAGATTGAAGCTCAAGTATAGGCGTGTTGCATTCCATACTTTGAGGAAGGAGAGTGTCTAGGAAAAGACGAAGATCCTCTGGGTTGAAGAAGTCTTCGGAGATGCCATCTTTTGTGATTCGTAGGCGTGCTGGTTTAAAGAGGCCATATTTGATGTCCAACTGGCGTAAGCGGGGCCTTAGAGAAAGAAAGGCTTATCGGCGATCATTTGAGAAATCTGCTGCCATTCGAATTTGATGACCCTCAAATTGGTATGGACCATGCATTCGAGCTGCATTAATTAGTTGACGAGCCTGTTCATGTCTTAAAAAGCAGACAATAAGTGTACATGGATGCAAATTTTTTCCACTCTTGAAAGGACCAATACGATGTGCTCTTTGCATCTCCAACGGTGGATCAAAAGTGAGTCCTGTAATTTTTGGGAGGGTTGCTATAAGAAAGGATTTGGCATCTGATCCTTCCATTCCCTCTGGAAATCCAAAGAAGCGCGCATTGTCACGACGATTTCTATCTTCTAAATCTATCAACTTGCTCCTGAGGAAGAGAAGCTCTTAGTCTCGATCCGGAAAGTTGTCAATGCGATTTTCAACTGTGGCTACACGTTCAGTAAGTCCATCTAGATTTCCCTGGAATCCGGCGATGGCTGCACGCATCAATTTTGTTTCAGTAGTAAGGGTAGATATATATGTCTCCATTCCCTCTAAACGCCGTCCAACCGCAGTGATTTCCTGAAGTATTTTTTCCATAGTACGGTCTGGTGCAGTAGACATCAGAGGATTGGATGGTTTTTGGGTTGGGAGGTTAGTATCCCAAGTATCTGAAGTGGAACGACCTTGATTTAGAATATCAGAGTATGAAGGTTGCTTTGTGGATTTACCAGTTGGTTTACCAGAAGGCATTACCGTATGCTTCAGTATAGAAATTTGGAGCCCAAGTATTTTTCAGCACGTAATAGAAGTGCACAGAAATTAAAGGTAGCTTGACTCCAATCAACACTACTTCACTGTATCAGCAATATTTCAGCAGTGAAGTCTCCTCAGACAGTTTTAGAAATGTAGAAATCACAAAGTACAATCCAAGGAGGTGCAAATTCAGTCAGTTGTCTTCTGTTATTGACAACGTCAAAGCGCCGTAGATAACAGTAAAGCCTTATCACAGAGAGTACACAAGGCAGCAGACAAATGTAGCCAAAGCAATGAATCTCTGTCCTATGGAGCCGGCAACATTAATTATAAAGTCCCTGCTAGTATTTCCAGGGTTAAGAAGTCACTCACCACATTTTCAGAGATACAAGGTTTGTCAAAGAGTGTTGACAAAGGAATAATGCCGTTTACTATGGAGTTCTTAGTCTTTATAAAGGAAAAGCATCTTCATTTGCAATGAATTCTGCTCCAACAATTTATAAATGTAGGAGGCAAGGAGTCACGTAAGAAGGCATGAACTCAGTCAGCTGCCTACTTTGACAGAAGTAAAGTCTTGTCACATAAAGTACACAGGACAGCAGATATGAGGAAACCAGTCACCACTTTCAAAAGGCACGAGTCCAGACAATTTTCACTTTCAAGACTTAAATTGTTGCAGTCGACAATGAAAACCGCCTTGTCTCCTCTGCCAGCTCAAGTGTAGGGGACACGTAGTATAGTCATAAGGAGTGTGAATTTAGCTGCTCCTATTAACGTGAAAGCACTACATTTAATAGTGGGGTCGTGCTATATCAGGTATTCAGGGCGGTAGACAAGTGCTTTCCAAGTAATATATCTTGTTTGAAGAAGCCGGTATTAATGACTATAAAAATCTCTCAGGCTTCTGCAAGGTCAAAGGGCCATTCATCACACTTCACGAGGTGCGCACTGCCAGCAGTCTTATTCCTCTCTGTACGCATCTAAGGCATTCCAATTGTGCCATTCATCCCTTTACTGCCAGAATATCACAACATAACAAGTTGCCTGTCATTAGGGACACCAGACAGGACCGTGTTCTGTCAATTAGGCAAACAAAGCGGGACTTGGGCACAACAAAAGTAGTGTTACAGCTCAACACTATACCTGCATTCCGAGGGGCATGAGACAAGGCAGCTGACCCCCATCAAGACCCAAAGGGTTGCAGTCGATAACGAAAGCCGCCCTGCTTCCCCTGTCAACACGAGAGTCAGAGCTGCGCAGCACACTTAAAGAGGCGCGAGTTCAGCTGTCCCCAGCAATGCTGAAAGTACCTTCGTAAATAATGGAATTGTAGCAAACCATGTGTTCAGGGCAGCAGACAGGTGCCTTCAAAGCATTAAATCTTCATCCGAGGAAACCAGCTTCAATAAACATTAATTCCTCTCAGGCGTCTGCAAAGCAAAGGAGCCGCTCACCACATTCCTCAAGGCGCGAGCACAGACAGCTGGTTTCTGTAAAAAATGTAAGCGCTGCCGCCGAAAATGGAAACATCCACATAGCTTGTGAGGGAATTGATATATTGTCCTGAAACTCTCACAATAGCGAGCGCGGCTGTTTAGACGGCGTTTTCTGTATAAATAAATTGCAGTCCATGGTTAAAAAGGCTGCTCAGTGCCGTCCGGGGCTCCCCTCAGTGCGGAGCTCCGGTATTAAGCGGCCATCTTACGTCGCGGCCAGACCACGCCACCCCACATATATATATTTCTAACAGTAACCTGTTCTTTCTCTAGGATAGTAACGTGATGGTACCCTGCATTCACCCTCTTATCTCTCCTGGTATAGGGCCACCTATTTTTTCCTTACAGGTATTTCATGAACACCTTTTCTAAACAGTATACATGCTAGTGTCAGATGTCTATCAGGGATGAAATATTAAGTTCTTTTCCTTGTCATTTACAGGTCTCCTTCCCAGCAGTTCCTACCCTTTCCTTCCCCCGCTTGACCATCCCACCAGTCCGAGGTTATATATATATACTATCCGGACTTATGACTGTCGAGAGGTGGACCCCTTTGAGCATCGGCCCGACCTTGAGGATATTCCGGTGACAGAATAATCTGCCCACGAAAATGTATCCTCCCGGTCGGGTTGAATACGAAATGGCCACCTTAGACAACGTGTTAGCAGCCCTTGCCTTGGTACAAACAGAGTTGACGGCTTCACGTAATGAAACCGCAGCATTGCAGGCACGTGTAGAGAGGATGCAGAGAAACCCATTTGATGTGGGTGGGCCTTCGCTCCCCCCACTAGTGCAGTCATAGTAGAAGTTCCCTCTCAAATTCCATTGGCCCCTCCTGAAAGATTTTATGGGGATATTCACAAAGTGCAGGTGTTCCTAACACAGGTGATGCTTCATTTTAATTGCAAACCAAAGATGTTTTTGACTAATCAAGCCCGAGAGGCCTTCCTAATCTCATACCTGGCAGGTGAAGCGGCACAATGGGCAATTCCCATAGTCAGAAGAGATGACCCCCTCCTCTATGATTGGGATGCCTTCAGAGAGGACTTCGAAAAGACCTTTGATCGCAGGGCCGAAGCCTTTTCTGCAGATAGGGAATTGCTTGAATTGAAGCAAGGCAATAAGGATCTGTTGGTCTACTTGAACTCATTCAGAAGGCTAGTGGCTGAAACAGATTGGCAGAAGCAAAACAAGCGGCTCTGTTCTACCAGGGACTCCGGGATGAGCTCAAGGATGTCATAGCACAAATGGACCCACAACCTAGAACCTGTACAGCACTCATAGAGCTAACCATGCGATTGGATCATCGTCTAAAAGAGTTAAAAGGGGATCACAGGAGAAGAGATAGGATGCCTCAGCATTTAGAACATCCTAAAACACCTGAACATGGAACAACTCCGTCGGAGCCAATGGAGATCGGGACTGTGCGAGCTTCTCTCACTCCCAATGAAAGAGAATACCGACGGAAACAAGGATTGTGTTTATATTGTGGGAAGAAAGGGCATTACCTTCGAGAATGCCCTGTTAAACCCAGAACCAGCCGTCCCAAGTTTGGACAAGTGGCCACTGTCACAGCGGACAAGACATCGGAAAACTGAATCGCTTGAAGAGCAAGGAAGGGGAATCCTTGAGCGTTAGTGAAATCCCTTCAGTGAAAAACGATTACGACATTGGACCAGAACGCTTCTTTATTAACATGGATATCCTCGTAAATCATGATCGTAAACACATCAAAGTGATGGTTGATTCTGGAGCCACCGGCTGCTTTATGGATGAGAAGGAAGCCCTAAGACTGAGAGTGGAGTTGGTACTTAAAGACACACCTGAAAGTGTTTTCCCGGTAGATGGCAAACTTCTGGAAGCAGGACCCATTCGTCATAATATGAAGGATTACGAGATATGGTACAAAGAAGACCATTGTGAACAACTCTCGTTTAATATCATTCAAGCTCCCAAATATGGGGTGATCTTAGGATTACCATGGCTCCAGAAACATGATCCTACCATTGATTGATCAAAGATGACATTGAGGATGGATTCTGCATATTGCAATGAACACTGTATACATCCACCTACAGTTCCTTCCAAGGCTTTGGCTCTACGACACCACATTGCTACTGCAGTGGGAAAAGAAGTGGAACTACCTGTATGTTACCAGACGTACGCTGACGTGTTTTGCGACCGCATGGCAGAAGTACTACCTCCACACAGGATATACGATTGTCAGATTGATCTTATCCCGGAAGCAGTGGTACCTTGTAGCAGGATCTATGCTTTAACAGAGCCGGAAAACCAACATCTGCGTCAATACATCGACAATTATCTTTCTTTGGGATTTATTCGTCATTCCAAGTCACCTGCTGCGTCTCCACTATTTTTCATACCCAAAGCGAATGGCGAACTTAGAACGTGTATTGACTTCAGAGCATTAAATGCTATTACCATCAAGAACCAATACCCGCTCCCGCTCATACCTGTGTTATTGGAACAAGTGAAAGAGGCTGTAATCTACACCAAACTCGATCTAAGAGGAGCCAACCATCTGGTGCGTATGCGAGAGGGGGATGAGTGGAAGACTGCCTTCAAAACCCGGTACGGATTGTATGAATATATGATTATGCCTTTCGGCCTGTGTAATGCCCCTGCGGCCTTCCAGTTTTTTCTGAATGACGTCCTCCGAGAATACCTGGATCATTTTGTGGTTGTCTACATTGACGACATTCTTGTTTTTTCAACTAACACAGAAAAACATAAGGAAAATGCAAGTCTCGTTTTGCATACCTTACAAATGAACCACCTCTTTTGCAAGATTAGCAAATGTGAGTTTCACGTTACCACAGTGGAGTTCTTAGGAGTCATGCTCACACCTGCAGGCCAATTCATGGCTGAGAGGAAAGTAACAGCTGTCACTGAGTGGCCACGTCCTCAAAACATCCGAGACATACAATGTTTTTTAGGCTTTGACAATTTTTATAGGCGGTTCATCCATCATTTTTCTATTACCGTGGCCCCTATTACACGATTACTGCGAAAAAATATTCCATTCCAGTGGACCGATGAGGCTCAATCCACCTTTGAGTCACTCAAGATGGCTTTTTCTTCTGCCCCAATATTGGCTCATGCTAATCCCGAAGTACCTTTTGTGGTGGAAGCAGACGCCTCCGATGTGGCAGTAGGAGCAGTCCTGTCCCAAAGACATCCCTCAACAGGGCAATTGCACCCTGTCGCATTTATGTCTCGTAAACTGAACATCGCGGAACAAAACTATACCATTGCTGAAAAAGAGTTGTTGGCCATCAAAGAGGCCTTTCTGGAACGGAGACATTGGATAAATGGAGCCAAAAACAGAGTGACAGTATACACGGACCAATGCAATCTTCAATTCCTGAAGTCCACCAGACAATTAACACCCCGTCAACTACGGTGGATGCTGTTTTTTGCCGAATACCATTTCATCATTACATTTAGGTCTGGTCAAGAAAACAAGAAAGCTGATGCTCTAACAAGACAGGTAACTCAAACTGAATCAAAAGCCGTACAAGAAAGAGCAATCATCGAACCCTGCAAGGTTATATGTGTTACACAAACAAACGATTTCCTATTAAAGGTGAGAAGGGGAACTCATACGGTTAAAAAAAAAACTAAACCGGGGGTTGGAGGGTCCGTAGGGAAGTTTAACGACCAGCACAAATATATTCCCAATAAGAACTGTAAAACATACTGAAATATCTGTTGATCTCACCAGTCACTTGGCGCCTAGGGCGTCCTATACACAAGCAAAACATTTTTTTATTTCTTATTATTAATTGAATCTCTCACTGGGAAGCCCTATTTAAAGGACGGAATCCCATCACTCACCAAAGGTGACATGCTTCATCATCTGGGATCTCCTCTCGGCTGTAAATCCTAGTACAGCCGAGGGCTACAACCGGGGGTAAAGACGTGGAGTTCGTTTCCTTCAAGCTTGGGGAAGGGTTTTGTTCCCTGAAAACTTTGGAATACCAGTGTATTAAGAGGAACAGAACACACATATTATTCCATACCAGTAATTATGGCCTATCTATCATTCATTTCTTATAGGAGAGGTCAGTAGGGGGTGTCCAGGAATGAACAGTCGTAATCTGTAGAGTAATGTCCTCTCGTTTCTATGGTAGGTGATATTACTTAGAGATACCTCACTCTTTGATAGTTCTGGTTATTTGATGATAAACGTTACACATATATATATTTCTAACAGTACCCTGTTCTTTCTCTAGGATAGTAACGTGATGGTACCTTGCATTCACGCTCTCATCTCTCCTGGTATAGGGCTACCTCTTTTTTCTTTACAGGTATTTCATGAACACCTTTTCTAAACAGTATACATGCTAGTGTCAGATGTCTATCAGGGATGAAATATTAAGTTCTTTTCCTTGTCATTTACAGGTCTCCTTCCCAGCAGTTCCTACCCTTTCCTTCCCCCGCTTGACCATCCCACCAGTCCAAGGTTATATATATATACTATCCGGACTTGGGGCTGTCGAGAGGTGGACCCCTTTGAGCATCGGCCCGACCCTGAGGATATTCCGGTGACCGTGACATGACCAGCCTCTTTTTCCGTTGATGTGTTTGTTTGGAATAGATGCTAACACTAATGACCCTAAGGCATTAATCATTGTATATCATCTGTCAACCTCAGTCATTGTGTATTGTTCCAGTCTTTTGTACCCTTTCTTGTTTACATTAAAAAAGTTTGTATTTTGAAAAACTCACACCCGTCTTGAGAATATCTCTGGAAGATTCATTGCGATACAAATGAACTAATTGATTTACTGATTGTTCAATTGTAAGTCACCGGTTGGGACTTACCAACATTGCTGTATGTTTTAAATTGTTGAACTAAGTATATTGAAAGAAATCCCTTACAGGCACAGTTACCTATCAACTTTCTAAAAGTGGCATTTCAGAATTTCAATTCAAAATTCAACTTCACCGTAAGTTTGGATTTTAAATTGTGATTTCAGAGACACCAAACTTGAAAAGTCTATCTCTTCACAATTGGAAATTACACCTATAAAAGATAATAAGGCAACTCCAATGTTATCCTTTGGGAGAGATAGACCATGCAGTAGAGAAAAACAACTTTGGGAGTTCTTCACTTCCAGGACATGTAAACTATATGCCCTGCCTTTTAAATACATTGCTCCCTGCCCTCTGGGTTGTCCAGGGCCTACCTTAGGGGTGACATATATATAAAAAAGGAAGGTTTGGGCCTGGCAAAAGTTTTTTTTCGTCAGCTTGACATGGCAGTGTAAACTGCACACTAGCTCTGCAGGGGAAGGTCTGAGACATGGTTAGAGTGCTACTTAAGTGAGTGGCACAAGCAGTGCCGCAGGCCCCCTAGGAGCATATAATTTACAGGCCCTGGACCCATGTAGTGCTCTTTACTAGGGGCTTATATGTAAATCAAATATGCCAATTACCATGTTTAGAGGGGAGAGCACATGCAATTTAGTACTGGCTAGCTGTGTTAAAGTGCCCAGAGTCCTAAGGCCAGCAAAAACGTTCTTGCCAAGATGGCCGCCTGGTGAGGAGCTCCGGCCGGGAGCTCCCCGACTGGGGATTGCCTTTGGCATTAATCCTGGGAATTTCTCCCCCCTTTCTACCACCTTTCACCTCCGTGGATCTATTGACGGCATTCCGGCGTTTCCTCCCACCCCGAGTCAATTTCGTTGTCCTGCTTCATCACCCTCCGAGTTTCCCGATGGACGCTAGTGGAGCCATTTTCAACATGGCCGTTGCTTCGGTTGAGCTGCTTTCGTAGCTGAGAGGAGATGAGCTGGTGGATCTCCCCTCCGGCCATCACCTACCCTCCAGGCTCGACCTTGGTTGCTTGGCATACCGCTACGCCTTCCGGGACTGCTGCTGGGATGCACGAGTCTTGTTCCACCGACAAAGCTACTACGAGAATGCAGCGAAGCTGCTGCCCTGTGCCCCGATCTTGTCTTCCTTTGCGAATCCGAGTTAGCACGCCCTCCTGACCCCGCAGCTGCCTCCCTCTGCCGGGGCCGCTGCCTGGGTGCCTGAGCCGATTTCCCCTGACTTTACAGCATGTTGGGCCGGGATACTGCTACCAGAGTGTTTTCTTCATGACGACATGAGAGAGATCGGCGATTTCCAGCCTTACTTCCTCCCGATCCTGTGGCTGCCTCCCCCATCCAGTCCTGCTCCTTGAGGTTGGTCTCCTTACGGATTTTTGGTTTGGGTTTCTGTGGATCCGCCATTTTGTGCTGAGGTTGTTGGGGACCGTGATCTGGGTCCTCCATCTTGACGGCTTCGACCGATTCTTCGATCGCCGCTTGCCGCTGGTCTACGTCTTGTGTCGCCTGCCTGTTCTTTGCTTCAAGTTGCCCCCCCCCCTTGGGACGCCTACACCCCTCCAGTCATGAATGGTCACTGCGAGGCACCCTTTTCACCCCTCCTTCGGTCCCGCTCCATTGCCAAGGTGATCCGACGCAGTGAGTGAATCTGGCAACTGGATGTTGTGATTACGTGACCCCAACTGGTCTGTGGGCTCGTTAACTCTGACTTTTGTGGGTCCCCTGATGTACTTTCTGCCATTGCCGGTCTGCCAGATCTGATCTGTTTTCTAGCCCCTTGACTCTACCCCCTCCCCCACTTCCTTCTATGCTCTATTGGGACTTGTTTCTGTGTTATGCTATGCTTTAGTAACTGATGGAATTTTGTAAAGCGTTCTGATACCTCCGGGTCTAGCCAGCGCTATATAAAACTCTTCAAAATAAAAATAAATAAAATAAAATAAAAACGAGACCAGAAAAAATGGAGGAGGAAGGCAAATAGTTTTGGGGTGACAAGAAAGGGCCATTTTCCAACAGGGCCGGTCTGGGTCAACTGTGACACAGATGTGATAGAGGCAAACACAGCTGAATAATAAGTTTCTTTAATGTCACTGGAGTTCAGTTTGGACAAAAAGTGGCAAAAACTTCATAGGTAGTGGAAGTAACGCCATTAACACTTTGACTAACTGATGGCATTGATCCAGCGCGAACCCAAATAAATGATCAGGGATAATTATTCAATAACATCATACATTGGCCCATACTCATTCACCCAAAAATCCCCGATGCGCTGGTGTCAAGTTTGTTAACTTTTTCTTCAACCTATTCCTGTTATTTATACACAAAATTTAAACATCCTGTAATTTTATTCGACTTTTCAACTACTTGGTCGATGGACCAATTAGTTGAAGAGTTGATGGCAAAGGTAAATTCTCTGAAATAAAGATTAACCTTTTAGAAACCTGATTAAATGACCACAAACTCTTGGTGTGATTTAATAATTTTATCTAGCAATAATAAAACTTATAGCGATCATATCCATAAACTCAACCACTGGAGACCTCATGGGAGAGAATAACAAACTAATCACAGTAACATCGGAGATATCATTCAAATATATACGTTGCACAGAGTGGATAGATGAAGAGACATTAGATACACAATAATCGATCTCTCAAAAACCAAAACGATTGCGGAGGGGCTAGATGAAGAGACAAAAGGCACACATATCAAAGAAAACAGCCGGGAAAAATATAATTTCTACAATGCTAAGTAGATTAAATACAAACCCGGAGGATCTGTAAGAGAAAACCACCACCCAGGCCTAGGCGGTAGTGAGGGACCCCTGAACCAAGAGTCAGGGATCAAAGACTTAAGAACCAGGACAGGGACAGGACAGGAACATCTAGGCCTCTCAGCTCACCGACGAAAACAGCGGCGCTTCCCTCTCTCAGCCTACGTGACCCATGAAGCCTGCACACCACACCATCGGCTGCCTAAACCACACCCCTAAAGTACCTATTCTTATACCCTAAAAGAACATGTCCGTCCCATAATAATTGCTAATTCACATTTTCTAGCTAAGGGATTCGTGGGATTCTAGGGGTGGAGTGTCACCCCACTATGAAATCATCTACTTTTGACTACACCATTGTTCTAAACATTTTTTTATACAGTCATCAATACCTCTTCTCTCCCATGAGAACATATGTATCAACAATTTAACAATTCATTAAATTCAACAACTTCGGGTTCCTTTCCCACGATGACACTGGCGTTGGCCGCTTGTCAATGTTCATGTCCTTCACCAGGTCACGGTTTTTTCAGCTTTGCTCAGCAGTTCAGTCATGTAGTCACATGGTTCCCACTCACCCTCTTGTTCACCCGCCCTTACTGTGGCTAACTTAATCATCATGGAGAACTCGTCCATTACTAAAAGAACAGAAAAACGAACATTATTAATTATGTGATAATGTAATTTTCACGGTTTACCCCCATCTTAACTCTACTTTATGTTAACGGTTAGTCTAGCATAGCTTAAGCAGAAATGCGGCATTATTCATTAGTATAAAGCAACACACGCCATGCTTTTTACGAAAAACACCTGCGGCCTTGCCATGCAAACCTCTTGAATTCATTCAAAACACAAAATTATTACATTTCCGGTTATTTACGCATTAGTTCTAGTTTGTTCATGCATTTTATAAAGCAGTCTTCCCACGTGTAGTGTAAATGTGCACATTAGTCGTTTAACACTACTTACTGTTAGTCCATATTAAAGGGTGTTTCGGTTTAGCAGGTTTCTTTTCGCGAAATCCTGCTCCATCAGCATCATACGGCAACATCTTGGTTTAACTGCTGCTTCGTTTTCATATCTGAAACCAAGTGCAGCAATGACAATGTGCAGAGAGAGAAAAGGGTAAGACGAAGGTTTCAGGTCCTGTATATCTCTTCCCCTATTTGATGTTCATGAACTTCAGCACAGAATTCCCATTTCAATATGTAGATGTACAAGTAGAGCCAATGCTTTATTTGTGAAAATGGAACTGTTGGCTTCATATCTTCTTTAAAATAGATATGAACATGTTTCTTTCACTTTGCATTGCCTCGTAAGTCCCTTTCTCCTAACAAATTGCACCAATGTCTACAAGAGAGAACATATTTTTAATCTCTCTGTTACAACATAAATTGGAGAATCCTGATTGAAAAATAGTATCCAAAAATGGGCATGACAAAATGTCACCTTTTCTCTTATAATTTATTATGGGGGAAGACTTTCAAAAGATCATGGGCCTTATTCACAAAGGAAACTAACAATTTAGAGCAATTTACACTTTTGAGTGAGTTTACTGCTTCTTGGCTATTTACAAAATCCAAAAATGTAGCTTACATGTCTCCACTAAATTAAAGGGCCTGAGAGCTATAAATGTTTGCGTAATTTAAACTTTTGAGTAAGTTTAGCACTTTTTGGCTATTCACAAAATCCGAGAGCCCCATCAACCCGTAGACTTGTCACAGTCCCTGAAGTCACTGGACCCAAATGACATAGATACATCAAACCACTATTTGACTCATAAACAAAACAAGTTGATTCTGCAACTAGAAAACCCTGCACACCTATGATGCTCCTGGCATGCAAGGAACCGAATTTCAATTAGGACTGGGTAAAATATCCATTCTGCTGGTGTAATTCATGTAATGTCTGGTATTTTGATTCACGCTTGTTATGAGAAAGTTCTGAAATTATATCCTTTTTGCCGTTTGTGTAATTTCATGTCGTTTATAGTAAAAACTGACTGCAATATCAAAGGAAGAAATATTACTGTCTTGCCTTCAAACAACAGGTGTTGCTGTACTGCAAGAGACTCATCTTTCCATCGTTTCTCTTTGGACCCGAGTACAAGTCATAAAAATTGTGACAGCTCCACGCTTTAATTATATTTTCAGCATTCTCTTTCTCTCGTACCAAAGCTTCTACTACTTCAAATTTCTAAGCTTTTTAAATTGTTTCATCTGAGTAGGACAGAAATCCATCTCAAATCTTTCAAGTTCAATACCATTAACACCTTAAATGGTCTCAGGTTTCCATATTTTGAGCTATTTTATGTTGCTAATCATATCTGACTAATGAGGCACATGATGTCGTGAGATGAAGAGATACTAACCTGGTTGAACCTGGAATAGAACATTCTAGAAATCCCAAAGACCACCCATATCTTACACAGCATTTATTAGTTTCTAGCTAAATCTTTCAACCTTACTATTCATTTGATGCAGTTTACATGGGCTCTCACTCATTGCAAACTCAGAGATGTGACAGTAATGTATACAACCGTATGCACATCCTTTGGTTCTGTCCAAAACTTGATATTTATTGATCCACAAAATCGTCCTTATTGTCCGACACAAGTGAATGCACATACAATGCCTCCACCAAGCCAGTGATTCTATGTGATATATCAGCGATTTCTAATATGACTTTCTAACACCTTGCCACTTCATCAGCAGTGGCAAATCTATACATGAAGAGACACTGGAAATCCTCTCTGGTTCCCTCCTGTCAGGAGGAATTTTCAGAATTTTTAAAAATGGCATACCTTGAGAAATTATTATATGGCCTGCAGAATTAACTTTCCTTAAGTTTGTTTTCCCCACATTCCCCCAATCTCCCTCATCCCACTCCCAAATTGTTCCCTTATATTTTAGTTTTTAATTGTGGTAAATAATCTAATCCACTTCACCCTAAAATAAAATCTTATTAATTTCTTAACATGAACTCAGAGAAAATGCCAGAGAGGTTATCCTAACAGCAATGGTGGTCAAGCAATGCCATAGTAAGAAACATCCCCTCCTATGTTTCTCTCTTCCAGTCTCAAAGTCTGGAGTACGGATTCTGTGTAATCGGGCACACCTGGCCCCCTGTTTCATTATGCCACCAATCCCTGCACTGAGGAGGCAGAGTGAATCAAAAGCTGTTGTTACAGCCTGCACCCTGGATCTATTAAGAAAGACTTAGACGTACAGTTGTGCGAGGGCAGCAGGCCATTCATGGGGCAGTATTCATGGGCAGTAGGTTCATGGGGCAGTATTATTAAACACCATTAATGAGCTAAGGTCATGCCGAACTGGCGCTGTGGGATAGAGCATAGGGCTTGGACAAAAGTCACATTCTATGCTGAAAGCCTGATGGTCTTGGTTAAAAATCATTTCCTATAGGGTTCGGACAGTATCTCCACCCTGTACCGTGACCTAAAAGGATAAGCTGAAGACCAGGTCCTTCTATTTTAGGAGCATGGGAATTCGGCATGTATCAAGGCTTGAGCTATGCTATTTACTCAGATGAGCACAGTGCTATATAATCTCTGGTAGCAGAGTAACAAGACAAAGGGCACAACCATAGGACATGCCTTGCGTTAATACCCTGAGGTGCTTGGGACAGACATCAAACCATTTCAAAACATACCAAAAGAAATTAAAACACTTTTTAAAAATCAAAGTAGGTGTTATGAAAAACATATATTTCCCATTTAGAACCATAATTTTATGAAATATTATGGTAAAGATCCAAAACCTAGAAACACTGACATATTGCAATTATGTTCAGATGTCTTTAGCCGTTCCCATATAGTTGGGGGTGCTGATCTAGGACTGAAGTACTTTGACTTCTCCTGGAGTCCAAAAAACTTTCTGATAGCATCAGCTTTTGGGATCAGGTCCTAACTTTCAGCCATGCCCAAACTCATTCCTCTTGCCCCAAAAACCCAAAGGACAGATCCTTCTGCTATGAAATGTGAGACCTGGGCCAGGAAATAGCATTCAGCCACAATCTGCACCTTATATAGATGTCTTACAGAATATTGGAACAACAAATATCGAGACACAGAAAAATATCCAATCAAAAAATGTTATTTCATAAATATGGTCTGCCTATACTAATATTGTTTACACGAATATAGTTAAAAATAATACAAAAATATTGATTTCCATTTTATGTATAGTATAAAATAGTAAATCTTAAATATTTGAACATATAACATTAATATAATGTAAATTAAATAATTTAAAAAATATATAAATATAAATGCATATAAAAAATACACATAGATACATATATATAATGTAACTCAACTAATGAAAATATATATTTCAATTATATTAATTTTGTTGAAGTTTTCTTAATTTACTACTATAAAAGCATAAATATATATGAATTTATATATATTTAAATTAAACAAAAAATTCAAACACAAGTGCAAAACATTAAAATAGATTACCTAATTAATTAAATATACAAAAACTATAAAATTAGGAAAATATTTAATGCAAATAATACAAAAATTTTAAAAACGTATCCATTACAAACAAATAATATAAAATTACCAAAACAAACAAATTAAATATATATATTTATATATATATATGTATGTATAGATAGATAGATAGATAGATAGATTCATAGATTTAAACAATATTAAAAAAGGGGCTTGTTACTATGTCAGACGGACTTGCGTCTGCCCGACACCGTCGCGGATACGGGTCCGACCGACCTCTGGTCGGCGGTCCCGATCACCTAATTAAGATGCGAATGCACATGGTGCGGTCACATACTTACATTTCCCTATGGGAGCATGTGCCACGGCCGCACACCGGCCATAGCACAAGCTCCCATAGGGAAATGGGAGATTGTGTTCATCCCTGCACTGCGTGGCAGGCACCTCAGGGTGCCTGCCACACGGTGCATGGATCAACAAGGGGGCTCCATAGGTGCCCCCTCAGACCCCAACCAGAGGCCCCAAACAGAAGGGGGCCCTGCTAAGGACTCCCAAACTCACTTCCCAACAGGCTTTCCATGTCAGAAAGCCCGGCCTGGAAAGCTTGCCGGAAACCGAGCATGGTAATCCGGATGCCGCAAAACGCCATCCATATGGATTACGGGCCTGTCTCCGACTGGCCGACGTGCTCCTTGAGCCTGTTGGAATCCAGCCGGAATGACCGGCTGGTTTCACTTCCGACCACCTAAATTGTAATTAGACAGTCAGAAGTGAAACTGACGAACTCGGTCAGAAAGCCTCCAACCTGAGGTCGGAGGCTTTCCGACCGAGATCGTAATCGGCCTCTAAGTGTTTAAATCACATAATAAAAGATACACTATTCCCACTCCAGTCTGTGGAACACTAGTGAAAGCGTTGGATTTCATAGGAGTAAAATGTAATAATCCCACTCCAGTCTATGCAACAGCAGGGAAAGCATTGGACTCCAGAGGGGTTAAATTTACTATTCCCTCTCCAGTCTGTGCAGCAGTAGGGAAAATATTTCACTTCAAACACATACCATAGTTTCATAACCCTATTAGCGGGCCAGAAATATAAAACTCTTATTAGGAAAGTTAGATATATAAAAATAAACAATAAATGAAACATTTTACATGATTAATAAAAAATGTAATATTTAATTATGAATTGATAGACTTTATTAAATTATTATTTAAGGTCTCACACTATACTCCCACAAACCTAGCACCTCACACTTAAAATGTAACTAAATTAAATAAACATACCACAATTAACATATCGAATAATCAATTAAATAATTATTAATAAATGAATAATTAATTATTAATGAATTATTACTTAAATAACTTCCCACCCTATGCCCCTACAAACACAAGATACTGCATCTAATATAGAACTTAAAAATTTAATTATCCCACAATTTACATAATTAGTCATCAACTACATGATTAGTAACACATTTATAATAAATGTTAATTCATTACTACCTAATAAACTTCTTACCCCATACCCCTACAAACTCAACAACCCGCACCTAATATATAACTGAGAAAATATCATTGTTACACAATTCACATAATTAATAATTCATTAAATAATTAATAATAAATTAATAACTAATTGTTAATGAATCATCCTTAATTACCTTCCCTCCCTGTACCCCTACAAACCTCACAACCTGCTACAACACTATAAATTGCTATTAGCAATTAAATTTAAAATTCTACATCACTTAAAATTACGAACTACATTTAAAAATATTGTCAACAATTATACAAACATAATTCAACATACAAAAATAATATATGAACCAAAACACATAAAGATAATTAAAAAACTATATTTTTTACAACTATTTTACTGAAAATAATATTAACAACAAGAGAAACCACCGAACCAGGCACGAGACTTCAGCCCCCAGGCTCCAACGCTCTACCCTGCGTAATTTCCTGCGCCCGGAGGCGCATAAAATTGATTTCAAGCCCCCGCTGTCCGGGACGAGAAACCACCAAGCTGGCATGGAGACTTCAGCCCCCAGGCTCCACCGCTCTACTCTGCGTCATTTCTTGCACCTGGAGGCACATAAAATTGATTTTAAGCCCCAAACTTGCTTGTCACTGACCGGAGAAGGCCGGGCTTTGCCCCCCTCTGATATTTGTGATTCAAATCTACTGGAAGGTACTGTCTCTCGATTTCTCCTATTGTTTGGTTTGTAGGGCTGCCTTAGGTTTATAATAGAATATTGACTGAGCTGCTTCCACCACAATAGGATTCTGAGTGATATACCTACTGCTGGGTAGCAACCCCTGGACTACATTGCCTATTTATACCAATAAACGGCTGTGCCTGCATACACTTTACCTTTTGTGCTGGTGACAGATTTGCTAAAGATTTGTTAAAGTGTTTCACTTCCCTGTGTTATTCCCCCCTTTATCTTACTAAGCAGGTGTACAGGCGTTTATAGGTAAACACAATGCAACTAACATCCCCCCAGCATCTGATAACGCCAGATCAACTATTGACTAGTTTTTAGCGCGGGCGGTCAACGTAATATCCCAAGAGATAGACATAGTAGAACAACGCTATTCAACTGGGGGAGGGAATGGGTGAGGGATTACTGGGCTTTCTGTGGATGGTACAATTACACCACCAGTAACAGAGAGCCTGACCAGGGTAACCCACGGCCTTAGTGATGTCGATAACTTGCCCGTTCAATTTAATGACGAGGCAACACCAACCTCTAGCCCAACATCCGACCATCCCCCTCCCCCCAAAAGGAATAGAAAATGTAAAAAGAACACTGCAACTGGTATAGGTCCTGGAGGATCATATACCCCTATGACTTCTATTCCATCTTGCCCAGAGGCGGGGACATAAATATGTGCTGTAGGGGACTTACAATGGGGGTCATTACTGGCTGGAGTTACCTCTAGAGTAGAAGCTCTGGTAGCACCAATCCAAGAGAAGCTAGATTCCTTGATAGCTGAAGTCAAACCAATTAAGACAAATCATTTCATACCACCTATGGGGTAATCCAAGGAGGTGTCAGACAGGGAACCTTCAACTTTATTCACTAACTTACCGAGGGCTAGTATATTGACACCTAGCGCTAACACTGAGAAGCCACAGGCCGCGGGTGCCATGACTGAAGTCACCTGCAGGGGCCGCGAAGGACTGCTTGCCTCTATACCCTTAGTACAGCATCAGCCTAAGATACTTAGTGCAAAAAATGCGCATTTAACATTCAGAGATAATCCACGAATTTCTAAACTCACCGAGGAAAGTATTGCTAATGTAACAGATGCCAGCGTAACAGATGCCCAGGTTACCATTAATTTACCGCCAGAATGCTTCCCCTACGTGGCAGTTATAGTTAATGCTCCTCCCTTGCGCCCGGGTCAAATACAATCTCATGACTCATTAAAGAATAGAGTGGTTCATTGGCTTAATAGGAACTGCCACTGCTCAGTAGGGGATGCTGACCAAATCCTGTTTACAAGGAGAGTGAGTTGGATTGACCCCCCTGAGAAAACATTGTATGGGGATAGCATTATAATTAATTTGAGGGAACCAAGGTGGGCAAAGGGAGTCTTATCGGGGGTGGCACGTTATCTTCACCCAGAACAGAACATGTCACGACAGCCCTTGGGTTTTTTCTACAGGCACTTCCAGCCCTCTGTGCCTCAGATGAGCAGAATAGGACTAACAGCTAACTACTCTGCCCCAGTATACCCCTCATACCAACCACTGGTGGTCTCTAAGAGATACCAGATACTGAGTGACCTCCAGGATATTGACTGACACGAGATAGGGCAACACATGGGGAATGAACCCCATTCTATGAAGGGGGGGAAGAGGATATAAACATGTTTATTAAGGGCAATCATTATAACACTGCCACTTTATCTGTCGCTCCAGCGTCACTTTTTGATGACATAGCGGATTCCTACACTTTCTGTAGCAACTCAATCGGCACACTTTGATCATACAGTGGATCACACACTCCCAGCAGCCACTCTACCGATCTCGGTGCCTTCTAGTAGTAGTGGCCTAGGGATGGATGGCGGCTATACAATTGTGACCTGGAATGTAGGAGGGCTAGCAAAAAACAGGGTACACCAGGGTGGATGGAGTTTATAAGTGATCTGGATATACTATGTATCCAAGAAACCTGGTGTATCGAGCCTGTTTATTTTGAGGGTTTCTCAACACATTGGCTGGAGGCTGAGCCATCGACAGCAGGGAGGGCAAAAGGGGGGATCCTGGTCCTTATATCGAACAGGCTCCCGGTAAGCATAAAGAGAAAAATAACTATAGGTCCCCATTCATTAATCCTATGGATAACATTTAGGGGAGGCCGGGACATAGTTTTGGTCAATTTATATAACAATGTTTTTAACAACATATGGGGCAAGGTGGTTCTAGCCCTTGAAGGGGTATTGGAGTCTTTACTACAGTCGATTACCAATGATTTTATCATGATTTAAGCCGGAGACTTTAATACCCATTTATGCCGACTCTCTGCTACACAAGTATGTGGGGTCACTGATGAGGCTGGGACTGGTTATCTACATCTTCCCCTCAACGACTATGGTGACCAATTGAATTCCTTAATTACCAAGTTTGACTTACACTTATTAAAATGTGAATGCAATAGTAATAGGGACCCTATTCCAACCTTTATAGGGAGGAATTCTGCTTCTGTTATTGATCATATCTTAATATCTGCTAATGCATGTAAGTGGTGTACTACACCAAGGGTTTCCTGTCCGGGCCTGAGCGACCATAACTGTATTATATAGACAGTTTTCTTCTGGGGCAAGTTCAATGAAACAACTTCTAGTTGTGTTACTGACATTGCCCCAACAAGACCTAATGGGGTCTGCATAAAATGGGATGGAGTGGACCCGACCGAAATTTTACATGATATTTGGTCTAAGGGTTTTAATTATATTAACCATTGTTTAGAAGATGTGGTTTCCCCTAATCAGTTACTTCATAGTTTTATTGGTATCACCAACATAATTGATGACCTCTTGACTCGCCCATTTATAGCAGGCCCTGTTAAATGCAGCGGTTGGTTTGACCACGCATGTACTATTGCCTCCAGGGACCTGAAGCTGGCCTTTTGTGAATGACCTAGAGATAATTTGCTGATTAAATCACTTAGATTTAAATACAATGAGGTGCTCTCAGTCAGGAAAAAAGAACTTCGAGATATGGCATGGTCCAAACTGTCACGTGCTGCTGACATAGGAGATAGAAAATTATTCTGGGATACTGTTAATTTCCCATTCTTAAAGGATTATTCCTTCCCCAAATTGTTGTCACACATCACCTGCAATGACTAGGTTGCCCATTTTTCTGGAATTTTTAACTTCCAAATGGCAGAAATGTTTATAGCTCATAATAAGGAACAGCTGTTTTGATCCCCCTTACCTCTGGACATTACGAGTCAAGAAGTGTCATGGGCCCTAAAGGGAAGTAAAGGGGGCAAGGCCCCAGGCCCAGATGGGGTCCCAGTTGATGTTTTTAAGATCGCCGTTGACTTATGGGCCCCAATTCTTACTAATGTTTTTAACATGGCTGCAACGTCAACGATTCCGCCTTCATGGGGTATGTCGATTATAGTCCCTATCTTCAAGAAGGGAAATAAATCAGATCCCAAGAGCTATTGGCCAATTTCAATGCAAGACTCATTGGCTAAAGAGATGAGCAAAATCCTGCTTAAGAGATTAGAAGAATGGACCTGGGAGTGCTCAATGCTTTTACCGGCACAGTTTGGTTTCAGGAAAGGTGTGGGGACCCTTGAGCAAGGTGTGAACTTGGATCTACTTGGATAGGGTACTATACACGTGTCAAAGGCGGAAGACTATATCTTTGCTTTGCTGACTTGACCAGCGCTTTTGACCTAGTAGACCATACAATTCTTTGGACCACTTTGCTCACTATGGGGGCCCCTAGACCAATCATCTGCTTTCCGGCAGCACTATATGAGAATTTGGCGTGGAAATTACGCTACGGCCCACGAGGTGAATGTACCAACAAATTGGCAGTTAAATGTGGCATTTGGCATACTTGCCCCTTTGTTATTTTCATTATTTATAAATGGGGTGGACCAGACTTTACAATCTGTGCATGCCGATACCCCACAAGTGGCTGGGCGCCCCATACCAGTGCACTTGTATGCAGATGATGCTGTCCTGCTGGCCAGGACTCCGGTAGGGCTGCAACCTTTAATGGATACCTTTGGGGATTTTATTGCTGCTAGAAAACTGATTATTAACAAAAGCAGAACTTATACAATGGTTTGTGGGTCAAGGGTCAAACAATGTAGAACATTTTTTATGGATAAGTCGTCGGTGGCATCTGTTGATACTTTTTGCTGCCTGGGTATTACTTTTTCGGGTAACAGCTTATGGTCTCCGGAATCACTAATGTCAGGAGCAAAATAAACAGAAGCATTCATGGAGTTTTTAGATTTTAAGCCAAGCTGGGCTCCAGGCCAGTTAAGAAGATGACAACAATTTACAGGGCAAGGGTTTTATCTATTGCTTCATATGGGGCTGGTGTTTGGGGCTACCACAACAGTAAAGCGCTTCAGATGGAGGAAAATGGTTTCCGCAAACACCTCCTTTGTCTGCCTACCTCAGCTTCTTCCGAGATCATTCACAGAGAAGTAGGGGTTCAGCACCTTACAGAGATAGTTGCACTTCGCCCCCTGCTGCTCTGGCGTTCTATATGGACTAAAGAGGAAACCAGTTTTACAAAGTCAATCATTTTAGACTGTTTTACCTTGGATAATGTATTGGTGATTCCTTGGTTACGTTATATCGATTCTATATACAGTAAACTATTTAAGATGTCAGCCCGGACTAACCCTCTACTGGTAACAACACTTAGCAAGCTGTCTATCAGAGAAACTTTTATGAACCATAAAAGGGAAGTCCAGCTGGAATGCGAGATAAGGAAACCAACTGTTAAGTTTTACTTAACACTCACTATAACGGAGGGTTGTCAAGACTATTTAACCTATAGTCCTAATCTCAAGCACTGATTTGTACTAGCTAGACTCAGACTGGGATTTGCCCACCATCTTGTTGCCTTTCCTAATATGAAAATTTGTCCCCTGGATTCGACCCCTTGTCCATGCGATGGAGTAAGCAAAGCACTGTGTACCTTATGTTGTTCTGTGGTTTTTATTCTGGTTTTAGAAGTTATTATTTAAAACCTCTCTTGCTCGCGCACAGCAATGGATCGCACATTGCTGCCCTAAAATACTTGTCCGGATTAAATGATGCTAGGGTCTGTCTCAATGTAGCACTTTTTATTATTAATGCAATTAACAAGCACAAAAGCATCGCTGTTTCGATATAGTGATGATCTAACAAAATTTTAAATGGAGGTTGTACCCCTTTTCAATATTCTTAAGTGTTTTTAGACATGATCGATTTTGTTCCCTCGCTGTATATTGAGTGCCCCCTTGTACTATTTCTTATTACTTTCATGCTATTTATGTGTAATGCAGTTACCTTTTTCTCTATGTATACTTTTATGGTTGTTTTACACATACCGAATAAAGTTTTTGAATTGAATTGATATTAACAACACAGATATTCTTGATAACGATATTACTTACCTAAGAAACCTATATTCTTGTCAACGATATTTCTGCATCACAATATTTTTGTATCACGATTTATTTTCTCCATAATTCTGTATCTCGATATTTACAACTCTATATTTTGGCCAAATACCTCTGATACTCCTGCCCTCAGAACCCACTGAACACTCCTATGGGCAATTTCTCTTTATCATACAAGCATGTTCCATCCTTTTTGGATATGCACCAATTTTAATGGGATGCTTTGCAGCCACCCTGCCCCACATGGCTGTAAGGCATCTTTTTTCCCTTGCGTCTTGTTGTTGACTGACATGTGCTGACATGTGGGCAAAACTGACTCAGGGCACCAATAATTCCTACGGTTTGCGATAAATAGAATTTGATATTCAACCCATGAATCTGCATATCTGATATGTAACTATTTTTATTTTTCAAAACTTCTTGACATAATTACATCAGTTCCCAATAGGCACATAAAAATAGTGGCTAATATCTTCATAACAAGTTAAAATACCTTCACTATGTATTAATGGGCTGAACCACTGACCTTGTTATCTAAAGCACAGTCAGTTATAGCACTTTTGTAAGTTGGATTAAGAGTTCCACAACAAATTAAATGTTTGATTTGCTAAATAATAGACCACAGTTCGATGAATTTATACAACATTTGGCAGATGTTTGTCACATGCAGACCGTTTTCGTAAATTCAAATTTCATGTAGATCGGATAACGGTAGGCAAATGTATATGAAAAGATCTGTAGTTTGCAGTTGGACATGCCCAGTGAGCTATGGGAGCATCCCCATACTCTCAAGCCAATATTAACCTTTTCTTTCCCCAAAGCTCATTATCCACATCATTTACACATGTCCTGCACCATCTGGGCACAAAGTTTTGGTTTCATGCCAACGCTCCATAGATAGGTTATCAGAGAGTCACCTAGAGCTTCACTGATGTTATCAATTGTGCTTTTGTGATGTGTGAGGTCATGCGTTGGGAATGGAGGGGATTATGGTTGAGTTGATCATCTTAACTGGAGATCTTCAAATGATCTTTTTAGATTTTACATTAAAGCAGTGATGTCAGTTGAATTGACGTTTTAAGGGAATATCTTTATAACATCCATTTTAATGGATGTTAATGGATTTTAATGGTGTATTAATGGTGTAATAATAGTGTATTTTGAAATTGAAGTGCCTTTGACTGTGAGTGATTAAACTTGGACACAAGAGAATGACCACTTGTCATGCAGTGCAGCCACAATCGTTGCCCCAGAACACACTCTGCATAGTCGATGAATGTATACTATGGACTGCTGGTGTAGGGTTTGGCCTCTGACCGCATGATAAACCCTGCTCCAGGACCCCAGTCCACACAAGGTCTTTGGTTCCATTATGTCACCCACATGAATCTTTTGGCACTGTGTATTCTAAAACATAATATGTATATTTTCTGTTTGATCTGGAGGCAGGTTCTTTGAGAGGTTCAGCTACATTCACCTCGGGGTCAGGGAATATGCCCTAAGCCAGTGTGTTCTTCCATTTATTTCAGTAATGTATGGCCCACAATCAACTTTATAGCCTTCTCGATGCATGATGGGACACATCTGTTCCTTGTCCAATCAAATTTCTATATATTTTTACTTCTTATCCCTGCATCCTCCATAATTCAGGATTAGCAGCTATTCTGCAAACTAATGGTCTGAAAATACAAAAAGTAACCATTCGATGCACTAGTGAAAATGTCTTCAAAAAGTACTGAATGACAACTACTCACCAAAAATCCTAGAGTAATGCTCTTCTCTCATTCCAAGTATGATGTCATTTTGCTCAGCAGCTTTTCCTTACTAGAGAGCAGAAATCCTAGTCAGCTCATAATGTCAAATGCTACATTTTTACCCTCCATAAGTCTGGTCTCGGCTTGACCAACATGCACAACATTTCAAGGAAATACCCAGAATTGAACATGTCATGTGGCTGCCAACTGTCATGCAACTTTAATAATTTATGAAAACATCAGTAATGAAAACAAACTGTGTATTTCTCAATTGAAGTGCAATTCAGTTGTAACTATAGTCACTTTAGCTGTATCCATTTAAAACATTGGCAAACGAGAGTTATGGTTAGGCCTCTCCTTGCCAACAAGGGTCACTATGCTCAGCCAATGTTCCTGCACAGCAGGTTGTGAGTGCACAGGGGTCTGGGCACATGGCATGGACAGAGGTCACGGTCAGCTTAACAGCTGAACAGCTGAAGGATCTGCACAGTGCTTTCTGATGGAAGTCTAGATCAGGGCATGGCCAGAGGCAACACCTTGGACAAAAAGTCTGCTGTGCGTTGCCCAATGCTACAGACAGTATATTGTGATGGCTCAGGGGATACATAACACTATGGGCCTGATTGCAAGTTTTGCGTTGTGGTGCCAAACCCATGTTCGGGCCACCCTCAAGATTACTAGTGTAACTCGTTTCCAGCTGGCTTTTTTTTACATTCCCACGGCGGTGCCCTGAAAACAGTTCCTGCACGGCACAGGCTGAAAAGTCCATGCCATGCAGGAACTAGGATACTTGCACACAGGATGGCCCCTGTTATGCCCCCCTGCATGCACCCCAGGGCGTATCCGCCAGGGTTTTTATGGAGGAGGAACCGCCATGAAAACCATGACAGAGAGGAAACTCCAAAGCACATTGATGCCTCCTGACAGCTGCCACACCACCAGGGAACGGCGGTTCCCTGGTGGCTGCAGAGGGGCAATGGCGGTCCGACCGCCCTAATCGTAATAGGGCGGTCGGGAGACCATGAGTCTCCACGAGTCTCAGACCGCCAGACTCATATTGGGCCTATGTTGCCAGACAACACAATGTTATTTATCCCCTGAGCCATCACAATATACCCTCAGCCCAGAACATTTACACATGATCAAAAGCTAGAGCAGCAGGGTTTTGGAATATGACAGCTCACTGCAGGGTGTGACCTGGCGGTTGGTGGATCAAAACAGGGAATCACCAAAGGTCATGGCCTGCGCCCAATCCTCACTGCTGTAATCAAAGCACTTGCCCGCTGGGTCCTAGATGCGTGCTTCAAATTTCCCGTCAGAAGTTACATGGATAAAGAGCCCTTTGCGTAATTTCTTTTCTTCTTGTTTGATTAAGCGTGATTTGTGAAATGTGCAAATTCTTAAGCCAGAGTCATTTGCAATAAAAAAAAATCATGTAGGAAGTAGGACTCACCATAAAACATAGATACTGTGGGCGACTCTACTTCTGAAAAACAAACGTTAATTCCCATTTGATAAAACACAAACAATTAACCTATTGTAAAATATCATAATCAATGCTCAGTTGTGTATAACACTCTGCTACCATATTTTTTTTCTGCCAACTCAGACATAAGTTGCAATAAAAGAAAAAAAAATTGTTTTAAAAGACACATTTGACAGGTGCATCGTTGAACACTTTGTAAATGCAGTAATATTTTACAGCGTTTGCAGTGAATAATAGTATAATTACTAATAAAGAAACCACGGCATAATGTGGTGCAAATTTCTATTTTACATGCCAGGCGTTTATTAATATATGATGTAGAAGTTGTATTCAAAGCTTAACATTTCATCCACAGTTAAAAAGCATCATATTAATAAAAAATAATGCACATAAGCAACTCTCGAGTTCCCGAAATGTGCTCTACAATTGTTTCAACTCATTCGTTGTATGCATGGAAGCGGAAGTCATTTTGAAATTACAATAAATCCAAAATCTTAAAGGCAATACAAAGGGATGGTGTATAAGCATCTATACAATGAAAAAGGCATGTTCAACATATAGTACAAAGCCCGGAAAAACCTCTTGAATGTGTACGTTTTAGATCTTCACAGCTGACGCATGTTCAGAGAAATTGTCAAGCTGTACAGCTATTGTAGTGGAGTGGAATTCCTATGGCAAATTAATGATTTGAAACTAGATTAATTCTACTTGATGGAATGTGTTTCTCGTAACCTTCCATCAAAAATCGACATTTCCATGAGCTTCAGTAATGAGTTCCTAATTATATGGACACAGAGGCATCATAGTAGAAGTGAGATAAATAAAGACAGGTGCAAACCATGATTCATGTATGGGGGTAGGTGGGAGGCATTGAAAAGACAGGAAGTAAGACAGCTCTACACGCATAATGCATGCAGATATCCAGTTATATGGTATTATGTGTGCATCATACATCTTTCCTATGTTTAGTAAGATTCATGGAGGAGTAAAAAGTAGGGCAGTAAGACAGATTGCTTTTGGACTGTAATTAAATATCATTATGCTGGCAGAGAAGAAGTACATCGAACATTTGCATTAGACTGTACATGGGATGGCATCTTGGACATCTAATTATTTGTTAGGGATGTGGAAACTAGTGTTCTCAGTCATGGTTACAGTAGCCGCTTGAACATAAGAAGTGATGTGTTTGTTTCATAATATAGCTGTATGTCCATGTCGTTTTATGAATGGATGCAATTTCCAGCATGCACCCTTTTATGATGGCGTACTATGGAGAATTAAATTCTGTATATGCAAAAAAGGTATTCTACAGATATTTGTACTAAATCACTATTACTTTGACAGCTCGTCACCAACATACAGGGCTCACTATAGTTTTTCCCTATGTTAGCCGAACTACACACCTAATAGGCTGGTTTTGCTTTGCACACGTTACTTGTTTTTGTGCCACACTGTAATTTTCTAAATTTGCTGCACATGTTTTGTTATTTAGCTTTTCTGCTGGGATTCAGTCTGCACATTTCGTGCAAGGCCAAACAACATTGTGCCCTGTTTTTCTCTGTGGTCAGACACTAACACTTGGGCACAATATAGAGATCCAGCTGCTGTTTTTCGAACAGGACAAATCTTAACATATAAGCTGAGCCTTGTCGTTCTAAACACAGAGAGGAGCGAGGCTTGCAGAGAAATGATCCTGAGACAAAAGAGATGCGCGCCTGAGATGTAGACCAATTAATAATGACCGTCAGGTATGGGGCCCAACACTAATATCAGAGATCTTTAGTATAACACTGTGCTATCATAGTAAGGTTAGGCTTAGGCTGATTTGTAATTCACTATGACAGGGCTTTTCATTGTGTACAGTTTATTAATTGTGCTAATCACATTATTGGCTTGTATATGTCTTGCAGCAGTTTCTTCATGATGGAGCACGCTACTTTCAATAAATATTGAAAGCTTTCTTCATGTATGTTTCCTTTTATTGTGGACACGTATGAGTGAGAGAAGGAAAGGTGATGACCTGTTACCACGACTCCTGAGAGAGTTCAGAGTGTTGTGCTCTGGGGTGCTAATTTATCTGTCCCTCTGGAAGGTTAGGAGGGCTGATAAAGCACAATGAGTTAGTCTGGATTTGGGTCCATAGGTACTGATGTGGTATGGCGACTAAGTCACTACATACTGACGTCACATGATCCCAGGCATAGTTCTTTTCCTAAGCAGCATCCCTGCAACAGTAGTTTTCCATTGATGGAGCCAACGGGGGCTCCTTTGATGGAAAATGAATGGCCCATCCAGCTCTAAATAAGGCAGACAGACTCCAAGTTTTGCAGACAGTGTATTCCGTCGCATTTGAGATGGAATGTTGTCTGCCAAACTCTAAACCAACCCCTCTGTTTTTCGGTCATTATCAGTGAAATGAGGAATGTCCGGCAAAAACACACTCCATCTGAAGCATTTTATCATAAAAATGCCCCACTGTGAAAAACACTCATCACAATTTACCAGAAATCTAGGAATTTCACAAAATTATATATTTGACACTAACATTATTGAATTTGAAGTAAGAGAACATAGTTCCTATAAACCACTGAAAGGTAACTGGACTTCAGATGCTGGAGCTCCTTGGATGATGTTGATGAAATTGCAGGGAGAATTGAGGTCATAGAATTGTACAATAAATTGAACGAAAGCAACCCAGGAGAGGTTTCGCCCTAGTTATGTGCTCCTCAGCCGGGTATAGCTTGGTTCTAGTAACACAGTGTGCACAGGACCGACATCTGAGCATACCCGTCCCACTTAGGGCAACAAACTAAGTATACAAATTACCTGGCTGAAAAGCCCTATCTAGGGCAAAACCGGTCCTAGGTTCCTTGTGTTCGGGTTCAGAGAGGACCTGGCCTGGCAGTTTGGGCTGGACTGTTTACAAGAGGAGCAGGGTCAAGACTGATTTGCATGTGATTGGGTCCAAACTGAGGTGGCATGGTGGGCAACAAATGATGAATTGTGATGCAGCCCTGAGCTATTTCCAGTGGCTGAGATTAATTCAAACATTCCATCCATCACTTTGTTGTTTTTGTAATTGCCGCCCTAAGTGCACCAGGTAGGCACAGACATGGGTCCTGGACTCACTGTGCCACTGGAACCAACTTATTCCCAGCTGAAGAGCCCTAACTAGGCTAAAACCGGTCCTATGTTGCTTTTGTTCTGGTTCAGGGAGGACCTGGCCTGCAGATCAGGCTGGACTGTTCCCAAGAGGAGCAGGGTCAAGACTGAGCTGCATATGGCTTGGTCCAAACTGAGGTGACATAGTGGGCAAAAAGCAATGGATTGGGATGCGGCTGAGTGATTGTCAGTGGTTGAGATTAATTTAAGCATTTAATCCATCACCTTGTTTTTGAAATTGCCACCCTAAGTGTGCCGGGTATGCCCAGACCCACTGTGCCACTGGAACCAAGCTATACCTGGCTGAAGAGCCCTAACTAGTGTTCCAGTTCAGGAAGGACCTGGGGTGGACTGTTCCCAAGTTCCTAAGTGGAGCAGGATCAAGACTGATTTGTATCTGGCTGGGTTCAAATTGAGGTGGCATGGTTTAAAAAAACGATGGGTTGGGATGAGGTCCAAGCGATTGCCAGTGGCTAAGATACATTCAGGCACTCTATCCATCACCTTGTTATTTTTGCAACACCAACCCTAAGTGCACCTGGGATGCCCAGACATGGGTACTGAGCTCACTGTGCCAATAGAACCAAGCTATACCTGGCTGGGGAGCCCTAACTAGGGTAAAACCGGTCCTAGGTTACTTATGTTCTGGTTTAGGAAGGACCTGGCCTGCCTGTTGAGGCTGGACTGTTCCCAAGAGGAGTAGGCTCACAACTGATTTGCATATGACTGGGTCAAAACTGTGGTGACATGGTGTGCAAAAAACAGTGGCTTGGGATGCGGTGCTGAGTGATTGCCAGTGGCTTAGATTAATTCAAGCATTCCATCCATCACCTTTCTGTTTTTTAAATTGCCACCCTAAGAGTGCCGGGTATGCACAGATGTGGGTTGCAGGTTCAACGTGCCACTGGAATCAAGCTATACCTGGTGGTAGAGCCTTAACTAGAATGAAATCGGTCCTAGGTTGTTTGTGTTCTGGTTCTGGGAGGACCTGCCCTGGCTGTTCAGGCTGGACTTTTCCCAAGAGAAGCAGGGTCAAGACTGACATGCATATGACTGTGTCCAATCTGAGGTGGCATGATGGGCAAAAGACAATGGACTGGGATGTGGTCTGAGGGATTGCCAGTGGCTGAGATTAATTCAAGCATTCCATCCATCACCTTGTTTTTGCAATTTCTGCATAAGTGTGCCAGGTATGCCCAGACGTGGATCCTGGGCTCACTGTGCCACTGTAACCAAGCTATACCTGGCTGAAGAGCTCTAATAGGGCAAAAACGTATCTAGGTTGCTTGTTTTCTGATTCCGGTAGGACTTGCCCTGACAGTTCAGGCTGGACTGTTCCCAAGAGGAGCAGAGTCAAGACTGATTTGTATATGATTGGGTCCAAACTGAGGTGACATGGTGGGCAAAAGACAATGGACTGGGATGCGGTCTGAGCAATTGCCAGTGGCTGGTAATAATTCAAACATACCATCCATTACCTTGTTGTTTTTGCAATTGCTGCCCTAAGTGTGCCGGGTATGCCCAGACGTGGGTCTCGGTACCACTGTGTCACTGAAACCAAGATATCCCTGGCTGAAGAGCCCTAATTAGGGTAAAACCGGTCCTCGGTTGCTTGTGTTCTGGTTCTGGGAGGACCTGCCCTGGCAGTTCAAGCCAGACTGTTCCCAAGAGGAGCTGGGTCAAGACTGATATGCATATGAGGTGGAATGGTGGGCAAAAAACAATGGATTAGGATACGGCCATGAGCAATTGCCGCTGACTGAGATTAATTTAAGCATTCCATCCATCACCTTGTTATTTTTTCAATTGCTGCTCCTTTGCATGGCACATTCTGCACTGTAGATGCCATCCTGGAAAGCCTGTAATCGAATCAAGTGTTGACTCACCAACTGGATGGCAACAAACAATGCAGTTTTCCCAACTGAAATACTGCGCAGCACCTCCAGAAGCTCCTCAGATGGCAGTGCAGGATGGACTGGGGCAGGAACAGAGGTGACTGGGACAAAGGAGACTCAAGCCCTTTTATGGTCTGGGTGTTGGCCAACATATGAGGAAACAGTAGGGAGGGTGTGGATCTTCCTGGTGATAATGGATAGTGCTGTAGGTTCAGTAGATCTTGTTGGGTCTGCCACCACTTGGGGTTGAGGCCTCTGGGTCCGAGGAGGTTGAGTCCTCCCCTCCAGCCCCATAACCCTCTGTGCCACTGGGTCCTTCAGATTTGGTTGTACCACCGTCAGACTCCCAGTGAGTTTCTAGTTCCCCACCTTCCTAGCCAATGTCTCCCATGCTTGTCATGGAGGATGGTGCTATATGAATAAAACTCATGATTAGTCTACATGTAGTGGTTGTTAATTAGGTCACATAATCAATCCAATCTAACTAACATTTGTGACATTTAACTGCTGTGCATTGTAATCCTGTACCATGATACCAAATGTCAGTGGACTGCATAAACACTGACCATTGAAATTGTCCTAAGGTAATGTTTGTCAAACCTGAAAAGTTTCTAAACATGCTCCATCACATTATAAGCATTGTTTCATCTGTCCAAGTATGTACACAATCCCTGACTACATGTGACAAAAGCACCTCCAACACTTCAGATCCATTACACCTCAGGTGATTTGCTATACATGTGTTTGAGCCAACTTGTTCCTGGCTCTGGAAAAAATATACATCTAGCAGCTGTCAGAAAGATACAAAACCTTGAGCAAATAGAATACTTATCATAACCCTCACATAGTCAATAAGAACAGCAGCCCATAGTGAACATTCATGTATTTTGCTGCTCAATCACATTTCTGAATGACTGTAAGGTTTAGCTGGATGCAACGCCCATGAAATGGTAATGTGTATTACAACTATAACCTTTCAAATCTTTATTTTGGCTGTAAGCCATAAAAGAGCAATAAAACATAGTATAAAACCTACTTAGGTCAAACATGCATCATAAAATATTTGATAAAATCGATGCAGTCAAAACATTTCATAAACTCAGTAAAAAGAGTAGCAAAGGAAATAAAAGCACTTGGTCCATAAAATCTCACGGTGCTGGCAGATAGGGGAAAACAAAGTTTCTAACGAAACCCTTCGCTTTAGTAATGTACAGATACAGTCATGAACTACAATGTCTCAAAGTACTAGTGCATGAGGGAGAGCATAGACACTGGGATCATCCTGTGCTTTTGTGATATCCATTTTTATCTCCCCTTCACATAGGCAGGGCAGAAGGACAGTGCATACTCCACAGTTTCTTTGCTGGCACCACAGGAGGGGCAAGTCCACCTATCCCGTTCATGTGGCTGACCCCAAGCTGAGGTGAAGGAGAGCAAAGGAAGGGTGCCATAACGAAACTGGATGTATATTTTCCTAGCTGTCGCAGGTTCAACCTCATCAAGGAACCGCTCTGTCTTAAACTTATCCTTCACCAAGAGGAAGGCATTGGTCAGGGTGCGGAGGGAGGGCTGTGAATGCATTAGGTTCATTGTGTACTGGCTATAATTGACTTTGATGTTATTATTACTAATAGACCCCGCTGTCATCAGGTTTTTGCACAAAATCCCATTACCCGACTTTCTCAGTGTATGCCTGATGTATCTAATCCATGGGATTTTGTCAGAACCTTGCAGACCCAAGATTTCTTCCAATCCCAATCGGTATGATATAAGCTCCGGAGTGGCTACGAAGCCTCCTCCAATAGAGGGTTGGTCTCATCCCTATCCCTAATAAGATCAGCTGAATGCCCATATCTAACCTAAGTGGAAGCGATGGGGTGCTGACAGGGTGACTTGTCATCTGGCACAGTAGTTGATTTTCCACTACAGTAAGGGCCGCTGCATCCTTGTGGCCCCAGAGCTCCACTCCATAATCTAGCCTGTTGTTTATAAATTTGCAGCACTAGGGAAATTGGTCAGAATCTTGAGCTTCTCTGTACTTTTAACAACCCCCCAGTTTGTTACTATAACCTCATGTGAAACATACCCATTTATTAACTGCAGGCCTTGTCCTATAACAACTGACACACAACATTAGGATATCTCAGATTTCTTTGTTACTACATGAAGTAGGGGTTAATGCTTTATGGATATGAGTCAAAAGCCCATCATGGATGGGTATGTGCTTAAACTGTTAATTTGAATAAAGCATTCTTGCAGAGTTCCCAGCAGGTCACAGCAGCAGGCAGTCCTCTGAGAGTCTTTCCGCAGGTCCAGGAGTGAACTGAAAAGTGGGTCTGAAGTTCCTATATTTATTCCCTAGTGCCCTTCCTCTGGAAGGTGGAAGAAGCTTCTAGCAAGGTTCTTTGAAATGCATGGAATTTCCAGACTTCCCTGCCCTGGCTCAAAGCTAGCTGGAGTGACAATGTGGGGTCGTTAGGCCCTTTGTGAGAAGGCAGAGGGCACCCTATTCAGTTGCAAGTGGGGCTGTGCTCAGCTGCACACCCCCATCCTGCCAGCAGATGCACTACTGAGGCACACCCTCTATTGTATGACTGTTTAGGAGGAATTCACAAAGGGGCTTATTTTGGTGTCGGACACCTACCCGGTCCTGGGACCGATGACACCCGGTCGGCAGTCCCAACCGACTCATTTCGATTGCGACCGAACACTGTTCGGTTGCATGCTATCTTTCCTCAATGGGAGCTCGTGTTGTGGCCGTAAACCAGCCATAACACAAGCTCCCATTGAGGAAAAGGAGTTGCAGTTCATCCCTGCACCCCTTGGCATGCGCCGCAAGGTGCCTGCCACAACGTTCAGGGATCAACAGGGGGGCACCTCGGCTTCCAACCGGAGGCCCTGCTGGGGGCCCCCGAACACGCTTTCCGACATGGTTGACATGGTTTTCATGTCAGACAAGCCGGCATGGAAACCACATCGGAAACCATGCATCGTAATCCCAAGGGCGGAATGGCCCGCCCTTGAGATTACTAGCCAGCTTCCGACTGGCGGACAGGCTCTCCGAGCCCGTTGGAAGCCATCCGGAATGAAAGGCCAGTTTACTTTCCGACCGCCTCCATCATAATGAGGCAGTTGGAAAGTAAACCGAGCGGACCATTACGATGCGGCCCTGAGAGCCTTTACGGGTTGCATCATAATCGGCCCGATGTCTGTTAGCTACACCCAGTCATGTGACACAAGACAGGCTGCAGGCACTAAAGGGCTAGGAGCAGGAAAATGCCAAATATCTAAAAGTGGCAGGTTCAAAATTGTAATTAAAAATCCAACTTTAGCATTAAGAGGATTTATCATTACAATTCCATAGATACTAAACATGATATAGTTACCTGCTCCCAGTTGTGAATTACAGCTTATTAAATGTGATACGCAATTCCCAATATTATCCTATAGGAGGGGCAGGCCTCACAGTAGTGAAAAATGAATTTAGGAGTTTTTCACTACCAAGACATATAAAATGAAAAATGACATGTCCAAACTTTTCATCACACAGCACCCTACCCTGTGGGCTACCTAGGGCCTACATTAGGGATGACTTATATGTAATAAAAGGGGAGTGTAAGGCCTGGCAAGGGGGTGTAAATGCCAAGTCGACCTGGCAGTTACAATAAGCGCTACAGGCCCATTGGTAGCATTTACTTTACAGACCCTGGGTATTTGGCATATCACTCTGCAACAGAGTTATTAGTAAATTAAGTATGTCACTCAGATGTAAGTCAATCAAACCATGTTAGGGGCGTGAGCACCAGCATTTTAGCCAGTTCTGGAATACCAAATAGGCAAAAGTAAGCACCTGCCTATGGGCCCCACTCCTTTTAGGGGCCCGTGACAATGTATCACAATATTATTGATTTGATCTTGAAAGAAAATTACAATCAAGCTTTCTTAAATTGTTTCCAATTACGTTTTGTTTAAAAATATTAATAATTGTTAATATTTAGTTTTGTGTAATAAAATTGGTATATTAAAATTGTTGGTTGGTAAAATTAAAGACGTATTAGGAGATAATTTGCGAAGGGGGCCCCAAACTTTCGACTGTCTAGGGGCCTTCACAGGGTTTAATCTGGCATTGCCTGTCGGCAGCAGTGTCCTGATTGATCCAATGCACAATAACCAGTGCTCATTTAAATGATGGCAGTGCCAAAGGCGAATTCAGCATCATATAAAGATGTAGACATGTAGTGGGAGCATACACAAGGCAGATGAAACAACCCACTGGCAGTACCTAAAAGTACATCAAGCTTCATATAGACATGTGCAATCAGCGATGAAGACGTTTCCATGAGCTTCCAGGTTTATTAAGGAAACATCAGCCACATGAGGGCACCACACAGCCACAATGCATGTGCTTGCATATGATAGCAGCATGCAGGTATATTTAGGCACTTTATAATTTGTAATGACTGCACCATAGCGTACACTGTTGCATCTTAGCATATAACAGTAGCCCTCGAGTATATTCAATAGGCTTCTTGAACAGAAAAGAAGAACATCCAGACTTTGAAGTTTTGCAAAGCAACTGGAAGGAGATATTATTTCCGGACAAAGAGTGATTGATATTTTGCTGATATATATGCTCACCAGAAAATGAAGCCTCAAATCATTTGAAGATGCCCTCAGTAAAAAAACTAAGCAACATATCTAAGCAAATTTCTAGTGGTACACTGACCCTTCCTCAGTAAAACAGAGTCTAGTCATTCCTAAGGATGGCACCTCCAAAAAGAAAGATAACAATAGATGGGAAAACCCAACAAATTTATCACAGAACTCACTAAGTCCCCTAGTGCAACTGGGTCCCAGAACTCAAACCACCTTAAACGTATTACAACTTTAGGAATTAGCACACAGAAACACAAAAATGATTCACCCAATCTGACAACTAACCTGCTTCCCATCTAATCATCCTCAGAAGTTTCCTGTCCTCTGCTGCCCTGGCATTCTTTCACCAGGTCATTAGCCTTGTCTGCATCCCAGAATAGATGAACGTCATTCCTGATCAGTGTCAGTTTAGCAAGGAATTCAATGCATGCTTTCTTTCCAAGATTCAGCAAGGCCTACATGATTATCTTCACCTCCTTTTGGCATCTCTCTGTAACACTGTTAACATCTGGAAAATTTGTATTCTGGACCCATTATAAAAAAGGTTTTCTTTTATCCAAGTGCTTGCCAGCACCTGCTCTTTTGAAATGCCATTGCAGAGCCGAACTAGAATTGTTGGTCCACTTTCCTGATTCTGGAAATCTCTGGGAAATGTGTTGATGCTCTTTATGACAAGCTGAAAACCATTCTTTCTTAAAGAGAGCTGTTTATTTTTTACCAGGGCATCATGAAAATCCTTAAATTTCAAACCTTCAGCTGAAGGTGGAAACATGAGGATACTCAGGTTGGCCACCTTCATCTAGTTCTCCAGCCATTAGCTGTGACTCTAAAATGCTATTAGTTTCTTTCAACAATGTTGCTCTCAATCTTCTAATCTCTTTCATCTCAGATTGCAGCTCCAGAGATTTGATTTGTTGCTGCTACACAGGGCCCTTCACGGTATTAACTCTTTGCTACAGTTTCATGATGGATGCGTCAGGTTTATCAATTCTAGGATCTATCCCCGCAGTGGTCCTTTAAGATCATTCAGTCAATATGTAGTATCATAGATGTGGATGATGAGAAACTGTTGTGGAAGTTGACAATTTTTATGCAAATTCCCCTCATAACAATGTAGAAATGTGCCTTTACATTAATGGTGAAATGCATGTCAATATAGTGGTTAGAGAAATTGTGCCTTTATTAAACGTGCAAAAAGAAAAATGCTGCTTATTTCTGCAGAAAGGTCCCATTTCTATCATTATTTTACTGCTCGGCCTCAATATTTTTCTTTATTCTTTCCTTTCCTGTTTTTTGTAAATGCTTATTTAACGTTATTGAACTGCAGAACTTAACATCTTCGGAATTTGTGCTGTTTGCTGCAAAATGTTTTTCTTTCTTGCCTCATACCATATGACTTCATCGTATTTTACATAGTTTCTTCTGCCACATCCGTATAAAGAACTAGTTTATTGAAAAAAGACAATGCTTGCTATAGATTTGTATTTCATGATCTAACCAGGACATGCTAGATATTAATGTTTCATTTCATATACAGTCCATTGTTACACGATGGGACACTGAACAGCTAACCGACTAGGTTACCTTCCTCGATGTATCTTTTTGTAATACTCTGTAGCTGCATTCAAATAACATCATGGACATGGAACAACATGGACGTTTACCGTGGGAATCGAGAGAGAAGAGGACGGACCATAGAAAGATCCTTCTTCAATGACTCAAAAGGACTTAAGCACCTGTTTTTGCAACATATGTTTTGTGCTTTCTATATAGTAAGTGTTCCTAGTTAGAGAGTTATGGCATTCAATGCATTCCATGCACATCTTCCCCTGCCATGCCCTCTAGCACCTGACTGTGCTACTCTTGCCCGAAATTGCTGCGAGTTACTGCAATGGTGATTTTCTGTTATTTTTATGCCTTTTTGGAGACTTTCTCCATGCTCATCATAGCTACTGCTCTGATTATTTCCTTCTATCTGCTTTAAGGGTTGCCACTGCAGCTGTAAGGGAACTCAGCTAAGTTTCCAGAACTACTCTTAATGGGGAGTTCAACCTTTTATAGCTATTAGCCTGATGCTCCAAATTTTCACTTGCCCTTTTCCAAAGGAAATCTTTAAGGGTTCTGGCTAGGATAGGTTAGGTCCTTTAGATTAAGACAGGGATTAATTCCGTTATGGAACACACTGTTATTTTGTACGCTAATTCTAACCAAAAATGTTCTTGATATTTCTGTGACCGGACTTATTTGACTAACTCAAATAAAAAGACAAAAAATACAGACTAATCTCTTAATGAGAAAATAAAACTTTTAAAACTTCATCAAACCTCTCATCAATGACTGAACATTAAATACTGTAGGTTGATGATTATTTTTGAAATGTATTTAGGTTGTGCTCCATTCTAACACAGTGGCAAAGATTCATTGACCTGAAGATGCGTGGATGTTGGAGATTTTCTTAATAAGTTTCAAGGTAGAGCTGTTTATGAATTTTTTATTAGATTTCAGCGCTCGCACTGTGGGAAACCTGTAGGCAGAGATTTCCCTCTCACTGGCTCCTTTTGGTTCTAAAGAAGCCAATGATGCCATTTCTCCCTATCTGCTTCTTCTGACCACAACAACATCAGATATAGGAAGAATGCATTATGTATCCTAAGTGTGGAAAGTCTTTAATGTTAAAAATAGGGCCCTGATCCAAGGAAAACACTTCAATAAAAATTTCAAATAGAGGCATAGGTGGGAGAGTGCAAGAAGGCCTCAATAATTGCTAATCTGAGGTCTATATGCTTCTACCATCTTCATTTTGTTTATGTCTCTCCATTAAAAGCGATTGCAGCCTTCCGTCTGACTCTAAGACCGCCACAATAATTTATTCAGATATAGGCATCACGGTGCAGCTGCCCCTAAAATGGTGCCCGATCTCCAGCAAGTGATTCAGCCCAGCAGACTTTATGTGCAATCAGTGATGATGATTATAATGTTGATCAAATATTACTATGACAGAAGCCCAGGAAATTAACCACTCCTGTTGCATATGATAGGAGCTTTTATTTCCGGTGATGCCATTAGACCAACGTTTGTGTGAGAACAAATTTTGCAACTTATTGCAGTATTAAATGGATTATGCAGTCAATTACATGACAGTATATGATTTCCATGTTTAGTTTGTAAAAGAATAAGTGCCA
Organism: Calotriton arnoldi; assembly: GCA_963921515.1. NCBI lineage: Eukaryota > Metazoa > Chordata > Amphibia > Caudata > Salamandridae > Calotriton > Calotriton arnoldi. The sequence continues at coordinate 401,669 of CAWUFW010002581.1, forward strand.
GGACCCTCATAAGGAGGCCACTACAGCTTGCAGTACCCATTGCCTCTGCCAGCATTGCCAGTGACAGAACCAACACAACTACTAAACATCACTCCCTACAAGTTTGACAACTCAGAATATTCCAGGACCCAAAGCCATAAGAAAGGCTTGTGCAGCAGGTATTAGTTATTTTTACTGTATATTGAATTAATAAACAACTGTTACGTTCAGCTCTAATTTAGACAAACAGCAGCACAATGTGGCAGACTGTCATAAGTGCTGGTGTTGACAATTAAGTGCTGGTGTCGAGCACTGGAAACTACTGGCTTAAATTCAGCACTAGTGGTGCCAATATGTCTACCCTCGCTGGTGGATGTCAGCTTATAATATTTCATGTAGAGCCTGGCCCCTTACAGACTTCCATTTTCATGTAGTTCCAAGTATATGCCTTCAATGATTATTAGCTACAGAGTTTACTAGTGCATTGACAACTTTATATCTACAGGAATAGGTCAATAAAAGCCTTTCGGATAGGCCTAAAGTTCCCTATTTGAAAATGCAATTTTTCACAGAAAATTATTTTAAAAAACCTGCGAAATGGCACCATACCATTAAACATGCTGATAGCAGCCAGCGCCAAATTCATAAGTCTGGGGCAGGTTCAGGGCCGGACTGGCCGTAGCGGGCACCGGGCGTTTCCCCGGTGGGCCGCCAGGGTGGGGGCCGGTTTTGAACCCCTGAGGGGCCGTTTTTGTTACAGGGGGCCCGCAATATCGGCACCCTGTAACAAAATCAGCCGAAACCGGCCCTCGCAAACAGCTCGGCTGCACCCCCCTCCCTTCCAGGGGGGGGCCGGCCGAGCAGTTTGCCAGGGCCGGTTTCGGTTCCCAGTCCGGCTCTGCCGCAGGTTCAATCTTTTTTCTTGCTTTATTACCATTTGATTTCTCAGTAAGCAAGTAAAACATATTTTCTAACAAGCAAACAAAATATATGATCATTCACTCCTTGTTTACCAGATTGACACTGGTATGAAGCATAGGTTAGGCGTGGTTTAGGCGACCTCGCCCTAAAAACCACTCTTCAGAACTGACACATCTGGCTCTTAGAAAAGTATATTTTTTAAAGCATTCTCCACATCAGATGAACGTCAATACATGAGTACCACAAAACAAGGCAGCTTACATTGACAATATTAAGGTGCAGAAAATTGCAAATTGTGCTTCAAACTGAAATAGAGCGTTGAATAGAGAGATGTTCCAAGTAATTATTGATATATCAGAAGGCCTTCTACTTTTTATTCTCAGACAAAGACTGTAACAACGCACTGAAATGGCATGAAATATCAATTCATTTTCAGTGAAAAGATTGCAAGAAGAAAGGCAAGCAACATAAACAGTCTCATTACGGTTTTCAGATTCTAATCTTGTACAGCCCTTTAGAAGCAGCAGAACAGGATTTGCTTGAAATTATAATTAATTGCTTGTCTTTAGAAGAGGCTTAGCATCCAAGTGTAAGTCTGAATGATAGTTCTCTGGAATAACTCCCAGGGTTATGTAGGTGCATGCAATGCTCAAGCTCTGGGAATAATGTTTTGTTATTAAATGAGATCACAGTATTGCTTCAGTGGTGCGAATCATGGGAGTAGTTGTCAATGGTGCAGCAGGTGCAGTGGCACCAGGCCACTGATGACAAAGTAGTTTATCATTAGATACAGATTCGGGAAAGCACCTTTTTTGTTCACCCTTTCAAATAGAACCCAAATGCATATAAGACTGTCTGCAACATGGAGAGCCATGAATGTAATAAGGGTTTTCTGCTTGCCACCAAAAGGTATAGACTGCGACCAAAGCATACAGAAACTTAGGGCCAGATTTATCAAACCCTTATATTGTCCTTGGGTCATGCAAGGTGATGCAAGCACAACACAATCCTTAAGTCAGATTTTTCAAAAGCCACGCAAACCCACTTTGCGTGGCCCTGCGTGGCTTGGTAAATCTTGAGTAACGCAAGGCACAAACGTATTTTGCACCTGGAAGGTGTTGCATGAGTGGAGATTGGTGTTCTCATGCGTGCACCCATGGTTTTTGCTGCATTCCTCGATTTACTAAGAGCAGTAAACCTGGGAATGCATCACAATTGTACGCATTCCAAGCTGCGGCCAGTGCAGGTAAGAGCGGTGGGGTGGGCCGGGGGTGGGGCCGCGCGGGGGGGGAAGTCGACAGATGACAGAATAGGGAAAATAAAATGTAAAAAAAGAAAAACACTTTCCTTGTGCTCACTCGGCGATGCGGCGAACACAAGGTAAGTGGTTTTAATAATTTTTTTATTTTATTTTCCGTATTCTGTCATCTGTCGACTCCCCCCACCCCACCCAACCACACCACCGTTCTTACCTGCACCGGCCATGGCTGCGCATTCCCGATAGTGGCTCAACAAAGTGAAATATCTTTATTCTGCAGCACTCTTAGAAAGAGGAAAAAGCACTTGAGGATTGTTTTTGTTAAGGAAGGCATCCCTTGCTGCACAAAAACAATCTTGTCTGCAACAAAGTCACCCTTACACCATAGCCTAAGCGTGCCTACATTGGCGGTAGGCAGCACATTGTGTGCCAGCGCAGTGAGAGAAAAGAAATGAGCCATGTCTTAGTAAATATGGTGCATTCCAGTCCACTCCATTTGATGCAACGCAGCAAGTTGTCCTGCTGTGTTGCACTGCATCAAATTTAATATATCTGGCCCTTAATGCACACAAAAACCTATTGAAGGAATATCATATTTTCACACTTTACAGTAAACGATGAACACTGACTTTGAGTGCTGAGACATGTCACAGAGAAAGATGTTTGCCATCTAGGCATGGGCGGAATTAGGGCAGAGCATTCAGGGCTTTGTACCAAGGACCTTTTTAATGCCAAGCTGCAGACTGGACAGGCCTTTTATTCCACCAGGCATTTCTCCGGTGGGCTGGGGCCCTTGGAGGCTGGTTTTGAAAGCCCAGGGCCGCTTGTGCTGCCTCTGTCACTCCCCCAGCTCCTCGAGGTTAATTGCATAAGGCACTGGAAGTCTTAAAGAGATTGACAGACAGAAAGTAAGAAGAGCAGGTAGAGAGAAAGTGATCAGAGAGGTAGAAGCCTGGAGACAGCACTGCAAATAGTGCAACCCCAAAGTCTGCACTGCACTAGTTAGAAAGAGCAGAGCGGGAAGGGATTAGCCAGTAACTGGTGAGCATGAACATTCACCATTATGGAGTATAGCACCTGAAACATCCTTCCATCTTCTCCTTCCCCTCCTCACATCATCACCCTATTGTTCCCACCTACTTTCTTTCCCTGGCTTTTTTTCCAACCCTTGCTTGCCACCCTTTCTTGTCCTATTTACTTCCTTTCCTCATGCTCCTTGCCTCTTCACATATTGCCCTAATTTCTTCTCTCACACATTAACCTACTACATTGCTGTACTGATCTCTCTTCAATCTAAGCTCATTAATTTATTCTCTATGTCCATTCTCCTACACCACTCTCCAACTCCATAGGATATGTACCTCTCAATAAGCTCGCCTCATATAACCTCCACTCACTCTGCTCTCCTCCTTCAGCCTCACTGCCAATCTATTCTCTTCCCTCCTTTCACTCCTGTGACCACAACTACCTGCTCTGCAAGGCAGTCAATTAAATGCCCTGGAAACATACTTTCACATGTACCCTGCAGTGAATGCAAGGGTGAGAAGGACAGATATGAAGTAAACAATAAGGTAATCTAGAGAAACTCAAACTCACACAAAAATTGGGGGCAGCAAATTGGAAGAAGGTGATGATAATTCCTCTGTCCTTAGGTTGAAAATGGAACATCAGGCGTGGACGTGGAGTGAGGAAACAGAAGAAAATGCTCCATGATTATTTCAAAATTTTCCTCTCATAATTTTCAAAATAGTGTGCAGATGATACACCCACTGATTCATAGTAGCAGGAAGGAGACCTGAGAAAAGGAAAGATTCAATAGACAGGAGCTCTTTTCCTCACATTCTATGCCAATCACTCATTAACCCTAAAATCAATCTCCTTATGTTACACCTACCGTTGACAAGTCAAGCATCACTTATCACAGTTGTTGGGTACATAACTGAAAATAGCTGATTTAATTTTGGAGCACAGTGACCTATGCAGCTTTGAAAGGAAATCTCCATGCAGCTAATATCAGTTACAAACTTGCTTGATCTATCAAAAAACTGTTTGTATGGCAATCACTGAAATCTATCAGAACTTAATGACACTTTTAGAAGATAAGCAAAGTGAGATTCTTGTACACTAAAAAGAAGATTCTATTGCTACTGCCGGGTCAGCTGTTACGACCGCTATGTCGTCTGCGTACGCTAGCACTCGGAGCTGTTCCTGTCCACAGCCTACAGATTTCATTCTCGGGCTCCTTTCTATCATGGTCAAAAACGAATTTATATATAATGCGAATAAAAGTGGGGAGCACGGGCAACCCTGCCTCGTGCCTCTCGTTATATATACCAGTTCTGATTCTAAGCCATTAATACAGATTCGAGCTTTGGGGGTCTTATACATGGCTTGAATTGCTTGGATAAACCCAGGGCCAAACCCCATGGAGCGTAGTATCCCCCATAAAAAGCTCCATGAAACGCGGTCAAATGCCTTCTCAGCGTCTAATAAAACCAGACCTAGGATAGTGCCCTGTACATTAGCTTTATCCAACAGTGCTACCACCCTATTAATGTGGTTTACAGTACCCCTGTTGGGTATAAACCCATCCTGTCTCAGCGACACAAGCGGGGTAATAACTTTCGCTAGGCGAGATGCTAGGATTTTAGTATAGATCTTCCCGTCGGCATTTACCAAAGAGATATGTCGATACGACCCTGGGAGCTCTGCTGATTTATCCTTTTTTTTAAAAACGATAATATTTGCTTCATCCCATGATGGGGGGATTACCCCTACCTGTGCTTGTTGCAGGGTAGTCAATAGCTCAAATGTTAACTCCTGGAAGAACGTTCTATAAACCTCCAGAGACAACTTGTCTGGGCCCGCCACTTTACCATTACTCAAATTATTTATTGCCTCTTCTAGTTCTTCCATGGTAATAGGATTATCAAGAATAGATGCCTCTGCCTGCCCCAGTTTTTCACAGTCTATGTCCTCAAAAAATGTCTCAGCACCCTCCTCCTCCTGGTTGTCTTCTGTATATAATGTTTTAAAAAAGGTATGAAATGCTTCCAATATCTCCTGTGGGGTTTCCACTAATTTACCCTGTCTATCCTTCATGTTTTGGATTCTCTGCGAAGCTTCTTTAGAACGAAGTCTTTGCGCCAAACATCACCCGGTAGCTTCGCCAAACTCGTATCTTTCTTCCTTAAACAAGTTGTACTTAATAGCAATTTCTTTGGTCCAGTGTAGATTAATCCTGGCTTTGCATCGGGCCACTTCTGAATGTAAAGGGATAGTATCCCCTCCGTTCGATATCTTTCGCATCGATTCTTCTTCTGCTAGCCTGAGCCTCCCATATAGATCTTGAATTTCAGCTCTCAGTTGTTTCTGTCTGTGAAGCCCGTAGCTCAAAACCTCTCCCCTAAACCCTGCCGTTAGGGCATCCCAGACGTAAGCTTGTGAGGTCGAATCATGGTTGACTTCCAGAAATTGCCGAATCCAGCCATTCATATGATTTATAAAGTTAGATTCTTTTAAAAGTTTCCGGTCGAACGAGAAGGACCTCCGTAGAGGAGAGTTATTATTGCTGCTAACCGGGATGTCTATCACTAATGGACCATGATCTGATGTGATTCCTGGATAGACTTGTATTCTAGCACCCGTTAATAGTTCTGATGGCACAAAAAAGTAATCCAGCCGGACCAGTTTGTTATGGGGATGGGAGTAAACCGTGAAGCCCGGATCTGACTTCTGCAATGTAGACCATGCGTCTCTCAGGCCATGATCCTCCACCAAATGCTGTAATGCCTTAAAGACTCCAGGGTTTCTACCTCTATAGCATTTCACCCATTTTGAAGATCTTGGTCGTCTAAGTGAATATTAAGATCACCACACAGAATCAGCGGGGTAGGCCATGAAGCTAGTTCCAGATTAAGGCCCTCTAGCACTGTGGCTTCGTCAAAGGTAGACCCATATAGAACACAGAATAAATATAAATTTCCCCCTGGCACATTCAATAACCACCCAGCGGCTCTGATTGTCGACCGATGTTCTGCCAGTACCTTGTATCCCATGTATCCCATTCTTGGCTAAGATGGCAACCCCACGATTCATGGTGGACTGTTGTGTGCAGGCTAATAATGTATACCCCATCTCATTAAAGACCTTCCGCTTGTCCCATGAGATTCTTAGAGACATACCAAGTCGGGTTGCATCACCGGCAACTCAGCAGCTACCCTCTGCCGTTTCGCATTATTATTTAGCCCACATACATTAAATGAACATAAACGCAAATTACCTTTTACCCTTTTATCCCCCATCAAAAACTATTGTATCTCTCCAGTTTATGACCTTATCTCCTGATTTAGTGTACCTCCATATCCTCATCTTCGATTTACTGCGGATTGCATTCTCTTTTATACCCCCCTCACTCTCCCCCTCCTTCTCTCCCACCCTCCCCTCGACCCCCCTCCTGACCCACCCCCACCCCGCCTCCTCCTCTACCCATAGTGAAGTCAGTGACCTGGCTCCACCCCACCCCCCCACCCATCCTGTATTGAGGCTTTAGGACCAATGGTCCCGGTGATGGATAGCTAACTTCTCCCAGAGGCTCCCCTTCGCATGTCTGACATATTTAGATAACATATATACCAAAAAATTCCTAATAACCTAAAAAAATATTGACTTTATACAACCAGCCTGAACCACAAGGCTTTTTATCTCTTATCATTTTATAAGAACCATACAGTTATATTCCCCCGCTCACACTAAACAAAGACAAAAGAAAGAGGAAATAAGGAAGAGAGAGAAAGACAGCCCTCCGTGATAACATACCACATCTGAGTGCAAAATCAAGTACTAATCCCAGAACAGCAAGGAACAGGAAAGAGAAAAAAAACCCTATGTGTCTCTTCTTTAATCCAAGATAATCCTAGATAATGGATTGAAAGTACTCCTTAGCTTTGATTTGACGTGAAGAACCGGGTCTGTTCTTTATACGTGACTTTCAATGTGGCCGGATTAAGTAAAACCACTTGAGCCCCTTTACTCTGAAACGGAGTGATGAGCTGTCTGAGTTGCCATCGCTTCTCCACCGTCTGATGGCAAAAATCAGGCCTTACAAAAAATTCTGATCTTTTCCCCTTTCTCTTTTTATTAGGACGCGCCAGCTCGTACACTGCTTGCCGGGCTAGGAAATTATTGACCGATATCAGAATCACTCTAGGTTTAGTGGCATCCTACCCTGGCCTTGCTCGCTGTGTAAATGGGAATCTATGGGCTCTCTGTATTTCTTGGTTCCAATCCCACTGTGATAGTTCAGGGAACGCTTCTGAGAACATATCTATTACAAATTTTCTTATGTCTTGGCCTTCCATGCCTTCTGTGACACCCAAAATTCTTAAATTTTCCGTTGGCTCTATATACGAGTTTCTTCCCTGTGAGCCATAATGGTCTCATAGATCATATTTAGTGATATCTCTTCAGGTTTCCCTATTGCTGCTTCGGTCAGTTCCTTAGCCACGGATAGAACGAATGGCACATAAGTTCAGAGCTGTATCCGGGTACAAACTTAACGCATCTAAGACACAAATCCTATGTACCAATCAGACCTGTATCCAAGACCCTAGGGTGACTAATGAAGTAAATTATTTGGGGATTAGAATTAGGGCATGCTTAAATGAACTAGTAGAAGTCAACTGGAATTCTATTCTTACAAGTGTAAAGAGCCAACTAGATAGAATAGAATGCCTTCACCTCTCAATGGTGGGGAGGTGTAACGTATTAAAAATGGTAATTCTACCTAAAGTTTTATATTTTTTTAGGTCCGTGCCATTAGAACTATCTAGGGGACAGTTACAGCAATTACAATCATGTTGTACTAGATTTTTATGGGCACACAGGAAACCACGGTGAGCAATGCACTTTATGTCACTACCCTGAGAGAAGGGCGGGTGGGCTGTACCAGATTATACATTCTATTATTATGCGTGCATTTTACAAAACATCAGGATAATGCTTACTGGAGAGGATATAGCTAAGCCTGCAGAACACCCATCTATATATCAGATGTTACTTGAGGCGGAAGTAAGGAACTGCCTGTTTGGAAGGTTGGAGTTTAATTACTATAAAAGAACTCATTTTAAGGTGGTAATAGCTGCTTATAAGGTATGGAGAGCAGTACGGAAAAAGCTGCAAATTGAGGCAGTTTGTTTTTATACACCAATGAACACACCCATTTTATTACCTGCTGTCTTCTCCGATAGGGTTGCTCATAATTGGAAAGATAAAGGAGTTACATGTAGCAGGCAACCTATATAAGGACGGAGATCTGCTCTCCTTTCAGATAGTAGCTGATAAATATAAACTCCTTAAAACTGAATTTTTAAATTCCTCCAGATGAGGCACTTCTTGATGGAAAAACGAAGGAAAATCGAGCCATATATGTTAGTCGAGGCCATCAGACGTAAACAACGGATTGGTAGGATTTATAGCTGTTTATTAGATACACAGAGAGATGATCTAGAGGCCCAAAATACAAGATGGAGGAACCGATTGAGATATCAAGATATATACATAGAACAATCAATTGATATGGCAGGTAGAATTTTAATATCAGCTAATCTAAGAGCACAGCATTTTAAAACCATATTTGATTTATATCATACCCCTGTAAAGATGATGAAATGGGGGGGGGCTTAACGATGGGAAATGTTTTAGGTGTGGGGCAGACTTGGCCGATATTGTACATATTATGCATGCAGGAAGTTAGCTCAGCTTCTGGGCCATATAGAAAAGATCCTCTCGGAAATCACTGGAGTAGAAATAAATATTACACCGCCCACTATGCTGATGGGCATAGGGGAAGATGTCACTGAGGGACATCCAGCTTTTGAATTTAGATATTAAATTTTTATAGCAGTAGCTGTGGCCCGTCTCTGTATAGCCTCCACATGGCTGCAAAAGGAAGTTCCAACTTTTGAAATCTGGAGAGCTAGACTCTTTGTTATTTTTAATATGGAATATAGTTTATATGCTCTTAAGGGGACACGGAAACTAGGTTTGTCAATGTGGGGGCCTGTGATAAATCATATGAAGGAGTTATATGAATTTATTTATATATTGGTGCCTTGTATTTGGCTCATAGGGTTCTATTCAATTTTTTATGTTAAAGGAATTTATATTAACCTCTTTGGAAATAATATGGAGTTTTATATGATGTATACCTCATCTTCGAATATGAATTTGTATGTACTTGAAGTATTGGATTGTAAATAAATAAATTAAAAAAGAAGATTCTAGAGTCGTGTAAAGCCAGAAGTAGACAGCCAAGACCTTTTCCACTAGAAAACAAATAAGTGTATACGGCAATGCCAACTCGTTTGCCAATGCATACAACAGTCCCCGAAACTCCTAGTGTGACAGATGCCTCAGGAAATGATAGTATTCAAAAACCAAGGCTTGTAGTGGGTACAACTAGCTTCCAAGTAGCTTTGCCCCTGATGGAGACATACACATAAACAAGAACCTTTCCAACTAGTGCTGAACCCCTAATGCAATGGCACCCTCCTTCTCCCAAAATGTTCTAGCATTTCACTAATGATCCTGAGAATCAAAGGGGATATGCCACCAGTGACAGATAGTAAGCTAGCAGTAAAAGCAAGAGTTTCCTGTTGTAACCAATGTTCCCAAAGTGACAAGGCACACACTAAGAGAATCCTGTCTTTAAGAAAAAGGAGGACTGCGTTATAGAACAGTCTTACTGCAAATGTTCGGGATCATCCTCTATATAATATATGAAAATAACAAGGCTTTATCTAATTTCGTAGTAGAGGTAAAACATCTTTGACATTCTTGCATCCTTCGATGGTGTAACTACCTATAATCCAGCGTTTACACTGTGCGGGCTGACATGGAAAAGGCATTTGACCTTTTAAATTGGAAATATCTTTTGAATGTGGTGAAACACATGGGTCTTTGAGAAGAAAATATACATACCATCAAACACCTTATTTGCTCACCACCAATGATGCACATAGTTAATGGTTGAAGCAATCGGCCTATCAATATCCAGCAGGGCGCATTACTGATTTATTGTCACCCTGCTCTCTATAGAATTCATATAGCACTGGTAGCTTGGCTTTGAGCCACAAAAGCAAACCCCATCACCAGGCGACTCCTCTACTGTGGCGGAGGAGCGTCGCCCCACTGCTTTTAAGCAGTGCAAAGTAAAGGAAACATAAAATGATAATATTTTATGTTTCCGTGCTGCTTTGTGGGCGGGTGGGTGAGTGGGGCTGCTCTGCTCTCAGAGCAGGGCAATGGAGGAGTGGTTTTTCCACTCTTAAGTGCACATGACTGTTTGGACGGCCCTCTTGGGCCACCCAAAACAGTCATGCACACTTTCCCTGTTCTCCATGCAGGCTGCATTACAGCCTGCGTGGAGAACATGCCCAGGCCCTCATTCCCTGGCTGAGTGTCGAACCAGGATGCTCAGACCAATCACATGGCTGCAGTGCAGCATTGTGATTGGTCAGGGGAGCCTGGCTGTGCTTCCTGTTCCTTCATTCCGATGAGGAGAGCAGGAGCAGAGATGCGGGACCCTGCGGCAAGGCTAAGTGTTTATTTTAAAAAAAGATATATTTTTACATTGCGCACCCCCCTGCACATGCCCCTGCCCTGCCACCTGCAAGCCAAGCCAGCCGCCACTGCTTATGGGCCTGGCAAAGCATAATTACTGTCTGACAATGAGTTCAGTTTTCCAAAAGATAATCTCCCTTTTTGATGCTTTTGGCAGTCTACAAACATATATTATCAATACATCTCAGATCTGAGGGCTTCAGCATGATGCAATATTTCTAGGTTCCTGCACAATGTAACTAGCCATTTGGACCTTGCACTCTTTTAGGATGGACAAAAGAAGAGAGCATGGGCATCCGTTTCATCAGCAATGCCATAGGACAGACATTTCTGATCAGTTCAGTACCTCTGGGGCTCCAGTGATTAGTAAGTGTGCGCAGTGGCAGAGTTCCATGCGAAGGTGCACATAAAGCTTCCTTGCCAATGCAGGTTGGATTTAATTCAAGAACCCTTCCAATTTATAGGTGTCCTTTTGCCTTATAAATCTAAGAGTCAAAGCTCCCAATGAGGAATTCATTAGGAGGTTTTTCAACTTAAGGTTCTTGTAGCACTTGGTAAGTTCCACTTTAGAAATTGTAGTATAGGCCTTTGCAGGATTATCCCACAAGCTATCTCTACTAATGCTACTTAGGGTTTCCCTAATTGTAACTGAGCCACGGCACTCTACCACACCCTTCAAGCCTAAGATCTCCTCCAGAGATGTTCTATATAAGATTAATTCAGGGGTTACCATACTCTTCTCCAATAGAGGATTGGCCTAAGCCTAATCCCCTCAGAAATCGGCCTGACTCCCAGGTCAAGTCTAAGGGGTACCAGCGGTGTGCTGGCAGGGAGATTCAGTAAGTTCCTCAGAAAGCTGTCCTATGTCTGTGTAATGGCACTAACGGACTCATGGCCCCAAAGCTCAAAGTACATAAAAGCCCCAGTTTTTTAAGCTTATAAATCTCAATAGTTGGGCTGATCGGCTTGTAAAAGGATCCCCTATAGTCCTTTGAAAGCCCACCCACCAGTGTGTTTTGCCAATTTGAGTCTTTGCTTGGTGATGCTGAATGACCAATCCATCTGCTCGCTGAGAGTAATAACAAGATAGTCAAAGGTTGAAACCCTCTCTAACGGAGTCCCATTCAGACTAGGATTTGGGTGAATGGATTGACATGGGTTAAAGACCATGAATTTTGTTTTGCTGATATTTAATCTTAAACCCCTTAACTTACAAAAGATACAAAAACTATCAAATACCCTTTGAATGCCCATTGGCATCTTAGAAATGAGAAGGGTGCCATCCGTGAACATATGCGCGGGCACCTTTTCGAATGCTAGTCTTGGGCATCATTATCAATAGTATTCAAAGATTCGACAAGGCCATTAATGTACAATGTAAATAATGTTGGTGCCAATACACAGTCTTGTCTGACCCCCGTACTTACGAAGAAGGGTTCAGAGACTTCCGACATTTTGCCCCAGCACACCTGTGCAAATTTCCACTTGTGAAGGCTTTGTATAATATGACCCAAATAAGGTGGTACGCCCATATCAATCAAAGTGTGCCATAATCATTTCTTGGGAACTAAGTCAAAGGCAGACTTTCGATCTACAAAAATCAGGTAAATCCTGCCACCCTCAAGAACCAATGATATCCTATAAAGTTGAAGTCTAAAGACACACTGTGTTACCGAAATCCTGCTTGAAAGGGGCTTAGAGTCTTATGTTCTTCCATCTATTCCTGGAGCCTTTCTAATATGAGTCTAGAAAATACTTTTTGCATTGTATCAATCAAACTGATGACCCTATAGTTTTCTAGATGGGGATCATTTCTGCCCCCCACCAATGAATGTGGGATAGGCATTTCATCCATAATGGCATTGAAAATTATCAAAAAGCATGGGCCCCAGACAGTTGGCTCTGAGAGATATAAGTCTCCAGGTATTTTATCGATGCCAGGGGCTTTGCAAGGGGCAATCTTATTTATAGTCCTATAGACTTTATCAAGTGTGATTTCTGAATGTTCCTTTATGGTATAAGTAGGCTCCCTGTCTAACCTTTTGTTTGCAATAGTGTCAGCAGGGGGTTCGTCAGTGCCCATTGGCTCACCATACAGGGCTGTATAGTGCACATACCACATATCAGCTGTACTATTATACTCCATGCTAGCAATGCCCTCAGAATTCCCAGTTGAGACTAAGGGGCTCATTATGATGGTGGAGAGACTGCCACCGCTGGGCTGGCGGTGGCGGTCCCTCCGCCATCTGACTCTCATTCCCCCCGCCACATTAGGATGGCGGGGGGAATCGTTTTGTGACCGCGGCGGTCGCAAAGACCGCCCTCCACGCTTCTGCCACAGGCAATCATCACGATTTCTTGGCGGACCGGTCAGCATGGGTTAAATGGCGGCGGTGCCTAGCAGGCACCGCCCGCCAGATTACAATGCTGGCGTCAGCCAGCCTTTCCATGGCGGTGGAACCGCCATGGAACGCCTGGCGGAGGCTGGGTTCGGGGGCCTGTTGCGGGCCTCCTCTGTGTGGGGGGAGGGCGTATGTGCACTGGGGGGTACCCATGGTACCCCCCTACATTTCCATGCACAAGGTGGCAGGCACCGCATGGTGCCTGCCACGTTGTGCATGGAAATGCACTACATGGCATTTTGGCATTGCGAATAGTGCTGCAGCTAGCAGCACCGTCCGCAATGTTCAGGGCCCTGGATGCGCCCACCATAGTGGCGGGCACATCCTAATTCACTCAGCGGGACCGTCGCCTTACCGGCGGCCGGTCCCAGCACCGCAACGATGGCGGGCGGACTGATGTCCACCCGCCATCGTAATGAGCCCCTAAGTTCCAAAACTCCTTATGATCATTAGGCTTGGTGGTACTGAGCATAGATTCCCATTTTGCCATATCCCACTCTCTTTTAGTAGAGTTGGAAATGTTTTTATAAGTAGCTCTCACAGCTTGGATCAAAGTTCTGTCTTTAGATTTAATTGCCTCTATTAGGGCTACTTTAGCAGATTTACACTGTTCGCCAAACCATGAGGGTGGATTTCTTCTATAGCCCTGTGATCTAGCTCCACATAAAAGATGTTTTTGAGTTCCCTAACTAGCATCGAATGGATCTCAGCCATCCTTGCCAGTGAGCCAAGTTTACCTTCTGGGATGATTAATTTGCTCAATTCAGTCAGAGATCTACCCACCACTCTGTTAAATGTTTCCATTGAGTCTGGAGATTGCCCCAGCGCACTCCATCTAATCCCACGTCTATTGGTAACCAGTTTGAGTCTCCCATCCAGGGGATCCATTTGTGTGGCCTTTGCCCTTCTAGTGGGAAGGGCTAGATCAAGTATGAGGGTGTTGTGGTGGCTATCATGTCTTGGTAATATTTTAAGGTCAATCACAGAGGACCATAGTCTTACATTCACAAGGACGTAGTCTATCAGGCTTGCGCACCCTACTCGATTAAAGGTGAGCGAACCAGGCTATATGACTTAGTTTGCGCATTACAGGCACGTATTGAATTATTTAGTGTAAGTGAGTTGATTTGCAAAGCCAAAAGAGACCATTTCTTAATGGGGAGCTATGGACAGAGCTGGGATTGACCAAATACTATCCTCATTACATAGAGTTTCATCAAGGTTTGCATGAAGGGGCTGAAAATGGCAATTAAAGTTGCCTCCCAACACCTTTAAAAAGCACCCTCCGGTAGTGTAGTCAGGTGGGTGGCGAGTTGATCCTCAACAGGGGATTCCTGCCCCCTAGTTGTTATAATTAGGCCTGGGCGGAAAACTACGCTACGCTCGCGTAGTTTGCGAAGTTTGCGCTACTTTGCACTACGCGAATTGCACGTAGCACAGTGCAAACACGCGTAGCGTAGCGTAGCGTAGTGCAGCGGTCATTTTTTGCTTGCTCGCGGTCCTCAACGTCAAGTTGGCGACCGCGAGCAAGCAAAATGACATCCCGGCGAGACTTTTTCCTCGTTCGCGATCAGCAACATCAAGTTGCCGATCGCGAGCGTGGAAAATAAACCTCCCGGCGAGATTCTCAACGCGGGAGGTCAGGTTTCTCATTGCGAGTGGTCGCGTATGCTCGCGACCGCTCGCGATGAGAAACTACCAGTCCGCGTTGAGAAGCTGCCGCTCGAGTAAAAATCTACTCGAGCGGCAGTAAAGACAGCTCGCACTGTGCAAGATGCCGTTTTCAATGATTGCACAGTGCGGACAAGCATCCGGCACTGTGCAATCATTGCGAACACGCACTACGCAGTTCGCGTAGTGCTACGCGTAGCTCGCGTAGTGCGAACTGCACTTTGCGTAGCTTCGCGGAGCGTTACTTCGCGAACTACGCCCAGGGTTAGTTATAATGCCCTAAGTAACATGGGTATTTCCAGATGTAGAGCATGATTCAAGGGTTCAAGCCATATTGATAAAAGCAAGTCTAGACATCACTGTATCCTTGGCGGGGCCACAAACCAAACCAATGAATGACCCAAACACTTACACACAAAGTACACCGCTTCCTCACCAGATTAGGTCTGAGAGCATGGTGTGGAGTTCTACAAAGAAGGGCTGTTTAAGTGTCACCGGAATCACTGAGAACAAATAAAGCAATTGTGAGAGAATCAACATTTTGGCTATGGCCATCTGACCCGCCGGGGACAATGGGAAAGAGCACCAGAAGGCTATTGAGTGTTTTGTTTTTGCCAGCTCCTTTCCTAGGTTTCCCCTCACTATGTTATCTTCATAGTGACACACTTTCAAAGGGTGAGCGTAAGTCGATGAGTTTTACTCCGGGTAGTTACATAAAAACTCTGTAAGATTCTGCAGAAGTCCACGAGTGGGCGGAATTCGGCACATTGTGTTTCTCATGCTGATTTTAAGCTGCAGAAGCTTGTTAGCCTGTGGTGCCTACAACATGACCAAGTCTCTACTCTCAATTTAGTGAAGTCATATGGAGATTGGCCACTTTGCAAGTCTCACTCTATTAGTAATACAATTCTTCTGAAACCGGGGCAGAAAAGAAATCCCACAATAGCCTGAGTGATGTCACTAAAGTGTGGGACTGCCTGAAACATAGCAGAAGAATGTGAGAATCTCGCATTGGCAGCCTGTGACAAAGGAGAACAGAGGGTCGATTGAGAGTGGTGACAGGGAGCAGCCTTGTTTGCTTCAAACCGTGAAATTTGTGAGTGCCAGTATTTATGTGTATGTGTTTAAATATTTCTGTGTACACGTGTATGCATATGTGCGCTATTATTTTGCATATGTGCCTGGTGTCATGTGCCTCCTTCAAAGACTTTGGGCCTGATTGCGAGTTTGGCAGTCCTGAGACCACCGTACCCGTGGTGGGGGTCCGACCACCGCGACCTCGGGTGTCTAACCGCCGTATTACGAGATTGTCGTATTGCTGTTGGAAAGACCGTGTGTGAACCGCCGACACAACCAGCACATCGCAGACCGTCGCGCCTGTGGCTGGGAAAAAGCAGCTGCCATAGCGCAGTACAAAGAAATTTCATAGTTGTCCACATAACGAGTTAGATTTCCGACGAGCCGACTGCAGCGGTGGGACCACCGGCTTTAAGTCGGCAGAATCCAAGGATTTGGGGTGCAAAACTCACCCCTCTCCTTTCTTCCCATCAAAGTTCAACGTGGTCCCCTTTCTCCAGGTCCCCCCTTCACAGCTGCATCTTCGCCTCAAAGAATACGACCCTGTTTGCGGCGATATACAGGTATGTCCATTTTGTACCATGTACCCATTGACTGGACTGGCCACATATGGGCCAGACTCTGGCAATGGGTAGCTGGTATTTGTTCACATGTATCATGTATATGTGTACATTCGACACATGTGCAGTCAAAATATACACACAGGCATTGTTAAATATAGAAAATCATTGACCACCACCGCAAGACCACCGCAGGCACACAGTGGGCCTAGCGGTCAACTCGTAATATGGCAGTCGGAAGACCACCAGCGCTGCGGTCTTCTTGAGACCACTGCCATGGCATTCGGGCAGTTGGACTGCCACACTTGTAAATAAGGCCCATTGTCTTTCCTTAGGAGCAATTCATGGTGTTAAGGAACACCAAATATAAGGGGTTAATCTCTGGCACAATTATGACTATTCCTTATATACTGTTGTCACTGGTATAATAATGAGAAATCTTGACATAATTTGGGCATGCTTGGACTAATCATGGCAGAATGGCATTTATCCTTGTATTTCGTAAGCCTTCTTAGCCTAATTTTAGCCATCAATCACATAATAACTGCCATCCTTGGAAAATGAATGTTCATGACTGACACAAGTGTGGCTCTTACATATTGGTGGTCATTTGTGGCATAATTTAATGTGGACAGCTTTTGCATTATAGTGGGGTTCCCTGACATGTGATGGTAATAGCTGAGCAGGTGAGGCAGAATCAGCCAATGTGATGCATTTCTACTAGGGAAACCCAAGATGACATTTGGTGATTTTCTTTGGGTAGGTTAGGCTAAAATGGAAAGAGCATGTTTGACAGAAAACATGTATTTTCAGAAACTGATATGCTGAAGGTTTGAAAACAAAATGATTGAAGATCCAAAAACATATTTAAAGTTGCTCTTCGAATGATTGTTATTTCAGGGTTGAGAAGATTCATAGATGTTAGTATTTCCTTTGTGTCTGTGGCCACTTGCTGCTGTGGCTGTTATTCCATTAGTCGTGTCGAGATATTTTATATTGATAAAGCTTTTCCTGACATTGTTGTTACTAATCTTGTCTTATGCATTTAGGTAGTTTGCTACAATATAAAGTTTTAAATATTCTTAAGCCAAAATCTTGTATCCAGAATATTGGCTACCAGAATATCATGAAGGCAATCATATTTTTAAAAGTAAGTATAGTTTTATTTACATTCTTAACTTGACACTTATTTAGCTTGAAGATATATACATATCTTCAAGGTATGTAGATGTGGAATTATGAATAGTAAAATAATAATTTACATATATGTATAGTTTAATTATATTAAATTAGGCATTATTCTGTATATAATATTTTGACATGACAATATTTTGTCACACAATATTATGATATTCATCTGAGTGGTCATTACCAGAAATCCTGCAAGGTGTCATTACCATTGTGAATGTATATGATGTGGCCACTACTGCAACAATGTTCAAAGAGCTCAGGACTATCTGCATTGATCGGAAGTAACTCTCGGCATAGAAAATCCTGCAAGGTGTGGTTACTATTGTGAATGTATAGTGGTTAACATTATCATAATCATCAAAAATATTGCGCCAAAATGTAGTTTACCACAATATTGTGCTCCTATACTTATAATAGTAAGTACCAACATATCCGAAAAAAATATCTTTGACACTAATATGTCTAGAAATATAAAAAAATAACAATTATTTAATATGGAGTTTAAATTAGTAAATGTTAAATATTTGAATACATACATTTAATATCATGTAATGTCATGTTAATTGAATACATGTTACTGATATTTAATAGTATAGATAGGTATACTTATATAAATACACATATATACTTAGTGTAACATAATTAATACAAACATTTTCTAATATTTTGGATTTATGACTTTGAATACCCCCCCACACACACACACACACACACACACACACACCCACACGCACACACGCACACACGCACACACGCACACGCACGCACGCACGCACACACACACACACACACACACACACACACACACACATATATATATATATATATATAAAATAATACCCTTTCATGCTTAGAGTGCCACATCAATTATGTAGAAAGGGCAGAAAGGAACTCTGGGTAGTTCAGCTCAGCAAGGATACCACTAGCTAATCCTATGCTTAAATCTTCATTGTAAAAATGCAAAAGATGTTGTCATTTTCTAGCTCTACGTGGATAGCACTGTGCTAATCCTATGCTTAAAAACTGTTCTAGTGTCAGTAACAAAAACTAAAATCAATTAATTTAGGCAATAAAAAAATATTACAAATTAAAAAAAGACCAAAAACATATTTATTAAAAACACTATAAATATTAAAATAGAAGAAAACAAATAATCAATGGTATACAATCTATATAACCAATGTTGTAAAAACTATTGGCGTCTAAGAACTTTAAATATACTGCACTCCAAACAGCGCAACAATAGGGAAAGTGTTGGATTTTGGAAGGGTTCAATTTACTGTTTCCACTCCAAACAGTGCAACAGTATGGAAAGAGTAGAACTTAGGAGGGGTAAAATGTACTCTTCCCACTCCAATTTTGCAGGGAAAATGTTTTTTTTTTTAGGGGTTAAATTTACTATTGCCACTCCAAGCAGCTCAACAGTAGGTAAAGTCTTGAACTGCGAAGAGGTTAATTTAACTATTCCTACTGCAGTCTAAGCAAGAGTAGGGAAAGTACTTCGATTCAAACACATTACATATATTAGTAAGCCCATGAATGTAGAAAAAATATTAAAAATTATAAATGACCATAAATATATATATTACATTCTATCCCAGACGTAATCCACTCGGAGCCTGTGTCCGGAATTTAGTGGTGAAGCTGCGCATCCACTATATGTTTAACGCAGGGCATTGGATTTTCCTGAGCGTCAGCATTACTTTGTAGGCAATGCTTTAGTTGTGAGTATGGATGCCACGCATATTACAGTTGCCGTTTGACTTTTGGTGCCTGTTCAATACTCTGCATATAATCTCAATGGGGCATTATGGGACTAGCAGTCCCGCTTGTTTCTACATGCTGCTCACGGGTCGGCATTAGAGTTCTAAAATACACATTATGTGTCATATTTTTACGACTCTGATATTCTTTCGACATACAGTTTTAATGGCACCTACATGTTTATATTTAACTCAGCATTTATGCCTCTTAATTCAACTGCGAGTAAGTGTTACGGGCTCAGCCTCGAGAGGTTTCCATGGCATTGAAGGGATTAGGTGTATTCAATTTTATCTCCCTGGCGCATTATGTTTACACAGCATGCTTCATTCTTTTAAGTTGTTACAAGAAAGAGGTTTGCGCATTTCTTTTTAATTTGGGACAACCACAGCGGATGTCCTTACATAGTGAAAAAAAGAAAAAAAGATACATTTCTAGTAGAATTCTAACTGTTTATATTGCATTTATATTTTAGTGGTCTGATGATGCATTATGCATTTAATGAATTTATATCAGTGCACTATCTTTTTTCATTATAATAGTGACCACTAATTTTACTCAATCCAATTATAGGTAAATGTATTTGCGTGCACTTTTTTGCAGTATGTATCTTTTTTAAAATGTCACCAAGAAATGTTTTCTCTGTCTATGATAGTGACAATATATAAATGTTATAGGAAAAATGGCGCTCACCGGATTGAGAAAGGCTGCTGTGACAGCCGAAACACGTCTCTCTTGTCTGCCGGGTCGGAGGACGCACTATGGAATAAAAAATGCCTTAAACCCAGCTTTCCTCGTGTGCGTGCTCTCTTCCATGTGGAGCAAGGGTTGTTCGGATATATATATATATATATATATATATTATCCAATACTTAAGAAATAAGGCGATCACAAGAAGGATATTCCACCACCAGTTGGTTTATTCTCAGTAACGCGTTTCGCCTGACACAGCAGGCTTGCTCACACACTGAGCTATGGGACAGGCGCACATTCATATCGTAATCGATAAACATGGAAAACGGACTTATGCAGGGAGATAACTGTGTGTTAATTACAGCGGCCATACTTGAGTGTGTTACTCAATGGTAATAGTGCCTACTCCAATACTTAAAGTGGGGAAATAATAGTAATAAAGTATTCAAGACTCATTATGCTTTTGACAAAGTGCCATATACATTCTATTATCTTCCATTTTTTAAGATATGATCATAGATGTGTATCTCCCCACAGGCTCTGTATAAATCTGCTAGTGACATAGTGTCCCTACTACATTGCTCATTGTTAGGGTAACACTTGTAATTCTAGAAATTGTGTCATAAGTACAATAGTAATTGAAAATATCTCCCAAGTCTTAATTGTCATTCTCTCATACTCCTTATGGGCCCTGTCTCAATTAATCAACCAAACCCTCAACAAAAAAATAAAGGAAAAACTATAGTGTACATCTATACACATGTGTTAATCTCTACAAATTCATGAATTCACAGATACAGTAAAGAACACAATAAGTATTATTACTTCCACAATAGTCTGTCAATGACCCAACCTATATTATATACAAGTTCTATGGTTCAGTAAGTTGTATTTCCTACTACTCCCTGAGATGTACATATAATTCTTCATCTTGATTGTGACCTGCCGGAAACTTGGTCTGTAAGTTAATAATGTGCCATGATTCTCGCTGTCTAAGCTGGAGTTCCCTATTGCCCCCTCTTTTGTTGTATTCAATTTGCTCTATCGCAAAATACGTTAGGAGTGAGCTATTGGAGAGGTGGTACTCTGCAAAATGTCTCGCTACGGGGTAGTGAGGGTCTTTATTGTTTATTGCCCTCATGTGTTCCATTACTCTCTTTTTGGCTGCCAGGGTGGTGCTACCTACATACCTTAATTTACAGGGGCATTCTAGGATGTAAATGATATAATTAGATCCACATGAAAGAAATTGATTTATGGTTTTCTCTGATGTTGGTATTAGATATTTCTTCCGCATCTGGCTATTGCGGCATGCTGTACAATGTCCGCAAGGGAAAAATCCCTGGAGATTGAGATGTGTGTTCAAGTGTCTATTTGTTATATCTCCCTTCATGAGGATATCTTTCAGGTTTCTTCCTTTCCTGTATGTTATGTGTGGGCGTTTAGGTAAATCTTTAGCCAAAGATGGTTCACTGGATAGAATATTCCAATTGTGATTAAGAATTTTAACAATCTGATTGGATTCTGAATTAAATGTCAGTATAACCCTAGGCTGGTTCTCATCTTCCACCTTGGTTTTTTCTAGTAGTGTGTCTTCTCTAGGGATTTTATTAACCCTATCCTTGGCTCTTTCTAGTACCCACTTAGGATATCCTCTTTCTTTGAATCTTGTATCATTACATCCTGTTCTGCTAGGAAATTTTCCAGTGTGCTACAGTTTCTCCTTTCCCTTAGTAGTTCTCCAAACGGTATGCTCCATTTCAGTGTTTCCGGGTGGCTACTTAGGGCATGGAGAAGACTGTTACCAGCAGTTTCCTTCCTGTGTAGTTTCGTGCAAATCTTATTCTGTTTTATCTCTACCACACCACGTCAATTCGATAGATACCTTACTGATTGTGTATGTGAGAGTCAGAATGGAACACATGAGGGCAATAAACAATAAAGACCCTCACTACCCCGTAGCGAGACATTTTGCAGAGTACCACCTCTCCAATAGCTCACTCCTAACGTATTTTGCGATAGAGCAAATTGAATACAACAAAAGAGGGGGCAATAGGGAACTCCAGCTTAGACAGCGAGAATCATGGCACATTATTAACTTACAGACCAAGTTTCCGGCAGGTCACAATCAAGATGAAGAATTATATGTACATCTCAGGGAGTAGTAGGAAATACAACTTACTGAACCATAGAACTTGTATATAATATAGGTTGGGTCATTGACAGACTATTGTGGAAGTGTACGATGAAAATTGGTGTTCAATATTTTTGTATGAAAAGCACAAGATTTTATTATAACCATAATAGTCACGTATGGTTTTTCTTGTTTTTTAATTTCACAGGAGGAAAGGAAGGGGTCTTCTGCAGTAGAGATTCTTCTTTCCCCTACCCTTTTCTTCATCATCACGTAATAGAGTGATGCAGGATGAGCACGTCACTGTATACAGATAAGATAACCTTTTGTTCCTAATAATACTTATTGTGTTCTTTACTGTATCTGTGAATTCATGAATTTGTAGAGATTAACACATGTGTATAGATGTACACTATAGTTTTTCCTTTATTTTTTTGTTGAGGGTTTGGCTGATTAATTGAGACAGGGCCCATAAGGAGTATGAGAGAACGACAATTAAGACTTGGGAGATATTTTCAATTACTATTGTACTTATGACACAATTTCTAGAATTACAAGTGTTACCCTAACAATGAGCAATGTAGTAGGGACACTATGTCACTAGCAGATTTATACAGAGCCTGTGGGGAGATACACATCTATGATCATATCTTAAAAAATGGAAGATAATAGAATGTATATGGCACTTTGTCAAAAGCATAATGAGTCTTGAATACTTTATTACTATTATTTCCACACTTTAAGTATTGAAGTAGGCGCTATTACCATTGAGTAACACACTCAAGTATGGCCGCTGTAATTAACACACAGTTATCTCCCTGCATAAGTCCGTTTTCCATGTTTATCGATTACGATATGAATGTGCGCCTGTCCCATAGCTCAGTGTGTGAGCAAGCCTGCTGTGTCAGGCGAAACGCGTTACTGAGAATAAACCAACTGGTGGTGGAATATCCTTCTTGTGATCGCCTTATTTCTTAAGTATAGGATAAGTGGGGAAGCCGGCGTGCTCCGCCGGCAACAGCGATCTGCCTGCCTTGGGCGAGGGGAGACGGAAGGAGCGACTCGTTTGTGGATATATATATATATATATATATATATAGATATCAAGCGTTCCTAAACCTCCAGGATGGCGAGAAGGAACAGGCGAACTCCTCTTGTGGTGGCAATGAAGGTATTATTTTATTTCTCACTGCTGCCTGCCATGACGCGTTTCGGCCAGTACAATGGCCTTGTTCACATATGGCTAGCTTTGCAAAAACACAATTTTTTTTTCTTTTCACTGAAAAAACCATAGGTTTCAGGGATGTTATAGTTAGAAATTAGCATTTAAAAAACCTTAGAAATTCACTGAAAAAACCACAGGTTTCAGTGACGCTATAGTTAGTTGGACATTTCACTCATACAAAACCAGAGAAATTCGTCCGTTTTAGTTAGTTGAGCTAACTATAACTCGCGCCCCCGCAATGCACTGTGATGATGTCACATATTACATCATTCATGACATGGTCAGTGACATCACTGATGACATCACTGATGACATCTCAAATGACATCACTGATGACATCACTGATGACATCATCCATTGACTGTGTGTTTCTGTAAAGTTTAAATATGTTTAATATATATATATATGCCAAGGTGTATTGAAGAATGAGTGGGTGTATAAGAGTCCGTATGGATGATTTAGTAGGTGCGTGACTGACTGTATAAGTGAGTGATTAAATGTGTCTTACTGAATGCATGGGGTAGTGACTAAACTGTGTGAACGTCTGTATCAGTTTGTCAGTTGGTGTGTAAGCGGCTGCATGGGTTGGTGAGTAGCTACATGAGTATCTATATGGGTTATTGATTGGTTGACTGAGTATCTGTATGAGTACCAGAGTGTCTGTGTGGGTGGGTGGGGGGTGTGTGACTCTGTGCATAGATGTGTGAGTGGGTAATTCACTGGGTGTATAGGTTCAAGAGTGCATCTGTGAAGGGCTGTATGGGTGGGTGAGTGTGTGTATGGGTGTGTTGGTGAGTGAATGGATGTCTCAGTGGTACATGTGTAAGTAACTACATATGTGAAAGGCAGTATATGTGAGTGTTGGAGTATATAAATGACTATATGTGAGAGTGAGTGATTGTGAGAGTGGCTGTATAGATGCGTGTGTGCTTGTATCAGTGATTGTATAAAAGAGGAAGTATGTGTTAGTATCTCCAAGAATAAGTGAGGTGGTGTGTGTATAACTGTATAGGTGAGTAAATGGGAGTGTGATTGATTATTTGCATGACTTACTAGGTGTGTGAGTAACTCTATGGATGAGTGGAAGTGTGTGAGTGTCTGTATAGGTGTATGAGTGCATGATAGTGCTGTATTGAAGAGTGACTGCATGTACGAGTGACTGTATGGGTGAATGAGTGGATGTGTGTGTATGCCTAGGAATCAATGAGTGGGTATGTAATAACTGGTATTGGTGTGTCTATGGTTTCGAAAATGGTAGTCTGTATTTTAGAGTGGGTGTATCAAAGGTTATATTAGGGTGTGAGGAGGTGCATCAGATTATCACGTGGATGATGTCATCAGTGATGTCATCAGTGATTTCATTTGAGATGTCATCAGTGATGTCATCAGTGATGTCACTGACCATGTCATGACTGATGTAATATGTGACATCATCAGTAGTGCATTGCGGGGGCACGAGTTATAGTTAGCTCAACTACCTATAACGGCTGAATTTCTCTGGTTTTGTACGAGTGAAATGTCCAACTAACTATAACGTCCCTGAAAACTGTGGTTTTTTCAGTGAATTTCTAAGGTTTTTAAATGCTAATTTCTAACTATGACGTCCCTGAAACCTATGTTTTTTTCAGTGAATTTCGAAGGTTTTTTGAATGCTAATTTCTAACTATAACGTCCCTGAAACCTATGGTTTTTTCAGTGAATTTCAAAAGTTTTTTAAATGCTAATTTCTAACTATAACGTCCCTGAAACCTATGGTTTTTTCAGTGAATTTCTAAGGATTTTTAAATGCTAATTCCTAACTATAACGTCCCTGAAACCTATGGTTTTTTCCAGTGAATTTCAAAGGTTTTTAAATGCTAAGTTCTAACTATGCCTACAGAGGTAGAAAATGTGTAGAAAGAGGAAGAAAAGCGCAGAAAGAAGCAAGAGAAATACAGAAAGAGGCAACAGAAGTCCAGAAAGAAAAAGAAAGGTGCAGAAAGAAGCAAGAGATATGCAGAAAGAACCAACAGAGGGGCAGAAAGAGGCCTTGTTGCAAAGTCATCCTGTGCCCCCAACTTTTAGCTGACTGGTACTGGTGAGAACTGACTCTGACTAACCAGTGCTATGCTGAAAAACACTTAGAATACAGTGAAAACACCTACATACACTAGGGTACACTATGGGTTGGGGTACCCCTATGATTGGCAGGACCTCCCCTGTAAGGCCCTAGTACATAATAGGGCAGGAGGATTAAAACTATCTCTAAGTCAGAGGTGCAGAAAGAGGCAAGAAAAGTGCAGAAAGAAGCAACAGAGGTGCCAAAACAGGCAAGAGAGGTGCAGAAAGAAGCAAGTGAAGTGCATAAAGAGGCAAGAGAAGTGCAGAAAGAGGCAGGAGGGGTGCAGAAAGAAGCAAGTGAGGTGCAGAAAGAGGCAACAGAGGTGCAGAAAGACACAAGAGACATGCAGAAACAAGCAAGAGAAGTGTAGAAAGAGGCAAGAGAATTGCTGAAAGAAGCAACAGAGGTGTAGAAAGAACCAAGAGAAGTGCAGAAAGAGGCAGGAGGGGTGCAGAAAGAAGGAAGAGAAGTGCAGAAAGAAGCAACAGAGGTGCTGAAAGAGGCAAGAGGAGTGCAGAAAGAGGTAGGAGAGGTGCACAAAGAGTCAAGAGAGGTACAGAAAGAGGCAGGAGGGGTGCAGAAAGAAGGAAGAGAAGTGCAGAAAGAGGCAAAAGAATTGCTGAAAGAAGCAAGAGAGGTGCTGAAAGAGGCAAGAGGAGAGCAGAAAGAGGTAGCAGAGGTGCACAATGAGGCAAGAGAGGTACTGAAAGAGGCAACAGAAGAGCAGAAAGAAGCAAATGATGTGTAGAAAGAGGCAAGAGGGGTACAGAAAGAGGCAAGAGAAGTGCTGAAAGAACCAAGAGATGTGCAGGAAAAGGGAAGAAGGGTGCAGAAAAAGGCAAGAGATGTGCAGAAAGAAGCAAGAGAGTTGCAGAAACAGGCAAAAGGGGTGCAGAAAGAGGGAACAGGTGTGCAGACAGAGGCAAGAGAGGTGCAGAAAGAGGGAAGAGGGATACAGAAAGAGACAAAAGGGATGCAGAAATTTGCAACAGAAGTGCAGAAAGAGGCAAGAGGGGTACAGAAAGAGGCAAGAGAAGTGCATAAAGAAGGAACAGAGGTGTACAAAGAGGCAAGAGCGGTGCAGAAAGAGGGAAGAGAGGTGTAGAAAGAGGCAAGAGAGTTGCACAAAGAGGGAAGAAGGGTGCAGAAAGAAGCAAGAGGGATGCAGAGAGAAGCAAGAGAAGTGCATAAGGAAGCAACAGAGGTGCGGAAAGAGGCAAGAGGGGTATAGAAAGAGGCAACAGAAGTGCAGAAAGAAGCAACAGAGGTACAGAAAGAGACAAGAGAATTGTAGAACGAGGCAAGAGAGGTGCAGAAACAGGCAGGAGAGGTGCAGAAATAGGGAAGAGGGATGCAGAAAGAAGCAAGAGAAGTACAGAAAGAACCAAGAGACGTGCAGGAAATGGGAAGAAGGGTGCAGAAAGAGGCAAGAGATGTGCAGAAAAAGGAAAGAAGGGTGCAGAAAGAAGCAAGAGAAGTGCAGAAAGAGGTAAATGAGGTGCAGAAGGAGGCAAGAGAACTGCAGAAAGAAGCAAGAGAGTTGCAGAAACAGGCAAAAGGGGTGCAGAAAGAGGGAACAGGTGTGCAGACAGAGGCAAGAGAGGTGCAGAAAGAGGGAAGAGGGGTACAGAAAGAGGCAAGAGGGCTGCAGAAATTTGCAACAGAGGTGCAGAAAGAAGCAGGAGCAGTGCAAAAGAACCAACAGAAGTGCAGAAAAAGGCAAGAGGGGTACAGAAAGAGGCAAGAGAAGTACAGAAAGAAGGAACAGAGGTGCACAAAGAGGCAAGAGCGGTGGAGAAAGAGGGAAGAGAGGTGTAGAAAGAGGCAAGAGAGTTGCACAAAGAGGGAAGAAGGGTGCAGAAAGAAGCAAGAGGGGTGCAAAAAGAAGCAACAAAGGTGGAGAAAGAAGCAAGAGAAGTGCAGAAAGAAGCAACAGAGGCACAGAAAGAGGCAAGAAGGGTACAGAAAGGGGCAACAGAAGTGCAGAAAGAAGCAACAGAGGTACAGAAATAGGCAGGAGAAGTATAAAAAGAGGCAAGAGAGGTGCAGAAACAGGCAGGAGAGGTACAGAAAGAGGGAACAGGGGTACAGAAAGAGGCAAGATGGGTAGAGAAAGAAGCAAGTGAGGTGCAGAAAGAGGCAACAGAGGTGCAGAAAGAAGCAAGAGAGGTGCGGAAATAGGGAAGAGGGGTGCAGACAGAAGCAAGAGGGATGCAGAAATTTGCAAAAGAGGTGCAGAAAGAAGCAAGAGCAGTGCAGAAAGAACCAACAGAGGTGCAAAAAGAGGCAAGAGGGGTGCAGAGAGAGGTAGGAGAGGTGCACAAAGAGGCAAGAGGGGTACAGAAAGAGGCAGGAGGGGTGCAGAAAGAAGGAAGAGAAGTGCAGAAAGAGGCAAGAGAATTGATGAAAGAAGCAACAGAGGGGAAGCAAGAGAAGTGCAGAAAGAGGCAAGAGCAGTGCAGAAAGAGGTAAGTGAATTGCTGAAAGAAGCAACAGAGGTGTAGAAAGAAGCAAGAGAGGTGCAGAAAGAAGCAAGAGAAGTGCAGAAAGAAGCACGAGAGGTGCAGAAAGAGGGAAGACGAGTGCAGAAAGAGACAACAGGGGTGCAGAAAGAAGCAAGAGAGGTGCAGAAAGAGGGAAGACGAGTGCAGAAAGAGACAACAGAGGTACAGAAAGAGGCAAGAGAGGTGCAGAAAGAGGGAGGAGAGGTGCAAAAAGAGGCAAGATGGGTGCAGAAAGAAGCAAGAGAAGTATAGAAAAAAGCAAGAGAAGTGCAGAAAGTAGCAACAGGGGTGCAGAAAGAGGCTAGAGGGGTGCAGAAAGAGCCAAGACAAGTGCAGAAAGAAGCAACAGAGGTGCTGAAGGAGGCAAAAGAACTGCAGAAAGAGGCAAGCGAGTTGCAGAAACAGGCAAAAGGGGTGCAGAAAGAGGTAACAGGTGTGCAGACAAGGGCAAGAGAGGTGCAGAAAGACGGAAGAGGGGTGCTGAAAGAGGCAAGAGGGATGCATAAATTTGCCACAGAGGTGCAGAAAGAAGCAAGAGCAGTGCAGAATGAACCAACAGAGGTGCAGAAAGAAGCAAGAGTGGTACTGAAAGAGGCAAACAAGTGCAGAAAGAAGTCAAAGAGGTGCAGAAAGAGGCAAGAGAACAGCAGATAGAGGCAAGAGAGGTGCAGAAAGAGGAAGGAGAGGTGCACAAAGAGGCAACAGGGGTACAGAAAGAGGCAAGAGGGATGCAGAAAGAAGCAAGAGAAGTGCAGAAAGAAGCAACAGAGGTGCTGAAAGAGGCAAGAGAGGTAGAGAAAGAGGCTCGACAAGTGCAGAAAGAGGCAAGAGAAGTGCAGAAAGAGGCAAGAGAGGTGCAGAACGAAGAGAGTGAGGTGCAGAAAGAGGCAAGAGAGTGCAGAAAGAGGCAAGAGAGGTACAGAAAGAGGCAAGGGAAGTGCAGTAACAGGCAAGAGAAATGCACAAAGAGGCAACAGAGGAGCAGAAAGATGCAAGAGAGATGTAGAAAGAGGCAAGAGAAGTGCAGAAAGAAGCAAGTGAGATGCAGAAAGAGGCAAGAGAGGTGCAGAAAGAGGCAAGAGATCTGCAGAAAAAGGCAAGGGCGGTGGAGAAAGAGGAAGGAGAGGTGCACAAAGAGGCAAGAGGGGTACAGAAAGAGGCAAGAGGGGTACAGAAAGAAGCAAGAGAAGTGCAGAAAGAAGCAACAGAGGTGTTGAAAGAGGCAAGAGAGGTACAGAAAGAGGCTCGAGAAGTGCAGAAAGAGGCAAGAGAAGTGCAGAAAGAGGCAAGAGAGGTACAGAACGAAGAGAGTGAGGTACAGAAAAAGGCCAGTGAGGTGCAGAAAGAGGCAAGAGAGGTACAGAAAGAGGCAAGGGAAATGCAGAAACAGGCAAGAGAAATGCACAAAGAGGCAAGAGAGGAGCAGAAAGAGGCAAGAGAGGTGTAGAAAGAAGCAAGAGAAGTGCAGAAAGAGGCAAGAGAGGTGCGGAAAGAGGCAAGAGAGGCACAGAAAGAGGCAAGAGATCTGCAGAAAGAAGCAAAAGAGGTGCAGAAAGAGGCAAGAGAACTGCAGAAAAAGGCAAGAGAGGTGCAGAAAGAAGAAGGAGAGGTGCACAAAGACGCAAGAGGGGTACAGAAAGAGGCAAGAGGGGTGCAGAAAGAAGCAACAGAAGTGCAGAAAGAAGCAACAGAGGTGCTGAAAGAGGCAAGAGGGATGTATAAAGAGGCAAGAGAAATGCAGAAAGAAGCAACAGAGGTGCAGAAACAGGCAGGAAAGGTGCAGAAAGAGGGAACAGGGGTGCAGAAAGAGGCAAGAGGGATACAGAAATTTACAGAAGAGGTGCAGAAAGAAGCAAGAGCAGTGCAGAAAGAACCAACAGAGGTGCAGAAAGAGGCTAGAAGTGTGCAGAAAGAGGCAAGACAAGTGCAGAAAGATGCAACAGAGGTGCAGAAGAAGGCAAAAGAACTGCAGAAAGAGGCAAGAGAGTTGCAGAAACAGGCAAAAGGGGTGCAGAAAGAGGGAACAGGTGTGTAGACAGAGTCAAGAGAGGTGCAGAAAGACGGAAGAGGGGTGCTGAAAGAGGCAAGAGGGATGCATACATTTGCAACAGAGGTACAGAAAGAAGCAAGAGCAGTGCAGAATGAACCAACAGAGGTGCATAAAGAGGCAAGAGTGGTACTGAAAGAGGCAAGAGAAGTGCAGAAAGTGGCAAGTGAGGTGCAGAAAGAGGCAAGAGAGGTATAGAGAGAGGCAAGATAAGTGTAGAAAGAGGCAAGAGAAGTGCATAAAGAGTCAAGAGAGGTGCAGTATGAAGAGAGTGAGGTGCAGAAAGAGGCAAGTGAGGTGCAGAAAGAGGCAAGAGAGGTACAGAAATAGGCAAAGGAAGTGCAGTAACAGGTAAGAGAAATGCACAAAGAGTCAAGAGAGGAGCAGAAAGAGGCAAGAGAGGTGTAGAAAGAAGCAAGAGAAGTGCAGAAAGAGGCAAGCGAGGTATAGAAAGAGGCAAGAGAGGTGCAGAAAGAGGCAAAAGAGGTGCAGAAAGAGGCAAGTGATCTGCGGAAAAAAGCAAGAGAGGTGCAGAAAGAGGCAAGAGAGGTGCAGAAAGAGGCAAGAGATCTGCAGAAAAAAGCAACAGAGGTGCAGAAAGAGGCAAGTGAAGTGCAGAAAGAAGACAGTGAGGTGCAGAAAGTAGAAGAAAGGTGCAGAAAGAAGCAAGCGAAATGCAGAAAGAGGCAAGAGAGGCACAGAAAGAAGAGAGGTTTGTGCACCATTAGTACCAGTTTACACCCACATTTTGCAATAAGTAACACATGACCATTCCAGCTTTGCAAAGGGCCTTCCACCACGCTGTAACACGTGACGCTGCATGTTTGGGAACATTTGAGCCGTTTGAGCTAGAAACAAGGCTTTTTATGTTCAAATCTGCAGATTAGGCAGCAGATGATAGAATATTTGGCAAATGCGGAAAATGTTTAATTATGTGAAAATTAGTGCAGCCGAACAGTCAATTAATTCCAGTGGCCCTGCTCATACCTCCGATTAGGTCCAGAAGTGCTCCTCAGTGCTTCCTTCTGTTTTTTGTGTCTCATTGAGTTTATAGTTTAACTTCAATGGAAACGAGGAAGACTAAACCTGCGGTTACAACTCCACAACACAGACTACAATACCACATAATTACTCTCCAAAACACATAATCCCACTCCATATAATTCCTATACACTAAATACCACATACTTTCTATTCACATAATTTCACTGCACAGCATACCACATAATTCTACTACACACAACGTACATCCACTCTACACCAAAAAACATTAGTAAAAATCTTTTACATTTACAATGTCAATAGCTCTAACTCTCTCAAATGCGAAACCTATTACATTACTAATGCTTCTTTAACTGGTAGTCGCATTTGCAGAGTGGTGCAGAAAGGGGGCTGGGCCTCCGACCAGCGCTCAGGAATTCCACTGCATAGGACTTACAGGAGGTACCAGGAGGGCTTCTTGGCCCCCAAAGTCCCTCAGGAGTAAAGTGGACTTCATCCGCGAACCAGTACTGTGCCAAGAGGTGCGTTTTCAGAGTGGTGGAGTAAGGGGGGGCATGGCTGCCGAAGACCTCTTAGCAATCCCACTGTGTGGGACAAAGTGGAGGTAATAGGAGAGGTAGTTGGCCCCCAAGGACAACCTTGGGGGCCAACTACCCCTCCTATTACCTCCAGTAAGTCCCACACAGCGGGATTGCTAAGTTGTCATAGCAGGCCACGCCACCTTTCCCCACCACTCTGCAAACGCACTCCCTGGCGTGCTCTTGGATGGGGATTAAAGTCCCCTTCACTGCTGGGGGTCCTTAGGGGCCAACTAGCCTACCTTATACCTCCAGTTTGCCCCAGATAGTGGGATTGCTGATAGGTGGGCACAGGCCATGCCCCCTTTGTCCACCACTGTGCAAACGCACCTCCTGGCGTGCTCTTGGTTGGGGGATGAAGTCCCCTTGCCTCCTGAGGGTCCCTGTAGGCCAACTAGCCCACCAGGTACCTCCAGTGTGCCCCACACAGCTGGAATGCTGAGATTGGTCTGAGGCCACGCCCCCTTTTTACACCACTCTGCAAACACGCCTCCTTGTGCACTGCTGCTTGGGGGATGAAGTCCACTTGTGTCCTGAGGTCCTCAGGACACAAGAGGACCTTATCGCCACACCAGCAGTGCGCCAAGAGGCGCGTTTGTAGATTGGTGTAAAAAGGGGCATGGTCTCAGACCACCTCTCAGCAATCCCACTCTTTGGGGCTTACTGGAGGTACCTGGTGGGCTAGTTGGCCCCCAGGGACCCTCAGGAATGAAGGGGACTTAATCCCCCAATTTAGAATGCGCCAGGGGGCGTGCTTGCAGAGTGGTGCAGGGAGGGGGCGGGGCCTCCGGCGATATGCCAGCAATTTTTAAATTTGGTTTTTGGAAGGGGCGCTGTGTGGCCCCCCTTTCCCTTTATTATTTTTGTGCCCTGAGGACCCCATCCCCCAGGGCCTGAGCATTTTTTGCTTAAAAAAAAAAAAAAAACAGGAGTGGGGCCGCGCGGTCCACCTCCCATGGGACCTCATCCCCCGGGGCATGGCCACATATTTAATCTCTTTTGTATTTATTATTTTTAAGGAGGGGTGGGTGCGGCCCCCATCCTGAGGCCGTTATTGGCCCCGGGGTCCCCATCCCCGGGGCTGTGCCTCGATCTTTTATTTTTATTTTTAAAATTTTTAATAAGGGAGGGGTGCCGCGTGGCCCCCCTCACCTGGGCCACTTCTGGCCTCGGGACCCCATCCCCCAGGGCTGGCCCTCAATTAGGGGACCGTGGGGGAGCCCCAATGCCCCCACGGTCCCTGCCGGCTCCCCGCCTCCTGCGGGAGCCGGCATTGCTTTTGGGCAAGGGGAGCTGCAAACATGCCGCTCCCCTTGCCCAAAAGCAATTCTGCTTTGCTTTTTGAAAGCGAGAGCAGGTTTCCTGCTCTCGCTTCCAAGAAGCAAAGCAGTGTTTGCTATGACAGGGCGGGAGCCGTGCTCCCGCCCTGTCATATGCAAACAGCAATGTCCCAGGGGTGGGCACCCCAGGGCATTGCAGGAGCCGGCCCTGGGGGGTGGCGTTCCCCAGGGCCATTGTGGGCTCCAGGAGGGGGGCCGCGTGGCCCCCCTCCCTTCATGAAAATAGCCCCAGGGAGATGGCGGTCACCGGGGCTTGGGGGGGGCCTGGGAGGCCCCCTCCCTTTTCAAAATAAAGCCCCAGGAGGTGGCGGTCACCGGAGCTTGGGGGCGCCCGCGAGGCCCCCCACCCTTATTAAAATAAAGACCCGGGGAGGTGGCGGTCACCAGGACTTGGGGGGCCCGTGAGGCCCCCCACCTTATTTTAATTAAGCCCCCCGGAGGTGGCGGTCCCCAGCGCTTGGGGGGCCCGGGAGGCCCCCTGCCCTTATTAAACTAAAGCCCCGTGGAGTTGGCGGTCACCGGGGCTTGGGGGGGCCCAAAAGGCCCCCCACCTTATTTTAACTAAGCCCCCCAGAGGTGGCAGTCCCCGGCACTTGGGGGGGCCCAGGAGGCCCCCTGCCCTTATTAAAATAAAGCCCCGTGGAGGTGGCGGTCACCGGGGCTTGGCAGGGCCTGTGAGGCCCCCGCCCTTATTTTAATAAAGCCCAGGGGAGGTGGCAGTCCCCAGGACTGCGGGGGGCTGTGTGCCCACCACATATTATGGATAAAGCCCCGGGGAGGTGGTGGTCCCAGGGGCTGTGGGGGCCGCTATATAATTATACATTGCCCCCGGGACCTGGCCCACCCGTGGGCTTAAGGATAATAAAGTGCGCGAGTCTGCGCTTCATTTTTCTTTTTTTTTTTTTCGGACGGATTCGCGCACACGGTGTGAATTCGGCCGATTTAAAAAAAAAAAGAAGCTTTTTTGGGCCCTGGAGGTCCTTGTGGGACCCCCTGAGCAGGCCTAGGGGGTCAGGGTGTTTCTACCCTGCCCCCTTTTCTTGTTTTTTAATCTTTTTTTTACTGTTTTCTTGTGACTCCGTTACCGAGTCACAAGATGGCTGCCAACACTTCCTGATTTGGAGTGTTGGCAGCCAACCAGAATGAAGCTCGTGTTCGGGAGGAGTCGCAAATGCTCCTCGGTGCTCAGATATATAAAAAAAATTGAATTTGTCAGCACCTAATGAACGGATTTACACCATTTAAAAAAAGGTCGCTTTTTGAACCAAGAGCTACCTTTTTGGCAAATTTGGTGTAGTTCCGTTCAGCAGTTCTGGCTGTATCCTTCCTGTTCCAAAATTCCTATGGAAATTAACATGGGGAAAATGTGTTTTGGGACCCCCCTTTTTCTCGGCCCGCTTGACAAATCATCCCAATACTTTCAAGACAGGAGCTGACCTGAATGAAACATTAGTTTTGAAAATTTCGCGAAGATTCATCAAACGGCTCCAAAGATATTGGCAAAAGAAAAAACACTTTTTGAATAGAAACAAGGTCCTAACTATAACTACCTACTGGCAACCGCCAGTAGGTTATATATATATATATATATTCGCTGAAAAAACCATAGGTTTCAGGGACGTTATAGTTAGTAATTAGCATTTAAAAAACCTTAGAAATTCACTGAAAAAAACACAGGTTTCAGGGAAGTTATAGTTAGTCTGACATTTCACTCATACAAAACAGAGAAATGCGGCCGTTATAGTTAGCTGTGCTAACTACAACTCGCGCACCCGCAATGCACTGCTGATAACGTCACATATTACATCACTCATGACATGGTCAGTAACATCACTGATGACATCACTGATGACATCTCAAATGACATCACTGATGACATCATCCACTTAATATCTGATGAACCTCCTCACACCCTAATATAACCTTTCATACACCCACTCTAAAAGACAGACTATCATGCACAAAACCATAGACACACGAATACCAGTTAGTACATACCCAGAAGCACTGTGCTTCAGGCAGCTACCACCACACCTTCCCTGGGCAGGCTGGGACTGGGGCAGAGCTAAATATTATGTCGGCCTACAAACAGCTAGAGGGGGGAGGCAAGTCACTGTCGTGGGACGGGGAGGAGCAGTGTTTTGTGCGTATAGATGTTTATTGATAGCTATAAAGTTCAAGTATAGTTGTCGTGCATGGGCGGGGTATATATTAGTGGATTTCCACCTTTCAGTTACACTCAACATATCTACAGTTACATTTTGTGGGTATTTTGCAAATCTGAAACACAGGAAAATTAAGTGATTTATGCAAAATCACACATTGTTAAATATTGAAGCTGGGATTACAACCCAGATCCCCAGACTCCAAAATTGCCAGTTTAGCCATTAGGGCACGTGTCCTCCAAGCTGTTCTTTGTTTCATCCCTCAGTGAAGTTTAAAGAGGACCCCTCATTCTAACCAGTCGCTGTGGTATTAACCTTTGTGTCTCTCCCCCCTCACTAGCTGGAGTGGGTAAGGGGAGGTCTGTGCATAAGGTCCACTGTTTATGGTGCGCACTGCAGTAGATGGCTAAGCGAATTCTGCAAGCATTTTGTGGTACCACGTAAAAGTTAGGCCCGAGGGGGTATATGTATTGGTTGGAAATATATGCACGTACGTAAGTCACCCGCACACTTTGTTTTGAAAATGACGAGTTTCACTCTAGAACACAGCCCTAGATTTCGTTTACATTTGAGGCTAACAGCTCTCGGCCTCCTTGAGTTTGCAGGAGGTTTGCATCCGAGCTACTCAGATTCTTGTAATCTGAGCTAATGCAAACAGTAATACATGCTGCTGGCAAAACACTCTGGGGTCACTCAACAGTCACAGCACTGGCTGCTTTTACAAGGCATTGTGTGTGCATTCCTGCCGCCGTTTCTACTGAAAAGAAAACATGCAGCTGGTCCCTCAAGGAGCTGGTCCTGCAGGCTCGATGCTGGTCCCCGCAGGGCTGAAGCTAGCCCGTGCTGACTTGGTGCCTGTCCCTGCAGGCTGAAGATCACCTCGTCGCCCTCCTCCAGGCACACCTGTACACACACCACCAGGTACTGGATGTAGAGCCAGCGCAGGGCCGGGTTGCGCTCCTTGGGCGGCAGGTAGCGGTTTCTATGCATCTGCGACAGGTAGAGCACTTTGCGGGCCGTTTGGCGTGGGGCCACAGTGGGGGCTTGGCCGGGGAGCCCGTCGGCAGCGCTTCAACATCAAAGGTGCAAATCTCGGACAGACTACTCCGTGCGGGGAAGTGGGGCCCCCGGGGCAGGGAGAGCTGCGGTCCCTGGGGGAGCTGCCCATGTTCGGACAGGGGCAGTGCTGCAGGCCTCTTATGCATACTGTGCTCTCCGGATTGTAGGCACATGCTCTTTTGCTCCAGCGCTTGCTTTGTGTATCAAGCGCATATATTAACCACATTGCCCCAGGACCTGGCCCACCCGGGAGCTTCTAGAAAACGAAGCACAGGAGCCCGCGCTTTGTTTTTAATTTTTTTTTTTTTTTAAATGCTTTTTTGGGCACTGGGGGTCCCTGTGGGAGCCCCTGAGCACACCTAGGGGGTCAGGGTGTTTCTACCCTGCCCCCTTTTCTTTCTTTTAACCTTTTTTCCTGTGACTCGGTTCTACTGAGTCACAAGATGGCTGCCAACACTTCTTCTTCTTCTTGAAGTGTTGGCAGCCAATCAGAATGAAGCTCGTGATCGGGAGGATTCGCGGATCCACCGCGGTCACCAGATATCAATATTTTTATTTTTACATTTCTCAGGAACTACTGAACGGGTTTACACCATTTAAAGCACAGAGTGCACTCTGGACCAAGAGCTAACTCTCTGCCAAATTTGGTGTAATTCCGTTCAGCAGTTCGGGCTGTAGCCGCAACAAAACTTTCTATGGAAATTAACATGGAGAAAATGTGTTTTCGGACCGCCCTTTTTTCTTGGCCCCTGCTTGATGGATCACCCCGAAACTTTCAAGACAGGAGCTGACCGGAGCGCCCCATTAGTTTTGAAAATTTCGCGAAGATTCGTCAAACGGCGCCAAAGATATTTGCAAATCAAAAAACACTTTTCCTATGGAAACTAGGTCCTAATTATAACTACCTACTGGCGACCGCCAGTAGGTAATATATATAAAAGTGGGCTTGGACACTTGATGAAACGCGTCATGCCGTGTGCCAAATAAACAAGCAACTCTCCTGGTGACCCGTGTGTGCTCAAACGTCTTTTCAGCAAGGGAGTGTGGTTTTGATATATATATGCCACAAAGGGAATCCAGCACAGGTACGGACCACACAAAAAATGTCTCCAAGCACTTCAATAGAATCCTCGCAGATTTCTTTATTTCATGATAAACACCACGGTGTGTAACGGACCAGTGTCCGCCCAGACTCGTTTCGATCGCACACAGCGATCTTGATCACATATATATATATCCAGCTCCCCACACCAAGTAGATTGGACCAGCACTCACGTTATTTAAATCTCATTAAAGATTTATTGGCGAAAGATAGAAAAACATCCTGTCCTGCGGCGGCAGTGCCGCTCGTAATATCCAGCTCCCCACACCAAGTAGATTGGACCAGGACTCACGTTATTTAAATCTCATTAAAGATTTATTGGCGAAAGATAGAAAAACATCCAGTCCTGCGGCGGCAGTGCCACTCGTAATATCCAGCTCCCCACACCAAGTAGATTGGACCAGCACTCACGTTATTTAAATCTCATTACAGATTTATTGGCGAAAGATAGAAAAACATCCGGTCCTGCGGCGGCAGTGCCGCTCGTAATATCCAGCTCCCCACACCAAGTAGATTGGACCAGCACTCACGTTATTTAAATCTCATTACAGATTTATTGGCGAAAGATAGAAAAACATCCGGTCCTGCGGTGGCAGTGTCGCTCGTAATATCCAGCTCCCCACACCAAGTAGATTGGACCAGCACTCACGTTATTTAAATCTCATTAAAGATTTTTTGGCGAAAGATAGAAAAACATCCAGTCCTGCGGCGGCAGTGCCGCTCATAATATCCAGCTCCCCACACCAAGTAGATTGGACCAGCACTCACGTTATTTAAATCTCATTGAAGATTTATTGGCGAAAGATAGAAAAACATCCGGTCCTGCGGCGGCAGTGCCACTCGTAATATCCAGCTCCCCACACCAAGTAGATTGGACCAGCACTCACGTTATTTAAATCTCATTAAAGATTTATTGGCGAAAGATAGAAAAACATCCGGTCCTGCGGCGGCAGTGCCGCTCGTAATATCCAGCTCCCCACACCAAGTAGATTGGACCAGCACTCACGTTATTTAAATCTCATTAAAGATTTATTGGCGAAAGATGGAAAAACATCCGGTCCTGCGGCGGCAGTGCCGCTCGTAATATGCAGCTCCCCACACCAAGTCGATTGGACCAGCACTCACGTTATTTAAATCTCATTAAAGATGTATTGGCGAAAGATAGAAAAACATCCGGTCCTGCGGCGGCAGTGCCGCTCGTAATATCCAGCTCCCCACACCAAGTAGATTGGACCAGCACTCACGTTATTTAAATCTCATTAAAGATTTATTGGCGAAAGATGGAAAAACATCCGGTCCTGCGGCGGCAGTGCCGCTCGTAATATGCAGCTCCCCACACCAAGTCGATTGGACCAGCACTCACGTTATTTAAATCTCATTAAAGATTTATTGGTGAAAGATAGAAAAACATCTGGTCTTGCGGCGGCAGTGCCGCTCGTAATATCCAGCTCCCCACACCAAGTAGATTGGACCAGCACTCACGTTATTTAAATCTCATTAAAGATTTATTGGCGAAAGATAGAAAAACATCCGGTCCTGCGGCGGCAGTGCCGCTCGTAATATCCAGCTCCCCACACCAAGTAGATTGGACCAGGACTCACGTTATTTAAATCTCATTAAAGATTTATTGGCGAAAGATAGAAAAACATCCGGTCCTGCGGCGGCAGTGCCGCTCCTAATATCCAGCTCCCCACACCAAGTAGATTGGACCAGCACTCACGTTATTTAAATCTCATTAAAGATTTATTGGCGAAAGATAGAAAAACATCCGTTCCTGCGGCGGCAGTGCCGCTCGTAATATCCAGCTCCCCACCAAGTAGATTGGACCAGCACTCACGTTATTTAAATCTCATTACAGATTTATTGGCGAAAGATAGAAAAACATCCGGTCCTGCGGTGGCAGTGTCGCTCGTAATATCCAGCTCCCCACACCAAGTAGATTGGACCAGCACTCACGTTATTTAAATCTCATTAAAGATTTTTTGGCGAAAGATAGAAAAACATCCAGGCCTGCGGCTGCAGTGCCGCTCGTAATATCCAGCTCCCCACACCAAGTAGATTGGACCAGCACTCACGTTATTTAAATCTCATTGAAGATTTATTGGCGAAAGATAGAAAAACATCCGGTCCTGCGGCGGCAGTGCCGCTCGTAATATCCAGCTCCCCACACCAAGTAGATTGGACCAGCACTCACGTTATTTAAATCTCATTAAAGATTTATTGGCGAAAGATAGAAAAACATCCGGTCCTGCGGCGGCAGTGCCGCTCGTAATATCCAGCTCCCCACACCAAGTAGATTGGACCAGCACTCACGTTATTTAAATCTCATTAAAGATTTATTGGCGAAAGATGGAAAAACATCCGGTCCTGCGGCGGCAGTGCCGCTCGTAATATGCAGCTCCCCACACCAAGTCGATTGGACCAGCACTCACGTTATTTAAATCTCATTAAAGATTTATTGGTGAAAGATAGAAAAACATCTGGTCCTGCGGCGGCAGTGCCGCTCGTAATATCCAGCTCCCCACACCAAGTAGATTGGACCAGCACTCACGTTATTTAAATCTCATTAAAGATTTATTGGCGAAAGATAGAAAAACATCCGGTCCTGCGGCGGCAGTGCCGCTCGTAATATCCAGCTCCCCACACCAAGTAGATTGGACCAGGACTCACGTTATTTAAATCTCATTAAAGATTTATTGGCAAAAGATAGAAAAACATCCGGTCCTGCGGCGGCAGTGCCGCTCCTAATATCCAGCTCCCCACACCAAGTAGATTGGACCAGCACTCACGTTATTTAAATCTCATTAAAGATTTATTGGCGAAAGATAGAAAAACATCCGTTCCTGCGGCGGCAGTGCCGCTCGTAATATCCAGCTCCCCACACCAAGTAGATTGGACCAGCACTCATGTTATTTAAATCTCATTAAAGATTTATTGGCGAAAGATATATATATATATATATATATATATATATATATATATATATATATATATATATACATACATATGTATGTGTGTGTATATATATATACACACACACATATATATGTTTAAAAAAAAAAAAATTATGGATCAAATTATATAAATATTATTCAATAAAATGATTAATTATCAATTAATAAATAATTGTTATTCAATTATTAATTAATTGACTTCCCATCCTATACCCCTCCAAACCTAGCTGCCCACAAATAACATATAATGAAAATAAATAAGAATTACATCATTTACATAATAAATATCAATCATATAAGTGTGCCAGCTACCATCAGGGGCATAGTTATGTTTGTGTCCCATCAGACAAGCGAGGGTTCTGTAGGTTGTTTACGGCTCCCTAGCATTGACTAGAGTGTTACTACAGGGTGGAGCCCTCTGTTATCTCCTTTATTTATTTATTTTTTTAAACAAATTTTATTGTTTTCAAGTGTAACCAGGTTCTCGATACAAAAATATATCACTAGACATTCAATCTGCAAAATAAATCCAAATTAATTGAGAACCCGTACCACCTCCAGCACAACAGGTCTCAGGATTACCAGGCAATATCTCAACACTCAATAGGGAAACTGCATGGCTAGAAGCATTGTTACCTCGAACATAGAATCCCCGTTCGTGCCTAGGGTTCCCTGGTTGACATACTGCAGTCCTCTTACTAAAAACAACAGAATACCCACCACTACCTCTCCCCACTTCCCTGTCCCACGTGTGCCATTGGTGCGCCTGTTAACCACTGTCAGGGGGATGTTTTAATGTTTTACCCATCATGGAGTCACAAGGGGTCAACTGAAGCCCTACCATGATGTTGCTGCCCTGATCGGGAAATCATCCATGTGCCCTC
Organism: Calotriton arnoldi; assembly: GCA_963921515.1. Lineage (NCBI taxonomy): Eukaryota > Metazoa > Chordata > Amphibia > Caudata > Salamandridae > Calotriton > Calotriton arnoldi. The sequence goes on from CAWUFW010002581.1 coordinate 442,899, forward strand.
ATATTGGTGAATTCGACTTGCCTGCAGGACTATGAACAAACCCACAGGTCTAAAGTATTGCCCAGGAAATCAGGGTGTGTGTGGTGGCTCCTCAAGCGCGGGTATATCCAGGTGTTTCAGCTTTTCCAGTAAAGCCTCCCACGCCATGGCAGCTTCTAGGGCTCTCTGACACCTTTTAGCACCTCTCAGATGGACAGCTCCCTCATAATCTGACCAGCGCAGGACTTCCCTCTTCCAACCCTCTGTACTGTCCCCCCTTGGAGTCTTCCAGTTTCTGGCGATCTCCCTTTTTGCCAGGAGAAAAGCCAGGTCCTGGAAGTTACTAGTCACTTTAGTTTTGGCAGTGTGCAGGAACCAATGGAGGAGAAGGTGTCCCGGTGTGCAGTGGACCTCTCTATCTATCACCTTGGACAAAGTATTTATCACCAACTTCCAGTAGTTGCCTAGCGCTGGGCAAGCTCCAAAATATATGTAGAGACTCGGCTCCTGGTTCTACACAGTGGGGTATTTAGCCTCCACCGTCACCAAAATAAGCAATCATAAGTCATCCAGCGGTGTCAACCCCTCCTCCCAGAGCTGCTGATATAAACAGGTGACCGCCTTGTACGTGCTCGAGGAAAGTACTATATATTGACACCCTTCCGCTAGTGGCGGTTTCGACAGCCCCGACCCTCAGTGCTTCTGAATCGCTGCCGTGATCACTCTATGTAATAGTAAGTGACCATGCAGTAGATCGTATCGCTTTCTAAAGTCTTCAAATGGCAACAATGTTCCCTGCTCATACAAAACCCCCATCATGGTCGTGCCAGCTGGCACCCAGTCCCTTTACCCATGCCAGTTACCTCCATGTGGGAGTTTGAGCAGGAATTCCAGTGGTAACTCTGGGGCATAGGGCTGCTTAGTTTTCGACCTCCATAAGCTCCAAGTCCAGCACTCTAAATTTGGCACTATCTCTTGCAACCAAGGTTGGTAAGTGGGATAGACAACAAAGATTCGGCACACAGGAGCCCAAATTCTCTGTTCATCTGATACTTCCCGCCACCCACTGCGTCAGCCATTGTAGTTGTGCTGCCAGGTGATAACACTCAAAGCTGGGGAGGGACAGGCCGCCCTCTCCAGTGGGTCTCTGCATCATGGACAGTGCCACTCTTTACCTGTCTGACCCCCAGATAAATCCAGCTATCAGTGAGCGGAGGTCTCGGAATACACCTGCTGGGATCCTTACTGGTAGGACTACAAAAAAATAAAGCAGTCATGGCAACGCCATCATTTTCAATAGGACACCTCTACTGATCACAGACAAGGGAAGTGAAGTCCATAATTATATGCTCGCTCTCACTCCCCTGACAGCCTTCCCAATATTGCCCTCAAGGAGGTCAGTGGTGTTGTGATAAATGTGTACCCCCCGATGTGGTAGGCATCTAGACTCCCACACCACGTTCCATTCTATTACCGGTCTAACCCTACCGGAGACCGTTGGAAATAGGCAAGATTTTCTCCAGTTGATCAGAAAGCCAAAGACCCTTCCAAGATGCATAAGAAGCTCCTCTGCTCCTGCGAAGTCCTCCCTCACAGTACGGAGGAAAAGCAGAAGATCGTCGGCGTATAAAGTGATATGGTTATGTTCACCCTGAACCTCCAGGCCTCTGTAGGGATTCCTGATCTAGCTCGACAGGCCAGAGGTTCCATGGCCAGAGCGAACAGCAGGAGTGACAAAGGGCACCCCTGTCTGGTACCCCTCCGCACCCGATAGCTGTCCGAGATCGTGCTCCCTGTCTGCACTCTAGCCATTGAGTCCGTGTAGAGCAGGCTTGTCCAGGACATGAACCCACGTCCCAAGACCGAACCTCCTCATCACCCTATAAACATAGGGCCAATCCTGACTGTCGAAGGCCTTCTCAATGCCTACTGCAAATGTTGCGGCTTGTCCCTTGTCATACGAGCCGGCCTCCAGCACTCGCAAGAGTCTCCGGACATTAATGGCCGTGTAATGGCCAGGAATAAATCCTGCTTGGTTTCGATGAACAGGTGCTGCCATATGTGGTAGGAGACGCATAGTCAGGATTTACCTAAGGATCTTATAATCCAAATTGAGCACTGAGAGCGTTCTATAGGCTGTCTTATTAGAAGTTGGTTTGCAGGGTTTCAAAAGGGGCACAACCAGGGCCTCTCGCGTGGTTGCAGGAAGCCTATACTCTCTTTTTGCCGGGTTGTATAATTCCACCAATCGGGGGACTATCTCCTCTACGTACATCGAGTAGAACTCCACTGGCAATCCGTCCTTGCCTGGAGTCTTGTTCCTGGCCATAGATTTAATAGCTGCCCTGACCTCAGGAAGCTCAATCTCCCCTCCCAGGGAGTCCGCCACCGCATCCGACACAGTCAGCAAAACTACTGACTGCAGGAAGGTATTAATGTCCACATCTGTGCAGGTAACACAGCTCTGATACAAATCAGTATAATAATCATAGAATGCCTGATTAGTATCCTGTTGCAGATAGAGAGGGGCTCCAAAATTACTGAGCCTCTTTTGGCAGGATTGGGCAACCCCGCCAGGAGCGCCCCGGTGCGATCTCTTCCCGCATGTCTTCGGATCATATAATTCCTGTAATCAAAGCATCTCAGTCTTTCGCCCCATTCAGCCACTTTTTTTTTGGCATCTATTAGTGCCTCCTGTGTCTTCTGATGTTCGGGTCTACGCTGCTCAATGTTCTGCAATAGTTGTTCCACGGCCAAAGTCTACTGCAGTAGTGTCCCCTGGATACCTACAGCTTCAGAAATGCAAAACCGAAAAGATACAGAGTGACGGACCAATTGGATAGCACTTCACTATGATGTTGCAAATGAATTTTTGAGAATAGTGCACACTGCTCCAGCACCTGTCACCCTTTGGTGCCACTGAATAGAGATTATAATGTACATTGAACAAAAGGAGGTGCACCGAAGGAAGTAAATTTAGTCCATAGTGATATCTTCAAAAGATTTCTTTATTAAAAAAATTCATGCTTAATCATAAAAATAGCGCGATACAAAAGGGGATGATGGACGGAACGTTTGAGCCAATCAAACACTCACCCCCAGTCAACTGATCTGGGTTTAATCCATCATCATTCTTTAGCTCACTCCACCACCCCAGTTCAAGACATGGCCATATGCAAATCAGTCTGACCCTGTGCCTCATGGGAACAGTCCAGCCCGAACTGCCAAGCCATGTCTTCCCTGGACCGGAAACAAGCATCCTAGGACCGGTTTCTGGCATTCCAGCCGTCATCAGCCAGGCTTGCTTGAATCCAGTGGCTAAGTGAGCAAGGGACCCACGTCTGGGCATACCCCCGCCAACTTACGGCGAACACAGCGATACAAAAGGGGATGATGGACGGAACGTTTGAGCCAATCAAACACTCACCCCCAGTCAACTGATCTGGGTTTAATCCATCATCATTCTTTAGCTCACTCCACCACCCCAGTTCAGACATGGCCATATGCAAATCAGTCTGACCCTGTGCCTCATGGGAACAGTCCAGCCCGAACTGCCAAGCCATGTCTTCCCTGGACCGGAAACAAGCATCCTAGGACCGGTTTCTGGCATTCCAGCCGTCATCAGCCAGGCTTGCTTGAATCCAGTGGCAAAGTGAGCAAGGGACCCACGTCTGGGCATACCCCCGCCAACTTAGGGCGAACAAAGCGATACAAAAGGGGATGATGGACGGAACGTTTGAGCCAATCAAACACTCACCCCCAGTCAACTGATCTGGGTTTAATCCATCATCATTCTTTAGCTCACTCCACCACCCCAGTTCAGACATGGCCATATGCAAATCAGTCTGACCCTGTGCCTCATGGGAACAGTCCAGCCCGAACTGCCAAGCCATGTCTTCCCTGGACCGGAAACAAGCATCCTAGGACCGGTTTCTGGCATTCCAGCCGTCATCAGCCAGGCTTGCTTGAATCCAGTGGCAAAGTGAGCAAGGGACCCACGTCTGGGCATACCCCCGCCAACTTAGGGCGAACAAAGCGATACAAAAGGGGATGATGGACGGAACGTTTGAGCCAATCAAACACTCACCCCCAGTCAACTGATCTGGGTTTAATCCATCATCATTCTTTAGCTCACTCCACCACCCCAGTTCAGACATGGCCATATGCAAATCAGTCTGACCCTGTGCCTCATGGGAACAGTCCAGCCCGAACTGCCAAGCCATGTCTTCCCTGGACCGGAAACAAGCATCCTAGGACCGGTTTCTGGCATTCCAGCCGTCATCAGCCAGGCTTGCTTGAATCCAGTGGCAAAGTGAGCAAGGGACCCACGTCTGGGCATACCCCGCCAACTTAGGGCGAACAAAGCGATACAAAAGGGGATTATGGACGGAACGTTTGAGCCAATCAAACACTCACCCCCAGTCAACTGATCTGGGTTTAATCCATCATCATTCTTTAGCTCACTCCACCACCCCAGTTCAGACATGGCCATATGCAAATCAGTCTGACCCTGTGCCTCATGGGAACAGTCCAGCCCGAACTGCCAAGCCATGTCTTCCCTGGACCGGAAACAAGCATCCTAGGACCGGTTTCTGGCATTCCAGCCGTCATCAGCCAGGCTTGCTTGAATCCAGTGGCAAAGTGAGCAAGGGACCCACGTCTGGGCATACCCCCGCCAACTTAGGGCGAACAAAGCGATACAAAAGGGGATGATGGACTTTAGCTCACTCCACCACCCCAGTTCAGACATGGCCATATGCAAATCATTGGCGGGGGTATGCCCAGACGTGGGTCCCTTGCTCACTTTGCCACTTTCCGGTCCAGGGAAGACATGGCTTGGCAGTTCGGGCTGGACTGTTCCCATGAGGCACAGGGTCAGACTGATTTGCATATGGCCATGTCTGAACTGGGGTGGTGTAGTGAGCTAAAGAATGATGATGGATTAAACCCAGATCAGTTGACTGGGGGTGAGTGTTTGATTGGCTCAAGCGCTCCGTCCATCATCCCCTTTTGTATCGCTTGGTCGCCCTAAGTTGGCGGGGGTATGCCCAGACGTGGGTCCCTTGCTCACTTTGCCACTGGATTCAAGCAAGCCTGGCTGATGACGGCTGAAATGCCAGAAACCGGTCCTAGGATGCTTGTTTCCGGTCCAGGGAAGACATGGCTTGGCAGTTCGGGCTGGACTGTTCCCATGAGGCACAGGGTCAGACTGATTTGCATATGGCCATGTCTGAACTGGGGTGGTGTAGTGAGCTAAAGAATGATGATGGATTAAACCCAGATCAGTTGACTGGGGGTGAGTGTTTGATTGGCTCAAGCGCTCCGGTCCATCATCCCCTTTGTATCGCTTTGGTCGCCCTAAGTTGGCGGGGTATGCCCAGACGTGGGTCCCTTGCTCACTTTGCCACTGGATTCAAGCAAGCCTGGCTGATGACGGCTGAAATGCCAGAAACTGGTCCTAGGATGCTTGTTTCCGGTCCAGGGAAGACATGGCTTGGCAGTTCGGGCTGGACTGTTCCCATGAGGCACAGGGTCAGACTGATTTGCATATGGCCATGTCTGAACTGGGGTGGTGTAGTGAGCTAAAGAATGATGATGGATTAAACCCAGATCAGTTGACTGGGGGTGAGTGTTTGATTGGCTCAAGCGTTCCGTCCATCATCCCCTTTTGTATCGCTTTAATCATAAAAATAGCCAACGCGTTTCATTCCCAAAATGAAACTGAGGAACTTCATCAGGGCTTAATAATGTTGTGATCTAAAGCACCGTGACGGTATATCTTGCAATGTAATGTCGCCTTATCATAAAGGTAAGCTCCAAGTGCTACAGCTTGACACCTTGTTAAATGTCAGGATTCTCCTTCCATGGCGTCCTAGCTTCAGAAATGCATCTGCCCTTGATCACTGCCTTGAAAGCGTCCCATACTACTTGCGGGCTCAACGCCATGCGCTCATTCTCCACAAAATACTGCCCAACAGCCTTTCATATCATGGCCTGAAAAACAGGGTCCTCAAGGGATTCCGGTTTCAGTCTCCATGTGGGGATACATGGGCTGGTTCTCGCCCACCTCAAGCTCAACAACAGGGGATTGTGATCGGAGATGGTCCTGGCTAGATGCTCACTAAGTACAATGAGCTCGTGCAAATCAGGTGTCCAGAGGATAGTGTCCAAGCATGCATGTAAGTCATAGAAGTGTGAAAAGAAGGAGTAATCCCTTTCCCCTGGGTAAAGTGTCTGTGAGGAGTCTATGAGGCCCCATTGAGTCTACCATTCCTGGAAGGCCCTAGCTGATTTGACAACTGGGGAGTCCCTCAAGGGAGGGTGAGATCTGTCCAGTCCTATCTCCCCCATGCAGTATTAGTCTCCCCCCAATATTACTGATCCCACTAGGAGCGGTGAAATTGCCCTTCAGAGGGTTGCCAGAAATTAAACTTGATCTACGTTTGGCCCATATAGGCTCCCAAATTTGACATCACTGCTGTCCAGCATGATTAAACTACTACATAACGTCCCTCAGGGTCCACCAGGTGGCCAGTGTGCTGAAATGGTACTCCAGGTTTAACCCACCTCAATACCCCTCTAGCAAAGGCAGAGTAATCCGTGTAGTATGCTTGAGCATGCCATCTGTGCTGTAAAGCAGCCCCCTCTTTGGCCCTTAACTGTGTTTCCTGTAATAGGGCAATCTGCACCCCCCTCTGAGCAAGATAGTCATACACCTTGTGTATTTCAGACATGGAGTTCATCCCTCTGACATTCCACGTAGGAATTTATATTATGTGCCATATACGGTTTTGTAATACCAATCTCCACTCCCTAGGGGTCATTGACGTCTTACTCTCAGCTTTCCTCCACTGTACATCCATGTAAATTTCGGCCCACCAGGCACACCAATCCCACAACTGAACAGTAAAAAGACTGTAGAACCCCCAACACCCTCTCCCCAGGACAGGTAAAAGTGCGGAGCCCATCCAAACACGACACCAACTGCCGTCCATTCACGGGAGTACCCGCAGAGCTACAACAAGGGGTAAACTAGAGTGGCCAAAGGGTACGCAGAACCCGCCCCACTCCAGACCTCCCCCACTTTAGATATAATAAAGTCTCAACCAGCACCCCTTCTAGATTTGAGAAAGTACCGAATTGGGTGGGGGGGGCAGGAGGCTAATGAACATTTCAAACATCTTTCTCAAGTTCAGTCAGTCCACTATATAATTCCAAGCCCCCTTTCATATGATCTCATCCGCCATGCCAGGAGTTATCTTAGGCAGCTCAGAGTCTGTATCTTCTCCAAAGCTAATGTCCTTGGAACCCTCAGAATGTTGGTCTACCAGTTCGCTAAATGAGGAGAGCGGGCTCCCACCAGTATTGCTGATCGCCGTGACAACCCTTAGCACTTTGTGACATTCGTGCCTGGCTTCTGCTATCGATGGAGCTCCTTTTTTTATGTATCCTGCCTTTCGTCAACAAGGTGTAGCCTGTGGAGAGCCAACTCCCATTCCAAACCCAGTTCCATGCGTTCTGGGGGTTAGGAAAAACTGGACACCAGATGACGTGACCATCTGCAATCTGGAATAGCATGGCATAGGAAACGTTCAGCTGGGGAGCCGCCTCTTGACGTCAGTAAAGGTGGAGCGCTGTTTCTGGACTTCGCTGGTGAAATCTGGGAATATCATTATCTTATTGTTATCGATTTATAGGCCCCCCGCAGGTGGGCCTGCGGCAACATATGGTCCCGATCACTATAGTGGAGGAGCCTAGCCACTATTGGCTTGGCGGCGCCCCTGGTCTAGGAGGGCGGACCGGCACCCTGTGCATCCTCTCTAAGGCATAAAATGTGGAAAGACCCTTCGGTGCCCCTTCTTTATGTAGCCGATCTTCCAGGTAGGTCAGCATGTTGGTGCCCTCCTCTCGCTCGGGAACTCCAATGACCCATATGTTGTTCCTGCGGGACCTGTTTTCGCTGTCCTCTGCGTGCAATTCCAGGGTCTTAACCCTATTTTCCATAAGAGACAGCGATTTTTGCAGTGAGGTGATCTCTGGAGATATACTCGTCAGTGTCCGCTCGGTGGAGGTGACCCTCTCAGGTAGATGTTGGTGGTTGTCTTTTAGGAGGTTGAGGTCAGTGCCTATAGCATCAATCTTTGCCTCAAGCACCTCTCGAGATGCAGTAATAGCCTGCATGATATCACTGAGCATTGGTTTATCTTGTGGATCCCCCTGATGGGGCAATCTGAGCTCTTCCTCTTCATCCGTTTGAGCTGATAATAATAGTGGGTCAGTGCTCCCCAATCTGCGTTTCCTGGATGTTTTCCCCATGTCTGCTAGGAGCCTGCACCCCTTTAGGCCGCCAATCCTTACTGCCTCGCCCACGTCGTTAGGACAAGCAGCTCTCCCCTGGGGCAGGGCCGATCACCGAAGTGCACACAGTGGGCCCTTGGCTCCTTCCGACACAGTTCTGCTCCTCTTCAATGCTTCTCACCCCCAGATCACAGCCCTACAGGGCGTAGTGTAGTTTCGGTGCCTGAGGATTGCGGCAGGCCTCACCTCAAAAGAATCTTACTGTCCCTCTAAAGCTTCTCGCCACTAACAGATAGCAATCAGCTGCCAGGGCCCCTGAATATGGCGTCCCCCAATGTGTGTTGCGGACCTACGCTCCTCTTCTGGTGGGGGTAAGTACTCACAGTTGCCCTGCTGTCCAGGGGGAGGGGCATCTCAGTGGTCAACCTCCGGCAGTGTTACCCTTTCTGTGGCCCCCACTCACATAAATCATGCTCCCCTTTCCACTGCAGCCGGGACGGGAAGTCACCAGGGACCGTGCAGTTTCAGCAGCAGTCAGATGGGGGCCCCAAGAGAAGCCCGCAGCCCACCTAGATCTTCTCCCCACTCCCCTATGGCCTTGCAGAGTTCAGTCCACCAGCTCCTCACTCACCTTCAGCCTCATGACCAGGGGTACCAGCGACGATCTCCTCGGGGGGGCACCCGGCAACTCTTCCATATAAAGTACCCCTCACACTCCAGGGCAGCCAAGTGGGGGTCTCTATTGAATGGCTCCCAGCAGCCACCACAGAGAGCATGCCTCCAGGTGTCTGGCAGCCCTCCTGTGGCATCCTCTCAATGGGCTGTGCAGCTCTCCTTCCGGGCCCAGCCGCTCATGCTTAAGTCCCGAATGAGCCCTCACCAGGTCAGCAGTAATGGTAGTTCTGCCTAGCAAGAGAGTCTGGTCGGGGGTGCCTCCTAGCTACAAGAAGTCCTCGGGCTCTGCTCTCCCTCGGCCACCACCAGAGAGCCACATCTCCTAGATCACCCAACAAGTGTTGAGGGGCTTGCCCTGGGGATCCTCACCTGGTCCATTGCCAGTCTCAGGGTTGTCGGTCAGTGCATTCTCTGTCCTATCCTCTACTCAGGTGGACTCCATCTTGGGTAGTGCAGCACTTGGTCCATCATCCCCACTTTCACCACAGGGCCCTCATTCCTCTCCTCTCTGGCAATCCAGGATTCTGTCTGCTTGCATCTCGGCCCTGCAGCTCCGGCTACCACAGTGAGGTGGCAGTTCTTCTGCAGCTCCCGCTGCTCTGAGGAGCCATCGACTCGGGAGCTATCAGTGGGACCCCAGCAACCTCCACAAAGGTCTCACCTCCAGGGATCCGTTGTTCCTCAAGCAGCAGCTATCCACCGGGTAGGTCAGTCCTCTGCCGCCCTCTGGCAACTCAGGGGGGTACTACTTTGTCATTGGGTTGCACCTCTCAATCCAGCATCTGCGGCCAGATCGCCGCACCCAGGAGCGTGGCTGGCCAGTACTACAGCTCCCTGCCTGCCCAACCGGAACACAACTTCTCCCAGTCTTATTGACCCAGGTCCGTCAGCCTGTTCAAGAGGTCCTCTGCAGGTCTATGTGCAGCCCAGGAGCCTCTAGTCGCCTGACTCCTGGGCCTGTTCCGAGTCCGGGTTGCTCAGAGGGCTGCTATTTTGGGTGCCCCAGCGTGAAGTACATCTTTCTTCGCCTCACATTGCCGAGGGTCCAGCAGCATGTCACCACTGTCTGCTACAGGGGTTATTGATGCCCCCCAGCCCCTCCATTCCTTTTGTGGGGGCACTGGGTGTCAGGATGTCAATAGGTGGAGGATTGACAGGCGGGAGCTCCGTGCAGTGCATCCTACTCGATTGGCATCTAGCCACACCCCCAAGCCCCTGTTATGTCCTTGATGAAAAGGAAACCCCCTACTAAGGGTTCCATAAGACATTCTACAAGGTCAGATAATGCTATTTGCTGCATGCATTCTTTGGAATGATGCATTGAATGAGTGAATTATGGGCATGGACACCAATTTCAATATAGCCCTGATAAAGGCCGCTGATCCATATGGCCACAAGAGATGGATGAAACATGTAGGCAAGTTATGAGTGGAGAGAAGGCACGTTATGTACCATCAATAATCCTCACATTATCTTTTTAACCATATATAGGGTACTCTATTAATAAAATGGTAATTCCATAGGAGTATACCTCGAGACATTTTTATTATCTGAATCCCTGCGAATATCCAGTCAAACCTTATCTGAACTCCTAGATTGTGGCTGAGTCCACCAAGGCAGTATCCTTCTAGCTTGGTGTGGACAGGTCACGGATAATGAAGCATGGCACAAAAAGTGGATGAGATGACATATCCATATCCTTTTGATTTAGGGCTCTATTTAAATGTCCGTCTAAAAATCCAAGCAACATTTTGTGTGATAAATTAAACTGCATTAGTGCCACATATGCTGAGCTAGCATAACTTTCAATGCATAACTTTCAAAACTGTACAGAAAATACTTTGAGCTGACATCTTGTGTGCCTTTTGTGCGCAGGGAATACCCTGCATACAATTTTCATGCAGACAAGCACCCACATGAACTATATCTGAAACAAGCAATCCTTGCTGTAATTACCTGCATTATGAATGGACAAGCTATGCAGTTTCGCCCACTCCAAGTAGAAACAACTTTTGCTCACATAAAATTTGAAAATGTGATGATCTCATTTGACATTTATTAGACGTTTTCCCTGGTACATTTCTGTATCATAAAGTTGCAGGTGCATCTCTGTAGTTAAGGTTGCCACATCACTGTATAGGAAATGCCATTTTTGTACACTTAATAGCGTTGCAGCCCCTTGACCGATCTTCACCAAAACTTGAAAGAAATTGAAGCTCTCAAACACAGTTCAAGTCAAGCTTTCTCATGTAAAACCAGTCGTAGGAGTTAAAGCTGATTTAGCATGTCCTGGTTTGGGTACAAGGTGAAGGCAGGATCTTAACTGAATCCCATGCTGTTTTAGCTTTTTTGGGGAAGCCATTGTTAACATATGACTGAAACTTAACTCTCCTTCAAAGTCAGTTTTTTTGCGGGGAGAATAAAGATTGTATAGTTGACATCGGTGTGCGAACAGAAATGCTTTTCGGTTGCGGTTTTCATTGATAAGCATTGATCTGAGACCGTGTCAATATCATGTATATTTCTGATGGTGACGGCTGTGCTTTTGGAAAAACTGAAAAATATAAACACATACTTTGCGTTTTTGCCCGAGCACCAAAGAGTTAAATAGGTTTAGCACAGTATAAGGTCTGAATAGTGACACATTTTTTTGAAGCCACCCAAAGAACGATTTTCAAGCTTTTGCTAAAAACCCTTTTAATGATCCCTTAGAGCAAATCCCAGTTCAGTGTGCGACATGATACAATGGGGTTTCAGTGCAAAATCCATGGTTGCCAGTTCCTTGAATGGCTTCTTCACAGGTACCAACATTAGTTATATGCCCACCTATTCTAAGCTTTGTTTTTCTGCTTAAAGTTGTCAGTAGCCAACACTGCACATTGTGCGCTCTGTATCTGATATTCCAAGGCACTGCTATCGCAGCCAGATGTTAACACAATGGCAGTCATTTCTAAATGTTAAAGGCACGAATTTGAACGTCCCTGAAAAAGTTAACATTAAAATGCACAAAAGATACTGTTATCATCCATGAAGGATAATAAAAGAAGTTCTATTATAATCTATAATGTAGAGTAATAGAAGTAATTTACAATAGTTCATCTTCCACGATAATTAGTAATCGAGCCACATCATTTTATAGCTTTCATTCTACAGCAATACTTCGACACTCAGGGGCTTATTTATGAACTTGTCACACAGTGTAGCACAGTAAGTCACCTTGCTGCGCTACACTGTGTGACAGGAAAAGCACCGTATTTAAGACAATACGGCACATTCCTGCCATTTTCCCTCTGTTGGCTCCCTTTTGGCACCATGGTGCAAGAGTGCCTTCGTTGTAAGCAGGATTGTTTTTGAGCAGGAAGGACACATTCCTTCACAAAAACAAGCCTGAGATGCATATTCCTTCTTCTATGTGAGCTGCAGAAGGCGGCACACATAGAAAGAGGAAGTATCAAGGAGAAATAATGATATTTCTCCTTGTTACGCCTCACCGGAGAAGGTGTATCTTTTTGGCGCATTCGCAGGTTTACTAGTTCTGGTAAATCAGGGACTGCGTCAAAAACCATGGAAGTTGCATGGGGACACCCATGAAATGCCCATGGAATACCTTCCCAGGGCAGAGTAAGGCAATGAAGTGATTTGTGCTATGTTGCCTTACTCCAGTATTATGGAGCCACTCAGGGCCACACAAAGTGGCCTTGAGCGGCTTCATAAATCACATGGAAGGTTTGCGTCACTCTTGCACCACATTGTGTGGTGCATCAGTGACACAAACCAGCTCATGAATAGGCATCTGAATGTTTTTTTTGCTTTGGTTGAATACTTCCTTAGGCTGAGTGTTTATCACATTGTGTGTAACAAATGCTAAATTAAATGAAATAACATATTTCCGTTTCTTCATCAAATCACTACATTTTGTCACTGTAGTTAAAACTCAGGCCCAACATAAATCATGAATTATTTTATTATCCATTACAAAAAGGGGGGGTTTGAGGAGATTTAGAGACCTGCAGGGGTTGACTCCACTTTCTATAGATATACCACAATTAAGAAACCCTTGGGTCTGAGAAACAAGCAACGGTTACCAGTGGTGGCTGGCATCAGGGCAGAGTGGCAGGTGGGGGAGGGGGGGCAATGACGATGATAAAAATATCAAGAAAACCACTTACCTTGCGCTGGTCACATTGCCGACTCGGTGCTTCTTCTGTTGCACTGCACAGGCTCCCAGCCTCCTCTGCAGTCAATCCTGATGCTGCTCTTATGCATGAGGGATTGGGAGCCTGTGCCTGCAAGTCTCCAACCCAGCAATGCAGCTGGGTTGGAGACATTCAGTGCGTCCAGAGACAGCCGGCCAAACCGACATGCGAACTGACAGCAGTGCAGAAACACTCCCCCTCCAGCCTGTCATCGTCTGGCTCTGCCCCCAAGACTTGTTTTAAAAATAAAATGATAATAAACCTGTATTTTTATCATTTTGTTTTTCAAGTTTTGCGGCAGCTGGCAGAGGGGTGATGCTCCCGCTGCTGACTGTTACAAACAGGGACTTTGCAAGAAATGGGGGGTTCCCTTTAAAAGGACGAATTCCCTCACCCACCAGAGGTGGCATGCATCATCTTTGGGAATCTCTTTGTACCACAATGCCTAGTTATGGCACACGCTACAACCCCCTCACTGTGAGGGAGGAGCTCAGGGATATTTTTCTCACTTTAACCCAGAGTGACTCCAAGGGCTTGCTGGCTTTCCTCCTGTTTTCTGAAGTCTCAGGGACACGAAATACTTCCTGCAATCCTGCTGGTGTTGCTGGGCTCTGCCATCTGGGAGTTCTACCCTTGCCTGATGTGCTCCCCCAGTCGTGGGCCTCATACGTGGGTTCTGCAGCTGTTCTGCTACAAAACCGATGTATTGTCACCACTGTGCCAGTTGGAACCCAAGTATCGCCCTTTGGCGCCAAAGCAGAGGCTAATCGACGACAGAGGTCCTACAGTCTGTGCGGCCCGATGACAATGCTCTGCGCGGCTCAACGACGATGCATTGCGTGTATCTCAATGGAGCTCGATGACAGTGCAGAGATGTGACTGCATGAAAAAGATTGACACATTGCGTCCTCAGCGTCTACGCTTTGCTCCATCCAAGGTACTTTTTCAGTGGGACCTGCGAGAGTCTCTTAGTCAGCCTGCTCTCCAGAATCACCTTGATCCCTTGCGACCTCAAATAATCTTTTAGCGCTATTGACTTCTAAGCACTGTTTTTGCATTTATTCTTTGAAAATTCATATCTCGAAGTCTACTGATCGGAATTTTGCCATTTTGGTCTTGTTTTAATCAGATAATTATTTTCCAGTGTTACAAACCTGTGTGGAGTCTTTTGTGGTGTTCTCATTGTGTTAATGTGTGTGTGTGTTGCACAAATACTTTACACATTGCCTCTTAAATTAAGCCTGCCTGCTCTGTGCCAGGCTACCAGAAGGTGAGCACAGGTTAATTTAAAGTGTGTATCTAGATTACCCTGACTAGGATTTTGGTCCCTGCTTGAACAGGGTGCAAACCTCTGTCAACTAGAGACCCAATTTCTAACACTCTACCTTTTGGAAAGAGGAAAAGGAAAAGTAATTACCAAACTTTATAGAGGATACTCATAATTAATACAACTGAATGCTGACTCAATGTAGAAGATACTACTCAAATTTGTTATATATTTCTATGATCTTCTGATATAACCAATTACTCTCTATCTCAGTAATATGCAGATTAATACCTAGACACAAGCAAGACAACTATCTCTTTGGTTTACTTTCACACCTCATGGATCTTGAAAATATGTTATATTGAGTTTTTCACTACACATATTACTTTTGATGTTAGTTACATGTTAAATTATTCATTTAAGAAATTAGGAGTTTTGCGTAGAACCATAGTACACCCAAAGTTAGGTCAGAGTGCATAGTACGACAAGTGAGCATATTTTAGAATTAGCACATTGTCATTCAGATTTTCCATTAGGTTGGCAAAATAATCCAGAGTCACTATAGATGTGAGATCTGTGTCTTGGAAGGTGTTTGATGTTGCAACTGCTTAAATTGGAGTCATTGTGGCCAAAAATTAAGATCTAGAAGCGCAATCCCGGTGAATAGTCTCCGAATCACGGACGTCCCGGAATCCACAAACATTGCTAAAATGGAAAATTATATCAAAACAATGCTCCGTCACCTCTTTGGAGAAAGATAATCCACTGTATTCATTGTGGAACGTGCACACCACTCACTAGGATCTCCCCCCCTCCCGGTGCGCAGGATTGCCCCATAACTGCACGCCTGCTAAACTATCGGGATTGTGATGTGGTCCTGTGCTTGGTGCGGGCTCGTGGTTCCATCCAGTTTTGAGGCAACAATTTATCTTTCTATCTGGACTTTACAATGGCAGCCCGTCATGAGGTTCTACCAGCCAAATGCCTACTTCAGAAAGCTGAGATTTCCTATGCCATGATTTACCCGTCCAAGTTAAGAGTGTCTTTGGAGGGCAAGCAACACTTTTTTCAAGATGCCAAAATGAGCTTAAAATTTGCTAAATACGTTATTAAGGAAAGGGTCTCTCCCTGTTCTTTGCCGCTTACAGCAGATTAAAAATGCTGAGTGACAATGACTGATCCCGACTCTGCTTACAGTTAACTGGCAAGACCTTCCTGAAATTGGTGCTGCTCTTCATGATGTTGGCCTGACCCGGGCCATCTCTGCTATGAAGTAGGCTGCCGCACCTGAGGCACCCTCATGTTTGTCATGCATTGTGTTCCCTACTGGGCTCCACAATTTGTTTCTTTGCAACTTGAAGCCGCTAATATCGCTGTTTTGGCCACCTGACATTCTTGGTGGGGGTGGTTCTCCCAGATAACCTCTGCCATCAAGGATGATTTCTACTGACCTGTCTAAGTTGTGGGTTTATTTTTTTCAGTTTCCTTTTTGTTTCTGATATTTCTTCTCTTATTACTTCTTTTGTTTTCCTTTTTTTAATGTGCAGTGGGCTGTTTAATAATGTTCTTACTGTATAATAACAAGATGTTGTAAGCACAGTTCTATTTGATGATAGTGACTATTTAGACCATTGTACTGGTTGTAAATAGGCCTGGGCGGAAAACTACACTACGCTCGCGGAGTTTGTGCTACTACGCGCTACGCGAATTGCACGTAGCACAGTGCAAAAACGCGTAGCGGGCATTTTTTGCTTGCTCGCGGTCCTCAACGTCAAGTTGGCGACCGCGAGCAAGCAAAATCAACATCCCAGCGAGACTTTTTCCTCGTTCGCGATCAGCAACATCAAGTTGCCGATCGCGAGCGAGAAAATAAACCTCCCGGCGAGATTTTCAACGCGGGAGGTCAGGTTTCTCATTGCGAGTGGTCGCACATGCTCGCGACCGCTCGCAATGAGAAACGACCAGTCCGCGTTGAGAAAGCTGCCGCTCGAGTACAAATTTACTCAAGCGGCAGAAAACGACCGCTTGCACTGTGCAAGATGCTGTTTGCAATGATTACACAGTGCGGACAAGCATCCGGCACTGTGCAATCAGTGCGAACAGCATTTCCCTACCGCACTACACAGTTCGCGTAGCTATGCGTAGCGTGCGTAGTGCGAAGTACACTTCGCGTAGCTACGCGTAGCGCTACTACGCGAACTACGCCCAGGGTTAGTTGTAAACTTAATAAGCAGAATTAAGAAAATAAAAATCTAAAAAACTTGGCTTTCATTGTTCCGTCACATAAATGCACAGCAAGACTGTTGGACTTGGCCCTTTTTGCAGAGTCATCCCTGAACGTTTTGCCTTCCTCCTAGCCTTTTTTCTGACATGGTGTTGGTGGTTTTAGGACTCTGGGCACTTTAGCACTGCTGTCCAGTGTAAAGTGCGTGTGCTCTATGTGGTAAACATGGTAAGAGTGGTCTACACCTGTTTGGCATATTTAATTTACCTGTCAGTCCCTTGTAAAGTGGTATCTCAGATACCCGGGGCCGGTAAATTAAATGCTACTGTTGGGCTTGCAGCGCTGATTGCGCCACCCACCAAAGTAACCTTTCAAACCTGTCTCAGGCCTCTGCCATTACAGGGCCTGTGCGCGCAGTTACTGCCGCTGTGAAGTGGCACCTAAAGTGTGTGCCATGTCTGTGACCCCCCTTTTACTGCATGTCAGCCACCCCTAAGGTAGGCCCTAGCTAGCCCTATGGGCAGGGTGAATTGTAGGTAAAAGGTAGGACATGTACCTTAAGTGTGTGACATGTCCTGGTAGTGACAAACAGCCATTTTGGTTTCTCACTGCTGTGAGGCTGCCCTCTCATAGGAATGCATTGGGAATTCCCTGATAAGTGTTTCAGTGGTAATTTCTGATATGAGAGGAGCAGCGTGGTCAAGTTTGGTATGTTTGGAATAGTAATAATAAATGCTACGCAATGGTGTGCGCAGATTTATTATCACTATTTTAGAAATGCCACTTTTAGAAGTTGGCATTTCTGTGTGCTATGTGTCTGCCTGCCTGATGTGGATTGCATGTCTGGCTTTGGAGTGACAGGGGCTGGTGAGGTGTGTGTGGCTCCAGGGAGGGCAGGGTGAGTCAGCGCTAGGCTGAATTGGAGATCTGCATTTGGAGTAGTGGGAGTAGTAGTCCCCTGACCCTGAATAGGTCTGTGCCTGCCTAGGTGAATGCTGGCTCTGCCCCGCTGTGGTGTGTCTGATGACCGAGCCCCCACCTGACAAAGGGGAAGAGGAGCCCTGTAAACAGAGTGCTCCAAAACCCCCCTGAACCAGTTCAGACTGGTTCCCCCAAGCCCTGTGCCAAGGGCAGACAAAGGAAAAGGTTGTATAAATATTGGGGCTGTGACCCCATGTTGGTCGTGCTTTTTGTGCTTCCTGGTGACTTGTTGCTGCTGGGCCCCAGGAGGAACCACCACGAGGGACTGCCTCCCTGCTGGAGGGCCCTGTGAGCTGGCCTGCCTGGGCCCAGCCTTTTCCCCTTGACCTCTGGGGTCCCAGCGCCTCGTGAGCGCTGCACCTTTAATTTTATGCTCCAGGATGAGGGAAGCGTTTTATTTTAATTTGCAGCACTGGGCTGAGACGAATTTGGAGGGAATCCCGACGTGGGGATTCCCCCGCATTGAGGCCTGGGAAGCGGGAGCCCACCCCCCTGTTTTGTGCTTTGGAAAGCGGGAGCCTACCCCGCTGTGGATGCCTCCGTTTTAGCGGGAGCCCACCCCGCATTTGTGTGCTCGTAGTAGCGGGAGCCTACCCCGCATTGTGTGCTCCTAGTCACGGGAGCCCAACCCGCATTTGCCGAGAAACGAAGAGCCGCCCGCACCGCCGCCTCAAGAAATCAGGAAGTCAGGCAAGGCTGCCTGACACTGGGTGGAGCTTACGGCCCGGGAGAGGAAGTTCCCGTGTGGCCGACCGTGTCTGCAGGAGAGCGGGCCCCCGTGTGCTAGTGGGAGCCCCACGGGTTGTCAAGAGGAGGACGGTGCCTTGTCTCCAGCCCAGGAAGGACCAGAGAAATGAGGAGAGGCCCCCGGGAGCAGGGACCCGCCGAGGCACAAGGTCGGTGCCTTCCTGCCACGTTGGAAGACTGGAAGGGTCCTGCGATGCCCAGGTGAGTGGGGGCCGAAGTGGTTGAGCGTTGTTGGTGCAGATCGAGTGCACTAGGAGAAGCCCAGTAAAGGAGGCTCTCGAGGCACTGTTAGTGCCAGTGCTTTGCCTTCCCAGCAGCACCGCAGGAGCGCGGGCAGCTGCAACCAGTTGGGCATTTGATTTCTAGAGTCCCAGTGGGGGCTCAGGAGGCACCGTGGTGCCAGGTCTAATTTCTCCAGCTGCACCGTGGGGGCAAGTTTGTGTTTCAGAGTCCCGGAGTGGGGCTCACCAGTCCCAGTTGGTGCCAGTGCTCCTTTTACCTCAGCTGCACCGCGAGAGCGCGGGCAGCTGCACCGACGGGGGCATATTGTTTTCATGCTAAGAAAGGGGTGAGAAGCACCCCACGCCCCCAGTGCATTGCGCACAGAGTTTAGCTGCATTGGCAGCCAGAGAGCTACTTGAGAGGCCCTACAATTCCGCCCTGACATTCTGGACAGAGGGCATTTGAGCCCCAGTGAAAGGCCAGTTGGCCTGGGGTCAGCTTTATGGTGTAGATAGGGCGCAAGGCCCTAGGGTGATGTATGCACCTAGCTAGTGTTACTGTGGTGCCCTGCCAAATGTGTGCATAATGTGTTTATGCTGATGGTTGCCAAATGTGATTTATGTCCATTGTATTTATGCATAATGTGTTTACGCTTATGATGGTTATGCATAATGTGTCTTATGCCTAATGTGATGCAGACATAATGTGTTTATGTTGCAGGTGACGATGCTAAGTACAGTATTGTAACAGTAGTTACTGGTTGTGGCCCGATTGGCCCTGTCATGTGTATATAATCCCCTGTAAACATTGCCTAGTGTCAGTTGGCACAATGTATATGTGTGATTATGATTCTAATGTGTTTTGGATAATACAAAGGCTATCTTTTATATAACCTTGTGTGGAGTTTCTTTTGTGGTGTGCCTAGTGTGTTGCTGCTATGTGTGTGTGTTGCGCAAACGCTTTACACATTGCCTCTGGGATAAGCCTGACTACTCGTGCCAAGCTCCCAAGGGGGTGAGCAGGGGTTATCTTCAGCGTGTAACTCCCTTGCCCTGACTACAGTGGTGGTTTCTGACTGGCTTGGGCGCAAGCCCTAACCAACCAGAAATCCCATTTCTAAATCGGTTGCCAGCGGTGAGGATAGGACTTGCGTTTGCGCAGTACCACAGCGACAACTGGTTGCACTACAAACTCTGCATTTAGAGAATCACATGTTTGGGGATTTTTTTTCCTGAGTTTTTCTTCTCCTTAAAAGTGTCATTTCTGAATTGAGTATTCCTGCTTCAGCTCTTGCACCTAGGTCTCCCGTGTTGCACTTGTGTCTTAGTGCCTTGCCAAAAATGGAGTCTACCTTTAATGTAAGGGAGTTGCTCAAATACAGTATGTTGGAGTTGAAGGGGTTCTGTGAGGAGAGAGACAAAGCAGTGGATGGGTGGGACACCCAACTAGAACTCCAGGAAACCCTACTCCGGTGGCAACAGAACATATGGGCATTGAGGGACCAGGAGAGAGAGGGTTCCCAGTCCACATACCAAGAGGGTAGTGGGTCTGAGGGTAACCCTGAAGAGTCTGAAGAGGAAGGAGAAAATGACAGGTCAGGGACGCCAGTAGAGAGTGAGGACCCCATAGATAGGGAGTCCCTTGCTGGGTCCAGTGCCGGGGGCAGCGCCCCATCCCTTTCCCTGTCCCCAGAGGAGTGGGTGGATAGGAGGGAAGAAAGGGAGCATCAGCTGGCTTTAGAGAAGCTCCAGAAGGAGAGCCATGATAACATAGAGGCTCAGAAATTGGAGTTGGGAATAGGAAGTTAGCCTTAGAGGAGAATAAGGCATTATTGGCTCAGGAGTTGAGTCTCAAGGCTTTGGTCCTTGAAGAGAAAAAGCTAGAGACTGAGAGGGTCTTAGCACAGGAGAGGATGGCGGAGGCAGAGAGGGCCTTCGCCAGGGAGAAACTAGCTCTGGAGGAAAGATTGACCCCTGAGAGTAGTTTTAGTTGTCTGGATTCACCAGTGAGGGTGGGGTCCAGTGGTGGCAGCAATATGGAGTCCAGTGCAGGAAGTCCCACTCCCAGATCCCAGAGTATGGTGCCTGGTTCCCAGGAAGAGGGGTACAGGTTGAGGTTCAGGGGCAGTAGAAAACTGTCTCACCAGTCTTGGGGGGAGTTTGTGAATGAATGTTGTGATGCACTGGAAGGTTGTTGGGTGATGGGTAGCACGGTAAATGATTTTGAAGGTTTATTCAATCTGGTTGTCAGAGAGCACATGTTCAGTAATTGCTTTCCGGGGTTACGCCAACACTTGTGATAGTGTGAGTTCTCTGATCCCAGGGAACTTGCACGGGAGGCAGACCTCTGGGTGGTTGCCAGAGGTTCTGAAGAGGCATTGGGGAGTGACCCTAAGAGGAGTGGCTCAGGTATCTTCCAGCCCAGAGTGGTGGGAGAGGTTCAGAGTAGCCCAGCTAGGTCCCGTTGTAGTGGGAGGGGTGTATGGCCTCACGTCCTGTCTTCGAGGAGAAGGAGTGAGACTGGGATGCGTCCCGATGTGCCCCAACCTCAGTCTGAGGGCCTGGATGGTTCCTTAAGGGAACACCAGGTAGGGAGCCTAAGCTAGTACTAGTAGTCCATTTGAGGGGGGATCTCCTAGTGTCAGGAGAACGTGGAGTGTCTGTAAGCAGGCCTCCGTCAGTTCTGGTGTCTGGCAGTGCCACTCCTAAGTGGAGGGTGCAGAAGTCCAGATTGAGGGGTGAGAGGGGGAGAGAGTCCCCAGTGGAAGAACCAGTGGGTCAGGGGCCAGCCAGAAGGGCTGAGTCTCCTAGGAGTGACCATGGTGACACCACTTCTGTCCTGGGGGATCTTCACGCACTGTCAGATGGACAGGGGTCGGGAGATCTGCACCAGGCAGACTGTCACACAACACATGAGTTATGTGTTACCATCAGGGGGGCATGCATGCTCCCAAGGAAGTCCGGTGCGCTGGGCAGGTGCTCAGCCGCAGGGTTTAGTCCCTGGGTTGGGAGACCAGGTTCAGGTTCTGCCTGACCTGGAGGGGAGGACAACTGTAAGCAGTGTCCTGACCAATTTAGTTTCTAGGGGTACCACTCCAGGTGGGAGGGTGGAGAACTCTGGAAGGGAGTGCAGAGGGAGGGAGTCCTCGCCTCTGACCCCGGTTCAACCTGAGGGTTTAGACCCTAGGTTGGCAGATCAGTTGCAGGGTCAAGGCCCTGAACTGGTGGAAGAATTGTGTAGTAGGTCTGGTTCCGGCGTCCTGACAGTTTTTGGTTCTGGGGGTGCTTCTCCTAGGAGAGTACGGAACCCCAGAAGGAGAGGTAGGGGGAGGAAAACCTTGGCCGTGACCTCTGGTCAGCCTGAGGGTACGGACCCTAGGTTGGAGGATCAGTGGCAGTTTAAAACTACACTGATGAAAGGAAGAGTGGAGAATGGTTACTATGTGCCAGGGGTTACTGCCCCCCGCTCTGTGGAATGGCAAGGACCAAAGACATCTGGATGGCCTAGGGCCTGGTCCTGGCCGTGGACAGCTAGGGAGTACCAGTGGGGTAGCCTAGTTGGCCATGGGAGCTTTGACAGAGGGAACCACATGGGTTCAGAATGGCATAGAACTGGAGTGTGCCCCTGCAGTTGCGGGACCGCGTCCGTGTTCTATCGCCCAAAGCAGGGAAGCCCATCAAGGTGGTGATTGGTCTACCCTGCGTTTTGGCTAGAATGGGGTTGTGTTGGACTTGGCCCTTTTTGCAGGGTCATCCCTGAACTTTTTGCCTTCCTCCTAGCATTTTTTCTGAAGTGGTGTTGGTGGTTCTAGGACTCTGGGCACTTTAGCACTGCTGTCCAGTGTAAAGTGCGTGTGCTCTCTGTGGTAAATATGGTAAGATTGGTCTACACCTGTTTGGCATATTTAATTTACCTGTCAGTCCCTTGTAAAATGGTATCTCAGATACCCGGGGCCGGTAAATTAAATGCTACTGGTGGGCTTGCAGCGCTGATTGCGCCACCCACCAAAGTAGCCTTTCAAACCTGTCTCAGGCCTCTGCCATTGCAGGGCCTGTGCTTGCAGTGTTACTGCTGCTGTGACGTGGCACCTAAAGTGTGTGCCATGTCTGTGACCCCCCCTTTTACTGCATGTCAGCCACCCCTAAGGTAGGCCCTAGCTAGCCCTATGGGCAGGGTGCATTGTAGGTAAAAGGTAGGACATGTACCTTAAGTGTGTGACATGTCCTGGTAGTGACAAACAGCCATTTTGGTTTCTCACTGCTGTGAGGCTGCCCTCTCAAAGGAATGCATTGGGGATTCCCTGATAAGTGTTTCAGTGGTAATTCCTGATATGAGAGGAGCAGCGTGGTCAAGTTTGGTATGTTTGGAATAGTAATAATAAGTGCTACGCAATGGTGTGCACAGATTTATTATCACTATTTTAGAAATGCCACTTTTAGAAGTTGGCATTTCTGTGTGCTATGTGTCTGTCTGCCTGGTGTGGACTGCATGTCTGGCTTTGGAGTGACAGGGGCTGGTGAGGTGTGTGTGGCTCCAGGGAGGGCAGGGTGAGGCAGCGCTAGGCTGAATGGGAGATCTGCATTTGGAGTAGTGAGAGGAGTAGTCCCCTGACCCTGAATAGGTCTGTGCCTGCCTAGGTGAATGCTGGCTCCGCCGCCCTGTGGTGTGTCTGATGACCGAGCCCCCACCTGACAAAGGGGAAGAGGAGCCCTGTAAACAGAGTGCGCCAAACCCCCCCAGAACCAGTTAAGGCTGGTTCCCCCAAGCCCTGTGCCAAGGGCAGACAAAGGAAAAGGTTGTATAAATATTGGAGCTGTGACCCCATGTTGGTCGTACTTTTCGTGCTTCCTGGTGATTTGTTGCTGCTGGGTCCCAGGAGGAACTGTCACGAGGGACTGCCTCCCTGCTGGAGGGCCCTGGGAGCTGGCCTTCCTGGGCCCAGCCTTTTCCCCTTGACCTTTGGAGTCCCAGCGCCTCGTGAGCGCTACACCTTTAATTTTATACTCCAGGACGAGGGGAGCGTTTTATTTTAATTTGCAGCGCTGGGCTGCGACAAATTTTGAGGGAATCCCGACGTGGGGATTCCCCCGCATTGAGGCCTGGGAAGCGGGAGCCCACCCCGCTGTTTTGTGCTTTGGAAAGCGGGAGCCTACCCCGTGTGGATACCTCCGTTTTAGCGGGAGCCCACCCCGCATGCTGGTGGTGTTATTTGTGGAGCGGGTGCCCACCCCGCATTTGTGTGCTCGTTGTAGCAGGAGCCTACCCCATATTGTGTGCTCCTAGTTGCGGGAGCCCACCCCGCATTTGCCGAGAGATGAAGAGCCGCCTGCACTGCCGCCTCGAGAAATCAGGAAGTCAGGCAAGGTTCCCTGATGCTGGGCGGAGCTTACAGCCCGGGAGAGGATGTTCCTGTGTGGCCGACCGAGTCTGCAGGAGAGCGGGCCCCCCGTGTGCTAGTGGGAGCCCCGCGGGTCGTCAAGAGGAGGACGGTGCCTTGTCTCCAGCCCAGGATTGACCGGAGAAGTGAGGCGAGGCCCCCTCGAGCAGGGACCCACCGAGGCACATGGTCGGTGCCTTCCTGCCGCGTTGGAAGACTGGAAGCGTCCTGCGATGCCCCAGTGAGTGGGGGCTGAAGTGGTTGAGCGTTGTTGGTGCCGATCGAGGGCACTAGGAGGAGCCCAGTAAAGGAGGCTCTCGAGGCACTGTTAGTGCCAGTGCTTTGCCTTCCCCAGCTGCACCGCAGGAGCATGGGCAGCTGCAACCAGGTGGGCATTTGATTTCTAGAGTCCCAGTGGGGGCTCAGGAGGCACTGTGGTGCCAGGTCTAATTTCTCCAGCTGCACCGTGGGGGCACGTTTGTGTTTCAGAGTCCCGGAATGGGGCTCACCAGGCCCAGTTGGTGCCAGTGCTCCTTTTACCTCAGCTGCACCGCGAGAGCGCGGGCAGCTGCACCGACGGGTGCATATTGTTTTTGTGCTAAGAAAGGGGTGAGAAGCGCCCCACGCCTCCAGCACATTGCGCACAGAGTTTAGCTGCATTGGCAGCCAGAGGGCTACTTGAGAGGCCCTACAATTCCACCCTGACATTCTAGACAGAGGGCATTTGAGCCCCAGTGAAAGGCCAGTTGGCCTGGGGTCAGCTTTATGGTGTAAATAGGGCGCAAGGCCCTAGGGTGATGTATGCACCTAGTTAGTGTTACTGTGGTGCCCTGCCAAATGTGTGCATAATGTGTTTATGCTGATGGTTGCCAAATGTTATATTTCCCATGGTATTTATGCATAATGTATTTATGCTTATGATGGTTATGCATAATGTGTCTTATGCCTAATGTGATGCTGACATAATGTGTTTATGTTGCAGGTGACAATGCTAAGTACAGTATTGTACCAGTAGTTACTGGTTGTGTTTCACATTTGCTACTTGTGCTCTCTAAAGGTTCTGACAGTGGCCCGATTGGCCCTGTCATGTGTATATAATCCCCTTAAATATTGCCTAGTGCCAGTTGGCACAGTGTATATGTGTGATTATGATTCTAATGTGTTTTGGATATTACAAAGGCTATTTTTTATATAACCTTGTGTGGATTTTCTTTTGTGGTGTGCCTAGTGTGTTGCTGCTGTGTGTGTGTTGCCTCTGGGATAAGCCTGACTGCTCATGCCAAGCTACCAAGGGGGTAAGCAGGGGTTATCTTCAGCGTGTAACTCCCTTGCCCTGACTAGAGTGGTGGTTTCTGCCAGACTTAGGCGCAAGCCCTAGCCAACCAGAAATCCTATTTCTAACAAAGACACTTTGATTTGCTGCACTGTGCTGTGTGCAAGGTAAAGGGCAGGAATGTCTCATATGTTAACTCATATATCACATAAATGCATGTTTTTTGCCCAGTGACAAATGGCTCAGTCAAGTCTAGACCTGTTAACTTAGTCAGGTCAATGCATGATGTGCCGCCCCAGTCCAGGTTGTCTTTAAATACTGTGACTTGTAGTGTAATGTGTAACATGAGTGACCTGGACTATAAGTGCCTCAATACAAAGCAAAACACCTGGACTAGAGCAGCACATCATGCATGAACCTTGGAAATCTGCTCAACCTGACTGTGACAATGCAGGCCCCCTTGAACCATGAGGTAAGTGTGCTCGTCTTGAGGCTACGATCCAAAAGTGGAGTGTAAAGTTATGGTTTGGAATGTGGTTGCCAGAGGATTAACTTCTCAGCCAAGACGGTATCCAGGTGTTGAGTATGTGAAGGATCACCAAGTAGGATCATGTGAAGAGCCATGTGTACAGTCACCAGCATTAAACCATATTTCACGCATCTGTCCTGATGTGCTGGATGAGATTACACAGGTGCTGCATGCCATGTTAAACACCACACTACCTCCTGTCTTATACAAATTAATATTGGGGGTGGGGGTGAATGCAAGTGATTCACACCAGAGGTCCATGAGTGTTTGTTGGCAGCATAGATGGTGAGTGAGCTTGGTGGGCTCCTGGTAGTATACTGTCATGTAGGTGTGGCTGAGCACATTGAACTGGCAGTGTGTCTGAATGGAGAACCATTGAATGTTAAGGAGGGGAGGTGTGATGTGTGTGCAGCAAGGTAACCTGAGTGATATTCATGCACTGCTGTGTGTTTTAGTTTCCCACTTGTATAGCAGCTGTGAAGGGATGCTATAGAGGAGGGCATTGGTGTACTACATTCTACATTTGATGTAGGTCTGGGTGAAGGTGTAGCAGGTGTCAGTAGGGAGCCATAAGAATAAAGGTTTGACTGTGCTACATGTATCAAAACAGGAGGATGTGAAACAGGGAATTGTGATGTGACAGGGTGGGCCAGGTGTCCAGGATGATGGGCAGTGTTTTGGGATTGTTAGAGGGTGAGGTGTTTGGGCCTAGTCACATGTGCAACCAGGGTAGATACATGTTACAGAATATCCTCAATACCATTTTGTGAGGCTCTGCATGAGCCATAGCTCTCACATACATGTAGGCATATTTGTCAACTGCATAGTGTAACAAATGTAGGTGGTGTTGGTGTTTCCTGAGAGTCAATGTATGATCTTGGTGTCATCACTGTGTGAGAAAGTTTAGCCCCTGGTCTGAATGATGATTGACAGAGGAGTCACGTACAGCTGTAAGACAGTGGGGCATGCCCTCACCCAGTCCTGCAGTGTAGCAAAGTTGCTTGCTGTGTAGAGTTGTGTGGATGTATGCCAGATATGACCCCTCATCCACATGAATGCACAAATTACATGCAAAACAGCAGCGAAAGGCAGATTTGCTTGATGTACTGTGTGAAAGGCAGAGTGAAGGACAACATCTGAGACATGACAAAATAACCTTACTTTGTCTGGAGGTGTGCGCTAAGTGATGCCTAGAGGGAATGCAGGCACCCTGGTGACAATGTGCAATGTTCTCATCAGTGATGTCAATATGTGAACCTTACATCAATCTACTCCTTAAAAAATAAAATCAGCTAAGCAACATACAGTGGTTGTGTGACCAATGTAAAGATATTGCCATGTGAAAGGCAACACTAGTGTAGCTTGGCCTCTTTTACTTGTAATAACACATGTTGTACACATATATGTGTAACTAAAGTGAATGAAAATAAAGTCTGTTTGTCACCCAAATTACTTATGTCAACATCTATCATAGTTCATCATTAACGTTTTCCATTTCAATTTCATTGCACAGGGACAAACAACACTTCCTGTACAGCAGCCTGCCCTGGATGACCAACCTGTTGGGGATTACATCCTGCCCCCTATGGATGATGACACAAGTGATAACAGCTATGCAGGGTCCCCAGAGGAACCGCCATTCACAGGACATGCCCCATCTGCCAGTCCAAGCCTATCTGCACACTCTGGGGACTCCCAACTTACCTTCTAATAGCGAGTGGTAGGAGTCTAGCAGCGGATGAATGATGATGCTGCGGGCGGGGATGAAGACCATAGTGGGTAGCCTAGAGGGAGTCTGTAGGTGTCTTAGTCCTAATAAGGATACATCTGAGGCAATTAAATGTTCCTATCCTTTGTTCCTTGGAATGGATGAGTACCGAGCTGACATTGCTGGTGTCATGAGGGAGAGTCAAGAACAACAGGCCTCAACATCTTACACCAGTGAGGTTTCTTTCAAGCTATGAACCATCATTAATATCATGACATCTATGGAACGCAAGTTGGGCTCCTACATAACAACAATGGCTGCCCTCAATAGCGACGTTGCATTGTTGAGAAGCCATCAGTCCCTTGTCAGCACTGTGCTGCTTTCCTTGCTGGCACAGACAAATGCTGGTGGGGACAGGGGAGCAACATATTCTGTCCCTGATGTGTGTGTGCCGCAGACACCTCCCACACAAACGCCAACAACTGTAGGGGTGGCACAACACCCATCAAGAGAGGAAGAGGTGGGTTTCACTAGTTTCCTTAAGCAAACTGCCAGGTAACATTTGTCTGTGCCCCTGGCTGGTTTCCCTGTGGTTCTGTGTCTGTCATCATGCCACCTCTTTTGTAACCCAATACTACACATTTTTGTTTGGGCACCTTCTAATTTTACCCACTTCTGGACATTTGAAGAAGCCTACTTTCCCAAATGGCAATTTGCACCTCCTCACTGACATTCTCCTCACCTCTACATGTGGCATGACGTCTCCCAAATGGACTCTGTCTGGACATCTGTTGCTTACACTTAATATTGGTATTGTTGCCCCAAACACTGCAAAAATGCTCATGCTGAGCCACCCACATTTGTAAATAAATTCACTCCAAAAAACAGAGTGTTGTATGTCTGTTGCAGAAGGGATTACTTATACCATGAGAGTTGTTTATCAACATGACTCACTTCATAGCATCTCAAGGATAGTGAGATAAAAGTCCCTAGCACCTGCTCTCTTTGGATATGCAGCAACAAGTAAATCCACTGCAATGGCATAATGAGGAATGTTGCTTTCTGATGGAACATTGGGGTGTGGCAATAAGTTCAGTTACCTGAATGGCACACAGTGTAAAGCTTCAACTAAACACACAAATGCCTACCTTCTAGAAATGGGGTCTGTAAGGCATGTGAGGCAATAACACTGTTCCACTCATCCACATATTTCTAGCTCAGGGAACATGACAAAGTGATCAAACACATATAATAGCCTCAATGTTCACACTGAAGGGATCCGAAAGTACATCAATTATCATCAATGCACTGATGATAGTGAGATAGTCATGCCCATACTCCTTCTGAATTAGCATCATAACTGTGCCACACAAGGATGCACAAGGAAAATACAATACCTTGGATGTCAGAATGAAAGAAATGCAAGCACTTACTGTTGGGGCTCAGCGTCAACTGGTAAATGGTGAATAATGCAACATTGCGGTAAGTAGGGTAAATGTGTCCCTCTGCCCCTGAGAGGCCTCATATGTTTTTAGTGAGAGTGTACCACATATTACATCTGTGGTATATTGCACACACACATTACTGCATGGGAGAAAGAGCACAGAAGCAAGTACAAAGCAACACCTCCACAGGGGAAGATGGCATGGGAGGCTTATGGCCATGAATCATTGAAAGAAGTTACCCAAAGTGAACTGCATGTGGTGCAACACTTCCCAAGTAGTCAATGGCAATGATGATGGAGGTTCTACAGGCAGGTGTGGATACATTCATGATTTGTAACCAGCCAACAACAATGACCCACATGCACAATAGGGCAAGGGTGTGTGTGTGGTACTGGCAGGCACCAGAGTGTCCCACCTCTGCCTGGATTCTGAAATCTGTAGTGCCAAAACTAAAACAACTATAGTTGCTCTATCACTTTCACACAGAGTGCAACAGTAGTATGCTGCCTGTGTTGTGCTGTGAGTAAAATTTCCAAAAGAGGCCCACTTACAGTGGCTAAAGTTTTAAAAGGCCCCACACTTGATTCAATTGTCTGGTAAACTATCAATTCGCCATAGGCCTCTAACAAAACAACATTTACCCACAGAGCCTGCAGGGCAAAAGCTACTCAACTCAACTTACTCCATGCTAGCAACTATAAATAAGAAATGATGTTGAAGTACTGAATGTAGAAAACGTTTAATCTATGGAAACTATCTAATCTACCTACACCTAGCGTGCCTAAACTAGGGAACCTAAACACTACTTTAAACTATCCTAACTTATCTTAAACTACCTACACCAACCTAGCCTACCCTAACTAACCTTAACTCTAGCCTACACTATCTTAACTCATCCTAAACTATCTTACCTACTATTTACAAATAACAAGTTAAACATCTGTTTCCACACGCCCTTGATACACATAGATGAGCACAATACAGAAAACAACCACATCCTAAGCATACACTACCTATCCATGTAATTCTAAACAAATATACTGTCTTGGTTTTTCATTTTTCAATAATTTATTTTTGTTTTTTTATAACACACACTAAACATCAACCCCCATCCATTAAAAAACCTACCAGTCTAAAAATACACTTAAAAACTACTACCTAATTAAAACTAACCTATACTATACCTATACTGAATCCTAACTAACATTATGCCTAAATTACTAAAACTATAAAAAGAACATGTAAAATAATAGGGAAAGGGAAATTTTCAAAGGAAAGTCGAATTTGGGCATGGGTGCACTCCATGGCCTCTCTAGCATGAGCATAAAGGCACAGAGGTTTGTCAGCTCATCCTCAATGCCATGCATCCTGATTTTAAGTTCTTAAAGATATTTCAGGGCCTGGGTCTCAAATAAAGATCCTGCGGCAGGCGTTGGGAGTATGGCCTGTTTGGCTGGCACCTGATGGGCAGTCGATGGGTTTACAATGGCCTGATGTACACCCTGATGTACACCCTGCCTGTTGTTTGTTGGCATTAGAATGCCATTGGTGTGCCCACCTGCCTGCATTCCAGGTTCCTGCAGCCTTGCCTTCTTCTTACTTTACCCCCATCTTCTTGTAGGCCTTGGCTACATGCCGGACGTGGTGGTAGTGCTCCAAATGGATGTAGTGTTGTTTGGCCTCTTCATCTGTCATGTTGTCTAGGGTGGTAAAGGAACAACGTATCAGCTCAAGTTGGAAATGTACATGATGTCTGCAATAATAGGCTTACATTACTAGACTATTACATGTGGCAGGCCAGCCCAAGACTAAATATTGAGAAAGAGATATGAACAATATACCATCAGTTCAAATACATCTCCTAATCAAACAAGCGAACTGTCTTAAGTGCTGGCAGTGTGGGTATACAATATGGAAATGTAGTCAGAAATCGGCTTATAACCATATCATTCCTGACACTGAGTCACAAGAATGATATGTCCATATGGAATAGGACACATGGTCCAGATAAGGACACCTTGGTGTTGGTATAGCATCATGCAACTGGGTTTGTCATTTGCTCATTAACATATGTGAAATGAGTTAAGTTAACCAAGTCAAGGCATTGTACCGCCTCATTACATTACTCATCTGGAAATGCACATGGCAACACACATTGCTGTCTTAACTGACTCAGTGTCAGGTAGTCAAAACATAGATGGATCGTGGATAGCTATCTATTGTAAGAAATAACAGTTGTACTCTTCACCAATATAGACTCAAGCAAATTCTAGGAAATCTTACATATAGCTTCTGGTATACAGTTGTAGAAATACCATGATGACCATAACATATTTAAATGTCTGTATGCACATTTTCCCAAGACTGCTTTCCTCCCTGAACCTTATGAACTAGGCAATTCATTTAAGGAGTGCATCAATGCATGCTGGAATTCTCATCTGTACAAGTACTTTGTGGTGTATGATGCGGGGAGCCTTACACCATGAGTTAAGGGTGACATTGTTGGTGCTGGCCAGCATAAGTTACCCGACCACTAGGTGAGAAGTCTAATAGGTTGTATGCTGCTGACACAGTGCATTCCTGCATGCTGACTTTAACACATCGTTGAAAAAATACTAACTATCTGGCATTGTATGAATGCTACCTAGAAATGGGACATAGGGTATATGATGGGTTGAGGTTGACATTTCAATGCAATTCCATATGCAGACTAGTGAAATGACCTCAATGTGCTCCAAAATATTCTGTTTACACTGAGGTAGAATTCCTGACATCCTGGCAAGACCTGCCAAGCCATATGTCCATACCCAGTCATGTGGGCATCTACACTTACAATGTGCATCAGTCAGGCAGTCTGGTAATGATTGGTCCAACACCATGGTTACATGGAGTTTCAAGCCTACATCCTGACAGCCTCCATGGCATCTGTGTAATTGTTCCACTGTCACTCTATTTCACATATGGGTAGCCTGGACTACTCTGATGGATGCCCAAGTACCCTAGAGGCCGGATTACAGCAGCCATAACACAGGTTAGGGTTGCAAATGATGAAACAAAAAGTCCTAATAATGTACTAACACCCTTGCAGCTACACATGTTGAGATATCATATGTCCTCTGTCATGACTCAAATCAATGATTAGGAAAAACGTTGCTGTTAGACCTGGCATCCTTGGCGTGGGTCTCCTTCCATTTTTTTCATAATGCCTCCACTGTTGTCGATATGTTTTTGCTGGACTAGATGCTCATGGGCACTTTGCCACTGCTAATCCGTGCCAAAGTGCAAGTGCTCCCTATGATAAATTGTGTTGTGTATTAGTGACTCCATGATTGGATGATTGGTTTACTTGTCAGTCCCTAGTACAGTGCACTGAGTGTGCCCAGGGCTTGTAAATCCAATGCTGCTGGTGGGCTTGCAGCACTGTTTGTGCCACCCACAGGAGCAGCTTGTAAAGTGTGTCTCAGGCCTGCCATTGCAGAGCCTGTGTGCAGCCTAGGGCTGCCATGTCGACTTGGTAAGTACACCCAATTACCAGGCCCTAAACCTGCCCTTTACTGCATGTTGGTCACCCCTAAAGTAGGCCCTAGGGCAGGGTGCATTGTAAGTATAAGGTAGGACATGCCCTGGTGTGTGTGGCATGTCCTAATAGAGAATTACAGCCATTTTCGTTTTTCACTATTGCAAGGCTACCTGTTCTCCATAGGCCAGAATGGGCAGTTAGATTATTACATTTTATAATCCTAACTGACTCAGGGAACATGGTGGAAATTCGAGTTTAGTATGCCTGAACTCAGAATGATAAAATACATCTTTTAGTGAAGTTGGTTTTAACATTCTGTGTTTGAAAATACCACTTTTAGAAAGTAGGTATTTTCTTGTCTAACTATCCAAAGCCTGCCTCTGCTAGGTTGTGTATTCCTTGTCTGGTGTTTTTGAGTGACAGGGCTGGGGATTCCAGGAGACAGAATGAGTCAGCCCAGTGGTGAATAGAGAGATCTGCATCTAGATGGGTGGGAGGAGTTGCACCTGGGACCTGAATAGGACAGTGCCTGCCCCCCACAGTGCTGGCTCCACCCCCTGTGGTGCGTCTGATGTCTCTGCCCTGCACAGTGAAAGAAGAGAAGGAATCATGTCAACAAAGTGCTCCAGGGCTGGGCTTTCCCTCCACAATGCTGGCTCCACCTCATGTGGGGCGTCTGATGTTTCTGCCCTGCACTGTGAAAGGAAAGAAGGAGTCATGTAAACAGGGTGCTCCAGAACTGGTTTGGACTGGGCAAAGGCCCCTCTGCCCTCAGAGGACAAAGGATTTTGGGGTATAAATATTGGGACCCTGATCCCAAGAAATTAGATCACTTTTGGGAACAAGAAGAAACCTTTGCTGAGGAGCGGAACCAAGAAGAAACTGAGGAGAGACTATCCCTAAGCCTGAAGTGCTGCTTGGGGGATTGGCCTGCAGTGGTTTGCCTGACTGCCAAAGAAAGGAGAAAGGAACTTTTGCTTTGCTGTGACTTTCATCAACTTGTGAAGGATCTCCAAGGGCTTGGAAGAGAGCTTGCCCCCTGATCGAAGTCCCAGGACCATTGGACTTCACCCCTTTGTGAATTGCTGCTGGAAACTCTGTTTCAGTGGCTACAGAGGTAGGGAGCTGTGACCGACTCTCCCGACCGGCTCGGTGTCCTGTTGGCACCGCATCGAGCAACGCCTGCATCTTGCAACGCACGGCCTTGGTCTCACCGACTCCGTCAACGAGCCGCTACCTGCACCGTAACCTGTGAGCACCGCACCTTGCAACGCCTCGCTACACCGAATCCATCTGGTCCGACCGACACGGTCACTGCTGCTGAGTTCGAATCCTGTGACCTCACCGGAGTTGGGCACCGCTCGCACGTTTCGCGACGCACCGCCCGACTCGCACCGCTGTCCGGACTGATCGACGCCAGCTCCCGAATCTGGCTCCGTCGCCGCACCGCAACCTGCCAGCACCGCATTGAAGCATTGTCTCGCCCTGCAACGCACGGCCCTGGTCTCACCGACTCCGTCTCGACGACGTCAACGAGCCGCTGCCTGCACTGCATCGAGGGACAACGCGCCCTGCAACGCTTCCATTTTTGCATCGCGATCGCGACGTACAGCCTTCCGGCTCGCACGCTCGAGCCTGCCGCTTCAAGTAAAAGGTACTGTGACCGAGTCTGTCTACGCTGGGTTGGCCCGTCTCGACGCGGTCAGCTGGATTTGTTAGACTCTGTTTGTTCTTGACATCGCCGTAGCCAGAGGAGGCTACAGACTCGCACAGAACCTTGAATTAAGTCTTTTTGATCAGAACTAAGCATTCTTGACAGTATTGTGGATTATTTTTGTCGTTTATGGTCTTGTGATAAATCTATATAAAGTATACCTATTTTTTATAAATATACAACCTGTTTGGTGTCCATTTGTAGTGTTGTCACTTGATTACTGTATGTGTTCACAAATGCTTTACACACTGCCTCTGAACTAAGCCTGTCTGCTCGTGCCAAGCTACCAAGAGGGTGAGCAGGGGTTATTTCAGGAGTGTACCTACTTTCCCTGACTAGACGCAAGGGTCCCTATTTGGACAAAGGTACCTACCTCTGCCAACTAGAGACCCCCAAATCTAACATTGGTGGTCAGCGGTGAGGATTATGGACTTGCATTTGTGACTCATGTACAGTAATTGGTGAACACTACTTAGTGAGTGCAGACCAAAACGCAACCACATACTCTTTGATAGCATTTTCTCTGGGATTTTCTACTTTTGCAACTGCCAAGTTTAATCACCATGGAGAAACCAGCATCAGTAGCCTCTGTTGAGTGTGATTGGGAAGAGGAGAGGCTAGAATGCTACACCCTCAAGCAGCTCAAGCATTTCTGCAAAAAGTTTAAAGTGTCCATGACCGGGCTCTCCAGGAAGGAGGACCTCCAAAAGGCGCTGAGGGCCTGGGTCGAATCAAGGAGTGCCCCTGTGGAGGGGCTGAGAATGCAGAAGGGCAGCTGGAGGGGCTATTGGGTCTAGGGGCTGGAAGACCACCTTCCCCAGTAGGTAGCAGTGTTTCTGCCAGAGGTCTGTCTCCAGAAGAGTTGGAGGACAGGAAAGAGAGTAGGATGCACGAAATGGAGCTGACAAAGCTCAAGCTGAATGGGCAGTTAGAATTTGAAATGCAAACTAGGAAATTAGCCCTAGAGGAAAAGAAAATGCAGTTTGAACATGAGAAAGTTTTGAGGGAGTTGGAATTGAAGGCCAAAAGCTTAGAGATTACTCCCTCTGGTGGCAGTGTACCGCCTGTGCCTGTTGAAGCTAGGGTGTATACTCCAAAAGATGTGGTTAAGTAATTTTTTAAAAATGATGACATTGGGCAGTGGTTCAAAGCCTATGAGGTAGCCATGTCTTCCCACCGGGTCCCTGAGAAGGATTGGGGAGCGGGGTTGTGGGGGCAGTTCCTGAGTGAAGGGCGGGATACCTTGTTGGATTTGCCCTCTGAAGTCTATAATTCATACAGCCACATGAAGGATGCTTTAATGACTAGGTATGGTTTGACCCCTGAGCTTTATAGGCAGAGGTTCAGGAACTGTAAGAAGATTGAAGGCAGTACCTGGGTTGAATATGTGACCTTTTTTTGCAGAGCCTTAGATGGTTGGGTAAAGGGTAGCAAAGCGACTGATTTTCAGGCGCTCTTTGATTTGATGGCATGGGAGCACTTGTCCAGTAATTGTTTTCCTGAGCTACGCCAGCACCTGATTGATAGTAAGCTGACTAACCCTAGGCAGCTTGCTGAGGAGGCGGACCGCTGGGTGAGTACCCGGGTCCACAAGGGTCACGTGGGAGACTCCGCCAAGGGTGGGCAGGGTCCCCAGCAGAAGAGTGGGGGACAAAGGTAAACAGAGGGAGTTCCATAAAGGGCCCCAAAGTAGACCCCAAGGGAAAGGTTCCCAGCCTCCCCCTGAGAAGAAGCCAGTGGCCCTGACAGGCCCCCCTATTTACCAGGGACCACTGGTGTGTTACAAGTGTGGCACCCCTGGCCACAAGGCAAACGATCCTCGTTGCCCTTTGCATGGAAAACCAGCACCCACTGGTGCCCGGCAGTTGGCTAGTGTAGCCCTGGGGGAGGAGTGGGGTGCCCAAGGTGGGGGGATCCCACCGTGTTTTCCCTTGTCTCATTAGGAGACTCTGACATGGTCCCTAGGACCCAGCTGCCTGATAACACTAAAAAATACAGGCAGTGGGTGACCATCAATGGCCATAGGGTGGAGGCTCTGAGAGACACAGGAGCCAGTGTGACAGCTGTCAAGTGTCACCTGGTGTCTAAAGAGCAGGTTGTCCCTGATGCATTCTATCCGGTTATTGCCGCTGACAACACAGAGAGTCACTGCAAGGTGGCTCAGGTTCCCTTTGAGTGGGGGGTCTCGGGTACTCTTCAAGTAGCTGTGAGGCCAGCCATGCCTGTTGACTGTTTGTTAGGGAACGATTTGGAGAGCTCACCTTGGGCTAAGGTGGAGCGGAGTGCGCATTTAGAAATGTTGGGCTTGCCTGATTGGGCATGTGTGACCACCCGGTCAATGGCAGCTAAAGGTGTTCAAGAGGACCTGGAGCCTGAGAGGGAGGCCCGGGTGCCTGCCGGAGAGAGAGGAGGCAAGGGGCGCGGGAAACCGGCCCCCGAAGTTCCCACGGTCCAGGAGGAGGCAGACCCTGAGGGGGATGCCCTGGAGCCTACAGGGGAACAGGTAGCTGAACTGGGGGACCTACCTGAGATGACCCATTGGCAGCAAGAAGGAGGACCCTCCAGGGAAGAGTTCTGCGAGGAGCAGAACACATGCCCTTCTCTCGTGGGTCTGAGGCAACAGGCCACAGACCAGGCAGCAGGTGATCCGTCTGGGTCACATTGGATTTACTGGGAGAATGGTCTCCTGTATTCAGAGCCTAAGGTTGCTGAGCCTGGGTCAGCCCGTGTGCTGGTGGTACCCCAGCGCTTCAGAGCCTTCCTACTGGGGTTGGCTCATGATGTACCGTTAGCAGGACATCTGGGGCAGGACAAGACCTTTGAAAGGCTTGTCACCCATTTCTATTGGCCCCCAGATGCGCAGGAGTGCCGCCACTCACTGCAGGACATGCCAGACTTGCCAGGCAAGTGGAAAGAGTGGGAGGAAGCAGAATGCTCCTCTCCAACCATTCCCTGTGGTCAGCACCCCCTTTGAACGGGTGGGTATTGACATTGTGGGGCCACTGGACCCCAAGACAGCCATGGGCAACAGGTTTATCCTGGTCTTGGTGGACCATGCCACCCGGTACCCTGAAGCCATCCCTCTCAGGACAGTGACGGCCCCCGTGGTGGGACGGGCACTGATGGGAATTTTCTCACGTGTGGGATTCCCTCAAGAGGTGGTGTCTGACAGAGCTACCAACTTCGTGTCCAAGTACATGAAGTCCCTGTGGCAGGAGTGCGGTGTAACTTACAAGTTCACCACTCCTTACCACCCTCAAGGAAATGGGCTGGTTGGGAGATTCAACCGGACCCTCAAGGGCATGATTATGGGTCTGGAAGAACCCATGAGGCGTAAATGGGACGTCCTCTTACCTTGCCTGCTGTTTGCATACCGGGAGGTGCCACAGAAGTCTCTAGGGTTCAGCCCCTTTGAGCTCCTCTATGGACACCCGGTGCGAGGACCTCTGAGTTTGGTCAAGGAAGGCTGGGAGCAATCTCCCAGGAAACATCCCCAGGATGTATACAGTTACATGCTGGCCTTCAGGAACCAGACTAGGTGTTTCAGAGAGCTTGCTGAGGCAAATCTGGAAGCCAGCCAGGAAGAGATGAAGCGGTGGTACGACCAGAATGCCACTCTGGTCGAGCTTCAGCCTGGTCAGAAAGTGTGGGTCATGGCCCCAGTGGAGCCTTGTGCGCTCCAGGATAGGTGGACAGGCCCTTTTTCGGTGGTGGAGCGCAAGAGTCCAGTTACCTATTTGGTGGACTTGCAGTCTCCCAGGAACCCCTTGCGGGTCCTGCATGTGAACCGCCTGAAGCCCCACTTGGAGAGGTCCCAAGTGGGCATGCTCTTAGCTACAGATGATGGGATGGAGGAGGAGACCGAGCCTCTTCCTGACCTCCTGTCAGCCCGAGAGCAAGATGGATCAGTGGAGGGAGTAAACCTCTCTACCTCCCTGACACCTGAGCAGCAGGGTGACTGTCGCCAGCTGTTGGGACAGTTCCCTGACCTGTTCTCCCTGGTTCCCAGTGTCACTCATTGGTGCGTCCATGATGTGGACACTGGGGACAGTCTTCCTGTGAAGCACAAGGCTTACAGGGTGACTGACAGGGTCAGAGCCTGCATCAAGGAGGAGGTCTCCAAGATGTTTGCGCTAGGGGTGATTGAGTCCTCTAACAGCCCTTGGGCCAGCCCAGTGGTCTTGGTTCCAAAGGCTGCCGCGCCTGGTGCCACACCAGAACTCCGGTTCTGTGTGGACTACAGGGGACTCAATTCCGTCACCAGGAATGACGCACACCCCATCCCCAGAGCTGATGAGCTCATAGATCGGTTAGGGGCTGCGCGGTACCTCAGCACGTTTGACTTAACGTCTGGGTACTGGCAGATCGCCTTGACTGATGGGGCAAAGAGAGGTCAGCATTCTCCACACCAGATGGGCACTACCAGTTCCGGGTGATGCCCTTTGGGATGAAGAATGCCCCTGCCACCTTTCAGAGGTTGGTCAACCAGGTGTTGGTTGGACTGGAGGATTTCAGTGCCGCCTACCTGGATGACATCGCAGTGTTCAGTGCCAGTTGGGAAGAACATCTGCTCCACCTCTGGGAAGTGTTGATGGCACTGCGGAGGGCAGGCCTCACAATCAAGGCAAGTAAGTGCGAGATTGGGCAGGGCTCTGTGGTGTACTTGGGACACCAGGTTGGGAGCGGCTAGGTGGCACCCCTCCAACCGAAAATTGATACCATTCTGGCTTGGGAGCCCCCAAGACCCAGACAGAGGTGAGAGCCTTCCTAGGACTCACCGGGTATTACAGGAGATTCGTCAAGGGGTATGGCAGCATTGTTTCCCCTTGACAGAGCTGACTTCCAAGAAGCAGCCCAGGAAATTGATTTGGACTGACGCCTGTCAAAAAGCTTTTGACACCTTGAAGACTGCCATGTGCACGGCGCCTGTGCTCCAGGCACCCAACTTCTCCAATGAGTTCATTGTTCAGACGGACACTTCAGAGCATGGTGTAGGGGCTGTTCTATCACAGATCAATGAGGAGGGCCTAGACCAACCTGTAGCCTTCATCAGTAGGAGGTTACTTCCCCGGGAACAGAGATGGAGTGCTATTGAGCGTGAGGCATTTGCTGTGGTCTGGGCACTGAAGAAGCTGAGACCAAACCTGTTTGGGACTCACTTCCGGGTTCAGACAGACCACAGGCCCCTCCGATGGTTGATGCAGATGAGGGGTGAGAATCCAAAGCTGTTGAGGTGGTCCATTTCCCTACAGGGGATGGACTTTACGGTGGAACACCGCCCTGGTACAGAACACGCCAATGCTGATGGTCTGTCCAGATTTTTCCGCCTTAGTGATGTGAACTCCCTAGAGGTAGGATAGTTCTCCCCACATTTCAGCTGGAGGGGACACGTGTTAGACCTGGCATCCTTGGCGTGGGTCTCCCTTCCATTTTTTTCATAATGCCTCCACTGTTGTCGATATGTTTTTGCTGGACTAGATGCTCATGGGCACTTTGCCACTGCTAATCAGTACCAAAGTGCAAGTGCTCCCTATGATAAATTGTGTTGTGTATTAGTGACTCCATGATTGGATGATTGGTTTACTTGTCAGTCCCTAATACAGTGCACTGAGTGTGCCCAGGGCTTGTAAATCCAATGCTGCTGGTGGGCTTGCAGCACTGGTTGTGCCACCCACAGGAGCAGCTTGTAAAGTGTGTCTCAGGCCTGCCATTGCAGAGCCTGTGTGCAGCCTAGGGCTGCCATGTCGACTTGGTAAGTACACCCACTTACCAGGCCAACCTTCCCTTTACTGCATGTTGGTCACCCCTAAAGTAGGCCCCAGGGCAGGGTGCATTGTAAGTATAAGGTAGGACATGCCCTGGTGTGTGTGGCATGTCCTAATAGAGAATTACAGCCATTTTCGTTTTTCACTATTGCAAGGCTACCTGTTCTCCATAGGCCAGAATGGGCAGTTAGATTATTACATTTTATAATCCTAACTGACTCAGGGAACATGGTGGAAATTCGAGTTTAGTATGCCTGAACTCAGAATGATAAAATACATCTTTTAGTGAAGTTGGTTTTAACATTCTGTGTTTGAAAATACCACTTTTAGAAAGTAGGTATTTTCTTGTCTAACTATCCAAAGCCTGCCTCTGCTAGGTTGTGTATTCCTTGTCTGGTGTTTTTGAGTGACAGGGCTGGGGATTCCAGGAGACAGAATGAGTCAGCCCAGTGGTGAATAGAGAGATCTGCATCTAGATGGGTGGGAGGAGTTGCACCTGGGACCTGAATAGGACAGTGCCTGCCCCCACAGTGCTGGCTCCACCCCCTGTGGTGCGTCTGATGTCTCTGCCCTGCACAGTGAAAGAAGAGAAGGAATCATGTCAACAAAATGCTCCAGGGCTGGGCTTTCCCTCCACAATGCTGGCTCCACCTCCTGTGGGGCGTCTGATGTTTCTGCCCTGCATTGTGAAAGGAAAGAAGGAGTCATGTAAACAGGGTGCTCCAGAACTGGTTTGGACTGGGCAAAGGCCCCTCTGCCCTCAGCGGACAAAGGATTTTGGGGTATAAATATTGGGACCCTGATCCCAAGAAATTAGATCACTTTTGGGAACAAGAAGAAACCTTTGCTGAGGAGCGGAACCAAGAAGAAACTGAGGAGAGACTATCCCTAAGCCCGAAGTGCTGCTTGGGGGATTGGCCTGCAGTGGTTTGCCTGACTGCCAAAGAAAGGAGAAAGGAACTTTTGCTTTGCTGTGACTTTCATCAACTTGTGAAGGATCTCCAAGGGATTGGAAGAGAGCTTGCCCCCTGATCGAAGTCCCAGGACCATTGGACTTCACCCCTTTGTGAATTGCTGCTGGAAACTCTGTTTCAGTGGCTACAGAGGTAGGGAGCTGTGACCGACTCTCCCGACCGGCTCGGTGTCCTGTTGGCACCGCATCGAGCAACGCCTGCATCTTGCAACGCACGGCCTTGGTCTCACCGACTCCGTCAACGAGCCGCTGCCTGCACCGTAACCTGTGAGCACCGCACCTTGCAACGCCTCGCTACACCGAATCCATCTGGTCCGACCGACACGGTCACTGCTGCTGAGTTCGAGTCCTGTGACCGCACCGGAGTTGCGCACCGCTCGCACGTTTCGCGGCGCACCGCCCGACTCGCACCGCTGTCCGGACTGATCGACGCCAGCTCCCGAATCCGGCTCCGTCGCCGCACCGCAACCTGCCAGCACTGCATCGAAGCACCGTCTCGCCCTGCAACGCACGCCCTGGTCTCACCGACTCCGTCTCGACGACGTCAACGAGCCGCTGCCTGCACCGCATCGAGGGACAACGCGCCCTGCAACGCTTCCATTTTTGCATCGCGATCGCGACGTACAGCCTTCCAGCTCGCACGCTCGTGCCTGCCGCTTCAAGTAAAAGGTACTGTGACCGAGTCTGTCTACGCTGGGTTGGCCCATCTCGACGCGGTCAGCTGGATTTGTTAGACTCTGTTTGTTCTTGACATCGCCGTAGCCGGAGGAGGCTACCGACTCGCACAGAACCTTGAATTAAGTCTTTTTGATCAGAACTAAGCATTCTTGACAGTATTGTGGATTATTTTTGTCGTTTATGGTCTTGTGTTAAATCTATATAAAGTATACCTATTTTTATAAATATACAACCTGTGTGGTGTCCATTTGTAGTGTTGTCACTTGATTACTGTATGTGTTCACAAATGCTTTACACACTGCCTCTGAACTAAGCCTGTCTGCTCGTGCCAAGCTACCAAGAGGGTGAGCAGGGGTTATTTCAGGAGTGTACCTACTTTCCCTGACTAGACGCAAGGGTCCCTATTTGGACAAAGGTACCTACCTCTGCCAACTAGAGACCCCCAAATCTAACAGTTGCACTATCACAACCACATTTGCAGCATCTATCATAGGAAGAATGGTTTGTTAGTGATGGCTAGTCTGCTTACACGGTCATATGAGTTTTTAAATTTTGGACTTTTGAATTCCAATATAGCTACAGGAGCAGGCATGGGTCACAAACCATTTTACTTGTTGATCAGCATGAATGTCTGGCCACGTGTATAGTCTTTCACACTGATCTTATGTTGCAGGAGAGGTTAAATGTATGCAGCATGCATGAGCATAGTATGATGGCAAATTAAAAAATATATGTGTCAATTGGACACACACTTACTCTAATTCAGATAAGATGAAACCGTAATGTTTACACTTGGTAACGCTGTCTGGGTAATGTGTTCCACCTCATCAGCTTCAGTGTCATACTCAAATATGGACATAGCCAAGCATACCGTGTCCAGACAAGCTAAGCCTAGCTCATTCCACTTTGCAGCAACATTTGTTGAACCATTGATTGTAATGTTTGTGCCATGTGTTGGATGTCAATTTTGGTTCTTTGGACCATCTACAGATTTAGTCTAAGTTGATGGCACCCAAACAGTAGGTGAGAAAACATCACCACAGCAGGGAAAGATTGATGATTCCTGTGGCTCTTCTTACAGTGTCCCTTAATGCACATTGGCATACGTCCTTGTCCATTTAACATTATTCTGTGTATAAGTTCAGTTGTGTTTGTTACACTGAGTGTAAATTGGTTACAGGTGATTGATACATCCTCATACACGTCACAATGTGACAACTATAATGGATCACACACAAACCTTACAGAGCTGCAACCATGTACTTATTACTCTTACTGGTAGCGTTGGAATCCCGGAAGGTCTCATCTTCTCCCCTGGTGTATGGTGCAGGACCATCTACAAGACAATAATTGAAACATTGCATTGTAACTAGTGCAAATGCACACTGAACAGTACTATGACATCCTAGTGATTTGGCATATTCAACATGTTGGACACACAGATGTATGCATTGTCTGAAAATATGAGATGCAGCTAGTCACCTTACATGGCAGAGGTGGCTGGATGTTGACGCTCAGACATATCTCACATCACATGCCTGAAGCATGCCTGAGGAATGTAAATGTGTTGTGTACTGCTGGGCAGCATCATCTCAGGGCCCCTTGCACCATAACATCAAGGGGGAAAACCATTGGCCCTAGGCAGGGCATAAAAGTGCTGGGATGGAAAAGGACAGGTATACCCCATATGTAACATTGTAAGGTCCATATCAGACTATTTATATCACTGGTACACAAAGTGCTGACTAGCGGCAAAGCATGCTACCTTGCAACATGGTGCAAGGGAGTATGCCTCGGAAGAAGGTATAAATTACTGTTCTGAAAGGGCCACTTTCCTGAACCAATACAATTGTGAGTGGTATGTTAAACTATTCACAAGTGCTGAACAATGTAGCACACATAAGAAGTTTAACATCATAAGACTGAACATTACATTCCTCCTTACACATCACTTGTGCAGGGTTTAAAAATGTTTTGAGCATTCCCTGCACAAACACATATGTGAAATCAGGCCATGTTTCCAAATACAAGCATGTATATTTTAAATAACAAACCCACATAACATTGAAAAGGCTCCAGGGGCAGGGAAATAGCAATTCCAAAGATATACATTGGATTTGTGTAAACACCACATGAAATGATCTGACCCTTATAAAGTTACATTTTTAAACTGTGATAGTTGCACAACTACATGCAGCTGGTACATACACACATAGCTACGGGGCCGCCAATCTCCAATCCAAGGTTTTGTACCAGATCTGCCTTTCAGGATACCATACCAGCCCATTGATGCTTCAGCTGGGGGACGGTGCACGCCACCCCAAACACCTTGGCTATGTGCCAACACACCCTGTCCCAGCGCTCCTTCCATTCCTTTGTGGATTAACCCTGGCTGACGCTAACACCCGATGCCATCCTGTTCAGAACGTAATGGGCAAGCAGCCATAGCGACCCCCAAACTCTCCCTCTGTGAAGTTGTTGCCTTACCTTTTACCGGCATGGCCAAACACACTCTACACCCAGTAAACCCCCAACAAGTACCCCATAAGCTAACCCACATTCTTAAGATAGTAAACCCCTAAATAGACACACACCCGAAAAATCAATGACAATAACAATATAAACTACAACAATACACAATCAGCACAATTTGTACGAGACAGGGACACAGACAAGACCAAAATTCACACCAATCCACCAGCCACTCTCCAAAACACCTCCAACAGCCAGCATAAACTAACAGACTGTAAGAGAAAGTGAAACTAACTTTCACACTTTCTAGTTTGCAGCCTGCCACACATTGCCTCATTTCCTGGGTGTATCCCACCCGCTTCTGACTTTTACGTCTTTTTTTATTGACGTACTGCTACTTAAATGGTCAATGCGTGAAGCATGCACTGCGCAGCAGCACTTCTGAAGCCATTTTGGGTTTTTTAGTATTATGTAGTGTTGGATCAGGATTTCGCAAAAAGAAACCTGCTCGAATGAATACCCCAATAATACGTACTAACAGTAAGTAGTAATAGAAAATTAACGTGCACCTTACATGAACACAAGGGAAAACTGCTTTGCGCATGTATGCACTAACGTGAGATAACGCATGAAAGAACTAAA
Source organism: Calotriton arnoldi (assembly GCA_963921515.1). NCBI lineage: Eukaryota > Metazoa > Chordata > Amphibia > Caudata > Salamandridae > Calotriton > Calotriton arnoldi. The sequence goes on from CAWUFW010002581.1 coordinate 487,584, forward strand.
ACCGTATTTACATTATGTTTTGAAAGAAACAGGAAATAATGCATGACTAGGCCACATGTGCATTTCGTAGTTTGCATGTTGCAGCTTGCTTTGAAATTATAAATAATACCGTTTTCGCATAAAGCTATGCTAGGAAAAATGTTAACAGGGAATACTGCAAAGGTGGGTGGTAAACAGTGAAAACTACATTATCATATAATCAATGAATGTTCATTTTCCATCTGCTATAGTGAGCTGGATGAGACGCCATTTTCCTTAACTTGGCCGGATAAAGGAAGGGCTGGATAAATGAGTGAAATTGATCTGACAAATGCACACTGAAACGCTGAGCGCAGCAGAAGAAGTGCAAGGGTTGAAGGCCAATGTGATGATCGCTTACCAAGAGATGTGACTGACCGTGGAACAGAAAGACTCCTTCCGGGGATGTTGCTAAAAATTATACGCAATTGTAACATGAATTAAATCGTGTGAACGGAACAATTATGATATCATGGGAACGGGTATAAAACAATGAATATGTTCAAAGTCTGAAAGAAGTAACCGTGGTGTGACATACCATCCCCAAAGTCCACCAATGAACTGTCTAGTTTTGGGAAATGTTTCAACTGATGTAGGACGGACATGTAAGTTTTAGGGTATAACTGGGGTGCCTTTAGGGGTGTGGTTAGAGGTTAGGTGGAAAGGCTGAGAGAGGGGAGATGCGTCGCTGTCCGTCGGTTTGCAGAGAGGCCTAGCTAATCCTGTCCTGTCCCGTTCCCGTTCCTGTCCCTGTAATCTTTGTTCCCTGACTCTAATTCAGGGGACCCTCACCATCACTTTGGCCAGAGGGGTGGTTTTCTACAGATCCTTTGGGTTTGTATTATTCTGACTCGTACTTTGCATAATTATTGCAATTGTATTTTTGTCTCTGAAACTTTTGTCTCTTCACCTATCCACTCTTTCATGCACAATGTCATTATTTGATTGATGAGTTTGTCTCTATCTGAATTTGCTGATGTTTTTCTCCCCCTTTGTGAGTTCATTGTTTGCAATTGTGACCGTATGCATTGAGCAATTTATCATTTAATTTGAGATAAAACTTTATTAACTTCAACAAGAGTCTGTGTTCATTTTAGAGCTGATTGAATGATTAGTTAGATAATAGTATCATTACCATCAACTATTCAACTAATTGGTTGGTCGACCAAGTAGAAGGAAAGTTGATGAAAAGGTTAGATAAGTATTTTGGAAATGTCATACATGAATTTTAGAAAGAAAGGAATTGAACATATATAAATTGACCCCAGCGCATCAGGGATTTGGGTGAATGTGTATGGGCCATTGTTCTGTGATATTATTGAATATTGATGTCTGATCAGGTATTGGCCTCGCGCCGGATCAGTTTCTTGGTAGCAGAGGACGGTTTAATTATTGATTAGTTAGGTAATGGTTATTGATTATTGATTATATGTTCTTAACACGAAAAGTTAGTGTCCTGTTCTATGTTGTCTAGAAGTACAGGTACGGAGATACCTGAGGAATCCTGGGGAATGGAATTTAGCCTAAAATAAGCAGAAGAAGAGTGTGGTAAAGAAATCACACTGCAGAAGTACTTTGTCTGTTGTAATAATACCGAAGCTACGGAGGGCTGAAGGTGTTATATTTAGGGAAATTTTGCATGAGAGTAGAGTGTCTGAAATAGCGAAGAGTCCGCTTCTGAAACTCTAGCCTTATCCCCAGGGGAGTATCAAGACCTCTTTTCACAACAAAAAGTCCTCTTGCAAAACTTTGGCCTTATCCCTAGAGGAGAAATAGGTCCACTCGGAGCTTGTTTGAAGAGAAAAATAGCGCTGGTCGTTATTAGGACTTGTAGTGAAGAAAACCTCTTGGAAAAGTGAAGACTATCTCTTTATTAGAGAAGCGGACAAGGTAGCATTGTTTTGTGTTGTTACTAATTAAATGTTTGATTAAAAATACTTAGAATTACTTTGCTGTATTATTTTGTAAAGGGTGGGTCAGTAGAAGGGGATAATACCGACGTCAGAAAAAGCCGCACTGGCGTTGTTCAGGCAGCGGGCGTGTACTGAGCTGTGATTGGTTAGTTGGTGTGAGCCGAGCTGACATTGGTTGAGATAACAGATACATAGAGAGCTGTGATTGGATAGTTGGTGTGAGTCGCACTGGTATTGAACAAGAACTAGCAAATAGAATAAGAAGAAATACGGAAAGGATTCTTTGTGTGTTTTTGTTGTGATACATTTGCGTAAACAGTCAGAAGAATGAAGTTGTTAAAGAAAATAAAGAATTTCTTTAAGAAAGAAAAACCAATCGTGACAAGAGAGGGAATTCTTGTTCTGCCTCCAGGAACATCAGCTGCTTACATGATGTTGGAGCGAGGATACAATACGTGTACTTGGTTAGAGAATTGGGTGGAATACGCAAAGGATGATAGTGTTATAGCTTTTCCGCAGCATGGTTCGTTTAATATGAGAATTTTGTAGAATTTGAAAAATAGAATGAATTCATTAGAGCCAAATCCCAGACCTACACAGTATAAAGCATTAGAGGAATGGGAAGTAGAAGCAATGGAAAGAGAGAAATATCGAGGAGGTAGGAGATACAGAAATTTAATGACTAGGTACCCTTTTGAGAGAAGAGAGGACACAATGAAATGATGGAGGAGAGCTGTGGTAACCGAGGGTTTGTACCCAGTTTTAGTTGCTGACGAACAGACAGGAGGTAAATGTAAAGAGAAAAAGAAAAACATAGAAACTTCAAGTATAAGAGATAATGTAAACGATTCTGATGATGAGTTATTAGAGTATATTATGACCAAAGACCTCCGCCATATCAAGAGAATTCAGTTGAGGTGACTCCGAATGCACCCTTTATGGGAAATCCATTAATCCCACAGATTGCGGACATGGCTAGGATAATGTGAGAAAAGGAATTTGGGATGCTAAATAAGGTAAATGTAGAGCAGATTCAGAAAATAAATCAGTTGAGTCTAAATGCAGAAGCATTGACGGTACCGGTCACAATAGGTCCTGTAGTTCCTTTGTTTGGAGAAAACCAGAATATACCTAAAGTACCTACATTAGCAGTTCCAAGGAGTAATGTCAGGAGTGGAATGGAGACGGTAGTCAATGAGGATAGACAGGCTGACACAAATATTACATTATGTAACAACCAATCCTATGCACACGCAAACAATATACAGGGTAGTGATGAAACACTCTCCTAGAAGTACAAAATAACAATGAAGTCCTTAGCCGGTGTGGTTCATTTTAATGTTCAGGGTTTTCACAAAACCAGCCAACACGTGTTTCGTCAGTGGGTGATAACGCTTGACTTCTTCAGGGCTGGAGAACAACATAGAAAGTAGTAATGTCACATGATGTATACACCAACATACGTATATATTGATAGTACATTCTATACAAGACAGACACTGCTAGTAAAGTATGGTGCGCTCCCAACACCAAAGTAATAGTGGGAAGAAACAAAAACAAATAAAAAAACTCAAAAAACACCCCAAAGCAGATTACATGTTCATTTATAACACTTATCTGAACCCAAATGTGTTACATGAAACCAGTATCAAAATTGTACAGAAGAGACAATATCGCAAGTCTTCATAGTCGAAAAAGACTTTTGTACATGAAAAGGAGAGGAAGACAAAGAGAACAGATATGGAAGTGTTTAATCCAAAGTCGCGCCACGTGCATTGAGAAAGAATATGACGACACCCAGTGCCACACAAATAAATTTATTACGACAGTATTATTCCAAATACTGTCAAACGATCTAAAAATGAATGGACACAGGATCTGTGTGCCCTAATCAAAGCACTGTGCCAAGTGCATCTGAGGAACCATGTTCAAAATGGATCAATGATTAACACCCTGTGCCCATTACCACGTGTACAGTGATAAGAAACTCGCCCCTAGTGCAGGAAAAGCTGCATACCTTAATTGTAGTCTGGAAAACCAATCAGACCTGTGAAACCAATCGGTAAATACATTCCCGTCAGGATCTAATATGTACCATTTCTTGAGGTCTCATAATCCAAAACAGATTGGATAATGGGGCAGAGCCCATGTTCAATATATGGCTCACCTCTCAACCGGTGATAATTCCAACCCGGCGGTTACGTCCTCAAAGTTGCATTCAGTATAGAAATAAATCATTCAAGTTCTGTGGGTTTTAAGAAACAATTAACTCTATCAATAGTCTGTCCCAATCAACTGCATAAATGAAACATAACCACCGCAGCCCCACATGAGAGATTGCTACTAAATAGCCCACTGTTCCTATCTCATGTCACTTCTTACCTCAGATCCAGCATATCGTGTCTGGTCCGAGCCTCTCAGTAACAATCAGTAATCCCAAATGCGGCGCTCCTCATCCGAGTGCCTGCTACACACCAACAGACGGAAGACTAAGCCGCCTGTAACCATCAAGTTCCAAACTATAATAAAAGTAAGGTACACAGCAAAGACCTAAATTAATAACCAAATTAAAACTCATTAAAATCCACCTGTCGTATACTCGAAGTAAAAGCAAAAGGGAGACTCACTCTTGGCGAGTACGCCAACACGTCCCGTCAGTTCCCGGGATTTCAGTCAACCAGATACGGTTGTCTATTACAACCCAGAAGTCTCTCTATCCAGAACTCCGGAATGCTCATTAGACCGTATCCCACAAATACAAGTCGCCATATTGAAAGTAAAGCACACACCTTCTGTGAGTGAATTGTGCAAACCGCCGAGTGACGTGACCAGATACAGTGTTATAGAAGTAATCAAAGTAAAAGTAAAGTTGAAATATAGATCAGGAGAGTATTGCCTATGTTTTGACCACATTTACGCACGGATTGACAAACAATTAGCAATTCACAATTTACACATCTCCTAAATACAGAGAAAACCAGAAAAACACAGTTTAGAGTGCAACAGGTTACAAATAGATCCGATTGGGAGCATGAAATGTAGAGTAGTAACCACACTCTTCAGTAGGTGTAAACATAGTAAACCACATAACATGCAGAATTCGCATTATTGTCACTGTGAACGTTCAATACTACTATTAAGAAGTGTAACATCGAAAGGGCAAACAGGCATAATATCAAGAGGCAAATCAGCATTAAGCAATATACTCCGAAATAACGCATGTGATCAAACTCCAACATTAAAATCAATAAAGCAACACATTTACGGTCAACAGATTATATAAACAGTATAAAATTACATTGCGTCCATAGTAAAAAAGAGGTCCGCCACAGACACTCACCAGTTACTACTAAGAACACTGTCCCAGTTAGTCCCCTAGGAAATAATGCATTTCCCGGTCACTGTTAAAACCTTGTTCATAGGTTTTAAGACGTATGATCCAAAGCGCCTCTGAACGCCTGAGTCTGAGTTCCCGATTTCCTCCCCTGGGACTCATACTTGTCACATCTATACCATAGAACATGAATTGTTTGTGTGGGCCCTGTGAGGGGCATTCACATACATGTAAAGCCAATGGATATCTAGGATCCCGTTGTTTTACAGCCCGTGTGTGTTCCATGATTCTTTCTTTAAGGGGTCTGATGGTGCTGCCCACATACCTGCCACCGCACTTACATTCTAAGACATAGACCGTGTATTTCGTATTGCAATTAATATTGTGTCTGATTGAATATGTTTTATTGGGACCTCTAAATTCTCTTATATGGTTGGATGCCCATCTACAAACCCCACAGGACCCACACTTATGGAAGCCCAAAGTGTGTGGTGTCAGCCAGTCGTCAACATGTTGCGAACATTGGTAACTGGGACTAAGCCTAGTCCTCAGCGTCCTGCCTTTTCTGTATGTAATCTGGGGTTGTCTGTGGACATGTTTGGACAGTGTGGTGTCCTCTGTCAGGTGTTTCCAGTGTTTCAGTAGACTCTTAGACAGGATCTCACTGTAGTCATTGTAACTGGTGATCAATCTCACTGTCTCATTAGTCCCAGGTTTGGGCATCCTATCACGAAGAGTGACCTCCCTGCGTGTGTTCCTTATCCTTCGTTCAGCTTCTGCCAAGTTCTGTTAAGTGTAACCCCTTTGTCTGAATCTAGATTTCATGGACCGAAGGCATTTTTCAAACTCTAACTCATTACTGCAATTCCTCTTAGCTCTCATAAACTCACCAAAAGGAATAGCCTGTATTTGGTGAGAGGGGTGAGCACTTCTAGCATTTAAAATAGAGTTACAGGCAGTTTCCTTACGAAAAAGTCGTGTGTGCAGGTCATTGTCACTAATATAAATTTCGATGTCCAGAAATGTAATGCTAGACTTGCTGTGCTGATGTGTAAACCTAATGTCATAGTCATTGTTGTTCATGTAGGTGCAAAACTGATTCAATTTCTCCTCAGTACCCGACCAGATGAGGAAGCAGTCGTCTATATATCGACCCCAAAATAAAATTGAATCGCTAAACTTACTGCCCTTATGTCCCCAGATCACTTCTTTCTCTAGACATCCCATAAAGAGATTGGCAAAGCTGGGTGAGAATTTCGACCCCATGGCTACACCTCTTTTCTGTCGGTACCATTGAATGTCCACCAGAAAAACATTGTTTTCAAGTATAAGGGTCATCATGGCAAGTAACATGTCTGTGTGCTGCCACTGGGTTGCAGATCTCCTATGTAGATGGTGTTGTACTGCCCTCAAGCCCAGATCTAGTTTTATACTTGTATAAAGCGATACGACATCCATGGTCACTAAAGTCATGCCAGATTCCCATGTAAAATCAGCCAAAGTACATTTTGAGCACCTTGGCTGATTTTACATGGGAATCTGGCATGACTTTAGTGACCATGGATGTCATGTCGCTTTATACAAGTATAAAACTAGATCTGGGCTTGAGGGCAGTACAACACCATCTACATAGGAGATCTCCAACCCAGTGGCAGCACACAGACATGTTACTTGCCATGATGACCCTTATACTTGAAAACGATGTTTTTCTTGTGGACAGACAATGGTACCGACAGAAAAGAGGTGTAGCCATGGGGTCGAAATTCTCACCCAGCTTTGCCAATCTCTTTATGGGACGTCTGGAGGAAGAAGTGATCTGGGGACATAAGGGCAGTAAGTTTAGCGATTCAATTTTATTTTGGGGTCGATATATAGACGACTGCTTCCTCATCTGGTCGGGTACTGAGGAGAAATTGAATCAGTTTTGCACCTACATGAATAACAATGAATATGACATCAGGTTTACACATCAGCACAGCAAGTCTAGCATTACATTTCTGGACATCGAAATTTATATTAGTGACAATGACCTGCACACACGACTTTTTCGTAAGGAAACTGCCTGTAACTCTATTTTACATGCTAGCAGTGCTCACCCCTCTCACCAAATACAGGCTATTCTTTTTGGTGAGTTTATGAGAGCTAAGAGGAATTGCAGTAATGAGTTAGAGTTTGAAAAATGCCTTCGGTCCATGAAATCTAGATTCAGACAAAGGAGTTACACTCAACAGACCTTGGCAGAAGCTGAACGAAGGATAAGGAACACACGCAGGGAGGTCACTCTTCGTGATAGGATGCCCAAACCTGGGACTAATGAGACAGTGAGATTGATCACCAATTACAATGACTACAGTGAGATCCTGTCTAAGAGTCTACGGAAACACTGGAAACTCCTGACAGAGGACACAACACTGACCAAACATGTCCACAGACAACCCCAGATTACATACAGAAAAGGCAGGACGCTGAGGACTAGGCTTAGTCCCAGTTACCAATGTTCGCAACATGTTGACGACTGGCTGACACCACACACTTTGGGCTTCCATAAGTGTGGGTCCTGTGGGGTTTGTAGATGGGCATCCAACCATATAAGAGAATTTAGAGGTCCCAATAAAACATATTCAATCAGACACAATATTAATTGCAATACGAAATACACAGTCTATGTCTTAGAATGTAAGTGCGGTGGCAGGTATGTGGGCAGCACCATCAGACCCCTTAAAGAAAGAATCATGGAACACACACGGGTTGTAAAACAACGGGATCCTAGATATCCATTGGCTTTACATGTATGGGAATGCCTCTCACAGGGCCCACACAAACAATTCATGTTCTATGGTATAGATGTGACAAGTATGAGTCCCAGGGGAGGAAACCGGGAACTCAGACTCAGGCGTTCAGAGGCGTTTTGGATCATGCGTCTTAAAACCTACGAACAAGGTTTTAACAGTGACCGGGAAATGCATTATTTCCTAGGGGACTAACTGGGACAGTGTTCTTAGTAGTAACTGGTGAGTGTCTGTGGCGGACCTCTTTTTAACTATGGACGCAATGTAATTTTATACTGTTTATATAATCTGTTGACCGTAAATGTGTTGCTTTATTGATTTTAATGTTGGAGTGTGATCACATGTGTTATTTTGGAGTATATTGCTTAATGTTGATATGCCTCTTGATATTATGCCTGTTTGCCCTTTCGATGTTACACTTCTTAATAGTAGTATTGAACGTTCACAATGACAATAATGCGAACTCTGCATGTTATGTGGTTTACTATGTTTACACCTACTGAAGAGTGTGGCTACTACTCTACATTTCATGCTCCCAATCGGATCTATTTGTAACCTGTTGCACTCTAAACTGTGTTTTTCTGGTTTTCTCTGTATTTAGGAGACGTGTAAATTGTAAATTGCTAATTTTTTGTCAATCCGTGCGTAAATGTGGTCAAAACATAGGCATTACTCTCCTGGTCTATATTTCAACTTTACTTTTACTTTGATTACTTCTATAACACTGTATCTGGTCACGTCACTCGGCGGTTTGCACAATTCACTCACAGAAGGTGTGTGCTTTACTTTCAATATGGCGACTTGTATTTGTGGGATACGGTCTAGTGAGCATTCCGGAGTTCCGGATAAAGAACTTCCGGGTTGTAATAGACAACCGTATCCGGTTGACTGAAATCCCGGGAACTGACGGGACGTGTTGGCGTACTCGCCAAGAGTGAGTCTCCCTTTTGCCTTTGCTTTTACTTCGAGTATACGACAGGTGGATTTTAATGAGTTTTAATTTGGTTATTAATTTAGGTCTTTGCTGTGTACCTTACTTTTATTATAGTTCGGAACTTGGTAGTTACAGACGGCTTAGTCTTCCGTCTGTTGGTGTGTGGCAGGCACTCGGATGAGGAGCGCCGCATTTGGGATTACTGAGTGTTACTGAGAGGCTCGGACCAGACACGATATGCTGGATCTGAGGTAAGAAGTGACATGAGATAGGAACAGTGGGCTATTTAGTAGCAATCTCTCATGTGGGGCTGCGGTGGTTATGTTTCATTTATGCAGTTGATTGGGACAGACTATTGATAGAGTTCATTGTTTCTTAAAACCCACAGAACTTGAATGATTTATTTCTATACTGAATGCAACTTTGAGGACGTAACCGCCGGGTTGGAATTATCACCGGTTGAGAGGTGAGCCATATATTGAACATGGGCTCTGCCCCATTATCCAATCTGTTTTGGATTATGAGACCTCAAGAAATGGTACATATTAGATCCTGACGGGAATGTATTTACCGATTGGTTTCACAGGTCTGATTGGTTTTCCAGACTACAATTAAGGTATGCAGCTTTTCCTGCACTAGGGGGCGAGTTTCTTATCACTGTACACGTGGTAATGGGCACAGGGTGTTAATCATTGATCCATTTTGAACATGGTTCCTCAGATGCACTTGGCACAGTGCTTTGATTGGGCACACTGATCCTGTGCCCATTCATTTTTAGATCGTTTGCCAGTATTTGGAATAATACTGTCGTAATAAATGTATTCGTGTGGCACTGGGTGTCGTCATATTCTGTCTCAATGTACGTGGCGCGAGTTTGGATTAAGCACTTCCATATCTGTTCTCTTTGTCTTCCTCTCCTTTTCATGTACAAAAGTCTTTTTCGACTATGAAGACTTGCGATATTGTCTCTTCTGTACAATTTTGATACTGGTTTCATGTAACACATTTGGGTTCAGATAAGTGTTATAAATGAACATGTAATCTGCTTTGGGGTGTTTTTTGAGTTTTTTTATTTGTTTTTGTTTCTTCCCACTATTACTTTGGTGTTGGGAGCGCACCATACTTTACTAGCAGTGTCTGTCTTGTATAGAATGTACTATCAATATATACGTATGTTGGTGTATACATCATGTGACATTACTACTTTCTATGTTGTTCTCCAGCCCTGAAGAAGTCAAGGGTTATCACCCACTGACGAAACACATGTTGGCTGGTTTTGTGAAAACCCTGAACATTAAAATGAACCACACCGGCTAAGGACTTCATTGTTATTTTGTACTTCTAGGACAGTGTTTCATCATTACCCCGTATATTGTTTGCGTGTGCATAGGATTGGTTGTTACATATTGCTTAGGACCCTTGTCCTAGCTTGGGGGTTTATGGGGTTATTTCCCCCACCTATAGCACCGATTAAGTTTGAATTGGATCTATACTGATCACGTTATTAGGTTTAGCGCCATCGAAATCACCTGTGAGAATTAATAACCTCCCTCCGTCTTAACCACAAATATTACATTGTTAGATATTCCGGTTTGTGAAATGATAGCGGAAACCCCTAGAAGAGGTATACAAATAAACCCAAGAAGAATAGGGACAAATGTCACTCCAATGACAGGGAGTTCAGCAGGTCCTTCATCAGAAGAATTGAATGATTGGATAAAGGGAATGGAAAAGAAAGAACCTCAACCGCAGAGTATAAATGTGAGTCAATTGAAAGTACATTTGGAAGAGATTATTATTGGTACAATAAATCCAGATAGATTAGGGACTTACCGAGATGAGGAATTATTGTTTTTGTGTAAAAGCATTACTTGGAGAGCAAGGAATCTTCATGAGAAAATATCCAAAGCTGCTAGTGAGTATGGAATAGACATAGAGAAGTCAAAGGTGTTGCAGAAATCGCGCAGATTGGCATTTGCTGAAAAGGATCTGGAGAGTTTCAATGCGTCTGGAAAAAGGTTACAGATAAAAGAGTTGATGAATATTCTGAAGAAATGGGGAGATGTAGATAGATGTAAAAATAGATGGGTTAAAAAGAAGGAAGAAGCAGCTAATAAAGGAGTGTCTATGTTCCCGTTAAAAGAAACAGAACAAGTTGAAAGGGCGTGTCCAATGAGAGAAGTACCAGGTGGTGGATATGTTCATGTTCCTTGGTCAAGGCAGGATATATTATCTTTTACGAAGGATTTCCCCAGATTAAGAGAGAAACCAGTTGAATGGTACAAACAGGTAGAAAGGTTTGTGAAGGTCTCGAAGGTTCTGTTATAGGATTTGGATGGATTGTTTGAGATTGTTGTTCCAGCTGATCTGTGGACAGAATGTAAAATTACTGTTGACTGGCCAAGAGAAGAATATCCAAGAGATCCTAAAACAGGTGCACCATCCGAAGAGGTGATGAAAAAATATAATATAATCAGGTAATCACTTTCTTGAAAGGGAAAATTTCCCCTAAAGAAACAGATTGGGTTAAAATAGAGAGAACGACCCAAGAACCGAAAGAGTCAGTGCATGCTTATTATGAAAGGTTGTTACAAGTATTTAAACAGTACAGCGGATTTGAGAATATTGGAGACAAGGATATGAGACATTTTGTGTATCGTTTTGTGTTTGGGCTGAAACCGGAGATTAGTAATATGATTCAGCAACATTTGATTTGTTGGCAGAGTAAAACAATTGATGAAATTTAGAGGTATGCGAAGTATTGTAGTGATGACATTGAATCAAGACACAAGAAACTAAAGGAGAAAATGATGTGGGCACAAGTGAAGGTAGCAGAGCAACAAGAAGTAAATAATAATTCTCAGACAGGTTATCAGATGAATGGTCAGAATCAAAATGGTCAGGTACCCAACGGAGGTAGAGGTAAAATGAGTAAAGAAGAGGCTAGGAAGAAATTTCCTTGTCATGCGTGCAGAAAGATTGGACATTGGAAGAACAAGTGTAGATCTGCTCAAAAGAATAATGGGGTAAATCAAAATTTAAATCCACAGGTGCAGAATGAAGTGGTTGTGAACCAACAGCAGCAGCAGCAGCAGGTAGTTACTCCACAGTTACAGGTGACACCAGCTCCTATGCCAAATAATGTGAATGCTCAAGTGCAGAGGTACGTTGCGAACACTGGATTTCACGGAGGTGACCAAATTGGTAAGAATCAAAGTGTGCAAATGGTCCCGCAATATTGGTTGCAGTGCAATGAGAATGATTCAGACTCATCTCAATGACTGTGCCTGAGGGGGGAGGAAGAGTGCGTACTTGGCGCATCTTTGGCGGTAGATCAGTCAGGTCCATTTGTCGAAGGAAAGGTGGAAGGTAATGATATTACATTCCTGGTGGACACTGGTGCTACCCGTTCTACTGTGAGAGCAGCAGAAATTCCAAACCTACCCCTCTCGGGAGAAACTATCCAAGTTGTAGGAGTCTCAAATAAGCATATTAGAACACCAGTCGCTAATCCAATAGAAGTTCATATTGGAAGTTTTAGAGACATCCATCGTTTCGTGGTATGTGACTCAGGTCCAGTAAATCTCCTGGGAAGAGATTTGTTGCGCAAAATGAACTGTGCCATCTACTGTACGCCAGATGGTATTGCGTTTCAGACACCTGATGAGGATTTTGAATTCAAAATGATGTTAGCGAAACAAGGGACAGAAGTGGATGAGTTGTTTTCACTTCTCACAGAAGAGAGTTTGCCTGAAGAATTAAGAAATACAGTGAGGTCAGATGTATCGGATTTTACAGGAAAAGAAATCGGCCTAATGAGAAATGTAGATCCAATTCAGGTTACTGTGAAAGAGGGTGCTGTATATCCAAACACTCCTCAGTACAAAATGAGTCCAGAGGTAATTGCAGGAGTCACTCCTGTGATTGATCAAATGATTGAACAGGGAATTTTGAAAGAAATAATGAGTAGTCCTTGTAATACGCCCATTATAGGAATTAAAAAGCCAAGCGGAAAATATAGAGTAGTACAGGACTTAAGAAAGATTAATAAGATTGTGGTACCTTGCTGTCCAGTAGTACCAAATCCAGCAGTAATCCTCTATCAAATTCCATGCGATTCAGAATGGTACACAGTGATTGATCTGTGCCAAGCATTTTTCTTGATTCCTTTGCATCCGGAAATCCAATATCTTTTTGCGTTCCCGTTTGGAGACTGTGTCTTGGCATGGTGCCAAGTTCCTCAAGGGTATACCGAGAGTCCTTCAATCTTTAATCAGATTCTGAAAAGGTGTCTGGAGACCTTGATCACGCCAGGAAATTCAGTCTTGGTTCAGTACATTGATGACCTACTTGTGGCATCAAAGACCCAAGAGGCATGTGTGACTGATACCATTGCCTTACTGAACCATTTGGCAGAAGGAGGACACAAAGTGTCACCAGCAAAATTACAATTTTGTAAACAAGAGGTCCAATACATAGGACACAAAATAGAAAAAGGAGTCAGAAAGGTGACACCAGAAAGAATTAGTGTAATCAAACAGATGACCCACCTACCACTCAGAAAGAAGTCTGAATGTTTTTGGGAATGGTTGGAGACTATAGACAATGGATCAGTGGTTTCTCACTGATTGCAAAACCTCTACAGAGGTTGACACGAAAAGATGTGAAAGATCCGATTGTGCTGGATGATGAAAGTATGGAAGCTTTTACGAAATTGAGAAATAGTCTTTGTCGAGCACCTGCATTGGGAATGCCAGATTATGCAAAGGATTTTGCGTTGTATTGTTGTGAGAGAGATGGGTGTGCACTTTCAGTCCTAACTCAGAAACATGGAATGGCACAACGTCCAGTAGCATATTTTTCTGCTACTTTGATTCAGTGGCTGCAGCGTTACCAGGCTGTTTGAAAGCAGTAGCCGCCACTTGTGTGAGTCTGGAACAAAGTGAAGCGATTGTGATGGGATATCCAGTCAAGGTGTATGTGCCACATTCTGTTGAGATTCTTTTAACTCAAACCTGGACTCAATACATGACCTCTAGTCGACTGTCTAAGTACGAGGGAGTGATTCTGGGTGCTGAAAATGTGACTGTGGTGAGGTGCACAGCTGTAAACCCGGCAACTCTATTGCTGAAATCTCGTTGTGAGGAAGTGAGAGAGGAAGTGGATCATGATTGTTTGGATGTAACAGAACTGTGCACCAAACCCAGATTTGATATAGAGGATGTTCTTTTGGAAGAACCAGATTGTGAGATATTTGTGGATGGGTCATGCCTAAGAAATGAGAAAGGTGAATTATGCACTGCCTATGCTGTTTGCACCATAGCGGGAGTTCTAGAAGCATCCTGTCTAAAAGGGGTAAACTCTGCGAAATTGCTGAATTAATAGCTCTAATTAGAGCATGCAAAATTGCCAAAAGCCTGAGGGGGACCATTTTCACTGACAACCAATATGGGTTTGGGGTTGTCCATGATTTTGGACAGCTATGGATGCAAAGGGGATTTCTGACTTCTTCAGGTTCCCCTATCCGTAACAGCAAAACTGTAAAAGAATTATTGGATGCTTTGCAATTGCCCAAAAGAATTGCAGTGGTCAAATGTGCCACACATAAATCAAGAGATGATTATGTGACAAAGGGCAACAGATATGCCAACCAAATAGCGCGTTTCTGTGCACGAAATTTAATGGCCTTAAACAGAGCAATTGAAAAGGGAAATACCGAATGCCATCTTATGTTTGCAACCACATTTGAAACTTGGGATGAAGTGAGGCAGATGCAGGAAGAGGCAAGTGATGAGGAAAAAGAAATCTGGAAAAATTCAGGTTGTAGAAAGCGAGCAGAAGACGAAGTGTGGGTCTATTTTGACGAAAGACCAGTGATGCCAGATAGTTTACTTTCCCATATGGCTAGAGTGTACCATGGAATTGCACATATTGGAAGAGATGCAATGATCAGACTCTTCAAGCATTCATGGTATAACCCAAGATTCAGGGTCATTGCAGAGAGCCTTTGCCAGAGGTGCATCACTTGTCAGAAGCAAAATCCAGGCAGAAAGACAGCTGTTAGTTGGGGATGAATTGGAAGAGCAGGAGGACCATTTACTCGACTCCAATTGGATTTTATCGAGCTACCCCCATGTAATGGGCTGAAATATGTGTTAGTGGTTGTCTGCTTTTTTTCTCGTTGGGTGGAGGCCTATCCCACGAGAAGAAATGACAGCTTAACTGTCGCCAAACTACTTCTAAGAGAGCTGATTCCTAGGTTTGGATTTCCAGTCACTTTAGAGACAGATAGAGGAACACATTGTAATAATGAGATCATTCGAATGATTTGTGCAGCATTACAAATTGAACAGAAGCTGCATTGTGCCTATCGGCCCGAAGCACCTGGAGTGGTTGAGCAGTTAAATGGCACAATAAAATCTAGGTTAGGAAAGGTGTGTGTATCCACAACACTGAAATGGACAGATGCTTTACCCCTTGTACTGATGAGTCTTAGAAGCATTCCTGACAAAAGACGGGTTTGAGTCCTCACGAAGTCTTAATGGGAAGAGCAATGAGACAAGCGTACATACCAGCGAACAAACTGATGAATATATCTGATGATCTACTGCTTGATTTTTGCAGAGTATTGGCTGATCTGGTGCATTCTGTGTCTCGCCAGGTTGGAGAAGATGCCACAACACAGCCGAATCAAGCTCATGATCTGAGTCCTGGTGAGTGGGTTCTCATCAAGAAACACGTGAGGAAATCGTGTTTAGAACCCAGGTGGAACGGACCTTACCAAATAATTCTGGTGACGGCAGTGAAGTGTGGTGGTCTGCCAAACTGGATTCACGCAAGCCACACTAGACGGGTCCCAAGTCCACTTGAAAGACAAGAAGAGCAGCAACTTGTAAAACAAAGTCAAAGACCAGAGGTTGAAGTGTGCGAAGCTGAAGAATCTAGAGTAACAGATTCTGAAGAACAAACTGATAACGAACAGCCAAGCACAAGTCAAGTAAAGTGGGCACCAGCTACTGGGTCTCGTGAGACTGCTGATGAACCAGAGGAAGGTGAGACTGTTGTTGAACCAGAAGAAAGTGGGTTCACGGTTAAACCAGGAGAAAGTGAAATTGCTGTTGGATCAGCAGAAACAGAAGTTACTGAAAATCCAGAAGAAGAAGAGGAACAGATAGGAGAAAGGCTGAACAAAAGAACCTTTGAGCCAGATGGAGAAGGTGAAAGGGTTGTACAGACTAAGAAACCAAGAAAAGGTGACAATTGGCCAGGTGGAGTGAAAAGACTGAAATACACTCTTGTAAGGAGAAAGTTGAAGAAAAGACCAGAGCAAAGTAATGAGGTCTCAAGTCAGACAGAACAAGAAGAGTCAGGAGAAGAATTAGTACGAAAAACAGGAAGAGTAAGAATTCCAAGCAGAAAATATAAAGCAGCAGAATGGACTTACGTAATTTTGGAAGAAATTGAAAGCTCAGATCCAAGTGAAGAAAAAGACAATTCTGACATTGAACATATTGATGAAAGCAAATTGAGACCACCTTAAAAGAACTGTGACAGAAACTAAGGTGCAACATTGTCAGCTGGAAGAAGAAGTAAAGAATTCTGAAGACCTAAAGAAAATAAAAATAAAAGAAAGGGGTAAAGAAGAAAGTGTGGGATTACACTATTTTCCTAGAATTTTAAATTTTCTTTTTTGTAAAAGTTTAGTGTTTATAGACTTAGATAGATTTTTATATATATTTTTGGTAGAATACAAAATGGCTGAAGAAAAGGTGACTGGACATCCAAAATCTAGTCTAAAATGTAGATGTATTAAAGCTTGCTAATGTAGTGTCTTGTTATTAACATTCATGTGGATATTACTAACTGTCCTTGTACCTATTCTAATGGTAACTAATAATGGAAACAATACTAGTGATGTAACAAGTGAAAGAGTGAATGTTGTTACTAAAGGAACACCTAATGCCAACATAGAACAAATGGATGGAAGCATTCTCCATCATGATAAATCAAATAGTGATTTCTCGTTAAATGTGTTTACTAAATTGTTGTATGAATATATTGATACAATGAATGTGAGTGATTGTTATGTGTGCATGCAATTACCTTCGTCTGTCTCAGAGGGAGTGACGTATCATCACCTTCCTTTAACATATGGTGTGTCTTGCAGTGTCTTAACCAGTTTGTTTTACGTGACAGGGAAGCTCGAATATCACTATTCTAATATAGATTTAGTGTTTTCCGAAATACCTGTTATTAAGGAACTAAATAAGGTTTTGAGTAGTAAAAATGCACATTATATGGGAGAATTCTTCCATATGACTAAGGCTTTAGATGTAGAATATGCTTATAAAAACAATTTAACATGTAGTTTGCAGGCTGAAGAAAAAGTATTTATAGAAATGGTAGAAAGTAGAAGGGAAAGTTTCCAGAGAAAAGCTGCTAAACAGAAGTCACAGGTTCCACCATGGGCTTTCAGGGAAGGAAATTATGAGAAAGGCGAAACATTCGCTGCAATGTCCCTGGACTGGCATCAGAAAGGAAAAATATGTTTGCTTACAATGAAAACCAACTATAACAATTATGTCATTGGTACTAGTGAATGTGAGCATACTTTCCAAATTACTGGAGGTTGGGGATTGAAGGATGGAACTGATCCTGTGTTTCCGGGAGTCTATTATGTTTGCGGAAAGAAAGCCTACTATAGGTTGCCTGCACATTGGTATGGTAGTTGTTATTTTGCTATTGTCTTTCCAAAGGTCTATCACATGGAACGAAACAGCAATAGACTAAAGGAAATAAATCACGGACTAACACGTAACAAGAGAGCAAGTTTCTCAGAAATAGTAGGTGATATTTTTGGTGCACTGATACCCTCAGTTGGAGTCGTTCTAAATTTGCACAAAATTCGGAAGTTATCCACAGTGTTTGATCGTTTATCGACAGATACTGCCGGTGGTTTCTTAATGATTGACACAGAAATGGTTGCAATCAGATCAATGGTTTTGCAAAATCGATTTGCCCTTGATATCTTATTGGCAAAAGAGGGTGGAGTCTGTGGTATGTTGAAAATCCAGCACTGCTGTACTTATATCCCTGACAAAAGTAAGGGAATTGAGGATATATAAAGAATATTACGAAAGTACATGAAGATTTGACCCAACTGGAGGTTGACGGTGTTTGGGAGAGACTTGGTAAGAGTTTCTCCTCTGTAAGTAAATGGTTTTCTACTTTTGGAAGAAGCTTAATTAGAAAAATAATAATGCCAATTATTTCAGTAGCTGTAATAGCTTTAGTAATAATAACAACATACAAATGTTGTAAATGTAAAAGTGGGATAGAATCAGAGAATAAACGAAGAGCGAGAAAAAGAAAAAGAGAAGAAATAGAGCTAGAAGAATACTATAATATGATGAAAGAAATAGATGAAAGTGCCATAAAAAGAGAGAAGAATACAGAGTTTTAAATAAATGAAGATGGCACTCGGTATGGTAGGTATTTTTACGATGGCTCCAGAAAGCCATCAAAGGGGGGATTTATGGAGCAGGATTTCTCAAAAAGAAACCTGCTCGAATGAATACCCCCATAATACCTACTAACAGTAAGTAGTAATAGAAAATTAACGTGCACCTTACATGAACACAAGGGAAAACTGCTTTGCTCATGCATGCACTAATGTGAGATAACGCATGAAAGAACTAAAACCGCATTTACATAATGTTTTGAAAGAAACAGGAAATAATGCATGACTAGGCCACATGTGCATTTCGTAGTTTGCATGTTGCAGCTTGCATTGAAATTATAAATAATACCGTTTTCGCATAAAGCTATGCTAGGAAAAACGTTAACAGGGAATAGTGCAAAGGTAAACAGTGAAAACTACATTATCATATAATTAATGAATGTTCATTTTCCATCTGCTATATTGAGCTGAATGAGACGCCATTTTCCTTAACTTGGCCGGATAAAGGAGGGGCTGGATAAATGAGTGAAATTGATCTGACAAAGGCACACTGAAGCGCTGAGCACAGCAGAAGAAGTGCAAGGGTTGAAGGCCAATGTGATGATCGCTTGCCAAGAGATGTGACTGACCGTGGAACAGAAAGACTCCTTCCGCGGACGTTGCTTAAAATTATACGCAATTGTAACATGAATTAAATCGTGTGAACGGAACAATTATGATATCATGGGAACGGGTATAAAACATTGAATATGTTCAAAGTCTGAATGAAGTAACCGTGGTGACATACCACCCCCAAAGTCCACCAATGAACTGTCTAGTTTCGGGAAATGTTTCCACTGATGTGGGATGGACATGTAGGTTTTAGGGTATAACTCGGGTACCTTTAGGGGTGTGGTTAGAGGTTAGGCGGAAAGGCTGAGAGAGGGGAGATGCGTCGCTGTCCGTCGGTTTGCAGAGAGGCCTAGCTGATCCTGTCCTGTCCCGTTCCTGTCCCTGTAATCTTTGTTCCCTGACTCTAATTCAGGGGACCCTCACTATCACTTTGGCCAGAGGGGTGGTTTTCTATAGATCCTTTGGGTTTGTATTATTCTGACTCGTACTTTGCATAATTATTGCAATTGTATTTTTGTCTCTGAAACTTTTGTCTCTTCACCTATCCACTCTTTCATGCACAATGTCATTATTTGATTGATGAGTTTGTCTCTATCTGAAATTGCTGATGTTTTTCTGCCCCTTTGTGAGTTCATTGTTTGCACTTGTGACGGTATGCATTGAGCAATTTATCATTTAATTTGAGATAAAACTTTATTAACTTCAACAAGAGTCTGTGTTCATTTTAGAGCTGATTGAATGATTAGTTAGATAATAGTATCATTACCATCAACTATTCAACTAATTGGTTCATCGACCAAGTAGAAGGAAGGTTGATGAAAAGGTGAGATAAGTATTTTGGAAATGTCATACATGAATTTTAGAAATAAAGAAATTGAACATATATTAATTGACCCCAGCGCATCAGGGATTTGGGTGAATGTGTATGGGCCATTGTTCTGCGATATTATTGAATATTGATCCCTGATCAGGTATTGGCCTCGCGCTGGATCAATAGCGCAAAGTCGACCCGAAGGTATCAGAGCGCTGTACATGAGCACCAGTTGCATTACAGACATACACATTCATTTCTGTTGGGCACGGGGAGATTACGTGATTTGCCCAGAATCACAGGATGTTGAGCGTCCATGGTGAGACTCGAACCTGGTTCCCCAGCTTCGAGGTCGAGGCTCTAGCCCTTAGGCCACATCCAATCCACGCATTGGCTTATATGTGCAGCTTCCTCCCGACTCAAGTGTTGCAATGCGCTGAACTACATTGACCATGCACAGGTTGTGACCCACACAACTGGCCTAATATGTTGCATCAACTTTAGAGGTCTATGTCATGCTAGATCACACATCATGGCCCCACTTCCATTGGGCCAGGACTGGGGTGGCACCACTTGGCAGGTCTGTGTGACAGAGGGCAGTGTCCAGCTGGTAAATCTGGGTGGTTGTAAGTCTGTCATGTGCCTGTAACTTCATGATAGCTGGTGCAGCAGATAAAGGTGGCACAGCAGACTTTTCCCATGGAGTCAGCCTGGGTCCAAAGAATGTATGAGCAGTCCCTATCACCATGCTACGAGAAACAGTAGGGAGTATGGCAACACAGCAAGGCAGACATTATGAGTGGTAGGCTCAGACATCAGTTGTCACAGCTATAGATGTCCCCCACAGTCATTTGGCAATGTACTGATGGCTTCTGGGGGCTATGTGCCACACTATTGTATTCCCTATTCTAGCTAGGCTGTCTATTCATGAGATGTGTGGGGAATCCGTCATAGAGACATGTCACACAGGCAACACACACTTAGGGAAGCACAGTGACAGACTGGCTCACCAATACTACAGTGTATGTCCAACCCAGCTTGCACATCCCCAGGATTTTTAAACACCAACAGGTGTAATTACAAATTGCAAAATGTTGTTGTCAGTCAACCATTCTCACGCTCAAAGTTAGGCAAGGTCCTCCATGTAATGTAGTGGGTCAAGCACTTCAGCACTCGGAGGTATATGTATGACCTAAGTTGTGTGGTGCTTGCACAACGCAACATGGTACATGTGTAATGCACATCTAATATGATATATTCACACCAACCCAAGTCCACTTTGCATAGCCCTGTGGGGGGTCATTCATCTTGTGTGATGCAATGCAAACAACACACTTCATTGCCATACTCAGCACCAGAGAGAGTTTCCATGACCATTGTATGGCTGCACCCATGCAACTTCCATGGCTTGAGACACATTCCCAGATGTACTAAGCTAGGGAAACTGGGGAATGCATTAGAAAGTAAAACCTTTCTAGGATGGGTTAACAAGGTGATATACCTTTGATTCTCCTTGTTACTTCATCTTCAGTATATGGCGGAATATACCTCACAGGATATTTTGCTGAGCAGGAAGGCACAAATGCATAACTGCATGCAGGAGAAGGACCCTTGCATCATGGTGCAAGGGTGCATGTGCAGGGCCTTGCCAGCCAAAACGGCAATAACGAAGGGGAAAAGGCAGGAATGCATTGTGTACCATTAGATGCAGCACATTCTTTCCCTTTTTCTTTCACACATAGCAGTGCAGTAGGGTGATTTCCTGCAGTGCACTGTGTGTGGGGCAATACTGTGATACATATGTGTTTGATTTACACCAGCTTTATTACAAACAGCACACGCACACACTCAGTCACCACACACTGATTGGTTCTACACTCCCTTTGGACTATACTTGACTGCGTGAAGATGGACACACACTACCAGGACACACACATTAACCATGTGCACACTGTGCAACTTTAGAACCTATGTGTTGTGTATGTCTTGCACAGGCATATTCATTCTGCACATGGTTTTATCATGCACACATATTTTGATCTAGTATATCAAGTAGAGGGATGAAGAGCTCTTTATTCAAAGAGGTCCTACAGCTAAGCTCCTCCTAGAAGTAACCTGACTAACCAACAGAGTAGGAGTATTTCCTCGCAAGCAAAGGGATCACAAGGTGGTGAAGCCATAAGGCTGGCCAAATGGTTGCAAGGGGACCAGAAGGTCAGATCTTAATGCCCTCGCACACCTGATAGGGTGTCATGCTTCATCATTGGATGCTCCTCATCTGGCCGGCCATTTTAACATGTACACATTATATGTGGCCTTTGTCAATGACAACTGTCACTCATGATCTGTGATGGTATCTGCATGCCACAACATTGGTGAGACAGACTAGAATAAGCGGCTTGTCTCAGGTATTGACATATTGGGTAAATTGTGTTCCAACTATCACTGAGTACCATATGAAACACATTTTGCTGGTGCAGAACACAGCAAGACTGCTAGCTGTGCAGCTCAGTAGTGCTTAAGTGCACGAGGACAGGATTGGGCAATGTAGATGTAGATATAAGGAAAGCATGGTCTGTCTCTTTCATGCAGCACAGTGCATCACATTGCATTGCTGCATTGGTTTATTAGTTATTTGGACTCATGGCCCCATGTTGCTCAACTGTTCTAACAATGCAATTACTACGTGTTGAGGCCTACTTCTATTTGAGAAGATCTGAGGATTGACTTGATGTTTACATTGATTGTGACATAAAGACAACGCAATGAATGAGTTCAAACATTTATTCTCATGTTATGTTATGCTACGTTAATTATATTTGTAAAGCGCAACGTTTACCATAGGGTTTCTTGGTGCGAACTGTTACTCATCAAATTACAGGATAAAATATGACATACAAAGAAAAAAGTCATGTTTTTAGTACCTTTCTAAACAACACTAAGTCAGAGGCGGCTCTAATGTGAAAAGAATGCTCATTCCAAGCCCTAGAAGTACAGGTAACAAAACGTCTCCCTCCCCAATTAGCTTTCTTAGTGAGAGGTACTGACACCATTTTTACTCCTAGAGAGCGAAGAGTTTGATTAGGAACATACCAATTAAATCGATGTTTAAGATACACATGTCCCAGTCCATTGAGAGCTTTGAAAGCAGTGCATAAAGATTTAAAACGAACCAGTTGTCTGACTGGCAGCCAATGGAGTCTTTTTATTTCCCTGCTGACTGATGAAAATGTTGGCATGCCCGTCAGGAGCCTAGCTGCTGCATTTTGCAGAAGTTGGGCTTATTTAGATGTTTCTTTTGAATGTTCAGGTAAAGGTCGTTACAATAGTCCAGTCTTGATGGAATAAGAGATGTTACAATCCGTTGGCTATTCTCCGGCAAAAAAGGCATTATTTTTTTCATCATTCTGAGGGAATGAAAAGTGGCTGATGTAACGGCATTTACCTGAGCCCCAAAAGTAAGCTTATCATCCACCAATACTCCCAAATTGTTTGCTTTCTTGGTGGGTGTTGGAATAGTGCCCAGCTCCTCTGGCCACCACCCAGGGGCCCAGACGTTGGCATTGTTGAACATTTCAGACAATTGCAAACAGTGTGTCCATCAAGTTAAATATTATAAGAAAATAAATTGCCCACAATGTGGTTACCAACGAGGCATTGTGAGGTGGATCTCTCCTCCTTTATCATCATCACCATCCAATGCTCAGTCTCTTCAGGCTCCGAGTCCCACAGGACTTTTGTTCTTACACATATATTGTGGAGGATCTCACAGACAAGTATGATTTTGAACACCACAGGGGGGAGTATAACAAATTTCCCCTGACATGTCCAGGCATCAGAACCTGGACTTCAGTAGTCCAAGTATTCGATCAACCACATTCCTTGTGTTAATCAATGCCTGGTTGTACTGTTTATCTGGCTCCATCTGGGGATGCACAGTTGGAGTCATGACGCATGGCTGCAAACCATATCGTTGGTCAGCTAAAAGTAGAACAAATGCAACTGTTAATAATTATGCACATTGTTACAGAATACATACCTGTCCATATGTGTTATGTATACTGACTAACTCATACAGATTTCTTAGAGTATTGTACTATATGTGTTATATGTACAGTTGACCATTGGTTTACACATTTATCTCCCAGTTCTCTGTGTCATTGCTAATGTTGACCATGTCCTAATACTTTGCGCCTTTCTACATGCTGACTTTTATGTTTAGGCAGTAGATTCATGTGTTAGGTATTTTGAAATGTTCTTGATCTCTCTATGTTATGTGCACACATGGGCAAAGTGAAAAAGTAGTGATCTCATTGTTTCCATATATTCAGCGCTAGGTAGTTTCAGACAGTGCCAACATGTTTGACACTCACACATACATGTCCTTTTGAAACCTCTGATGTTGTTGCTTTCCACGTGACATTGACACAGCCTTTGTTTAGTTCACTTACTTTAGCATGCAAATGTGGTGCTGTATACATGTTGTGCATTTCCAACAAGTGACATGGATAGCTATACATTTACTTGTCAGTCTCCAGCTGATGCTTTTTGTCATACAACCTGTCATGCTGAACTTAGATTGACACATAGGTATGGCAATGTGGGTCATTTTTTTGTAGGACACACAGATGTAGATATAAGTAGATTTCTACCACAGACCTGGACGCAGTACAATAGGTTTTCACGTGTATGCATATGATTTTAACTTGTAGAGGATTCTGACATTGTATGACTTGATTCTATCATCATTGATGTGGCAGGAGAGTGTTGAGATTGGGTTCCTGAGTAGACTGTGATACCTTGACCTGGTTGCATTTCAATCTATGTGAGTTCCTGGTGTATGACATGTTTGACAGCATTGTGTTTGACTTTGTGAGTTTAACATTGATGGACTCATATGCAGGAAATTTGGCCAACTTGCACCACAAAACTGGTGATCTATCACATTGGTTACATATGTCAATGTGGCATCATACCTATGTGTATGTGTATACCTAGACTGTCAGTATGACTGATACATATGTGCGTTTTGCACTGTTTTTATGACATTTGTACCCGAAATTGACTTTTACACATGAATGGGGCCTACACTTGGATTGCATTACGCAAATGGAATTTACAACTACGTCTTCCAGTGATGCTCCAAGAATTTTGGTCAACATACATGTATACTGCCGTGTGTGACACACTTACTTATGAACACAGGATTTGTTCACACTCATTCATTTATTGGCAATGTAACTGATACGAAGATTAGGTACGCCATTGAGGAAACACTCATCTCACACTTAGCTATTCTGTACCCTTTGTACTCATATTGACTGTCGTGTGTACCACATGATTTTTGTCTTGATTTGTTAAACAGTATAGAAGATGTGGTTCCGTCCATTCACACAAGGTGAGATAACACAATACTACCCACAGATGTCATGTTGCTACTACCATTGCAGGATTAGTCAGGGAATGACACGATTGTAAATCATTTTCTACATGTTGCAGTAAGTTGTTCCCACTATGTGCACCTGAGACTAGGGGACAGATATTTGGCAAAGTGGCACAGTGCAGCACAGCAAGTCACCTTTCTGCACTACATTGCATCACTGGGAAAGGGCAGGAATTCACAGTATTAAAGCCATGTGGCACATTACTGGCCTTTTACCCTGCACTGACACCCAATGGGCTGCTTAGTGCAAACACAGGCACCCTTGCACCATGGTGCAATGGTGCCTACATTGCATGAGGGATTGTTTTGTGCATGAAGGGGCACTTCCTGCACAGAAACAATCCTTTGAGGCATATTCCTCTAGCTATGTGTGCCACAGAATGCAGCACACAGAGGAAGAGGAAGTAACATGGATGAATTAAGCAATTTCTCCTCGTTACGCATCACCTCGGGAGGCATATTTATTTGACGCGTTCCCAGGTTTACCTGGTTTGGTGTACATGATGTGCAACATTAACCATGGCAGTTGCATGGAAACACCCACACCACACCCATGGTACACCTCCCTTGCACACTGTAATGGAACACAGCATTTTGCGCTGCGTTGCATTACTTCACATCTTTGATGCCATTCAAAGCCATGCAAAGTGGCTTTGCATGTCCCCAAAAATTCTGACCCAGAGGTTTGCATCACATATGTACCACAATGCATGGTGCAAGCATGAGGCATACCTCTCGTAAATATGCCCCCTAGCTCCTAGAACAAACACAGTGATGACTATTGTGTCATACATTTCAAAATTTTAGTTGGTATGTAGTATACTTCACATTTCCTTACCAACACATAGGTCTTTTCCATATCAGCCATTCTGGAAGCGCTCATTGCTGATACCGTGCCGGACGATGGAAGCATCATGCGCACTTCCTGGGTATTTGGCCAGCACATTGATGAACATCCCCAGATGGTCTACTATGGCCTGCACGTTGCTAGATTTCTGTGCTTCTGATTACTGTACAGGTGGGATGTTTTAGAAGGGGGAACCAATTGCACATGTATGCAATCAATAGCACCTAAGACATCGGGAATACCGGAATGGCATAGAAGCCTTTCTTCGTGTCTAATTTTTGTAACTGGGTCTTGGAGAAGAGGAGGTACTGGGGTGTGAGCCTGATTATTGCATCGAAGACAGAGTGTAGGAAGGCAGAAAATGATGCCTGTGAGATTCCTGCCACTCTGGCTGTTGTGATCCGGAAGGAACAGGATCCCAGCATGTGGAGCACATCCATCAGTTTGACCTTTTGGGGGAATGTTATTGGGCCTGGTAGTTGGTGACTGGAGACTTGGGTGAATCTTGTGGAGCAATTCAATGATAGACTCCTTCCTGAGTTTGCAAAATTTGATGGCCTCTTCCACTCAGAGGTCAATGAGGGATATGTGCTCCTTCCTCCTTCACTTCCTACCTGGTGGTGGTCTCCTCGCAACTCCTAGCTGCAGAATGATGACCTCCATGGAAGAGTATAGCTTCCAAATTGTTTTGTATGGTTGATCCTTTTTTACCACAACCACTGCATATTTTCCTACGCCTGGGTTGCCAATGTGCACAACCTTTGATGCATTTCAGGCTTTGCGCATCGCTTCCCAACGATGCGTTATACTTGGCAAACCCATAAATATCACTGCATTAGATTTATGTTAGATTTTGAGCAGGAACGTCTACCATGCATATTTTAATTTGGGAGTGGCGTATATAGTGCACTAGTGGATCGGTATACTACTAAGATGGCCCCGCCATTGTCCCAATGGGGGCGGCCATTTTGTTTGATAGTACACTGCCTAGTAGTTCAGCAGGTTGACAAGGCACTTCCATGCCGATTGCTTCAAATAGCCACCCGGCAGACACACGCATTAGTATGCGGTCTCCAGGGACAGAAGTAGGTAACGAACCGAGAGGCGTGCTTTGATGAAGTAAGTACAAAGAGAAGGAGGCCTTGCTGTAATCGGGTGAGGAATTGCCATCCTCCAGTTTTTATCTTTTAATCTTTAAAACA
Source organism: Calotriton arnoldi (assembly GCA_963921515.1). Lineage (NCBI taxonomy): Eukaryota > Metazoa > Chordata > Amphibia > Caudata > Salamandridae > Calotriton > Calotriton arnoldi. Next base: position 514,947 of record CAWUFW010002581.1, read on the forward strand.
AAACGGCAAAATAAGTGTCTTATCTCCATTTCTAGGGTGTGACTACAAGCCCCTCTACCCCTGTTGTTAACCATGAGGCAATAGTATTACCTAAACAGAAGTACGTGTCATCATATGCTACATGTATTTTACATGTTGTTTGTCACGTGGTGTCTTTTCTCACTAGTTTTCATTAAGAGTGTTTTCACTGGCATCGAGTGTGACACATTCACTTCACACTAGATGAGCACACAACATAGACACTAAGTGCACCCACTATATACGGGTGCATTGATCTAGGTAAGGAGCTGCATGAATTTACAAGCCTATATGGCCTGCCGGCTTGTCCGGTGGGCAGCAGTTGTTTTTAATGTATCTCTTTGCTTCTTCTTTTACAGATACGGAGTATCATTAAGTAACTGTATGTATTTTGTGTATACACATGAGGTGTGCACTTCACTGTATCCTCATTATAGGATTTATTAGGAGTGGTATGCACAGGGCTGGACCCCGTGTAGTCCTGATGAAGAGCTTGTAGGGGACAGCTCGAAACATGTTGACACAGACGCAATACTAGGGGAACCAAACTCATTAAGGTCAGGTTTCTCCCTGGTATTAACCCCTGATTTTAACCATACCAGCTAGGGGCGGGAATAAAATAGTAGCTCACTAGTTAGGTATTTTTAAGACTCATCTTCCTTCCACTCCACATCACTGCACCTCACATAGTCCATAACTAAGTGATCCTACGTAGTTTGCAAGTTGCAGCACGCCTCAATCCATAGAGGATTGAGAGGAACCTCAATGATGAAGCATGCCACCTAGGGTAAACCCTGGTGGGTGAGGGGTCTCTAGAAAAAGAGTCTTTTTTCTTGTAAGGTGATTACAACGAACTTTCGTTGAATCCTACCTCCCCCATAGGTTAGTTTTTTTTCGATATGCTCGAATTTTGGGAAACTATATACAGTAAGGAGGGTAAACCTAGCCTTAACCTCTACCTCCCCTGATTTTTTGGTTGTGTATGAACTATGTCAAACGGAAACAGTGTCTAAATCAAAATCACAAAGTGCACTAGTATGGCCCACCAGACAAGATCCTTCTGAAATGTAGAGATAACCGAGATTGCTGTGTCATTTATGTGTGTAGATTAATGGGTGCCTGAAGATGAAGAAAGCTTGCAGGGACTCATCTGCAATGCTCTCCCTGCACCTTGCAGCCTTCTTCACCATGAACTGGACTCTTCACGACAGACTTTGAGAAGGTAACTTTTTCAGAGGGACTAACCTGGTCCCTGTATCTGGTCCACACTCCATTGTGGTCAGCTTCCACTTGTGACTTTATCAGGACCAGATAACTGTGCGTGGCGCTTTATGCACCATACTTTACTAAATATCTGAAATTGCATCTCTCTGGTTCTACTAATTTGATTTTTGTCCTTTTGGTTTCATTTTATTCAACATATTTTAATCTATTTTTCTAAATTGATGTAGAATTTTTCTTGTGTTGTGTTTTTACCTTATTACTGTTTGTGTGCTGCATAAATACTTTACACATTACCTCTAAGTTACTCCTAATTGCTTTGGTGAAAAGCTACCAGAGGGTTAAGCACAAGTTAATTTAGTGAATTTTTGTGGTTCACTCTGACAAGGATTATGGTTGCTGCTTGTGAAAGGTTTCCGACCCTTCACCAAAAAACACAATTTCTTACAATAGTGTTCGGTGGTGGGAGTCAGTACTTGTGTTTGTGCAGTTTCATTCAGTGATTTTGTGTAACACTAAGAATCCCACACAAATAAATAAATACCAGATTCAACTTATTTTTAAATTCTCCTTGATTGGCCTCTTTTGGGTATTTCCAACTTCACTTCTATTCCACCTGACTTTGTGCACCTGGAACTCTGCCTGCTGCAAGTATGGAGTTTGAGTTCAATAACCCAGAGACCTACAATGTGAATGAGCTCAAGGAAGGCTGCAGGGAGAGGGGGCTTCCAGCAAGCAGGAGCACCAGAAGGCCCTGAGGGTTTGGTGGTAGACTCACCAGTTACAGGCTACAGCACAGGAGGAGGATGAGGAGGTGGGCGGAGAGGAGTAGCAGGAGGAAGAGATTTAAGGGGAGGATGACAACCCCTCGTTCATGGTTCCAGAGGAGAGATGAGGACTTGCAGGAGTAAGGTTGCCTGCCAGATCTAAACCAGCAGCAGCATATCTACCCAAAAGCTACTCACAATCTTTCCTCGTTGGAGATGAAGAACAGGAAGGCAGAGGGGCAGGTTTGGCTACAGCTGACCTAGCTCACAATGGAGTCAAAGCAAAGAAAGGCTGATGCACAGAGAGCCTTAGCAAAGGAGAAGGCAGAAACTGACAGGGCCCAGGAGGAAAAGAAACTGGCCCCAGAAGAGAAGAAAATTAAATTCTGCTGGCTCATGAAATGAATAAAGAAGAGCGGACCCTCAAAGCCAAACAGGCCTCAGTGTCTAGCAGGAACGGTGGCAGTGATACCCTAGTGCCCAGAGGAGACAGGAGGGTCCACATTCCAAAGGACCTGATCCCTAACTTTGTTGAGGGGATGACATAGTTAAGTAGTTTGAGGCCTATTAGGTTGCCCTAGAGATGCACAAGGTCCCTGAGGCGGATTGGGGTCTCTGGAGGCACGTATCCAATAAAGGGAGGCATGGACTGTTAGCCTTAAGGAAAGAAGACTGGATGAAGTATCCACTCATGAGGCCACTCTAATCAGTAAATATGGTCTCATACCTGAGAAGTATAGGCAGAAGTTTAGGGACAGCCGGAAGTTGCCCTAGGCTCCTGGGTAGATTGTGTGCATTACCTTTATAATGCACTGGATGTTTGGGTGAAGGACAGTGATGTGAGCAAGTAACAAGCGCAGTATAATTTATTTGCCAGGGAGCACATGTTCAGCACCTGTTTTCTAAAGGTGCTCCAACACCTAGTGGGTAGTAAGCTCACTGACCCCAGAGAGCTTGCTACGGAGATGGATCACAAGTTCAGCAACAGGGTCCACAGGAAATGGGAGTGACCCCAAGAAGGGTGATTCAAGTTACCCCCAGCAGACTGATGGGGAGGTCCAGGAAGGCACAGTCAAGTCCTAGAGTAACGTTGGGGAAAAGGGTTCCCACGCACCTTCAGAGAAACATGGAGCAGGTTCTGGTGGTGGGGTGGCCCAGGGCACCCAATTTCCAACCCCATTGTTTTGAGTGCACCCAGTTAGGGCATAAGTATGGAGGCACTGTCTGTCCTAAGAAACCACCCACTAGTGGAAAATCCATAGGGGTGGCCAATGTGACCTTAGAGGGGAAGTAGTACCCAGGGTCAGGTAGTAGGAAATGCCCTAGTCTACCTTAGTTGGGAGACGGACTCAGAGGGTGAACTTGTGATCCCTGGGGGTGGGAGTCATCAGTTCCACCATGTCACAGTGAATGGGATCGCTGTCAAGTGTGAAGAGTGACTTTGGCCATTGGGCAGGACTTCTTTTGCCCTATGTCTCTGGTGTCCCTGGAATGGGGTGGAGGCGTGACCCAGAGGAGAGTCATAGTTAGTCCCCAGATGCCCATTGACTGCATTCTGCAGAACAAATTACCACCAATTTAAGAGGAGCTGGCAGGGACGGCTGCCCAGGTGCTGTGGCAGCTCTTGTTCTGAGGGTGCTACTCTTCCAAGGAGAGTACAGAGGCCTGTATGGAGGAAGAGGGGGTGGAGAAGCCCTCCTCCCAGAAGGTCTGGCTTGCCATTCCCCTGTTCATCCTAAGGGTACAGACTTTGGGCTGAAAGGCCAGTCCCAGGTTGCCATCCCTGGATTGGTTAAATTGAAAGTGGCAGTAAGGTGCCTAACACACGAGAATATTCTTCCAGCCCCATTCTGAGAAACCTCAGAGGTCACAGAAGCCTCAAGAGCAGTTAGGGAACACCATGACAGCCCCAAGCCTGAAAGTGGACACCTGCCCAGCACCCGTGCTTGGAGCCTCCACCTGGGAGGGGATTGGCTGGATCTTGGCTCTTGACACTTGCAGCTGTCAGTGATCTCTGTTTGTTGCTTTCCTTATAGCCAGAGTTTTCCTTAGGTTGGGAATAGAAGTCTGATCCATGGGGTATATTGGGCCATATCACCTTTTAGGCCTTGGTGGTTAAGGGTGGGTGGAGTTCGCGGAGTTGTACTATGCTGAATTCTGCAGAGTCACATAAAACCTCCGGTAGACTCCGCAGAGTTCTGATGCCCCATGAAGTTAAGCGACTCAGCCACAATATTGTCTGATTACAGCAGCTGAAGCTTTGAGGCAGGAATATGCAGTCTTTTCACCGGGTAAAATTCAGACTTGTTCCGCCAGAACCCTGTGCCTCGGGCCTGTGCCGGAGACAAGCGGGCCAATGGTGAAACACCGCAGGGGAAGGTGAGGGACGGGAACTCTCAGTGCCACGGGTGTCCAGAGATTTCCATGGTGCGCATAAAAACTGTTAAACTCCCCATGAACTCACCTGCTGCGGATTTAGCCTTCCCTCCACTGATGGGCTCCCGACTCTGCCTGTCCCAATGATGACGCACCCAGCCCAAGGCAGCTGGAGAATGGAGATTTGAATGGGGCAAGAGTCGGTGGCCAGAGCTGTATGCTGCGTCTGAAGTGTGTCGTGTTTCCCGTGATCTCGTTCAGGATAGCATAAAAGTTTAAAAAATGGAGACCAACCCTGGACATGCGGAGCCTCCATGAAGCCACCAAGTGCATCAAAATATCCATCAGGTGAACCAGCGGGTGTGGGGGCAGAGGAGGGTTGGGAGCAAATGCCAGTGATGGGAAGAGACTGTCCGGTTTAACTGGAGGGTTGAGATGGAATCTAAGTGACAGAACTCAGGAACAGAAGAGCGTTGCAGAGGGAAAGGGAAAACATGAGTGAATACGGAGGTAGGAGCCTGAGAAACCCCCTCTGCAAGGCAGTACTGAGCACAAAGCACTGCTGGAGAGACAGCGAGCAGGGGCTGAGGGTGCCTCAAAGGTGGGTGGGACACAGATGCGTGTATAGAAGGGATTTAGATACAAGTGTACTCATTGTGATTAGGCATGAGGGCACTGAGTGCCAGTAAACTCTGCTACGCAGCGCAGGCAGAGTTTTTGCTGAACTCAGTGCTCCAAGCGGAGCACAGAGTAGCAAAAACCCTGTGAACTCCATCCATGGAGCAGAGTTTACCACACAGGCCTAATGGTGGTGCTCTCTGCCTACTGGGATGCATCTATGAGAAAGTTAAGGTTTGGTGTTTCACAGATGGGGTGCACAAGTAAGGAGAAGGATTCCTTGTGGATCAGTCCAGAGACTCAGGAGAATAGTGCCTGAGGGATCCAACTGAGTTCAGAGGGGCATAGAATTGACGAGGGCCACTGCATGAGAGGGCCATTGTCATATCTGACCTTGGAAGTGCAGAAGTTGTATCCACCTTTCACCTGTCAGGGTAGGTTCTAATTTTCCCCCTTATTGTTCCATGCTCCATGGTTCCAAGGGTTTCTATTTAAAAGCAGTTGAATTCTTACATCTTATGAGATGGTGACTTCTCAAGCAGAGTTTACTAATGTGCAAGGTACACTATGCCAGCAGCCCCACTCTATTGGTGCTGATGTTCAATTAGTGTAACTGTTCTCCCTGAATGAGGACCCATGAAATGAGGTGAGGCAGGGGCTGGCTACCGATCAGGAGTAACTTAAGGAAGTTCTTCACAGGAGGTTTGGTAACGCATAAAGTCATTGCCTCTCCGCTCACAGTGCACAGGTACCACACCTGTACAGCCCCATGTAAATGATTTCACTCCTGGGAGTAGAAAGGAAATCCTGCACACCAAACTACATGCTTTGTCCTCTATATGCATGCCTGTTTCCCTGCATGAGACCTGTGCTAGATTTGGACTTCTAATATCTTTGTCAGGCTGCCTTTTGTTCAAAGTAATGTTTCTTACAGCAGGAAGCACAGGGGCTGTCTCTAAGCTGGAGCACCCACACCATGGGTACACAGAAGTGTGAGATCTCAGCACTTGGCGGTCGTCATCTTCCTGAAGCAGCAATTAGGGACTGACATAGGACATGCCTGACCTAGACATTTTCTCATCTTTAAAAACAGAGTGCTGCCTCATCTCTTCTGCCTTTCATTCACCAAACTGCAGTGCTCAATTAGACTAATCTGCATCTTTTTGTTAAATGAAAAATGTTGCATTTGTTTCAAAGTAGTCCAGTCTCTTCCACATCACTTCAGTATCTATGTTTCCTCTCTCCAGCTACAGTAATGCATGAAACACACTTCCACTGTCTGGGAGACTATTCTCATCTCCATCCTGAGCCATGCTAAACCAAGGGCATCCAATGCTTTTCTTTCCTGCTTAGGCAAAGCATTTGTGAGGCAAATGTTAAAGTTAAACATCATGCAATATGGCTCCAGCACTTGCAGAGTCTCCTTTCAATGTTTGCATCATTTACCCTATATATTCTCACATGTTACTTTGAGGATGAGGTGCTGCACCATTCTACCTAAATATGCTTCCAGTCATTACTTTACACCTCCAACCCCTCCACTTAATCAGCTATCCTTACTGAAGCAGTGATCTAGCAATTGCCTAAAAGTGTAATGATTGTTTACCTGATTCTAAGACCTATCAAAGGTATCTAAAATAGAACTATCACACGTGCAAACAATGATGTTTTTTACAGTTTTGCATCCTTGGAGTGTATGTTATGTCAAACATCTACTCTATGTGCGTAAAACCCTGTGTTAACATTTTGACCTTGACTTAAAACTCCAATTGTCACCTCTATTTTTTTCTTTGAATGACCCTCTCCTTGCTGTCCATCCTCTGCATCCTCCCCTCCGAGAAAAACCTACTCTAAGTCATGGGCATGTTTTCCTTAATCTCAATTACTAAATTTGTGCAAATTGTCCACACCTTCTTTGTAAGGCAGACCTTGCAGCCTACCAATACCTAATCTGTTCTAGTTCATCTACTAATACCACTGACTATATGCATGAACTCAAATACCCCCTTCTGATGATCATACCTAATCGATACTTAATTTAATCCACCTTAAAGACACTGGAGTGGGTATGAAGACATGGAATGGTCTCCTTGAGAGAACTAGACTAAACCCTATACCTACAATAACCACAGGAATAACTACTTACCTTGAGTCCCGAGCAGAGCGCTGGTTGGTATAAAGCACTTCAACAACTTGTTAGGGCTAGTAAGTGCTATATAAATGTAATTGCTATAAAATACTTATGAAATAATCTGTTATCTTTCTGTAGTGTCCACTCCTGGTCCTTCATTCCACTATCAACTCTTCAATAGTTGGCTACTGAAGGGCTAAGTGTCTGACAAAGGGTCTGGTGGTGGTGAATAATCCCACTTCTGGAAAATACCACTGATTCTGGTAGCTCACTCACTTGCTTAGTGATTGATCACATGTCTTTGATGCACATGGACTTGGTAGCAGTACACAGAGACAATTCACCACTGTAAACAGGGAAAAAGTCGAGTGAACATTGGTCATGATTCAGTATTAAAGGCTGCCCCACGAAACACATTTTATCATGATGATTTGTTTGTTTTTGGTAAAACTTTAGAAGACCATAACAAAGGGTTTTCATGGTGCTGGGAACATTGTTAGAGGCAGGTTTGACATTGAAAGTCTGAAAAGTGAAAGTGTGGTATAACGGAGGAGAATTTTCCAGGTATTTGGATACTGTAGATTGAGTAAGTCCCAAGAAGGAGAGGGTTGAAACTGAAATCTTTAAGTGAGCCTACTAGTAAAGAGTATTGTTATAATTTCTTGGAATGGCTGAACACTATAGGATGTTTATAAAGCATTATATGGAGAAAGCAGCTTTTATGCAGAAATTAATGAAAAAGAAAGTAATGTTTAACTAGGATGAAGAATGTTGAAGCAAGTTTTTTCTGGGAAAAGAAGAGTTGGGGAAAGCTCCGTGTCTACAGGTGTTCATTTCAGGTAAGGATACCTGGATAGTTAAGGATGCTAGCACAAAGGGTTTGGAGGCATTATTGCAAAGAAAACAGCCTCTCGGGCCCTTTCGGGTGCTGAATACATCTATTCTGTCATAGAAAGTAAAGCTCTGGCAATCGGGCAATGAAGAGGCTTCAGAGTTTTGTGTGGGAGACAAAATTTGAGATTTTTTACTCATCACAATTCTTTGATTGAATATTTTTTTAAAAGGTAAGGATTGTGTTTTTTTGAAGTACGAAGATAGATAATACATTTTCAGGAATTTTCTTTTTATGTAAAATATATGCATGTTGTAAGCAATTATTCAGCGGATTGACTATCAAGGTTATGGGGAAAGAATAAAGTTGTGAGTCGCACCATATCACCCTTTGAAGGTGAAGAACTGGAATTGGATGATGAAGAAGTATACATGTGTGTGTCTAGTCACTGAAGGTGTAGTGTCAGAAGAAGAATAGAGACAAGGGATAGAGAGGATTGAGGTTCTTAAGCAAGTACTCCAACTCATTTTTAAGGAAGAAGTTGCTAGTCATGGTGTGCGAGAGATGAGTAACTCCTGGTGGTTGCTGTGGAATGAATTATTTATGGATAAAGAGTTTCTGTTATGTGGAACTAAGATAGTCTTCCCTGAAAGTGTTTGATCAAAACTATTAAATCTTGCATGTGAAGGTCAAATGAGTGTGATAAAAAAAACAAAGAGTGCTTTGTGACTTTTGGAAGATAGCATTAGACAGGGATGTGGAACACTCAGTCTGAGATTGTGTTAAATGCTAAAAGTGATGATAAAGGGTTCAAAATAAGACAAATTACTTCAATGTGTAGAAAATTACCTGAATATCATATGAAAGAAGCAATGTTGGACCAGGTGGGACCTATTCATGGAGATAATGACACTTCTTACTTGATATAATTAATCGATATGTACTCTTGATGAGAGGACGTTTTGTGTGCGAGAGACATCACTACCAGTGCTGTGATCAAGTTCTGAAAAACAAAGTTTGCGAGGAGAGCCATCCAAAGAGTCTTCTGACAGATAATGGTGTACAGTTTTGTTCCAGTCAACTGGAAAGTATTTTAAAAAGTGTGGAACTGAGCACTAGAAAAATTTGATGTATCATCTTCAGACTAATGGTACCATTGAAAGAATGAACAAGACTTTGAAGGAGGGGATACAATTTTCTAGAGCTAATGGGTCAGACTAGAAGCAGGAATGTTTCTCCATGTAACTACAGGAAAGTCTCATTTGAACTCTTCAAGGAATGAATGTCATGCACACGCGCTGGTCCTTGGAGGATTCAGTGGAATAAGGGTGGCAGAAATAACAGCCCAGGTGAGTGGAGGGTGGAAGAAGAAAAATAGCAAGCAGTGAGAAAAAAAGGATTTATCAGAAGGGTGTGTCAGATCTGAAATTGGGGATTGGACATTGCGTGATTCATTTGTGTGGTTCATGCTGCACTAGGTTGTTCAGATTGATCAAAGTTTACCAAAGAGTTGAAAGCTATATAAAAATTCTACCAAAACAAACTCACAAAAGAGGAATATGGAATAAGGGACGTGTAGTTGTTTTATGTCATGTTGATGAGAGGCATGAAGAAAGGGTTATGATTGACAAGTGTGGAAAAGCTGTAGGAGGTATGGTGATGATGTTGTAGTTGTTGATGATGGGATGATTTCTGATGGTCTGAGTAGGAGAATCTCAAGAATTGTGAAGAAACCATGTTATCTTCTAGACTATGAGTTGGATTAAGAGTTATACTTCATTATCATAAGGATGTTTTGTAACCTGCACAATCATATATGTCGTTCCTATACAGAGTTGATTTTACACATCTAAGTGTGGTGTCTTCCTCAAACAAATTTATCCCGCCATTTGTGGAATGTTGTGGTTTACTCTAATATATGGAAAGTATAAGGTTGAAGGTTCTCTGTAATAAGGTGGTCAGCCGGAAATGAACTCTGTGGATGGGATGTCTTCATTAATGCTTCTCAAACTTACCTACATCTCCTGTGATTATCCTGAGTGAATATCTACCATTATCACAGGCTTGCTTCAGCTCTATGCACTTGCATATGAAAAGACATTGTAGCCCGCAGATGGAGTTACACGAATCACTGTGACCATGAAACAGGTGACATGAGGTACCATGCTGCTTTAAATGATGAGCTTACTGGTACCTCCCCTTCTAACTGGGACAAGAGGTATCTGGTATTGCAGATGGAAAGAAACTGAGCTCTATGTGCTAGAAATTGAATAGTATTACTTGTTTTCTTCCTGCGGGAGGAGTGATGTGTTGAAGTCTATTCCAACAGATGTTGTAATATTCCATTCTGATGTAGCAAACTGATTTGGGTTTCCCTACTCCTGTAGATGGAGTGACAAGGGCCTATATTTTAGATCAAGATTGTTACATTGGGCCTAATTTATATGTTGGGAATCAGCATACTCTGTTGCAACGGCGATGGAGTGTAGTTACTGTCAACAAAATAGAACGCCCGCTAAATTTAAATGCGGGCTGACCATAGTTTGGCAATGGCGGCGACACTCCATCTCTGCTATGGCCACACTTCTCTGATATTCCGATGGGATAAGGGCAGTTGAATTAATGGTTACATGTTCGCCCAACCAAATTAGATGGGCAGACATATAGGTGTTTTCAACTACCCATTACCACCAGGAAAACCCTGATGGTATAGGGCGGTAAAAAACTAAAAATGCCCCCTGCCGTGGGAGATGACTCCCATGGTGAGGGCAGCACTTTTTTTATTTAAAAAAAAAAAAACTACACACTTTGGGTTTTGTTGCTGAAACTTTGTCATATAGCTCCTTTATTTTTAACGGAGCTGTACGACAAAGTTCCAATACATTGGCGGGAACCGACTTGATGGTGGTTCCTGTTGATGTCCATCGGGCTGATGGGCATGTCAAAATTTGGCAGGTAGTTACTCCACAAAGACGGCAGAGTAATTTTCTCCGTTGCCATGATGAAGTACAAACCGTCTGTCAAAATATAAATCAGCCCGCTTATTTGATCCTAATTACAGGAGGGTTTTGAAGCAAAGATATAAAAATGCTATTCAGAATCAGAGTTTCATGCAAAACGGCAAACAAACTGGCATTTATAAAATCTGATTCTCAAATTCACTTCATAGGTAATGTGTGCTGTTTGTCAGAAAAATTCCAAGATATGCCTTGAAGGCTCCTGTTTTATTTGTATATTATCCAAGAATGAGAGTCGATACCACTCTGTTTATGAAAGTAGCACATTAGTCTGAATGCATTTTTTTCTTTATAGCTGTCAAACAAGCAGGTGAATAAGTTATATAGTTGGACATATAAGCTTAAGATTCATGGCTATCCTTATTAAACCTAAGGTTTTAGGAAAAGCTCACACATTTTAAGGTGAATCGCAACAGGTGTCTTGGTTGACACTATAACATGTCTAGGCGGGACAGAAGCAGTGATTGCTCTACTACATGTTTATCATGAACACTGAGGGCCTCATTTACCAAAAGAACTGATGCATTGAAGCATCAGTTTCCTTGCGCCTGCGCGAAATGTCCTAGAGACACCATGGATGCGCTGTATTTACTAGTCAAGTCAATACAGGGCTCCATGGCGCAAGGATTTAACAGATGCGTCAGAAAGTCTGAAGCATCTGTTGGCCTAGGAGTAGGTTGTACACCGACGCAACTCCAGCAATGCATCAGAACACATAGGCGAGTCCCATGTAAAAAGCCCTGTGTCAATCCTTATGCCTGGTCTGAGCAGGTGTAAGGATTTTGATGTAGTCAAGTCGCAGAGTGACGCAGTGAAAAGTTGTGAATTTCACTGTGTCACGTTTAAGTGGCTTTTTTGCGTGGGAACACCTACCCTACATACATTATAACTGGCGCAGGTATAATGTACCGCAGGGGTCTACAAACAAACACATTGTACCCAATGTGTCAGTTTGTAGATATGGAGCAGTGTGGCACACTGATTGCACCACCGCTGTGCACAAATAAAACCTACGCAGCGGCGGCGCAAGGGGCTTGTAAATAGGCCCCTGAATTTTTACAACAGTATTGTGCACCAAGAGTATTGTAGATGTTTTACAAGATAGACTGCAATTGAAGTTTAAGAGCAGCACAGAACAACACAAAACACAAAGCACAATGCAACACAACACAGTAATACCACAACACAATGCCATCAGAACACCCTACTAAAACAGTAACGCACAGCATCACAATATCACAACAACTACATACGGCAAAAGTACAATAACACAACATGAAACAAGAAAACACAAAATACAGGAACGCACCACCCTAACCCATGCCATCACATCAAAAAACATGTAATACAAAATACAACATTCACCAGCACAACACTGCAACACAACAAAACATAACAACACACCAGCAAAATAAACAACAACAGAACCATATAATAACCGGAAATACACCAAAAATACAACTTAATAATGAAACAAATTTGCTATCAACTTTGACCATGTCTTCCTTTTAGGGCTGGCTCGACAGCCCAGCTATCAACGATGCATATTGTGTTCAATATACATAAAGTGGGCTTTTGGTCACTGCTCGTCAGTCATTAGCTTATTTGGGTCAACCCCCTTCAACCTGTGCCTTGAAACTCATAAATTACATCTTGGATCTACCCAGAACAGTAAACATCTCTCACCTCACACTCTTGCTTGTTTGGCGTACCGTTGCACGTCATAACAAGTGCTCCTTTTCCAGTGCCTTCATGGCTATTTAATATCTTAAAAATACAAACATCTAAACACTTTTGTCAAATTCAGACTTTCACTTTGTGCTTGCATTCACAATAAATTGCAAGTCAAACATCGTTCTTATTCATTGTCTCCATACAATTACAGATAAATGATTCAACCTTATATGAACTTAAGCAATATACATTTTTGTCTTTGAACACTAAATTAAAAGCAACAAAACAAAATGTCTGCTAATAGTCATTTGCAGCAGAGAGCTAGATGTGGACATCTGCTACAGAAGAATAGAGTGATACGAAAATACATATAACCTTGAAAAGGCTGCGGTTCTTCTTTTTTTTTTTTGGCCCTTTCTCATATTTTATTGACCTCACAAAGAATTATGTTTCTGATCAAGGATTATGGATATTCAAATGTGCTATTGAGGTTCAATTTGCAATTTGAATCGTTTTCTCATCTTTAAACAATTGTTCTCTCCCTATCTGGTGAGAATTAGAGCCATCATGCGAATAAACAATATTCCATAATATTAGTTTAAATATTTAAAAGTAAAAAGTATATTATTTTGTGAATTTCTTGACACACTAAAACAATGAGGTCTTGACTCTCGGGCTACCTAATAATAGTTTTCTGTTGCTGCCGCTCCGGGCACCGATCATTCTCAAAGCCAATAGGTCTGGCATGAATGTGCTAATGCATCCAAATCAAAAGAGCAGGGGCATATTAGCAAGACCGGCGATACAATTATCGCCGTTTTAGCGACAGGAAACTGCCGCTAAAACGGCGATAATGGGATCGCTAATATGCGTTATAGAATTCAATAGAAGCCCAGGTTAGATGTGCAGGACATCTAACCTGGGCTTCTATTGAGATTCTATAACGCATATTAGCAAGCTCATTATCGCCGTTTTAGCGGTAGTTTCCTGCCGCTAAAACGGCGATAATTTTATCGCCGGTCTTGCTAATATGCCCCCGAATCTTTTAGTTGCAGGGCAATGATAAACATATAGGGGCATATTATCAAGCACGGCGTTAAAATTATCGCCGGTTTAGCGGCAGAAAACTGCCGCTAAAGCGGCGATAATGGGCTTGATAATATGCCCTGGAGAATTCCAATAGAAGCCCATGTTGACACCAGAACATGGGCTTCTATTTGAATTCTCCAGGGCATATTATCAAGCCCATTATCGCCGCTTTAGCGGCAGTTTTCTGCCGCTAAACCGGCGATAATTTTAACGCCGTTTCTTGATAATATGCCCCTAAATTGACTAGAAGTGAAGGAGGAGCTGGGTGAAATTATGGACCACGACGAGTGCATGAAAGAACGAAGGGGCATATTAGCAAGACCGGCGATAAAATTATCGCCGTTTTAGCGGCTGGAAACTGCCGCTAAAACGGCGATAATGGGGTTGCTAATATGCGTTATGGAATTCAATAGAAGCCCAGGTTAGATGTGCAGGTCATCTAACCTGGGCTTCTATTAATTCCATAACGCATATTAGCAAGCCATTATCGCCGCTTTAGCGGCAGTTTCCTGCCGCTAAAACGGCGATAATTTTAACGTGGGTCTTGCTAATATGCCCCGAAGTATTCTGTTGAAAAAGAAGAACCTCACAGGTTTATGTTTGATGTTGCGGTACATATGAGGACGGATTGAGAACATCATATAGTAGGCAGTGTGCATTTTTGGCACATAAACACACCAAAAGCTGTCTTGCTGTGCAGGCATTGCTGCTCTTGTTTTTAGGGCTGATCATACTAGATAACAGTGTGCCCAACAGACTGCTGTGTGCCCAACAGACTGTGGGAAGTGTGCTTTGAGCTGGTGCATGATGCAATACCAGCTCTCCTGAAAATGTGGCACATTTGCTTCCCTCCCTCTTTTTGTGCCCGGTGGCAGCTTGCTTAGCATTAACTGATCTGTGTTGACACATCGGGTATGTAAGATACTACTTATAAAATTCATTTGTGAATAGCAAAAAATCGTAAACTTACACACTCGTTTCGAGTTGGTGGAGGGGCAGGACTACACGCCCCGACAGCACTTGTTTTTCCGCACGCGGAGGCACTTACAAATTTGGCATAGGGCTCCCGCAGCGCGGGGAGCCCGTTTGGAAATGGTGGAGGGGCAGGACTACACCCCCCGGCATGCACTTGTTTTTCCACACCTGGAGGCGCTTACAAATTCCTCCTTGGGCTCCCGCAGCGCGGGACACCCGTTTGGAGTTGGTGGAGGGGCAGGACTACACGCCCCAGCAGCACTTGTTTTTCCACACCTGGAGGCGCTTACAAATTTGGCTTCGGGCTCCTGCAGTGCGGGAGGCATGTTTGGAGTTGGTGGAGGGGCCGGACTACACGCCCGGGCAGCACTTGTTTTTCCGCACCCGGCAAATTCAGCCTCTGGCTCCCGCAGCGAGGGACGCGCACGGGACGCGCCTGAGCAAAGACCAGGCCAAGAGCGGGCCCGTCTGCACCCGTCAGTGCAAGGAAGAGGCAGGGCCACCCCCTTTGTCTATGGAGGGCTATGGACGGTTACAACACACCATCTGCCTGCTGATTTGGAGTGCTTTCTGTAAGAAAGGTACTGAACTAGCTATTCAGTGCTAGCCAGGTGCTTCCTAATCTGCCAACACTTTTACCCCCTCTTCCAATTTCCCTTAGTTGCTACAACCACAAGATATTGACTTTGGTGAAAACTGTGTGTGGAACTTGAGGGGTGGCCGTGTTTCTCTTAGGGTCAATTATTAAGTTGTTTGATTGTTCCCTTTTCAGGGCTAAACTTATTTTTAAAGAACCCCGCTTGCTCTCTTTTTGCCTTAGGTGTAACAAGAGGAGTACTTGGAGAGTACGCTGAGGTGGTTTACAGAGCTATGGGCAAAGGAAAAGGTCAGGACAAAGCCCAGGGCGCGTTTCGCCCAAAAATGAAGGCTACGGGTGTAGTCTGTATTGAGACAATGGATAGGATTTAGTCCATACTCACCGAATGCCATGAAATAGCACACTCTGGAATATCCCTGCCGTCCTCCCAACTATCAAGTCCCACCAGCCCGACCCAAACTTCGAAGCCCTGACGGAACTCTCCCCCCCCCCCAACTCCCCGGCAAAAAAACTTGCCAATAAAATTGCCCTGATGTTTAAAAATCGCCATAAAGGGAGTGGGAAAGGCCTTGGAAGCAGGCTTATCGATTCTGAACCCTGAACCAAACCCCCATTTACCGTACAGTGAGTTACGGTGCCATCCAGAAGAGGTTCATGCAATTCAAGTAGAATGCCACAATATATTTGAGGTCCTCGTAGAGGAGGGAATTGGGGAACAGAGGTAACAGGGGTAGGGTCAGCTGGTCATGGCGATAATTGTGAAGCATATGTGGGCCTTAAAAAGTATCATTGAGTCCATAGAGACGAGGTAGTCTCTCTGAGATTGGAGGTTGCTGACCTAAAGGGAAGCATGAAGTGTGACAAGGCCATTCCATTAGAGACCAGCCTAGAACTTCTGCCCAGTGCCCTCAAGGGTGCATCTGCGATATGCTTGGAGTCATCTAGGATGGATGATGTTATACCAGCACACAGTGCACCCCGCCCCCGGCCCACCCCCAATTTTTCTTCCTGCCTAGAGGTCGCTCCGGTAGTAATGCCCATATTAATGAGCCAGTAGCTTCCCAAGGCTTTTACCAGGGTAGAGGGGAGGGGAGGGTGACAGATAGAGGTGAGGTCACACTAGATGAAGGGTGCCATCACTTGCCTAGTCCTGGTGGAATACTTGGAAAGGGGGTAGTGAAGGATGGCGTCTACACCAAATCCAATGCCCAGTATAAAAAAGCAGTAATATACCTAGCAGAGGTACCCAAACTCCAAAAGGATGGATACGAAGACCCTGATTTGCTTAAGATTAAGGTCAGCTACTGGTTTAGGACTACCCGACACTGTTATTCAATCATAAGAGATGACATCAAGTATGTTGAAAGCTTATCCTTCCGGGGGATCTCAAAGGATGTGGTCAAAGTCAGTTTCTTCCACATGGCCCCAGTTGATGTTCTAATGTCAATTGGCTCTCGTACCATCCCTATTGCTAATACCTCTATTATCATTAGATATAAACTACTGGTAGGGACGGACATAGAGTCAGACAGGTCTGCCCCGCAAAGGGGGCCCGAACAAATATAGGTGGTGCAGAAAGACAGGGCTGACTACAGATAGGAGGATTGTCGCCCCAAGACGAAAATGTAATGTTCCTTGGGTCAAATGTGACCAAGCCCCAGCCAGAAATCTTTTCTTGGCCTGGGCTGGCCACAAATACCGAGGTTAACTATGAGTCACCTAATGTGGGTTTAAGGGGGAGGGGGCTGTCAACTCCTCCGTATCTGTGAAAGAGGGGGAAACCATTGACTATAGCACTGATCACAGCTATACCAAAGCTTGTCACTGTCCCCTAAAGGCCCTTGGATTTGAACCGTGGCAGGGATCTTTAAACTGTTAGTAGACCCTGATTGGTGTACCTTTGTGGACCTACATGATGTGATCTTATTTCAAGAAACCTGGAGCTTGCTCACTCCTCACAGATGTGGGTATTCTGCATATGGTCTAAATGCCTCAAAGAAAGCGACGGGGAGACCCTCAGGAGGTTTAGTAATTTGGGTTAAAACCGCTCTTGGGTCCAAAGTTAAGTTGGTTCATGTCGACTCTCAAGATATTCTAGCAGTTGATATTGCACTTTACAGTGGCCTGAAAATTAGGATTTTTAATGTTTATAATCGAGTCGTTCGGGGCTCTGAGGAAACTAACACAATTCGAACTCTAGATCATGCCTTGTCTGGTCTCCCAGACAATGTTCCAGTACTGGTATCCGGTGATCTAAATCTCACCTTCGAACCACATGGTCAAAGAGAGGAGGCAAGGTGTTGGCCCTTACACTGCAACACAACCTGAGAGCCACTAATGGGAGAACAAAATCCGATCCAAATGGCGATTTTACATTCGATAGACATGGCTATGCCAGCAGAATTGATTATTGCTTGGTTGCCCATAGACTTTGGCCACTCGTTCATGACATGTCAGTGGCCAAAAGATCAGATAGTGATCACAACACCCTGATCCTCTCCCTCATAAATCAGGGTGAATATGAACCTGACTTTAGGGGTAGGTCTGATCTGGGCGATATGTCCATCACGAACAATCAGAGCTCAATTAGATGGGATTGGGTGGAGGAACATTCAGAGGTTCTGGAAATAGTTAAAGGTAAAGTCTGTATTGAGGTGGAAGATTTGGCCAAATACCCTAAAGACAAAGCAGCCAAGAAAATGTGCATCCACCATGAATTCCTTTATAATGAGATTATGGATCTGTTCGGTAAACTGTATAAGGAGCAGAAAATTGCTGTACATAAGAAACAGTTAAGGTGTGATCCCCAGGTAGCATGGTATAATCAGGACTGTAGGAAAGCAAAGGGGGAGCTTGTACAGGCACTAAAATCTAATGTGCGCTCCGATATGGTGGCATGCAGAGTAAGGTACAGGCAAGCAATAGAGTCAGCCAAGAAGAAATGGGAAAGCTTGCTATGGTCCTCTCTTCAAAGGGCATTGACAGCCAAAGATTCCAAGACCTTTTGGAATAAAGCGGCTGTTAGAAGGTGGTTCTGACACGATGGGCCGCCCAGATTTTTCGCTTTTTGAGCACCTATGTGTGGAGCTTTTACTGTGGGAGAGCCTCATAAATTGGGACTCATCCACAGTGAACTCATAATGAAGGAGACGGCATGTGGATTTTACTGGTGTCCCCTTAGCTTGACTGAGCCGCTGCGCAGCAGCTGGAGTAAGGGGCACCGGGCTGGTTACATGCAGACACCTGTGTACAAGCGTGTGCACACGTGTAGGGGCTGCGCAGGGGAGATTCCTGGCGTGCGCAGTCCAGGAGCAGCTACAAAGTTAATGGTGTGGCGGGACTTATGCAGAAGTGGGTGGTGACACGGAATAGGCCTTATACACTGGGAAGGAACATGCCAGGGAAAGTCAGTGTGTTTTACTGTGTTTTTCACTTCATTATTCCCCTATGGGGATGTGGAGCCCATGTGCTAGATTAACTTTCCTAAGGCCTACAGATTCCAGACACGCACTAAAGTCCACTGTAGCGGATGTGCAAAGGAGTATTCTGCAGAGTCCAAAGTCATATTTGTACTGCTTTTGGGTCATCCAAAAATGTCACATTTCTCTGAGTCAGTCATAACCAGGGCCAGGCTGAGGGCTGACCTCAGCTGGATGGATTGATAACCTTTCTTCCACAAGCTAAGGCCTCCTCTCCACGAAGAGAAGATGGGTGGGGCTACAGGCTCATCCATCAGCAGCTATCACTGTTTGCCAGGCACCAGGCTGCACCAAGGAGGGAAGGCAGCGAGGAGGGAAGGGGTCTGGTTTTAGAGACCTTGTGGCCAGAGACCCTGGACGACGCCATTTTGAACAAGCCCAGAGGCTGGACCAGGAGGAGGGAGCAGGGGCAGGGAAGTGATGTGTCGCTGTTTGATAGGATCAACAGAGACTTCCTGCCAGCCCCCCTACTCAACTTTTAAAAGTGTCTGCGCAGGAAGAGAAGCTCTCTCTGGGGTGTGGTCGGCTGAGGCGGAAGGTGCTGGAGCCTGGCAATGCGATACAAAAGGGGATGATGGACGGAACGCTTGAGCCAATCAAACACTCACCCCCAGTCAACTGGTACCCCCTGACTGCACCCCAGGCCCCTAACGGCACTAGAAGAAGAGACCAGGACCGGTGCGCAGAAGCAGGGGCCTCTGCGCAGGAAAAAGAGAGGCCCAGGAGGAGAGCCAGGCGAAAGTCTGGCGCAGGGAGCCAGTGAAGAGCGCTCCCTGCAGAATGCCCCCTCTTGGAGACCCGGAGGGCGAAGGAGAGTGTTCCCAGTGGCTGGAGCTGGCCACCAGGAGCAAGAAGATGCGAAAATTGTGAAAATCGGAGTCCAGGGGCCGAGATATGCCCCCAGAAGGTAGGCGACCTTTGACCCTGCCTGGGACCGGCGACGAAGCGCGTGGGGCTCCGCCGCCGGTGATCATCATGCCCCCGGGGTGGGTCAGGTCCCGGGGCTGCCCCTGGAAACCGTGAAGGTGGGTGGAGCGCCGTCGCGCCCCCATGAAAAGGTGGTCGGGGCCCGGGAGCCCATCCCCGGGCCCCGAAGCAAGCCGGGGAGCGCGTCGCGCTCCCGTGAAGCTATCCCCTGGGGGCCAGGAGCCCACCCTGGCCCCCGCCGAACAGGAACTGTCGGGGAGCGCCGTCGCGCCCCCACGAGGAGGAGGAGGGGGCCCGGGACCCCATCCCCGGGCCCCGAAAATGCCGTGTTGGAGGGGGTACCGTCGCACCCCCCCGAGGATGTCCGGGGGCCCGGGAGCCCATCCCCGGGCCTTGAAGCAGGAACGTAGTCGCTTCACATCTGCCCGCAGGAGCGGGCAGACAAGAAGACTCTGCCGGCTCCCGCGGCCGCACGCAAGTGTGCGGGCCGGGCGGGGAGTCGGCGGGGGCAGCCGGGGGTGGGCTCCCGAGCTGCCCTCCACCAAAGGAGGATGTGGGGGTCCCGGCTCGGGACCGGGCCCCTACCCGAGGAGAAATGGTGGCGAAGGGGTCCCGGGTGGGACCCCGGAGGTGAAAAGAGGGGCCCGGGTGGAACCGGGCTCCTGAAAGTTGGCACAGCGGCCGGGAGTGGGCTCCCCGCGCCGCAAGACTCACCTGGGGGTCCGGGTGGGACCGGGCCCCCCACCAAGAAAGGGATGAGGCGCAGCGGGAGAGCCGCTCATCCCATATGCAGGGAGAGGAGCCTGAAGCGCCCCATAATGCCTTGCAAGGCATGGGGAAAAACAACGTTTTTGTGCTTGTGGAGGACGGGGTCACCACCAACTTGGTACCAGGGTGCTGGGGGAGCTGCTGGAGAAGCGCAGTCTCCCCCCAGCACGAAGTTAAATCCCACCCTCCTAGGGATGTTGAAAGGATAACCCCTCAAGGGCTCAGCGTGAATTAAACACTTTCTGGGCTGGAACTTTTGTTCTACAGCTGAGGGTGTGCTATGAATGGCTTTATGGAGTGAAGGGCTGAGTTGGGGATGTCTGGAGAAGGGCATCCCCTAGAGGTGAAGAGGTGTAATTGCACCAGAACTGTATTTACTGACAGTTATTCCTTTTTAGAGGGACTGAAGGTCACATATGTAATGTGAAGTACCTGTGTAAGGTGATGTCATAAGCAAAGTGGGTTATGTTGCCAGACACTCCTGCTGGGGTGTCTGGCTGGATAGGCGTAATCCTGTGATTTCATCTCTGATGCCCTTAGGGGCTGTAATTGCAATGCATTCTAATGTCCAACAAAGGTGATGAGTACTGTCATTCTAAGGTGTGCGTAAACATGTATTCTTGCTGCTGCACTTAGGTGAAGACCCAGACTGCTAGCCCTTAAGATATAGACGTGAATACTTTATGGTCAGTAGGAAATGCTCAGTCAGGGTTATGTGTCACCAAGGCAGGTGTACCCATTTTTAATGCGCGTTGAGGTAATGGGGTGGGTCGCCACTGGGATGGTGCCAGTGCGCAGGGCCCTCGCTCCAGGTTAGGCTCAACACACTGCATTAGGGGACAAGATGATGTACCTACATGGGAGTGGTGGTACTAGACCCCACCCCCCTTTTGGGAGGGGGGGAGATGTTACGCAATGTCACAAAGTAATTCCAACAGCTTATGTATATTTGTAAATTGGTGCATAGTATTGAGTAGTGTGTGTGTTTAATAAATGTACTCTTACTTTTATAAAGCAAAGTACAGACTGGATAATCAATTATTGAGTGTTATTTCTGCGCACCTGCAAAAGGCGATTACTAGCCCACACCACCTCCCTTGAGTAAAGCCTCAGACTGCTCTGCAACGCTACCCTCTGAGAGTCAGGCGCTACAATTGGGTGTTTGGTTCCCAGTGAAGGACAAATGTAGTCATGTTATTTGTGCAGGCCTCACAGATACTGCCTCGTTTTCCAACAGCGGCCCATTGGCTTAATGGTAGAAAGATTGTATTGGAGTATACAGTACAGCCAGAAGAGTGGGTGTCCCACTTTGGGCATCTCTATGCATCAGGTAACATGGAGGTATAGGACCCTATTGAAATGAGGAGGAAGCCTCATCTGGAGCTCGCGAAGAGTTGGTGTTCTCATTGGAAGAAACCCAAGCAGCGATTTGCTCCTGTATTGAAGCTAGAGCTCCTGGTCCTGACCGAATTCCAAACGACCTGTACAGAGAGGACCCAAGTGTTTGGGCTCTTTACATCAATATGCTAACAAATGACATTACATCAGGTATGACCATCCCTCCCTCATGGAAGATACCGGAAATAATCCCCATCTATAAGAAGGGTGATAGAGCTAACCCAGCCGGCTACAGACCTATAAGTCTCATTGACTCCTTGCAGAAATTTTTCTGCAAACGGTTATTGGCTAGGATCCAGGATTGGATCTCAGAGTACCGCATCTTGAGCGACTACCAAGCAGGCTGTAGTACATTTAATAGCACATTGGACCAGGTCTTTTGCTTCCTGTGTATCTACTGAAGGGAGGTTGCCATTAAAGGGGGGAGTTATATGTGGCTTTTGTTGACTTACAGACTACGTTTGACTTGGTACCCCGAGTCAAACTATGGAGAGTAGTGAAAGAGATGGGTTTACCCCGCAACCTTTTAGAGATTTTAATTCAATTGCACTCATCAAACACTGCCCAAGTTAGGTGGGGGGAGAATAAGCAACTTACAGAGCAATTTCCAATTCAACGTGGTGTGAGACAGGGAAATGTCTTAGCGCCCACCCTTTTTTCACTCTTCATCAATGGGGTGGTAGATTTTCTAGACGGGGATGGGTGTGATGCCCCTAAAGTAGATGAGAGAAGAGCACCTGCACTCCTTTTTGCAGATGATACCCTACTAATCTCTAAATCCCCACAAGGCCTACAACAACTAATGAATGATTTTATACCGTTCCGCAAGGAGCAGGGCCTGGTATTAAATGAGGCCAAAACAAAATACATGATTTTCTCTAGAGGGATTGTAAAACCATCCAAAAGATGTATGTATGAAGGAAGAAGTACCTTAGAGCAAGTATGTGCTTTTGACTACCTGGGCATCCGTTTAACATCTAATCTAAACTGGGTTCCCCACATTGATAAAGTAAAACTGTCGCTAATTCAGCAGACCGTTCACATAAGCAAAATTCACAAAAGTACGGTGCCCAGGAAAGTGGCCCCAGCACTAGAAATGTATAATATTAAAGGCCTAGGATGGCGCTTTATGGGGCAGAACTTTGGGGCAGTGGGAATACGAATTGTCTCGTTATCATAGAGAAACGTTTCTTAAGATCTCTTCTAAATTTACCCCCCAGCACCCCTCTGACCCCATTGTATCTGGACTTCACCCAAAGACAACTGGCCCGTAAGCTAGACTACAAACTATTAATGTTTTGGCATTGCTTGTGGTCCGTTGAAGAGCTAGCCCCCTACTGAACTGTGAGGCTTGGCCTTTTGAAACGGCCCCAGGTAACCTCCATCCCATGCTTTAGCTCCTTGAGAGATCTACTTAGGATGCTAGGGATGGAGGTGTATTGGCTTAATCCTGAAAGGCTGTCCCTAATATCAAAGACCAGGATCAAAGCGATCTGGGAAACAATAGTGGAACAGAAGATGGCCAAACCGGTGAGTTCTTTGACTCAGCACTTTATACATTTTAAATTTGCTCCTATTTATGAGGAAACCATTGATGAAATTGTCCCCCCCCTTGGCACCAAACAATTTATACAATTTTGATATAAGATTTTACCCAACAAATGGTTTTGTAGCAAGTGGCGCTGAAATGCTTCCTCTGACGACCTTTGTCCATCTTGCAAAGCCAGTTCAGAATCTATAGTTCATCTGTTATTTTTTTGTCCCCACTATAAGATTTTGAGGGGCATATGGATTATTCCTTTGTGCAAATTAATTGGTCCTGGCCATTACCTTGAGGTATTGAAAATCTTATCGACTGATACCCGTACCATAATAGTTTTTGGCTTGGCCAAATACTGGCATGCACTACGGATTAAACACTCTAAATGTATTGTATGAATTATTTTCTTTTTATCTTTTTTGTATCTTTTAAACTGTATTTTATGGAAGCCTTGTTCTTTTTTAACACTGATTTTTATCTCTTATATTGTCTTAACTTGTGCTGTGTTATGTACTTTTTATGATCTTTGTGATCAAAATAAAGTTATATGATTGTGGTGATTGTAAGTTTACCTTTGTGAATTAGGCCCTCAATGTCTGCTGTGGCAGAAGTGCCAATCTGCCATTGGTTGCTTGTTCCTTTTATTGTGGCTCCTGTGCTGACTTCGGCTACCTTGGGTTTCCAGTAGTAAAACAGTGAGCAGCATTGCCACTTCCGGGCATTGCAATAAATGAGTCCCTCATCGGCTTTACCCTTACATCAATCTGCATACTGACACTTATTATCAGAGCTCTAACATCGCCACATACTGCACAGCATCATGTCTTCACCATGTCCACACAACCTAACTAGTTTTAAACCCATCATTAGGGCACTTGCTGTTTTCTAAATTTCCGACACCAATTTGAAAGTCATCATTATAAGTATCTGATGACTCATTTTGAAACTTCAGTTTGTAAAACCCAACGCCATTTTTGTACAATGTTGTGCGCAAGGAACACATGGGCATATTTACAAGCCCCTATTGCCACAGGAACGTCACTTTTTTCGACATTCCTGTGGCGATACGGGCTTTGCCTTATTTACAGGCAGTGTTAAGCCACTTAACGTGGTTTGACGCTGCCTTGTAATTAAGGTACCCTTTCACGCTATACTTAGCGTGAAAGGGGTGGGCAATGGGTGTTGCGGTCAGGGTTTCGCCGCAACACCCATTGATTTTCACACTGCTCCATATTTACAAGGGTGGCATAAATATGGGGCAGCACCAAAATTAAGACCAAAAAAAACCTGGTCTTAACAAGGCGCAACGAGGAGAAATGCTTTATATCGCCTCGTTTTTGCTGTTTCAATGTGTGCTTCATTGTGCAGCACACATAAATACAGCAAAACGCCATGCATGATTGTTTATGTGCAGGAAGGTATCCCATCCTGCACTTAAACAATCATTTTAAAAATGACGAGTTGCAACTTCTATGTGTGCTGCACAAAGCAGTGGCGGCTGCCTCGGAATGGGGCTGGTGAGGCGGGGGAATAAATTACAAAAAAAAATTTACTTACCATTTCTTTCACCGTCGCGCTGCCGCACGTCTCACTTCCGTCCTCTTCCTCACGATCTGCAAGAAGCACCGGAAACACTCAGGGTTCTGGACTCTCCCAGCCAATCTCGATGCTGTAGGAGCAGCTTCGTTATTGGTCTGACCGTCCTGTTTGGACACTCAGTCAGTACCTTGGGAGGCTGGACGTATTTTCCACGGGGCTGTGCAACACAGCCCAATGGAGAACATGTCAAGTGTGCATGACTGTTTGGCCGGCCCAAGAGGGATGGCCAAACCGTCATGCTCACTTAGAGGAGTGCAAACCACTCCTCACTCTGCTTGGCATCATGGAGCCCAGCCCTGACCCCACCGGGCTCCGAGCTCCGCATAGAAAAATAAAATGATAATAACGTTATGTATTATCATTTTCTTTTTCTTTTGTGCCTTGCAGAATTAGCAGTGGGGAGACGCTCGTCCACCTTAGCCGAGGAGCCGTCACTACCACAAAGCAGCACACATAGAAGTTACAAATCGCCATTTAAGATTGTTTATGTGCAGGAAGGGACACCTTCCTTCACATAAACAATCATTCCCCCCATCAAAGGCACACTTGCACTGTGGTGCAAGGGTGCCTGCATTGGCGCTAGGCAGCTGTAATTAGCGCCAGTGCAGGGGGAAACGCAGGGCTGACTGTATTCTTGTAAATATGGTGAAGCTCTGCCTTTCAGAAGTGTTGGAGTGTAGCATTAAGCCAAGAAGGCTAGCGCAGCGCTCCGTCACTTCTTTGTAAATATGCCCCGCAGTGTACTAGAAATATATTCAACTGTATCACATGATACTCTGATGTGTTTGAGACTTCTACCGCCACACTCTACAATATCTTATGTATAAAATAGGAAAGAGACATCAAAAGGGACAAACATGATGAGATGAATGGGAAGCATTGAGGAAACGGCTGCCGTGACACAGGGTGTCATGTGGGTGGATTTTTCATGAGCACATCAGCAAGGCCTGATCTCAGCTTGGCTGCCTGATTCTTTTGTAGTTCTATAAAGGGACAGCGCAAGATGGCTCCGATCAGAAGGCCAGATCTTTCACTTCATTCATGAGAAAAACATTAAAAAGGCTTTTGCAGTAATAACAATAATAGCTTAATGCATAATGAATTGCTTAATGCATACTTTGCATGCATGACATAAATAATTGACTTTTGTGAAGATTGAGCGTAATTTTTAGATGCAAAATCGTCCCACAAGTATTATAGTGCAAGCACGTCAAAGGTCGGTTGGCTCATACACCAAACAGCCAATAACATTAGGTGAGAGAGAACAACTCCTCTGGGCTTGAGCCAAAGCCTACTCTATGTTAATATTAAACATTGGTAACAACAAGTCTTGCATACAGCAGAGTTAGTTGGGAGACCTATTGCTTCCAGTGTACAGAGAACAGGATTTGGTCAGATCCCCTCAGCCACTGGCTTGGCTATATCAACCCCCGTCAGTTGTTGGTATGAGTCTTATCAATCACATCTTGGATCAGCCGAAGGGAGTATGCATCTGTCACCTCGTGTTATTTGGTGCTTAGTGTATCATTCCACAGTGTAAAGAGTTCTCCATTTGCAATGCCCAAGGCAGTGTTTTGCAAATTAAAATAAAAGCAATCATCACATTTGTTGTCACATTCAGTACTTTATCTCAGAGGGATAGTCGATAATAAGGCATTTGCTCTCATTTTTTCTTGTTAGGACCCGAGTGCAGGCTTAGCTCCTTGCTTACCCAAGACCGCCTTTCACTAACAGTGGAATGTTTCCACTTTATACAGTATGACTCAAGGGAGCTGCTTCTTTTCTCTACCTACTGAAGTCCACATGTGGTAATGTTTTGCAGAGGCGCTATCCTTTCACACAAAGTTGTGGCAATTTACCTAACATTTTAAAGGACCTAATCTGCAGTATTAAATTGCATCGGACTGCACTAGCATACACGCAAATGTTTAGTAAATGTGGACATTAATGTTTATGCACTGGATAGCCTTAACATGGGCATTGGCCCCAGAGTACTAGGGTGAGTGGGATTATACTTATATTTTGAAAAGACATTCATGCCTATAACTGTTTTGCTTTGGCTAAAATGCCTTGCCCACATAACTGGAAAAAACTTTGGGAAAACATTCTGCTTGTCTCCAAAGTATTGTAGGTATTTTAACATCTAGTTTGGAAAATCTGGAGTATGCACAAGCACAGCAGAAAGTCCCTGACTATTTTATCTTTCCCCAGCACTTCTTTCTATGTGTGATGCACATAAAGAGATCATGACGGCACATTTCCTGCATTTAACCAAGACCTAATTATTCCTAGAAGACATAATAAAAACATGCAGTTATATGCATTAATTCTAAGAGTAAATCTCCAGAAAAAAATCTAATAAATGTTAGAGTGGAGTTAACATTGTGAATGTGTACTACTGCACCCATTACATTAGGGTGAGTGAATAATGAATATTTTTATCTTGGAAAAAAAATATATATATAGTCATCTGATCCAAATGTCCTATGTGCCACGAACCAGAAATTTGCCCAGCAAAACATTCTGCTTGTGGCCAAAGCAATGTTGGTATGCTCAGGCCCCATGGTCAGATTCACTGATTTCCACACCTTCCCACATCTTTTATTTCCCTATCCGAGGCCAGTTAGAGCCCCAATTACAAACAAAGTTGCATAACAGTAGTTTAAGGCAAATGCTCTTCCATGACCTGTCTTTTAAAATATGAAAAATGTTAATTCCTTTGAGCATTTCTTTCTACATCTAAAATAAACACCTAATACCTCTTGGGACATCTTGTAACACCTGGTTGCGCTGCACGCTAGGCTACTGACTCTTATATAAGGTGTTTCCCTTCTTTCTCCTGAAAGCGCAAGGCAGCTCAGCAACATTGGTTGTCGCGCCGCATTGTGCTATAAATGAGTAAATCTCCCCCTTTATTTTCATGGACCATTTTGCATGTCTTACTATGACTCATGTTAGAAATTGAATTAGTGGTTGAATAGGGGTCAGGGTGAGGCACACTGAACTCCAATTTAACGCGTGCTCACCCCTGTGGTAGTTTGGAACAGTGCAATCAGGCTTTACTTAGAGGCAATATGTAAAGTATTTGTACAACACTTTAAACAGCAAAACACCACGCAAAAAGATCCCACACCAGGTTTGCAAAAATAGAGCCTAATTTAACAAATAAAACAAGACCAAAACGGCAACAGTAGAACAAGAGTTGTGGATTTTTGAAGTATAAACTGCAAGACAGCACCTAAAGTTATAAAGCATCAACCACGACCATCTGGTTGCAGTGGACCGGGTCAAAGCCGAAAGTACAGGCTGACCACGATGGAGCTTGGGTCGGATACAGTTGCAGACTAGTCCCACTGAAGGTTTACCTTTTCAAGTTTGAGCCAAGAGCCCTGTTCGCATTGGATAGAGGGCTGCAGGGGGCAAGGAGAGCATTGCAGGTGGCTGGTGGAGTGGCTCGAAGTACCAGCCCGGCAGGCTGGAACTTCATGGTGGTGGTCCTCCACAGGAGTCCATGCTTGCTGTGCGAATAGATGGGCTGGCGGAGGCTCACACTGAATTTCCACGTGAGCTGCACGTTTCCTGTGCGAATGGGTCAGTTCATCATTGCAAAGAGCACAAAAGCTTGATTTAAAGAGCTCGAAAGCCACACTACTGGTCCAGGACCTGAGTGGCACCACTTGAGGGTCAGGAGCTTGCTGAGGACGGGACCAGGAGCTGGGGGAGCCTTTTATGTCTGTGAGGCTCAGATCAGAATGCCAGCAGACTAGCCCTTTGAGTCACATTGGGTTCCTGGGTTTAAGATGCAGGTTGCAGGTCCAGTTCTTCTTCCCCAGGCAAGAGGGCAGCAGGCAGCAGGTCAGCACAACAGGGCAGCATCTCCTTCAGTGTAGCAGTCCAGCAGAGTGACAGTCTTTGTAGCAGCAGAGCAGTCCTTCATCCTGGCAGAGTATCCACAGGTCCAGAAGTGTACTAAAGTGGTGGTGTCTGAGGTCCTTCTTTTACACACAGTTGTGCCTTTGAAGTGGGGAGAAGCATCTAGAGGCATGCCTTTGAAGTGCACAGATGCCCTGCATCTTCTGCTCTGGCTCTAAGCTGGTTCTACTGACAAATCAGGGTTGTTTGTGTGGGAATAAGACACTGCCTATTCAGCTGCAAGTGAGGCTGGGCCCAGCTCCTCCTTCCCATCCTGCCAGTGATGGTCCATCCAGTCACACCTACGCACCCAGTATGTGTGGTAGTTATAGAGGAATACATTAAGCCCAACTACACCCAGTCATGGGACCCGGGCAGGCTGCAGACACCAAATGGCTGAGGCAAGAAAATGGCAACTTTATAAAAGTGCCATTTTCAGAATTGTAATTTAAAATCCACCTTCACCATAAGCTAGGATTTTAAAGTAGAATTCCAGAGACACCAAACATGAATCAGTTATCTCTTCCCATTTGGAAATTACACTTATAAAATGTAATAAGACAACCCCAATGTTATCCTATAGCAGAGATTGTCCTTGCAGTATTGAGAAACGAATTTATGAGGTTTTCACTACCAAGACATGTAAAATTTAAAAGTACATGTCCAACTTTTTAAATACATTGCACCCTGCCTTTGGGGCTTTCTAGGGACAACCTTAGGGGTGACATGTGTATTAAAAATAAAGGTGTGGGCCTAGCAAAAGGCTTTTGTTGCCAGGTGGACATGGCAGGTTAAAACTGCAAACAGAGGGACTGCAATGGAGGCTTGAGGCAGGTTAAAGGGCTACTTAAGTGGATGACATAATCAGTGCTGCAGACCCACTAGTGGCATTCAATTTACAGGCCCTAGGCACATGTAGTGCCACTTTACTAGAGACGAATAAGTAAATAAGTATATAAGTGAATTGAAAATGCCAATTGAGTATAGGCCAATTCTACCAAATGTTAAGGAGAGAGCACAAGCACTTTAGCACTGGTTAGCAGTGGTAAAGTGCACAGAGTCCTAAAGCCAACAAAAACGAATTCAGCAAAAAGGGGAGGAGGAGGAAGGCAAAAAGTTTGGGCATGACCCTGAAGAAAGGGCCACTTCCAATAACTCAATTATAACTAGGGAGACAACAGTATTAAACACATAACATGTTTATCCTTATGAATAATTATTATAACTCTTAAAATTAGCTAGTTTAGTTAGAGCAGAGGTGGACTGTGAGCTTTCCACTTTACATAATATGACATAGCAAGCCCAGCAATAAAACTCATTTTATGAACATTTACAACGTTTACATTGCCATTTTCATAAGCCAGATCACCATTTGTAAAATACACATAAAAATCCCAAGGTTTTGAAGTATTTCTTAAGCGATAGGTTATTTTCGAAATAGTGTACTACTTTCCAGAAATATGCCATGCATTTTGTTTACATGCCTAATACATTTTTTGGGATTAATAATTATTGTCTTACCAAAACGATGAAAGAAGTATTTCACATTTTTGTATACAGATAAAATGATGTGTAAATTATTTTCAACAATATTGTTGAAATAGGTTTTTTAATCATATTTTGAATATTCTTTATTTGTGTGGCGCTTCCTACCCCTGACGAGGCATTAAAATAAAAACACAACTCACCTAGAAATTTCATACCCCTTCTGAAGATATTTGTATGCAAAAGATTTTGGGCCACATGCATCAAACGTAGGAATTGCGATTGTTAAGAAATCGCAATTTAGGAATCGCAATTCCTTATGCATGTAGGAATCACAAACAAAATTGCGATTCCTACACATTCCTTATTTGCAACTCGCAAATTGCGAATCGCAAATAAGGAATGGCTTCCTAGGAATCAATGGAAATTGCATGCGCAATTTGCGAGTACAAAATAGGTACTCGCAAATTGCACATGCGATTTCAAGGGTGCATAGGTGCCAAAAGGACACCCTGATGCACCCCTGAAAGTGCAATTAAAAAACATGTTGCACACACACATGCCCCAAGGGCATGTTTGTGTGTAACATAGAATTTTGAAAAATGCACTTTTGTGCATTTTTCAAAGTTTTTGCAAATTACCATCAACTTTAAGTTGATGGCAATTTGCGTTTCTTAAAAGCGAAATCGCAAAAAAAAAATTTGTTGCCTTGCATTTAGGGAATCGCAATTTGCGGTTCCCTAAATGCAATTGCAATTTAAGTAATTAAAAATTTTGCGATTACTTTAATAGCGATTTTTGCATTTGGGATGATGCATCCCAAATGCAAAAAGTGTGGTCGCAAAGGGGCAGATTCGCAACCGCAAAAAGCAATGATGCATGTGCCCCTTTGTTTCTAAGTTGCTTTCAGGCAATATCGGTTTGCTGAGTCTGAAACAATGGTGTCCCTTGTTTATGGGTCCGGATATCGAAAACCACCCTTCTTTTAGTTCAGAATGACATGAACCATAGGATCTCTCGAATGAGGAAATATATGCTTTTTAATTAATAGCGCTGAGCAATCTACAAAGCAACCAATCTACAGCATGTTGCTGCCACACTATAGGTAACTGCCTCAGATGTTTAAATTCCACTCTGACTGGTACATTTCAGTCCTGTTCATATCTTGCAACTTATTAAAGTTCCATCCTCATTTTTTTTACAATAGAGCATTAGTAATTAATTCTACAGTTCCTCTCTGGGAATACCTGTAGAGCGGAATGTGGTGCCTCCGGGAATAAAATAGGGAATTGGATATCCCTGAGCTTTTGCCTTAGATAACTCTTTAAGTGATCTTTTCCACTCCTACTTCTTTTGGTGTGATGAGTTAATTATAGAGGAGGTCGAAGTATGAGTTTCCCCTCCTTCCCCTCTTGAGTGTGTGGAAGAGACAGAACACTGTGTCAGTGGATTCCATTGGTGGAATCAGAGAAGTCTCTACCCACGGAAACTCAGCTGTACGCCGACTCTAAATTAAGAGGAATAGGTGGGACAGGCATTGGCAGAGCTATACCTTTGGCCGCCCGTGGCCATCCCTGCGTTTGCCGCCCGAGGTGGCCGCATTAAAGCAGGGGGGAACAGGGGGGGCTGGCTATTCCTCTAACAGCCGCCCGCAACGGCTGCACTGAAAAGTGGTAGGGGATTGGGTGCTGTCCATTTCCGCCTGAGATGCCATGTAAGAGCGGGGGGAGGCTGCCGCCCCCAAAACTCATGCCACCTGGGGCAGACTGCTCTCCACTTGCTAAGCCACTGGGAATAGGAAGATAGGATCATTTCAACGGTGATAGTAAATGTAACCTCCTAAGTTCTAATACTTTCCAAGACATGGTCACATTTTGAGTGGGAATTGTAAATGTAAACCCCCAATGTTCAACACTTTCCCCAATGTAGTTAAGTTTAGAGTGCGAAGAGTAAGTTTAACCCTATAAAAGCCAACACTTTTTTTAATAATGTTAAGTTTGTAGTTGGAATAGTAATTCTAAACCCGCAAAGCCTAACACTTTCCCCAATGTGGTCAAATTTGGAATGGAAATAGTAAATTCAAAGCAGAAACCAAAGTCCAACCCTTTCCCCAAAATGATTAGGGTTGGGGTCGAAATAGTAATTTTTCTTTTTCAAACTTTATTTTTTCTTTTTAACAGTCAGTCAAGCAGTACAATTAACGTTCATGTGTTATTACAGTTTCAGAAACAAACATGTGGCAGAAAACATATCGTGAACAGACATTTACTTTTGGGCTCTATGTCCCCCCATATTTACACTACATTGCCTGCATCGGACTACCTTTCCACTTTACACATTTTGTCAGTTTAACAATATATCACTTCCATTTAATCTGTTTGGCCGCTCTCCGGCACACCAGTCATGCCGCCCCCCCCGCTGTCCCGGCCTGTTGTGTCTGGGTCTACTGTGTCCTCTTCTTCAGCTGCCCTCCGTATCATATATTCCCTGTATGGACCCCATATATCTTTGGGTCTACTTCTTTCTGAAATAAGGGCGTTATAGCTATCTGACTGTGTGGAGCAGTGCGCTAGATCAGTGAGCCAATGTGTGACCTTTGGTAGTGGGCCTGCGCAGCCATCGTATCGCTATTCTCCTTTTAGCCAACAGGAGGCAAATGGCCGCTAATTTACGGCCTGATTTGTGAATATATTGGTCGTAGTCGAGTAATGCGACCAGCGGTGTCTCAGGGACCGGGAGTCCAAGCATCTGCATTAATATGACATAGACGTCCTTCCAATAGTCACGTACCCCTGGGCATTCCCACGCCAGATGTGTGAACCCTGCATTCGCCGCCCTGCACCTCTGACACCTATCGTTATCGAGTAAGCCAGGTTTATGTAATCTGGCTGGCGTGTAGTATACCCTATGAAGGTATTTATAGTGTATCAGCTTATGTC
Organism: Calotriton arnoldi; assembly: GCA_963921515.1. NCBI lineage: Eukaryota > Metazoa > Chordata > Amphibia > Caudata > Salamandridae > Calotriton > Calotriton arnoldi. Next base: position 548,310 of record CAWUFW010002581.1, read on the forward strand.
TCCCGTTTTGTGGGATGGATTTTGTTTTAGCATAGCATCTAGCCCACTGCTGATCTGTAATGTCCATGCCCAAGTCCGCTTGCCACTCCAACTGTGTTTTGGATTGGGTTGCTGCGTGGGCAACTCGGCTAAGTGCATATAGCACTGTGACACCTCGTTGTGGGGAAGTGGCCTGCAGTAGGAACGTTAGTGTCTTCAATTCCGGTGGTTCTTCCAGTCCTTCCCCTCCAAATATCATGCATCACTTGTCGAATTATGTAATAATTGTATGCATCCAGGGCTGAGGCTTGGGAATCATGTGCTAGTACCTGCTCCCATGTCTTCATCACTCCCTCATGAAAGAAATCCCCCATATGTTCGACTTTTAGTTTGCGGAGTGGCTGCCTGACCACCCTTTCATCCACCATAGGTAACCAGCCACACCACTCGACGGGCCATTTAGATGTGTACATGAGTTCAACCCTCTGTGACCTAGCCATGTTTTGCAGTTGGGTTATTGTACAGGCTATCGGGTCTATTATGTGAGGGGTGCCCCTAACGCCCTCCACTAACATTCTCGGCAGTGGGCTGGGACTGACAGCGTTTCGTTCAATGTAGAATTGAGTTAAATCCCAGGGGCCATGTATCCAGTAGTGGGCGTGCAACACCTGAGCTGCCCTGTAGTACCTTTCTAAATCTGGGGTGTTTAATCCGCCGTCTTCATATGTTTTTGTTAGAGTGTCCCATTTGACTCTCTGGTTCTTCCCTGCCCAAGCTAAATGCATCAGTAGGGTTCTGATATTTTGAAAGAAGGACTTTGGTAATATGATGAGGATGTTGGCAAACAAGAAAAGAAAACGAGGCAGCATTATCATTTTCATAAAGGCTATGCGACCCAACAGGGACAGTAGAAGCCTTATCCACTTGTCAATAGACTCTTTTAGTTTCTGTGTTGCTCGGCCGTAATTTTCCTGTACTATTACGTCAGGGTCTGTATGCACTTGGATCCCCAGGTATCGCACTGCTTCGGTGGTCCATTCAATGGGGTAGTCTGTACTAACCTGCGTGGTCGCAGTGGTAAGTGGGAACATCATAGATTTGTGCCAATTAATCTTTAGGCCAGAGTGTTGCCCAAATAATGTCACCTCCTCTAACATTGGGTTCAGATTTTGCTCCGGGTTACGTATATATAACAATGTATCATCTGCGTATGCAGCTATGACTAAGTTATATTGTGGAGATCGAATACTCTTGTGTGCATGGTATTCCCGCACAGCTCACGCTAGTGGCTCCGCCACTAATGCATACAATAGTGGGTAAAGTGGGCTCCCCTGTCTGGTACCTCTTGTGATTGCAATTACAGGGGAAAGAACTCCATTTATCCTGACACGTGCTGTAGGGTTTGTATAAAACACCTGAATGAGTTTGAGGAAGACATTTCCCACACACACCCTGTTGAGGACAGCATAGAGAAAACGCCATTCTACTGAATCAAAAGCCTTCTCTATGTCTATAAAGAGGGATGCTGCCTTAATCCTGTTGTCTATGCGAGCTATAGAACCAAAAAAATGTCTTAGATTGCATGAAAGCGAGCAGCCTGGGACAAACCCAGTCTGCTCAGGTCCGATCAATTTTGGCATCAGAGGGGCCAGCCTATTTGCTAGTATCTTAGCATACAATTTAGCATCCGTATTGAGTAATGACAGAGGCCTATATGAGGCACAGTGGTCTGGTTGCTTCCCAGGCTTGAGAATAGTAATCAAAATAGCCTCTTGCATAGTTGGCGGCATAGTGCCTTCCTTTGCCATGTCCTCAAACAGGTTCATCAGATGGGGAACCAGTCGATCTTGGTATGCTTTTTAAAAGGCCACAGTTAGTCCATCAGAAGCCGGCGCTTTATCACTCGGCATGTCTTTTAGTGCAGCTATTATTTCCGTTGGGCGGAGAGGTTCCATTAATCTTTCCCTATCGGAGTTTTCAAGCCATTTCATTGCGATATGGGCAAGGTATTCCCCATCTGACTCACCTATACTGGGTTCACGTGTTGCATATAGTGTTTTGTAGTAGTCGCCAAAGTCCTCTACTATCTGGGATGTCCTCCAAACTAAGTCGCCAGTTTCAGTGCGTATTTGTGTTATCTCATTTTCTCGCCTAGGAGGTTGTGTAAGTGTAGCAAGGGTCGAGCTGGGCCTTTCACCTTCTGTGTGTACCCGTGCCGTAGCATATTTGCCGAGATTCTGAACTTCCGCTGCCCCTGCTCTTGTATTTGAGCTAGTACTTTGGGGCCCCCTCACTCTCGAAGCCTCTTTTCCAGGGTTTCTAGCGTCTTCTCCACTCTCTGTAATTGTGTTCTAATCGCCTTAAGGACCCCAGCATGTTTTGCTATAGCCATTCCTCTAATGCAGACTTTAAATGTTTCCCAGATGGTACACATCTTAGGCACACTGCTTAAATTTGTGGCAAAGAATTTGTCTACTGCCTCTCCCAGCTCCTTGCGAAACACGGGGTCCAACAGGGAATACTGTGGAACATGCCAGGCACACTCTCTCCGTCGCAGATCATCTATAGCCATGCTGATCGTGACTGGGGAATGATCTGAAAGTGTATGTGCCATGTGGGAACAATCAGTGATACTGGGTAAGAGTTCTCTTGATGCAAACCAATAATCTATTCTGGTGTGGATGTCATGTACTGTGGAATAATGCGTATGTTCCCTGCTCGTGGGAGCCCTAGTTCTCCAGACATCTGTCAGGTCCTCCACCGCTGCAATAGCAGCCATGGTTCTAGCTGCCCTAGCGGGGTGTCTCTGAGGGCCTTTTGAGCTATCTAATTCTGGATCTTGTATGCAATTGAAATCCCCGCCCCATAATTGGGGCATATGTGAGTATGGTGCGATTTTGGCGTGTAAGGAGCGGTAGAATTGGGGGTCATCATGATTTGAACCCTACACACCCACCAGTAACATCTCAAAATTCTCTTTATAACATTTGGCTATGAAAAATCTGCCTCCTTTATTAATTTCGATTTCACGTATTCTCAGCCCAGAGTTCCTGCCTACCCACATCAACAGCCCCCTGGCATGAGATGTAAACCCCGAAGCTATGCATGCCACTCTCATTGTCCTGGGAGTTAACATGCCAATACACTGGGGAAGATGTGTCTCCTGAAGTATAGCCACATCGACGTGATGTCGCTCTAAATAGGCAAAGACCTTGCAGATTTTACTATGGTCATTAAGACCTCGGACGTTCCATGTCAGGAACTTAACATGGCTCCGAGTGTTAGTGACTTGGGACGCAGCCATTTCCTACTTTCCTGCCCCGTACAAGCTGTCCACATTTCTTAGCTTTTCACCTGAACTGTACTTGCGCTTATAACTATTACAGATTCTGCTTAAGGACAAACTGTTTACCCAGGTCCCACCCCCAACGCACGCCATACCCTACGCCCTTTGGCTTGGCTAAACTTCAAACTGTTAACCCCTTCCCTCCCCACAACAAACATGTCACCCGGTGTGAGTTACACTCAAGGGCGGTGGTTGCCGTCCACTAGGCATCTCCCAGTGGCCTATTCCCACCCAGTTTATCTCTTAATCCAGATGCTCTTATTTCTTGTTACTTACTCCTGTATCCAACCCTACAGTTCGCTACTATTAAGCATAGCATATCTTGTTATCATGCAGCAGCAGCATAATGATAGTTATTATACACACTTCAAAGCTTTCCAAAATCTTGCGCTCCGCGCTAATTACCCCCTGAATAGACATGAAAGCATTTACATTTTAACCCAGCATGGTTCTGAAATGTTGTGCCGTCACAACCCTACTTATTCCTAGTCTCTTTGTTCACCAGCGTCGCTTTCCACGGTCTTCTGAGCGGATTTCTTCTGTGCCTCCTTACTTCACTTTTGAGTTCTTGTTGCAGTGCCTGCGGATCATTGTATATTTTAGTCTTGCCATCCAACGTTACTCGTAATCTAGCAGGGTATAACATGGAGTATTCCACGTGCAGTTCGCGTAGTTTTTGTTTCATAGGCGCAAATTGCCCACGTGCCTCCTGGACTCGCGGTGTAAAATCAGGGAACAGGGCGAGCTCCGATCCTTCATATTTTAGTACACGTAGCTCCCTAGCCTTTCTTAGTGCAGCGTCCTTGTCTCTGTAGTTCAACAATCTTGGCACCACTGGCCGGGGAGGGGCCCCGGGAGGTGGCCTGGGAGCCAGCGGTCATTGAGCGCGCTCCACCACGAACACCGTGGAAAACGTTTCACGGCCCATGATAGACATTAGCAACTACTCCAGGAACAACTCCACGTTTCCGGTCTCTGTAGATTCAGGTAGTCCCAAAATTCGCACATTATTGCGCCTTGAGCGCGCTTCAAAATCTTCAGCCTTTTCACGCAGCGCAGCCAGCGTTTTATCCATTTTTTTCTGCACTGTACTAGCTTCTTCCTGCAGGTCCTCCGCTTCTGACACCCTGTGCTCCACCATGTCCAGTGTCTCAGCATGTTTATCTACTCTCTCCGACATGCGATCCATCCTATATGCCAGCGAATCTATTTTCCCATCTATGGATGTCAGACTCTGCTGCATTGCAGCCAATATTTGTTTAAGATCCTCACCTTGCCCAGCAGTTGCGTTTTCTTGTTCCATCAGAGTGGAATCCATGTCCTCATCGTGGGTACCTGCTGTCTTCCGCTTCTCAAAGTTTAGTTTGGGTTGCGCCTTGTCAGTTTTTCCCATACTGCAAGTCCAGATGTTGCTCCACTAGTATCAGGCCTACTGTGGTTAGCCTCCTCAGCAGGCTCCACTAGGCAACTCCGTTCACTTGCACTTTCTGCCACCCACCACTGCTCAAGCAGCACAGCAGCCTATATCTCGCACACCAGGGGCTATCGTCGTTTTGGGATGGCCCCACAATCAGGGAGGGCCACTGCGCACTCGGCGCATCACCCGGGGCCTGCAATACTCACTCCTCACTGTAGGTTAGCTCTGGCGAGGCCGCACCAACACACTTTTGTTTTATCCGCTGTCGGAACCAGCCCGCTCACACATCGATCCTACTTAATGCGTCATGGATCCTGGGGCCTGCCTTCTGCTCCCACACGACTGCCTGTGCTGAACGGCCCATAACAATGTGCAGCCACATTTGGGTAGGCCTCTCCCTCACACACATGGCCTGATGCAGCTTCCGCTCACCGTTGTGTAGTCCTCGGTACTGTTTTTTGTCACTGCTGTCTCCGCCCAGTGTGCCGCTCTACCAGGGCTCGTCCCCTGCTGCTGCATGCCTTTCGATGTGGTTCATCCTCTCAGCCTTGCTCATGCTTTCAGCCACGGACGGGTAGGCCGTCTTTTGCCTTACGTCTCTACGCAGCTCTCATGCGCCATTGTATGGCCCCCCGGCCGCAGGGATCTCTCTGGGGCAGGTGTATCGCTCAGCAGGGAGCCCCTGGCCCCCTGGAACAGCGGTCACGGCGCCTCCTGCGCTGTGTATCGCGTGCCCTCAGAGGCCGTCCGCTGGGGTTGCACCAGGCCGCATTCTTCCATAGTTTGCTAACCGGGGTATGCCAGGCTCGATTTCGGCCTGCGTTACCTCTGCAGCATGCGCTGCTTTAGGCGGTCATATGCAGTTCATCAGTTCCGATTTATGTCTGGATCAATATTGAATTCCTGCCGAATAATTCGGGCGGTCTCCGGAGCTCTTTTACTCTGCGGCCATCTTGGGTCTAGGCAAGCCCCGCCCCCTCCGGAAATAGTAAATTTAACTTCCCGCAAAGTCCAACACTATTCCCAATATGGTTAGGTATGGAGTGGGAATAGTAAAGGCCTGATTTAGATTTCGGCTGATAGGTTTCTCAGTCACAATGGTGATGGATATCCTATACGCTGAAATATATATCCCATAGTATATTATGTGATTTATATTTTGGCGTACGGGATATTCATCAACCCGTCCGCCAAAATATAATTCGGGCCCTAAATCTAACACCTCCCAAAGTCCAACACTTTCTCCAATATGGCTATATTTGGAGTGTGATTGATCTAATCTCTCCAAAGTCCAACACTTTCTCCAATGTGGTTAAGCTTGGATTAGTAAATCTTGCCTCCCGAAAATAAGTCTAACCTCCCCAAAGTCCAATACCTTCACTTATTAAGATTCTCAAGTTTGAAGTGGGAATCGCCTCTAAAAGTCTAACACATTTTCCTATCAGCTATGTTTGGAGTGCGAATAGATAATTTAACCCCCCCGTCCAATACTTTGCCCAATGTGATTACTTTAGAGTAGGAATGCTAAATCTAATTCTCTCAAAGTTTGACAATTAGTCCAATGCAGCCAAGCCTGAAGTGAGAATACGCAACATAAGATTACCAAAACTGCTTTTTGTTTGGTTAGGTTGATTAGTTTTAAGTTAAAATTTTTAAAGTTTATTAAAAAAAGGCAGGCTTAATTTACAATGTGTCCATATTTTCCACATATTTCTCATTTTTACTATTATTAAAAAAATGTACACAATTTATTTGAGCAATTTTTATTGTAAACGTATGTTTTAATTTCTAAAAAGCATTTTTAATAAAATGAAAACTAAATATTTATTTGCATATACATTTTGGTGACTTCTTCATACACATGTGCATGCATTTTGTTGATCACATGTTTTAATAAAAGGGTTTTACATTTTTCATTGTATATTTTTATTTTATAATTGTGTGTCTATTAGAAAATGCTGAAAATAAAAAAATTAATTTATTATTAGTAAGATGTTTTTAAAATAGTTTTTATTATATAATTTTTGTTTTACACATTTTGTTCATTTTTAAAAAAATTAATACATTTTTGGTTTTGTACAGTTCGATAGTCTTTTTTTTATACCCATTATTCTGGCACTTTTTTACCACATGCATTGTTTTTTAGTCTGTTTTTGTCTTTTTCAGAAAAGAGCACATTTGCTGGTCAGCGATTCATTGTTGCTTTTGTCCAAAAAAGGTAAGTTTAATTTTAAGCTATTTTCAATAGTTTCCATGTTTGGAGGATGGTGCTGTTATTTATTAATTTTTATTTTTATTTATTTATTTATTTAATTTATAAGGCGCAACAGCTACCCAAAAAGGGTTTCCCGGCGCCGAGCAAAGACACAGACCAGATATTGAGACTTAGTAGCAAAATCATTTGTTAAAGAGCCAGGTCTTTAATGCCTTGCGAAATTGAACATAGACTGTTTCGTTCCGAATGGCAATGGGAAGGGTGTTCCAGAGTGAAGGACCAAGGAAGGAGAAAGAGCGCCCACCCATTCGAGAAAGCCTGAATCTGGGAACAGAGAATCTTCCCTGAGAAGATGAACGCAGGCGGCGGGAAGGAACATACAGTTTGGCTAGGGAACACAAGTAGTGTGGAGCAGTTCCAGTTTTGATCTTGAACATGTATGTCAGAGCTTTAAATCGAATTCGATTTTCCACCCTAAGCCAGTGCAAGTCTCGCAAATGGTTGGAAACAGAGGCAGACCTAGGTAAATGGAGGAGAAGTCGGGCTGCAGAATTTTGGACCATTTGCAGCTTGCGGGTCACATCTTTGTTAGCGCCAAGATAAAGAACGTTACCATAGTCCAGTCTTGATGTGATTAGAGCTTGGACTACCGTTCTTTTGGTGGACTCTGGTAGCATCCAAATGATCTTCTTAAGCCACTTGAGGATGGAAAAACAAGTGGCCGCTACCTTTACCACCTGGGCGCGCATTGATAAGTTTAGTATTTGGTTAATAATGTCATTTTGAGATTATGATTAGTGTAAATTGTTGCCATAGTTGTTTGAGGTGAATGCAGTCGGCCTAATTCTGTTTTTTTATATGTGTATTTGTACTGTAAGAAAAATTGACGTATTTTTAACTACTTTTAGGTACTGTTATATGTTAGTTAGTATGTGTGTTATGTTTGTTTTTCAAAGAAAGTGTTTTTTGTGTTTTCTTTTACATGACTGTTTATTGAAAGTGAACTTCTGTATTTGGATGATGGATGTGTTTTTTTTCAATCCAAAGTTTTTAGCTAACTATTTATTTATTGTTCCCTTGTTTTTTGGTGTTTTTTTCTAGGCATTTGTTTTGTATTTCTAATAGTTTTGGTGTTTTGGATAGTTTTCCTGGATTTTATATTGTTTTATTGGATGGGTTATATCTTTCCTTTGTATTTTTCTGGGCTATATTTTGTAAATTGTTTTGATGCATTATATGCTTTTTATGATGTCATGTTGTTTATGGAGGACTTCAGCTACAAAATAGGGGAACATTCTATTATCTCTATTATTTATTTGTTAGTTGGAAAGTTTTATTGTATTATGTTGTGTTTGTTCTGTGCAGGCAACAAACACAAATTTCTTCAAAATAGCGCATTAGAGGTGAAAGTTTATTTGAGTTTTTTGGTAGTAACATAATTCCAGTAACATGCCCCAGTGCATGGTTAACTCTGTAACATGGACCTAGGCTAATGCTATTACTTTGTTTACTCCAAATGCAAATTCTGCATTTGTGATACATTGTACACTAATCTAGATTTTTGTAGGTGCCTCTAAATACTTTGGTTGAAGTGGTAGAGGTACCCATTTTCTGTATGTGGATAAACCGAATTGTGGAAGCCATAGCTTGTTCAAAAATCAATAATGATTTTTGGGAGGTTGTGTTTGTTTGATTAGTGTAAGAGTTCATTCTAGGTTGCACCTTGCTTGTTTGACAACAGTGCATATATTAAAGTGCTGCTTGTATTATGGTATTGCCCATAGAAGGATCAGGGGCACCACCACTTGTCTTTATGTTCTGAAGGGCTGCAGGTTGCACAGCAGCTCCAAGAAACATTAAAAAAACACAGTAAATTTCCTGGGTCATTGAATACATGACACCAGGAGAGCTTACCATATCTTTTCAAATACTCCGAGCTGGAGCTCTATGCTCTTTGGCTGAAGTGCAGAGACGCCTTATGGTTGGTTCCATAGCTGAACTTTGTGGCCTGAAAAATGTTTAAAAAAAAGACTCAAAGACATGTTTAATGTTTTTATTTAAAATATGTTTTATTGAAAACATGCTGTGACAATAATTATTAAACATTGCAATGTGTGAATTTATAAAATATACATTTGATTGTAGGTTTTGGTGACTTTTTGACAATGGCAATAGGTTTACTTTACATATGTTGGTGTGCTGACTCCTTTATAACGTCAACATGCTATCTAATTTTTTCATATTTTGGTGTTTTAACTCTTTGACAAAGCCAGTAGGTCTGCTGTTGGTAGATGACATAGTTGTGCGCACCCAGGGGAAGTTAGGCACAGGGATTGGGCACTGCCCCACACCACACACAGCTGAAGACTGTGAGGGGCTGGAGAATGAGCACCCCAACCCCATGCTGTGCACTGCAAGGGATATTATACTTTACGTTTAAAAAAACAAGGAAATTCTTGAAAAAAACTGAGGTTAAAGTAACATTATAGATGGGAAGTGTAATAATATCTTATTACTCAGGCGGTCAAAAAAATTTGCATTTCCCATGGAATTTCCCATAGGGATATTGAAAATGTCTACAGCCCAAACTAATTATTGGTATTGCACCAAATTTGGCACAGAGGTAGCTGTTGGTCCAGAAAGAACCCTTTTATGATTTGGTGTACATCTATTCAGAAGTGGCGGAGTTATTAAAGAAAAAAGAAATATAGATATTTAGGGATGCAGACCCTCCGTGGATCCCCTGTGGTAGCTCCACAAAGTCAGGTGCCCCAAGCAATGCTGTGATTGGCTGACCACAACCTGACTGAGATGTTGCGGCCACCATTTTAAGTGTCGTGGAACAGTCCTGAGGTCTTAAAATGTATCTGCAAAATGATTAACGGGGTCAGGGCAGAGGTACCCTGAGCCCATGAGTATGTTAGATGAGTATAAGAGGGACCTAAATTGGGTACAAAATTTAGTTATAACAGGTTTTTTCCCACTTTAAGAATTTGCAGATCCCCACAAGGCTCAGAAGGGCCCCCAGTATAAATATGCAATGGATTTGCAAATCTTGATGAACTGTGGAAAAAAACACTTTCAGACCCACTCAGACACCCACACAGGTACTCTCACACCCATTTACAGACCCACACAGACAGTCAGCCACCCACTCACAGACCTGTACAGGCATTCACATACCCACACACAGAGCCTAGCAGGCACTCATACTCACTCACAGACGTATGCAGGCTTTGACATATCTACTCACTGACCCATGCAGGCACTTACAGACTTACTCACATACCCATGTAGGCAGTCAGATGCCAACTCACAGACCCATGCAGGCACTCCCACCCAGTGACATATCCACACAGACACTCACACACCCACTCACACTTTTACTCAGACACTCACACACCCACTCACAGACCCAATCAGTCACTCACACACCCACTCACAGACTCACTCATACACCTACTCACAAACACAGACACTCACTCATCCACTCACAGACCCACACATGCACTCACACACATACTCACAGACCCACACAGACACTCACAGATCTACTCACAGATCCACACAGACACTCAGACACCCACTCACAGACCCACTCAGACACTTTCACACCCACTCACAGGCCCACTCAGTCACTTACACACCCACTCACAGACCCACACAAACACTCACACAGCAACTGACAGACCCAGTCAGACACCCACACACCCACTCCAAGTCCCACACAGACACATATACACCCACTCACAGACCCACACAGACACCTACTCACAGCCCTATTCAGACACTTTCACATCTACTCAGAGATCCACACAGGCACTCACACAGCCACTCAAATACCCACACAGGCACTCACATACCCACTCACAGACCCACACAGACACTTACACACCCAATCACAGACCCATACAGGCACTCACACATCCCTTACTGGCACACACACATCTACTCACAGACCTGCACAGACACTCACACACCCACTCACAGACCCACACAGATAGTCAGACACTCACAGACTCACTCAAACACCCACTCACAGACCCACTCATATACTCACACACACCCTCACATACCCACTCAGACACACCCACTTACAGAGCCACTCAGACTCTCACACCTATGCACAGATCTACTCAGATACTCACATACTCACACACATACCCATTGAGTCACTCACACACCCACTCATAGACCCACGCAGGTACTCTCATACCCACTCACAGAATCACACAGGCAGTCACTGACCCATTGAGAGAGCCACACAGGCACTCATACATCCACTCACAATCCCATGCAGGCACTTACAAATCCCCTCAGAAACCCACACTGACACTCAGAGACACACTCATAGATCCAAGCAGGTACTCACACATCCAGTCACAAACCTATGCAGGCACTCATATACCCACTTAGAGACCCATGAATCAACTTAAGCACCCACTTACATATTTTTACAGGCACTTGCACACCTACTCTCACGCTTATGCAGGCAGCCACAGGCCCTAAAAGTAATTTTTGTAAAATCTTCAGAGGAGAATGGATGCACACGTCTACTACTGAGTCTTTCTTTAATGAAGAAACCTACTTGCAAGAAAACACATTAGTGCATGCAGTTAAAACAACTTGTCAATACTATGAGGTAAAAGATGGTTCTTCATTTGCAAAAGAAGAGATGGTTCCTAGAAATGTAGAGGAAGAGATAGCTGAAGAGGTACAAGGAAGTGCATAAATGTGCATAAATGGGAGCGTAGCAATATTTGCAGCTTTCGCCAGGAATCAATAGATATATTAAGAAATGTTCAACGTCATTTTCCAGGTAAAAGTGTGAAGCTGAAAATTGCGATGTTTGAAGGATTAGATCCATGCAAAGTAAAGAAATATACTAATTTACAAGGAAATTCACTGGCGTGTCTGTTCAATAAAGTGTGCACAAGCACCTTTCATAATTTCAGAATGTTGACTGTTCATCATTGAAAAATGTATTGCTATGACAAATTTAAGGACAACAACATGCCTGCAAGAGCAACACATAATAAGTTAGGGTTGGTTCAAATTCCAGAGGAATTATTAAATAATATTGATTCAGTCTATACCAGAGGTCTTCAATCTGTGGGACGTGAACCCCAGGGGGCCTGTGGAGTCCTGGGAAGGGGGTCGGGCATTCCCCAGCTTCACTTGTACCTGCTATACAAAATGTTTGCTTTCCTTCTGGAAAAAGGCAGCCATCCTGGGACGGGTAATTTAGATCGTTATCAGCTGAAGTTTTATCAATGGAGTGTCTTGTGCTGTGATAAGCTTTCATCCTAGGGTGACTGTTTGCCTGAATGCAATGCAAATGTGCCTATCAGTTGATCTGAAAGTGGAAAGGGTGCTTGCGAGCAGGTTCTGGCTTTAATTGATCAAATCACTCCAAGCTTTGTGATGACAAAGATTTGGTTGTTTGAGTGGTAGTACAAAGAGTTAATAACTGGGCTGGGAAGTGCTTGCTTGTAATTGTAACTGCATTTACACAGCCCTTAGTACCCCATAGGAGGTATTAAAGGGACAGTCATGTAAAAAAGAAGTTGCATTACATACGCACTGGTATTACTAAAATCTATATTTTGGAAGCACCATTTTATCGTAAAACTATTTGCACATTTTGCAGCATTCTATCTTACACTGTGTGTATAAAATAATGACTTACATATTCACAGTGCTTTCTGTCACAGGCTGTGACCTTGTAGCACTAAAAATACACGTCACTGTTCTACACTGCACCAATCAAGATTTAATTATGTGGCTCTCTGGTTACACACATACCTCTACAGTGCATTAACTAATAGAGGTTTTGTCCTGTGGTTTGTGGCCTCCTGGCCTGCCTTGCTACGTTGACTTAGGCCTGGCTGCCATGATGCCTTTATTTGCGCACGTTACTCTGAGCCGTTGTTCTACCGACCTCGGCTCCTGCCAAGTTATTTTAGAGCTGTCTGCATTTTCTGTCTTTCACCTTTCTCCTGTTCCCTTTGGGCTACGTCTGCACAACATGTACAAGGTCGAAAAACAACGTCCCTGGTTCTTGCTGATCTGGCCAGCCCCTCGCACCTAGACATAACACTATGTACAGCTGCCATGGAGAAATTTGTGTGCTTTTAATATTGCAGTTTTCCCGCTTTAGAGACACTTGGAGAAAAACCTTTCCAGGGAGAAGAGCTGTGATTGTCTGCTGATGTAGTCTTTGCATATAGAGACTGAGGTATGGGGGTTCGCTAGACATTGCCCAGAGGTCTTCTATTTTTATAATATAATAGCTTCTAGCACGGGGAGGGTGGTAAGGTCATTTAGCCCTATATCCACTGCTTTATGAGATGCTTTCCCCGTTTGTATTCTATGGAGTTGTAACTATGCTGATTATATTATTCTTATGCATTATGCTGATAGTACTGACACGTGTACTGTATCTTAGAGCACGTAAGTTGAAATAAACATTTTAAACTATACTGTGTCTCTTCTTATGCACGTTGTGGACAGGTATGAGTGAGTGACGAAAGGGTGTTCTTGCTACTGCGAGTCCTGAGAGAGAGATACCGTGTTCTGGGTTGTCTAAGCATTGGTAACCTTGTTGCTAATGGGACGCTAAGGCTAGTCGGGTTGGGGTGTTAGGTGCTAAGGTTTATGGTTGGCTCACCACTATATTCCGAGGTCCAATTATCCTGTGCATAGCTCTGTGTGTGCAGAATCCCTATAACATGGCGCGACCAACGAGTGGGCTGTTTATCTGCGAGACGCTTGAGTAGTACTTGTGCTTGTCCACAACTCCCCTCACGTACGCTTCCGGAAGCGTGTGTGACGGTGATACCTCCTATATTGACGTTTTTGTAGGTTCTTTCAAGCTTGAAGTTGTTAAAAGGTTTCTTAAATAATACCCTATTTGTGCTGCCTCATTTTAGATTGTCGACTACTTCTAGCCTACAATGGCTGTTCGAATTGCGGCACATAGCCGCGCAGCGCTCCGGGCTCACTTAACAGTGTATGGAGTGCCTGACGCGGGTGTTGAGCTGATCTTTGTGGTGCAAGCCGATCCAGCTTACCACTTTGAGGTGTTTTACTCTTGGGTCACATTTCCGGCGGTGGATGGAACAGACAAATTGTTCCATGAATATGAAGCCACCGTAGTTCCTAATATCTATAGACCTTATAGGAATCTTGAAGTACCGCTCACGGCTTGGCAACACCGTGTGTGGTTTGATGGCGCCCTCCCCCAACCGGTTACCACGGTTCGTTTAGGCCCCCTATCAATTGATGGGGCCACTTGGCCTGTCTTGGCCGGGTACACCCCACATCCGCAATATATGACGGTAACAGTCGCGGAACTGCGCAACATGTATTCGGCTTTAGTACGAGTGCATCGAGCTTTAGTGCAGTATGTTACAGGCAACATCCAGGGAGCCCCACCTGGAGTTGCAGCCCATCCAGCTGGTGCAGGCGGAGTGACCATAAGTCCTGTCATGGTGAATTCGGTGATGGGCAAGCGCCCACAAAATAAGGATGCTTTTCCCTATTGGCTTGCAGAGAAATTTGACCAGCTGGAGGCAGTTTTTCCAAACACATCACTGGTGGAAAAACACAGAATTCTTACGATTAGTTTGCCAAAAGACTTAATCCCCGAGTTGGCAGCATGCAACAACTGGGGTAGGGTATTCGCAGCAGTATATGCGAAGTGTTTCGGCACTCCTTCCATGACGGTTCTCCCCTCTGTAATTAAACGTGGGCAGGATGAGCATGGCCCTGAAGCGGCTGTGGAATTAGGGATGAGACTGGTGGGAGTGTTCGATGTAGTAGCGGAGTTAATCCTTGCGAATGTCAAGGGCGATGCAGTGAACTTTCAAGTAGCTAATGCTTTGGCTTTGGTCCCAGAACCGGACAAACCGCGCGAATTACCTAAAATTATTGCCCAGGCTTACAAAACTATTGGCAGAAATAGCCTGGGAGTTAAGCCTTTTGCTAAACAGCAAACACAATCGAAACAACAACAACCTAAAACTCAATCTGAGAAAGATGAGAAACCAGTCTTCACTAAAAAGAGCTGGAGGTTGAAAAAACAGGGTAAGCAACAAAAGAGGCCGGGGTCGAGAGGCGCATCCCCGGTTTACGTCTCTTCTGAACGCACTTATGATTTGCGCGATAGGGCGCAGAATTAAATCTCCGGATAGGTTTCAGATCCCTGATACGCGTTCTCCTCGTTCTTCACAGGCACAGACAGCTTCGCAGGCCGGTGGAGGAGAGCGCCAGGATAGAGGAAGGGGTCGAGAGGCTCCCCAGGGACGAGACCAACCTCGACAACAGGTCCGAGGGAAAGCAGAAGACTTTCAACGTTCTCGCCCACAATTTCAGAAGAAGAAAGTTGCCGCTGTAACAGCGAGGTATGCCACAGACGGTGAGAACGAGACTCCTGAATTGGACGTGGGCAGTGACCCTCCTAGACAGCGCCGCGGAAGTTACCATAGTGCGGGAGGCGCTACGTCCTCATGTGGAGGCGACAGCAACTGAGACATTCATTACTGTCGAAACAGCAGACACCAGAGTGGCACCCCCTGACAGACTTTTTAATATTGTCATTCAAATCGAAGGTGATATACAGCGTGTAATTAAAGGGATTTTTTGGGAAAATCTGACCTCTTCCTACGACATTTTGTTAGCGGAGGCTGATTGGCCGCCCCCATTCGTACTTGCTGCGCGTAAAGGGGAGGAGGTAATCCTTCCGAGCTTTTCTCGACATGTCCCAAAGGACAAAGCAGAGGCTTTTGCAGCTGAGTGGGCTGTGTCCCTGGCTCCGGCGTTATACCGCAATCACGTGGGCTGGGATGAAGATTCTCCCCCCATGAAATACCTTTGCGGTCCCTACCACAGCCACATCCCCAATATCCCATCAAACGGGAAGCCAAAGGCCCCGTTTCCGAAGTTCTGACTCAGTTAGAATATCAGGGAGTAATTGAAACATGCGTATGACCAATGAATAATCCCCTATTCGCGGTTTCTAAACCCGAAGGATCGTACCGCTTAGTTTTGGATTACCGGCATTTGAACTCTCATTGTCGGACCTTTGTGGTGCAAAATACTCACAGTTCTGCGCTTGTAGACAGTCTTGTTCGTAAAAAATATAAAACGACACTTGACCTCTCCAATGGATTCTACACGCACAACTTAGCCCCGGAGAGTAGCCAATGGAGCGCTTTTACCTCCGGTGGTAAATTATTCAAATTCAGGCGTTTACCTATGGGCTATAAGAACAGTCCCGGCGTATTCGCCGCCTGTGTGGTCTCTTTGTTAGACGGCATTGACCAAGATGCATGTTCGTACGTTGATGACATTTATCTGACGGACGACGAATTATTCCCGCATCTCTCCCGAGTAGACCGCATTATTCTAGAATTTGCGGTTCAAGGTTACAAGTTTAACTTTGCCAAATCTCACATTGCCGAATTTATCGTTTTGTTTTTGGGCTACGAGCTCAACAATGAAGGTAAGGGTTTAGCCCCCCATTTCCTAGAAAAATGTGCACTTTTGTGCCCTCCTACTACTCTGAAAAAACTTCAGTCTTTGTTGGGTTTTCTGAACTTCGGGCGTACTTACATTCCCGAATACGCCCAGCGTATCAAGCCACTATATGCCTTGATACAACCTAACTTTTCGAAGTCATGCTGGCTTCCGGAGCATACCTCCATTCTGCAGTCTTTGCAGACAGACCTTCTTGAGTCTAAATACCCGTTGACGCGTGATAACCACACAAACCTGGTGATTAGAATAATTCCGGGGGCAGTGGGTTTCACGTACTTAACCTTTAACGAAGGTGACACAGTACCCATCGCATACAAGTCACATCTTTACACTTCCGCGGAAATGCGCTTTTCATCTGTGGAGAAAGTTCTGACTGCAGTGCAGATGGCGATTCTAAAGGAACGCGCACTGGCCCAGGGAAAACGCATTCTGGTGGTAACACCATATCCTGCCCTAGAGGCAGTTACAAAGGCAAGTGTACCGAACTCTAAAGCTTTGCACCCCCGTTGGATTCAATGGGCAACCTCTTTGACGTCTCCGGATGTCACTTTTATTTTCGATTCTTCTCTTCAGACTCAGGAGTTTTTACAGTATGAATTTGTTCATCCTCCTCCTCTGTCTTTACTGCCGCTTGAGGATTACGACTGTGTGATCTACACCGATGGTTCGGCACAACCGGCCACGGGTCCAAGCATGCTTATTCAGCCGCATGTGCTATTGTTGCAGGTACCTTTGTGAACGGAGAGTTCAAATCCACTGTAGTGCACACTCAGGCACTCGGGGACAGTACTGCACAATTGGCCGAGCTGCGTGCATTGGTGCTCGCGCTTGAGTTCGCTACTCCGGATGTGACCACTCTCATTGTATGCGATTCTTATTACTGTGTTCAATCTTACAATGACAATCTGTTCTTTTGGTCGCAAAACGACTATAGAGACGCTAAAGGTAGCACAATTAAGCATAAAATGCTTTGGGTTCGGGTGGCAGAATTGAGACAGCGTCTGCCCCTCACACAGGTGGTTCACACCCTTGGCCATCAGCGGGTGGGCGCACACGCTTTTGGTAACGGTTTGGCAGATGAAGCTGCCAAATCAGCAGTAGTCACGTGTTCAGTAGCAGCAGTTACTAGATCCATGTCTAAAATTGATACTGATATTTTAGCAGCTATTGCTGCAACAAAAGAAGGTGCTAATTACCCTAGGGGATTTCCTTCCAAATATTCTTATCAGTTAGGTCCCGAACAGGCTCCCTATGTAACAATACCCGACGTTGGTGATCGGCTGATCCCCAACGCGGACCGCAGACTTTCCTTGATAACGTCAGCACACGAAGGTATGGCTTCGGCTCATGCTGGAGTGTCTGCGACCGTTTCCATCTTGCAGCAGCGTTACTGGTGGCGTGGTTTATACAAAGACACCCGTGCTTATGTGCTTTCTTGTGACGTTTGTCAACAGATTAAGCCTTCCACGGTTACACGACCACCACAGACCCCGCTCTGCATTTCTAACAGGCCCTTTGGGTGTGTTTACCTGGATCACTGCGGTCCATTTTCTTCAGACACTGCCTATAAATATATCTTAGTGGCAGTGGACTCGTGCACACGTTTCATCTGGGTCTGGCCACAACGGAGTGCTGACGCTCGAAATGTCATCAGGGATTTGCGTGTCTTTGTGGGAATTTTCGCTTGTGGCACCTTCCATTCTGACCAAGGTCCAGAGTTTGCCTCTAAGGCTTACAAGGACGCAATGGGTTCACTGGGGGTGCGGGTGAAATTTTCGTCTCCATATCGGCCTGAGGGCAACTCGATCGTTGAACGAATGAACCGTGACTTAAAGCAATCCTTGACAGCTAGAGTCTTAGGTACTGGCAGGAACTGGCTGGCCCACTTGTATACCGTACAACGTGCACTTAATAATCTCCCTAGAAGACCTCTGGGTGGGCGGACCCCATACGAAATGCTCTTTGGCATTAGAATGTTTGTGCCCAACCTTGATAGTCTAGACATGGCGGCGCAATCCGCCATCTTTGATGTAGATAACCATTCTACTATGTTACAGGACTTACAAGAAGCCCGAGACAAACTTGCAATCGCACATTTACCTTCAGCCACAGACCCTGCACTGCAGATTCCGGTTGCCGGCTGGCTTCCGAAGATTGGAGACCTGGTTCGAGAGAAGGTGGAGAACAAGAAAGAATTTGGCCCCTCTTATCGTGCACCGGTTCCAGTCCTGGGCTTGAAGGGAACACGTACAGTAATCCTACCACCGCTTCCTGGTCGCAAGGAGAACAGATACATCTCATTGGAAAATGTCAAGGTACAACATCTGGCCGATCCTGAATAGTGTTACACCAGCGGTCTCTTGTCCTGCCATTTACCGGACTTGCGTTCGTGGCCCTCCTGCCCGAACGGTCACTGATGTTGCAATTGAGATGGTTGATTTGCCTGAAAGTATACTCGAACACCCTGTTTCCCCCTGCATCGACGAGAACGAGTATACCTATCCCGATACCGAATCGGTTGCACACCTACCAACAACGCCACTGAGCCCAACACGTTATTCCTTTGACTCGGATTCCACCTCATCAATTGTCCCGTCCAAGTTCAGTATTTTTGTATCCTGGTTTAGAGACAATTTTTTGATTCCCCCCTCGACATACATCTGGTTGGTGCTGTTCCTCATTTTTTTGTTCATGTCCATTGGCTTTGTCACCGTGTTTTTTCTGCTCATCAATGGTCACTATTTACCAGAACGCTCTGCTGTGAACAGTGTCGCTGGAACTTTGGCTCCACATTCCTCATCTCACATCATGAAGCGTGACCACACATTTGTGAACATTTCAGCTTTTCCAGTTGCTGATGGCATCGTATGGGATGTGGTACATTTTCAAATTCATGGACCGACTGAAATTATTAATGTGCCAAATGTCCTTCGATTTTCGATGGGTGATGTAGTAAAAAGTAATATTCATTCTGACGATTGGGATGTGCATGCAGTCGAAGCATTGTTTGCTGATTTAAAATATTATGCTTCCTTTAATGCTGAAGATTTGTACATGAATTCTGTGAATTATGCTGATTTGTATTGCTACCAGCATTGGGGCAACCACTTTGTCCATAAACCAAGTGCACTCCGTAGTCCTTTTGGCTACACCCAATGGGAACATTGTCCAAACCCTTTACCGGGTAGCTCCCAGACTCTTAGAAATAAATTTACGTATTTCACAGATTTTAATTGATCGAACCCTGGGTCCTATTATTTTAAATTAAACGCACCATCCACTCAGAAGATCATGTTAACCCACACCAAATTGCTATATTCGGGTTCCTTTTTGAGCGCCTTGGCTGTGGGTGGTTATGAATACTGGAAGGACACTGTGGATTTGAAATCCATCTGGGGCTCAAAACCATGGCAGGTGCAAGGCACCGAGGCCTTGCACCGTGCTTGCCTTATCCCGGCCCAAATTGTATTTCTGAATGCTTCCATCTATCAGACTACGTGTTGGGGTTTGGCTAACACCAAACAATTAAACGCACCTTCCATTCCATCCCTGTCTTCCACTCCCAACGACAGCTTGCGCTTTAATATGTCCCTTGCGACTTTGCAGGCTTTGTTTCAGAACAATTCGTTTAATGTTTCTACGCTTGTTCAGTCACCCTGGTTGGCTTGGCCCACATCATCTAATGCGTGCCAACAGCGTTTTCACAACTCAGTCCCTGGCTATAAACAGGATAGGCCCGATCCTAGGTTTTCTGACTCCCGTACTGTCACAACGTATTCTGTTGGTAAATTATGTAAACAGTGGTTGCAGCATTCTTCCCTAGAATCTGTTAAACAACATTTGTGCCTCCTATCAGGCAACATTGATCTGTCCGACTTTATTCTGGGGCCTCGTGGTCCACGTCCTAAGAGATTCATTTATGAAGCTTATAATGAACTCTGGAAGCTGTCGCAAATGGAAGCTGCATCCCGTCTGCGGGAAATAGACCAAGCAAATTTGGAAAAGGTGCTTGCTGTTGTTGATAATAGTATTAATACCCTGTCTTCCCGCATTTACACGTTAGAGAATATTGTGTCCTCTGTTGTTGATATTGTACAAGATGATGTTTCTGTGTTGTATCATGGTCAGAATCAATTACGTTCAGTTATGCAGTTTGCGTGGACTTTGCAAACACTTAAGTTGGGTAAAGTTCCTTGGCATTTTTTGAACACCACTGCCTTATTTCTGCCTTTTAATTTAACTGACAAACAGCAGTTCATGTCCATGAAAGATGCAGCTTACACTCTGTTACATATCGAGAAAGTGGAGCCCTTACCACTCTCTGTGGCGGAATTGGATTCTGCTGTGTGGCTCGTTCATGGGGTTATCGCTTTGCCTTTATCCTTGTTTGAATTTAGTTTGTGCATGAAACATTATCCTGTGGGCCTTTTCCAGCCCTTGGGTAGTGCCTTCCTGCATGAACTTTGGTTCCTGCCTTTCATGTATAAATGCCTTAGAGACAGAAAGGAAGTTTTTCTCACGGGGGAGTCCTTCGATTCTACTGTGGGTCATTCCCTTATTTGTAAACATGTTAAATTGCACGGAGCTTGCAACGTTTCTGCTCCGAATCTTGCTTGTGTGTTAAAGGGTATTCCTGCTCCTGCTATTTCTCCTACTTTTACTTTGCTTGCTAATGGTAGCTATTTACTTTTGAATAACGAAAACTGCTGTGGCATGCAGGCCGGCATTCCCTATATTGTTACGGTTTCGCACAGGGTTGTCTGCTGCATGAATGTGCTTTTTCCTCCCCCTCACGACATCATAGATAATTCTATTTGGCCTTCCATTCCAACTATGAAGGCGGATTTCAATAAACTGAGCAGAATAAAAGCGCTATTATTGAACCAGGAGGTTATGCTCACATCCGCCCGGGAGACATTCATTCTCCAGGTGGCGAGTACCCACAGTGAAATACAGGCCCTTTTGAACACTAACCTCCCACAACATTTCGGTGAATTGATTCACCGTATTTTTAACGCATCTCACACGGAGGGTTTGGTACACTTTTTTAAGGTTGTAGGATCCGGCCTTGTATCCACTTTCCAAACTATTTTTGGTGTGATACCGGCATTTATTCATTCGATTTTTTCCAGCGTCTTTGGTGGCTTCCCATTAATTCTCGCCTTGGCGGCTGGTGTACTGCTGTTGGTCTGTTTTCTCCGCAATGGCTGCTCCCCAATGGGCCCTTCTCGACCCAGGACGCCTCCAGCTGCTCCGTGAGCGCATCCTGGCTGGTTTCGGCGTTCTGCCCTTAGCGACACTGAGTGTGTCCTATCGACTTTCTTTTCGCTTTGCGTATTTCACTTGCGTGCAACCTGTGATGTCTTGCATCCGCTGCCCTTTCACCTGGACCATGGATTATTGCCTCTCCAATACGTCGTTGTCCGTTCCGGATTTTGTTCGGTTGATGGGTCCCTTAGAGGCCCATGAACGGGACTGTTCCGTTGCAGGCTGCATGACGCGTGCGGCTGCACTGGGGATTTTGGCGCAATGGGATATCTGGGCGGCTGCTCGGAATCTCCTACAACAAAGTTATATTGAGTATAACGCAAGTTGTCCCGCATTGCTTTTGGATGCTCCGTCCTGCGAGGAGCATTCCTGCTGCTTTGATTTATTGGACTGGATGGCGTCTATGTTTACTGACGATTCCAATGATGTCCTCTTGGATGCTATTGCGTTTTTCTGCACGTACACGCTGTTGGATTGACATGGCCTTCGTTACCTGTGAGCTGCCTCGCTGGCTATATTTTTTCATCTCCGCATTTTTTTTTTCTCTCTCCCTCTCTCCCGATGGACTGTATACATTATGGACGTTTCTGTTCTGCTCGGTCGATTTGAACTCTGTCTTCGTCCTTTGTCTTGGCCGATGGACTGTCCAGGGGAGGGTGTCTTGTGGTTTGTGGCCTCCTGGCCTGCCTTGCTACGTTGACTTAGGCCTGGCTGCCATGATGCCTTTCTTTGCGCACGTTACTCTGAGCCGTTGTTCTACCGACCTCGGCTCCTGCCAAGTTATTTTAGAGCTGTCTGCATTTTCTGTCTTTCACCGTTTCTCCTGTTCCCTTTGGGCTACGTCTGCACAACATGTACAAGGTCGAAAAACAATGTCCCTGGTTCTTGCTGATCTGGCCAGTCCCTCGCACCTAGACATAACACTATGTACAGCTGCCATGGAGAAATTTGTGTGCTTTTAATATTGCAGTTTTCCCGCTTTAGAGACACTTGGAGAAAAACCTTTCCAGGGAGAAGAGCTGTGATTGTCTGCTGATGTAGTCTTTGCATATAGAGACTGAGAGTATGGGGGTTCGCTAGACAATGCCCAGAGGTCTTCTATTTTTATAATATAATAGCTTCTAGCACGGGGAGGGTGGTAAGGTCATTTAGCCCTATATCCACTGCTTTATGAGATGCTTTCCCCGTTTGTATTCTATGGAGTTGTAACTATGCTGATTATATTATTCTTATGCATTATGCTGATAGTACTGACACGTGTACTGTATCTTAGAGCACGTAAGTTGAAATAAACATTTTAAACTATACTGTGTCTCTTCTTACGCACGTTGTGGACAGGTATGAGTGAGTGACGAAAGGGTGTTCTTGCTACTGCGAGTCCTGAGAGAGAGATACCGTGTTCTGGGTTGTCTAAGCATTGGTAACCTTGTTGCTAATGGGACGCTAAGGCTAGTCGGGTTGGGGTGTTAGGTGCTAAGGTTTATGGTTGGCTCACCACTATATTCCGAGGTCTTATTATCCTGTGCATAGCTCTGTGTGTGCAGAATCCCTATAACAGTTTCATAATGTACCACAGTGCATTTCCCACTGAGTAACATTTAAAAAAAAAAAATATTTCATTTATGCTGCCCATTATTTTATATGTAGATACCTGATAGTAAAAAAACCTAAAAAACGTACAGAATATTTTGGGACTTATTTATAAGAGGCTTGCATCACCGGAACATCACTTTTTTTGATGCTCCGGTGGCGCAAGCGTCTCAACCATACCAATGAGGTGGTGCAAAGACATAACAGCGCAAATCACTGCGTTGCCTTACTCTGCGTCAAGGAGGGGTTCCATGGGCTTCGCGTGGGGTTCCCACGAAACACCCATGTATTTTGATGCTGCCCATATTTATAAAATCAAGTAAACCTGGGGCAGCTCCAAAAATGGACGCTTCCCCAGCAGAGGTGTAACGAGGAGAAATGTTTCATTTCTCCTCGTTTTTTCCTCTTTCCATGTGTGCTACATTCTGCAGCTCACATAGAAAGAGGAAAACACCTCTTGAATTGTTTTTGTGAAGGAAGGTGCCCCTTCCTGTACAAAAACAATCCTACCTCTGTTGGTGCTAGGCAGCAATTTGTGCACCAATACAAGGGAAAAGGACAGGAATGCACCGTATTTCATAAATACAGTACATTTCTGCCCTTTCACATTGGCGTAGGGCAGCGCTGCAAGGAGACTTACAGTTCTGCCCTAGGCCAAATCTTCATAAATTACGTAGGCCCTTTGTTTTTAGCTACACTTTTGACTACACCCTCACGCTCACTGACCTTTGGTTTGCTAAACACTGTTTAATATTATTTCCCCACTGTAAAAATTATTTGCTGTGTGAATTGGGGGCGTTTATGGTTGTCGATAGTTGTCGATGATGAGGAGTACCACGTTCTAGAACTTTTTGCCTAAAAGATTTTGACAAGGGGGCCTCAGCATCAAAAAGTCTGAAAATCTCTGATCAATACACTCATTTCAACCAATAGTTTGTATGGAACCAAACAGAGGGAAACTGCCACCGACCCTACAGAAAGGCTTTGAAGGTAGAATTGTGTACTTTCCTTTAGATTTTAAATGTAATGTTGAAATTGTCGGTGTAGAGATATAGATGAACCACTTATTGTTCTAGTGAATGGTGTGCCCTCAAAAAACAAAAAAAATCTGGCAAGAACTTGTGGATACGAATAAGATGAAGAATGCTACAATTTATCTGAAACAGAATAATATGTATTACAAAGATGTAGATGTTCTCACAGATGTAAGCGCTACAGTCCCTCCACTGCATTCAAAACAAGTTATGGGGTATGACATTGTACTGTAGCAGATGAAACAAGCTAAAGGTGCTCCAATGAGTGTCTGGGAGAAACATTTAGAAGCTTGCTGTGTTCCACAACTATTTCTAATTGAAGTAGGTGGATGGTATGATGACCGCCCAGAGCAAATATTATCAGCTGAGTATAGCTCAACCAGATTATATTCAGAGGACTCTAAATTTCATCAAAGTATTCCAGATATATTCCATTTGTTATTTTAAAGTGATTTGTCTGGATTATCATACACTGTTAACCATATTCTGAAGACAGGAGTTCATTTACGAAATATGTCTGCAAGAGACTAAGGGGTATATTTAAAAAGAAAAGGCGCGGCGCTGCAAGCAATGTAGCTGTGCCGTTCTGAGTCATTTAAAAAATACAGGCATGCACCGTATTTACAAGAATATGGTGCACCCCTGTGTTTTCACTTGCGCTGGCACTGAAAAACACGGCCTAGTGCCAACAGAGACACCCTTGCGCCATGGGGCAAGTGTGCCTGCATTGTAGGGACTCAGGCACCCGTGCACCATGGTGCACGGGTATCTATGTTGCAGGGATGATTGTTTATGTGCAGGAAGGGACACCTTCCTGCACATAAACAATCTTTAAAGGTAATTGCAGCACACATAGAAATAGCAAAACCGAGGAGAAATAAAAGTATTTATCCTGGTTGTGCCAATCTAACGTCTGCTTTTCAGTGGTGTTAGTTTTTGGTGCTGACTAAGATTTACAGATCCTTATAAATCTGGAGCAGTGTCAAAAAGCAATGGGTGTTGTGCTGGAATGCCCAGAACAACACCCATTGCATGGTCCTTTCATGCAGATAACTGCGTGAAAGGGTTAGATATTTACAAAGTGGAATTAAACCACGCAAAGTGGCTTATCACAGCTTTGCAAATATAGAGCAGCTCATTGCGCCACCGGAGCATCCTAAAAGGTGATGTTTCGTGGTGCAATGCCCCTGTAAATATGCCCCTTTGTCGAAAAAATTCATGGAAAAGATGAGAAGTTGGTATACAATTTGATGAATTTGATGGCAAGCCAACGTTGCACCAATGAATATTGTCGGAATGGGGAACTAAAATGCATGTTATGAAAATTTAGGTGCACCCACTTGGTGTGTGACCCTCAGTTGTGCAGAGTACGCATGGGATGACTTACATTACTTTTTGAGAGAAGCACACCATAATATTAAGGACATCAATCTGAAAACACCAGAAGAGCTTTGCTCTTCGGATCCTGCAAATGTTTATAGGGATTTTAAACACAGATTTCAAGCCATGCTTGCCTTCCTCTGCAGCAAAAAAAAACACCTCTTGGAGAAGTTACCAAGCAAGAGGTGCTCCTCATATTCATATGTTGTTGTAGATTAAAGATGCACCAAAATTTGGAACGGACACAGATGGGTCTGTACTTTCTTTCATAGAGCAGTATGTTATGTGTACCATCCCAAAAGACAGTACCAAAAAAGGCCAGAAACAGCAATTTCTGCTTTTTTTAATCACATAGATGTGGGAAGTACTGTTGGTGGAAGTACAGAGCAAAAGGAACATTTTACACTAAATGTTGTTTTGGATTTCCAAGACCTGGAATTTCCAAAGGAAGAGTCAATGATTATTTGTCTGCAGTTAGACATACACTTACTCGAAAAATCACCCCAAAACACCTACAGCCTGAGAACTGAGGCTTCAAAATATATCCGTGACTAAAATCCTGTCATTCTCAAAATGTGGAATGCCAATATGGATATCCAGACAACTCTATAGCTGTTGCTCGTTATGTTACTTCATACATAGCGAAATCTGAAAAGACAGAGGGGAAGGATATGTGGGAAAAGATTTCTGCTGAAATGTCTTAAACAAAGAAACTAATTAATCCTAGAAAACTGAGTTGTCAGACTGCTGAAAAAGAGAGTTTTATAATTTAGCACTTTTTGCTCTTCTTTTAGCTTTGTGGTTATTAATCAGAATTACTAGGAGTGTTTGACTGCTACGAAGACTCTTTCAATGCTGTAAAGGATAGCATTGAGTGGTCAGTATGTCCTAACTATTTGAAAAAGTTACATGATGAAAATGAACAGGAAGAAACAATTGCTGCTGAGATAGCGAAGGAGAGTTCAAAAGCAGCCAAAGTTCAGGTCCTCTAAGTCAAGATCCTCTTGGGCAGCCAATAATTGAAAATAAAGCTGCCATTGCAATGAATGAGGTGGAGACTGCAATGCAACTAGCATGACAGGAAGCTATTGATTTTGAAGAGCTAGTTGCATAACTAAATGACGAGCAAAATGAAATATATGGAGGTGAAAGACAAAGTTGAGCATGGATTCCTTCATGACATGAAAGAATATGCATGCAAGTCATTTAAGCATATACTGTTGTATGTCAGCAGTATGTCAGCGGTCAAGTAGGTACCAGCAAAAGCCTTTAAACACAAGTTCTCACTGCTTTCTCACTGCTTTCCTACAGAAAACTACAGAGAGTAATTTGTCATGTTTTGTAACAGCACCCACTGGATTAGTTGCACATAATATCAAAGGAATTACTTTACCTCGACTTTTGATGCTGCCTGTGGAGCATGAAAACAAAGTAGAATACCAAAAGTTATCCGGTGAAGCTTGCCATGAAATGTCAAGAGTGCTAAAAAGTTAAAGCTTTTAATCAGCAATGAGGTGAGCATGGTGTCCAACTTAATGCTTCCCTTCATACATTTAGGAATGCAACAGATTCTAAAAACAGACTACGATGTCCTATTTGGAGGAAAACAGTTGATTGTTTTTGAAGATCTACTGCAACTCACACCTGTAAAAGGACAGTCTGTCTGTCCTACGATGAAACTCAGAATTCTTTTGGAAGCATTGGAAATGTCAATATTGGTCAAACTTCCAATACAAAGAATTACTTAGGAATATGTCTGAGGTTGAATATAAGAATATTTTAAAGTATATTAGAGTAGGTGTTCTTTCTAAAGAGGGAAAGCGTCTGCTAGAAAGTCATCTTCCTAAAAAAAAATTCCAAGGAACTATATAGCAGCAGAGATAATGTCCACTTCATTCAAGAATGAAAACCAATTGTGTGCCCAATGCCTACACTATCGGAGTGTGCTCCTTTCGACAAAAATTACTGGAATTGGAGAAAGAAGAAAGTTTGGAATTGACAGCGATAGACAAAATGGAACATCAGGACGTCACAGTAATCCTAAATAAAAGATTGAAAACAAAATTGGATTCATAGGAAAAATCTGTATAAAAAACTGCAGGATTGGAGAATTGTTTATAAGCACTTTAGAGTAATTTTGTGCCAAACTTTTTATGTTAAGTAAGGATTAGTTAATGGTGCTATGGGTAAAATTATTGATTTCATTTGATTTCCTAACAGGAGTGAGATAGAGTACCTAGCAATTAAATTTGATCAGATTGATAACGTAAAGCAGATTTGAAGGGCCATTGTACATTTTTTGCTTGTGAAAGACTTATATGTGGGACGGAAACAGTTTTTAGGTTCTCTAGCATATAATGTAAGTATTCATAAATCTTAAGGTTTAAGTGTAGAGTCAGCATTGGTTAATGTTGCTAGTACAGTGTTTAAGGAAGGAAAGTCATATGTTGCCTTATCTCGAGTTAGAACATTGTCCGGTTTGTATTTGGTTGCATTTGATGACAGTAAAGTAAGCGCTGATCCAAGTTTTGCTAAAGAGTACAATCAATTAAGAAGTGTTTATGCTCCTCATTTAGGACAGTATCCCATTGAAGGTAAATGCAGCATATGTCCAAAAAAAAGTTTCCAAAGGAGTGTAGTGATGTCGTCAGAAAGAAAGAAATGATAGCGAAGAAAGAAGTTAAGAAAATAAAAAAGAAAATAAGGGAGATATTCTTGGTTACTAGTTGTCAAACCCCTCTGATGTCAACTTATATACAAATGTTGTTTTGAACATACTCTTTCAATTGCTTCATCTTGTATATGCAATTGAACAGAAACCACAGAAGAGCTTGTGTTCTGCACTGTATGCTTTGTTGCAAAGTTTACATACTGAGAGGACTACAACACATTCTGGTTCACTCATTCGAGACCCTGTAGATGTATGTAGTGGATCGGTACAGTTTACTCCAAACACTCAACAGGATGCACAGGAGTTTATAATGGTGATCTTTGTAGTATTAGAAGAAGACAAAATATGTATTGATGAGATATTTGGACTTACTTACTCGTGAAGCTGTGAGTTTGAAGATTGTTCATTCACATCAGTACAGAAATATATTTTAAGCAATTTCTTTATTTAACACTACCAGATTGCAAAACTGTGGGGCATATGTTCAAGAAAGTGGGGGAGTGAGGCGTTAGCCGTCATTGGCTTAACGCCTCACTTCGCCACTTCAGAAACGCAAGGCTGCACCATATTTAGAACAATATGGTACAGCTTTGCGTTTCCCCCTGCGCTGGTGCTACACTTAGCAGTGTAGCGTCAATGCAGGCACCCTTGCACCATAGTGCAAGGGTGTCTGCGTGCAGGGGAAAGATTGTTTATGTACAGGAAGGTCCCCCTTCCTGTACATATACAATCTTTAAATGCCATTTTGTCACTTCTATGTGTACTGCTTAATGCAGCACACATGGAAGTCACAAAATGGCATTTTTAAAAAAAAGATTGTTTATGTACAGGAAGGGGAACCTTCCTGTACGCAGACAATCAAAGGCATTTTGCTTTTTCCATGTGTGCTGCACAAGGTAGCACACATGGAAAAAGCAAAAAAGAGGAGAAATAATGCATTTCTCCTCATTTCGCCAAGCGCTGCCTCCTATTTATGCTGCCCATGTAAATAGGGGGCAGTGTCACAATCAATGGGTGTTGCGGTGAAACGCCCACCGCAACACCCACTGCCCACCCCTTTCATGTGAAGCATAGCGTGAAAGGGGGCCTTATTTACAAGGCAGCGTTAAGCTACGTTAAGTGGCTTAACGCTGCCTTGTAAATAAGGCAAAGCCCCTATCGCCACCACAACGTTGTAAAAAGTGACGCTGTGGTGGCGATAGAGGCTTGTACATATGCCCCTGTGTCTTTTGACAGATTGTTCAAACAAGCTGCACAAAACAATACCTGCCCTATTTTATTTGTCGGTTAGATCTTATGTCTACAAAGAAGTGGGAAATATCTTATTTTAATGCTACAACGATGCAGAGCTGATAGTAGTAAAATAAAAACAGAGATTACAGATTTCAAAGCTTGACAAATATCTATTTCTGGAAGAACATATACGACCATGGCTATTATATTTCATGAAGGACATACACATCTGGTCACTACACTGTCTATGTAAAAAAGTAAAAGTAGATGGACAATGATAGCAACTTCAATTTCAAAGACTGCCTTAAAACCTACCACATTCTTACCTTTTGTTTCTGGAACCGAAGTTCTAAGTAGGAATACAGTTCTAAAAGTGGAATAGTCTAGTTGTAATCGATACATTATCAGGATTTATAACCTCATGTGGCCTACCAGGGGTGATGTCTTTATAAGGCTTTCCTTATGCTAGTGTGCCTTATATACATAGAACTAGTTCTAATGAAAAATGTCTCATTTACAGGATATATTTCTTTACATAAGTAGAGGAAGTATAAGTACAATTATTACTTCAAGAATTGTAGTGAGTGCAATGCACAGTGTTGCTTAAATAAAGTGAAATAGTGTGCAGTTTTTTTCACAATGTTTATGATTGTTTTTTCCTCACTGTTCAATGGTGATTCTTTCAATAATACATCATTTATGGTGTATGAGTATAGAACCTGAGAGCAGTAAAAAGGCAAAATGAAATGCTTAATTTTAATGTAACAGCAGTACAGCATATGAAATGAGTAGTAATTTATTATTAGGAAGTTATTCATTATTGAAATTGTAACTATATTGTGTACTTTTATAAACTATAACAATAACTCATATTTGTGTTTTTCTTCTTTTCGTACAAATTTATGCCAACATCTAGTGGAGTAATGTATTTTACTAATTACTTTTTTCAGCACTGTTTCATAAGATTACATTCTCAGGATATATACCCAGGTAGACACTAATACAGCCAGCCACACAACCAGGTAAACTCTGATACAGGCACTGACACACCCAGCTACACATCAATACAGCTACTGATAGATGCAGCCAAACACTGTTACAGTCTCTCAAATAGCCACTCACACACAAAATACAGCCACTGACACACCCAGCTACACACTAATACAGGGTGTGACACATCCAGGCACACATTGTTATATACTGACACACCCAGCCACACTCTGATACAGAGACTGATACATTCATGCATGCACCAATTTCACCACTGACAAACCCAGGCACATATTGATATAGCCACTTACACACCCAGCCAAACACGGATACAGCCTCTCAAACACCCGTACACACTGATACAACCACTGACACACCCAGGCACACACTCATACAGCTAATGATACACACAGCCACACTCCGATATAGAAACTGATACATTCATGCATACACTGATACTGTCAATGACATACGCAGGCACATGTCAATTAGGCCTGGGCATGAAATTCTGCTACGCTCGTGGAGTTTGTGGAGTTTTTCACACTCTGCGCTCCGTGTAGTGCGTGGAGTTTGGAAAAACTCTGCTCCGTGTAGTGGAGCGGAGTTTTTTCCTCACTCGCACTCACCAACGTTAAGTTGGCAAGTGCGAGCAAGGAAAATCTTATTCCAGACCAACTCCTGGTAAGATTTCTCAATGAGGGTGGTCGGGTGGCCACTACCGCTCGTGTTGAGAAACCTTCCATTCGCGTTGAAGAAGCTGCCACTCGAGTAGACCATCTACGCAAGCGGCAGAAAGAAGCAGCGTCCTCTTGTGCTGTACATGGTGCCTTTCATACTGATTTTCCAGTGCAGGACAAAACACCTGGTGCTAAAAATCAGCACGAATGGCGTGACCTAATGCACTCTTCCGCTTGCAGAACTCCGTGTAGCAAGGCAGTATTTTTTGGTCACTTCACGGAGTTCGGCATAGCAGAACTCCGTGAACTCTGCCCAGGCCTAATATTGATAGAGCCACTTAGACATTCAGCTATACACCGATACAGCCTCTCAAACACCCATACACATACTAATACAGCCGCTAACACACCCAGCCACACACTAATACAGACTTTAACACATCCAGGCACACATTGACACATTGTTATAGACACTGACACACCCAGGCACACACCAATATAGCCGCTGACCCAACCTGGCACACACCGATACAGCCACATACACACCCACACAAAACAAGATATGGGCAACCCAATAGACCCTTGGAGGCTTGGGTAATGTACAAGATCAGGTAAAGATGCCTTCAAGGGATTCTTTTGAACATCTGAATTATTGGTAGGTTCAAAATGTACATTTTCTTAAGCCCTAAATAGTGGCTTATTATACTTGAATATCGAAGTGAAGTATTCAATTGTACAGCAAATCAAACGCAAAGCTGGACAAAGCTCAAGAAAAATAAGTAATTCTACATGGGTGTATACTTAATAGAATTCAAATTTATGTAAAAGGTTTGTTTACAAAAAAGAGTACAGATAACAAATCAACTAGACCCATTTTCCCAGTTACCATTCTTTCAGGAATTGTTCAATGTAATGTCAATGGTGTTTTCCTGTTAATCAATATGTGAAATGGGCTATGGCAAAAGTGTTTCATGATAGAAGATCTTTATGAAGAAATGTCCACTTGAGTTGCTTTTGCCTTTATGTGATTTGTTATTTGTACTCTTTTTGTAAACTAACCTTTACATAAATTTGAATTCTATTAAGTATACACCTGGGTAGAATTATTTATTTACCAAACAATAATTTTAAAAAACCATAAAACTTGTTCAATTACATTTACAAAAACATGATATATTTCACATTAAGAAAATATCTGCTTTTTACCTTTTAAAATGTTTATAAAGTATATTTGTTTTAAAAAAATATGACTACAGTTAAAAAAATATTACTAAATTTACAAGCAAAATAAATTGTAGTATTCTTAGTACTAAAAATAAACCTTAAGAAACTAAACAGTACAGGGACATAATGTTGCAGGGATTCTGCGGAGTCACAGCACTATGCTCGAAATCATAGAACCTTCGTAGGCCGGGACTGAGTACCCATGAGCCCGGGACTAACTAGCTATAGTGGCTCACTTGCCCTCCTACTCAATTACAGAGGAACACGTGATTAGACAAAGCCCTCATACCATGGACATCTCCAGGAAATAGTGTGAGGGTAATGTGGATAAGCACAAGCGCTACTCAGGTGTCCCGTGAAGTACCAGATCAAATGTTGGCAGTCACAGAACTATGCTTGGGATTATAGAACCTTTGTAGGCAGGGACTGAGTTATCGTACAACTTGAATACCCATGAGTCCAGGACTGACTAGCTAGTGTCTCACTTGCCCTTCTACTCACTCATAGAGGAACAAGTGATTAGACACCCCAGAACACAACACTCCCGACCCTCTCAGGAATCGCGGTTGCAGGACAAACCCTTTCGCTCTCACACTTGTACTAGTCCACAATAAGATCTGACAGAGACAAGAGAAAAATTTTAAATGTTTATTTTAACTATCATGCTCTAGTATGCAGTATACGTGCCACAATAAGTAAGAAAATGTCTAACACAAATACGGTCAGCATAGTAAGTAGTCCATAAATCATAAAAGAAGCTGTCATCATATAAGACAGGGTAGGCTAACCCCCCCTCCCCTTCTACAGAAGCAGAATGATTATATATCAGAAGATCTCTGGGTGTTGGCAGCAGACCCCGTACCTTAACATGCACAAATGAAAGTTCTACATCTCAGGTGCTGTCATTATTATTATTATTATTAAATTAAATGTATATGGCGCACAGCTACCCAGAGGTTTCCCGGCGCCTACGGAACCGCGCTAAAAGAAAAGAACATGCTCTAGTGGTTAAATAACCACGTTTTTAAATCCTTACGAAATTTATGATAGATGGTTTCCTGGCGTAATTGAAATGGAAGAGAGTTCCATAGAGAAGGAGCTAAGTAGGCAGAAGACCGTCCGCCCATGCGTACTCGTTTGATCTTGGGAACTTGAAATTTTAATTGGTTGGAGGATCGCAGAAGTCGAGAGGGAAGGTAAGGATGTACCAAGGCACTAAGATAATGTGGTGCTAAATTCATTTTGATCCTATGCATATAGCAGAGGGCTTTGAATTTAGAACGATTTTCTATCTTAAGCCAGTGAAGATCACAGAGAGGACCTGAGATAGAGGCCATTCTGGGTAGCTGACATAGTAGTCTGGCCGCAGAATTTTGGACCACTTGCAGCTTACGGGTCACTTCCTTACTCACACCCAAATACAGGACATTGCCGTAGTCCAATCTGGACACGATCAAGGCCTGAATAACAGTTTTTTGCGTGGGTAAAGGGAGCATCCAAAGATTTTTTTTTAGTCATTTTAAAATTGTAAAACAGGTTGAAACAACCTTAACTACTTGCTGTTTCATAGACAATTGGTCGTCAATAATTATACCAAGGTTACGAACAGATTGTGTAGGGTTGGGGAGATCACCCATCTGAGGTGGCCAATGCTGGGGACCCCAAAGAGTTTTGTTTCCGAAGATAAGGAGTTCCGTTTTCCCTCCGTTTAGTTTCAACTGACCAATCTTTTGTAGCCCAACCTGGAGAGAGGATATGTTGGAAGTCTCCTTGGAAGACAAGGAGAAAATAAGCTGGGTGTCATCCGCATATGAATATATGGTCAGCCCAGCCTCCTCCGCAATAGAAGCCAGGGGGCTAACATAGATGTTGAAAAGTAATGGGATAAGTATAGAGCCCTGAGGTACGCCATACGGGGAAGAATGAATCTTAGAGTTAGCCGTAGGGGAAAAGACCTGGAAAGTCCTGTTAGACAAAAAACTAGACAACCACTTCAGAGCTGATCCGACAATGCACCCTTGAGTGTAAGGTTTGTAGAAGAATCTTGTGGGATACAGTGTCGAACGCGGCACTCAAGTCTAATAAAATAAGTGCCACAGTCTCTCCCTTATCCACACATTGGCGAATAACTTCAGTGACTTCCAAGAGCGTGGATTCAGTAGAGAAGCCAGCTCTAATTCCCGATTGAGATGGGTGTAGAATGTTCTGGGAGTCCACAAATTGCGTCAACTGAAAATTAATATGTTTTTACAGAATCTTAGAGAAAGCTGGAAGTAGGGAGATCGGGCGGAAGTTGGATAAAACTTCTGGATCAGAATTAGTTTTTTTTAATAAGGGAAGGACCATAGCATGTTTCCAGGCTGCTGGAACCCTTGCTTCGCATAGCAATGCATTGAGGAGGTTCATGATAATATTAAGTATTGATAAGTCCAGTTTTTGCAAAATAGAAATAGGAAGGGGATCCTTGGGAGAGCCATGATCTCTTCCCTGGAAAGATACCTCTTCAAGTGTGTTGTTACCTATTCTGTGCATAGCTATTTGACAAAGTAGGTGTTCCCAAACAACAGCTGCATTTGTGTGTTTTTTCTAGGTACATAGGCCTGACCAGAACAAAATATCAAGGGACATTGTTGTTTGACCTTGTAAATTGCATGCAGACTAAATCCCAGGAAAGAAAAGAACGCAAAAAAATGGCAAGTTCTCTGTGAAAGTACAGTGTGGCACAAAGCAAAATATGTTTGTGTAGTAACGTGCGCAAATCAACATGTTCATGCTAATATAGGGAAAACAACAATGGGCCTGCATGAGACATATGACAATAAACCGTTGAAATTCACTGAAAGAATCAAAGCTTACAGGGGCGTTATAGTTAGGAAATAGAATTGAAAAATCTTTAGAAATCCACTGAAAAAAACAAATGTTACAGGGTCTTAGATTATACATGCATACAACCATAGAAATTCAGCAGTTATAGTTACCTGCATTGCTTATGACCTCACATATTGCATCACTCATGACACAGTCAGTTGCACCATTGATGACATCTCAAATGACATCAGTGATGACATCATCCACAGAACCACTCACACATCCACTCACACAAACACTCATTTATCCACTCACACACCCATACAATCATTCACATACCCACTCACTCATCCATAGAGACTCTCACACACCCAGTCACTTACCCATACAGGTACTCACACAGCCACTCACTCACCTATACAGTCACTCACTCACCCATGCAGCTCCTTACACACCTGTGTATTCACCCATACAGCCACTCACATACCCAGTCACTCACCAATATAGCCTCTCAACAGAGCCAGTCCCATATCCACACAACCACTGACATACCCATTCACACATCCATACAATCATTCACATGTCTACTTACTCACCCATAGGGTCACTCACGCAGACAGTCACTCTCTAATACAGCCACTCACACACCCATTCAGTTAAACAAACACCCACTCAAACAGCCACTCACTCACCCACCCATACAGCCACTTATACACAGTCACCCACCCATACAGCCAATCACCTACCTATACACCCACTCACACACCCACTCACCCACCCCTACAGCCACTCACACAGCCAGTCGCCCATACAGCTACTCACACACCCAATTATTCACCTAAAAAGCTACTCACACACCTACTTATTCACCCATACAGCCACTCACACACCCGTACACCCACTCACACACAGATACACACAGTCACTCACATAATATATGCCAGAAACAGTATCACTCATTAGTAGTACACAAAGTACACTAAATTAACTTTTGTAATACCTTAGTATTCTTTGGGAGGTGCTGGTGGCTGCATTTCCTTAGCCCGCTGTGTATGCCCCATGATGATCACAATCAAGAACTCACCCACTAGTGCTAGGGAGACCGCACGCCAACAGCACGGACAAACCAGATGCTCAGGATCCAGAAAGTAGGCCTAGGCAGAGTTCGTGGAGTTTTGCTTTGTGGAACTCCGTGAAGTGCCCCAAAACCTATGTCAAAATACGTGAAGCTCCACGAGTGGACAGAGCTGCTCGCTGTGCCCATTTATATGACATAATATGTTTTCTTCAGCGCAAAGTGCGTTCTCGCACTGGAAATGGCACATGAACGGAAACACGCGGTACGCATGGATGCCGCCATCTTGTTTTTTGCTATGTTTATGGTGCTGAGCCTATTTTTTCAATCCCTCTTTAATCCTTCCCCTATCAAACTTATCTACACCTCATTTTTATTTATTATATTAGTGTGTGTCTGTGTATTTTATGTTTTTTGTCAGTTTTTTTTGTTTTTTTGTACTTTTGTACTTTTTACATTTTACATTTTTTGCTTTACTTCCTCTTCTTTTTTTCCTTCCTTTCTTTTCCAGTTTCTCATCTTCCCCCATCAAGCTCAATGGCAGAGCAGGGGAGTGGCAGGGCCAGACACCCGAACCACCTACAGCACAAGCCGCCTACCTTGCAGTTGGCAGCGCTGCAAAGGGGTACAGCCTGAACAATATTTTCAGAGATGGAGGTGGCTATGCTAGTTTTTTATGTTCAACTCCACCTCCCCTCCACCCTGGCTGCAGGTAGCAGGCCTACAGTGGGTATGGCCTTTCAGAGCATCGGCTGAGTTAGGAGAGGGTACACCGGACTGTGCGCTGCAGCTCTTGAGTCTGGCGCACCCAACAACAGCTGATGCACAGATGGGCTGATAAACTTGACAGGGAACAGGACCTGCTCGACCTACTGGGCATTGTGGTTGCTGGCTTGGTTAGTAATAATTATTTATTTGTTGTGTTCTATCCTAATATTTCTTTCCCAAATAGCAAGCAAGCTGCTCACACTCGGAGATTATGGTTCAAATATTACGTGATCATCATCTAGACAGGTGCTTGGCGCCAACTAACCCTACTCGTTGGCACACTTAAGAAGTCATGCAGAGACTCCTCTGTCCGGTCACTAAGAAAGTGGTAGTCAATAGTATTAGTGAGTTAGTGTTCTCTCACTTCTCTGTGCCTTTGTGGGTTTTTTTCTCGTTCAGTCCCAAGCAATCTCCCAGTGATGTGTAGCATGAAATACATGCATCTAAGCATTGAAAAAATGCAGACTGGGTTGGCTCATTAAAGGGGTTTGAGAGATTGAGAATGAGATGAGAAGCAAAGATTATTCGTTGCAATTTATTAGTAGTTCCAAAATGTAGTTTAGGACATTTGGACTAGGGTTACGTTTAAGAAATTTGGAATAGGTCCAAGATAGATACTAGTACTATAGGTGACCTGGTTTAGAAAAGTTCAATGTTTGCCTTGGCCTATCAAAATATTCTTGGGAGATTATTTACTGTACCACTAATCTTTTTTCTTTTCTTTTCTTTATTTCTTACATCACCATTCAGGGGCAAGAAGAGGGTTGGAACTACAGACGGGGGTGAGGGAGCCGGGGGTACCTCTACAACTGCCACAGCAGATGGATCTTCTGGCCCCAGTAAGTCCTCCCATTAATATTATTGTTATTTCCCAAACTTTTACCGCTCCACATTTCAAATTATTTTTCCTTTTTTATTTATATTTTACTTTGCCTGTGTCCAAATTATTTTCATACTCCTATTCATTTTT
Source organism: Calotriton arnoldi (assembly GCA_963921515.1). Lineage (NCBI taxonomy): Eukaryota > Metazoa > Chordata > Amphibia > Caudata > Salamandridae > Calotriton > Calotriton arnoldi. The sequence continues at coordinate 586,495 of CAWUFW010002581.1, forward strand.
CATCTAATGTTTGCTAAATGTTTCTTGTCCCTGCATTATTCTATTTAATTATTTTCTATATTTCAAGTTTCTGTACTTGACTTCAATCTGTACTAGCCTGTCTGTAGCTCCCTTTCTTCTGCTTTGTCAGTAAGCTTTCCCTCTCCCCTTATATATCTTGTGGACTGGTCTTAGTAGACTCAGAGAACCCATTTTAAGTCAGTGACTCTACTGTGAAGATTTCATGCCCTAGTAAGGTATTCTTATCATGTTTGTTGAGAAGGATTTCATTTTCTAGCTCATGCTCAAACAGTAAAATGAGAGAGTGGCCATGGTTATGGTGGACCCCCCAATGTTGTGTATGTATTATTATCATAGTATATCAGCAGTTGATGATAGTGCAGCATAGCTGAAAGTATGAGGATGGCCCCATTGCATTTGCCAGCCAAGACCATATATGTCCTTCATTGACCAATTATTCCACCCCTTCATTGCGCTTTAATGACTCAGATTCATCATAGCTCTGCGTCTCCATCACAAAACGTTTTTGGTTGGCTTGGCTACCTGGCTTTTCAAACATTGGCAACCAACAAAATGCCCAACGTGATATTTTGATAGAAGATACTGCAAGTGTACTGTAGTGATGTATTGTGGTTGTATTTTGTTTAAAAAAAAATAATAATAGGGGGAGGCGTATCTGGCATCTAAAATGTGTAATGTTATTTCTAGCTGCACAGACCACCAGTGGAGTGGACATGGCGGTCGACGAAGGGGTAGTCCCAGCAGCGGCAAGGATGGGCAGTGGTAAGTAGCATTGCTTGCTTATTGACAATTAATGATATACTCACTGCAAAGGCGTTGAGTCGTGAACACCCCCTTTAGCAGATACAGAGGGGGTTGAGTAGTTAATGGCCTCTTCTATCTGCAAATCAGCATACAAAGGTTCATAATGAACTTTAACAATGGGTTGATGGAAAAGGGAAAAAAGGATGGAAGGAGAATGGATGGGTGAAATTTAATATGAGTGAAAGGATGCGTGGGTGAAAGGATTCATATAGGTGGGTGGTGATAGGATGGATGGGTTGGGTGAAGGATGGAGTAAAGGATATATGGGTGAAAGGATGCCTGCCTGGGTGGGTGAAAGAGTATACAGGTGAAAGGATGCCTGCTTGGGTGGGTGGAAGTGTATATAGGTAAAAGGATGCCTGCCTGGGTAGGTGACAGGTATGCTTGGGTGGGTTAAAGCAGGATGGGTGAATGAGTGAAAGGATGTGTGGGTGGGTAAATGGATGTTGGTGAAAGGTTCGTTGAGAGCTGCGCTTGGATGAATGAATATATATGGATGGATGGTTTTCAATGGTGAAAGACTAGATAATAGAATGTAAATGGTGTGTATCAAAGCCAAGGGTGAAGAATACTAGAACAATAAAATGATGAACAGATAATTGCTTAAAACAAACAAAGGAGCTCTTCTGGATAGGCGCATGCGCACCTACTTCACATGCTTGAAATAGTTTTATCAAAGCTTTGATTCAATGGGTTGGGGTGGTATTTCTGTATACTCCTTTGACTCACAGTATTTTTTAAGCGAGGCAGATATTATGTATCCCACCCATCATCAATCATCACCTCCCTCCCTCCCATGGCATTTTGCCAATGCCACCCATGATGACCTAACTGTTGCATGGTTTGATTCGGCAATGCAGTGTTGGCTGTACAATGTCCGTCTGCTTTAGTTAATGTGGCATTCACAATGTGAAAACAAGAGCTATTGTTTCCCTACTCTCCTAGTGTCCACTCAGTCACTTCCTAGTACGTCACTCCTTTTTTCTTTCCTATGTTCTGTTACAGCCTTGCCAAAAATTTGAAAAATCCATTCTTGGCACGCGCCACATTTTTCTGGACAAGTGTTATATTTCATCATGGCTTTCATAACAGATTTACGCCTATTCAAATTTTTCCCTTCCAACATTTGTCAACCACAGTGACTCACTCACCAGCCAAAGCAAAGGAACACAATGAGGATCAGTGACACCCCTACTATTCAGTAGCAAAATGTCTACTTGCCCAGCCTAATCCCTCTAACTTGCCTTGCAGTACAGTAAGTTAAGTTTCCTTTCCTTACTGCTAAGCAAATGTAATTTTTGGAAAAACTAATTATAAAGTGTGGTGGAGGGGAGTAAAATGGATCTAAGTATGCGCCCTGACTTTTGCGGATGGGATGGTCTGTGATGAACATGCCAAATACAATGTATATCCCGTTCCTTAATCCTTTCCATGTACTGTAGTGCAACACTTTTCACACCATCTACTTATGGCAGACATAATGCCCACTTGATGTTATACGTGACGTGTGTCATTGATTATTATTCATCTGCCTTGTAGTCAGGGTAAAATTGAAAGGCATTTTGGAGAAGAGCAGGGCCATTGGAATAAGATAATTGTTCAATACAGCTGCCCCAGCTTCAGACTGCAGAGAGTAGCAAAGTACGACTAACGAGTACAACTAGGGTGCCATCTAGCATGCCTCTATTAATTTAGCACAACAAGAGAGAGAATACTAGTACTCCAAGGTGCATAATGCCTTACTCATTAACATGAGATAATGTATTCTTATTTTTCCACATAGTGTCTGTTTAGCACTAGGAAATCCTTCAAAAGAAAAAGAAATAACAGTTTTTTTAAAACTGGTGTGCTGTTTGTTCTGATTTAATTCCTTTCAGACAGTTAGTGCATTTGCCGTTTATATTTAGTTGTATGTGAGGCATGTGTGGGTAATGAATGTGACTCTAATCACATCAAAATCAAATGGCCTTAGAGAACCAGCAATGTACTGCTAGTGTGCCACTACATAATTTTACAGCTGGACTGTTCCCATGAGGCACAGGGTCAAGACTGATTTGCATATGGCTGTGTTCAAGCTGGAATGGCATGGTGAGCAAATAAACAATGGATTTAGGCCCAGATCTCTGTACTGGGGTGAATGTATGACATTGTTCTGCATTCTGTCCATCAACTGTTGTTTTTGCATTTGTCACCCCGAGTGGGACGGGTATGCCCAGACGTGGGTCCCGTGCTCTCCATGCCACTGGAATCAAGCTATCCTGGCTGAAGAGGGAGAAACCCCGAAACCGGTCCTAGGATGCTTGTTTCCAGTCCAGGGAGGACCTGGCTTGGCAGTTCGGGCTGGACTGTTCCCATGAGGCACAGGGTCAAGACTGATTTGCAAATGGCTGGGTTCAAGCTGGAATGGCATGGTGAGCAAAAAAACGATGGATTTAGGCCCAGATCTCTGTACTGGGGGGAATGTATGACATTGTTCTGCGTTCTGTCCATCAACTGTTGTTTTTGCATTTGTCACCCGAGTGGGACGGGTATGCCCAGACGTGGGTCCCGTGCTCTCCATGCCACTGGAATCAAGCTATCCTGGCTGAAGAGGGGTGAAACCCCGAAACCGGTCCTAGGATACTTGTTTCCAGTCCAGGGAGGACCTGGCTTGGCAGTTCAGGCTGGGCTGTTCCCATGAGGCACAGGGTCAAGACTGATTTGCATATGGCTGGATTCAAGCTGGAATGGCATGGTGAGCAAAAAAACGATGGATTTAGGCCCAGATCTCTGTACTGGGGTGAATGTATGACATTGTTCTGCATTCTGTCCATCAACTGTTGTTTTTGCATTTGTCACCCCGAGTGGGACGGGTATGCCCAGACGTGGGTCCCATGCTCTCCATGCCACTGGAATCAAGCTATCCTGGCTGAAGAGGGGTGAAACCCCGAAACCGGTCCTAGGATGCTTGCTTCCAGTCCAGGGAGGACCTGGCTTGGCAGTTCGGGCTGGACTGTTCCCATGAGACACAGGGTCAAGACTGATTTGCATATGGCTGGGTTCAAGCTGGAATGGCATGGTGAGCAAAAAAACGATGGATTTAGGCCCAGATCTCTGTACTGGGGTGAATGTATGACATTGTTTTGCATTCTGTCCATCAACTGTTGTTTTTGCACTACATAATTTTAAACAAGTGTTTTGAACACAGCATTGTTTACAATTTGTCTTTTTTCTTTTTTCATATATCTACTCCTGCTGGTCCAGCTGGGTAGGATATAGCAGCCCGACTGCAACAGAAGAAACTGGAGGCCATATGGGCATTGCCAAATAGGGTGGTGCATCTGCATTCTTCTTGGATTGTTCTCAATTTTGGATGCCTCGCTGAAGCGGTCTGGTATGGTAAGCATTGGTGTTATGGTGCTTCTGCTTTTTGTGCAAAAGAATAGAAGGCCTGTGGATTGTAAAACAGAAATTATAGTGTAGAGTCAGGAGAAGGACAGAAGGTAAGCTGCATGAGGAGTGTACCAAGAAGACTCAGAGGCAGAGCAAGAGCATAGTCCATTGCAATCATTCATTTTATGACCCATCATACTAAATTTTAAAAATTGAATAAAAAATACAAATAAAAACAGGTGCATGCCCTCTATCAATTAAACAACAACCTTACACAACAGTTTTTGAATGTACTTGTGGTATCGCAAAAACATAGCCCTCAAATCCAATGGTATATGTGCAGCAGACAAACAGAGCAATCCTTCCAGCTCCAAAGCCAAAAGAAAAGTGATCAGGAGGTATACAAAGCATGGGAGTAGCCTGCTGGACAGGAACAGGAAGTTTCAGTCTCTGGGGCACTTCCTCCTTAATGAAAAAAAAAGCAAAATTCAAAAAGGGCTCCTTGCACAAAAAATACAATGCAAACTGTCCTCTTGAGAAATTTATTAACACCAAATTGTCATTTGAAGAGATTTAGCTGCTTCTCCTTGAGAGAATCTTGTCCAGGTTGCAGCCGCTGCATCGCGCTAGCCTACCTCATGAAGAAGCGCCGGAAGTCACCGGTGTGGCCTCAAGTCACGGTAGCAGCCCCACAATCTCGCAGACGCCTGTGGGCAGCTACCAAATCTCGTAGGTGCTCTCGAGCACCCAGCAAGTCTCATTACACTCCTCGTGCATGCAAAATGACGTGACGAGTGCAGCCACGGGAAAAGAATTCCGCTCCTTTGCGGAGTGCAGAGTTTATCAATAACTCTGCGTTCTCCATGGAACACGGAGTTGCCGAATTCCGCACACTCTGCGAGCGAAGCGAAATTTTACACCCAGGCCCACCAGAAAGTGCCCAGGCCAGGAGATCCTCCAATAGCCAGAACATAGAATAGGGCAGTCAATCGCTTAGGCCAGTAGTGCACCACCCTAGAAGGAAAATGTGTGTCTCACCTGCAGCAGCCACAATTGCTTCAGCCCACAAACACACACTTCAGCAATGCCGTGGGGTCCCACAATGAGGCAGGCAGGATCATGCAGCAAGCCTCAACAGCAGGCCATATCATGAGCCCGCAGGGAACAAAATCAAGAACACCTCCATTAGTCAAAGACCCACTGCCCATTGTGGATGAGGGTGCCCATGGCACAGCATGGTATTCACCCCAGCCTCCAGGAACCTCCAGGGCAGCTTAGTACAGACTGCAGGGCCCCCAAAGTCCCAAACAAAGGTGTGCTCAAGCAACAGAGTGTGACCCCTGCTTTCAGCACGGAACTGCTGTGTTGCGCAGAGCCAAAGTCCGCCCATAGGCTATTCATGAATCCCAGCACAACTGTGGCAAGGCATCAAAGTAAGGCATCAAAGCAATTCAGGGGGACCAAGGGCCTCCGTTAGACCAAGGGCCTCCATTATATTCAGAGCCAACAAAAATAGCCCGCCGTGCAGCTCCTCCCCAGGAGTAAAGAAAGCAGGGCCTGCAGTATCCTCAGTGAAAAGGTGGCCTCCATGATCAAAGCGGGGTCACCATTTCGGGCCTGGTCTGTCCCTGCTGCGGCCCTAGTCCAACGTGCATTGGCCTACGGGCTAACCAAAACAGCGATGCAGGAGAGGGCGATGTCCATGGAGCTCCCCGCTCAGGTAGGGAAGGCAAGAAGGAAGCAGGGAGTAGTGCCAGGCCTGCAGTTGCAGGCTACTGCTTCCTCTGTGCATGAGGCGGGCCACCATCTTGTAGGCTTTAGGAGGCTCTAAGCATCGGGAGCTGTCCAGTGCATTGCAGCCCAACTTCAGCACCAGAATTTGCTCTGGCAGCTTTCCAGTGTCTTCAGCATTCCAGACACACCATTTCTGTGTCTGTTAGAGAAGGCGCGGCAAACTGTAGTGGCTGGGGTATTGCGGGCAGTGAAGAGTTCAAGCCATCCACATCCTCATGTTGGTTCCACCCCCTTAGCAATGCAAGTCTACTTTAGGTATATAAACATAGTGCAATCATCTATGCAGTCTCATAAACTACAATGCTAAGAATTCAATTCTGCTCCCATTGCATAGACAACTACAAATCACCCTTTCCTTGTTTTTTTTATGTTACGAGTCAGTGAAATATATCCACTTATGTTATCAGATAGTTAAATACAGAAATAATATTTACCATGCACATGTGCATTAAAATCAATTACAAAACCATGGAAAATATATAGAGTTAGGAATATGTTTAAAAATGTAGTTGCGAAATTGGACAATAATGTGATTAATTCCAGATTACCCAAGTGAGTATGCTTAACAGTATTTTTTATACCATGACCAATTAGGTAGATATGATGAAATATCTCAGCTGCAAGTTTATCAAATGGGCAATGCATTGATCTGAATCAGTTGTCATTCCATGCAAAATATATCAGCACCATATTCTCCTGTAATTCCACACTTTATAGCCACTTTATACCCCCAAATGTACATACAGTTCCTCTTCCATATTCTGTCCATTGGGAAATTTGGTGTTCAGGGAGACAACATATTTGAATTCAAGCTGTCATAGTCTCTTTTTCCTGGGGGTTAGCTCGGATGCTGGTAACACCAAAAAATGATAATGGTCATGATTTTGGTCATGTTTCATTTGCCACAAGGTAAGATTGATCTCCTTGTTGGATTGCCTCAAAATGTTCTAGCATCTTCTTTTAACAGGGAAAGTCATGCTACCCACGTATTGCAGTCCACATTGGCAGTAAAGCAGATAAATATATGAGTCTGAGGTGCAGATAATACATTGTTTGGTTTAAACATCCACTCTTGTCAAACATTTATAGATTTTCTTATTTGTACTGCCTTTACAAGCCTTAATTTGCTGCAACAGAAAAATACATTTTGTTCTCCTAGCCAACCTTCATCTGAGCATTTAGAAAAATCAACATGGACTAAACTGTCTCATAGTGACTCTGACTTATGATAAGTAATTGCAGGATGTGGGGCCACTAATGTACCTGTCACTGAGTCAGCCTTTATAATATGCCGGTGATGAGACATTGTGCGATTAACAGAGATGGATTCATCATTAAAGGTAGTTATCATTCTTTCTTTATTAGGCAGTTCTAACTTTCTTTTACAGGTAAGTGAACTCTCTCTGCAGCTTGCCTGGCTTTGTTTTTGGCCTACTTCAAAATATTCAGTGAGTAACCCTCATAGTAGAGGGACTTAGTGCTTCAACTGCGTTGGGATCTGAAGAGTTTGCCTTATGGGATACTCCATTTAAGTAAGGTTGCATGTTGTCTTCCTACATATAACACTATTTCCAAATGTAGGTTCGTGAAATAAAGCAGTGCGTATTGTTTTACCTTTTACTTGTATGCAAATATGAAGAAAGAAAATTTACTTTTGGCTTGTCCTATGTTTACATTTTAAAATTTGATTGTTTGTCCAAATGTATCTAGGGGAATCGTGGACTTTTTGACTGTCCCACCCATAAGAGTAACATGTCATCAATAAAACCTATCCAAAGCACTATGTGTTGTGTCATATGCTCATTCTTGGTTGTCCTTAGTACTTGCTCCTCCCACCAGCCCATGAAGATATTCGTGTAGCTGAGGGCAAAGCAGGCAACCATTGCATTTCCAGTTAGCTGTCAGTATCTCTCATTAAATGAAAAATCTATTTTTCACCAGAATTTTAACATTCTGAGTAAAGTGTGAATGGCTGTAGAGGTAGATTGGCCTTTTCCTTAAGAAATATTTACACAAATTCTTCCCAAGTTCACGCAACATTCTCGTATATAGGGAAACTGCATTGATTGTGATTAGAATGTAGTGAAGTTCCCAGTGCATTCCCTTAATTTTATTGAGAAAGTCGGTGCTATCTCTGCATAGTGAGGGTAAATATCCTACATTTGGTTAAAGGAAATGGTCTAGATAAATGGATATGTTCTCTAGAAGACTGACAATTTATGCAATGATTGGTCTTCCAGTTTGAGTGCATCCGTGTGCACTTTGGGTAACACTTTGAACCATGATGTTATGGGTTTATCCGTGTGTAGGAAGTTACATTTTTTTATTTGGCCGTGCTCTTTTCAATCACATAATAGTGTGTGATATGTCATGGTGGTTTGTTTATATCCCTGATGTGACACTAATTCATAGGAGCCTGAATGCTTGAGCTGGCTCTCCACTCCTTGTATGTATTTATTTATGTCCCATAGGACCACATTTCCCCATTTATCGGAAGCTTTGGTAATCATATTTTGATCCTTCCTGAGACTCTCCAGTTCAAGCCTCTGCTGCTTAGTGCAGTTATTGGCATATTGTATATGTGTGTTCTTTTGCACGTTGGTCAAATCTTTAATAACTAGATCTTGAAATGTATGTATATTGTCATTTAGAGTAATGGGATTGCAGCATGACTTAGGTTTGAATTTATACTTGCTTGATCTGTCTATCTCAAGTCCCATGTTTTGGAGGATTTTCCCCTCAGCTCCCATATTGCTGCTTCCTCTTGTAGCTGTGTGAGAGTTAATAATGTTTCTATATCACCTAGACACAGCTCTTTGGATAGATTGAAGTCAGCATATGAGTGTGCAGGTGTAGGCCAGGTTGTCCTCCTAATATGTGGTGCCCCTTTATTCTGTTGCTGGCTAAAGATCTTAAGCAGTTTTAATTTCATAATAATATAAGTGAATACGTGTCACACTGTAAAAAAAAATTGAAGTTGTTCAAACGAGAAGTCCTAACTGTAAAACTGAAAGTTCAGCATGTGTACATAGAAGGAAAGTTTCATAACAGTTAGAATTCGCTCACCCATATCTAGTTCTTCGTCTGTTGCCGCGTTCTTTTCCCATGTGGCATTCCTCCATCTCTTCCTTCCAGTCTTTTTTGTTCATTTGTGTTGTTTTCACTTATTCCTATCCCTCTTGGACCTCCCTGTGGGTCCTTTCCCGGTGTCTTTCCCTGCCAGAGCAATCTAAATTCATCTACAAAAGTGGCACATGGTTGGTTTGTTTTCTCCCCTGAGATTCTTGGTTGATCATCCAAATCCGACTAAGCCACTAAGCTTTATTCAGAGGTCATCAACTCTTTTTGCCTTCTTTGGGGTTTTTTTTGTAACATTTATCTATTGAGAAGTAGTACAAGTACACTTATAGAAGGAAATGCTGAGATCAGTAGCAGAACATTCTTGTAAACCATACAAGTCTTGAGGTAAGGGCATAACAATAATAAACAAGTAGTGATGTCATCAGAACAGTGTAGAATTGCCAATAAACAGTTTGGGCACATAGCTGTCACTAGGTAGAAGAAGTGGTATAAGACAGTCAGTCATTCTACAGCAAGAAAGAATAGGGTTAGGGGGTGGAGGCAGGAGGAGAGGGGGGAGGGTGTTTAGGAGTCAGGGGGGAGAGGTATACATTTCTCTGATTAATGGCTGTAATAGTGAATATTCAGGCATCAAGCACAATATCATAACGCTACTAAGAAAAAAAAGCAATAATAACCACAGCAATAACTAGATAGCACCATTCCTCTGGCACTTGGCAACCCGTCTCTCCATCAAGGGATATCGAAATGGGATTGACTGTAAAGGGTACACCAGGTTCTGTAGACCCCACTGGGTGTAGTCCAGCCGCCGGTAGAGGTAGTATAACGTAATGTAAAGTGTGGTTGAATAGGGTAACATGTGAGCCCCGGAAACTGTGAGGGAAGCTGGAGTTTAGCAGGCATAGCAAGATGATGTGGGACAGGTGCCGGTGAGTGGCTCACATGTAGTATCCCTGTGATGATGGACAGCGGAGGGGTGGAGAGCGGGGAGACGGGAGGGGCTATCCGTAAGTGTGAAATCCCAGGCAGACTGCCTGCCAGATGTCTCCAGATCAGCAGTTATGGGGTTGGAAGCGTGGTGAGTCATAGAATGTAGGGGTAGTGAAGAGGAGGTCAAGGGGTAGGACCGGCCCAAACCTTATCACTAATATATTGGCAAATATTTTTAGCATAACATTGATGAAGGAGATCGGGTGGTAGCTGGCACACTCAAGCAGGTCCTTTTTCTTTTTGTGAATAACGGCAATGGTGGCCTTGTTGGATATTACTCTCAGGGAGCCCTGCTCTGCCCCTACCTGGTAAGTCTGTGTCAGAGTGGGGACCCATAGATGCTCCCGGTCTTACAATACTAGAAAGGGAAGCCATTCTCTCTGGGCGATTTGCCTATGGGCAGTGCCAATATGGCCTCTGCCACCTCTTCCTCTGTGATCTAACCCTCCAAAAGTACCCGACCCTCAGCTGTAAGACACAGGAAGCGGAGTGTCACCAGAAAAGAGTCAATTTGATGCAAGGTTACTGAGGAATTGGATTTGTAGAGCGCAGAGTAAAATGCTGCAAACCGACCCACCATCTCTGTTGCGGATACTCAGCCCATTGACTTAGATTCTCGTTGAATGCCGCTGGGTGGTGGGGCAGCCTACTGGCATTTTCTCTGTTGTTGTATTTGCATCATTAAAATTTCACCAGCTCCTTTTGAGCAGCGGCTGTGAAGAAGGTATTCAGACGCAACTTAGCCAGTTCTACGGCCCTTTGGTTATTGCCTGTAGGGGAGGCCGTGAACTGTGTGTTGTCACTTACCTCCTTCTCTGCCTTTTGGAGATCAGAACAGGTCATGCTTTTCCAGATTGAGGAGTCTTGCACCAGGGCTGCCTGCAGGGAAGCCTTTCCGGCTGCCCATTGTGTTCAGCAAGAAGCGACAGAGCCTTCAATATCCGACAGATAGGTGCAGATACAGCCCTGAAGGTGCTCCATCTGCTCGGGCATGGTGTATGCGAAGGCCTTCATCCACCAGCACACTGTTGGAGGCGAGGGCCGATCTAAGGTCAGGTCCAGGCGAACCATGGGATGTTCTCCAGACTCCAGGACAAAGGGCAGTAGCGGGCCCTGAAACAGTAAAGAATCAATTTGGGATTGAGTGCCATGCAGGCATGAGTGGAAAGTTTACTCTATGTCTAAGAGATGGGAAAGGTGCCACACATTCACTAAGGCATGGTCCAACATGAGGTCCCACAGAACGTCCCTATCCGTTTAATTGTGCAGTACAGGATGACGGTTGGGTCTAGAAATGGGTCTTGGACCAGATTCCAGTCACCCCCACCTAGAAGCAGTGGGGTGCATCCAAATTCCGTGAGAGTTCGAGAGGGGGGCAAGAATCAAGTCTTGTCGGCGTAAGGGGCGTATATGGAGCCAAGGATCCGGAGCCTCCTTGGGAAATGGATTTTGGGAAAAACCCATTGGCCCTCTACATCTGCCAAGGTTTTGAATATTCTGCAAGGAAAATTGCATCTAAGAAGGATGTCCACCCCACATTTCTAAGTAAGCTACCTGCCTATTGTCGCTGATAACAGTAGTTTTGAAAGGAGATACCACATCAAGGAGACAAACACCCAAGAGGTTTTCTTGATTTCGGAGAGCTGTTCTGGTACTCCTACAGATCAAGGTTGCAAGTATTTCCTGACAGTGCGCCTTCTAACTGCGTTTTTTTGGTTCCCATCCACCTTCTTCAGACATTTCAGATGAGAAACCACATTCTGGCACTCAAACAGATATTCTTCTGGTGAATCAGGAAAAATCAGCACTCTGGTAAGGTGGCGAGTTTGGGGCCACGTTTAGGTCTACACTAGTGGTTGGTGAAGGGAGATCAACCAACCACAGAACGAAAGACACATTGGAAACTAACTCCTAGTTCCCCCTCAGTAGTGATTTGCCCTTGGATATATAGACTTGTTTTGTGAACTCGCAATGAACTTTGTAAAGAACTGTTACAGGTGTTGATTCACAAATATCAAGAACAACCATGTGTTATTTAATGTAATGAACTCTAATTCTGCACTTTACTCTCTTAGTGAAAACAACCATAGTTTTCTTGTGTGAAGTGTACAATCAACTCTTCGTGAAAGTAGAACTAAGAATTGTTGACTAACCTTTTTCCCTCCGGCTCTCCTTCCCTGCAGTTGCCACCCTAACTTCCCTTCCTCCTCATTTGGCCACATCGATACTCTAGTGAAATATAAAATTCTGATTCGGTGCTGCCAGAAGGAGGCCATCTTGAGAGCATCGCTTCTGACGAACCAAGCCTGACATGATGTTTTGTATGTAGATAATGGAGCACTTTTTTATGTTTAATAATGTGACATACCATTTACATTCAATGTAGTGAGCGAAAGTGATGCAGACATATTCCTGTGAGAGTCAGGTGGAGAGTAATCTATGGGAAGATGTTTCCTGTCAGGAGCAGTTGAAGGGAAGAAGGATAGGGGGAGCCCTTTAACGTGTATGGAGAGTTTTGGGAATGGCACAGCGCCTAAGGGGAAAACGGGGATGGGGGATGTTAATATTCGGGAATAGAGAGGAGGGAAAGATAGAAGAGATTCTTTGAGTTTTGAATTAAGACCAGAGCCTATCGCCACTGAGTACCCTCCTGGATCCACAATTCAAGAAATAAGGATGATTAGGAAGGTAGGGGCCAGACTGTGCCATCCATTGGCAGGATGTAGTGTGACATGCAAAGGCATGGAGGTAAGTGCTGTACAAGTATGATCAGGCAATGGGATCTAAATCATTAGAGGGAGAGCCTATGAATCAGTGGCGACGTGTTGGGTATCTGACTGGAAGCTCAGGAAGGAAGGGCGTCGTCAGGCCACACAGCAGGTGCCTTGAGGGGGTACCATAGGTCAAGGGCGGAAAGCCCTTGAGTGTGTGGGAACAAGAGATGTGCAGTACAGTAGTATATTCAGTTCATAAGCAAAGAATGTACACAGGGTAGCTTGCTGAGAAACCTGTAAGCAAACCCTCCAAAAGAAGGGAAAAATTGTCACCTGCCTATGAATAGACCAGAGCGCGATGCGTCTCTCAGTGGCTACAGGTCAGTCTCAGAACCAGGGAGCAACTTCAGAGATAATCCTGACATTCAGAAATATGCTTCAGCAAGAGTGATACAAAAATATTTTTTACTTTACTTTATTCAAAGTGTAACAATTTTCAAGACAATAAATGCATTGTTAACTCTTAGTTATATATGTACATGAAAATCAAAATAACACAATCAACATAATAACATAAATGTATTGCGTCTCGTTGAGACCGTACAAGAACAGATGGAAATATGGCTCCCCCAAAGAGGATAAATTACGGCAAATCAATTAAAACATCCTCATACCAATTGCATCTTAACACCAACTAACTAGACAATCACATTCATACTGCTATCTCACTAACACATTCACACATTAAAAGAATTGCATAGATACAAAGACAGGGAACCAAGGATAGAGGACAAAGTGGTATCTTGCACTAATATTGAATGAAAATTAAAGAGAAGCGCCTGGATTGAGGCAATGGAGATCCAAAGAATAATAGGAATAACAATGAAATAACTGTTACTACAGACAACTTTATACACAATTACTAATTGGTTCAGAAACATGAATTTTACATTGGAACCATTTATTCTTTGTAGTTCTTTTATATGTACCCCTCTGTGGTTCCTGTCAGGCACTTGCTGAGAAAGTCTAAAGGCATGGCAGAGTTAGGGATCTGCTACCCCATCCACTCCAGCATCTGATGACTATTTAAGAGGTGATCTTGATTTGCCCCAGTCCCTGTCTCTGAAAAGAACCGCTACCACCTGATGGAGGCCTGTTCAGTCTGACTCTCAGCGCCGTGGAGACAGTGACTGGTGATGCCTCAGTGGTAGATTGGACAAGAGCCAGTTGGCTACAGCAGCTGGTGAGGTTAGATGACTCCAGGGGTGCCTTGTGTCCATGGAGGAATTGTCAAGGATGTCACGTGGATGTGACTTGATCGGAAATGCTGCGTTCACTAAGGGATTTTGCTCCCCTCATGCCAGAAGTCATTCACTCTGACATTCAGTCTCCCTCAGCACTTTTAGTGACTGGGTGTGTTCTAGTGTTCGGACCTTCCTGCTCCAGTGAGAGCCTTTGCCCCACAGGATGGTCCACGTTAATAAGAGCAAGATAACATTTGTGATTGTACATTCCCTTGCTCATTCCTGACGAGGCTAGAACAAACAGGCTGAAATGAGTTGACCACATCATAAGGAGCCTGCCAGACAAGACCTTTAGGAGACACAATTTGATTGAGGACCACTGATCAAAATAATCACTTAACTATTTGAGATGGTCTTTTTTCTTTGGCAGTCTACCTACTGACAATGCAAAGCCCGGAATAACGGGAGTGATCATCACCTCCCAAACGTATTGCTTTAGCAGGGATTGTGCACTAATCAAGAGATATATGGTTTTCTTTTGTAGCATTTTCTTTATTTGCTCAAGTATATATTCTTTTGTTTTTCATTTTTTAGTTCGATCTAAGGCAAAATGAAAAGGTTTTTTGCATCAATATCCAGATTTATAAAATGATTTTTAGGAAAGTGTTCAAGTAGGATCATAACAATCCTTACCGATAACAATGGAAATATTAATTTCGGTCGATTTATGCTTTTGAATTCATCCTGTTAGAGCTATCTGTATTTTTGTTATACTTTGTGTGTAGCCTAAGCTTTAGAGGGGTATATGGCCTTAGCTCTATCTCCAGTTAGTAAATAAATAGGTTTAGCACATTTATAAAAGCTATCACAAACTCTGTGGTTTAGCAAATCTCAGGCTTTGCAACCACCAAATGAATAAGTACAGCTGTCCCGAAATGATTCCTGTAAAATATTTTTTTCTGTATGCAGTCACTACAGGACCTAATAGCTACCCATAGCATAAGGTAAAGTGGAATAAGCACTTTGATGCATCACAACAGTCGCCTGCCTGCATGCTAAAACATCCGCACCAAGCAGCTGCCACTGAAGAACTTTTGCTCAGCATTTTAATTGACTGCAGCAATTAAGCATGGCAGGCATCAAAAAATAAATCACCTAACTCTGACAAGAGATAATGCATTGTCTTTGTGATTATAACATCATCCACAAAATGTGATCACGCCTTTACCAGACTGTGTGGCTTTAAAGGCCAAGAGTACAATGATGAGTGGGCAGGACGAGCAGCTCCATTTATAATCGACTCCGTGTCTAAATGTCTTTGTAAGTAAACTTCATTGGCTTCTCTTTGAAGTCTGACTGATTTCTTGAAGACCTGTATCTGGTTTACAGAACAAACCTTTATTATACTACACAAATCTATTTAGCAAAAAATTATGGTTTTAATATCTTAAACAAGCAAACAGAGGAGTAACTACAATACTATGGGGCACATTTACAATAGAAGTGACTGCACGCGGCAGTAGCATTCTTGGCTTACCGCTGCGCTCCGCCACTTCTGAAACGCAGGGCTGCACCATATTTACAACAATATGGTGCAGCCCTGACTTTCCCCCTGTGCTGGCGCTAAATTTAGATGCCTAGTGCCACCGCAGGCACTAGGCATCTAAATCTGCGTTGTAGGGAAAGATTGTTTATGTGCACAAAGGTGTTCCTTCCGGCACATAAACAATCTTTAAATGGAGTTTTATAACTTCTATGTGTGCTGCTTAATGCAGCACACATAGAAGTTGCAAACGTCATTTTTTTGTATTGATTGTTTATGTGCAGGAAGAGACACCTTCCTGCACATAAACAATCAATGGCGTTTTGCTGTTTCCATGTGTGCTGCCCAATGCAGCACACATAGAAACAGCAAAAACGAGGAGAAATTAAACATTTCTCCTCGTTGCTCAGGGTAAGACCAGGTTTTCCCTGGTCTTAATTTTGGCGCTGCCCCATATTTACACCACCCTTGTAAATATGGGGCAGCATCAAAATCAATGGGTGTTGCAGTAGAGTGCTCACGCAACACCCACTGTCCTCCCCTTTCACGCTAAGTCTAGCGTGAAAGGGGGCCTTATTTACAAGGCAGCGTTAAGCCACGTTAAGTGACTTAACGCTGCCTTGTAAATAAGGCAGAGCCCCTATTCCCACTGCAAAGTCGTGAAAAGTGACGTTGTGGTGGCAATAGGAGTTTGTAAATATGCCCCAATGTTTTGTGTTGGCCTTCAAGCAAATAATATTATAAAGCATAGTTTAAATAATGAAAATTCTGTGGCACGGCTGTTTTTCTTTGAATTTTGTACAGAACCAAACCCTTTTTGATGTAAGAAAAGAAAAACGTAAAACTTATTTTTCAAACCATCAAAGGTTAAATGTAAAATTTGTCTTTAAATTCGATTTAAATTTTTAAAAATGTTTTAGAAATGTGTTTGATAGTTCAATGACTTTATGTTTTTTTACATATATTGTGAGGAAGTTATTCACCATCTTTTGAACTCTAATTTTGTTTTCTCTTTGACTGCAGCAAGAATTCTGGACCTGCGTAAAGACAACTACAATCCACTTCGTCTTGTTCTAAAGATCAAACTGGGCCAGATTTTACTGTTGATTTCCCTCATATTAAAAGAAACATTGCCTGCAACAAGCTCAAATCTATGCAGCCTTCCATACTTTGATAACACTGATACAGTGTCTACACATGTTCAGAACTGCCCCAATTTTCAAATGTAGGCCACTTTTTGGATACTTAATTCCCTAATGTGGGCCACTTTTATTTTGAGGCCTGGGCCTAGTTTCTGTCCCAGTCCGATCCTGGCCAAACTTGAAAGCATGTGACAGAGACTCTGTAGAAGAGGTAAGTCTCTGTTTGGATGCAAGGCATTTGAAGAATCTAAGACCGGAAACGGCATTAACCATGTGGGCTAAGCCACGCATGCCCATTCCACGCAAGCAGAACACTGCTTGCCTTAACCGCGCATACGCGTGGTTAAGGCAGTCAGCAGTCAGCGGTCTAGGTGCAGAGACTGGATGGGTGGAGAGGGGAACAGGAAGGATCGGGAACGCGGCTTGATAAGTAGGTCTTGGGGGAGAGGGGGTAGTTTTCAGGGGGAGGGGGTTAGTTTTCAGGGTTGTAGTATTCAGGGGTGATAATTATTTTGGGGTTGTTTTAGGGCTCAGGGAGGGGTGAAGGGGCAGTTTTCAGGGCTGGGGACTGTTTTAGGGATCAGGGTGAGGGGCAGGGGTCAGGGTAATTTTTGGGGCTGGGGCTGGGTTTTAGGGTTTAGGGTGGGGGTCGGGGTAGTTTTTAGGGCTGGGGCAGGGTACATTGCAAAGCTGGAGGACAGTTTCTAGGGCTCTTGGGCGGGGCGTTGGGGTAGTGTTTAGGGATGGGGCAGGGGGAATTTCAGTGCTGGGGGCGGTGTTTTTGGCTCAGGGCAGGGGGGGCTGGGGTGTGATCTTTACCACACATGACTTTATCAATCATGCCTTTACAATGAAATTCGCTGTAAAGACATGCATAGTAAAAGCATGTGTGGTAAAGACGTGGTCGTGGTTGAGGCATAAACGTTGTTTATGCATGTGCTGTTGAGGCATGCGTTGTTCTATCATACAACCATCTAAGACTCTATGCCTACAATTCTGTGCTGAAGGCCTCTACATCATTGTACTTTCTGTGTATCACTTCGTTCTCATTTTTCATATTACTAATTAGGTGTTATTTTGCTTTCTTACTGGCTCTGACGGAGACACCTTTTCAGAGGCAACTTGTTCATTTTGGTGGTTCTGCACCATGCAATCATGTCTCTGCAGGACTTGATGGGATAGGGCAATATTTTAAGGTTCTTAAAAAATTGGGTAATTTTTCACTCAGTTGCAGTGTTTGTAAGTTGTATTGTTTCTACATTGGGACGCCATTTCCTGCTTCGTTTTACTGTTGAGTTTGCTATTTTCTAAGTGGTATCTTGGCCAAATGAACTGTGTGAAAAATTTAAAAAGCTGAATTTTTTTACATCATGGAAATGTTTTCTTTTACTTAGGTTATTGAAAAATCAATAGAAATCATGTCTGACAGAGACAAACTTTATTTTAGCCTTTAGGAACAACATGGTAATTGAATACAGGGTCCCATAAAAATTGTGAACATGATTGTACCCAATACCAATGGGAAGATTGAGAGAATCAACTTCACTCTGAAAGTCACAATAAGATTCTTGGAAAAGGCACAGAGATATCCGCTTCCATATCAGCTGTTGCCCTACCTGAAGATACTTAAGATGGGAAAGAGTTTTATTCCAAAGAGACGTCCTTGCAGTCCTGTGCAAGAAAGGTAGGTTTTTACCACCTTTACCTGATGATGTGGATTATGTCTATGACATACTTCCAAGACTGTTTCCTACATGAGGAAGACCACTGAAAATTGTGGAAACCTGTCAGACACTGGGCTAAGAGTGGTGTGATTAGAATACTATTGAGAGTAAAAGCAAGGCACACTATTTTGTTTGTAGACTCTGTTATTCAACAGCCTTTCATGGAAAGCCATCTGAAATAAAAAAATATGGTGTGTCAGAAGACAACCAGGCAGTCCTAAACGTTATTGCAAGTGAAATGGCTGAAACCCCGCTGTAAATGGGTTACCAAGGAATACATGTAAGCTCAGATGTAGTGGCAAATGAAGAGGAATATGGAGAAAGACAGTGCTTCCATGACATGATATATATATTTTTATGACAGATTGCTCAACAGAGTAGATACATCAGTCAATCAGATATTGAAATATGAGCATAACTGTTGACATTCACTGATTTTAGGGCAGGCAGAATGGTTATATAACAACATCAACATTGGCCACTGCATAACATGGTAGCTAGGAAACCAAACACTGTAAAGGTAATGTAGTAAATGTTATAGAGTATATGGTGAGTGAGTCTTGCGGAAGACCATGCCCAAGCACAGTGGTATTGGGTCTCAGACCTTGCAATCCTTAACACAGCCGTAAGACAGATGTGTGAGTAATCCCTGTAGCTGTACAACTGGTGTCTATTTCACTTTGATTTGAGTCCGGATCACTCTGGTACAAAGGGGAGGTCAGTGCTTTAGGGCATTTTCAGTTCATAAGGTGGTCATTCAGCATAAGGAATGATTTTGCAACTTTTCAGAAATTGGTCAATGAGGTCGAGGCTGATATCAGGAAAAACAGTGCAATATCCTTAAAAGACAATGCAGTCTATAGTGATACCAGAGAAGACTTTCTGGAACAGGTAGACTTTCAGAAGAAAATGTAGGCACCTTAAAGTCCAGATGTAACTATCAAATGTAATATTATCAAATTGAGAAGAGTTCTGCAGTTGGCAGAGGCCATCAATTGAGTGAAATTTGTGTACATCATTAATTTTATGCAGTCTATCGTAGACTGGGAATCTTCTTTACCAGCATTTTAAGGTATGACATGATCATTGGAAAGAGTTATGGACCACTTATTGTGAAGCTGAAATCAATGATCACAAGGAAATAATTTAAGGTTATCAGTTGCACGCCTGACTCCCAAAGGAACTTTCCAAACCCAGAAACTGCTAAGTAAAGTCAATGGTTCATTGTCAAAACTGATGCTTTAGACAATGTGATTGGCACAATGATAGTCCTTCCGAATAAGGGGGGAAGTAAAAAAACTATACTTGTTAAGCATCAGTTTGCAACTCCTAACAAAAGAAAGGGCAAAAATGGTCCTCATCTATATATTGTGAGTTTCTATAAAACTTTTTCTGTACACTTGCATATTTCACTAATATTTTGCTGTAACTTGCTCAAGAATACAGAATGGGGTTTTCCTGGTTTACTCCTGGAACTAGGATAAAGTAAAATCTTTAGGGCCAATACACAAAGCTGCTTCATTTCCATAAACCGTCATTTATGGCAAAGCCTTTCTTCTTTTAAACCTGTTAGGTGCCCAATAAAGAATACCTTGCAGGTGTAAATTAGTTGTTATGTTGAGAGTATGCTTTACCCCACAAATTCATAGGCTTGTGGGAATTCAAAAACTTCTCTTAGGTAATTTCCCACTCTGGAAATGGCCTGAAATGTGCTTCAGCAAAGGGCTGGAGGAAATGTCCCTCTGCTGTAGAAAGGGAAACGAAAAACCCTCAAACTTCACAGGGGTAGAGAAACTGATTCCTCAACAAGGAAAAATGCTTAACTATGTTTCATCCTTTGTGGCCTGGATACCTAAGACACTCTTACAGGAGACATAATATACCTAATGGAGACCTCACAAAGATTGTTTAGACTAGGCCAGGGCAGAACTCATGGAGATTCACTCTGCAGAATTCTGCAGAGTTACAAAAAACTCTGAGAGATTCCTCTGGATTCTACGAATGGGTGAAAATATGCATGTTGCGCTGCTTGTGCTGTGATCTAGCGCCAGAAGCTCTTTCCACGCTGACGAATCAGCACGAACGGTACCATGTAGTGTGCCAGAGAGCACAGCTTCTTGAGTTGAGTTTGCTGCCACTTGAGTAGATGTTCTACGAGAGTGGCAGCTTTCTTATTTTTTTTAAAAAGATTTTATTAAGTATTTTCATAATGCAAGAAAAATACATTAATAAAGAGCAGTGAATAAAAAATTAAACAAGATAGTGCAGTCGAGAAGCACAGGCATTACATTGATATTTTGTATGATAATATCGAGTTCGATACATATGAACATTGCAAGATTCGTACAACAAAGTGTGTCATCAGTATGCAGTTAAGGCATTGTTAGTCAGTAAATGAGACCGGGCGTAGAGGTAATTGGCTATTACAGCTTCTGCATTGTCTGGTATGGTCAGATGGGGGTCAGCTTCTCATGGAAAGAGGAGTGGAAAGAAAGGAAGGAGAGGAATAGAGAAGAGGGAAAGAAATAGGAATTTAGTAGTGGGAGGTGGAGGGGGGATATCCCAAGTATCTAGTGCAGGGGGAGGACATAATTAGTCGGGATTTTGTGGCAGCTTTCTTTTTTGTGTTCAAAATATTTTATTGAATTTTGTTTATAGACAACTAATAAAGACAATACATAAAATATTATTATTTAGCAAAAATACCTAAATAACAATTCATAAATTAACCAAAGTTATTAAAAAATTACAATAGGTATTGAGATATTACATATTGAAAAGATACAGAAAGGGGAGTTGGAAGGAGGGGGAGGGAGGGGACAAATATAACAACTAATGCATAAGATTTACACAGAGCTACTATAGTTTATAATACGTTTAGTCTATTTGAGTTAAAATCAAAATTAAAGTTATAAATACATCATTAAGAGGATAAATATACATCAACAGGTAACCAAAAAGATTGATAAGCGAGTGAATTATGTGTAATCCCATTCATGGATAATTGAGCACCTCTTCTTGTAAAGATAACCCATGACCACCAAGCATTAACAGATAATATAGAAACATCTTTCCAACAAAAAGTGATGGATTTTATAGCTGCAGAGATTAGGAAATTGAAAAGTTTGCTTTCTAAATCATGTAAGTTTTGTGATATAATAGCAGATTTACATATCATTAATTGATAGGAAACATCAATATGGAGTTTTAAAATCTTTTGTATGATATCCCAAACTTCAGGCCAAAATTTAAAAACCATAGGACAATCAAAAAGCATATGTTGTAATGTTCCTGGATGTAATTTACAATGCCAACAATCTGCAGAGGGAAGAAGTTTAGCCTTAAATAAACGTGATGGAGTCCGTAAACAATTGTATAGGATATAAGAGTTGGTTTGGTAGATTGAAACAGGTAGCCAACCAGATATACTACTAAGCCAAATTTCCTTCCATGTGTCAATAGATAAAGAAAGTGAAAGTTCATTGTTCCAAAAAGTTGAAATCATCTCTAAATTGCTACCTAGAGTATCTGATAATTTTTTTATATAGAATGGAAACCCCATGAGATGATCTAGAGATTGTTTGAATGTAAATTGATAAATCTGCTGTAACATTAGAAGGAATAGCATTGGGGAAGGAATCTAAGATTGAATTGCACAAATATTGATACTTAATAAGGTCGGATTTTAGTAAACCAAATCTTGCTTGCAACTTTTCAAAAGAAATAAAGGTATTATTGGAATAAACATCTTTAAGATAAAAAAATACCAGCTTTAATCCATGAAAACCAGAAACTAATATTCCTGTTTAATTTAATAACATTACTATACCATAGTGATAACTCATCAGTATTATTCATGGGAAAGAGAAAAATTAAGTCAAGATCATTAAATAACATTTTAGTAGATTTAATAATAACTGATTTTTGAAAAATTTAGCATTGTTATACATAGACACCAATTAGGTAATGGAAATGGACTTACTATTTATTTCTCAATACATAGCCATGCAGGAGGATTATTTAAAAAGGAGTGGTTAAACCATAATGAACTTTGTTTTAAAATAAAAGCTTTATGACAAAGTAAGAAGTCTGGGATACCGAAACCAGCATTACGTTTAGGCATTTTTAACTTTTTATAACTAATACGAGGAGATTTGTTGTTCCATAAAAACTTTGACAAAAATGTATCAACATCTTTATAAAACTTTAATGGAAATTGAGTAGGGATCATGGCAAGGGTATAAAAGATTTTGGGAGCAATAGTCATTTTGATAGAATCCATTCTGCCCCACCATGAAAGATGTAATGACGCCCATTTAGACATTTTGTTTTTAATGTAGTTTAGGATGAAATCACAATTTAAATTTATTGTTGATTTTATGGATGAGGAAAATAAGATTCCAAGATATTTTAACTTATTCTCTTGCCAAATAATTTCACGCATGGGAAGCATATCATGAGTGCAATAAACATTTAAGGGAAAAAATTCAGTTTTGTTGGTATTTAAAGTGTATCCCGAAACTGTAGAGTAATTTGTTATAATATCCATTAATGAGGGGAACGAAGATATAGGGTCACTAACAAATAAAAGCACATCATCCGCATAAGCAAGGGTTTTAACAATAACATTCTTAATATTGATTCCTTTAATATTATCACATTTTCTTATAGAGGTAAGAAAAGGTTCAATGCCAATTAAAAATAAGAGAGGAGAAAGAGGACATCCTTGTCTTGTACCTCTAAAAGCGAAAATTGATTTGAGACTTGTCCATTAATAAATAAACGAGCAGTAGGGGCAAAATATAGAGCTGAAATCATGCATATAAAAGTATCTCCAAAATTAAATGAGGATAACGTATGAAATAAAAATTGCCAATGGATTTTATCGAATGCTTTATCAGCATCTAAGGCTAAAATTCCAGATGGCAACGTTAAAGTAGGACTTCGTTCAATAATATGTAGCAAAGTTCTTGTATTATGAGCAGAATATCTATTCTTCATAAAACCAGATTGATCCGGGTGTATAATAGAATCTAATATGGGGCCCAATCTAGTAGCAAGTATTTTAGCATATAATTTACAATCTTGATTAATTAAGGATATAGGGCGATAATTAGACACAAGAGTGGAATCTTTATCTGGTTTCGGAAGTACTATAATTAACGCTTCTGTAAAAGAACCAGAGGTAGTTCCTGTGGATCCAAAAACGTAAATAGTTGGTGTAAAAAGGTAAAAGGTAAGACTGAAATTCTTTGTAGAATTCCGCTGGAATCCCATCAGCACCAGGAGATTTGTTCTTTTTAAGGGATTTTATAGCTGATAAGATTTCATCTTTGGTAATAGGTGCATCAAGTCCAATTTTATCTGATTGTGGAATCTTGGGTAACTCACAGGAATTTAAAAAGGAGTCGATTAAAGAAACATCCTGAAAATCGGGTTTATTATATAATGCAGAATAGAAATTCAAAAATTCATTAACAATTTCATTGTGAGAGAGAGCAATTTTACCATGGGAACCATGAATTGAATTGATTTGAGTTTTATCCTTTTTTATACGTAAATAATTAGCTAATAGCCTTCCAGATCTATTGGCATTAAAACGAAATCTGGCTTTAGCATTAGAGATTTGGATACCTGCTCTTTTACTAAGGATTGAATTGAATTCATAACGCAATTTTTGTAGCTTAAATTTATATTGAGGATTGTTGGATGTAATAAAAAGTCGTTCAAATTTCGCAATCTGTTTTTGAAGATTTTTAGCATTTGCATGAAAGGTTTTATTTTTGTGGGCCATAATAGATATAGTTACACCCCTAATATAAGCTTTAAAAGCATCCCATCTATTAATCATAGAAGTAGAACCTTCAGGTTTGAGTATAAAATATTCTTGAATGGCGGTTAAAAGTTTAGGCTTGTTATACTCATTTAAAATTATACCAGTGTTTATACGCCATCTAGATTGTTTAGTAAAAGTTGATTCCAAATTCAAAACCAAATAAATCATAGCATGATCTGAGATGTCAATGTTACCAATAGTAGGAGTAGTTATTGAACTAATTAGTTGCCTGGAAACCAATAAACAATCAATTCTAGAATGGGAATTGTGAGGATTTGAGAAGAATGTAAAACTTTTTTCTGTAGGAAAATGTAATCTCCAAATATCAACTAACTTAGTGGCTTGAATAAATGATTTGAAAGCAAAATAAACTTTAGAAGGGTGAAACTTAGTAAGAGATAATCTATCTAATAAAGGGTCAGAGATAACATTAAAATCACCTCCAACAATTAAAGGGGCATTACCGACCTTTAAAACCTCTGTTGTAAGATTAGTCCAAAAAATTGGGACATCTGCAGTAGGACCATAAACATTTAATAAAAATAGAATTGAGTCATGAACTTTAATTTTAACGAGTATATATCTAACATCCTTATCAGAAGTTTTACTCAAAATTTGACAGTGTAGTTTTTTTGCAAACAAAATACCTACACCATTTTTTTTACCATTAGCAGGAGAAGAAACAATAGCATCTACCCATTTTTTCTTCATATAATCTAAAATGTTATCATCTATATGAGTCTCTTGCATAAAACAAACATCCGCTTTGCAACTACTTAGATAATCTAGAATTTTTGTACGTTTAACTGGATGGCGCAATCCTTTAACATTTAATGAAACTACTTTAAAATTATGTGTATTAGCCATAATAGAAGAAAGGAGAAAAGAGATCAAAAAGAGGAAGATAAAAGAAGATCAAGAGAATGAGAAAAAGGTAGCTCCAAATAAGGAAGAAGGAAAGGAAAAATGAAAAAGATGGAAAAAACGACAAACAGAAGACATAAATGTGAAATGTGAAACGCACACACGCTTTACAAGCATGACCGGAACCGCTGGAGCCCTTTACAAAGAAATTTCAGTACTGTGTCAGAAAAGACATAACTGGTAAAAATCATGTAGCAGAGTCATTGGTATCCATTGAGAGCTGAGACTGATGAACCAAAAAATTTCTCAAATCTTCTGGACGCTGAAAAGATTTCGAGAAGTTATCCTTCCAAATGCGCATCGTCGATGGATCAAAAAGACCATATTTGTAGCCTAGACTTCGTAGTTGAGGAAGAAGAGCAGTGAATTATTTGCGTATTGAGACAGTTTCTTTGGCGAAGTCCTGATGAATAAATATTTTATTTCCATTTACCATCAATGAAGGTATTTCTCTAGCTGCTTTTCTGATTAAAACCAAATGGTGGTGTCGAAGAACTTTAAAAATCATTTGTCGCGGTTTTGTGTGTAGAGGGTTCCTATGTGAGGGAATCCTGTGAGCCTTATCAATTTCAAACGTTTCTGAGAATTTAATTTGCAAAAGACCAGGCAATAAATTCTCCAAATATAATCTACAGTTATTTCCCTCAACATCTTCAGGCAAATTAAATATGCGTAGATTATATTGTCTGTTACGGTTTTCCATGTCCAATAATGTTGAGCACATAGGTGAAATTTTTGCCACAAGTGGAGTAAATGTGTCAATTTTGACCTTATTATCCTGTATTTTGATGGAATTATCCGATATTTTCATTGACAGGCTGGCCATTTCTTTGCGCACATGTTTAACTTCAGAAGCAATAGTGTCTGTATTGACATGAAGTGCCTGAATTTCCTCCAATATTAAAGATAGTGAGGGTTCAGAAGACTCCACTACTTTAGATTTAGCAGGAGGAGGAGAAATTTGCTGCCTCCTTTTATTATTAATATCACTTTTATTTTCCATTTTGAAGTAAAAAGAGGCAAAATTATACTTGCAGAAGCAAAATAGTGTATGGAAAAGCAAAAGCTGTGGAAATAACCAAGAAATGACTGGTGCAGCAGCTAAAATGGATTGGGGGAGTGGCTAGGCCCAAGCCAGGCCCTTTCCTGAAAGTTCACTCCGCCCCCTTGACAGAAAGCCTGGCTGAACCTGAATGCTGTGAAAGGAGCAGGAACCAGGCAGTGAAAAAACCCACTTCCGCTGTGCATAATCGTCTAAAAATGCTCCACAACAAAGGTTAGTTCTCTAGGAATGCAGCGACCTCCACTAGGATACCTTTCTGACCAAAATTCGTCGTTTAAACCCTAAAAACGGGCTGAATTAGCGCGAAGACTCTCACGCGGCGGCCATCTTGAATCGCGCGCTCGCGCGTCTCCTCCCTTGTGGCAGCTTTCTGACCGCGAACGGTTGCTAATTCACTTACTTGTTGTGGAAAAGCTCTAAGGGGCTTATTTACAAGCCCCATGCGCCGCCGGTGCGTCACTTTTAAAATGGGAAAAGGTGACGTCTCGGCGTCGCAAGGGGCTTGTAAATAAGCCCCTAAGTATCCTAGCCACACAAGGTGAAACACATGGCGGTTGTTTGGCAGCATTTGAAAATGTAACATCAAGCACTGATCTAGAATGCCTAAACAAGAAGAATAATATATGATGTTATTCCCCCTAGTGCTGAAAATACGATGTGTAGCTATTTACTGCTGAACAATACCAAGTCAAATGTTCTGTACTGCCATATGGTCTGCATATGATATCTGATTGACTTAAAGACTTAGGGGCTTATTTACAAGCCCCTTGCAGCACTTTTGCGTCATTTTTAACATGGGAAAAGTGACGTAAGGGTGGCGCAAGAGTCTTGTAAATAAGCCCCTTAGAAAAGAGAGTCTCAGACTCACATTATTCGAATTTAGAAATGTTCAATAAGGGTATTTGGATGCATTAACAGGAGAGTTAGGCACTGCTTGCAAATGTTATCTGGTCACCTTTCAGTTGCTGATTGTAGTATTTGGGTATTAAACTGATTCTAATGAGGTGAAACATTTTTCCAGACAGCGTTAAAGCCAATAAGTCTCAGCAGTAAAACCTATTGGCTTTGCCAATGCTTTTTTGGGGTTAGATAGCAGCTGTAAAAACAAACATATCTGCAGTGACCAATTACGAATGAGACGTATTAAAATATAACAAATGCATCCACTGAATGTGTTTGTAATATTTTAATAAATCCAACTCAAAGACGGCCATGCTGGGTGCGTGTTTATATCTGCTGCAGCCATTTTCTAATGGGTATGTTAAAATAATTAAAACTTTTAACACAGATGCCCCACCCCACGTAATATATATTTGAAATTCTCTCTCATATTTTGACAAATGTTTTGAACGAATGCAGCTGCAAATGCACTACTATCAATTACATTTCAAATAACAAAAAAAGACTGCTATGAGAGTCTGTAATACCCCTTTTAAATCTATCTTTCAAAACTGCTAAATGCTGACTAATTCTCTGGCTTAATAAACACACTAATGCACCACCCGAGTTTACATTTATCCATATCAAGGCCCCTTGCTGCCCCTGTTACATTTTGGCTGCTCTTCTAACTTGACCTTCGCAGTGACCTGTCCCCACTCCCAGCCAATCATCCAATGACCAACCCAGAAGCACAACACCTAGAACAGCCAAAGCTGTAAAACTGAACATTAGCTGCTTAGTCACTACTGTCCGAGCCACTGCCTGAGTAGGTAGCTATCTGTGAAAAATCGCATGTTATCCACTGATGAGTAGTATTTTCAAATGTTTTAAATTAAATTACAAACAATCCATTGCAAAAAACATGCAACGGAAGGTGATGGTGCATAACGTTCAGAACTGCCTACTTTGGAATTGGGGAACCAGATTCGAGTCCCAGGCTCGGCTCAACATCCTGTGATTCTGGGCAAATGATTTGATCTCCTTGTGGCTTTAAAACTGAATTTGACCTATTGTAATGTAACCTGGTGCTCCTGTAAAGCTCCTTAAGCATCGTTTGCGCGACATAAAAAAATGCAGAAAAACGTCTGCATCATAGACTCATCCATGGAGCAAAAATGTAATGATGTGAAGGACATTTTGATATGCCCAATAAATTTCCTTAGTTTAAAAAATAAGGGGCATATTACCAACAGGCAGCGATAATTATCGCTAAGCGCGCTTAGCGCGATTTTAAATATCGCCGGCTATCGCTGCATTACATCGCCGAGTTAGCGCGTTATCATCAACACTTAACTCCAAAGCGATAAAAAATCCAGCGATAGCGGCGAAATGCCTGAATATCGCTGGAAATCCAGCGGAAAAAAAAGCAGCGATAGGGAAATCTTTGATGATAAGCCATGGTGGACTTATCCTGACAATCCACCTCCCATAGGATAATATAGCTAAGTCAGGAATTTTGCAGACGTTGGATTCCAGCGTTAATGGGGGCTTAGCGCGATTTTATTTGTCGCTACGCGGGTCCGGGGCATCATTGTTAATATTGCGATGCTGCGTTAGCGATGTATCCCCATGAAGTTATGTGAGGAACGCCTACTTTGCATCTCATTAGCGATGCAATGCTAGGCGTTAGTAAAACGGGTGCTAGCACAAGGAAACACGCGCTAAAGCCTGTTAGCGTGTCCTTGTTAATAGTGCTAAAGTGGCGATAATGGGCTTGATAATATGCCCCTAAGTTTCCAATAGCAAAAATGTGAGCCATATGAAATGTATATGGTTTTCGAATCTTCTCAAATTATGATTTCTATTTCTTTGTGGCATGTTGCTGTCAGATTTGCCTTTGTCAGCCAAATTCAGATCTGCATTTACCAGAATGGTAACCCTAGGCATAAGGTAATGTATTTGCATCTGATCCTGAGGAATGCAAAGCATCAGAGGTATATTTACGGACATTACGCACTGGCTTTGCATCAAAAAAGTGATGCAAACTAGACCATGATGTCTATTTGAAATTCGTTTTGAGCTGTAAAGTCACCAGAAGGTAACACAAAGCACTGTCTAGCGCTGCTTATCATTACGTAGCTTCAAGGGGGTGTTACATTTTTAGTACATGGGCATTCCCATGCAACCACGCAAGGTCTTCTACCCAAACCCTATCTACTGAAAAATGACAGGGTTTTGCATTAAAATAAACATGGTTTTGGCATTTGTAAGAAATTGGGTTAGTGGAAGCCCCACTCAGGTAGCATGAAAACCTTGTCAGAGTGAACCACAGAAGTCAATAAATTAACCTGTGCTTAACCCTCCTTAGCTCGGCACAAAAACAGTTATGCTTAACTTAGAGGCACTGTGTAAAGTATTTATGCAGCACACAAACAGTAATGAACTGAAAGTACAACATAAGAACAATTCCAAACCAATTTAGAAAAATACAGATGATTTTTATAAATAAAGTGACACCAAAATGAATTCAATCCAATTGTTAGAACTAGAGTTATGATTTTTTAAATTTGTTAGTGTAAAATAACACATAAAAATCAAAGCACCAACTGCATGTATCTGGTCATAAGAAACTGAGCACAAAATCAAACACTAAGGCTGATCGTGATAGAGCGTGTGTTGGATACACGAGGTGTGTTGGTCCTGGTCTCAGATTATCTTCAATCTAGAAAAATGCTCAAGAAATGTTCCATGGAAGATAGAGTTTAGCAGGGCAGCATTCTGTATCTGAGGAGGAGTCGTTCTTGCCAGGGACCTGCTGGACAAAGTCTCTGTGAAACCGTTGACAATGGCGGAAAAAAGTTCTAAGTGAAAAAAGCTGTATTTTCAGGCTGAGGTGTTTGTCATTGTCGATGTGGAGACAGTCGCTGTCGAACCCGGTGAAGTTTTTACCTTTGGACTTGAATAACTTTTTCGAAGGTGAAAATTTCCAGTGGGATGAAGCTGTAGGCTCTAGCCAAAGAGGGTTCCAGGAAGTCAGATACCCTTTCTGAAAGGTCCCACTGAACAAGATTTGCTGCTGTACAGAGGAATGTAGTGGGAACTACTGCAAAGTCAGGCCGACTGGTGATGCAGCTTGGGGGAATCAGCTGGAAAGTAGATACCAGTTTTCTGTTGGTTCTCAGGGCACTTTTTGGTGAAAAGTTTTCCAAGCCCCAACGTTTACGGTTAGGAAGTAGAAGCACCTGTTACACAATTTCCAGGGGTCCAGGACCTGGGGGCACCACTTGGGCATTTGAGGACTCACTCCACCAGAGACCAGTTGCAGTCATTTCTGGTAGTCCTGGGTTCAAGGAGATAGTCCAATTCTCCTTCAAGCTGCAGGACAGGCCTTCAGGCAGCAGGGCAGGCCTCTGGTAGTAACAGGGCAGTCCTCTGTGGGTCCAAGCAGTCTTTCTGAAGTCTCTCACAGGTTCGGGAGTGTACTGAACAGTGGTGGTCCATGCAGATAAGCGCAGTGGGTTGGGGCGGGGTGAGGGCGGGGCAGGGGTGGGTGGGTGAAAGTGACAAAGGACAGGATAAGGAATATAAAATAAACAAATAATTAAAACAATTGACAATGCGCTCGCTGCCTCGCCGACTGGGCGATGTGGTGAGCGCAAGGTAAGTGGTTCTTATCCCATCGTATGTCACTTTCACTGTCCCACCCCCGCCCCGCCCCACCGCACATACCTGCACAGACTGCCACTGGTACTGAAGGGGGCTGTGGCGCGACAAAGGATCAGACAAGGCAGGAGGGAGGGGGTAGGGGTCTGAACATGGAAAATGGAGGCCAGGGGAAAGGGGGCAGGCCAGGAGCAGCAAGCTGACCATGGAGGGCAGGAGGGATGGGCACTGTAAGCACAGCACACCATGGAGGGCAACAGTGAGACTATAATGGCATACACACAGACATTGGAGGAAAGGTGGGAGGGGGTGTCAGGGGCAGCAAATGGACTACACAGAGCAGGTGGGAGGGGATGTGGCAGCACAGAAGACCATGCATGGCAAGCAGGAGGGTTAGTGGCAGCACAACGGCCATGTGCTGGTGCAAAAAGCGAGAAACCTGGGTGTAATTTTTATACTAAACAGGGCTTTTCAGAACAAATAAATCAAATCACCTCTTTGGGATTCTTTTTGCTGAGGGTCCTTAAGAAGATCTTTCCATTTATTCCCCAGGACCTACAAAAGACAGTGAGGTTGGCACTCATCACCGCCAAGATTGATTACTGCAATGCCCAATATTTGGGCGCCCCAAAGCAACAGGTGTAAAAAACTGCAATCCTTACAGGACGCAGTGGCCAGAATGCTTTAAAAAATTCCTAAGTTTGCATCTATCCCCCTATCATTGCAATGCCTGCATTGGCCACCTGTCTGGAAGAGGATCATTTTTAAGGCACTTGCCTAGTCCATAAAGTGCTTCACCGGGCTGGTCCTGTTTACTTTCAGAATCTGTTCTCTTGGTATACCCCCAGCAGGCACTTAAGATCCAGCTTAGCTGAAATGATAATCTTCACCAGAATAAAGAAAACAAGATGGGGTGGAAGGATGTTCTCCTTCTGTGCGGGGAAACTCTGGAATTCTCTACCTTTAACTTTACACTGCTAACCCAGCCTGTTACTATTCAGGAAGCAATTGAAGACTGGCTCTTCACTGAATCATTCATTTTAGATGCAGCTGCTTAGCTCCTGCCTACTGCTCCTCACCAGATGGGTCACCGCCAGCGTTAAGACACTTTCGGGTATTTGCGCGCTATATAAAACTAATTTACATTACATTTACATGGTGGGCAAGAGAGAGGGCATAGGGGCATGCACAAAGGACCATGAAGGTCAGAAGGGAGGGGTAGGGGCTTGACACACACAAAAGAGGGCAGGGGAAGGGGCTTCACAACAAACCACACAGGGCAGGCAGGAGGAGCAGTTGCAACTAAACAGAGCATGGAGGGCAGAAGGAATTGGCAGCAAAATGGAACAAGGAGGACAGGAGAGGAGTGATAGGGCATGGAACTTGGACAGGCAGGGTAGAGGTGGCAGGGACAGGCGGCAGCCATCTGACAATGCTAGGCAGGTGGAAGGGGCAGTGGCAGCTCAACAGAACACTGAGTAGATAGGAGTGTGGTAGTTCCATGGAATATGGTAGGCAGAAAGGAGGGAGCAAGGGCATGCACATCGGAGGGTAGGTGGAAGGACAGTAGGTGCAGCAAGCTAAGCACAGAGGCTAAGCAGGATGTCAATGATGAGGCATAGAATTGAGCAACAGAGGGCAGGAGGTATGTACAGGAACATAATCTTAATGGAGAGCAGTGGAAGCACATCAGACTATGCAGTGCAGGAGGGAGGGGGCACGTGCATGGACTTGGACTACAGAGGGTAGGGAAGAGGTGGATGGGGCAGCAAGCTAACTGTTTAGGGCAGGCAGGAAGAGCAATGGCAGAACAATAGCCACAAATAGCTGTAACGAGGAAGCAGGGTCATGGACTTGGAAAATGGATCACAAGGAGGAGAGGGTGCAGGAGCAGCAAGCTTGGGTGGGGGCAGCACAATGCCAAGCCAGGCCCTTTGTTTAACCCCCAACTGTGCATTGCGATGTGCATCTTACTTAACATTAAAAAAACCTTAGAAATTCACTGAGAAAACCAAAGGTTACAGGAACGTTACAGTTAGGCTCAAACTTCACTTGTACAGAACCAGTGAAATTCAGCAGTTTTAGCTACCTGAGATAACTATAATTTATGCCCCCACAATGCACTGCTTATGACCTCACATATTAGATCACTCACATGGTCAGTCATATTGCTCATGACATCACTGATGACATCTCAAATGACATCACAGATGACATCATCCATGATTGTTAGTGTTTTCTAAATGTTTATGGGTTTTAAACTTATATAATAAGGTACTACAAAAGTAGCACATATTCCCAGATATACAAATTTAATTTCCTATAATAACTCAAAAACTACTGAACTGATTTATACCAAATAAGACAATGTGTGATCCCTGGAACAGAATCTCCCTTTCTCCTAAATTTTGTATAATTCTGTCCAGTGGTTCGGGCTACAGGAGTTTCTAAAGACTGTAGGTAATTAACTTGGGGAATGCACTTTTTTTTACCTCTGCCTTTTTATATGTCCCTGAAACTTTCCATGCACAGCTAGAATCACTGGAACACTTTTTGGGAAACATTTTGTGACATTCGTCAACCGGCGCAAAAGATATAGGTAAGTACAAAAAAACAAAAAATTCTCTTGCCATCCAATAACCCCTACCCACCCTAACCCCTAAAAATTCCCTTGCCAATCCAAAACCCATACCCACCCTAAAGCCTAAAAATTCCCTTGCCAATCCAAAACCCATACCCACCCTAAAGCCTAAAAATTCCCTTGCCACCCTAACAAATCCCTTGCCACCCAAAGACCCATATCCACACTAAACCATAAAAATTCCCTTGCCACCCAAAAACCCATACCCTAGCTAAACCCTAAAGGTTCTTTTGCCACCCTAATACCAAACAAATCCCTTACCACCCAAAAACCCATACCCACCGTAATCTTAAAATAATCCCTTGCCCCCCACAGACCATACCCACCCTAAACCCATAAAAATTGACTTGCCACCCAAAAACCCATACCCACCCTAAACCATAAAAAATACCATACCCCAAAAACCCATAACCACCAAAAACCCAAAAAATTGCCTTGCCACCCAAAAACCCATACCCAACCTAAAACCCAAAAAATACCTTACCACCCAAAAACACCCACCCACCATAAACCCTAAAAATTCCCTTATCACCCAAATACCCATACCTACCCGAAACCATAAAATTTCCCTTGCCCCCATAAATCCACATCCACCCTAAACTTTAAAATGTCCTTGTCACCCAAAAACCCATACCCAGACCGCCACCTCCCCGGGGCTTTATCAATGGGCGGGGGGCCTTGCAGGCCCCCCAAGCCCCGGGGACCGCCACTCCCCCGGGGCATACATCAATTAAGTGCAGGGGTCTGTTGCGGACACCCGGCCCCAGGGACCACCACCTTCCTGAGGCTTTAGACCTGTTGGGTGGAGGGCCATGCGCCCCCCCTCCAGGAGCCTTCCATGGCCCTGGGGGCAGCCATCCCCCAGGGCCGGCCCCAGCAATGTCCCAGGGTGCCCACCCCCGGGACATTGAAGTTTTCTATGGCATGGCGGGATCACTGCTCCTGCCCTGCCATAGCAAACTTCTGTTTCGCTTCATGGAAGCGAGAGCAGGAAAACTGCTCTCGCTTCCATGAAGTGAAGCAGAATTGCTTTTGGGCAAAGAGAGCTGCATGTCAGCAGCTCCCTATGTCCAAAAGCAATGCCTGCTCCCGAAGGAGGCGGGGAGCCGGCAGGGACTTGGGGGGCATTGGGGCTCCCCCCGTGGTCCTCCACCGAGTGTCCAAGCCCCAGGGGATGGGGTCCCCAGGGCCCAAAATGGTCCATGCAGGGGGGCCACACAGGCCCCCCTATTCATTGAAAAAAATAAAATGATTGGCCAAAAATGGCACAGAAGGGGGGGCAAGGACCCCCTCTCCCTTTTTTTTTTTTTAAAGAAATGGTCGGGCCAGGGGGGATGGGGTCCCCGGGGCCTATATCGGGCAATGGAACTGGGGGTATTAATTTATTATATTTTCTCTCATGATAGGAGTCCTGGCCCTATCGCGGCTCTCAGCGCGGCCTCCCAGTGTAACGTCGCGGTGGATTCGTGGATCCATCTTAAATAAATTATTTAATAGTATATAATTCAGAAGGTAGTGTTGCATTTGTGACTTTTTTTATAGAGCTAGTGAGATTGAAGTTAATAATCACATTAAATTTGATAGTTAAAGAAACTAAAATTAAAAGTTAAATTTGAAAAGTGTATTATGTTGTAGTACATTGAATTTGTGCTTTTGTTTTGCAAATTCGCGAGGGATTTGTAAATCTAGAAAATGTTAAAAAAGAGCATGTATGTTAAAAAATAAATACGATTCACTGTTGGGTTATAGGTTGGCTCTAAAAAGAGCCATTGTTTTCATTATGACTTTGTTGGAGCTACATGTTAGTGCGGATGCACAGCTTAAGGTTGTTGAGAAACACTCTGTTTCCCTCATCTGTGTAATGAACTCCATCACTTCTGTAGATGT
Organism: Calotriton arnoldi; assembly: GCA_963921515.1. NCBI lineage: Eukaryota > Metazoa > Chordata > Amphibia > Caudata > Salamandridae > Calotriton > Calotriton arnoldi. Next base: position 621,817 of record CAWUFW010002581.1, read on the forward strand.
CATGCATATCAAAACATAGATTGTTGTTATAGATGGAGCCCATCCTATGGTCTCTGAGGTAAGCAGAAACAGCTTTCTTGACATTCTTCCTAGCTTTCTCAATCTGTGGACAGAATTGATTTGACCACTTTTATTTTTGTCTTTGGCATATATTAGAGTATACAAAGACAGTTTGAGGCAAAAGCAACATCAATTGTCCAAAGGTATCCTTCTTTAGGATTTCCAGCCCTACCCCCCCAGTCAATGTGCCTAGGTCATTGCCACCACAGTGCACAATCATGAGGTCAGGGGGTTGGAGATGCAAAAAGGTTTTAACCAAAGGCATCAATTGGTGCCACTTTAATCCTCCATGTGCAAACCATTTAATATCCACATTTTGCAAACCTAGGTCTTTGTCAATACGTCTGTGTTCAGCATACCTTTTGCACCAGAAAACATAGTTGTGCCCTACAATCCATACTGTAAGCATTTTGAAGGGATGTCTGTAAGGAATCAAAAGATGTCTGTAGCTGAGGTAGTCAGTTGGTTGAAAGAGATGTATCTAAAATGGTGGAGAACATGCTGTTTTTGAGAAAACCGATAAGTGATTGGCTGATCATAACCTTTGTGCACTCAAAAATAGGATGCATGTTACTTTCCTGAAGAAGCATGTTTCTGATTGGTTATTAAAAAATGTTTGAAAGGTACAGTAGATAGGATAAGGTAATATTTTGCAAAAGTCAACCACACCTGCTATTTGCATTTGTAAGCTACTGTGCTGAACTTGAAAATATGGTGAACTTGTGACCTGCCAGTACAGTTAAATGTTTCAGAAACTGTTACTATGGAAACTGGGATTAAGCAGAATGGGGGAAGGGTTGAAACTTAACTGTGGTTTTAAAACTTGAAATTATAATTTATATATAAGTGATATGCTATTAAAGTAAGTTTTCCCAAATCAGTAGTATGTTTAAAAGTAGTGTGTTAAAAAATAATACTAGTATTATTGGAAATAGGTTTTTGAACTCCTGTAAGGATTTGCAGCTCCATCGTGACGCTACACTGCGGTACCGTGGTGAAGTAGCAACTCCGGTAAATTACAGAACCAGTTTGGGATATTCAGTGATATTTTTAACTTTGAAAAGCATTATTTTTAAAGTTTGGAAATTATTAGAGAAGTGTGGTGTTTGAAATATGTTACGAAATGTACAAAGGTGTATTGTAGTTTGTTTTATTGTATGAAATGAAATGAAATGAAAAGGAAATTTGTAAGAGCGCGAAACATTCACCCTTGGGTATCATGGCGCTAACTCATCATAAGTCGAGAGAGGAGCAGCTAGGACACAGTTCAGCGGTTAATCAGCCACGTCTTCAGAGCCCTCCTAAAAGCTGGCAGTTGATTTTCTTTCTTGATAAGTATTGGCATTGAATTCCAAAGTCGGGCTGTACCGACCAGGAAACTCCCCACCCCCCCCAAGCAGTCTTTTTGAACCTAGGTACTACCAGGTTCTAAGAGTGTGCTGAGCGGAGCTGACGAGCGGGCACATATGGCTGCAAGTTCTTTTTCAAGAACATTGGCCCTGCGTTGTGGGTGGCCTTGAACACAATGCAAAGCGCCTTGAATTCAATTCTTCTGATCACCGGCAACCAGTGCAGTTTTTTGAGTGCAGAGGAGACTGAATTTTATTTTGGAAGGTTTAGCAAAATGGCATTTTGCACCAACTGCAACTTATTAAGGCAGTGTTTACGCAGATTCATGAAAAGTCCATTGCAGTAGTCCGCTCTAGATAATACCAGGGCTGAGACCACTAACTTCTTCCATTCCGCTGGGATGAAAGTCAGAATCCTTCTTAAAATTTTTAATGTGTAGAAGGAGGCCGAGGTGACCAGGTTGACATGCCCTTCAAAGGAGAGCCTAGAATCGAAGGTCACCCCCAAGTTCTTGACCTTATCTTTGGGGCAGGGGAGAGGACCAAACTCTGGCGGCCACAATGCAGGGGTCCAGAAATTGTTTTTGCCAAAAAGTAAGACTTCAGTCTTACTAGTGTTTAACTTCAAACAACTTGAGGTCATCCAAGCCCCAACCTGGCTGAGACATGTATGGATCTGGGCAGCAGTTTCATCAGGGGAGCCTAACACTGAGACCACTATCTGGGTGTCGTTCGCGTAAGATATGGCAGCGAAGCCCAGAGATCTAATTAGTCTAGCCAGTGGGGCCACATAAATGTTAAAAAGGGTAGGGCTCAATGACGAGCCCTGGGGGACCCCACATGGCAGTGTGAATTTCAGTGACTTGTGACCTGCGAAGGCCACAAATTGTTCCCTACCTGATAGGAAAGATTTTAGAAGCGCAAGCGCTTTGCCTCTGATCCCAATGTCCTCCAGAACTTGCAGTAGTCTCTGGTGGTTTAACGTATCAAATGCTGCAAAGAGGTCAATCAGCACAAGTGCTGCATCGCCTCCTGCATCAACGGTCTGCCTAATCATTTCCGAAGCGGAGATCAGTGCGGACTCCGTGCTGTGCTGCTTTTGGAAACCATACTGAGAGCTGTCTAGGCAGTCCTGCTTTTCCAAATAGTCATAGAGAACCTCATTGATAGCCCTTTCCACCATCTTTGCGGGCAGTGGGAGTCTGGAGATTGGACGGTAGTTGTTAGGGTCTGTAGCATCCAAGTTAGCTTTCTTTAAAAGAGGGAGAACAGATGCCAATTTCCAGTTGTTTGGAAAAATTCCAGAAAGGAACATTTGATTAAAAATGCGAGCGAGGATAGGAGCAAGAGTCTCTGGCACAAGCTGGAAGATTTTGGGCGGAAAGGGATCAAGAGGGGACCCGGATTTTGTTAACATCATGAGCTTGATAACTTCCTCCGTAGTTAAAAGGGGAAAGGAGAGAAGTTCATATTGACCGTCTCTCTCAGCGGAAAACAATTCTAATGCGGTGCCCTGAGAGAACCCCCTATAGACCGAGTTCACTTTGTCCTCAAATAAAGACTGAAATAAGTTGTGCATAGTAATATGTGTGCTTTGGTAGATGGATTAGTGATTATGGTACTTCGTATGCGTCTCTGGAAAGGTATAGTTGAAGTACGCCGTATAAATGTAGGTGTCTGCTTGAAATGTTATGTTAATGGGTACTTATAGAGTGCACAGCTACTCAGGAAGAGTGTCCCGGTGCTAAGGACCTCACGGCAGGACTGTTGCTGTTAATGAGAAGGGGGAAGGTTTAAGGTTGTTGACGAAATAACCAAGTTTTCAGCTGCTTCCTGAAGGTAAGTAAGTCAGGCACCAGTGTGAGTGATAACGGCAGGACGTTCCACACACGGGTAGCCTGAACTTGGAAGGAGCGGCCACCTGTGTGGGTGCGAAAAAACATAGGAACAATCGCCTGCCGCCGAGAAGAGCATCTCAGGGCTCTGGCAGGGACATAGTGTAGAACTCTCTTCCTGATATAATGAGCGCCCATATCATGAAAAGCCTTGAAAGCCAAGACCAAGGCTTTGAAGTGAATTCTCTTCCGGACGTGGAGCCAATGCAAAGCTTTCAGGTGAGGCGAAATCTGAGCTCTGGGTCCCAACATGTGGATTGCCCTGTCGGCCGCATTTTGGACCACCTGAAGCCTACTTAGTAGGTACTCGGGGAGACCCAGGTACAGAATGTTTACGTAATCCAACCTGGATACAATGAGGGCTTGGACCACAGTCTTCCTGTGGGTAATAGGTAGTAGAGGGAGAAATTTCTTTAGCATTCGCAGAAGGCCAAAACAGGAACCCACAACTGCCTGAATTCGAGCTTTCATGGACAGGGTGTCATCCTACTTAACCCCCAGGTTCTTACCAGTATTAAGTGGGGTTGAAGGAGATGGTGTGTCTGATGGCCACCACTGTCGCCAGTCGTCATGAGAAGAGCCGAAGAAGATTATTTTGGATTTCTCAGGGTTACATTTTAATTGGTTCTCCCTGAGCCAACTAAAGACCCCCGTCAGGCATTTGTTGATCTTCTCGACCTATGAAGTCCTCGCCCTTGTCGCATGTGAACAACACCTGCGTGTCGTCAGCATACAAAATTATTGTCGCGCTGCTTCCTTCTGCCAGGGGGCCATCGGGCTCCATATATAAATTAAACAGTGTCGGGCTCAGGATAGAGCCCTGAGGGACACCCACCTGCATGGAGGGAATGGGAGCAGCAAAGGGAGGGGACCAGATCTCTTGGTGTCTATCCTCCAGAAAGGAGGTGAACCATTTGAACACCGTGCCTCTGAGGCTGCACTCCAGGAGTCTATGCAGGAGACGGTCGTGGGGCACGGTGTCAAAGGCCGCGGAGATGTCACGCAAGATCAGTACCGCCTAGCCCCCTTTGTCTAATGTTTCCTTGATAGACTCAGAAATTTCAAGTAAGGCAGTTTCTGTGCTGAAGTTGGATCTAAAGCTAGATTGGCTGTGGTGGAACAAATTATTAGTATCCACGTATTCTGTGGTCACTGAATTCACATGCTTCTCGAGTGCTTTGGAGAAGAAAGGAAGGAGTGACATCGGTCTGTAGTTTGAAGCTACCAGGGGGTCGGCAGAGGGTTTTTTTTAATAGTGGGAGGATTTTCGCTCTTTTACATCTGCCTGGCACCTGGCCAGTTTCCAGCGAGGAGTTGAGGACGGTGTTGGCAGCTGGGTTAATGATCTCTGCGATGGATGCCAGCACTTTGGCCAGACAAGGGTCAGAGGGAGATCCATACTTAAGGCCTTTCAGAATCTCGAGAGACGTCTCCAAAGGGATAGGGGGACACTGTGTGAGAGAGGGACCCCCGATAGGGACGCTGGAGGGTAGCGGGACTATTCTCCCTCCCTTTGTCTGGACGGATTCTGCAAAGGAATCTTTGATTGTTTTAGTTTTGTCGTAAAAGTATAGGGCGAGTTGATTTGTCCACTCGTTAGTGGGGGTAAAAACTCTGGTGACCGCACTCGGGGAGGAGAAAGTTTTCACTATTTTGAAAATGTCCTTACTTTGATTGTCAGCTCACTCGATTTTAGCTGAGAAGAATTTTTTTTTCTCTACATAAATCTTATTATAGTGGACCTTTAGAGCATGCTTATAGATTTCTTTGTCCTCAGAATTGAAATGTTTCCACCATGCTCTCTCCAGTCGTTTGCAGTTACTTTTGTCCTTCCTGAGAACTTCGTTGAACCAATGGGCCGAAGTCCTATTGGATTTGGGGGAGTGAGTGGATGGATGAGCGAGCGCCAGGGAGCGTTGCTGGAGTCAATTCTCCAAGTGGTGAGCACCGCTCTCAAGGTTGCCACTGAGGGATAGCGGGTGGAGGACAAGCGCTTCACTCAGGGCTGAGGGGTGATTCGATGGAAGGGTCTAGAGGTAATAGAGCGGTGCTTCCCGTGAGATTAAGGGCATCTTAGCGATTTACACACCTTAAAACCCAACAGATAGTGATCAGACCATACAAGAGGGAGAGGCACCTCTGTTTGGATCTCTATGTTGGAAAAGATCTAATCAAGTGTGTGCCCCTTCTTGTGTGTGGGATGATGGACATAAGGGAGCAAATTGAAAATTGCCATAGACTCCTGCAGTGAAATGAGAAGTGCAGTCTGTCAAGTTTAAAGGACTGCATGGTCTTGTGACTGAGGTATGTCTCTACTTGTACATGTATTTTCACATGTGTTATGTATGTGAAGATGCTAGACGTGTGGAACACAGGTATACAACTATTTGTCTGTGTCTTTTATGTATGATGGCACTAGCAAAAGCCACAGACACGTGCATGCATGTTTTCAAGAATATGGTGAGACTTACAACAGTAACATGGGAAGTATTGCTGTTTTAAATTTGGTAGCTGTAACATTCTGAGAAGCTGCCAAATAGTGAAGCAGCAAGAGAAAAGTGAGGTTTAAGACATGTTGGCACAGGGATTAGTGATTAGGCTACTTCGTATGAGTCTGTGGAAAGGTAGACTTGAAGTACGCTGTATAAATTGAGTTGTCTGCTTGAAATGGGAAGTGCAGTCTGTCAAGTTGAAAGGACTGCATGGTCTTGTGACTGAGGTATGTCTCTACATGTACATGTATTTTCACACGTGTTATGCATCTGAAGATGCTAGATGTCTAAAACACAGGTATACAACCATTTGCATGTTGGTTTTATGTATGATGGCACTAGCAAAAGGCACAGACACATGCATGCATGCCTTCAGAAACCTGGTGAGACTTACAACAGTAACATGGGAAGGATTGCAGTTTTATATTTGGCTAGGCCCAACATTCTGAGCAGTCGGTGAATAGTGAAGCTAGAAGAGAAAAGTGTGGTTTAAGACATGTTGGTAGATGGATTAGTGATTAGGCTATTTTGTATGATTCAGTGGAAAAGTATAATTGGAGTATGCCGTATAACCTTAGGTGTTTGCTTGGAATGGGAAGTGCAGTCTTCCAAGTTTAAAGGTCTGCATGGTCTTGTGACTGAGGTATGTCTCTACTTGCAGATGTATTCTTATTCATGTTATGCATTCAAAGATGCTACACATGTGTAACACAGGTATACAACTATTTGTATGTTTCTTTTATGTATGATGCCACCAGTAAAAGGTAGAGACCCAGGCATGCATGTTTTCAGGAACATGGTTAGACTTTCAACGGTAACATTGCAAAGATTGCTGTTTTTAATTTCTGGAGTTCTCTTGCTTCTTTCTGCACTTCTCTTGACTCTTTCTGCACCTCTGTTGCTTCTTTCTTCACTTCTCTTGCCTCTTTCTGCACCCGTCTTGTCTGTTTCTGCACCTCTGTTGCTTCTTTCTGCACTTCTCTTGTTTCTTTCTGCACCCCTCTTTCCCCTTTCTGCAGCTCTCTTTCCTCTTTCTACACCTCTCATGCATGCTTCTGTACTTCTCTTGCATCTTTCTGCACCTCACTTTCCTTTCTGTGCATCTCTTGATTCTTTATGTACTCCTCTTGCCTCTTTGCGCACGTCTGTTGCTTCTTTCTGCACTTCTCTTGCTGCTTTCTGCACTTCTTTTGGTTCTTTTGGCACTCATCTTGCATCTTTCTGTACCTGTGTTGCCTCTTTCTGCACCCCTCTTCCCTCTTTCTGCACCTCTCTTGCTTCCTTTTGCAATCCTCTTGCCTCTTTCTGCATCCCTCTTCCTTCTTTCTGCACCCCTCTTCCCCTTTTCTGCACTTTTCTTGCCTCTTTCTGTACCTCTCTTGTATCTTTCTGCACCCCTCTTCCCTGTTTCTGTACCTCACTTGCCTCTTTCTGTTCTTGTCTTACTTCTTTATGCAGTTCTCTTGGCTCATTCTGTACTTCTTTTGGTTCTTTCTGCACCTCTCTTAGTTCTTTCTGCAACCCTCTTGCCTCTTACTGCACCCCTTTTCCATCTTTCTGCACCTCACTTGACTTTTTCTGCATCCTTCTTATCTCTTTGTGCAGGTCTCTTGAGTCTTTCTGCATCTTCTCTTACCTCTTTCGGCACCTCTCTTGCCAATTTCTGCACCTCCCTTGCTTCTTTCTGCATGTGTCTTGTTCATTTTTGCACTACTCTTACCTTTTTCTGTACCTATTTGCCTCTGTCTCCAGCTCTTTTGCCTTTTTCTGCACCTCTCTTGCCTCTTTGTGCATTCCCTTTGCCTCTTTCTGCACCTCTTTTGTCACTTTTTGCACCTCTTTTGCCTTTTTGTCTCTTTCTGCACTTGTGTTGCGTGTTTCAGTACTTCTCTTGCTTCTTTCTCTACCTCTTTTAACTGTGATCTACACGCCTTTTAGTTCTTTGTAGACTCGAGATGCTTGTTTCTGGAGCTCATGTGCTTCTTTCTGCACTTCTCTTGCTTCTTTCAACATGTCCATTGCTTCTTTCTGTACCTCTTTTGCCCTTTTTTGTACCTCTCTTGCTTCTTTCTGTATGTCTCTTATTTCTTTTTTCACATTCTTGCCTTTTTTTTACCTCTGTTGCTTCTTTGTGCACTCTTCTTGCCTCTTTTTTGTACCCTTCTTCCCTGTTTCTGTACCTCTCTTGCCTGTTTCTGCACCCCAGTTGCTTCTTTCTGAACCTCACTTGCTTCTCTCTGCACCCCTCTTGCCTCTTTCTGTACCCTTCTTTCCTCTGTCTGCACCTCTCTTGCCTCTTTCTGCACCTCCGTTACTTCTTTCAGCACTTCTCTTGCCTCTTTCTGCTCCCCTGTTCCCTCTTTCTTCACCTCTGTTGCCTGTTTCTGCACCTCTCGCCTCTTTCTGCACCCATGTCCCCTCTTTCTGTACCTCTCTTGCCTCTTTCTGCATCTCTCTTGCATCTTTGTGCACTTCTCTTGCATGTTTGTGCACCTCTGTTGTTTCTTTGTGCACCCCTATTGTCTCTTTTTGCATCTCTGTTGCCTTTTTCTGCAATTTCCACATTTTTAGTAGCTGTATTGTTCTTTGTGTGTTTCTTTTTGCTGTTTCTAAACCTTTCTTTTTCTTTCTATCCCTTTCTTTCTCTTTCAGCACCTTTTTCCTCTTTCTGCAGTTCTCTTGCTTGTTTCTGCACTTTTGTTTTCTTATTTGTAATAAAGAGAATAGCAATGTAATTGTAAGTAATTGCTTACTAGTTATTATGAATATTGATATGTAATTAATTAAAAATTGTTAATTGATGTAACAAACTATTGAAAGTGTTCTTTGTTTTTTAGATACTTATTTTGTTTGGATCACAAATTGAAGATGGCAAGAAAACATGAAAAGAGAAGCGAGAAGAAAAACAGAACTACTAAAGTAAAAAGAGTGCATTAGAAAAATACCAAAATGTTACTAAGGATAAAGTCTGTTCTGGTAAGAGCACTAAACAGTTTCTTAAAACAGCTGCAGAGAGATTAAAGAAAGACAATAATAATGAAAGGAAAAAGAAAAGTACAAAGGAAAAGAAGAATTGTAATGGTAAAAAAACATTAGTTTTTGGAAAAACAACACATGTTATAAGAAGACAAAAACAATTCAAAGAGATATGTATACGAATGTTTCGAAGTAGAGTAATTCAACATTTATTAAAAGATTGTAAAAGGTATCTGTTAGAAATGGGATCTCTAGTTGGCAAGGGCTTGCACCTTTGTCCAAGTAGGGACCCTTCTTCCTAGTCAGGGTAAGGGTGTTACACTCGTGAAGTAACCCCTGCTCACCCTCGTGGTAGCTTGGCACGAGCAGTCAGGCTTAATTCAGAGGCAGTGTGTAAAGCATTTGCACATAACCAACAGTAATACAGTGTAAGCACTACAAACGGACACCACACCAGTTTAGAAAAATAACCAATATTTTATATACTCAAGACAAGACCAATTATGACAAAAATCCACAATACTATACTTTACGAATGAATGCTTGATACGTTAACTTCTTCTTTGCAGGAATAGCACAAAAGCAAAGTTCGTACGAGTCGGTAGCTCCGTCCGAGCCTACCGTGATGCTGAAAACCACAGAGTCTAACAGTTCCAGCCGACCGCGTCGATACGGGCCAGCAGAGTCGTGAACAGACTCGGTTACAGTACCTTTCTCGTTGTGGCTGGTACGGAGTGTACGAGCCGGTCGGCGTTCGTCGCGGTTGCGGTGCAAGATGGAGCGATGCAAGGTGCGGTGTCCCTCGATGCGGTGCAGGCAGCGGCTCGATGAGCGTCGTGCAGACGGAGTCGGTGAGTCCAAGGCGTGCGATGCAGGGCGAGACGATGCTCGATGCGGTGCTGACAGGTTGCGATGCAGGCGACCTAGCCGGAGTGCGGGAGCTGGCGTCGGACAGCGGTGCGAGTCGGGAGCGGTGCGTCGCAGACGTGCGAGCGGTGCCCCAAATCCGGTGCGGTCACGACTCTTGAGCCAGTTGCAGCGACCTCTTCGGTCGGGTCCGGTTGGTTCAGTGAAGCGATGCGATGCGAACTGCGGTGCCCACAGGTCACGGTGCAAGCAGCGGCTCGATGTTGGCGGCGTCGGACGCCGCCACGGTGAGACCAGGGTTGCGATGCGAAGCGGGGCGATGCGGCCTGCGGTGCAAACAGGTCACAGGCCAGGGATGGATTCGGTTGACGGAGTCGGTTGCAGTTCCCTTCCTCTGTGGCAACTGAAACAGCGTTCCAGAAGCGGTACCCAGAGGCTTGTGAAGTCTTTGTAGTCCCTGAGACTTCTTAACAGGAGGCCAGCTCGGTTTCAGGCCCTTGGAGATACTCAGCACAAGTTTGTAGAAAGTTCAGTCCAGTCCTTTCACTGCCCAAGGCAGAAGCAGCAGCTGCAGGCCAACCCAACAAAGCAACAACACAGCAAAGGGGCAGTACTCCTCCTGGCAGCTCTTCCCGCTCTTCGTCTTGGCAGGTTCCTTGATTCCAGCGAGATCTAAATTCATGGGGTCAGGGCCCCAATATTTATATCCCAAATTCCTTTGTTCTCTGAAGGCAGAGAGGCCTTTGCCTAGTCCAAACCAGTTCTGGAGCACTTTGTTGACAAGTCTCTGTCCCTTCTTTCAGTGAGTAGGCCAGGGACATCAGACGCACCACAGGAGGTGGAGCCAGCATTGTGGAGGGAAGGCACTGTCCTATTCAGGGCCCAGGTGCGACCCCTCCCACCCATCTACATGTAGATCTTGCTATTCAGCCCTGCGCTGATTCACCCTGTCTCCTGGCATCCCCCAGCCCCTGTCACTCACACTCCAGACAAGGAATACACAACCCCGCAGAGGCAGGCTTGGATGGTTAGACAAGAAAATACCCACTTTCTAAAAGTGGTATTTTCAAACACAGAATGTTAAAACCAACTTCACTAAAAGATGCATTTTATCATTCTGAGTCCAGGCATACTAAACTCGAATTTCTACCATGTTCCCGGGGTGAGTTAGGATTATAAGCTGTAATAATCAAAACCGCCCGTTCTGGCCTAGGGGGAACAGGTAGCCTTGCAATAGTGAAAAACGTACTAGGCTGTAATTCACTATCAGGACATGCCGCACACACCCGGGCATGTCCTACCTTTCGCATACAACGCACCCTGCCCACAGGGGTACCTTGGGCCTACCTTAGGGGTGACTAACATGTAGCAAAGGGAAGGTTTAGGGACTTGCAAGTGTGTGCACTTGCCAAGTCGACATGGCAGCCCCAGGCTGCGCACAGGCTCTGCGATGGCAGGCCCGAGTTACACTTTACGGGCTGTTTGCGTGGGTGGCACAATCCAGTGCTGCAGCCCACCAACAGCATTTGGTCTATAGGCCCTGGCACTCGCAGTGCACTTTACAAGGGACTGACACATAAACCAAATAGGCCAATCATGGAAACACCAATCCATAACACATTTTATACAGGAGCACTTGCACTTTCCCACTGGACCGCAGTGAGAAAAGTGCGCAGAATCATTACACCAGCAAAAACAGAGTCAAAACCGGGAGGTCAGAAAGCAAAAGTCAGGGGAAACACGCCAAAAGATGCCAAGTCTAACACATGTCCCCTCCAGCTGAAAGTAGGGAGAACTACCCAACCCCATTGGAGTTCTCTTCACTAAGGCGGAAGAACCTGGACAGACCATCTGCGTTGGCGTGTTCTGTACCAGAACGGTGTTCCACCGTAAAGTCCATTCCCTGTAGGGAGATGGACCACCTCAGCAGTTTTGGATTCTCACCCTCATTTGCATCAACCATCTGAGGGGCCTGTGGTCTGTCTGAACCCGGAAGTGAGTCCCAAACAGGTATGGTCTCAACTTCTTCAGTGCCCAGACCACAGCAAAAGCTTCCTTTCTATGGCACTCCACCTCTGTTCCCTGGGAAGTAGTCTCCTGCTAAGGAAGACTACAGGCTGATCCAGGCCCTCTTCATTCAGTTGTGAGAGCACCGCTCCCACACCATGCTCTGAAGCGTCAGTCTGCACGACAAATTCTTTGGAGAAGTCAGGTGCCTTGAGCACGGGCGCCGTGCACATGGCTGCCTTCAGGGCATCAAAAGCTTTCTGGCAGGACTCAGTCCAGATCACTTTCCTGGGCTGCCTCTTAGAGGTCAGCTCTGTTAAGGGGGCAACGATGGTGCCATAGCCCTTAACAAATCTCCTATAATAGCCGGTGAGACCTAAGAAGGCTCTCACCTCTGTCTGGGTCTTGGGGGCTCCCAAGCCAGAATGGTGTCAATCTTGGGTTGTAGGGGCGCCACCTGGCCGCTTCCTACCTGGTGTCCCAAGTACACCACAGAACCCTGCCCGATCTGGCACTTACTGGCCTTGATCGTGAGGCATGCACCTTGCAGAGCCCTCAACACTTTCTCAAGGTGCTGTAAATGTTCTTCCCAGCTGGAACTGAACACAGCAATGTCATCCAGGTAGGCGGCACTGAAATCCTCCAGCCCAGCCAACACCTGATTGACCAACCTCTGAAAGGTGGCAGGGGCATTCTTCAACCCAAAGGGCATCACCCGGAATTGGTAATGACCTTCTGGGGTTGAGAATGCTGATCTCTCCTTGGCCCCATCGGTTAAGGCAATCTGCCAGTACCCAGACGTTAAATCAAACGTGCTGAGGAACCGGGCAGCTCCCAACCGATCAATGAGCTCATCAGCTCTGGGGATGGGGTGCGCGTCAGTCCTGGTGACGGCATTGAGCCCACGGTAGTCCACACAAAACCGGAGTTCTGGAGTGGCACCGGGCGCCGCAGCCTTTGGGACCAAGACCACTGGGCTGGCCCAAGGACTGTGGGAGGGCTCAATCACCCCTAACGCCAACATCTTAGAGACCTCCTCCTTGATGCTGGCTCTGACCCGGTCAGTCAACCTGTAAATTTTGTGCTTCACAGGATGGCTGTCACCGGTGTCCACGTCATGGGTACACCAGTGAGTAACACCAGGGGTCAGAGAGAACAGCGGGGCGAACTGTCCCAACAACTGGTGACAGTCCCCCTGCTGCTCCTGAGTCAGAGTAGGGGAGAGGATCACACCCTCTACTGACCCATCATGCTCCTTGGTAGACAGGAGGTCAGGGAGAGGCTCGCTCTCCTCTTCCACCCCATCATCTGTCACCAAGAGCATACTCACTTCGGACCTCTCGAAGTGGGGCTTGAGGCGGTTCACGTGAAGGACCCTCAACGGGTTCCTTGGAGCCTGCAAATCCACCAGGTAGGTGACGTCACTTTTGCGCTCCTTTACCTCATATGGCCCAGTCCACTTGTCCTGCAAGGCACAAGGTGCCACTGGGGCCATTACCCACACTTTTTGCCCAGGTTGAAATTCGACCAGAGTGGCGTTCTGGTCATACCATCTTTTCATTTCTTCCTGGCTGGCTTCTAGGTTCGCCTGAGCGAGTTTCCTGAAGCGGGCAGTTTGATTTCGAAAGGCCAGCATGTAGCTAAATACATCCTGGGGAGTTTTCCTGGGAGCTGCCTCCCAGCCTTCCTTTACCAAACTCAGAGGTCCTCTGACAGGGTGGCCATACAGGAGCGCAAAGGGGCTGTACCCAAGAGACTTCTGAGGCACCTCCCTGTATGCAAAGAGTAGGCATGGCAAGAGGACGTCCCACTTACGCCTCATGGTTTCTGTTAGACCCTTGATCATGCCTTTCAAGGTCTGGTTGAATCTCTCCACCAGACCGTTTCCTTGTGGGTGGTAAGGAGTGGTGAACTTGTAGGTTACCCCACACTCCTTCCACAGGGATGTCATATACTTCGATATGAAATTGGTCCCCCTATCAGAAACCACCTCTCTGGGGAATCCCACACGGGAAAAGATCCCCATTAACGCCCGGCCCACCACTGGCGCCGTCGTTGTCCTGAGAGGGATTGCCTCCGGGTACCGGGTGGCATGGTCCACCAAGACCAGGATGTACCTGTTGCCCATGGCTGTCTTGGGATCCAGTGGCCCCACAATATCCATCCCTACCCTTTCAAAGGGTGTTCCAACAACCGGAAAAGGTTGGAGAGGAGCTTTGACCTTCCTCCCACTCTTACCACTTGCCTGGAAAGTTTGGCAAGACCTACAGTGTGCATCTGACTGCCTTCGCATTTGGGGCCAAAAGAAGTGGGTGACAAGCCTGTCAAAGGTCTTGTCCTGCCCCAAATGTCCTGCCAAAGGCACGTCATGAGCCAGACCCAGTAGGAAGGTCCTGAAGCGCTGGGGTACCACCAGCACACGGGCTGACCCAGGCTCAGCAACCTTAGGCTCACTGTATAGGAGACCGCTCTCCCAGTAGATCAGATGTGACCCGGACTGATTACCAGCTGCCTGGTCTGCAGCCTGCCGCCGCAGACCCTCCAGAGTAGGGCACTCGTTCTGCTCCCTGCAGAACTCCTCCCTGGTGGGACCCCCTTCTTGCTGCCAATGGGTCAGCTCAGAGATGTCTCCCAGTTCGGCTACCTGCTCCCCTGTAGGCACCGGGCGTCCCCCTCGAGGTCCGCCTCCTCCTGGTCCGTGGGAACTTTGGGGGCCGGTTTCCCGCGCCCCCTGCCCTTTCTCTTGGCAGGGACTTGGGCCACTGTTTCAGGCTCCAACTCCTCTTGATCACCCTTTGTGGCTGCCATTGACCGAGTAGACACGCATGCCCACTCTGGCAACCCAAGCATCTCCAAGTGAGACCTGAGCTCAACCTCCTTCCATGAGGACTGCTCCAGGTCGTTTCCTAGCAGACAATCTACAGGCATGGTAGGGCTCACAACCACCCTCAAGGGACCTGAGACCCCCCCCATTCAAAGGGAACCTGCGCCACCATACACTGGCGCTCAGAGTTGTCGACAGCAACTACTTGGTGGAATGCTCCTGGGACTACTTGCTTCTCAGACACCAGGTGACACCGGACTGAGGTCACACTGGCTCCAGTATCTCTGAGAGCCTCTACCCTGTTCCCATTAATGGTCACCCAGGTGCTATATTTTTTTGTGTTAGGGGGCACCTGGTTTCCTGGGACCATCTCACTGTCCCCTAGTGAGACAAGGGTCATTTCTGCGGGATCCCCACCCTCCTGTGGGCACCCCTCCTCCCCAAGCGCTACACTAGCCAACACTTTGGACTGTCCACCGGTGGGTGGCTGTGTCCCCTTCGGGCACTTGGGGTCCCCCTTAAAGTGACCTACCTGGTCACATGCATAACACTTGCGGGGGCCGGTCTCAACAGGCTTCCTGTAGAGACCCCTTTCTTCTTATCAGCGGGGGCTGGGAACCTTTACCCTGGGTACTAGTTTGGGGCCCTTCAGAGAACTCCTGTGCTTTACCCTTGTCCCCCCCACCTTTCTGCTGGGGACCCTGCCCACCTTTGGCTGAGTCTCCCCCAAACGCTTTCTTGTGGACCCTGGTACTCACCCAGCGGTCCGCTTCCATAGCAAGCTTCCTGGGGTCAGTTAGCTTACTATCAACTAGGTGCTGGCGCAGATCTGCAAAACATAGACTAGACAAGTGCTCCCATGCAATCAAGTTGTAGAGCCCCTGAAAATCTGTTACGCTACTGCCCTTCACCCAACCATTCAGAGACCTGCAGAACACATCCACACATTCCAACCAAGTGTTGGCATCAGACTTCTTACTGGACCTGAACTGATCCCTGTACTTTTCAGGAGTAAGACCAAACTTCGTGAGAAGGGCATCCTTCATGTCAGCATAGGTGAGGTGATACCCCTTACCCAAAGCTATCAGAGCATCCCTTGCTTCTTCAGGAAAAAGTGGCCACAATCCTGCTCCCCAATTCTCCTCAGGGACCCCATTCATGTGTATGGCTGCCTCATAACCCTGAAACCACCTTTGTATGTCATCCCCCTTCTTGAACTCCTTGCCTACATTCTTGGGAATGTGCACAATCCTGTCTGCCTTTCTGGACGAATTGCTGCCACCATCTGAGCCTGACTTACTCCTAAGTTCTAGCTCCTTCAGTTCTCTCTCATGCTCTAAGAGCATCTTTCCTCTCCTCTATGGCCAATCTCTTCTCCTCCCCGCTCACTCTCCAGCCTGAGCTTCTGCAGCTCAAACTGCCTTGCCTCCCACCTGTCCTCCAGCTCCTCTGGGGACAGACTGCTGCTGCCTGATCTGGCGGGTTCCCCCTACCCAAAAGCACATCCACCCTGGAAATAGGCTCCTCCACCTCCTCACTGAGATCACCAGGCTGCCCATTGGCATGTCTGGCTGCTACCCAGGCCCTCAGCGCCTTCTGTAGCTCCTCCTTCCTTGTGAGGCCTTTAATTTGGACTTTCAGGTTTTTACAAATCGCTCGTAACTCCTTTACGGCGTAGGATTCCAACCTGTCCTCCTCAAAGATAACTTCCAGAGATGCAACGGATGATGCAATTGATTCAGGCATGACAAAAGTCGTGAGTTGAAAACTGGCGAGATCAAAAATAGGCCAAAAGAAAAAGAACCAGTATGTGGTACGTAATGGTCTGCGATATGGTAGTAGTGCACACCAATCACTGTAAGTCAAGTGCAAACACAAGTCCTATCCTCACCGCTGACAACCAATGTTAGAAATGGGATCTCTAGTTGGCAAGGGCTTGCACCTTTGTCCAAGTAGGGACCCTTCTTCCTAGTCAGGGTAAGGGTGTTACACTCGTGAAGTAACCCCTGCTCACCCTCGTGGTAGCTTGGCACGAGCAGTCAGGCTTAATTCAGAGGCAGTGTGTAAAGCATTTGCACATAACCAACAGTAATACAGTGTAAGCACTACAAACGGACACCACACCAGTTTAGAAAAATAACCAATATTTTATATACTCAAGACAAGACCAATTACGACAAAAATCCACAATACTATACTTTACGAATGAATGCTTGATACGTTAACTTCTTCTTTGCAGGAAAGGCACAAAAGCAAAGTTCGTACGAGTCGGTAGCTCCGTCCGAGCCTACCGTGATGCTGAAAACCACAGAGTCTAACAGTTCCAGCCGACCGCGTCGATACGGGCCAGCAGAGTCGTGAACAGACTCGGTTACAGTACCTTTCTCGTTGTGGCTGGTACGGAGTGTACGAGCCGGTCGGCGTTCGTCGCGGTTGCGGTGCAAGACGGAGCGATGCAAGGTGCGGTGTCCCTCGATGCGGTGCAGGCAGCGGCTCGATGAGCGTCGTGCAGACGGAGTCGGTGAGTCCAAGGCGTGCGATGCAGGGCGAGACGATGCTCGATGCGGTGCTGACAGGTTGCGATGCAGGCGACCTAGCCGGAGTGCGGGAGCTGGCGTCGGACAGCGGTGCGAGTCGGAGCGGTGCGTCGCAGACGTGCGAGCGGTGCCCCAAATGCGGTGCGGTCACGACTCTTGAGCCAGTTGCAGCGACCTCTTCGGTCGGGTCCGGTTGGTTCAGTGAAGCGATGCGATGCGAACTGCGGTGCCCACAGGTCACGGTGCAAGCAGCGGCTCGATGTTGGTGGCGTCGGACGTCGCCCACGGTGAGACCAGGGTTGCGATGCGAAGCGGGGCGATGCGGTCTGCGGTGCAAACAGGTCATCGGCCAGGGATGGATTCGGTTGACGGAGTCGGTTGCAGTTCCCTTCCTCTGTGGCAACTGAAACAGTGTTCCAGAAGCGGTACCCAGAGGCTTGTGAAGTCTTTGTAGTCCCTGAGACTTCTTAACAGGAGGCCAGCTCGGTTTCAGGCCCTTGGAGATACTCAGCACAAGTTTGTAGAAAGTTCAGTCCAGTCCTTTCACTGCCCAAGGCAGAAGCAGCAGCTGCAGGCCAACCCAACAAAGCAACAATACAGCAAAGGGGCAGTACTCCTCCTGGCAGCTCTTCCCGCTCTTCGTCTTGGCAGGTTCCTTGATTCCAGCGAGATCTAAATTCATGGGGTCAGGGCCCCAATATTTATATCCCAAATTCCTTTGTTCTCTGAAGGCAGAGAGGCCTTTGCCTAGTCCAAACCAGTTCTGGAGCACTTTGTTGACAAGTCTCCGTCCCTTCTTTCAGTGAGTAGGCCAGGGACATCAGACGCACCACAGGAGGTGGAGCCAGCATTGTGGAGGGAAGGCACTGTCCTATTCAGGGCCCAGGTGCGACCCCTCCCACCCATCTACATGTAGATCTTGCTATTCAGCCCTGCGCTGACTCACCCTGTCTCCTGGCATCCCCCAGCCCCTGTCACTCACACTCCAGACAAGGAATACACAACCTCGCAGAGGCAGGCTTGGATGGTTAGACAAGAAAATACCCACTTTCTAAAAGTGGTATTTTCAAACACAGAATGTTAAAACCAACTTCACTAAAAGATGCATTTTATCATTCTGAGTCCAGGCATACTAAACTCGAATTTCTACCATGTTCCCGGGGTGAGTTAGGATTATAAGCTGTAATAATCAAAACCGCCCGTTCTGGCCTAGGGGAACAGGTAGCCTTGCAATAGTGAAAACGTACTAGGCTGTAATTCACTATCAGGACATGCCGCACACACCCGGGCATGTCCTACCTTTCGCATACAACGCACCCTGCCCACAGGGGTACCTTGGGCCTACCTTAGGGGTGACTAACATGTAGCAAAGGGAAGGTTTAGGGACTTGCAAGTGTGTGCACTTGCCAAGTCGACATGGCAGCCCCAGGCTGCGCACAGGCTCTGCGATGGCAGGCCCGAGTTACACTTTACGGGCTGTTTGCGTGGGTGGCACAATCCAGTGCTGCAGCCCACCAACAGCATTTGGTCTATAGGCCCTGGCACTCGCAGTGCACTTTACAAGGGACTGACACATAAACCAAATAGGCCAATCATGGAAACACCAATCCATAACATATTTTATACAGGAGCACTTGCACTTTCCCACTGGACCGCAGTGAGGAAAGTGCGCAGAATCATTACACCAGCAAAAACAGAGTCAAAACCGGGAGGTCAGAAAGCAAAAAGTCAGGGGAAACACGCCAAAAGATGCCAAGTCTAACAGTATCAAATAAGATCAGCAGCATATAAGAAGAAGCAACACATTGAAAGTGTAGTAGGTACTGCTTTCGGATTGAAACGAAAATTATTTATATTAATATTGAAGAGAATGAGAACATTGGATAAAACAATGGTGTTTATGAAAGAGAAAAGTAAAAGAAAAAGAGTTGTTAATAGAAGTAACTTTTGCAAAACTTTTACTGGTGAATGGAAGCACATTTCTAATACTGAGCCTTTCTTTAACGAAAAAAGCTATTTTCAACAGAACACATTAGTACATGCAGTTGATACTAGTGGTCGATGCTATGAGATGAAAGATGGTTGCCCCATTCCAAAAGAAAAAATGGTTGTTAGGATAGTGGAAGAAGTAATAGCTGAAGAAGTTCAAGTCCATGCATTGTTCCTGCTCATTGGGATGCTCGAATGTTGACGATTGCCCTAAGATTATGGGTAAACACTATAACGTGACTAGTTTCTCCTAGGTTATAGAGTACTTTTTGGGATACGGCACAGCTACTCTAGGCCCGCACTGTTTCTCATTAGGAGGGCACGTGCTCTGAGGTCATGATGCCCTTTTCTTGTATGGTTACTAGAATATGCAAAACAAAGTCTTAAACTGAAGATTAAGATGTTACAATGACTAGATCCATGTAAAATAAGAAAATATACTGGCTTGCAGGGGAATTCTCTGGCTTGTCTTTCAAGAAAAGTGTGTCAAAGTACTTTTCATCATTTAAAAATGTTAGCAGTACACCACTCAGAAATGCGGATGTTAGTAAGGAGACTCAACTATGTAAAAACTCCTGCATTATGTTTAAGTGAAATGAGCACAGCTCTTTTGCATGGTTCAGTATCAGATGTACAAAATGTTTGTGATGTTATACAGTTTTGTTTTTTTGGTTCACAAGAGGAGTGTAGAGTAAGTGAGAGCTTGATAAGGGCAGGTGTTGAAAAACACGGGAAAGAGATTAGTATTGATGAGCTTGCAGAAGAAATCACAATGTTTAAGACAGTTTCATCTGAAAAGCCAAACTATGTTTGTATTTGTTGTCAATGTACTCACTATAGAAGTCAAACTAGGAATGTTGATTTATATTTAAAAAGTGTAAAGGAAAACAATGCTAAGTGGCAGCAATTTGGTGCTTATTTGTTGGTAGAAGGACAGTTTGAGTTGGGTACTGATCAAGTTATTTGTAAATATTGTTACAACAAATTAGAAGAGAACAAAATACCAGCTAGAGCAGTACATAACAACTTAGAGTTGGTAGCTATTCTTCAGGAACTGGCAGATTTGAATGCATATGAGTCTATTCTTATTCAATCTATGCTCCCATTTCAAGCCATAGTTCGTATGGAGCCTAAAACAGGTAAGCTGCCACCAACAGATTTACAAAGAGGTCTGAAAGGAAGAGTTGTGTACTTTCCTTTAGATTTGAAGAAAAATATTGAAACTCTTGGTGTAGACAGGGAGGAAAATGAGCCACTAGTTATTCTAGTAAACGGTGTACCAACAAAGAGTCAAAAAATATGGCAAGAGTTTGTAGATGTTAATAAACTTCTAAAGGCTACATTATATCTGGTACAAAATAATATTTATTATAAGAATGTAAATGTTGTTGGACAGGTAATATGCTTAGAAGTTGAAACAGAAATTTCAAGTGGCCAAATAGAAAAAGTGGACAAGTCCAGGAGTGAAGAGATTTATGAGCATTATACCATAGATCCTCTACATTCAAAAGAAGTGATAGGAAACAGTATTGAATTATTTCAAATGAAGGAAGCAAAGGGATCTCCCATGAGTGTATGGGAAAAAAGTTTAGAAGCTCATTGCTTTCCACAGCTGTTCCCCACTGGAGAAGGTGGACAATTTGATGAGCGAGCTGTACGGATTCCAGCTTCAGAATATCGCTCGACAATATTGTACTCTGAAGATCCAAGATTTCGACAGTGCATTCCATATATATTTCATCTTCTGTTTGAAAGTGATTTGTCTGCACTTTCATATGCAGTGAACCACATATTAAAAACAGGAGTTCATCTTCCACATGTTTCTGCACAAGAATTCATGGACAAAGTTCAACAAAGAGATGAAAACTTAGAATCTCAGTTAATTAATTTGATGGCGTGTTAGCGTGGTACCAATGAATATTGGTTTCGTCGTTATGGTGAACTTAAATGTATGTGAAGAAACTTAGGTACACCTACATGGTTTGTAACACTTAGCTGTGCTGAATATGTGTCGGAAGATTTACTTGAATTTCTACGAGAAGCAAATTCAAATGTTAAGAATATTGAATTGAAGACACCTGGAGAACTCTGTTCCTTGGATCCTGTAACTGTCTGCAGGTATTTTAACCATAGGTTTCAAAGTATGATGTAATTTATCTGCAATAATAATATTCATCCTCTTGGAGAAGTTACTGATTTCTTTTGCGAAAAGAGTACCAAGCCAGAGGTGCTCCTCATATACACATTGTTAGAAATGGGGGTCTCTAGTTGGCAATGGCGGGCCACTGTCCAAGTAGGGACCCTTCTTCCTAAGTCAGAGTGAGAGGGCTACCCTCTTTAATACCCCTGCTCAACCCTGTGGTAACGTAGCACGAGCAGGTAGGCTTATCTCAGAGGCAGGGTGTGAAGCATTTATGATCATACACAGTAACACAATGAGGAACACTACAAAGGGACACCACACAAGTAGTTATTATAAAAAATAAGTATCTTTATATAAAGGCAGATTTATCACAAGACCAATAACTGTAAAAGCCACAATACTGTCAAAAATAGGATAGCTGTTGAAGGGCTGTCAAAAATAGTTCAAAGGTTGCAAAAATAAGGTTCAAGTTCAAAGCAGTGGTCTCTGCGACCCTTTCTTTCACAAAGTACCTGGGTTTAGTTGCAAAACCAACAAAGTGTCGCAAAGAAGCTGTAGCGATGATTCTCGGCACGCGAGGCCGGCGATGCGTTGAAATCCTTGCCGCAAGGGGAGGATGATGCGCCCGATCTGCGGGATGCGTGCGGAGACGATGCGACAAACTTCTGCACGCTGGACCACCGATGCGATGACTTTCTTGCCGCGTGGGAGAAGTCGATGCGGTGATCCTGTTGCGCTGTGCGATCGTGTGGCGATGCGAAGACAAGACGCTCCGCGAGGAAGCGACGAAATTCGGTGTGATGCGATCAAAGTGGCGAACGCACGCAGCGTCCGCACTGCGATGTCTCGAAGCGATGATTTCTGTCAGGGTTGCGAGTGCGCGGCGACAGCAGCGCGATGATCTTTCCAGCGCGTCTCGGCTGCAGCGGCTCGCAAAGGGGCGTCAGCGATGGTTTCGGGTTGCGGGCCCTCGGCGGCAGCAGCGCGAGGATTTTCCCAGCGCTCTCGACTGCAGCGGCCCGCAAAGATGCGTTAGCGTCGATTTCTTACCCTCTTCTCTCTGATGCAAACTAGAGGCCCTGGAACTCACAGGAGCCTCCTCAGCAGATAGCAGTCCTCGCAGGGAGGAAGCAGGAGGTTGGTGGTGGAGTCTGTTGTGCCTGAGACTCCAGCAGGAGGCTAGCTCTTTTCCTAGCCCTTGGGTGATTGCTGTACAAAAATAAAAGTTCTCTCAATAGTTCCTTTTCCTCTTCTTCAAGGTCCAGTGGTCACTGCTGCAGGCCAGTGCAAGAAAAACACACAAGCACAAGGACAGTCACTTCCTGCAGATTCCTCCAGTGGCACGGACAGAGTTTCCTCTCCAGATCCAAAAGCAATACAAAAGTAGGGGGTTTGAGCACAGATATTTATACCCCAAAAGCCTTTGATCCTTGAAGCTACCAGTCCCTGAACCTAGCCAGAACCAGTTCTTGCTCAGGCCTGGAGCACTTTGTTTACCAGGCTGCATCCTTCCTTTCAGAAAGAGGGGGTCTGCTAGCAGACACACAGTGGGAGGTGGAGCCAGCATTCACCTTGCCAGGCACAGCCCTATTCAGATCAAAGAGCCACCCTTCCCCACACTCTAAATGCAGATCTCTCTATTCCACCAAGGTCTGACTCAGCCTGTCCTGCCCTCTAAAACCAGACAGCCAATACACATAACGGCAGAGCACACTGGAAGGTTTAGGCAAGAAAATACCTACTTTCTAAAAGTGGTATTTTCAAACACAGAATATAAAAATAAACTTCACTAAAAGGTGTATTTTAATATTCTGAGCTCAGGCATACTAAATTCGTTGTTCTACCATGTCCCTGGGGTCAGTTAGGACTATAGCATGTAATAGTCAAACTGCCCATTCTAGCCTATGAGGAACAGGTAGCCTTACAGTAGTGAAAAACGAAATGGTGCATAATTCACTACCAGGACATGCTACACACACCCAGGCATGTCCTACCTTACACATACAATGCACCCTACCCGAGGGGCGACTTACAGGATGCCAAGGGAAGGTTCAGGGGCTGGGAAGTGGTTGCACTTCACAGCCAAGATGGCAGTTCTGGACTGCACACAGACACTGCAGTGGCAGGTCTGAGACACACTTTACAAGCTGCTTCTGTGGGTGGCACACATCAGTGCTGCAGGCCCACCAGCAGCATTTGGTTTACCAGCCCTGGGCACACATAGGCCACACTACTAGGGACTAACAGGTAACCCAAATAAGCCAATCAGGGATATACCAATTCACATAGACATATTTATACAGGGAGCATTCACGCTGTGACACTGAATGGCAGTGGCACAGCGCCCAGAGCATCTAACACCAGTAAAACAGAGGAGACAACAGCGAAAAATGGAAGGGAGACCCACGCCAATGGTGCCAGGTCTAACACACGTCCCCTCCAGCTGAAATGTGGGGAGAACTACCCATCCCTTGGAAGTTCTCATCGCTAAGGCGGAAAAATCTGGACAGACCATCAGCATTGGCGTGTTCTGTACCAGGGCGGTGTTCCACCGTGAAGTCCATACCCTGTAGGGAAATGGACCACCTCAACAACTTGGGATTCTCACCCTCATCTGCATTAGCCATCTGAGGGGCCTGTGGTCTGTCTGAACCCGGAAGTGAGTCCCAAACAGGTATGGTCTCAGCTTCTTCAGTGCCCAGACCACAGCAAATGCCTCACGCTCAATTGCACTCCACCTCTGTTCCCGTGGAAGTAACCTCCTACTAATGAAGGCCACAGGTTGGTCTAGTCCCTCCTCATTTATCTGTGACAGAACGGCCCCCACCCCATGCTCTGAAGCGTCTGTCTGGACAACAAATTCCTTAGCAAAATTGGGCGCCTGGAGTACGGGTGCTGTACACATAGCAGTTTTGAGGGCATCAAAGGCTTTCTGACAGGTGTCAGTCCAGTTCACAATCTTTGGCCGCTTCTTGGAAGTCAGCTCAGTCAAGGGTGCAACAATGTTGCCATACCCCTTGACAAACCTCCTGTAATAACCCGTGAGTCCTAAGAAGGCCCTCACCTGGGTCTGGGTCCTTGGGGGCTCCCAAGTCAGGATGGTTTCAATCTTGGGCTGCAGGGCGCCACCTGGCCGCTCCCCACCTGGTGTCCCAAGTACACCACAGAACCCTGCCCAATCTGGCACTTACTGGCCTTGATTGTGAGGCCTGCTCTGCGCAGCG
Source organism: Calotriton arnoldi (assembly GCA_963921515.1). Lineage (NCBI taxonomy): Eukaryota > Metazoa > Chordata > Amphibia > Caudata > Salamandridae > Calotriton > Calotriton arnoldi. Next base: position 646,180 of record CAWUFW010002581.1, read on the forward strand.
CCATCAACACTTCCCAGAGGTGGCGCAAGTGGTCCTCCCAGGAGGAACTAAACACTGCAATGTCATCCAGGTAGGCGGCACTGAAAGCCTCCAGCCCAACCAACACCTGGTTGACCAATCTCTGGAAGGTGGCAGGGGCATTCTTCATCCCAAAGGGCATCACACGGAACTGGTAGTGCCCATCTGGTGTGGAGAATGCTGACCTCTCCTTTGCCCCATCCGTTAAGGCGATCTGCCAGTACCCAGACGTCAGATCAAACGTGCTGAGGTACCGGGCAGCCCCTAACCGGTCTATGAGCTCATCAGCTCTGGGGATGGGGTGCGCGTCGGTCTTGGTGACCGAATTGAGACCTCGGTAGTCCACACAGAACCGAAGTTCAGGAGTGGCACCAGGCGTCGCAGCTTTTGGTACCAAGACCACGGGGCTGGACCAGGGGCTGCTAGAGGACTCAACCACCCCTAGGGCGAACATTTTGGAGACCTCCTCCTTAATGCAAGCCCTGACCCTGTCAGTTACCCTGTAAGCCTTGTGCTTGACAGGAGAACTGTCCCCGGTATCCACCTCATGGACGCACCAATCAGTGACACCAGGTACCAGGGAGAACAAATCAGAAAATTGCCCCAACAGGTGGTGACAATCTCTCTGCTGCTCAGGGGTCAGTGTGGTGGAGAGGATCACACCCTCCACTGACCCATCCTTCTCTTCTGCACACAGGAGGTCAGGGAGAGGCTCACTCTCCTCCTCAACCCCATCATCTGTGGCAAGAAGCATGCCCACTTCAGACCTCTCAAAGTGGGGCTTTAGGCGGTTCACATGCAGGACCCGCAAGGGGTTCCTGGGAGACTGAAAGTCCACCAAGTAGGTAACTGGACTTTTGCGCTCCACCACCTCAAAGGGACCGGTCCACTTATCTTGGAGCGCACAAGGCTCCACTGGGGCCAGTACCCAAACCTTCTGACCAGGTTGAAATTCGACCAGAGTGGCATTCTGGTCGTGCCAACGTTTCATTTCTTCTTGGCTGGCTTCCAGATTTGCCTCAGCAATTTTTCTGAAACGCCGAGTCTGGTTCCTGAAGGCCAACATGTAGCTAAATACATCTTGGGGAGGTTTCCTGGGAGATTGCTCCCAGCCTTCCTTGACCAGACTCAGAGGTCCTCTAACCGGGTGGCCATAGAGGAGTTCAAAGGGACTGAACCCTAAGGACTTCTGTGGCACCTCCCGGTAGGCAAACAACAGGCATGGCAAGAGGACGTCCCACTTACGCCTCAGGGGCTCTTCTAGGCCCATGATCATGCCCTTCAAGGTCCGGTTGAACCTTTCAACCAGACCATTACCTTGGGGTGGTAAGGAGTGGTGAACTTATACGTTACCCCACACTCCTTCCACAGAGACTTCATGTACTGGGAGATGAAGTTGGTCCCCCTGTCAGACACCACCTCTCTGGGGAATCCTACACGGGAGAAAATCCCCATCAGTGCACGTCCCACCACGGGGGCCGTCACTGTCCTGAGCGGGATGGCTTCAGGGTACCGGGTGGCATGGTCCACCAAGACCAGGATGAACCTGTTGCCCATGGCTGTCTTGGGGTCCAGAGGCCCCACAATGTCAATGCCCACTCGCTCGAATGGGGTACTCACAACTGGAAAGGGCTGGAGTGGGGCCTTGATCTTCCCCCACTCTTCCCACTTGCCTGGCAAGTCTCACAGGTCCTGCAATGAGAGTCTGAACTCTTGTGCATCTGGGGCCAATAAAAGTGGGCAGCCAGCCTCTCAAAGGTCTTGGTCTGCCACAGATGTCCTGCCAATGGAATGTCATGAGCCAACCCCAGTAGGAAGGTTCTGAAGCACTCGGGTACCACCAGCACACGGGCTGACCCTGGCTCAGCAACCTTAGGCTCACTATACAGGAGACTGTTCTCCCAATAAATCAGATGTGAACCAGACATGTCACCTTCTGCCTGGGCTGCAGCCTGTCGCCGCATACCCTCAAGAGAGGGGCAAACTCTCTGCTGCTCACAAAATTCCTCCCTGGTGGGTCCCCCTTCCTGCTGCCAATGGGTCAGCTCAGGCAGGTCCCCAGTTCAGTGATCTGCTCCCCGGTAGGCTCCAGGGCATCCCCCTCAGGGTCTGCTTCTTCCTGGGCCGTGGGAACCAAGGGGGCCGGCTTCCCGCGCCCCTTGCCCCTTCTCTCTAAGGCAGGGATCTGGGCCCTACTCTCAGGCTCCAGATCCTTTTCAACACCCTCCTTGGCTGCCATGGACCGCGTGGTAGCACACGCCCACTCAGGCAGACCCAACATCTCTAAGTGAGCCTTCCTCTCCACCGTAGCCCACGGGGAGTCCTCTAAATCATTGCCCAGCAGACAGTCTACAGGCATGGCGGGCCTCACAGCTACCTGAAGAGTTCCTGAGACCCCCCCACTCAAAGGGAACCTGAGCCACCTCACATTGGCTCTCTGAGTTGTCGGCGGACACTACTGGGTAGAATGCATGGGGGACAACCTGCTCTTTGGACACCAACCGGGAGCTGACAGCAGTTACACTGGCCCCTGTGTCTCTTAGAGCCTCCACCCTATGGCCATTGATGGTCACCCACTGCCTGTATTTTTAGTGTTAGCAGGCAGTGCAGGCTTGGGGACCATCTCAAAGTCCCCTAATGAGACAAGGGTCAATTCTACGGGATCCCACCCCTCTTGGGCACCCATCTCCTCCTCTCCCAGGGCTACACTAGCAATCTGGCGGGGTGGTGCACGGGGGTGCACTGGCCCCCCTTGGGGGCACTGGGGATCAAAATATCTGTGGCCCACTTGACCACAGTTGTAACACGTGGGGGCCCCTGGGAACAGGCCTACCTGGTGGGGGCCCGGTCCTCCTTTCTTGGGGGGCTGGGACACCACTGCTGGGTTCCCTGGGGGATTACTTTGGGGCCCTCGGGGAACTCCCTCTGTTGACCCTTGTCCCCCCACTCCTCTGCTGGGGACCCTGCCCACCTTTGGCGACGTCTCCCACTGGACCCTTGCGGACCCGGGTGCTCACCCAGCGGTCCGCTCTCCTCAGCAAGCTTTCTAGGGTTAGTCAGCTTGCAATCAATTAGGTGCTGGCGTAGCTCAGGAAAACAATTGCTAGATAAATGCTCCCATGCAATCAAATCATAAAACTGTGCAAAAGTTTCTACTTTGCTACCTCTTACCCAGCGTTCCATGGCTCTGCAAAAAAAGGACACATATTCAACCCACGTGGTACCCTCTAGCTTCTTACAGACCCTAAACCTCTGTCTATACATCTCAGGGGTCAAACCATAGCGGGTCACCAACGCTTCCTTCATGTGGGCGTAAACCATCCTACTTTCTGGGGGCAGGTCCAACAAGGTATCCCTCCCCTCACTCACAAAGCGTCCCCACAACCCTGCTCCCCAATCCTTCTCAGGGACCCGGTGGGACACCATGGCTACTTCATAAGCGGCAAACCATTGCCCAATATCTTCACTTTTGTGGAAATCTTTAATAACCTCCTTGGGTATATACACCCTACTCTCAGGGTGCACTACAGGTACGCTGCCACCAGAGGGGAGATTTCCATGCTCTTAGCTTTAATCTCCAACTCCCTCAATACTCTCTCATGCTCAAGCTTCATCCTCATAATCTCAATTTCTAACTTCTTGTTCTCTAGGTCCCGGTGACCATCCATTTTAAGCTTAGCCATCTCCATATTATGCCGCCTATCTCTCTCCCTGTCCTCCAGCTCTTCTGGGGACAGACCCTTAGCGGACACACTAGAGCCCGGGTTGGAAAGGGCTGGGTCTCCTACTAAGTCTACTACATCGCCCTGCTGCTCTCCTCCCTCCACAAGCTCTCCTAGATCCTTAGGGGCATCCCTGGCTTCTAGCCAGGCCTTCAGCGCCTTGTAATACTCCTCCCTCCTAGTGAGACCTGTGATAGGGACTGTGAATTGCTTGCAAAAATATTTGAGCTGCTTGGCATTGTAGGTTTCTATTTCTCTTCTTCCCAGGAGAGATCTTCTGAGGCATTGGATCTGGGCTTGCCCATTGTAGAAATAACTGGCAATATCAATAAAGGACAGAAGAAAACTTCTCAAAAATGTAAGCGGGTGAAAAAATCACCGGCAATATCAATCACAATATAGGATCCTAAAAATTCTCAGAAATGTGCGTGGGTGAAAAATCACCAGCAATATCAATCACAATAGGGATCAAAACTTTCAATAAATGTGCGCGGGTGAAAAATCACCGGCAATATCAATCACAATACAGGATCCCAAAACTCTCAGAAATGTGCGTGGGTGAAAAATCACCAGCAATATCAATCACAATAGGGGATCAAAACTTTCAATAAATGGGCGCGGGTGAAAAATCACCGGCAATATCAATCACAATATAGGATCCCAAAAACTCTCAGAAAATGCGCGCGGGTGAAAAATCACCGGCAATATCAATCACAATATAGAAGCAAAAAAACAATTCTCAAAAAAAATGTATGCGGTACGTTATGGTTCTGCACTCACTAGTAGTGTACACTATAATTACTGTATGCGATCATAAATGCAAGTCCAGATCCTCACCGCTGACCACCAATGTTAGAAATGGGGGTCTCTAGTTGGCAATGGCGGGCCACTGTCCAAGTAGGGACCCTTCTTCCTAAGTCAGAGTGAGAGGGCTACCCTCTTTAATACCCCTGCTCAACCCTGTGGTAACGTAGCACGAGCAGGTAGGCTTATCTCAGAGGCAGGGTGTGAAGCATTTATGATCATACACAGTAACACAATGAGGAACACTACAAAGGGACACCACACAAGTAGTTATTATAAAAATAAGTATCTTTATATAAAGGCAGATTTATCACAAGACCAATAACTGTAAAAGCCACAATACTGTCAAAAATAGGATAGCTGTTGAAGGGCTGTCAAAAATAGTTCAAAGGTTGCAAAAATAAGGTTCAAGTTCAAAGCAGTGGTCTCTGCGACCCTTTCTTTCACAAAGTACCTGGGTTTAGTTGCAAAACCAACAAAGTGTCGCAAAGAAGCTGTAGCGATGATTCTCGGCACGTGAGGCCGGCGATGCGTTGAAATCCTTGCCGCAAGGGAGGATGATGCGCCGATCTGCGGGATGCGTGCGGAGACGATGCGACAAACTTCTGCACGCTGGACCACCGATGCGATGACTTTCTTGCCGCGTGGGAGAAGTCGATGCGGTGATCCTGTTGCGCTGTGCGATCGTGTGGCGATGCGAAGACAAGAGCGCTCCGCGAGGGAGCGACGAAATCGGTGTGATGCGATCAAAGTGGCGAACGCACGGCGTCCGCACTCGCGATGTCTCGAAGCGATGATTTCTGTCAGGGTTGCGAGTGCGCGGCGACAGCAGCGCGATGATCTTTCCAGCGCGTCTCGGCTGCAGCGGCTCGCAAAGGGGCGTCAGCGATGGTTTCGGGTTGCGGGCCCTCGGCGGCAGCAGCGCGAGGATTTTCCCAGCGCTCTCGACTGCAGCGGCCCGCAAAGATGCGTTAGCGTCGATTTCTTACCCTCTTCTCTCTGATGCAAACTAGAGGCCCTGGAACTCACAGGAGCCTCCTCAGCAGATAGCAGTCCTCGCAGGGAGGAAGCAGGAGGTTGGTGGTGGAGTCTGTTGTGCCTGAGACTCCAGCAGGAGGCTAGCTCTTTTCCTAGCCCTTGGGTGATTGCTGTACAAAAATAAAAGTTCTCTCAATAGTTCCTTTTCCTCTTCTTCAAGGTCCAGTGGTCACTGCTGCAGGCCAGTGCAAGAAAAACACACAAGCACAAGGACAGTCACTTCCTGCAGATTCCTCCAGTGGCACGGACAGAGTTTCCTCTCCAGATCCAAAAGCAATACAAAAGTAGGGGTTTGAGCACAGATATTTATACCCCAAAAGCCTTTGATCCTTGAAGCTACCAGTCCCTGAACCTAGCCAGAACCAGTTCTGCTCAGGCCTGGAGCACTTTGTTTACCAGGCTGCATCCTTCCTTTCAGAAAGAGGGGTCTGCTAGCAGACACACAGTGGGAGGTGGAGCCAGCATTCACCTTGCCAGGCACAGCCCTATTCAGATCAAAGAGCCACCCTTCCCCACACTCTAAATGCAGATCTCTCTATTCCACCAAGGTCTGACTCAGCCTGTCCTGCCCCTCTAAAACCAGACAGCCAATACACATAACGGCAGAGCACACTGGAAGGTTTAGGCAAGAAAATACCTACTTTCTAAAAGTGGTATTTTCAAACACAGAATATAAAAATAAACTTCACTAAAAGGTGTATTTTAATATTCTGAGCTCAGGCATACTAAATTCGTTGTTCTACCATGTCCCTGGGGTCAGTTAGGACTATAGCATGTAATAGTCAAACTGCCCATTCTAGCCTATGAGGAACAGGTAGCCTTACAGTAGTGAAAAACGAAATGGTGCATAATTCACTACCAGGACATGCTACACACACCCAGGCATGTCCTACCTTACACATACAATGCACCCTACCCGAGGGCGACTTACAGGATGCCAAGGGAAGGTTCAGGGGCTGGGAAGTGGTTGCACTTCACAGCCAAGATGGCAGTTCTGGACTGCACACAGACACTGCAGTGGCAGGTCTGAGACACACTTTACAAGCTGCTTCTGTGGGTGGCACACATCAGTGCTGCAGGCCCACCAGCAGCATTTGGTTTACCAGCCCTGGGCACACATAGGCCACACTACTAGGGACTAACAGGTAACCCAAATAAGCCAATCAGGGATATACCAATTCACATAGACATATTTATACAGGGAGCATTCGCGCTGTGACACTGAATGGCAGTGGCACAGCGCCCAGAGCATCTAACACCAGTAAAACAGAGGAGACAACAGCGAAAAATGGAAGGGAGACCCACGCCAATGGTGCCAGGTCTAACACACATGCTATTCTGGAGAAAGAATGCTCCAAAATTTGGAACTGATACTGATGAAACTGTTTTGTCTTTCATCGAACAGTATGTTACATGTGCCTTTCCAAAAGATGGAGGGAAAAAGAGCTTGAGACAATACGTTTTACGGTTTCAAAGTCAGCGATGTGGGAAATACTGTTGATGAAAATACAAGTGTAAAGGGAAATTTTATACAAAATGTTGTTTTGGATTCCCACGTCCAATAATTACTAAAGGAAGAGTAAATCGTTTTGTGTCAGCAGTAAGGCATACAATAACTCAGAAATCTCCGAAGAATACATACAACATAAAAAGAACAGATGATTCAAAGTACATTAATGACTGCAATCCAGTTATTTTGAAAATGTGGAATGCAAACATGGATATTCAATATGTTGTAGATAATTCAATTGCTGTTGCTCGCTATGTTACATCATATATAACCAAATCTGAAAAGACAGAGATGAAAGAAATGTGGGAAAAAAATCACAAGAGAAGAGTCTTAGCAAGAAATTGTACAGCTTTAGCTTGAAAATGCTTTGCCATCAGTAGATTGGATCCTATGAATATTCGGATCACTTGAGCTCTGCCAGTTTATATTGAAAGTCAAGAGGAATCATTTGGGTAAGTTTAGGTCTTGCCTACACACGAAATAGAGTATTGAAATCTTTACAAGAAATCGAATACTTAACACAGAATGAACCAGAAAGTACATATATTGTTAAAACTAATCTGTTGGATACATAATATCCCAAAAGGAGTCCACATCTCGAAAACCTATGTCTATATGAAATACTTCAACATTACAGCTTTAAAAGAAAAGTTACAGAAAATATAAAAGAAGAAAAATATGCAGTAATTGGATGTGACGGATGTTTAGTAAAACATGCCAAAGGAAATCTTATTAACCACAGAAAACTCAGCGGCATATTCTCAAGGCGACATCGCCGCGTTAGCGGCACTTTTCTGCCACTAAAGCGCGGCGTATTCACAAGCTGTCGCTAACAGCCGTTAGTAACAGCTTACTGGCGATAGCGGCCTCTAAAAACATCGCCAACGATGTCACCGACAACTAAGGCTAATCTTATGCAATGTAGGCGTTCCCGTGTTAAAAGGCACGCTAACCCAACTTCGCGATATTCTTAACGATCGCCCGGACCGGCGATGCGATGCGATAAAAAAACACACGCTAAGGCCCGTTAGCTGCTGGAACTTAAGACCAGAAAAAAGGAGGTCTAAAATATGGTGATAAATAGCAGTACATAAGGGAGACAAGCCCAGAGCCACATCTAAAGACCCACTGATGCCATGGAGGTACTAATCATGCAGCTCGGAGCACCAAGAAGGCCACAGCAACCACCGCCACTGCCACCTCCCCCAGGACCACCACCGAGGCTGTGCCAAATAAGACAGCGGGTCCATCGCCCATGCCTCAGCCTCACAGACCTAATGCCAGAGGATGTCATTGCCCACTACAGCCTTAAAAGGACATCCATCCTCCGCATCATGAACCAGATAGCCCACAGGCTGATGGCACCAACACAGCGGATAACCAACATCCCTCCGGAAACAAAGCTGCTCGCTTTGCTGCACATGTTGGCCTCTGGTACCTTCCAACCAACAACTGCCCGAGTCGGAGGCGTCTCACAGCCAGCCCTATCAAAGTTCCTCACAACTGTCTTGGATGCCATCATCAGCCTGATACCCCAGCACCTTTACTCCCCCAACACTGCACAGGAACAGCTGGAGACAAAGCAAGGCTTCTACGCCATAGCTGGCTTCCCGCATGTGTTGGGGGAAATTGACTGCACACATGTCCTACTTGTGCCTCCTGACGACACTGCACACATATACCGCAACAGAAAGCACACACATTCCATCAATGTGCAGGCAATAGTGGACCACCAGGGCCTGTTCACCAATGTCGTTGCCAAGTTCCCAGGCAGTGTGCATGATTCCTACATCTTCCGCCAGTCCATCATTAACCAGCGCTTTCAGGATGGCACATATTGAAATGCACTGCTCGTTGGTAAGTACCAACTGAACACACCACACACCTCAACTCCACAATCATGGAACTCACAACTGTGAGAATGCACACGTTCCAAACTCATATACAACATGCCAATCAACATGCCCATCTACCAGACACCACAACACAAGTAACTGTGGTAACTGTGGCCAGCCATGTTGGCAACCCATCCCCAAAGGCATAGCCCCTCTGCCACACATTTGCAAATGTGGGGAGAGGTGGGAACCAAGTATGTGCAATGGAGGTACTTGACCTATAAAGCAAGAATGTACACAACGCCGAGTGTGGCGGTGGTGTGCTGGACAGTCTTGAGTGTGCAGAGCACAGACATGTCCATGTGGGCATATAGTGCATTTCCGTTGTCCAGCCTGATGGCAATGACAGCGTTGGTGACTGTCCTACCTGACGAGGGGTGGGAACCATGTGAAGGTAGCATGGAGGATGCAGAGGCTGTTGAAGCAGCTGCAGGCCACTGCGTAGACCTGTTTGTACATGGAGAGGGAGGAGTCGAGTACGATGCCTAGGTACCTCAAGTTGTCGTGTGGGGGCTGCCGAAGGCGGTGGCCTACCAGGTGTTGCCACATGCTGATAGGGTGGTCACGAGGATGAGGACATATGACTCCCCTTTGTAGAGCACCCTCCAGCTGTTGAACATCCATGTTGCAACTTGCTGCAATCCTCCCTATAACCCCAGGCTGGTGTGTGTTTGTGCCTTGTTGAGGAAGAGTATGAGCTAGGTGTCCTTGTAGGTGGTGATGACCAATGGTTCCCTCCATGTACCTCCAGTTCTACTCCAGGTGCTCTGCAGATGCATCTGTCATCTTGGATGTTGTTGGTGACGAATGTGGCATTCACTGCGCACTGTATGTAGGAGTAGCATATTGGGCCAAGTGTGTATGCGCATTTGGAGATACATGTGTGGTAATTCCGACCAGTGCTGTTGGTGGTGCCTGCAGCGGTGTGGGTGTTGCTGTTGATGGTGGAGTGTACCAGTACCTCTGTGACTCAGCTCTAGTAACTCTGTGTGGCGCCGGCTGTGGGTTTGGGTGTCATGGGGTTTCACGACGAGGAAGTGTACGCTGTACTGGTCACACCATGGGCGTTGAGTGGTGTCGATGAAGTGGACGCAGTTTCCACATGTGAATATGGGGTCAAAGGTGTGCCCTGCCTTGTGGCTCAGTGTTGAGAAGAGTTGGCTCAGTTCGATGTCAGCAAGCATCTGCCAGAGGGTAATGGACTTGGAGTTCCTGTGGTATGTGAGGTTGAGGCTCCGCTCATGGATGAGTACGTAGTCCATGGAGTAGATGTCGTGGCGTGTGATGATTTTGACGGTGATTGCGAAGCGTTCCCGCCCTCTGTGGGCCCTGCACGTGAGGGTGCCACTGACTATTGCTTTCTGGCCGGTCTGGATTGGAAACTGCAGGTGTTGGGCAGTGGGGAAGGTCTAGTGGCAGCAGCTGAACAGAACGTGAGCCGTGTCTGGTGTGGACCATTGGCATCTAAACATTCTCCTGGCGTTGACTGCGAGGAGTGCGGATGAGTGGTAGCGCTAGCCATTAGGAGAGCCAGGGACCCTGCTGGTGTAGGTGTCAGGCATGCGGACATGTGCAGACAGGCCTGGCATTGGTGTACTGTTGGAGTGCTAGTGATGCAACCGCGCAGTGCACACAAATACATAGGCCTGGGGTGAGGGACGAGCAGCTGTGAGGCAATGTAATTCGCATTGACGTAGGTCATTTTGTCAGAAGCTACACATGGCAAACATTGATCCCAAAGTAGCACCAATCATATACCATAAAATGACTAACACTGCCCACACAGCATGCATAACTACTAATGGACACATCTCTCCATTACATGTTACAGGTGATCAAGGATATGCACTCCCCCCATGGATAATGACACCCCTCCAAGCCACCCAGGCCCAGAGGCAGTATAATTTGGCGCATGGACGCACCAGGGGCATTGTGGAACGCACATTTGGGGTGCAAAAGTCTCGTTTCCGGTGCCTTTGCATCACAGGTGGAAGACTGTTGTACAGCCCAGAAATAGTGTGCAAGATTATCCTAGCATGTTGTGTATTGCAAAATATATGTGTACGCACCAATGCCCCATGGATCCAAGTGCCAGATGCACCGGACGATGCTCAGGATGATGAGGAAGATGAGGCAGGTGGATCACACCCCACAGCTTCTGCAGCAGGAACAGCCCGAAGGAACAGAATCATAAACAATTTCTTCACCTGAGCACATCACATCGTGACTGTCCCTAGCAATCATACATCCGTCCAAAATGACCCCAAGCACAGTATATGTAATAAAAATCACTACACACATACCCTGTGTGCATGTTTCTCCTCTGCATGAGTACATCACTCTGACAAGTGTAAGTGTAACATTAAGTGGTAACAAGATCACAATTATGAACTGATGTTAGATATGTCACCTCTGAACAGAGATGCTGTTTAGGGTGACAAGTGTTCTAAACTAGACATGTTAGGGTGTCGAAGGTGGTACGGAATCCTACTGTTCAGTGTGTCATATGTGGATAAATATCACATATAGGGTGTCAATAGTGGTAAACTATGAATATCAGGGTGTAATTTGTGTACAAATATGAAATTAAGTGTGTCATTTGGGGTCAATTATGAAATTTAGGGTGTCAATTGGGGTCAATTATGGAATTTATGGAATTTAGGGTGTCATTTGGGGTCAATTATGAAATTCAGGGTGTCATTTGGGGTCAATTATGAAATATTGGGTGTCATTTGGGGTCAATTATGAAATTCAGGGTGTCATTTGAGGTCAATTATGAAATTTAGGGTGTCATTTGGGGTCAATTATGGAATTTAGGGTGTCATTTGGGGTCAATTATGAAATTGAGGGTGTCATTTGGGGTCAATTATGAAATTTAGGGTGACATTTGGGGTCAAATCAAGCTTTTCATGGGGTTCTTTGGTACCAACAATGAAATTTCATCTAAGACTGTTCAGCTGTGTAAGAACTTGCACTTAGCATGCAAAAATGCCCGCAATTCCGAAAATGCGATGTATTTTTCATACTAGCGATGGAAAATACATCGCTAAACACATTGAACTATATGAAATGTTACCCCAAAGCCTTTTTGCGTGCAGATTTTCATCGCTACGTCAAAAAACAGGCCGCAAACACACAGGAAGTGATGTCTGCATGCTTTCTGTTTACTGGAGGAGTGCTGTGCACTTTCACTTTCTCTTTTGAGCACATTGCTGGTGATTGAGGAGAGTGCTGGAGGTGTTTGGTGGTGTGTGCTGCAGAGTGGTGTTTTTGGAGAGTGTTGCTGTGTCCTGTGTCCTGTCGATCATGTCCCTGTGAAGTGTGGTGTACCTGTTTTTACGTGTTTAATTGTCTCTTGTTCTCAATCTTGTCGGGTGTTTGTCTTGAGCTAGTTAACTTATTTAGTAGTTTTTGTGTCTGTTATATTGGGTTTTGATTTGTGGCAGTGGGTTTAGGTGTGTGCAGGGAGATGGTGGGTGTGGGCAGGGAGGGCAGGATGTCCGAGGAGGCATTGGGGGGCTTCTTCTGGCTGATCAATTTTTACCTTCCCCGGATGGTGGAGATGGGAGGCCGTATCCTCTCTGGCTATTATGTAAAGGTGCGGAAGGTCAGGTGGGAGCGTGTGCGGGCGCAGATGCTGCGTGTCTTTGGGGTGGACCGCACTGTGCGTCAATGGAAGCACCGCTGGCAGGATTGCCTGGCCCGTGAGGGTGACCTTCTGGACCACCTGGGAGTCATCGTTGACCTACAGTGTGGTAAGTTTATACTCCAAATTTAATTATGAACACTGTAATGTAAAGCCAGAATTCACGTGTGTGACACACTGGTGTCCAAGTGCTAAAATGTGGCAGAGTGAGGAGGAAGACGTCATGCGTTCACGCCTAACATTGGCACATCAGAAACACAACGCTGCATCATATTGACAAGCATAGGGTGCAGGTTGGTGTTATCCACTGCGCTGGCGCTACACTTAGCACTATAGTGCCAGGACTGGCACCATTGTGCCATACTGCATGCAGGACAAAGATTGTTTGTGCACAGGAAGGGTGACTGTACCTGAACAATCCAAGGCATTTTTTCGGGGACCTGTGTGCTGCACAAAAGGAAGTGTACAAATGCTGTGCACATGAATATTTGTACGTTTGCTACACTTCCGTTGTACATATGCTCCGTGTGACAAACTTTGAAACATGTACAATAGCTCATAGGTAATAGGACACCCCCAGAGTGTCATACACCACCAACACCAGTGAAACAGCCATGTGCGTTCATCAGCAATGCAATCTTACACAGAGCATGTATAACATCATGTTGTGTGTAGAAATGGGGCCTTGTGACTGTTCAACACAACTAGTATGTGCAAGTTTGCTAGCATTGCCGTCTTGTCTGGCCAGACTCAGCATCCACAGGTCTTGTGTGAATGGCAGGCAAATGAGAGCCAATCATTTAGCAAAACTGTCACGCAACAGTACAGTTACAGAGCCTTGTCTGTAATGGTGATGATATGTAAGATGAATATGACATGTGTAATTTCACGTATGATACCAACACATATTGGGTTTTATGTCTCACAGCTGGACGACCTCTCATCACGCAGGAGGACATCGACAAGTTCAAGGACCCACACGCCACTGGTGAGTTTGGACATCATATATTGGCATAGTGTGGTGTCATGAATGGCTGGCTAAAACAAGCATTGGCGTAGTATGCAGAATGGGTGTGTATCACATGTACCTTGCCTACAGTGTGATGATGGTTTGTTGAAGTCATAAGTGTGTATGAATCAGTAGGTTAAGGTGGAGCTCTGCATTTGTCTTCCAGTTGTAACTTTGCACATCCCCAGTCAGTGATACACATGTACATTAGGTCTATGGGTTCTGTCACTACGGCACATGCATGTGGATGACAGAGCGCACTGATAGGATAGGCGACATGCAAGTGGTGTAGCTGATGAGTATCAGCAGACATGGAATGCATGTTCACCCGTGACTGAGATGACTGTGCAAGTGTGACCGATCATGCACAAGGAGGCTGTGGTTTTCAGGCCGTGCGTGCTCAGACACAGGTCGGCACAGTTGTTTCGCAGGTATGCTGCATACCAGCTTCACAGAAGTAGCAGTGATAGTTCTGAGGCAAGCATATCAATGGCACATTCCACAAACACCTAGCAAAGATGGCCCAAAGAATAACATAGGCATGTTTGGCCACTGCAAGGGTGTTGACATGCTTTCTCCTTGGGGTAATTCCCTGGTTAACTCTGGCTCAGGCGAATGAGCCCCTCTGTACAATTAGGTGACATAACTCCGCATGCATTTACCACGCATGCTTTAGTCCTGCAATCATTGCCGTGCCATACATTTAACAATGCAGGCCTCAACCACGCTATCTGTGAGAAAGCATTGCCCATCATGACACAATTACCATTATGACTCCAGGTTGACGTTACAATGGGGAATGCCTTGTAACAGTTTGCGTTGTGAATGACTGTGTAGTGAACTTTATTACAGAGTGACATTAGTGGATCCAAGACGTGCATGATTGACAATCCATATGAAACGATGTTCACCCCTCTGGCAGCAACGCATCACCTATTGTGAAGTAGTGGTGGAGAGAGGCCCAGCGCCTCATGTACAAGTCAGTGTTCAGCCACCTGACGTGTTTCAATGTGTGCTGCATGATGCAGCACAGATGGAAGCGTGAGTGGGGCTGTCCCAGTATTGCTCCTGTGCCGGTCGGGTAACCTTCCTACAAATTAACAAGCCCCCCCTGCACACAGACAACCTTGCACTCTTGTACAGGAGTGCCTGTGTTTGCGCAGACTTGATGCACTGCACACGGTTGCTGGGGGACACGCAGGGCTGCACATGAGCATCGTAGATATGATGCTGCACTGTGTTGCAGGAGAGGATGAGTGTGGCGCAAAACACGGAGGGAGAATGCCTCCCTCCTCCAATTCCTTGTACATGTCACCCTCAGTCAGGTTATGTCACAGCAACATCATTTTACACTGACAGTCTCATTTGATTGTGACTGTATATGTACCATGCTATGCACTGGCATGTCAGTCGCCCCAGCATGTAGTCACTGATCCTGGATTCAACATTTTGTTGAGCAGGTCACTCTCTGAATACACATGGTTACGCCAGAGTGTAGGCTCCAATTTTTAAGTGATCTTGTATGCTTGATTTGAATGGAGAACATTGACATAGTCCAAAGGACTCACAATTTTCCATTGTTCATATCTTACAGACAACATGACGCCAGAGGAGTCCCACGCATACCAGGTGAGGAAGGACCGGTACCTCCACATTAAGAAGGTTGCAAAGGGGTACCGCAACATGGAACGGAGGTACCAGAAGTGGCACACAGGCTATCCCAGGACCCCTCTGGCATCAGTGGTGGGTCCCAGCGTGGACAGGCAGTGTCCCATCCCCCTATAACCTCACACACACAGGGGACAATGCCACCTGCACCTGCCGATCAGGTTGTGGCTTTCATTTTGCGGGACAGGAGGACTCTCATGGACAACAACGTGATGCTGGCAGAGATAAGGAGGGAGATGTCTGAGCAGACCAGGCTCATGGAGGAAATGAGGAAAGCCCTGGGACTACCATGATGCCTGCCCATGTAGAGCCCCATCCCCCTCTTCTCCCTTCCCCCAATGTTTAATCTAGTATTTTAGGTAGTGTTAGGTAAGTATTTTAAGTGTTAGGTAGTGTAGTTTTAGTGTAGGCATAGGTAGTGTTAGAGTTTAAGGTAGTTTTAGATTATTAATGTTACATAGTATTTGGGGATAAGTTTCCCTTTCATTTGGGTGGGGGGTTGATGTCTTTGTTGTTTAAAAAACAATCTAAAAAAAAACACCAAAAATATATCTTTGTGTAGGTTAAGTGTGTAGTTAGTTTGTGTATAGCTTAGATGTCTTTGTCCTGTCTCATGATGTGCCTTAAGGGTGGGAGGGGGGTTGATGTAGTAGATATGCACTTATGTCAGGGGTGATGGGGTGGAGTGTGGCTTTTCACCTTGTATGCATCTCATATCATCACTGGACACTCCGTTGAATATGTAAGTGTGGCCATGACATGTTACTTAGCAGGATGGATTGTGTCAGCTTACCTTAGATGTGAGCACAGTAGACTTGCATGGGTAACAGGGTGGCAAGTAGGATGTACGGCCTAGTCTAGGGGCAGTCGTTTGTGAAGTCATACATCTTAACTGTGACTCACGGAGTTGGACAGCACAATGTTGCCCATTTGCAACACAACATGGGGACATGGCATTGAGAGGATATTGTAGTAGCTACTGTTATCCATCATGGAGATGGATTTATGCGGCGGGCAACACAGTTTGCATCATACCCCTGCATCTCACATGCTCCAGGCTCTGGGTCCATCTACATTGCACAGACCTTGGATCACTTGCTGCGTAGTGCAAGTGTGTCAGATTCATTTGAATTATATGTTCCTGTGCATGGAGTCTGAACCTCCGGGCCATGCAAGTAGTAGTCTTCATGTGGGTCCATTGTGAACTGCATATGGCAGAACAGTGTGCCTGATTCACATAAGTCATCTGAGAGTAAGTCATGAGTTTACATTTTCCGATATTCACAACTGGCATTTCGGAGTTGTACAGTTAGATGTACTGACTTCACTACTCCTAAATGCCTTCTGTGAATCACAAAGGTTTGAAAGTCATGATTTGGTCACCTGTCACGTTTTTGTGCATGCACACAGTTCTGCTGCACACAAGAGGTGGAATATTGCATTGCTCCCTGTAGTGCCAGTGTCATGGCCACTTCTCCCAGCTGTCACATTTTGGCATTGGCTCATAGTGATGCCACCCTTGAAATGGTGGCACTGCTCAAGACTATATGCTCAGTGCAGTGCACCACACATCCCTTGTCACATTGCCCTAGCCGCTCACAGTGGTCACAGCATGTGAGGGTTCCAAAGTCAGTAAGCATTGTTCGTCCACAGGAAGGGGCTGACTGACGCATTACACTTTGGGGTAGGTCCCTATTGCCAACTCTACTTCACTGAGGCAGACCTTGGGGTTCAATTTGTGGCTGGTAGACCTGTGCCCTTACGTATCTTCATCAATGTGTATATGGTGTGCACCATCTTGGGATGTGAAATGCAATGCGCACCATCAAAACAGGCTTCATCCACCCTGTAGAGTGTGGGTAAATATGCCAGGAGATATTCTATTTGAAATTGTAAAGGGTGTCACTACTTGTGGCCTGCAACTGACTTTGACATTTTTACACACATTCCTATTTCCTTCATGGATGTTGGGCTCAGTTGGGATATTGCTAGATTGTTGTATTGGAGCAATGGGGGCACAGCTGGTTCACACATACCCGGTCATCTCACTGCCTATCTGGATCACAGTTAAACATGTACATTTGTATTAATTCCCGGGGTATACCTTTTGGTGGATTCACTGCTCCTACATTTCAACAGACTGCTATACTGGATTGGTCATGGACAACAGACATCTGTGTGACTTCAAAATATTTATTCACATGTCCGTTGACATGGTTGGAGACTGGACCAGTACTTGGCCATGCAATCCCCACATTACATTGATGCCCAGTGGAGGGCCAGACAGAGTCCTTTAGGGTTGACAAGTCCAAAGGAGGAGGAAGAGTTCAGTCAGCAGTCTGATTGCTGTGTCATTGGTAACCAGACAAAATATGGCAGTCCATGTCGAGGTCCAAGGTGAGTGTCACAGAGTGTATCGGGGACAGTGGAAGGTGATATTCCGTTGCATGATGCTGAGCCCAGAACCAAGTAGAAACTGGCCATTTGGCATAGATGAATGTTACAGCTTCCTTCTTTGCAATAAGGCCGAATCATCCACATCTTCGTCCTCTGATGTGTCATGTGCCTCACATGTGGGTGGTGGTAGATTGGCTGCAGCACCGTGAGGCACTGACACATCAGGGGGCGGATTTGTGGATGTAGAAGCAACAGCAGCAGCATTGATCTGCGCCAGACCTTGCTGCAGCAAGGCAGTGATGATGATCTGCAGGGCATGGAAGATTCCAGCTACATCTCACTGGTGTGCAGCCGTGGCAGCCATTTGTTCTGCCTGCATCCGCTCCATGTTCTCCATTATCCTCCGCATGCGGCCCAACTCCTGGCTGCCATCGCTGGAGCCACTCTAGCTGGACAGTTGTTCCTGTCTCTAAGTCATGACTCCAGCGATGGCAGCCATGGAGTGTTGGAGAGTATTGAGCAGACTGTGGGTGTCCGTGATGTTTTGTAGGTGGTCCCGGATGGAACTCAGACACCCACAAACGGAATCAAATTTGGCCGCCAGGCTGTCAAACCCCACCCACACCTGATGAGCCATCTCCTGCTGGACCTCTAACACACAGCGTTGGAATGCCAGGTGTGGGTCCGGGAGGTCCTGGGAGACAGCCGTGGTGGTAGGTGCTTGCTGCTGTGTGGTTTGTGCAGGGGGTGGGGTTTGCACGATGCAGCTGGGTTGCCCTGCTCCTGGAGATGGGGTGCTGATGGAGTCTAGCAGCTGTTGGAGGGTGTCCGTGTTGATGGTGGCGAATTCCACCTCTTCATCGGTGAAGAGTGGGACAGGCTGCTGTTCAGGAGGTGATGTTTCTCCCTCTGCATTGTAAAGGGGAGATGCAGTTTAACTGTGTGTTTCATATGTGATCATGCATTGGATGAGTTTACAAGCAGACTGCATAACAATGTACATTGTGACTGTTTGGGAGGAGCTGCCTATTTGTTGCAGGATGTTGACATTTTCTGCTACATCACGAATATGAGGTTGTACTTGTACATTGTCATCTGACAGTTTACAGCTATGACAAATGTGATTGTACAGTTTATACACACAAGCGGCACCAGTTGTGTCCTCTGTTCAGTTGTGAAGGTGATGCAGTTTGTCCCACATTGTAGTCAATGTTGATGAGTTCCTGTTTTTATATGTGTGCGCTGCATTGTGGTATACTCGCCCATGCAGCTTTGGTTTTACCACCCCTTATCCCTTTCAGGCAGTGAGCCTTCAGTTCTGTGCATTTACAATGCTGAGATGTCGCAGGCTGGGGTAAATATGTGTCTAGGTCAGAATTGGTACACTTGTGCATTGTTTTACAGCAGATGTCTTGTTTACCTCAGGGGTTGTATGTACACGAGGATGTGTCAGAGTGTGACCTGCTCCTTTAGGGATGTGGTCCACACTCAGCCACCTCAGTGACGTGGCCTGTACCATGTTGTGATGTTTGGGGTGCAGGCATGCTATTCATCATGCACTGTCACTTGCCTTGTCAGTGTGGCTCACAGACCTGCACCTTTGCTGTGTACTGCACATATGCTTGTGTTTGTTGCAAGATTAGTTATGTGTGAGTAGGGCCCCTTTATGCGCATTGGCTACTAAGGCCTACTTGCTGTTTCAATGTGTGCTGCACTATGCTGTACACATGTGCATCCAGGTAGCTTTGTCTATTGTGATTTGTCTTGTGTGCATGTCGTCAGTCATGATTTGTCTTGCATGCATTGCTTACTGCCCTCCTGTTGGCTTACCCGTTGTGAGTATGGTGCTGCGTGAGTTTCTATTGTTGTTGCTGGCTGGACAGACAGTGTCAACACCCATTACCCTCAACGTTGACCCCACGTGTGGTGTGTAAGTGGGCCTGGATTTGATGGATGTGGATTCCCTAATGCGTATTTGTGGTGCTCAGGCCTTGTCCCCGCCACCCTCCCAACAGATGCAAATGGCAGGGTGATGTGTGTTTGTGTATGTGCCACGCAGCTGGTCACATGGATGATACATGCTGTCCTGGTTACGAATATTCAATGCATGGCTTTGCGTGTGGGTGATGCCAACCATGACTGCATCTTTGTTAACTGACCCAGTTGACTTACCAAACAGATAGGTTTACATGCACATAATGGTGTAATGGGCAACTCACACCGGGACTGATGTGGAATGGTGTTTTCTGTATGGCAGATGTGTACACTTGAGAGTGGAGGTGTACAAATCGACCTAAGGGGTGAGTGTGCCATTTTGCTAGTTGTCATTATTTGTTGCAACTTTGCTATCCTTGCCTGTTGTCATACTTTGGTTGTCTTACTTCTTTACAGGGACATAGTAGTTCTGTGAGTCTGGCACACAGACAAGTCATGCAGTGCAGATTTGGTTGACACATTCCTGATATGCATTGTCCCCGCACTGTGGTGTTGTAGGCATAGCCCCCCTGCTCATTGTATTACATCGCCTTTTGAGTGCAGTCTGCTGTTTGTGTGCATTGTGGGATATGCACCTTGGGGCCATTTAGCTGCATGCTCAGTTTGTTGTGGCATTGCATGTGTTTCTGGTATGCAAACTCACTAGATGGTTTCTCACTTGGTGTACACACAGTGACGGCTCACAGTGAGAGTGCTGCAGGGCGGTGGTGCGGGGCAGTGGTGCGGGGCGGGGGAGGGGCAGGATGGGGGTTAGTGGAGTTGGACACATGACGGGCTGGAGTTAGGTGGGTAAATGAATGATTTTAACTATTTACCTTGCACTTGATGCATCGCCGAGTTTGCAATGTAGCAAGCGCAAGGTAAATAGTCAGGATTATTTATTTACTCGCCTAACTCCAGCCCATTGTGTGTCCAACTCCACTAC
Organism: Calotriton arnoldi; assembly: GCA_963921515.1. Taxonomy (NCBI): domain Eukaryota; kingdom Metazoa; phylum Chordata; class Amphibia; order Caudata; family Salamandridae; genus Calotriton; species Calotriton arnoldi. The sequence continues at coordinate 666,807 of CAWUFW010002581.1, forward strand.
CCCCCATCCGGCCCCTCCCCCGCCCAGCACCACCGCCCGCACCACCGCCCTGCAGCACTCTCACTGCAAGCCGACACTGTGTACACAGGACTGCATCTCATGGACAAGCAGGCGGACACATTTACTGGAGATGTGGCTGGATGTCTACATGGCCCCCTTTCCTCAACAGCACGCATATACAAATCGTCTGCATAGGGCTGCGTCTCTCTGATACTATAAATGAGGATGCACTGTGTGTGTGACTGATCATGTGCATGAGTGGGCATGCCAACACCAATGTCAGCAGACATGTGGCATTGTGCACGTGTGTCTGCGTTGTGTGCAAGATTGTATATGTGCAGTTGTGTCCCCCTTGATGCACATGCACATCCTTGCACACAACTCCGACATACGAGCACATGCATATGCATGTTGTTGAGGCAATGGGGCCTTTTTAACAGCCTGCCACATTTCCACTCAATGTGGGCCTTCGCTCTTTCACGTAGCCCTTATTTTGTGGTCTGATATGATACTTGGACTATATTTGTTTGACTTTTCTGTGCACATTTCCAGGTCTGTGAGCCCACCAATATGTGTCTTGCAATGTATTGGTTGGGTAGGGTGATATGTGTCTATGCCACCAGGGCCAAGGGGATCCGGGACATGATCCACAGTCACTGTGGGTGTGCACTGCGATATATTTAATTGTACATGAGTGCCATTGGGCCCATCTCCCCCGTCCCCCCAGTCCCTGGTTGGTACTCACCCTGTTGCTGTTGTGTCTGGTCGTGTTGAGCAGTATCCTGTCCCGGAACTCCAACCACCGTCTCCTCGCTGATGACTTGGGACACCTGTTCCTCCAACGCATCCAGCCCCTCCTGTGTGCTGGACTCCCACCTCCAGTCTGCATTGCTGCTTTCAGGTTGGCTGCAAGTTTCAGCTTGGTCTTGTGCTTAACATCATGCCAGCGCTTCTTGCAGTCGTCCACTGTCCTCCTCACCTCTCCGACAGCATTCACCTTGGCCACGATGGACTGCCATATTGCATTTTTGGTTGCCAATGACACAGTGGAGGTGACAAAAAGTTGTTGTTGGTGTTCGGTCACCTCCGCAATCAGGACCTGGTTTTCCTGCTGACTGAACCGCGTCTTCCTCTTCCTCTTCTCCTTGGCCTTCCCCAGGGTCTCTGGCTGGTCCTCCTGGGTGTTTGTGGGGTTGTTGTTGGCCTCTGTGCTGGGTCCAGCTTCCTCCATGCTTTGTCTCAAATGTTTCTTCTTTTTTTTTTTGTGTGTTTGGGCTGCATGGCGGGCGTTTTATAGTGATTTTTCCCGCCTAACGTGAAAAAAGGTGCGCTGACGCTGATTAGCGTGCCGATCCTGGGCGCTAATTGGCCCATCGCCACTTTTCTCACGTTGGCGTGATGATTTTTATCGCCGTGCGCTGATCTTAACGCCGGACATTTTACCCGGTAGGGGAAACTATCGCCTGTTAGCGGCGTGTTGTGAATACGCCGCTAACACGGCGATAATTTCCCGCGGTACACGGCGATACGAAAACTATCGCTAACTGAGGTTAGCGATAGTTTTCGCCATTTGTTGAGAATATCCCCCTCAGTTGCAAAAGTCCAGATAAGAGGGAATTTTTCTATTTAGCACTTCTGCAACTGTTCAAGCCTTGACGTAGTGAAACGGAATTACTTGGAGATTTCGACTACTATGAAGATTCTTTTAATGCAAGTAAAGATAGCATTCAGTGCACAATTTTCCCGACATATCTACAAATTTTAAACAATGAGATTGAACAAGACAGTACTATGGCAGCTGAAATAGCTATAGAAAGTTCTCAAGACAGTCAAAGTTCTGGTCCACAGAGTCAAGATCTACTGGGACAACCAATTATCGAAAATGAAGCAGCAATAGCCTTGAATGAGGTAGAAACTGCAATGCAAAAAGCACAGCAGGATCCTACTCAGTTGGAAAAGTTAGAAAAACAACTAAATATTGAACAAAAAGAAATATATCTGAAAGTCAAACAACAGATACAACATGGTTTGCTGCACAAAAAAAAAGAACGCCAATGTTCATCATTTAAACCTATTCTAATGTACATCAGTGGTCAAGCTGGAACAGGAAAAAGTTTCTTAATTAAAGTTTTGACCAGTTATCTACACAAAACTACAAAATCACATTTATCTTGTGTTGTAACAGCTCCAACTGGATTAACAGCACACAACATTAAAGGAATTACTTTACATCGATTACTAATGCTACCAGTTGAACGTGACAATAAATTGGAATATCAGAAGCTATCTGGAGAAGCTTGTTATGAAGTCTCAAGAGTACTGAAGGAAATGAAACTTGTTAAGAATATGCAAGAAGCAAGTGATGAAGATTATGGAAATATTCTTCAAGACATAAGAATTGGTGTCTTGACGGAACATGGTCAATAGGCTTTAGAAAGTCGGCTACTAAGGAACTTGTTTACAACTAAAAACACAGCAGCTGAAGTAATGTACAATAAGCTTGGAGAAAAGAAGTCTATAATTTGCCTAATGCCTATACTGCAAGAGTGTTCTACATTTAATCAACAACTTTTAAAACTGGAAAAAAAACAAATAGTGGAAATTGAAGCTATTGATAAAATTGAACACCAGGGAGTGACTATTCTTCTTACAGAGAAACTACAGGCTAAATTGCATTCTTTGGAAAAGTCTGCATCTAAAACTGCAGGCTTAGAAAAGACTTTACATGTATGTATAAACTGTCGGGTAATTTTACGGCGTAATTTGAATGTAGAAGAAGGTTTAGTAAATGGAGCAATGGGAAAAGTTGTTGATTTTGTAAAATTTCTGAATAGAGATGGAATAGAGTTTTTGATTATAAAATTTGATCAGATTAAATAGGTAAGACAGATTAGACGTTGTGTTGTACGTTTTTTGCTTGTAAAAGATTTGTATGTTTGCAGACAACAGTTTCCTCTGTCTTTAGCATATGCAGTAACTATTCATAAATCTCAAGGTTTAAGTATAGACAGTGCTTTTGTAAATATTGGAAGTACAGTGTTTAAAGAGGGAATGGCATACGTTGCATTGTCTCAAGTAAGAACATTGTCTGGTTTGTATTTGATAGATTTTGATGAGAAAAAGATTAGTGCTGATGCAAATTGTGTAAGAGAGTACAATCGTTTAAGAAGACTGGCAAACATTCAACTGAGGTTCGAAAAAAGAAAACATTTGAAGAGAAACTTGTAGGCGTAAAGAAAAGGAAAATCGAAACTGTTGATGACATTGTAGGATACTAGTTGGAAAATTGTTCAGGTATCAACTGTTATGCTAATGTGATTCTGAATTTTGCGTTTTATCTACTAGATCTTCATCATGAAATCATGGGAAATCGCGAAAAAAGATTCTGGGGCATATTAGCAAGACCCACGTTAAAATTATCGCCGTTTTAGCGGCAGGAAACTGCCGCTAAAACGGCGATAATGGGCTTGCTAATATGCGTTATGGAATTCCAATAGAAGCCCAGGTTAGATGTACTGCACATCTAACCTGGGCTTCTATTGGAATTCCATAACGCATATTAGCAAGCCCATTATCGCCGTTTTAGCGGCAGTTTCCTGCCGCTAAAACGGCGATAATTTTAACGTGGGTCTTGCTAATATGCCCCCCTGTTCTTTACTACATCATGAATTTCAACAGTTGGCAACTGACAGAAGTAAAATGCAAACTGCTTCTGGCGTTCGGCATCTTTTGGATATATGTACTGGTTCATTGACATTTACTCTCAATATACAACAAGATGCACAAAAATTTCTAATGGTTATGCTTGAAGTATTAGAATATGAAGGAACACAGATTGAAAACTTATTTGGACTAAGTTACAGATGGGATCATAAGTGTGAAGAGTGTTCATTTACTTCTACCACTGAAATACACACAGAATGATTCATTTACTTGACAATACCAGACTGATATCAGTACCTTTTGACAAATTGATAAATACAGTCAATCGGGATATGAGATGTTCGCATTGTAGATCAGAGATGTTGTCTATATTACGTATAGAAAGATTTGGAAAATATCTGATTTTGATGCTACAATGTTGTAGAGCAAATGGAAGAAAATTGGAAACAAAAATTAAACATTTTAATGCAAGTCAAATATCTATTTCAGGAAGAACTTTTACAGCAGTGGCTATTATTTTCCATGATGGGCCTACTACAACATCTGGACACTATACTGCATATTTAAAGTGTAATAAAGGATGGACGCATTGCAATGATGCCCACTTGCAATTCAAACCTATATTGCCTTATGAATTACCAAATTCATATTTGTTATTTTTGCAGCCAAAGTTTTGAGTACATCATTCGGCCTATTGGGAAGATATGAACAGAAAGTAGACAGCACTGCAAACTATTAGTATTTATATTTAGTGTTTTGATTATTATCTGCACTAATTGATATTACATTTGGAAAATTGTGTTTAAAAGCAAATAGTTTATATATTTGTTGTCTACATTGTACCAGATGTAAATGAGAGTCTATATTCTGGCAAATGTATTTGAGATAAATAATAGAGTTAATGTGGATGAAGGAAGTAGATACAAAAACGCATAGCTACACATATTGATAATGATGTACTATGCTGATTTTTTTATTTTTTGTACAATCCATTTGATTGTTCCCCCCCCGTTCAATGATGATACTACATTGAAATCACTGTGTATGGTGAAGTTAAGTGGAATCTGAGAACAGCAAAAAGGGAAACTAAAAATGTTATGTAATTCTAGTTTTATGTTGTGTTCTTAAAAATATAATCTTATAAGTTATTTAATATATTATAATTAAATAACAATTTTTCTTCTTTTTTATAGTAGCTACTGTTGAAGTTTGAAAACAGTTTTAATGCTGTTCAGGACAATACTACTCTAGAATAGTTCTACTGAGTAATGTATCTAAATTACTTGAAAGGTAAGAATACATAATAATAATATGCATAATAACCTAGAAAAATGTTTAAAATGTAATTATATGTTATTTGTTTCTAATATAAATAATGTTGATCCTTTACACTATTTGAAAACTATCATCATATTTCTGAGGACCAGTATCATCCTTACTTTTAACAAAACTGCATAGAGCAATAAACTTGCTTTAATTGCAAGTTATTTACTCCTCATTATACAGGACAGGTGTGTATTGAACTCCCTATCCAATGACTTCTCAGATATATACATAGAAAAGATGTGCACTAATAGAATTACCCAGCGACTACCTATCCACTCATTGAATGAAACAGATAGTAAAAATGCACCCATGCAATCACACAGGGAGTACTTGTACACTCATTTATTACTAGCTATGCACTCATAGAATCTGCCAGACAGTGCTGTTGCACTCTGCTATTCATCTAGCCACTAGCCATGCACTCATCCATTTACTCATGCACGGCCCATGCACTCATCCAATCAATCAGGCACTCATCCTTTCATGTAGGAACTACCTATGCACTCATCCATTCTCTCAGGCACAACTCATGCACTAATAGGATAACCCAGGCATTACCCTTGCATTCTTCCTTTCACACAGGCACTACCCCCCATGCACTCATCCAATAACCCAGGCAGTAGCCATAGCTCTGCACTCATGCAATCACTCAGGCACTATTTTTGCACTCAACCCATCACACAGGCATTACCCATGCATTCATCTATTCTCTCAGGAACTACCCATGCATTCATCCAATGACCCACGCACTTCCTTTGCACTGATGTATTTAATCATGCAGTACCCATGCATTCATCTAACTACCCAGCATTACCCTTGCACTCATAGTCACTCAGGTAATATGCATGCAGTCATCCAATCACCCAGGCAATACTGCTGCACTCATGCAATCACTCAGGCACTACCCATGCACTCATGCAATCACTGAAGCACTGCTCTTGCACTCAACCATTCACTCAGGCACTACCCATGCACTCATGGTTTCTCTTAGGAACTACCCATGAACTCATCCAATGACCCAGCCATTACCCTTGCAATCATCCCTTCACACACGCATTACCCATGCACTCATCTATTCTCTCAGGAACTACCCATGCACACATCCAATGACCCAGGCACTTCCTTTGCACTGATCTATTCACTCACGCAGTACCCATGCATTCATCTAACTACCCAGGCAGTACCCTTGCACTCATAAAGTCACTCAGGTACTACACATGCAGTCATCCAAACACACAGGCAGACTGCTGCACTCATGCAATCACCCAGGCACTACCCATGCACTCATGCAATCACTGAAGCACTACTCTTGCACTCAACCATTCACTCAGGCACTACCCATGCACTCATCCATTTACTCAAGCACTTTCATGCACTCATCCAATCAAGGCTCCACTACCAATACACACATCCAATCAATCAGGCATTACCCATACAGTCATGCAATCACCCAGGCACTACCTATGCACTCATCCAAACACCCAGGTACTACCCCTGCAGCCATGCAATCACCTAAGCACTACCCATGCACTCATGCAATCACTTAGACACTGCCCTTGCACTCACCAAATGAGCCAGGCACTTCCCTTACACTCATCTATTTACTCAGACACTACCCATGTACTTTTACAATCACACAGGCACTACCCATGCACTCATTCAATGTCGCAGACACTACCCATGCACTCATCCAATCATCCAGGCACTACCCATACACTCATTCATTCACCCAAGTAATATCTATGCACTCATAGAATCACCCAGACACTGCTCTTGCCCTCAGCAATTCATACAGCCACTACACATGCAGTTATCGTTTCACTCAGGCACTGCCCATACAGTCATCCAGTGATCAAGGCAGTCCCCGTGCATTCTTTCAATCACACAGACACTACCTATGCACTCATCCAATCACCCAGGCACTACTCATACACTAATTCATTCACCTACATACTTTCCATGAACTCATAGAATCATCCAGACCCTGCTCTTGCACTCAACAATTCATACAGTCACTACCCATGCAGTCATCAAATCACTCAGGTACTGCCCATACAGTCATGCAGTGATCAAGGCAGTCCCCATGTATTCATGCAATCACACAGACACTCCCCATGCACTCACCAAATAAGCCAGGCACTTCCCTTACACTCATCTATTTACTCAGGCACTACCTACGCAGTTATGCAATCATTCAGACACTACCCATGCACTCATCCAATCTCCCAGGCACTACCCATGCACTCATCCAACCACCTACACACTACCCATATACTCATTAATTCACCCAGGTACTATCCATGCACTCATGTAATTACCCAGACACTGCTCTTGCACTCACCTATTCATCAAGCCACTGCCCATGCACTCATCAATTCTTTCAGACACTGCACTGATCGCAGCAGTCCACATGCACTCATGCAATCACACAGACACTACACATGCACTCATTGAACCAAATGTACAATATCCATGCATTCATCAAAACACCCAGGGAATACCCACATACTCATTCATTCATCCAGGTATTATCCATACTCTCATGCAATCATCAAGGCAATTCCCCTGTACTCAACTCTTCACTAAGGCACTACTCATGCACTCATACATTTACTCACGTACTGTGCATGGAAGTATACAGTCATCAAGACAGTAGCCATGCACTCATTCAATCACGCACACAGTACTCATGTACTAACTGGATGAGCCACACAGTACCATTGCACTAATGCATTCACTCATGCACTACCCATGGAGTCATCCAATCACTCAGACAGTATGCTTTCACTCAACCATTCACACAGTCACTACATATGGACTCATGCATTCACTTAGGCAGTACTCATGCACTCATCCAATCAGAAAACATCCATTGCAAAACAGGCATTACATCATTATGCCTTTACAACACAAGTCGTTACAAAGACACATTGTTACATTGCATGCCATTACAACACAAGTCATTACAACGACTTGCTGTAGGGGCAGAAGGTGTTGGATTTGTAGGATTTTTGATCCAACACCTTCCCTACTGTTGCACACACTGGAGTTGGAATAGTAAATTATACTATTCCAAACTCCAGCGCCCCCCCTACAGCAAGCCGTTGTAACGACTTGCGTTGTAATGGCATGTGATGTAACAACGCGTCGTTGTAATGACTTGCGTTGTAATGGCATGTGTTATAAATACATGCATTGTAATGAGTGCTATTCATCCAATCACCCAGGCACTACCCATGCACTTATCCAATCATTCACACACTATCCTTCAACTGAACCATTCACTAACGCACTACCTATGCACTCATACATTCACTCAGGCAGTACTCATACATTCATTCAATCTCCCACCCACTGCCCATGCACTCATGCAATCATACAGGCACTACCCATACTCTCATTCATTCATCCATGTAGTATCCATACATTCACTAAATCACTGACACAGTATCTATGCACTCACTAAATGAGCCATGCACTATGCTTGCAGTAATCCATTCACTCTGGCACTACCCATGCACTCATGCAATTACTTAGGCAGTATGCTTGTACTCAACCATTTACTCAGTCACTTCCTGTGTAGTCATGCATTCACTCACGCAGTACTCATGCACTCATCCTATCACCCAGGTACTACCCATACTCTCATTTATTCATTCAGGTACTATTGCTGCAGTCATGGAATAACTCAGGCACTACTTTTGCACTTATCCAATCTCCCAGGATCTATGCATGCACTCATACAATGACCCAGGAACTACCAATACACTCATTCATTCACCCAGGTACTATCCATGCAGTCATGCAATCACCCAGGCTGTGCTGTTCCACTCACCCATTCATCCAAGCACTACCTATGCACTCATCCATTCCCTCAGGCACTGTCCATGCAGTCATGCAATCATTGATGCAGTACCCATGCATTGATCCAATCACACAGAGACTAACCATACACTACCTAATGAGCCATGCACTACTCATGCAGTCATCCAACCAGCCAGGCACTATTCACATTCTTCCAATCACTCAGGCAATATCCATTCAGTTATGCAATGACACAACCACTAATCTTGAATCATCCATTCACTCAAACTCTAAGCATTTACTCATCCAATCACTCAGACTCTACGTACGCACTCATGCAAGCACACAGACATGATCCATTGACTAATGTATTCATACAACATATAGCTTTTCTTTTTTAAACCAGAATAGTTGGTTCCGTAAGAACCGTTTTTTTTCTTCTTTTTTAAAAACTATTTTATATGTATTTTTTTAACAATTTTGTGGTTTTTTGGTGTTTTTTAGATTTTACCAACAAAAGTTAAACAAAAAAACAAGCACAAAACAACGTGCCTAATTCGGATAAAAAAAAATTAACAATGGTGACTGTTAATAGTGTCCAATATGGTTTGGACAACCTGTTCCGCATTGCTTAGAACTGCAATGCACTTTGGGCAAAAAAGTCCTGCTTTCGAGAAATCCGGAAGAGTCGATGGGATGGACTGCAACCTGTCGCCAACTCTTGAAGTGGAAGGGTGCGCATCATCATTTCCTTCATTCTGTCTTCCAAGTTCAGTTCTTGAAAGCCTGTTTTGGTACATGGTTCTTAGATGTTTGTACATTGAGGATGTCCCACATGAATACTTCCTCTCAGAACCGCGAGAGAGCACCTTTTTACAAATGTTGCATGTCACCTTTCTCGCATTAACTTTCTTTTCTCCTTCAGGTATGGTAAAAAATTGCCATACCACACTCTCCTTCTTTCTGTGCGTTGGCTCCTGTTCCCCTTCCAGCAGGGTCTCCTCCTCCTGCAGATCCTGTGCAGTTGCCATTTTGAAATTTTGCAGTAAACTCTACAAAACACACCAAAAAACACCTCCAGAATTGTCATGCTCCTGAAAAAGTATGGCTGTTGCCAACCACACCAAAAATTAGAAGAAAGAGGGAGGGATCTAGCAAACTTAAGGATGACAGGATCTTCAACTAATCAAATCGCTTTTTTTTGTGTCACATGGGGTGCGTGACCCCTACGTGGAACCACAGCGTACCAAACGCAAATCCGCAACTCAATGTTACATTTCAACAATATTTAGTACTATCTCATAATATTTTAATTACACATAACTGTATTTCTTTATTTCAAATAAAGTAAATAAAGCTTTTTTAATATATAATATTGTGTAAAAAAAACATTAGATTCACCTCCCCTAAGTGAATCCGGAAGTTGTGATGTACGCAGACGTATCGCGATTCCTGAAATTATGATTACAAATAAGTTTTAATCACTTTCTTTTATTAATATAGAAGTTTATACACCATCTTAACAAAACTGTAACATTGAACTTCAGATTACTATTGTCTACATATATGTATTAACAGTACAAATTAAAAACAAAGAGTCGTGTCCGGGTCGCGATTCCGCATTTATATTTTCGAAAGAAACATGGAGATGTAATATAATTTAAACTAAAATATTAAAGTAATAATCAAGTGTAAATTATAGATTATGTTAAATATAACTGTTAAAAATCACGCTGGGGTGCGATTCGTACGCGGATCCGGAAGTAAGGCCCGGTAGTGTACGTGGAGGTATTGCGAACCCCCGATATACATAAATTTAATGTTTAATTATAGTTTAGTATGACTACATATTCATTATATTACTGTACAAGCAAACTACTACCCCTCTCATATACAGAAAGTATTAATTTCAATGTATTTTAAACTTTTAAATAAATAAATGGGTTCACGTACAAAACAGGAGGATCCGCGTGCAGTACGCGACTCCACTTTTATATAAATTTAAGTTTTTGTAAATTTATATATATATATTCCTTGGAAAAACCACAGATTTCACGGACCACTGGCTGTGGGATGAAGTCCACTTTACTCCTGAGGGGCCTTGGGGGCCAAGAAGCCCTCCTGGTACCTCCTGTAAGTCCTAAGCAGAGGAATTCCTTTGCGCTGGTTGGCGGCCTAACCCCCTTTCTCCATCACTCTGCAAACGTGACTGCTAGTTAAAAAACCATGGAAATTCACTGAAAAAACCACAGGTTTCAGGGACGTTATAGTTAGGAATTAGCATTTAAAAAACCTTAGATATTCACTGAAAAAACCACAGGTTTCAGGGACGTTATAGTTAGGCTGACATTTCACTCATACAAAACCAGAGAAATTCAGCCGTTATAGTTAGAGCTCGCACCCCCACAATGCACTGCTGATGACATCACATATTAAATCACTCATGACATGGTCAGTGACATCACTGATGACATCACTGATGACATCACTGATGACATCTCAAATTACATCACTGATGACATCATCCAGTGACTGTGTGTTTCTGCAAAGTTTAAATATGTTTTATATATATATAGGCCAAGGTGTATTGAAGAATGAGTGAGTGTATGAGCGTGACAATACTATATAAGTGAGTGATTAAACATGTATTACTGAATGCATGGGTTAGTGACTAAACTGTGTGAATATTTGTATCTGTCTGTCTGTTGGTGTGCAAGCAGCTGCATGGGTTGGTGAGTAGCTACATGAGTGTCTATATGGGTTATTGATTGGTTGTCTGAGTATCTGTATGGGTGCCTGATTGTCTGTGTGGGTGGGTGGGGTGTGTGTGACTCCCTGCATGGATGTGTGAGTGGGTGGTTCACTGGGTATATGGGTTCAAGAGTACATCTGTGAGGGACTGTATGGGTTGGTGAGTGTGTGTATGGCTGTGTTGGTGAGTAAATGGATGTCTCAGTGGTATATGTGTGAGTAACTACATATGTAAAAGGCAGTATATGTGAGTGTTGGAGTAAATAAGTGACTGTATGTGAGAGTGAGTGATTGTGAGAGTGGCTGTATGGATGAGTGTGTGCTTGTGTAAGTGATTGTATAAGAGAGTAAGTATGTGTTAGTATCTGTATAAATAAGTGAGGTGGTGTGTGTATAACTGTGTAGGTGAGTAAATGGGAGTGTGGTTGATTCTTTGCATGACTGACTAGCTGAGTGAGTAACTCTATGGGTGAGTGGCAGTGTGTGAGTGTCTGTGTGGGCGTATGAGTGCATATGTTAGTGACTGTATTGATGAGTGACTGCATTTATGAGTGACTGTATGTATGAGGCAGTGGATGTGTGTGTAGATCTAGGAATCAGTGAGTGGGTATAAAGTAACTGGTATTGGTGTGTCTATGGTTTCAAGAATGGCAGTCTGTATTTTAAAGTGGGTGTATCAAAGGTTATATTAGGTTGTGAGGAGGTGCATCAGAGGATCACGTGGATGATGTCATCAGTGATGCCATCAGTGATGTCATTTGAGATGTCATCAGTGATGTCACTGACCATGTCATGAGTGATGTAATATGTGATGTCATCAGCAGTGCATTGCGGGGGCGCGAGTTATAGTTAGCTCAACTAACTATAACGGCCAAATTTCTCTGGTTTTGTACGAGTGAAATGTCAAACTAACAATAACATCCCTGAAACCTGTGGTTTTTTCAGTGAATTTCAATGGCTTTTTAAATGCTAATTTCTAACTATAACGTCCCTGAAACCTATGGTTTTTTCAGTGAATTTCAAAGGTTTTTTAAATTCTAATTTCTAACTATGCCTATATAGGTAGGACATGTGCAGAAAGAGGAAGAAAGGCGCAGAAAGAAGCAAGAGAAATGCAGAAAAAGCCAACAGAAGTCCAGAAAGAGGAAGAAAGGTGCCGAAAGAAGCAAGAGATATGCAGAAAGAACCAACAGAGGTGCAGAAAGAGGCCTTGTTGCAAAGTCAACCTGTGCCTGGGCACCCCCAAACTTTTTGCTGACTGATACTGGTGGTAACTGACTCTGACTGACCCTGGGCTCTGCCTAACCAGGCCCGGAGCCATTGCTATACTGAAAGACACTTAGAATACAGTGAAAACACCTACATACACTAGGGTATACTATGGGTTGGGCTACCCCTGTGATTGGCATGGCCTCCCTTGTAAGGCCCTAGCACATTATAGGGAAGGGGGATTAAAACTACCACTAAGTCCCTAGCATATAATAGGGCATGGCAGTTTAGAGGCCAGCAGCCCTTTTCTGCACTTGCATGTGTGCACTGCTGAGCCTGAGGTCAGTTTAAAAGTAGCCCTGTGTGTGCAAAAGAGGCAAGAGAGGTGCAGAAAGAGGCACGAGAGGTGCAGGAAGAAGGGTACATAAAGAGTCAAGAAAAGTGCAGAAAGAAGCAACAGAGGTGCAGAAAGAAGCAAGAGAAGTACAGAAAGATGCAACAGAGGTGCAGAAAGAGGTAAGAGGGGTTCAGAAAGAGGCAAGAGAAGTGCAGAAAGAAGTAACAGAGGTGCAGAAAGAGGCAATAGAAGTTCAGAAAGAGACAGCAGAGGTGCAGAAACAGGCAGAAGAGGTGCAGAAAGGGAACAGGGGTGCAGAAAGAGAGAAGTGGGGGTACCGAAAGAGGCAAGAGGGGTATAGAAATTTGCAAGAGAGGTGCAGAAAGAAGCAAGAACAGTGCAGTAAGAAACAACAGAGGTGCAAAAGGAGGCAAGAGGGGTACAGAAAGAGGCAAAAGAAGAGCAGAAACAAGCAAAAGAGATGCGGAAAGAGGCTAGAGGGGTGCAGAAAGAGGCAAGAGCAGTGCAGAAAGAACCAAGAAACATGCAGGAAAAGGGAAGAAGGGTGCAGAAAGAGGCACGAGGGGTGCAGAAAGAAGGAAGAGAATTGCTGAAAGAAGCAACAGAGGTTTAGAAAGAAGCAAGAGAAGTGCAGAAAGAGGCAAGTGAGATGCAGAAAGAGGCACTAAAGGTGCAGAAAGAGGGAAGACAAGTGCAGAAAGAGACAACATGGGTGCAGAAAGAAGCAAGACATGTGCAGAAAGAAGCATGGGAAGTGCAGAATGAAGCAACAGTGGTGCAGAACGAGGCAAGAGAAGTGCAGAAAGAGGCAAGAGAGTTGCAGAAACAGGCAAAAGAGGTACAGAAAGAGGGGACAGGGGTGCAGACAGAGGCAAGAGAGGTGCAGAAACAGGTAAGAGGGGTGCAGAAAGAGGCTAGAGGGGTGCAGAAATTTGCAAGAGAGGTGCAGAAAGAAGCAAGAACAGTGCAAAAGAACCAACAGAGGTGCAAAAAGAGGCAAGTAAGGTGCAGAAGGAGGCAAGAGAACTGCAGAAAGAGGCAAGAGAGTTGCAAAAACAGGCAAAAGGGGTGCAGAAAGAGGGAACAGTTGGGCAGACTGAGGCAAGAGAGGTACAGAAAGAGGGAAGAAGGGTGCAGAAAAAGGCAAGAGGGATGCAGAAATTTGGAACAGTGGTGCAGAAAGAAGCAAGAGCAGTGCAGAAAGAACTAACAGAGGTGCAGAAAGAGGCAAGAGGGGTACAGAAAGAGGCAAGTGAAGTGCAGAACAAAGCAAAAGAGGTGCAGAAAGAACCACCAAGGTGCAAAAAGAGGCAAGAGGGGTACAGAAAGAGGCAGGAGGGGTGCAGAAAGAAGGAAGAGAACTGCAGAAAGAAGCAACAGAGGTGCTGAAAGAGGCACGAAGGGTGCACAAAGAGGGAAGAGGGGTGCAGAAACAGGCAAAATGGGTGCAGAAAGAAGTAAGTGAGGTGCAGAAAGAGGCATGAGAGGTACAGAAAGAGGCAAGAGAGGTGCAGAAACAGGCAAGAGAAGTGTTGAAAGAGGCAACAGAGGTGCAGAAGGAGGCAAGAGAACTGCAGAAAGAGGCAAAAGAGTTGCAGAAACAGGCAAGTGAGGTGCAGAAGGAGGCAAGAGAACTGCAGAAAGAGGCAAGTGAGGTGCAGAAAGAAGCAAGATAAGTGTAGAAAGAAGCAACAGAAGTGCATAAAGAGGGAAGAGGGGTAGAGAAAGAGGCAAGATAAGTGCAGAAAGAAGCAACAGACATGCAGAAAGGGGGAAGATGAGTGGAGAAAGAGGCAAGAGGGGTACAGAAAGAAGCAAGAGACGTGCAGAAAGAAACAAAAGAAGTGCAGAAAGAAGGAACATAGGTGCAGAAAGAGGCAAAAGGGGTGCAGAAAGAGGTAAGAGGGGTGCAGAAAGAGGCAAGTGAGGTGCAGAAAGAAGGAAGAAGGGTGCAGAAAGAGGCAAGAGGAGTACAGAAAGAAGCAAGTGAGGTGCAGAAAGAGGCAACAAAAGTGCAGAAAGAGGCAAGAGGGATGCAGAAAGTAGAAGAGATGTGCAGAAAGAAGCAACAGAAATGCAGAAAGAGGCAAGAGAGGCACAGAAAGAAGCAAGAGTGGCCTTCACACCATTAGTACTAATTTAACATCCACATTTAGCAAGTAACAGGTGATTATTGTAGGTTTGCAAAGGTTCTTCCACCACGCTGTAACACTTGTCGCTGCATTTTTGGTAACGTTTAAGCCGTTTGAGCTAGAAGCAAGGCTTTTTTTGTTCAAATCTGCAGATTAGGGAGCAGATGATGGATTATGTGGCTGATGTGGAAAATGTATAATTGTGCGAAAGTCGGTGCAGCCAAACAGTTGCATAATTCCAGTGGCCCTGCTCATACCTCTGACTAGGTCCACAAGTGCTCCTCAGTGATTCCTTCTTTTTTTTGTCTCACTGAGTTCATAGTTGAGCTTCTATGGAAACGAGGAAGACTAAACCTGAGGTTACCACACCACAACACAGACTACCATACCACATAATTACTCTCCATAACACATAATTCCACTCTACATAATTCCTATACACTAAATACCACATACTTTCTATCCAAATAATTTCACTGCACAACATACCACATAATTCCACTACACAAAACGTACATCCACTCCACTCCAAAAAACGTTAGTAAAAAACTTTTACATTTACAAAGCCAATAGCTCTAACTCTCGCAAATGCGAAACCTATTACATTGCAAATGGACTAGAAGTCGCGTTTGCAGAGTGGTGAAGAAAGGGTGCTGGGCCACCGACCAGCACTCAGGAATTCCGCTGCGTAGGACTTACAGGAGGTACCAGGAGGGCTTCTTGGCCCCCAAAGTCCCTCAGGAGTAAAGTGGACTTCATCCCCCATCCCATAGTTTGGCAGAAGGTGTGTTTGCAGAATGGTGGAGAAAGGGGGGCGTGGCCTCCAAAGTCGTCTTAGCAATCCCACTATGTGGGACTTACTAGAGGTAACAAGAGGGGTATTTGGCCCCCAAGGACATCCTTGGGGGTCAACTACCCCTCCTATTACCTCCAGTAAGTCCCACACAGCAGGATTGCTAAGTTCTCATAGCAGGCCACGCCCCCATTGCCCACCACTCTGCAAACACGCTCCCTCGCATGCTCTTGGATGTGGATTGAAGTCCCCTTCACTGCTGGGGGTCCTTAGGGGCCAACTAGCCTACCTCTTACCTCCAGTAAGCCTCACACAGTGGGATTACTGAGAGATGGACACAGGCCATGCCCCCTTTCTCCACCACTCTGCAAACACGCCTCCTGGTGTGCTCTTGGTTGGGGGATGAAGTCCCCTTGCCTCCTGGGGGTCCCTGGGGGCCAACTAGCCCTCCTGTTATCTCTAGTAAGCCCCACACAGCTGGATTGCTGAGAGGTGGTCCAAGGCCACGCCCCCTTTTACACCACTCTGCAAACATGCCTCCTGGCGCACTGCTGCTCGGGGGATGAAGTCCACTTTAGTCCTGAGGTCCGCAGGACACAAGAGGACCTCATCGCCCCACCAGTGCATTGCGGGGGCGAAAGTTATAGTTAGCTCAACTAAATATAACGGCCAAATTTCTTTGGTTTTGTATGAGTGAAATGTCCAACTAACTAAAACGTCCTTGAAACCTGTGTTTTTTTCTGTGAATTTCAAAGGTTTTTTAAATGGCAATTTCTAACTATAATGTCCCTGAAACCTAGGTTTTTTTCAGTGAATTTCAAAGGTTTTTTTAAATGCTAATTACTAACTATAACGTCCCTGAAACGGATGGTTTTTTCAGTGAATATTTATATATATATATATATATATATATATTATCTACTGGCGGTCGCCAGTAGATAGTTATAGTTACAACCTATTATCCATAGGAAATCCGCGACATTCTATTTGAAATAACTCTCTTGCCGGTTGACGTATCTTCGCAAAATGTTCAAACTTTGTGGCCCGCTCCGGTCCGCTCCTACCCTGAAAGTCTCGGGGGATTCGTCAGCGGGGGCCGAGAAAAAGGGGGGTCCCAAAACGCGTTTTCCCATGCAATTTTCCATAGGAAACTTTAGACACGGCTACAGCTCGAACTGTTGAACGGAATTACACCAAATTTGGCAAAGAGGTAGTTCTTGGTTCAGAAAGAACCCTTTTTGTTAAATGGTGTAAATCCGTTCAGTAGTTGCTGAGAAAATCAAAAGAAAAAAGATAGGTATATCTAGGGCCGCGGATCCTCCCGAGCACGAGCTTTATGTTAATTGGCTGTCAACACTCCAAATCAGGAAGTGTTGGCAGTTATTTTGTCCCTCGGTAGAACCGAGGGACAGAAACAAGTGCGCAAAGCGCACAAAGGGGCAGGGTAGAAACACCCTGACCCCTAGGTCTGCTCAGGGGTCCCACAAGGACCCCCTGGGCAAAAATTATTATTTTTTTTTTTAAATCGGCAGGATGCGCTCAGGGAGCGCGAACCCTGCCGAAAAATCGAAGCGCGGTCTCCCGCACTTCGATGTCAATTGCCCTCGGGTGGGCCAAGTCCCGGGGGCATGCTGGGGGGGTTAATTTTATGTGTGGGGGCCTCTAAGGGCCCCCAAGCCCCGGGGGACCACCACCCCCGGGGCTTTATGGATAATGGTGCGGGAGGGCTCTGAGCCCTCCCGCAGCCCCGGGGACCACCACCTCCCGGGGCTTCTTTTTATATTTGAAAAACCTGTGTGGGGGGCTCCAGCCCCACACGCCCGGGGACCACCACCTCCCGGGGCACTAAGAAAAATGAAAATGGGGGTCCGTTTTGGACCCTCAAGCCCCGGGGACCACCACCTCCCGGGGCTTTCCGATGTAGGGAGGGGGCCGCGCGGCCCCCTCCTGGAGCCCTTGATGGCCCTGGGGACCACCACCCCCAGGGCCGGTCTCCTGCAGTGTCCCGGGTGCCTACCCCGGGACACTGCTGTTTGCAATGACAGGACGGAGCCTCGCGGCCCCGTCCTGTCATTGCAAACTGCTTTGGATATTGGAAGAGAGAGCAGGAAACCTGCTCTCTCTTCCAATATCCAAAGCTGATTGCTTTTCCACATGTGTAAAAGCAATGCCGGCTCCCTTAGGACACGGGGAGCCGGCGGGACTGTGGGGGGTTTGGGGACCCCCCCACAGTCCCCAACGAGAGGCCAGGCCCCGGGGGATGGGGTCCCCGGGGCCATAAGAGGCCACGGAGAGGGGCCACGCAGCCCCCCTCACCAAAGTAACAAAAATTAAAAAAAAAAAAAGTGCAAGGCCGGCCCCGGGGATGGGGTCCCCGGGGCCTTAAATGGCCTGAGGAGGGGGCCACGCAGCCCCCTCCAAATAAAAACAAAGAGGCCATGCCCCGGGGATGGGGTCCCCGGGGCCAATACAGGCCCAGGGAAGGGGGGCCACGCGGCACCCTTCCCGTTTTTTTATTTTTATTTTAATTTAAAAAAAAGTTGTAAGGCCCTGGGGGATGGGGTCCCCAGGGCCAAAAAATAGGAAAAAGGAAGGGGGGAAAAAAAAAACAAACAAAAAAAAACGATCGGGCCCGCAGGCCCCGCCCCCTTCCTTCACCACTCTGCAAATGCGCCCTGGCGCGTTTGCAGAGGGGGAACGAATTCCCCTTGAATACTGGGGGTCCCTGGGGCCAACTAGCCCACCAGGAACCTCCAGTATGCGCCAGGGGGCTGCCTTGCAGAGAGGTGTACAGAGGCCACGCCCCTTTTACACCTCTCTGCAACGCAGCTCTGTGGCGCTTTTGGAGGAACATGGTGGGCTAGTTGGACTCCAGGGACCCTCAGGATTCAAGGGGAGTTAATCCCCGACTTAAAACGCGCCACGGGGCGCGTTTGCACAGTGGTGAAGGGAGGGGCTTCAGGTGACATGTGTGCAAACAGGCCCGTGGCGCGTTTTAAGATGGGGAATTAAATCCTCTTCAATCCTGAGGGTCCCTGGGGGCCAACTAGCCCAACAGGTACGTCCAGAAAGCGCCACAGAGCTGCGTTGCAGAGAGGTGTAAAAGGGGTGTGGCCTCTGTACATGTCTCTGCAACGCAGCCCCTGGCGCATACTGGAGGTTCCTGGTGGGCTAGTTGGCCCATAGGGACCCTCATGATTCAAGGGGACTTAATCCCCCAACTTAAAACGCGCCACGGGGCGCGTTTGCACAGATGTCACCTCAGGCCCCGCCCCCACCCTTCACCATTGTGCAAATATTCCTCTAAAATCAGCCGAAATACGAATTCCGATTTACTCACCTGTTATCAGGAGAGACCTCAGTGCTGCATCTTTCAGCCCAGTACTGATCCTCAAAAGTAATTTTAACCATACTTACCGGTAACTTGAATTTCCTTCATAGGCTAACATTGACTGGTTTCACTTGGAAATTCTTCTAAGTGTGGAGTTTTGGAACTTTAAAATATTCCTCTAAAATCAGCCGAAATACGAATTCCGATTTACTCACCTGTTATCAGGAGAGACCTCAGTGCTGCATCTTTCAGCCCAGTACTGGTCCTGAAAAGTAATTTTAACCGTACTTACCAGTAACTTGAATTTCCTTCCATAGGCTAACATTGACTGGTTTCACTTGGAAATTCTTCTAAGTGTGGAGTTTTGGAACTTTAAAATATTCCTCTAAAATCAGACGAAATACGAATTCGATTTACTCACCTGTTATCAGGAGAGACCTCAGTGCTGCATCTTTCAGCCCAGTACTGATCCTCAAAAGTAATTTTAACCGTACTTACCAGTAACTTGAATTTCCTTCCATAGGATATCATTGCCTGCTTTTTGCTGAAAAAGTTTCTAAGTGTTGATTTTTGAAACATACAAATATTCCTCTAAAATCAGCCGAAATCCGAATTCTGATTTACTCACCTGTTATCAGGAGAGACCTCAGTGCTGCATCTTTCAGCCCAGTACTGGTCCTGAAAAGTAATTTTAACCGTACTTACCGGTAACTTGAATTTCCTTCATAGGCTAACATTGACTGGTTTCACTTGGAAATTCTTCTAAGTGTGGAGTTTTGGAACTTTAAAATATTCCTCTAAAATCAGCCGAAATACGAATTCCGATTTACTCACCTGTTATCAGGAGAGAACCCAGTGCTGCATCTTTTAGCCCAGTACTGATCCTCAAAAGTAATTTTAACCGTACTTACCAGTAACTTGAATTTCCTTCCGTAGGATATCATTGCCTGCTTTTTGCTGAAAAAGTTTCTAAGTGTTGATTTTTGAAACATACAAATATTCCTCTAAAATCAGCCGAAATCCGAATTCTGATTTACTCACCTGTTATCAGGAGAGACCTCAGTGCTGCATCTTTCAGCCCAGTACTGGTCCTGAAAAGTAATTTTAACCGTACTTACCAGTAACTTGAATTTCCTTCCATAGGCTAACATTGACTGGTTTCACTTGGAAATTCTTCTAAGTGTGGAGTTTTGGAACTTTAAAATAGTCCTCTAAAATCAGCCGAAATACGAATTCCGATTTACTCACCTGTTATCAGGAGAGACCTCAGTGCTGCATCTTTCAGCCCAGTACTGATCCTCAAAAGTAATTTTAACCGTACTTACCAGTAACTTGAATTTCCTTCCATAGGAATCCATTGTCTGGTTTTCAGCAGAAAAGTTTCAAAGTGTCGATTTTCACAAACTACAAATATTCCTAAAAATCGCCTGTATGACTTAAACGCATTCTTTCAACTGTTTACAGGAGATGCACAAGTGCTGGATCCAGGATCCAACACTGAGTAAGAAAAAGTAACGATAACAGTTTTTACCTGCTAAGTGAATTTCCTTCCATAGGATAACATTGGTGATTCTATGAGAAAAAGTTTCTAAGTGTGAACTTTTAAAGTACAATAATATTCCTTAAAAATCACGACTGTAACCAAAACGCTTTTACTCAACTGTTTACAGGAGATGTCCCAGGACGGAATCTAGGATCCAGTAATGTGGTTAGAAAAGTAATCCATAAAGCAACTAATTGCATTTAACTAGAAATTCACATTGAGCTGAATGTTGCATTGTGTTTGAAAATGTGTTGCCCATTGCAACAACTGTAACTACTGTACTTAAAAGTCTATTGCCTATGTGCAAAGTAATTAAACTAAAGTAATTCATTCTGAGAAAGTATTTTTGTAATGTAATGTATAATGTAATTACAATGTAATTTAAAAAATAAAATATGTAAAAAAAAATTGTTTCTAAAAAATTTGGAAATCAGTATGAAAAAAATTTATATAACAATTAATACATTTAAAAATTGTCATTTACAAAACCTTTGAAATTCACTGAAAAAACTGTAGGTTTCAGACATGTTATAGTTACAAATTAGCATTTAAAAAACCTTTGAAATTCACTGAAAAAACCATAGGTTTCAGGGACGTTATAGTTACAAATTAGCATTTAAAAAACCTTTGAAATTCACTGAAAAAAACATAGGTTTTAGGGACAGTTATAGTTAGTTGGACATTGCACTCGTACAAAACCCGTGAAATTCCCCCGTTATAGTTAGTCCAGCTAACTATAACTCGCGCCCCGCAATGCACTGCTGATGACGTCACATATTACATCACTCATGACATGGTCAGTGACATCACTGATGACATCACTGATGACATCTCAAATGACATCACTGATGACATCATCCACGTGATAATCTGATGCACCTCCTCACACTCTAATATAACCTTTGATACACCCACTCTAAATTACAGACTGCCATTCGCAAAACCATAGACACTCCAACACCAATAACTACATACCCACTCACTGATTCTTAGGTCTACGCACACATCCACTCACTCACCCGTACAGTCACTCATACTTACGGTCACTCAGTACAGGACTATCATATGCACTCATACTCCTATATAGACACTCAAACACCGCCACTCATCCATAGAGGTACTCACACACCTAGTCAGTCATGCAAATAATTAAACACACTACCATTTACTCACCTATACAGTTATACACACACCAGCTCACTTACTCATACTAATAGTAGCACATTCTTACGCTCTTATACAATCACTGATACAAGCACACACTCATCCATGCAGCCACTATCACAATCACTCACTCTCGCTTATAGCTATTTATATACTCCAACACACATATATACTGCCTTTCACATATGTAGTTACTCACACATGTACCACTGGGACATACATTCACTCACTAACACACTCTTACACACACTTACCCACCCATACAGTCTATCACAGTTGCACTCTTGAAACCATCCACCCAGTGAATCACCCACTCACACATCTATGCACAGAGTTGCACACACCCCTCCCACACAAACACTCAGGCACCCATACAGATACTCAGACAAGCATTCAATAACTCATATAGACACTCATGTAGCTATTCACAAACACATGCAGCCACTTACACAGCAACAGACAGACGGATACAGACATTCACCCAGTTTAGTCACTAACCCATGCATTCAGTAAGATACGTTAAATCACTCACTTATAGAGTCAGTCACGCACCTACTAAATCATCCATACAGACACTTACACACCCACTCATTCTTCAATACGTCTTTTCCTATATATATTAAAAATATTTAAACTTTACAGAAACACACAGTCACTGGATGATGTCATCAGTGATGTCATCAGTGATGTCATTTGAGATGTCATCAGTGATGTCATCAGTGATGTCACTGACCATGTCATGAGTGATGTAATATGTGACGTCATCAGCAGTGCATTGCGAGGTAGCGAGTTATAGTTAGCTGGACTAACTATAACGGGGAATTTCACGGGTTTTGTACGAGTGCAATGTCCAACTAACTATAACTGTCCCTAAAACCTATGGTTTTTCAGTGAATTTCAAAGGTTTTTTAAATGCTAATTTGTAACTATAACGTCCCTGAAACCTATGGTTTTTTCAGTGAATATATATATATATATATATATATATATATATATATATATATATATATGTTTGAAAACAAAGATCCTCGATTCGGTTATGCACTCCAAAACCAGATTCATTAAAGGCAAGCAAGCATTCCTCACCTCAGATATTCTCCTTTGCCTAACACGTTTCGGAGTAACAAACTCCTTTGTCACAGGCATCCAAGTATCGGTACAGTGAAAATGAAAAGGCACACTCGCCAGCATGTTCCCTATTACCTCCTTTAATTGGAAACAAGTAAGTTCAGTTTAGTACTGCATGCCGGGAATTGTAGTGCTTAGTGCATCATTAGTTTTCTTTAATTAAATTTTGCCGTGTCCTTTTCAAATTGTTCCTTTAGTAAGTACTGTACTCTCATACCACATTACTGTATTATTCAGCCCTCCAGTGGGCCTCTGAGAAAAGAATTACTCCATAATTAGGCCATCTGGTTTCCCACTCGGAGACCTCGAACAGTTCTATGTCTCCGTGGCCCCCTTGTAATTATCCTGTGGGGTGGTGCAACTCCGCGGCTGGATAGCCGATGTGATTATTTTTGAAAACAAAGATCCTCGATTCGGTTATGCACTCCAAAACCAGATTCATTAAAGGCAAGCAAGCATTCCTCACCTCAGATATTCTCCTTTGCCTGACGCATTTCGGAGTAACAAACTCCTTTGTCACAGGCATCCAAGTATCGGTACAGTGAAAATGAAAAGGCACACTCGCCAGCATGTTCCCTATTACCTCCTTTAATTGGAAACAAGTAAGTTCAGTTTAGTACTGCATGCCGGGAATTGTAGTGCTTAGTGCATCATTAGTTTTCTTTAATTAAATTTTGCCGTGTCCTTTTCCAATTGTTCCGTGATCAAGTTATCTGTGATAACGAAACGCGTCGGTTGTTCTCTCAACCTGGAAACCTTTGAAAAATAAAAGAATTTGGGAAATTAATCTTTTTGCGAGTGCGATTTTATTTTATCCGGAAGGATGTTGATGGAATAAGTGGTGGCGTGGCTCTGCCTGGAAATTTGCACCAAAGCGATGCGCCATGGGTTCTAACGAATTATGAGCCAAGAGATGTGGATATATATATATATATATATATAAAAAAAAACTACTGGCAGTCACCAGTAGGTAGTTATAGTTAGGACCTAATTTCCATAGAAAAAGCATTTTTTGATTTGCCAATATCTTTGGCGCCGTTTGATGAATCTTTGCAAAAGTTTCAAAGCGAATGGGGAGCTCAGGTCATTTCCTGTCTTGAAAGTTTCCGGGTGATTCGTCAAGCAGGGACCGAGAAAAAAGGGGTCCCAAAACACATTTTCTACATGTTCATTTCCATAGAAAACATTTGTCGCAGCTACAGCCCAAACTGCTGAACGGAATTACACCAAATTCGGTAGAAAGGTAGCTCTTCGTCCAGAGTGCACTCTGTGGTGTCAATCCATTCAGTAGTTCCTGAGAAATTCATATTTTTAGAAATATTGGTATCTGGTGACTGGGGTGGATCCGAGAACCCTCCCGATCACGAGCTTGACTCTGATTGGCTGCCAACACTTCAAACCAGGAAGTGTTGGTGCAGCCATCTTGTGTCTCAGTTAAACCGAGTCACAAGAAAAACGGTAAAAAAAAACAGAAAAGGGGGCAGGGTAGAAACACCCTGTCCCCTTAGGCCTGCTCAAGGGGTCCCACAGGGACCCAGAGGGCCCAAAAAACCCTTTTTAAAAATATTTTCGGGGGGATTTGCATAGGGTCCGCAAATCCCGCTGAAATCTTTTTTTAAAAATGGAGCGCGGTCTCCCGCACTTCGTTTAATTATGCCCCCGGGTGGGCCAGGTCCCGGGGCATTGGTGAAATGTGATGCGATGACCCTGTGGGGTCCCAGCAGCCACGGGGACCGCCACCTCCCCATGGGCTTTATTTATAATATTATTATGTGGTGCACGTGGCCCCCCCGCAGCCCCAGGGACCCCCACCTATCCGGGTCTGTAAATAAAAAGAAAAGGTGTGGGGGGGCTCCTGCCCATTCCCATGCTGCCCCAGGGACTGATACCTCCCCAGGGCTTTAATATTTAAATGCAGGGGGGCCTCGTGCCCCCCGCAGCCCTGTGGACCGCCACCTCCCTGGGGCTTGTTTTTTAATTAATAATGTGTGGGGTGCTCCTGCCCCCATACTGCCCTGGGGACTGCCACCTCCCCAGGGCATTGATTAATTAACATACAGGTGTCCGTGGCAGGCCCCCGGCCCCGGGGACAACCACCTCCCTGGGGCTATACATAAGATAGGAGGGGGGCCACACGGCCCCCCTCCAAGAGCCCTGAATGGCCCTGGGGACCACTACCCACCACACCCCACCACCTCCAGCAATGTCCTGCGGTGCCCACCCCCGGGACCTTGCAGTTTGCTATGGCAGGGCGAGAGCAATGCTCCCACCCTGAAATAGCAAATTTCTGCTTCACTTCATTGAAGCGAGAGCAGGAAAACTGCTCTTGCTTCCAGGAAGCAAAGCAGTATTGCTTTGGGCAAGGGAGCTGCATGTTAGCAGCTCCCTTTGCCCAAAAGCCTTGCCGGCTCCCGCAGGAGGCAGGGAGCCGACAGGGACTGCGGGGGCATTGGGGCTCCCCCGTGGTCCCCAACATACAGGCCATGCCCCGGGGGATGGGGTCCCCAGGGCCAAAAGGGGTGTCAGGAGGGGAGGCCACGCGGCCCTCCTCCAAAACTAAAAAAAAGGCTGGGCAGGCCCAGAGGGATGGGATCCCTGGGGCCAAAAGTGGCCAGGGGAAGGGGGCCATGTGACCCCCTTCTTTGAAAAAACTTTTCACCGGGCCGCTGGGGATGGGGTCCCCAGGGTGAAATCGCCCCCCTCCCCTTTAAAAAAAGAAAAAGAAAAAAGGCCTAGCCCCGGGAGAAGGGGTCCTCAGGGCCGTAATCAGCCTTTTCATTTAAAAAAAAAAAAGGCTCAGGTCCCAGGGGATGGGGTCCGTGTGGCCTAAAAGGGTCAAGGGAAGGGGGGCTACACAGCCCCCCTCCCTAAAAGAACATTTAAAAAAAGAAACTGGCAATTTGCCATAGGCCCCGCCCCCTCCCTGCACCACTCTGCAAATGTGCCTCCTGGCACATTCTGGGTTGGGGGATTAAGTCCCCATTGCTACTTAGGGTCCCTGGGGGCCAACTAGCCCAACAGGTACCTCCAGTAAGCCCCACACAGTGGGATTGCTGAGAGGTGGTCTGAGGCCAAGCCCTTTTTTGCAACACTCTGCAAACGTGCCTCTTGGCGCACTGGTGGTGAGGCAATGAGGTCTCTTTGTGTCCTGAGGACCTCAGGACTGTAGTGGACTTCATCCCCCAAGCAGCAGTGCACCAGGAGGTATGTTTGCAGAGTGATCCAGGTGTGTAGGGCTTACTAGAGGTAACAGGAGGGCTAGTTGGCCCCCAGGGACCCTCAGGAGGCAAGGGGACTTCATCCCCAACCAAGAGTGTGCCAGGAAGCGCGTTTGCAAAGTGCTGGAGAAAGGGGGCGTGGCCTGTGTCCACCTCTCAGCAAACCCACTGTGTGAGGCTTACTGGAGGTAACAGGTAGAATACTTGGCCCCCTAAGGACCCCCAGCAGCGAAGGGGACTTCAATCCCCACCCAAGAGCGCGCCAGGGAGCACGTTTCCAGAGTGGTGGGCAAAGGGGCATGGCCTCCTATGAGAACTTAGCAATCCTGCTGTGTGGGACTTACTGGAGGTAATAGGAGGGGTAGTTGGCCCACAAGGATGTCCTTGGGGCCAACTACCCCTCCTGTTACCTCCAGTAAGTCCCACACAGAGGGATTGCTAAGAGGTCTTCGGAGGCCACGCTCCCCTTTCTCCACCACTCTGCCAACGCGCCTCCTGGCACACTACTGGTTGGGGGTTGAAGCCCACTTTACTCCTGAGGGACTTTGGGGGCCAAGAAGCCCTCCTGGCACCTCCTGTCAGTCATACGTAGCAGAATTCCTGAGCACTGGTCAGAGGCCCAATCCCCTTTCTCCACTACTCTGCAAACGCGACTACTAGTTGTAATAGGTCTTGGATTTGTGAGAGTTAGAGCTATTGGCATTGTAAATGTAAAAGTTTTTACTAATGTTTTTTGGCATGGAGTGGATGTACGTTGTGTGTAGTGAAATTATGTGGTATGTTGTGCAGTGGAATTATGTGGATAAAAATTATGTGGTATTTAGTGTATAGGAATTATGTAGAGTGGGATTATGTGTTATGGAGAGTAATTATGTGGTATGGTAGTCTGTGTTGTGGAGTGGTAACCTCAGGTTTAGTCTTCCTCGTTTCCATAGAAGCTAAACTATAAACTTAAAGAGACAAAAAAAAGAAGGAAGCACTGAAGAGCACTTCTGGACCTAGTCATAGGTATGAGCAGGGCCACTGGAAGTATGCAACTGCTTGGCTGCACCGACTTTCGCACAGTTATACATTTTCCGCATTTGCCACATAATCCATCAACTGCTGCATGATCTGCAGATTTGAACAAAAAAAAACTTGTTTCTAGCTCAAAAGGCTCAAACGTTACCAAAAATGAAGCGACAAGTGTAACAGCGTGGTGGAAGGCCCTTTGCAAATAGAATGGTCACCTGTTACGTATTACTAAATGTGGGTGTTACATTGGTACTAATGGTGTGCAAACCACTCTTGCCTCTTTCTGCATTTCTTTTGCTTCTTTCTGTTTTTTACACTTCTTTTGCCTCTTTCTGCAAATCTCTTCCACTTTCTGCACATCCCTTCTTTCTACACCTCTCTTGCTTCTTTCTGTACTTCTCTTGCTTCTTTCTTCTGCACCTCTCTTGCCTCTTTCTGCACCTCTGTTGCTTCTTTCTGTACTTTTCTTGACTCTTTCTGTACCCTCTACCCTCTTTCTGCACCTCTCTTGCCTTTTTCTGCACCTCTCTTGTCTCTTTCTGCACTTCTCTTGCCTCTTTCTGCACCTCGCTTGGTTCTTTCTGTACTTCTCTTGCTCCTTTCTGCACTTCTCTTGTGTCTTTCTGCACCCCTCTTCCCCCGTTCTTCACATCTGTTGCCTGTTTCTGCACCTCTCTTGCCTCTTTCTGCACTTCTCTTGCCTCTTTCTGCATTTCTGTTGCTTCTTTCTGCACCCCTCTTGCCTGTTTCTGCACCTCACTTGCCTCTTTCTGTACCTTTCTTGCCTCTTTCTGCACCTCTCTTGCCTCTTTCTGCACCTCACTTGCCTCTTTCCGCAATTCTCTTGCTTTTTTCTGCACCACTCTTGCTTCTTTCTGCAACTCTCTTGTCTCTTTCATCACTTCTCTTGCTTCTTTCTACATCACTGTTGCTTCTTTCAGCACTTCTTTTGCCTCTTCCTGCACTTCTCTTGCTTCTGTATGCACCCTCTTGCCTCTTTCTGCACCCTTCTTTCCTCTTTGTGCACCTCTCTTGCATCTTTCTGTATCACTCTTGCCTCTTTCTGCATCCCTCTTGCCTCTTTCTGCACCACTTTTGCTTCTTTCTGGACTTCTCCTACCTCTTTCTGTACCCCGCTTGCCTCTTTCTGCACCTCTGTTGCCTCTTTCTGCACCTCTGTTGCCTCTTTCTGTATTTCTCTTGCCTCTTTCTCCATTTCTGTTCCTTTTTTCTGCACTTCTCTTGCCTCTTTCTGCACCTTCGTTACTTTTATCAGCACTTAACTTGCCTCTTTCTGCACCCCTGTTCCCTACTTCTGCACCTCCCATTCCTGTTTCTGCAGCTCTCTTGCCTCTTTTTGCAGTTCTCTTGCCTGTTTCTGCATCTCATTTGCCTCTTTCTGCACCTCTCTAGCTTCTTTCTGCACCTCTCTTGCCTCTTTCTGCACCTCACTTGCCTCTTTCTGCACTTCTATTGCTTTTTTCTGCACCTCTCTTGTTTCTTTCTGCAACTCTCTTGTCTCTTTCATCACTTCTCTTGCTTCTTTCTGCACCTCTGTTGCTTCTTTCAGCACTTCTCTTGCCTTTTTCTGCACCTCCGTTACTTTTATCAGCACTTAACTTGCCTCTTTCTGCACCCCTGTTCCCTATTTCTGCACATCTCGTGCCTGTTTCTGCAGCTCTCTTGCCGCTTTTTGCAGTTCTCTTGCCTGTTTCTGCATCTCATTTGCTTCTTTCTGCACCTCTCTTGCTTCTTTCTGCACCTCTATTGCCTCTTTCTGCTCCTCTCTAGCCTGTTTCTGTACTTCTCTCGCCTCTTTCTGTACTCAAATGGGAAGTGCAAGCTGTCAAGTTTAAAGGTCTGTGTGCTCTTGTGACTGAGGTATATGTCTACTTGTACATGTATTCTCACATGTGTTATGCATTTGAAGATGGTAGCTTAAAAAGGGGGTAGCTTCTCCTATAGGTGGTTAAATCTTCTCAGCTCTGCTCTGTCATTCGGTTGCACATGCAGACAAGTCTTATGTATATAGGTGTTATAGAGCCCCTCAAATATACTATTGTATACCCATGTGCCCTGTATTGTGAGCAGAAAGAGACACGTACACCATTTTGTGTACAAATTTACAGAGTATGCTGTTTGAAACACAGGTATTCAAGTATTTGTATGTTTATTTTATGTAACATGTCACTAGGTAAAAGCAGAGACACACGGATGCATACCTTCACAAACTTGGTTAGACTTACAACAATGATATGGTTAGGATTGCTGTTTTACATTTGGTAGGCCTAACATTCTGAGCAGTCGATGAATAGTGAACCTTCAAGAGAAAAGTGAGGTTTAAGACATCTTGGGAGAAGGATTAGTGATTAGGCCACTTTGTATGAGTCTGTGGAAAGGTACAGTCGAAGTAGGCCTTTTTCTGCGCCTCTGTTGCTACTTTCTGTAATTCTCTTGCTTCTTTATGCACCTTTCTTCCTCTTTCTGGGCTTCTGTTGCCTCTTTCTGCATTTTTCTTGCTTCTTTCTGCGCTTTTCTTCCTCTTTCTGTACATGTCCTACCTATGTAGGCATAGTTAGAAATTAGCATTTAAAAAACCTTAGAAATTCACAGAAAAAATCCACAAGTTTCAGGTGCGTTATAGTTAGTATTAGCATTTTAAAAACCTTAGAAATTCACTGAAAAAAACAACAGGTTTCAGGGACGTTATAGTTAGGAATTAGCATTTAAAAAAACGTAGATATTCACTGAAAAAACCACAGATTTCAGGGATGTTATAGTTAGGCTGACATTTCACTCATATAAAACCAGAGAAATTCAGCCGTTACAGTTAGCTGAGCTAACTATAATTCGTGCCCCCGCAATGCACTGCTGATGACGTCACATATTACATCATTCGTGACATGGTCAGTGACAACACTGATGATATCACTAATGACATCTTCCCGGGGCATTCCTTAATTGTGGTTTGGGGGCCTTGTGGGCCCCCCCAAGCCCCGGGGACCGCCACCTCCCCGGGGCTTTAATGTTTAAATTCAGGGGCGGCCTCGCCCCCCGCAGCCCTAGGGACCGCCACCTCCATTGGCATTTTTGTTCATATTTATGTGGGGGTGGCTCCTGCCCCCCAGACTGCCCCGGGGACCACCACCTCACTGGGGCATTAAGTAATTAACATATTGGGGTCCGTAGCAGACCCCCGCCCCCGGGGACCACCACCTTCCCTTGAGCAAGTCCCTTGACCTTGGTCAGGATACTGCTCTCACAGGCACGCAGCTCCACCTGAAGTGCCTCTGTCTCCTGCTCCGCGTTGACCCCGGTTCAAGGCCGGCGCCCACTCTGCCTCGCATCTCTGCCTGCTTTTGTTTCTCCTCCGCTGTATTTATTTTTTATTTACCTTGTTACTGCCCTACTCTTGTGCCTGTGCCCTTGTTTGGTGCCCCCCTGCCCGTTTTCGCCACCCGTCTTTTCCCCGCTTTTTTCCCCATCGCTGCTGCCCCCAAAGCCCCTCCCCAAGCTCCCGCCTCCCAGCTGCATCTCCCTCCCTCCTCCCCTATTTAATGGTGCCCGCTGCGCGCCCAAGCAAGCAAGTCTCCTGACCTTGGTCAGGATACTGCTCTCCCAGGCACGCAGCTCCACCTGCAGTGCCTCTGTCTCCTGCTCCGCGCCGACTCTGGTTCGAGGCCAGCACCTGCTCTGCCTCGCATCTCTGCCTGTTTTTGTTTCTCTTCTGCTGTATTTCTTTTTTATTTGCCTTGTTTCTGCCCTACTCTTGTGCCTGTGCCCTTGTTTGGTGCCCCCTGCCCGTTTACGCCGCCCGTCTTTTCCCCACATTTTTCCCCACCACAGCTGCCCTCGCGGCCCCTCTGCCCACTCCCACTTCCCAGCTCTGTCTCCCTCCCTCCCTCCTCCCCTATTTAATGGCAAATACTGCGAGGCCGTGCCGCTGGTGCGGCGAAGGCACGCCAAAGGCAAGCCTGTCTGTGCCCGCCAGTGACTCGACCACGACCAGCGCCAGGACCCCTGGCCCTCCGGCCCCCCAGCACTACAGCTCTTCGGCTCTCCACAAACTCAATGCCGGCAAGAATCGCAACTGCAAGCCCTCCTCACCACTCGACACCCACGGACCCTTCCCTTGCCGTAACTGCCGCCATTCCTTCACCTTCGCCAAGACCCAGGACCTCCCTCCAGCAACAACTCCATCGCACCTCAAACCCTGAGATGCATCCTCCTCAATGCCCGCTCCCTCCACAGACACGCCACAGAACTCTGGGACCTCCTCGAAAGCACCGCCCCAGACATCGCCTTCCCTACCGAAACCTGGACGAACGCAGCCTCCGGCCCAGACATCGCGATCGCCATCCCGGAAGGATACAAGTTCACCCGGAAGGATAGCCCCAAGTGCCCCAGAGGAGGCATCGCGATCGCCTACAAGGCCAATCTCCGGCCGAGAACCTATTCCGACCGGCTTTCAGACCTAATCTAACACCTCCATTTCAAGATCCAGACCAACCCGTCCTCCACTCTCTGAGGCAGCATCATCTACAGACCCCCCGGACCCGTGCTCCTTTCTCCGACTCCATCACCGACATCATCACTCCACATGCCATCACCTCCACCGATTTCATGCTGCTAGGAGACCTCAATTTCCACCTCAACATCCTCCAGGACCCCAACTCTGCCTCCCTCCTGGACAGCCTCTACCAGAAACTACGCACTCAGCTGGGCACATCCTCGATCCCGTTTTCACAGCAGGGAACTCCATCACCTTCAGCCACACCCCTGAACTCCCATGGTCAGACCACCGATGTGTTCACTTCACCTTCAATCCAACATCCCCCGCAGATACCTGCATCAGCTCCAACGCAGGAATTGGAACAAGATCTCCGATGACCAGCTCACCGCCGACCTCGGCAGCTCCGCTCCTACCACCGCAAATGACAATGACACCACCACCTCCGCCCGCACTCTACACAACCAGATTACTGACTGCACCAACACCTTCGCCCCCCTCAAGAAAGCCTCCAAGCCGCACGTCAAGAAAGCCAGCTGGTTTTCCACCGAACTCCAAGACTCCAGACGCACCTGCAGACGACTCGAAAAACTGTGGAGGAACTCCAAAACCCGACTGACCTCGACAACTTCAAAACAGCTACCGCGGCCCACCACAAGCTCTTCAGACTCTCCAGGAAGAAAGCACTGCAGGACAGAATCTCCACCAATGCTCACAACAGCAAAGAATTCTTCGGCATCATCAAAGAGTTCACCCAACCCAACAGCGAGTCCACAGACATCACTTCCTCCCAGGACCTCTGCGACAGACTCAGCACTTTCTTCCATCACAAAATCAAGACCATCTATGACAACTTCGACAACAATAAACCCCACGAGGAACCCCCCCACCACTCCCAGCAGCATGCAGCCGACACTTGACAACTGGACCACCCTCAGCATCGAAGACACTCTGAGGATAATAAAGACCACACACTCCTGCCCCCACCATATCTACTGCAAAGCCACAGACATCATCGCCCCCGAACTTCAACATATCATCAACCGCTCCTTCGGATCGCATCCTTCCCCGATGATTGGAAACAAGCGGATATCAACCTTCTCCTGAAAAAACCTTCAGCGGACCCCACCGACCTCAAGAATTTCAGACCGATCTCCCTACTCCCTTATCCAGCCAAAGTCATGGAAAAGGCTGTCAACAGCCAACTCACCACCTTCATCGAAGTAAACAACATCCTCAACTCCTCCCAATCAGGAGGAACCACTGCACCGAAACCACACTCCTCGCAGCAACAGACAACATCCGCGCCCTCCTTGACAGAGGAGAGACTGTGGCTCTCATCCTTCTTGACCTCTCCGCGGCCTTCAACACTGTCTCTCACCGCACCCTAGCCCGCAGACTCCACGACGCAGGAATCCAGAACAAGGCCCTTGACTGGATCCTCTCCTTCCTCCCCGGCAGAACACAATGAGTCAGACTCCCTCCATTCCTTTCAGAACCGACACCAACCACCTGCGGAGTCCCACAAGGATCCTCCATCAGCCTAACCCTGTTCAACATCTACATGGCCCGCTCGCATCCATCGTCAGAGCACAAGGACTCAACATCACATCGTTCGCAGACGTCACCCAACTCATACTCTCCCTATCAACGAACCCAACATCACCAAACGCAACTTTTAAGACGGAATGGAAGCAGTCGCCAGATGGATGAAGAACAGCTGCCTCCAACTCAACAAGGACAAAACCGAGATACTCATCATGGGCCCACACCCAGATGCCTGGAACAACACCTGGTGGCCCCCCTCCCTCGGAGGCCCCCACGGACCAGGCACGCAACCTCGGAATCATCCTGGACTCCGAACTCAAAATGGACCACCAAGTCAATGCCATCACTTCCTCCTGCTACCACCCCCTCCACCTACTTCGCAAGACCTTCAAGTGGATCCCCCAAACACAGGAAAACTGTCACACACACCCTCATCAGTAGCAGACTGTACTATGGCAACGCACTCTACGAGGGATCAACAAGAACTTCACCCGCAAACTCCAGAACCTCCAGAACACCGCCACCAGACTAGTCCTCAGCCTACCATGCCACTGTCACATCAGCCAACACCCACGGTCCCTACACTGGCTCCCCGTTGAGAAGAGAATCACCTTCAAGCTTCTCACCCACGCACACAAGACCCTTCACAACACCAGACCCGCCAACCTGAACCTCCGGTTCATGTTCCATGCTCCCCAGCGCTCTCTCCGCATGGCCCAGCTCTCCCTCGCAACGGTACCTCGGATCAAGAAAAGCAGAACAGGAGGGTGCTCCTTCTCCCTCCTCATGGCCAAGGCATGGAACTCCCTCCCTCTCCATCTACAACAGACTGCATTGCTCCCTAAGTTCCTAAAGGACCTCAAGGCATGGCTCTATGATAGAACTCAGTGAACCTCCAGATTCTGCTGTACCCCACTCCCCCTGCCCCCCTCTCCACCAGCACCTTGAGACCCATTCCGGGTGAGTAGCTTCAGCTATAGAAATCCCTGATTGATTGAAACACCTGATTGATTGACCTCCCTGTGGATTTTAATCTGTTGGGAGGGGGGCCATCCATGGCCCTGGGGACCACCACGCCCCAGCGCCGGCTCCAGCAATGTCCTAGGGTGCCCACCCCCGGGACATTGCAGTTTGCTATGGCAGGGCGGGAGCCCTGCTCCCGCTCGGCCAGAGCAAACATCTGCTTCGCTTTATGGAAGCAAGAGCAGAAAACCTGCTCTTGCTTCCATGAAGCGAAGCAGACTTGCTTTTGGGCAATGGGAGCTGCATGTCAGCAGCTCCCTTTGCCCAAATGCAATGCAGACTCACGCAGGAGGTGGGGAGCCAGTAGGGACCGCGGGGGCATTTGGGGCTCCCCCCGCAGTCCCCAATGTGAGGCGATGTCCCAGGGGATGGGGTCCCCGGGGCCAAAAATGGCCCGGGAGGGGGGGCCACGCAGCCCTCTTTCTTTAAAAAAAAATAATGAAAGGCCGGGTCCCGGGGGATGGGGTCCCCGGGACCAAAATCGGCCTGGGGAGGGTGGCCATGCGGCCCCCTCCTTGAAAATAATAATAAAAAAATAATTGCCAAGCCCAGGGGATTGTGTCTCCGGGGCCGAACATGGCCCTGGAGGGTTGCCGCTTGGCCCCCTCCCTTTAAAAAACAAAAAGGAATGGCCAAGCCCAGTGGGATGGGGTCCCTGGGGCAAAATTGGCCTGAGGAGGCCCTTCTCGGGTTTTTTTTTTTTTTAAATGTGTCCGGCCCTGGGAGATGGGGTCCCCAGGGCCTAAAAAGTATTAGGGAAGGCGGGTCACACAGCCCCCTTCCTAAAACAAGGAAGAAAAGAGAAACTGGCATCTCACCTGAGGCCCCACCCCCTCCCTGAACTACTCTGCAAAAGCACCTCCTGGCGCGCTTTGGGTTCAGGGATGAAATCCCCATTGCGACTGAGGATCCTTAGGGGCCAACTAGCCTGCCAGGTACCTCAAGTAAGCCCCACACAGTGGGATTGCTGAGAGGTGGTGCAGGCTACGCCCCTTTTTACACCACTCTGCAAACGCGCCTCTTGGCACAGTGCTGGTGGGGCGAAGAGGTCCCCCTGTGTCCTGAGGAAATTAGGACTAAAGTGGACTTTATCCCCCAAGTAGCAGTGTGCCAGGAGTCTCGTTTGCGGAATGGTGTAAAAAGGGGGCATGGCCTCTGACCACTCTCAGCAATCCAGCTGTGTGAGGCTTACTAGAAGTAACAGGAGGGCTAGTTGGCCCCCAGGGACCCTCAGGAGGCAAGGGAACTTCATCCCCAACCAAGAGTGCACCAGGAGGCACGTTTGCAGAGTGGTGGAGAAAGGGGCATGGCCTGTGTCTTCCTCTCAGCAATCACACTGTGTGGGGCTTACTGGAGGTAACAGGTAGGCTAGTTGGCCCCTAAAGACCCCCAAAAGCGAAGGTGACTTTAATCCCCATCCAACAGTGCACCAGGAAGCACGTTTGCAAAGTGGTGGGCAAAGGGGGCATGGCCTGCTATGAGAACTTACCAATCCTGCTGTGTGGGACTTACTGGAGGTAATAGTATTGGTAGTTGGCCCCCAAGGATGTTCTTGGGGCCAACTACCCTTCCTGTTACCTCCAGTAAGTCCCACACAGTGGGATTGCTAAGAGGTCTTTACCACTCTGCAAACGCACCTCCTGGCAAACTACTGGTTGGGGGATGAAATCCACTTTACTCCTGAGGGACTTTGGAGGCCAAGAAGCCCTCCTGGTATCTCTTATAAGTCTTACGCAGCTGAATCCCTGAGCGCTTGTCAGAGGCCCAGCCCCCTTTCTCCACTACTCTGCAAACACGACTACCCGTTAAAGAAGCATTTCCAATGTAATAGGTCTTGCATTTGCTAGAGTTAGAGCTATTGGCGCTGTGAATGTAACAGTTCTTTACTAATGTTTTTTGGAGTGGAGTGGATGTACGTTGTGTGTAGGGGAATTATGTGGTATGTTGTGCAGTGAAATTATGTGGATAGAAAGTATGTGGTATTTAGTGTATAGGAATTATGTAGAGTGGGATTAGGTGTTATGGAGAGTAAATATGTGGTATGGTACTCTGTGTTGTGGAGTGGTAACCTCAAGTTTAGTCTTCCTCGTTTCCATAGTAGCTAAACTATAAACTCAATGAGACAAAAAAAGAAGGAAGCACTGAGGAGCTCTTCTGGACCTAGTCAGAGGTATGAGCAGGGCCACTGGAATTATGCGACTGTTTGGCTGCACCTACTTTCTCACAATTATACATTTTCCGCATAATCCACCATCTGCTGCATAATCTGCAGATTTGAACAAAATAAATCTTGTTTTTAGCTCAAAAGGCTCAAACGTTACCAAAAATGCAGCGACAAATGTTACAGCATGGTGGAAGGCCCTTTGCAAACATAGAACGGTCACCTGGTACTTATTGCTAAATGTGGGTGCTAAATTGGTACTAATGGTGAGCAAACCACTCTTGCTTCTTTCTGCACCTCTCTTGCCTCTTTCTGCACCCCTCTTGCCTCTTTGTGAACCTTTGCTGCCTCTTTCTGCACCTCTCTTGCATTTTTCTGCAGTTCTCTTGCCTCTTTCTGCACCCCTCTTGCCTCTTTCTGCAACTCTGTTGGTTCTTTCTGCACTTCTCTTGCTTCTTTCTGTTCCTCTCTTGCCTCTTTCTCCACCCCTCTTGCCTCTTTCTGCACCTCTGTTGGTTCTTTCTGTGCTGTTCTTGCTTCTTTCTGCACCTTTCTTGCCTGTTTCTGCAACTCTCTTGTCTCTTTTTGCAGTTCTCGTGCCTCCTTCTGCACCTGTGTTGCTTTTTTTGGCACTTCTCTTGCCTCTTTCTGCACCCCTCTAGCCTCTTTCTGCACCCTGTTGCTTCCTTCTGCACTTCTTTTGCTTTTTTCTGCACCTCTCTTGCTTCTATCTGCTCTTCTCTTGCCTCTTTCTGTACCTCTCTTGCTTCTTTCTGTACGTCTCTTGTTCCTTTTTTCACATCTCTTGCCTTTTTACATCTCTTGCCTTTTTTCACCTCTGTTGCTTCTTTGTGCACTCCTCTTGCCTGTTTCTGCATCGCTGTTGCTTCTTTCTGCACTTCTCTTGCTTCTTTCTGCACCTCTCTTGCCTCTTTCTGCACCCTTCTTCCCTCTTTCTGCACCCCTCTTGCATCTTTCTGCACCCTTCTTCCCTCTTTCTGCACCTCTCTTGCCTCTTTCTGCTCCTCTCTCGCCTCTTTCTGCACCTTTTTTGCCTGTTTCTGCAACTCTGTTGCATCTTGCTGCAGTTCTCTTGCCTCCTTCTGTCCCTCTGTTGCTTCTTTCTGCACTTCTCTCGCTTCTTTCAGTACCTCTTTTGCTTCTATCTGCACTCCTCTTGCCTCTTTCTTTTTTTTTTTTTTTTAATTTCAATCCATGATAATATAAATACACATCACAATTCATTAACACAGTCTTACTAAAAGCTGATAAAAGGCAAAACAAAAACCATAATTCATCTGAAAGTTAAAAAGACAGGAAGGTGATACATATCCATGAATAAATACATCATAAATAGTTATTAACAATGGATATTCAGTATTTCATATGTTCGATCATAGGGCCCCATATCTGCATGCCCAGCTTCTGCCTACGTGAGCCTTTCAGATCATATAAACTATATTCAAGATTAAAGATGGTATAAAATCTAGCTCTCCACAGTCGAAGGTAGGGGCGTCCTTCTGCAACCACATAGAAGCAATACAGAGCCTAGCTACAGCCGTGGCTAGGAAAATCAAATAGCAAAACTTGTGTGCTGGCTGCCCCACCCTTACATTTTCCTCCATCCCTAAAAGCATAGTAGAGGCTGAAATATTTATGACTGCCCCAGTTATTTAAAAAAGGAACTTCTCAATATGCTCCAGGAGATTGGTCAAGCATCCGCATGCATAAAAGATATGTACAATATCTGCCACCTCTGCTCCACAGCAAAAACATTTCCCATTGTTTGCCCCTCCCCATTTAACCATTTTGGGGGGGTATGGTACAGATTAAACACAGTCTTATAGTGCTGCGACCGCAAGTTGGCAGACAGCAGTATCCTCTCTGCCAGATCAATAGATTGCTCAACACAGGTACCCTGGCACCCTAACCTGTTGTCCCACTTAAGATTTTGGGCATCTAAATCATCATTCTGAGTGTCGAGCAACATGTTGTATAAAGTACCAATGCAGGAGTTATTTCTAATAGCCTCGACAAAGGGATTCAGCTCAATCACCCGTCGCCTTTTACGTAAATAGTCACGAATTTGTAGGAACTTAAAAATTCGGTCTTAGGCAGCTGATGTCCCTCAGCTAACATAGCGTAAGATGCCAGGCCCCCATTGATATAAAAATCACCAATGTATAATATCCCTTTACTTGTCCATCTGTCGACAGACCTATCCCAAAAGACCGACGGGAGTAAGCCCGAAGCAGATGTGGGAGTATAATACAAAACCCCTTCAATTTGATAACATTTCCGTATAGCCTTCCAAACCTTATAGGCGGTGCTTAAAACCTTGAACCGAGTTCTTTTATGGTAACTGAATTCCAGCATCATGAATAGGCGGCCCTTGGCATCAGTACCCAACAACATCTGATAAATAGATGGGGATTCAGCAGTAATACACACCTCTTCCCCAGTTAGTAAGATTCGCATATTTTGAAGAATACAGGCATAATAATACAGCGTAAAATCCAGA
The DNA here is from genome assembly GCA_963921515.1 of Calotriton arnoldi. NCBI lineage: Eukaryota > Metazoa > Chordata > Amphibia > Caudata > Salamandridae > Calotriton > Calotriton arnoldi. The sequence continues at coordinate 706,004 of CAWUFW010002581.1, forward strand.
ACTGCCCACCCACCTTTCTCCCGGGGTAGCGTCATAAAACGCATTGCTCTCCAGGATTTCCCTTGGGCCCATAAAAACTTAGCACATATAGATTGAAGTAATTGCAGCTGGACGCCGGTGAGTTCTAGTGGGACTGATCTAAAATAATATAAAACCTTAGGTAAAATCATCATTTTAAGAACATTACATCGCCCAACCAACGACAGGTGCAAGCATTCAAAACAGTCTAGTTGTTGTTTCACCGTCGTTAAAATAGACCCCCAGTTAACCTCCACTAATGCTTTTAAACATGTCCTTAATCTAATACCCAGGTATGATACCTCGTCCATGACCCTAGGGTCATTACTGCAGTCTTGGTTTATGCACATGATCTGTGTTTTAGACACATTGAGTTTGTAGCCTGAAACCAAGCCGAATCTATGTGCATGGTGAGCAAAAAAACGATGGATTTAGGCCCAGATCTCTGTACTGGGGTGAATGTATGACATTGTTCTGCATTCTGTCCATCAACTGTTGTTTTTGCATTTGTCACCCCGAGTGGGATGGGTATGCCCAGACGTGGGTCCCATGCTCTCCATGCCACTGGAATCAAGCTATCCTGGCTGAAGAGGGGTGAAACCCCGAAACCGGTCCTAGGATGCTTGTTTCCAGTCCAGGGAGGACCTGGTTTGGCAGTTCGGGCTGGACTGTTCCCATGAGGCACAGGGTCAAGACTGATTTGCATATGGCTGGGTTCAAGCTGGAATGGCATGGTGAGCAAAAAAATCGATGGATTTAGGCCCAGATCTCCGTACTGGGGTGAATGTATGACATTGTTCTGCATTCTGTCCATCAACTGTTGTTTTTGCATTTGTCACCCCGAGTGGGATGGGTATGCCCAGACGTGGGTCCCATGCTCTCCATGCCACTGGAATCAAGCTATCCTGGCTGAAGAGGGGTGAAACCCCGAAACCAGTCCTAGGATGCTTGTTTCCAGTCCAGGGAGGACCTGGTTTGGCAGTTCGGGCTGGACTGTTCCCATGAGGCACAGGGTCAAGACTGATTTGCATATGGCTGGGTTCAAGCTGGAATGGCATGGTGAGCAAAAAAACGATGGATTTAAGCCCAGATCTCTGTACTGGGGTGAATGTATGACATTGTTCTGCATTCTGTCCATCAACTGTTGTTTTTGCATTTGTCACCCCGAGTGGGATGGGAATGCCCAGACGTGGGTCCCATGCTCTCCATGCCACTGGAATCAAGCTATCCTGGCTGAAGAGGGGTGAAACCCCAAAACCGGTCCTAGGATGCTTGTTTCCAGTCCAGGGAGGACCTGGCTTGGCAGTTCGGGCTGGACTGTTCCCATGAGGCACAGGGTCAAGACTGATTTGCATATGGCTGGGTTCAAGCTGGAATGGCATGGTGAGCAAAAAAACGATGGATTTAGGCCCAGATCTCTGTACTGGGGTGAATGTATGACATTGTTCTGCATTCTGTCCATCAACTGTTGTTTTTGCATTTGTCACCCCGAGTGGGATGGGTATGCCCCGACGTGGGTCCCATGCTCTCCATGCCACTGGAATCAAGCTATCCTGGCTGAAGAGGGGTGAAACCCTGAAACTGGTCCTAGGATGCTTGTTTCCAGTCCAGGGAGGACCTGGCTTGGCAGTTCGGGCTGGACTGTTCCCATGAGGCACAGGGTCAAGACTGATTTGCATATGGCTGGGTTCAAGCTGGAATGGCATGGTGAGCAAAAAAATGATGGATTTAGGCCCAGATCTCTGTACTGGGGTGAATGTATGACATTGTTCTGCATTCGGTCCATCAACTGTTGTTTTTGCATGAATCTATGTGCCAGCTGCTCAATCTCGGGCATAGCAGTGATAGGGTTAGATGTTACAACCGCTATATCATCTGCATACGCAAGGACCCGATATTGCTCTTGTCTACAGATAACAGATTTAATCCTCGGACTCTGTTCTAACATAGTTAAAAAGGGACTAATGTACAGTGAAAACAACAAAGGGGAGCACAGACATCCCTGTCTTGTACCTCTGGTGATGCGTACAGGTTCAGACTCTAAGCCCATCATACAGATTTTAGCGGTAGGGGTTAGATATGAAAGCTGAATAGCTTTGACAAAACCTGGGGGAAAGCCAAACCATCGTAAAACCACCCATAAAAAGTCCCACGCGACCCAGTCGAACGCCTTTTCAGCATCTAAAAGGATCAAACTGATTTTATTACCCATGTTGCCGAATTGACACCAGAGGAGAGATGACTCTAGCCAACCGGGTCGCCAATATTTTTGCATAGACTTTACCATCACAGTTTAGTAAAGATATGGGTCGATAAGATCCCGGAAGATCAGGTGGCTTATTTTTTTTTTTTTTAAACGATTATGCTTGCCTCGTCCCATGATAGTGGCGCTGCCCCTATCTGTGCTTGTTGAAAAGTACTCAACATATCCCTTTTTAACTATTGAAAAAAGGTTTTATATACCTCTAATGTCAATGTATCGGGTCCTGCCGCTTTACCATTAGCTAGACTGTTGATGGCTGCCTCGAGCTCTTCCATAGTTATTGGTGACTCCAACATATTTACATCCTGCAGGCTTAGCATTTCACAATTAAGATTTTGGAGCAAGATCTAACTTGCCTGTACAGCAGAGCAGTCGCCTGCGTATAGTCCCTTGAAAAAATCATGAAAAACCCTGAGGATCCCGACAGAGGTATCTACTGCATTACCATGTTTATCTGTCATACCCTTAATTCTTTGTGCTGCTTCCCTTGACCGCAGCCTTTGTGCCAAGCAGCGCCCTGCTGTTTCACCATACTCATAGCTTTGTTCTTTATTGAGAGTATGTTTAATGGCTATTGCTTTGCTCCACTGCAGGTTAATTTTAGCCTTACAGTGTGTGACCTCAGTTTGCAGTAGTGCAATATCGCCCTTTGCTTGTATTCCCAGCATGAGATTCTCTTCAGCTATCATAAGCTTTGAATACAATTCCTGAGTCACCAATTTCAACTGTCTCTGCTTGTGTAGCCCAAAACTAAGAGTCTCCCCCCTGAACCCAGCTTTTAGAGCATCCCAGATATAACCCCATGTGGTAGAATTGCAGTTAATAAGTAGAAACTGCCTGATCCAATCATTCATGTGCACAACGAACGTTTCATCCAACAATAGTTTCCTATCGAATGAGAAGGATCTGGCCTTAGGACCTGTACTAATTGTCTGTATATCAAGTCATAAGAGGCCATGATCCGCCGTGATCCGAGGGAAAACTTGTATTTCAGCTTCTACCAATAATGCTTTTGGAATAAAGAAATAATTTAACCTAACTTATTTATGTTGTGGGTGTGAATAAAATGTAAAACCTGGGTCAGGGCCTCATAGAGTGGCCCAGGCATCGACCAGCTCGTGATCCGCCACCAAGTGCTGAAGAGCTTTAAACACTTTGGGTTTCCTACCCATATAATTTTTAATATCTGACTGCAAGCCCTGGGGTTCCAAATGTATATTAAAATCACCACACAAAATCAGGGGAGTCGGCCATGATTCTAGTTCAACATTCAACCCCTCTAACACTGCTGGCTCATCGAGATTGGAACCATATACTGAACATACAGTGCATCTGACATTCCCTATTGTACATTCAATAATGGCCCAGTGCCCTTGTTTATCCACCAGAACTCTTCCCGACCCCTGTACAGTATTTTTGGCCAGTACCTCTACCCCTCGGTTTGTAGTGGATTGTTGTGTACATATCAGTACCGAGTACCCAAGCTCATCTAAAAGCTTTCGTTTGCACCATGGAATATGGGTTTCTTGTATACAGACCAAATCTGGTTGGACCACCCGTAGCTCCGCAGCCACCCGTTGTCTCTTCCCATAATTATTCAGCCCACATACATTAAAGGAGCAAATCCGTAATCCTGAGTGACATTTCCTATCCCCCATCAAATGTCGATGTTTCTATCTCATCTAAGACCATGTGATTTGACTGTGTACACTTTTCTCTTTTTGTTCTTGAACTCTCATGGATTGTTTCTATCCTGTGCTTCCCCACCACCCCACCCACCCCCAGGCGCCCCCCCACCCTCCTCCAAACCCCCCCTGTTCCCGCTGCCCCATCCTCCTTCACAGAGCTTCAGCCGAAGCCCTGTCCCCCCCCTTGCCCTGAAAAGAGGCTTTAGGACCAATGGTCCCTGAGATGGATCAAGCTCCTGCCCCCGGATCGCCCCGCCCCGCACACTTAGTGCATCCCTTTTAGTGCAATACCCCATCACTAGAATCAGCAAGAGGAAAAAAACACACCCCATAAAAGAGCTTAAAGAAGGGAAAAAGAAAAAGAAGAAAGAGGAAAAAGGCAAAGCCCCAAATAAGGCCACTTATACAAACAGGTTACTTAAAACCATATCCCATCTTATAAAGACTGCAAGAACTCTTTGGCTTGAAGTTCTGTAGTGAAGAATGGGACTTGCTCATTAAATATAACTTTGAGTTTGGCTGGATTTAGCAAGTAGGCTTGAGCCCCCTTGCCTTGAAAGGGGGTAATGAGTTGCCGTGATTGCCATCTTTTCTCCACCGTCAGGGGACAATAATACGGGCGTACAAAAAAAAATTCCATCCCTTTCCCTGTTTTCTTTCGATCTGGGCGTGCAAGATCGTAAACTGCCTCTCGAGCCAAGAAGTTGTCAATCGAAATTAGAATTGCTCTGGGTCTAGAAGCACTTTGACCTGGCCTTGTATGCTGTGTGAAGGGAAATCTATGCGCCCTCTGGATCTCCCGATTCCAATCCCATTTGTCCATCTACCTCCTTGACAGGGCAAGCGTGTGGAGGGGTAGGCTGCTTTTTCGTTTTCCCTGAAAGAAATAAAGACGGCACAGTCCGCTTACCGGTAGTATCCCCACGTGTGCTCTCTCTTCTCTTGGATACCGGGTCTCCCGTGCTGCCGTTTTTGCCAGCTCGACCTGCATTTCCACCAGCTGCTGCCCCCCCCCACTTCCTCCAGATTCCATCAGGTTACGGGCCTTTACGTGTCCTGCCTTTGGAGGCATCACCGCAGGGGGCGCCACCAGGTCAGCCCCTTCTTCAATCCTGAGTCTCCATGGGTATGAGAACCCGGAAGACCGCCAAACCAGCTCCAAGAGCCGCAGCACAGACACACGAGAAGCCGGAGCAGCAGACCGGACACACTAGAGCATACCGCTCCAAGAGGTAAGTTTCGCCTGTGGTTTTATCTGCCTTGTTTGATTTTGCCGCACACTGCTGTCAATATGCCATTCGCAGGGGATGTAAAGCGTGGGGCGCGAGAGTCCAGGAGCTCGGGCTTACACGACCGTCCGAGCGGTCGCCATCTTGCCTCTAGCACTCCTCTTGCCTGTTTCTGCACCTCTCTTGCCTCTTTCAGCATCTCTGTTGCATCTTTCTGCACGTCTCTTGCTTCTTTCAGCACCTCTCTTGCTTCTTTCTGTACCTCTGTTGCTTCTATCTGCACTCGTCTCCCCTCTTTCTGCACCACTCTTGCCTCTTTCTGCACCCCTCTTCCTCTTTCTGCATCTCTGTTGCTTCTTTCTGCACTTCTCTTGCTTTTTTCCACACCTCTCTTGCTTCTTTTTTACCCCTCTTGCCTCTTTCTGCACCCTTCTTTCCTTTTCCTGCACCTCTCTTGCCTCTTTCTTCTCGACATCTCTTGCCTCTTTCTGTAGTTCTCTTGCCTCTTTCTGCAGTTCTCTTGCCTCTTTCTGCACCTCTTTTGCTTCTTTCTGCACTTCTCTTGCTTCTTTCTGTACTTCTTTTCCTTTTTTTGCACCTCTCTTGCAAATTTCTGCATCCCTCTTGCCTCTTTCTGCATCCCTCTTCCCTCTTTCTGTACCTCTCTTGCCTCTGTTTGCACACCTCTTGCCTCTTTCTGCACCTCTTTTGCTTCTTTCTGCACTTCTCTTGCCTCTTTCTGCACCCCTCTAGATGCTTTCTGCACCTCTGTCGGTTCTTTCTGCACTGCTCTTGCTTCTTTCTGCACCTCTTGCACATTTCAGCATCCCTTTTGCCTCTTTATGTACCACTCTTCCCTCTTTCTGCACCTCTCTTGCTTCTTTCTGAACCTCCCATGCCTCTTTCTGCACATCTTTTGCTTTTTTCTGCACCTCTCTTGTTTCTTTCTGCACCTCTCTTGTTTTTCATCACTTCTCTATTTTTTCTACACCTCTGTTGCTTTTTTGAGCACTTCTCTTGCCACTTTCTGCACTTCACTTGACTGTTTCTGCACCTCTCTTGACTGTTTCCGCACCCTTCTTGCCTCTTTCTGCACCTCACTTGCTTCTTTCTCCACCCCTCTTGCCTCTTTCTGCACCCTTCTTCCCTCTTTCTGCACCTCTCTTAACTCTTTCTGCACCTCTGTTCCCTCTTTCTGCACCTTTCCTGCTTTTTTCTGCACCCCTATTGCCTCTTTCTGCACCTCTCTTCCCTCTTTCTGCACCTCTCTTGCCTCTTTCTGTACCTCTTTTGCTTTTTTCTGCATCTCTTCCTTCTTTCAGCACCTCTCTTGCTTAGTTCTGCATCATGTTGCTTCTTTCTGCACTCGTCTCCCCTCTTTCTGCACCTCTCTTGCCTCTTTCTGCACCCCTTATGCCTCTTTCTGCACCTCTGTTGCTTATTTCTGCACTTCTCCTGCTTCTTTCCGCACCTCTCTTGCTTCTTTCTTCACCCCTTTGCATCTTTCTGCACCCTTCTTCCCCTTTCCTGCACCTCTCCTGCCTCTTTCTGTACCTCTCTAGCCTCTTTCTGCAGTTCTCTTGCCTCTTTCTGCACCTCCTTTGCTTCTTTCTGCACTTCTCTTGCTTCTTTTTGCACCTCTCTTGCTTATTTCTGCACCCCCTCTTTCTGCAACCCTCTTTCTGCACCCCGTTGCCTGTTTCTGTACCTCTCTTGCCTCTTTGTGCACTTCTCTGTCCTCTTTCTGCACTTTTCTTGCCTCTTTCTGCATTTTTGTTGCTTCTTTCAGCATCCCCCTTACCTCTTTCTGCACCTCACTTGCTCTTTCTGCACCTCTCTTGCCTCTTTCTGCACCCCTCTTCCCTGTTTCTGCACCTCTCTTGCCTATTTCAGCATCTCTGTTGCTTCTTTCTGCACATCTCTTGCTTCTTTCAGCACCTCTCTTGCTTCTTTCCATACCTCTGTTGCTTCTCTCTGCACTCGTCTCCCATCTTTCTGCACCTCTCTTGCCTCTTTCTGCATCCCTCTTGCCTCATTCTCGCCTCTTTCTGCAGCTTTTTTGCCTGTTTCTGCAACTCTGTTGCATCTTTCTGCAGTTCTCTTGCCTCCTTCTGTCCATCTGTTGCTTCTTTCTGCACTTCTCTTGCTTCTTTCCGTACCACTTTTGCTTCTATCTGCACTCCTCTTGCCTCTTTTTTTTATTTATTTTTTATTTCAATCCATGATAATATAAATACACATCACAATTCATTAACACAGTCTTACTAAAAGCTGATAAAAGGCAATACAAAAACCATAATTCATCCGAAAGTTAAAAAGACAGGAAGGTGATACATATCCATGAATAAATACATCATAAATAGTTATTAACAATGGATATTCAGTATTTCATATGTTCGATCATAGGGCCCCATATCTGCATGCCCAGCTTCTGCCTACGTGAGCCTTTCAGATCATATAAACTATATTCAAGATTAAAGATGGTATAAAATCTAGCTCTCCACAGCTCGAAGGTAGGGGCGTCCTTCTGCAATCACATAGAAGCAATACAGAGCCTAGCTACAGCCGTGGCTAGGAAAATCAAATAGCAAAACTTGTGTGCTGGCTGCCCCACCCTTACATTTTCCTCCATCCCTAAAAGCATAGTAGAGGCTGAAATATTTATGACTGCCCCAGTTATTTAAAAAAGGAACTTCTCAATATGCTCCAGGAGATTGGTCAAGCATCCGCATGCATAAAAGATATGTACAATATCTGCCACCTCTGCTCCACAGCGAAAACATTTCCCATTGTTTGCCCCTCCCCATTTAACCATTTTGGCGGGGGTATGGTACAGATTAAACACAGTCTTATAGTGCTGCAACCGCAAGTTGGCAGACAGAAGTATCCTCTCTGCCAGATCAATAGATTGCTCAACACAGGTACCCTGGCACTCTAACCTGTTGTCCCACTTAAGATTTTGGGCATCTAAATCATCATTCTGAGTGTCGAGCAACATGTTGTATAAAGTACCAATGCAGGAGTTATTTCTAATAGCCTCGACAAAGGGATTCAGCTCAATCACCGGTCGCCTTTTACGTAAATAGTCACGAATTTGTAGGAACTTAAAAATTCGGTCTTAGGCAGCTGATGTCCCTCAGCTAACATAGCGTAAGATGCCAGGCCCCCATTGATATAAAAATCACCAATGTATAAGCTCCCTTTACTTGTCCATCTGTCGACAGACCTATCCGAAAAGACCGACGGGAGTAAGCCCGAAGCAGATGTGGGAGTATAATACAAAACCCCTTCAATTTGATAACGTTTCCGTATAGCCTTCCAAACCTTATAGGCGGTGCTTAAAACCTTGAACCGAGTTCTTTTATGGTAACTGAATTCCAGCATCATGAATAGGCGGCCCTTGGCATCAGTACCCAACAACATCTGATAAATAGATGGGGATTCAGCAGTAATACACACCTCTTCCCCAGTTAGTAAGATTCGCATATTTTGAAGAATACAGGCATAATAATACAGCGTAAAATCCGGAACTGCCCACCCACCTTTCTCTCGGGGTAGCGTCATAAAACGCATTGCTCTCCAGGATTTCCCTTGGGCCCATAAAAACTTAGCACATATAGATTGAAGTAATTGCAGCTGGACGCCAGTGAGTTCTAGTGGGACTGATCTAAAATAATATAAAACCTTAGGTAAAATCATCATTTTAAGAACATTACATCGCCCAACCAACGACAGGTGCAAGCATTCAAAACAGTCTAGTTGTTGTTTCACCGTCGTTAAAATAGACCCCCAGTTAACCTCCACTAATGCTTTTAAACATGTCCTTAATCTAATACCCAGGTATGATACCTCTCCATGACCCTAGGGTCATTACTGCAGTCTTGGTTTATGCACATGATCTGTGTTTTAGACACATTGAGTTTGTAGCCTGAAACCAAGCCGAATCTACGTGCATGGTGAGCAAAAAACGATGGATTTAGGCCCAGATCTCTGTACTGGGGTGAATGTATGACATTGTTCTGCATTCTGTCCATCAACTGTTGTTTTTGCATTTGTCACCCCGAGTGGGATGGGTATGCCCAGACGTGGGTCCCATGCTCTCCATGCCACTGGAATCAAGCTATCCTGGCTGAAGAGGGTGAAACCCGAAACCGGTCCTATGATGCTTGTTTCCAGTCCAGGGAGGACCTGGCTTGGCAGTTCGGGCTGGACTGTTCCCATGAGGCACAGGGTCAAGACTGATTTGCATATGGCTGGGTTCAAGCTGGAATGGCATGGTGAGCAAAAAAACGATGGATTTAGGCCCAGATCTCCGTACTGGGGTGAATGTATGACATTGTTCTGCATTCTGTCCATCAACTGTTGTTTTTGCATTTGTCACCCCGAGTGGGATGGGTATGCCCAGACGTGGGTCCCATGCTCTCCATGCCACTGGAATCAAGCTATCCTGGCTGAAGAGGGTGAAACCCCGAAACCGGTCCTAGAATGCTTGTTTCCAATCCAGGGAGGACCTGGCTTGGCAGTTCGGGCTGGACTGTTCCCATGAGGCACAGGGTCAAGACTGATTTGCATATGGCTGGGTTCAAGCTGGAATAGCATGGTGAGCAAAAAAACGATGGATTTAGGCCCAGATCTCTGTACTGGGGTGAATGTATGACATTGTTCTGCATTCTGTCCATCAACTGTTGTTTTTGCATTTGTCACCCCGAGTGGGATGGGAATGCCCAGACGTGGGTCCCATGCTCTCCATGCCACGGGAATCAAGCTATCCTGGCTGAAGAGGGGTGAAACCCCGAAACCGGTCCTAGGATGCTTGTTTCCAGTCCAGGGAGGACCTGGCTTGGCAGTTCGGGCTGGACTGTTCCCATGAGGTACAGGGTCAAGACTGATTTGCATATGGCTGGGTTCAAGCTGGAATGGCATGGTGAGCAAAAAAACGATGGATTTAGGCCCAGATCTCTGTACTGGGGTGAATGTATGACATTGTTCTGCATTCTGTCCATCAACTGTTGTTTTTGCATGAATCTATGTGCTAGCTGCTCAATCTCGGCCATAGCAGTGATAGGGTTAGATGTTACAACCGCTATATCATCTGCATACGCAAGGACCCGATATTGCTCTTGTCTACAGATAACAGATTTAATCCTCGGACTCTGTTCTAACATAGTTAAAAAGGGATTAATGTACAGTGAAAACAACAAAGGGGAGCACAGACATCCCTGTCTTGTACCTCTGGTGATGCGTACAGGTTCAGGCTCTAAGCCCATCATACAGATTTTAGCGGTAGGGGTTCGATATGAAAGCTGAATAGCTTTGACAAAACCTGGGGGAAAGCCAAACCATCGTAAAACCACCCATAAAAAGTCCCACGCGACCCGGTCGAATGCCTTTTCAGCATCTAAAAGGATCAAACTGATTTTATTACCCTGAGCGTTGGCAGCGTCTAGCAAAGATATCACCCTATTAATATGATTAACTGTGCTCCTCTCGGGTATAAACCCATGTTGCCGAATTGACACCAGAGGAGAGATGACTCTAGCCAACCGGGTCGCCAATATTTTTGCATAGACTTTACCATCACAGTTTAGTAAAGATATGGGTCGATAAGAACCCGGAAGATCAGGTGGCTTATCTTTTTTTTTTTAAACGATTATGCTTGCCTCGTCCCATGATAGTGGCGCTGCCCGTATCTGTGCTTGTTGAAAAGCACTCAACATATCCCTTTTTAACTATTGAAAAAAGGTTTTATATACCTCTAATGGCAATGTATCGGGTCCTGCTGCTTTACCATTAGCTAGACTGTTGATGGCTGCCTCGAGCTCTTCCATAGTTATTGGTGACTCCAACATATTTACATCCTGCTGGGTTAGCATTTCACAATTAAGATTTTGGAGCAAGATCTAACTTGCCTGTACAGCAGAGCAGTCGCCTGCGTATAGTCCCTTGAAAAAATCATGAAAAACCCTGAGGATCCCGACAGAGGTATCTACCGCATTACCATGTTTATCTGTCATACCCTTAATTCTTTGTGCTGCTTCCCTTGACCGCAGCCTTTGTGCCAAGCAGCACCCTGCTGTTTCACCATACTCATAGCTTTGTTCTTTATTGAGAGTATGTTTAATGGCTATTGCTTTGCTCCACTGCAGGTTAATTTTAGCCTTACAGCGTGTGACCTCAGTTTGCATTAGTGCAATATCGCCCTTTGCTTGTATTCCCAGCATGAGATTCTCTTCAGCTATCATAAGCTTTGAATACAATTCCTGAGTCGCCAATTTCAACTGTCTCTGCTTGTGTAGCCCAAAACTAAGAGTCTCCCCCCTGAACCCAGCTTTTAGAGCATCCCAGATATAACCCCATGTGGTAGAATTGCAGTTAATAAGTAGAAACTGCCTGATCCAATCATTCATGTGCACAACGAACGTTTCATCCAACAATAGTTTCCTTTCGAATGAGAAGGATCTGGCCTTAGGACCTGTACTAATTGTCTGTATATCAAGTCATAAGGGGCCGTGATCCGCCGTGATCCGAGGGAAAACTTGTATTTCAGCTTCTACCAATAATGCTGTTGGAATAAAGAAATAATTTAACCTAACTTATTTAGGTTGTGGGTGCGAATAAAATGTAAAACCTGGGTCAGGGCCTCATAGAGTGGCCCAGGCATCGACCAGCTCGATATCCGCCACCAAGTGCTGAAGAGCCTTAAACACTTTGGGTTTCCTACCCTTATAATTTTTAATATCTGACTGCAAGCCCTGGGGTTCCAAATGTATATTAAAATCACCACACAAAATCAGGGAGTCGGCCATGATGCTAGTTCAACATTCAACCCCTCTAACACTGCTGGCTCATCGAGGTTGGAACCATATACTGAACATACAGTGCATCTGACATTCCCTATTGTACATTCAATAATGGCCCAGTGCCCTTGTTTATCCACCAGAACTCTTCCCGACCCCTGTACAGTATTTTTGGCCAGTACCGCTACCCCTCGGTTTGTAGTGGATTGTTGTGTACATATCAGTACCGAGTACCCAAGCTCATCTAAAAGCTTTTGTTTGCACCATGGTATATGGGTTTCTTGTATACAGACCAAATCTGGTTGGACCACCCGTAGCTCCGCAGCCACCCGTTGTCTCTTCTCATAATTATTCAGCCCACATACATTAAAGGAGCAAATCCGTAATCCTGAGTGACATTTCCTATCCCCCATCAAATGTCGATGTTTCTATCTCATCTAAGACCATGTGATTTGACTGTGTACACTTTTCTCTTTTTGTTCTTGAACTCTCATGGATTGTTTTATCCTGTGCTTCCCCACCCCCGCACCCACCCCCAGGCGCCCCCCCACCCTCCTCCAAACCCCCCCTGTTCCCGCTGCCCCATCCTCCTTCACAGAGCTTCAGCCGAAGCCCTGTCCCCCCCACCCTTGCCCTGAAAAGAGGCTTTAGGACCAATGGTCCCTGAGATGGATCAAGCTCCTGCCCCCGGATCGCCCCGCCCCGCACACTTAGTGCACCCCTTTTAGTGCAATACCCCATCACTAGAATCAGCAAGAGGAAAAAAAACACACCCCATAAAAGAGCTTAAAGAAGGGAAAAAGAAAAAGAAGAAAGAGGAAAAAGGCAAAGCCCCAAATAAGGCCACTTATACAAACAGGTTGCTTAAAACCATATCCCATCTTATAAAGACTGCAAGTACTCTTTGGCTTGAAGTTCTGTAGTGAAGAATGGGACTTGCTCATTAAATATAACTTTGAGTTTGGCTGGATTTAGCAAGTAGGCTTGAGCCCCCTTGCCTTGAAAGGGTGTAATGAGTTGCCGTGATTGCCATCTTTTCTCCACCGTCAGGGGACAATAATACGGGCGTACAAAAAGAAATTCCATCCCTTTCCCTGTTTTCTTTCGATCTGGGCATGCAAGATCGTAAACTGCCTCTCGAGCCAAGAAGTTGTCAATCGAAATTAGAATTGCTCTGGGTCTAGAAGCACTTTGACCTGGCCTTGTATGCTGTGTGAAGGGAAATCTATGCGCCCTCTGCATCTCCCGATTCCAATCCCATTTGTCCATCTACCTCCTTGACAGGGCAAGCGTGTGGAGGGGTAGGCTGCTTTTTCGTTTTCCCTGAAAGAAATAAAGACGGCACAGTCCGCTTACCAGTAGTATCCCCACGTGTGCTCTCTCTTCTCTCGGATACCGGGTCTCGCATGCTGCCGTTTTTGCCAGCTCGACCTGCATTTCCACCAGCTGCTGCCCCCCCCACACTTCCTCCAGCTTCCATCGGGTTACGGGCCTTTACGTGTCCTGCCTTTGGAGGCATCACCGCAGGGGGCGCCGCCAGGTCAGCCCCTTCTTTAATCCTGAGTCTCCATGGGTATGAGAACCCGGAAGACCGCCAAACCAGCTCCAAGAGCCGCAGCACAGACACACGAGAAGCCGGAGCAGCAGACCGGACACACTAGAGCATAACGCTCCAAGAGGTAAGTTTCGCCTGTGGTCATTATGCCATTCACAGGGGATGTAAAGCGTGGGGCGCGAGAGTCCGGGAGCTCGGGCTTACACGACCGCCCGAGCGGTCGCCATCTTGCCTCTAGCACTCCTCTTGCCTGTTTCTGCACCTCTCTTGCCTCTTTCAGCATCTCTGTTGCATCTTTCTGCACATCTCTTGCTTCTTTCAGCACCTCTCTTGCTTCTTTCTGTACCTCTGTTGCTTCTATCTGCACTCGTCTCCCCTCTTTCTGCACCACTCTTGCCTCTTTCTGCACCCCTCTTCCTCTTTCTGCATCTCTGTTGCTTCTTTCTGCACTTCTCTTGCTTTTTTCCACACCTCTCTTGCTTCTTTTTTTACCCCTCTTGCCTCTTTCTGCACCCTTCTTTCCTTTTCCTGCACCTCTCTTGCCTCTTTCTTCTCGACATCTCTTGCCTCTTTCTGTAGTTCTCTTGCCTCTTTCTGCAGTTCTCTTGCCTCTTTCTGCACCTCTTTTGCTTCTTTCTGCACTTCTCTTGCTTCTTTCTGTACTTCTTTTCCTTTTTTTGCACCTCTCTTGCAAATTTCTGCATCCCTCTTGCCTCTTTCTGCATCCTTCTTCCCTCTTTCTGTACCTCTCTTGCCTCTGTTTGCACACCTCTTGCCTCTTTCTGCACCTCTTTTACTTCTTTCTGCACTTCTCTTGCCTCTTTCTGCACCCCTCTAGATGCTTTCTGCACCTCTGTCGGTTCTTTCTGCACTGCTCTTGCTTCTTTCTGCACCTCTTGCAAATTTCAGCATCCCTCTTGCCTCTTTATGTACCACTCTTCCCTCTTTCTGCACCTCTCTTGCTTCTTTCTGCACCTCCCATGCCTCTTTCTGCACATCTTTTGCTTTTTTCTGCACCTCTCTTGTTTCTTTCTGCACCTCTCTTGTTTTTCATCACTTTTCTATTTTTTCTACACCTCTGTTGCTTCTTTGAGCACTTCTCTTGCCACTTTCTGCACTTCACTTGACTGTTTCTGCACCTCTCTTGACTGTTTCCGCACCCTTCTTGCCTCTTTCTGCACCTCACTTGCTTCTTTCTCCACCCCTCTTGCCTCTTTCTGCACCCTTCTTCCCTCTTTCTGCACCTCTCTTAACTCTTTCTGCACCTCTGTTCCCTCTTTCTGCACCTTTCCTGCTTGTTTCTGCACCCCTATTGCCTCTTTCTGCACCTCTCTTCCCTCTTTCTGCACCTCTCTTGCCTCTTTCTGCACCTCTTTTGCTTTTTTCTGCATATCTCTTCCTTCTTTCAGCACCTCTCTTGCTTAGTTCTGCATCCTGTTGCTTCTTTCTGCACTCGTCTCCCCTCTTTCTGCACCTCTCTTGCCTCTTTCTGCACCCCTTATGCCTCTTTCTGCACCTCTGTTGCTTATTTCTGCACTTCTCCTGCTTCTTTCCGCACCTCTCTTGCTTCTTTCTTCACCCCTCTTGCATCTTTCTGCACCCTTCTTCCCCTTTCCTGCACCTCTCCTGCCTCTTTCTGTACCTCTCTAGCCTCTTTCTGCAGTTCTCTTGCCTCTTTCTGCACCTCCTTTGCTTCTTTCTGCACTTCTCTTGCTTCTTTTTGCACCTCTCTTGCTTATTTCTGCACCCCTCTTCCCTCTTTCTGCAACCCTCTTCCCTCTTTCTGCACCCCGTTGCCTGTTTCTGTACCTCTCTTGCCTCTTTGTGCACTTCTCTGTCCTCTTTCTGCACTTTTCTTGCCTCTTTCTGCATTTTTGTTGCTTCTTTCAGCATCCCCCTTACCTCTTTCTGCACCTCACTTGCTCTTTCTGCACCTCTCTTGCCTCTTTCTGCACCCCTCTTCCCTGTTTCTGCACCTCTCTTGCCTATTTCAGCATCTCTGTTGCTTCTTTCTGCACATCTCTTGCTTCTTTCAGCACCTCTCTTGCTTCTTTCCATACCTCTGTTGCTTCTCTCTGCACTCGTCTCCCATCTTTCTGCACCTCTCTTGCCTCTTTCTGCATCCCTCTTGCCTCATTCTCGCCTCTTTCTGCACCTTTTTTGCCTGTTTCTGCAACTCTGTTGCATCTTTCTGCAGTTCTCTTGCCTCCTTCTGTCCCTCTGTTGCTTCTTTCTGCACTTCTCTTGCTTCTTTCCGTACCACTTTTGCTTCTATCTGCACTCCTCTTGCCTCTTTTTTTTATTTATTTTTTATTTCAATCCATGATAATATAAATACACATCACAATTCATTAACACAGTCTTACTAAAAGCTGGTAAAAGGCAATACAAAAACCATAATTCATCCGAAAGTTAAAAAGACAGGAAGGTGATACATATCCATGAATAAATACATCATAAATAGTTATTAACAATGGATATTCAGTATTTCATATGTTCGATCATAGGGCCCCATATCTGCATGCCCAGCTTCTGCCTACGTGAGCCTTTCAGATCATATAAACTATATTCAAGATTAAAGATGGTATAAAATCTAGCTCTCCACAGCTCGAAGGTAGGGGCGTCCTTCTGCAATCACATAGAAGCAATACAGAGCCTAGCTACAGCCGTGGCTAGGAAAATCAAATAGCAAAACTTGTGTGCTGGCTGCCCCACCCTTACATTTTCCTCCATCCCTAAAAGCATAGTAGAGGCTGAAATATTTATGACTGCCCCAGTTATTTAAAAGGAACTTCTCAATATGCTCCAGGAGATTGGTCAAGCATCCGCATGCATAAAAGATATGTACAATATCTGCCACCTCTGCTCCACAGCGAAAACATTTCCCATTGTTTGCCCCTCCCCATTTAACCATTTTGGCGGGGGTATGGTACAGATTAAACACAGTCTTATAGTGCTGCAACCGCAAGTTGGCAGACAGAAGTATCCTCTCTGCCAGATCAATAGATTGCTCAACACAGGTACCCTGGCACTCTAACCTGTTGTCCCACTTAAGATTTTGGGCATCTAAATCATCATTCTGAGTGTCAAGCAACATGTTGTATAAAGTACCAATGCAGGAGTTATTTCTAATAGCCTCGACAAAGGGATTCAGCTCAATCACCCGTCGCCTTTTACGTAAATAGTCACGAATTTGTAGGAACTTAAAAATTCGGTCTTAGGCAGCTGATGTCCCTCAGCTAACATAGCGTAAGATGCCAGGCCCCCATTGATATAAAAATCACCAATGTATAAGCTCCCTTAACTTGTCCATCTGTCGACAGACCTATCCCAAAAGACCGACGGGAGTAAGCCCGAAGCAGATGTGGGAGTATAATACAAAACCCCTTCAATTTGATAACGTTTCCGTATAGCCTTCCAAACCTTATAGGCGGTGCTTAAAACCTTGAACCGAGTTCTTTTATGGTAACTGAATTCCAGCATCATGAATAGGCGGCCCTTGGCATCAGTACCCAACAACATCTGATAAATAGATGGGGATTCAGCAGTAATACACACCTCTTCCCCAGTTAGTAAGATTCGCATATTTTGAAGAATACAGGCATAATAATACAGCGTAAAATCCGGAACTGCCCACCCACCTTTCTCTCGGGGTAGCGTCATAAAACGCATTGCTCTCCAGGATTTCCCTTGGGCCCATAAAAACTTAGCACATATAGATTGAAGTAATTGCAGCTGGACGCTGGTGAGTTCTAGTGGGACTGATCTAAAATAATATAAAACCTTAGGTAAAATCATCATTTTAAGAACATTACATCGCCCAACCAACGACAGGTGCAAGCATTCAAAACAGTCTAGTTGTTGTTTCACCGTCGTTAAAATAGACCCCCAGTTAACCTCCACTAATGCTTTTAAACATGTCCTTAATCTAATACCCAGGTATGATACCTCTCCATGACCCTAGGGTCATTACTGCAGTCTTGGTTTATGCACATGATCTGTGTTTTAGACACATTGAGTTTGTAGCCTGAAACCAAGCCGAATCTATGTGCATGGTGAGCAAAAAAACGATGGATTTAGGCCCAGATCTCTGTACTGGGGTGAATGTATGACATTGTTCTGCATTCTGTCCATCAACTGTTGTTTTTGCATTTGTCACCCCGAGTGGGATGGGTATGCCCAGACGTGGGTCCCATGCTCTCCATGCCACTGGAATCAAGCTATCCTGGCTGAAGAGGGGTGAAACCCCGAAACCAGTCCTAGGATGCTTGTTTCCAGTCCAGGGAGGACCTGGCTTGGCAGTTCGGGCTGGACTGATCCCATGAGGCACAGGGTCAAGACTGATTTGCATATGGCTGGGTTCAAGCTGGAATGGCATGGTGAGCAAAAAAACGATGGATTTAGGCCCAGATCTCCGTACTGGGGTGAATGTATGACATTGTTCTGCATTCTGTCCATCAACTGTTGTTTTTGCATTTGTCACCCCGAGTGGGATGGGTATGCCCAGACGTGGGTCCCATGCTCTCCATGCCACTGGAATCAAGCTATCCTGGCTGAAGAGGGGTGAAACCCCGAAACCGGTCCTAGAATGCTTGTTTCCAATCCAGGGAGGACCTGGCTTGGCAGTTCGGGCTGGACTGTTCCCATGAGGCACAGGGTCAAGACTGATTTGCATATGGCTGGGTTCAAGCTGGAATGGCATGGTGAGCAAAAAACGATGGATTTAGGCCCAGATCTCTGTACTGGGGTGAATGTATGACATTGTTCTGCATTCTGTCCATCAACTGTTGTTTTTGCATTTGTCACCCCGAGTGGGATGGGAATGCCCAGACGTGGGTCCCATGCTCTCCATGCCACGGGAATCAAGCTATCCTGGCTGAAGAGGGTGAAACCCGAAACCGGTCCTAGGATGCTTGTTTCCAGTCCAGGGAGGACCTGGCTTGGCAGTTCGGGCTGGACTGTTCCCATGAGGCACAGGGTCAAGACTGATTTGCATATGGCTGGGTTCAAGCTGGAATGGCACGGTGAGCAAAAAAACGATGGATTTAGGCCCAGATCTCTGTACTGGGGTGAATGTATGACATTGTTCTGCATTCTGTCCATCAACTGTTGTTTTTGCATGAATCTATGTGCTAGCTGCTCAATCTCGGGCATAGCAGTGATAGGGTTAGATGTTACAACCGCTATATCATCTGCATACGCAAGGACCCGATATTGCTCTTGTCTACAGATAACAGATTTAATCCTCGGACTCTGTTCTAACATAGTTAAAAAGGGATTAATGTACAGTGAAAACAACAAAGGGGAGCACAGACATCCCTGTCTTGTACCTCTGGTGATGCGTACAGGTTCAGGCTCTAAGCCCATCATACAGATTTTAGCGGTAGGGGTTCGATATGAAAGCTGAATAGCTTTGACAAAACCTGGGGGAAAGCCAAACCATCGTAAAACCACCCATAAAAAGTCCCATGCGACCCGGTCGAATGCCTTTTCAGCATCTAAAAGGATCAAACTGATTTTATTACCCTGAGCGTTGGCAGCGTCTAGCAAAGATATCACCCTATTAATATGATTAACTGTGCTCCTCTCGGGTATAAACCCATGTTGCCGAATTGACACCAGAGGAGAGATGACTCTAGCCAACCGGGTCGCCAATATTTTTGCATAGACTTTACCATCACAGTTTAGTAAAGATATGGGTCGATAAGAACCCGGAAGATCAGGTGGCTTATCTTTTTTTTTTAAAACGATTATGCTTGCCTCGTCCCATGATAGTGGCGCTGCCCCTATCTGTGCTTGTTGAAAAGCACTCAACATATCCCTTTTTAACTATTGAAAAAAGGTTTTATATACCTCTAATGGCAATGTATTGGGTCCTGCCGCTTTACCATTAGCTAGACTGTTGATGGCTGCCTCGAGCTCTTCCATAGTTATTGGTGACTCCAACATATTTACATCCTGCTGGCTTAGCATTTCACAATTAAGATTTTGGAGCAAGATCTAACTTGCCTGTACGGCAGAGCAGTCGCCTGCGTATAGTCCCTTGAAAAAATAATGAAAAACCCTGAGGATCCCGACAGAGGTATCTACCGCATTACCATGTTTATCTGTCATACCCTTAATTCTTTGTGCTGCTTCCCTTGACCGCAGCCTTTGTGCCAAGCAGCACCCTGCTGTTTCACCATACTCATAGCTTTGTTCTTTATTGAGAGTATGTTTAATGGCTATTGCTTTGCTCCACTGCAGGTTAATTTTAGCCTTACAGAGTGTGACCTCAGTTTGCATTAGTGCAATATCGCCCTTTGCTTGTATTCCCAGCATGAGATTCTCTTCAGCTATCATAAGCTTTGAATACAATTCCTGAGTCGCCAATTTCAACTGTCTCTGCTTGTGTAGCCCAAAACTAAGAGTCTCCCCCCTGAACCCAGCTTTTAGAGCATCCCAGATATAACCCCATGTGGTAGAATTGCAGTTAATAAGTAGAAACTGCCTGATCCAATCATTCATGTGCACAACGAACGTTTCATCCAACAATAGTTTCCTATCGAATGAGAAGGATCTGGCCTTAGGACCTGTACTAATTGTCTGTATATCAAGTCATAAGGGGCCGTGATCCGCTGTGATCCGAGGGAAAACTTGTATTTCAGCTTCTACCAATAATGCTGTTGGAATAAAGAAATAATTTAACCTAACTTATTTATGTTGTGGGTGCGAATAAAATGTAAAACCTGGGTCAGGGCCTCATAGAGTGGCCCAGGCATCGACCAGCTCGTGATCCGCCACCAAGTGCTGAAGAGCCTTAAACACTTTGGGTTTCCTACCCTTATAATTTTTAATATCTGACTGCAAGCCCTGGGGTTCCAAATGTATATTAAAATCACCACACAAAATCAGGGGAGTCGGCCATGATGCTAGTTCAACATTCAACCCCTCTAACACTGCTGGCTCATCGAGGTTGGAACCATATACTGAACATACAGTGCATCTGACATTCCCTATTGTACATTCAATAATGGCCCAGTGCCCTTGTTTATCCACCAGAACTCTTCCCGACCCCTGTACAGTATTTTTGGCCAGTACCGCTACCCCTCGGTTTGTAGTGGATTGTTGTGTACATATCAGTACCGAGTACCCAAGCTCATCTAAAAGCTTTTGTTTGCACCATGGTATATGGGTTTCTTGTATACAGACCAAATCTGGTTGGACCACCCGTAGCTCTGCAGCCACCTGTTGTCTCTTCCCATAATTATTCAGCCCACATACATTAAAGGAGCAAATCCGTAATCCTGAGTGACATTTCCTATCCCCCATCAAATGTCGATGTTTCTATCTCATCTAAGACCATGTGATTTGACTGTGTACACTTTTCTCTTTTTGTTCTTGAACTCTCATGGATTGTTTTATCCTGTGCTTCCCCACCACCCCACCCACCCCCAGGCGCCCCCCCACCCTCCTCCAAACCCCCCCTGTTCCCGCTGCCCCATCCTCCTTCACAGAGCTTCAGCCGAAGCCCTGTCCCCCCCACCCTTGCCCTGAAAAGAGGCTTTAGGACCAATGGTCCCTGAGATGGATCAAGCTCCTGCCCCCCGGATCGCCCCGCCCCGCACACTTAGTGCATCCCTTTTAGTGCAATACCCCATCACTAGAATCAGCAAGAGGAAAAAAAACACACCCCATAAAAGAGCTTAAAGAAGGGAAAAAGAAAAAGAAGAAAGAGGAAAAAGGCAAAGCCCCAAATAAGGCCACTTATACAAACAGGTTGCTTAAAACCATATCCCATCTTATAAAGACTGCAAGTACTCTTTGGCTTGAAGTTTTGTAGTGAAGAATGGGACTTGCTCATTAAATATAACTTTGAGTTTGGCTGGATTTAGCAAGTAGGCTTGAGCCCCCTTGCCTTGAAAGGGTGTAATGAGTTGCCATGATTGCCATCTTTTCTCCACCGTCAGGGGACAATAATACGGGCGTACAAAAAAAAATTCCATCCCTTTCCCTGTTTTCTTTCGATCTGGGCATGCAAGATCGTAAACTGCCTCTCGAGCCAAGAAGTTGTCAATCGAAATTAGAATTGCTCTGGGTCTAGAAGCACTTTGACCTGGCCTTGTATGCTGTGTGAAGGGAAATCTATGCGCCCTCTGGATCTCCCGATTCCAATCCCATTTGTCCATCTACCTCCTTGACAGGGCAAGCGTGTGGAGGGGTAGGCTGCTTTTTCGTTTTCCCTGAAAGAAATAAAGACGGCACAGTCCGCTTACCAGTAGTATCCCCACGTGTGCTCTCTCTTCTCTCGGATACCGGGTCTCCCGTGCTGCCGTTTTTGCCAGCTCGACCTGCATTTCCACCAGCTGCTGCCCCCCCCACACTTCCTCCAGCTTCCATCGGGTTACGGGCCTTTACGTGTCCTGCCTTTGGAGGCATCACCGCAGGGGGCGCCGCCAGGTCAGCCCCTTCTTTAATCCTGAATCTCCAAGGGTATGAGAACCCGGAAGACCGCCAAACCAGCTCCAAGAGCCGCAGCACAGACACACGAGAAGCCGGAGCAGCAGACCGGACACACTAGAGCATACCGCTCCAAGAGGTAAGTTTCGCCTGTGGTTTTATCTGCCTTGTTTGATTTTGCCGCACACTGCTGTCATTATGCCATTCGCAGGGGATGTAAAGCGTGGGACGCGAGAGTCCGGGAGCTCGGGCTTACACGACCGCCCGAGCGGTCGCCATCTTGCCTCTAGCACTCCTCTTGCCTGTTTCTGCACCTCTCTTGCCTCTTTCAGCATCTCTGTTGCATCTTTCTGCACGTCTCTTGCTTCTTTCAGCACCTCTCTTGCTTCTTTCTGTACCTCTGTTGCTTCTATCTGCACTCGTCTCCCCTCTTTCTGTACCACTCTTGCCTCTTTCTGCACCCCTCTTCCTCTTTCTGCATCTCTGTTGCTTCTTTCTGCACTTCTCTTGCTTTTTTCCACACCTCTCTTGCTTCTTTTTTACCCCTCTTGCCTCTTTCTGCACCCTTCTTTCCTTTTCCTGCACCTCTCTTGCCTCTTTCTCGACATCTCTTGCCTCTTTCTGTAGTTCTCTTGCCTCTTTCTGCAGTTCTCTTGCCTCTTTCTGCACCTCTTTTGCTTCTTTCTGTACTTCTCTTGCTTCTTTCTGCACCTCTCTTGCAAATTTCTGCATCCCTCTTGCCTCTTTCTGCATCCCTCTTCCCTCTTTCTGTACCTCTCTTGCCTCTGTTTGCACACCTCTTGCCTCTTTCTGCACCTCTTTTGCTTCTTTCTGCACTTCTCTTGCCTCTTTCTGCACCCCTCTAGATGCTTTCTGCACCTCTGTCGGTTCTTTCTGCACTGCTCTTACTTCTTTCTGCACCTCTTGCAAATTTCAGCATCCCTCTTGCCTCTTTATGTACCACTCTTCCCTCTTTCTGCACCTCTCTTGCTTCTTTCTGCACCTCCCATGCCTCTTTCTGCACATCTTTTGCTTTTTTCTGCACCTCTCTTGTTTCTTTCTGCACCTCTCTTGTTTTTCATCACTTCTCTATTTTTTCTACACCTCTGTTGCTTCTTTCAGCACTTCTCTTGCCCCTTTCTGTACTTCACTTGACTGTTTCTGCACCTCTCTTGACTGTTTCTGCACCCTTCTTGCCTCTTTCTGCACCTCACTTGCTTCTTTCTCCACCCCTCTTGCCTCTTTCTGCACCCTTCTTCCCTCTTTCTGCACCTCTCTTAACTCTTTCTGTACCTCTGTTCCCTCTTTCTGCACCTTTCCTGCTTGTTTCTGCACCCCTATTGCCTCTTTCTGCACCTCTCTTCCCTCTTTCTGCACCTCTCTTGCCTCTTTCTGCACCTCTTTTGCTTTTTTCTGCATATCTCTTCCTTCTTTCATCACCTCTCTTGCTTAGTTCTGCATCCCTGTTGCTTCTTTCTGCACTCGTCTCCCCTCTTTCTGCACCTCTCTTGCCTCTTTCTGCACCCCTTATGCCTCTTTCTGCACCTCTGTTGCTTATTTCTGCACTTCTGCTTCTTTCCGCACCTCTCTTGCTTCTTTCTTCACCCCTCTTGCCTCTTTCTGCACCCTTCTTCCCTTTTCCTGCACCTCTCCTGCCTCTTTCTGTACCTCTCTAGCCACTTTCTGCAGTTCTCTTGCCTCTTTCTGCACCTCCTTTGCTTCTTTCTGCACTTCTCTTGCTTCTTTTTGCACCTCTCTTGCTTATTTCTGCACCCCCTCTTCCCTCTTTCTGCAACCCTCTTCCCTCTTTCTGCACCCCGTTGCCTGTTTCTGTACCTCTCTTGCCTCTTTGTGCACTTCTCTGTCCTCTTTCTGCACTTTTCTTGCCTCTTTCTGCATTTTTGTTGCTTCTTTCAGCATCCCCCTTGCCTCTTTCTGCACCTCACTTGCTCTTTCTGCACCTCTCTTGCCTCTTTCTGCACCCCTCTTCCCTGTTTCTGCACCTCTCTTGCCTCTTTCAGCATCTCTGTTGCTTCTTTCTGCACATATCTTGCTTCTTTCAGCACCTCTCTTGCTTCTTTCTGTACCTCTGTTGCTTCTCTCTGCACTCGTCTCGCATCTTTCTGCACCTCTCTTGCCTCTTTCTGCATCCCTCTTGCCTCATTCTTGCATCTCTGTTGCTTTTTTCTGCACTTCTCTTGCTTCTTTCCATACCACTCTTGCTTCTTTTTTCACCCCTCGTGCCTCTTTCTGCACCCTTCTTCCCTTTTCCTGCACCTCTCTTGCCTCTTTCTCTATATCTCTTGCCTCTTTCTGTAGTTCTCTTGCCTCTTTCTGCAGTTCACTTGCCTCTTTCTGCACCTCTTTTGCTTCTCTCTGCACTTCTCTTGCTTCTTTCTGTACCTCTCTTGCTTTTTTATGCACCTCTCTTGCAAATTTCTGCATCCCTCTTGCCTCTTTCTGCATCCCCCTTCCCTCTTTCTGTACTTCTATTGCCTCTGTTTGCACACCTCTTGCCTCTTTCTGCACCTCTTTTGCTTCTTTCTGCACTTCTCTTGCCTCTTTCTGCACCCCTCTAGCTGCTTTCAGCACCTCTGTCGGTTCTTTCTGCACTGCTCTTGCTTCTTTCTGCACCTCTCTTGCAAATTTCAGCATCCCTCTTGCCTCGTTAAGTACCCCTCTTCATGCACCTCTCTTGCCTCTTTCTGCACCCATCTTCCCTCTTTCTGTACCTCTCTTACCTCTTTATGCACCTCACATGCCTTCTTCTGCACCTCTTTTGCTTTTTCTGCACCTCTCTTATTTCTTTCTGCAACTCTCTTGTCTTTTATCACTTCTTTCAACATCACTGTTGCTTCTTTCAGCACTTCTCTTGCCTCTTTCTGCACCTCTATTGCCTGTTTATGCACCTCTGTTGCCTCTCTCTGTACCTCACTTGCTTCTTTCTGCACCCCTCTTGCCTCTTTCTGCACCCATCTTCCTTCTTTCTGCACCTCTCTTGCCTCTTTCTGCACCTCACATGCCTCTTTCTGCACCTCTTTTGCTTTTTTCTGCACCTCTCTTATTTCTTTCTGCAACTCTCTTGTCTTTCATCACTTCTTTCTACACCAGTGTTGCTTCTTTCAGCACTTCTCTTGCCTCTTTCTGTACCTCTCTTACCTCTTTCTGCACCCTTGTTCTCTCTTTCTGCACCTCCCCTGCCTGTTTCTGCACCTCTCTTGCCTCTTACTGTACCCCTCTTGCTTCTTTCTGCACCCCTCTTCCCTCTTTCTGCAACTCTCTTGCCTCTTTCTACATCTCTGTTGCTTCTTTCTGCACTTCTCCTGCTTCTTTCTGCACCTCTCTTGCTTCTTTCTTCACCCCTCTTGCCTCTTTCTGCACCCTTCTTCCCTTTTCCTGCATCTCTCTTGCCTCTTTCTGTACATCTCTTGCCTCTTTCTGCAGTTCTCTTGTCTCTTTCTGCATCTCTTTTGCTTCTTTCTGCACTTCTCTTGCTTCTTTCTGTACCTCTCTTGCTTTTTTCTGCACCTCTCTTGCAAATTTCTGCACCACTCTTGCCTCTTTCTGCATCCCTCTTCCCTCTTTCTGCACCTCTCTTGTTGCTGTTTGCACCCCTCTTGCTTCTTTCTGCACCTCTTTTGCTTCTTTCTGCACTTCTCTTGCCTCTTTCTGCACCCCTCTTGCCTCTTTCTACACCTCTGTTGGTTCTTTTTGAACTGCTCTAGCTTCTTTATGCACCTCTCTTGCCTCTGTCTGCACCCCTGTTCTCTCTTTCGTACCTCCTTTGTCTGTTTTTGCAACTCTCTTGCCTCTTTCTGCAGTTCTCTTGCCTCTTTCTGAACTTCTCTTGTGTCTTTCTGCACATTTCTTACTCTTTCTGCACCTCTCTTGCAAATTTCAGCATCCCTCTTGCCTCTTTATGTACCCTCTTCCCTCTTTCTGCACCTCGCTTGCCTCTTTCTGCACCTCACATGCCTCTTTTGCTTTTTTTTTACACCTCTCTTGTTTCTTTCTGCAACTCTCTTGTCTTTCATCAATTCTTTCTACACCACTGTTGCTTCTTTCAGCACTTCTCTTGCCTCTTTCTGCACCTCTCTTGCCTGTTTCTGCACCTCTGCTGCCTCTCTCTGTACCTCACTTGCTTCTTTCTGCAACCCTCTTGCCTCTTTCTGCAACTCTCTTACCTTTTTCTGCACCTCACATGCCTCTTTCTGCACCTCTTTTGCTTTTTTCTGCACTTCTCCTATTTCTTTCTGCAACACTCTTGTCTTTCGTCACTTCTTTCTAAACCACTGTTGCTTCTTTCAGCACTTCTCTTGCCTCTTTCTGAACCTCTCTTATATCTTTCTGCACCCTTGTTCCCTCTTTCTGCACCTCTCCTGCCTGTTTCTGCACCTCCCTTGCCTCTTTCTCTACTTCTCTTGCTTCTTTATGCACCCCACTTCCCTCTTTCTGCACCTTTCTTGCCTCTTTCTGCATCTCTGTTGCTTCTTTCTGCACTTCTCTTGCTTCTTTCCGCACCTCTCTTGCTTCTTTCTTCACCCCTCTTGCTTTTTTCTGCACCCTTCTTCCCTTTTCCTGCACCTCTCTTGCCTCTTACAGTACATCTCTTGCCTCTTTCTGCAGTTCTCTTGCCTCTTTCTGCAACTCTTTTGCTTCTTTCTGCACTTCTCTTGCTTCTTTCTGTACCTCTCTTGCTTTTTTCTGCACCTCTCTTGCAAATTTCTGCACCCCTCTTGCCTCTTTCTGCATCCTTCTTCCCTCTTTCTGGACCTCTCTTGCTGCTGTTTGCACCCTTCTTGCCTCTTTCTGCACCTTTTTTGCTTCTTTCTGTACTTCTCTTGCCTCTTTCTGCACCCCTCTTGCCTCTTTCTACACCTCTGTTGGTTCTTTCTGGACTGCTCTTGCTTCTTTATGCACCTCTCTTGCACATTTCTGTACCCTCTTGCCTCTTTATGTACCCCTCTTCCCTCTTTCTGCACCTCTCTTGCCTCTGTCTGCATCCCTGTTCCCTCTTTCGCACCTCCTTTGCCTGTTTCTGCAACTCTCTTGCCTCTTTCTGAACTTCTCTTGCCTCTTTCTGCACATTTCTTACTCCTTCTGCACCTCACTTGTTTTTTCTGAAATTCTCCTGCTTCTTTCTTTACTTCTCTCGCCTGTTTCTATATTCAAATGGGATGTGCAAGCTGTCAAGTTTAAAGGTCTGCGTGCT
The DNA here is from genome assembly GCA_963921515.1 of Calotriton arnoldi. Taxonomy (NCBI): domain Eukaryota; kingdom Metazoa; phylum Chordata; class Amphibia; order Caudata; family Salamandridae; genus Calotriton; species Calotriton arnoldi. The sequence goes on from CAWUFW010002581.1 coordinate 733,205, forward strand.
CTCGTGACTGAGGTATATGTCTACTTGTACATGTATTCTCACATGCGTTATGCATCTGAAGATGGTAGCTTAAAAAGCAGTTAGCTTCTCCTATAGGTGGTCAAATCTTCTCAGTTCTGCTCTGTCATTCAGTTGCACAGGCAGGCATGTCTTATATATTACAAATTTACAGAGTATGCTGTTTGAAACACAGGTATTCTAGTATTAGTATGTTTATTTTTATGTAACATGTCACTAGGTAAGAGCAGAGACACAAGCACGCATACCTTCACAAATGTGGTGAGACTTACAACAGTGATATGGTTAGGATTGCTGTTTTACATTTGGTAGGCCTAACATTCTGAGCAGTCGATGAATATTGAACCTTCAAGAGAAAAGTAAGGTTTAAGACATCTTGGGAGAAGGATTATTGATTAGGCTACTTCGTATGAGTCTGTGGAAAGGTACAGTCGAAGTAGGCCTCTTTCTGCACCTCTGTTGCTTCTTTCTGCACTTCTCTTGCTTCTTTCTGTACCTTTCTTCCTCTTTCTGGACTTCTGTTGCCTCTTTCTGTATTTTTCTTGCTTCTTTCTGCACCATTGTTCCTCTTTCTGTACCTCTCTTGCATCTTTCTGCACTTCTCGTGCTTTTTTCCACGCCTTTCTTCCTCTTTCTGTACTTTTCCTATCTATGTAGGCATAGTTAGAAATTAGCATTTAGAAAACCTTAGAAATTCAATAAAAAAACACAGGTTTCTGGGATGTTATAGTTAGGAATTACCATTTAAAAAACCTTAGAAATTCACTGAAAAAACCACAGGTTTCAGGGACGTTATAGTTAGGAATTAGCATTTATAAACCTTAGATATTCACTGAAAAAACCACAGGTTTCAGGGACGTTATAGTTAGGCTGACATTTCACTCATACAAAACTAGAGAAATTCAGCCGTTATAGATAGCTAAGTTAACTATTACTCGTGCCCACGTGATGCACTGCTGATGATGTCACATATTACATCACTCATGACATGGTCAGTGACATCACTGATAACATCACTGATGACATCATCCACTTACTATCTGATGCACCTCCTCACACCCTAATATAACCTTATGTACACCCACTCTAAAATACAGACTACCATTTTTGAAACCATGGACACACCAATACCAGTTAGTATATACCCACTCACTGATTCATAGGTCTACACACACATCCACTCACTCACCCATACAGCTACTCATACATGCAGTCACTCATCAATACCGCCACTGATATATGCACTCATACACCCATACAGACACTCACATGCCACCACTCACCCATAGAGTTTCTCACACACCTAGTCAGTCACCCAAAGAATCAATAACACTGCCTTTTACTCACCTATACAGTTATACACACACCGCCTCACTTATTCATACAGATAGTAACACATACTTACTCTCTGCTACAATCACTGACACAAGCACACACTCATCCATAAAGCCACTGTCACAATCACTCCCTCTCACATATAGTCACTTATATACTCCAACACTCACATATACTGCCTTTCACATATGTAGTTACTCACACATATACCACTGAGACATCCATCCACTCACCAACACAGCCATACGCACACTCACTCACCCATACAGCCCTCGCAGATGCACTCATGAACCCATACACCCAGTGAATCACCCACTCACACATCCATGCAGGGAGTCTAACACCCCCCCACCCACCCACCCAGACACTCAGTCACCCAGACAACAAATGAATAACCCATGTAGACACTCATGAAGATACTCACCAACCCATGCAACCTCTTACACACCAACTGAAAGACTGATACAGACATTCATACAGATTAGTCACTCACCCATACATTCACTGTGAGACGTATAATCATTCACTTACAGAGTCAGTCAAGCACCTACTGAATCATCCATACAGGCACTCATACCCCCATTCATTCTTCAATACACCTTGGCGTATATATATATATATATATATATATATATTTATAATATTCTTAAACTTTTAGACACACTCACACTCACTGGATGATGTCATCAGTGATGTCATTTGAGATGTCATCAGTGATGTCACTGACATGTCATTCGTGATATAATATGTGACGTCATCAGCAGTGCATTGCGGGGGCGCGAGTTATAGTTAGCTCAGCTAACTATAATGGCTGAATTTCTCTAGTGTTGTACGAGTGAAATGTCAGCCTAACTATAACATCCCTGAAACCTGTGGTTTTTTCAGTGAATATCTAAGGTTTTTTAAATGCTAATTCTACACAGCATGTAACGTGTCGGCCATCTTAAGATGTATAAAAAGCCCGATTTATAATGCCTAGATAGCTTAAAAAGCCGGCGCCCACATTGTAGATGCTCAGAAATTATAACTGAATATATTAATCTACATAAGTTCCTAGGGTAAACTAGCAATGGTGCTTATAATTCATTATTTGGTAGGGCTATTCTAAGCTCAAGTCCATGGTCAATTACTAAACAATCAACGATTATCACAATGATACAGTGGCTCTTTTAGCATGGTACATAAAACAGGGGGCACTCATACAAGTTAACAAAATTCGCAATGAAATACATGAATGCACCACGGTAGTACAGTACTCATGTCACATCAAAATGCTGATGTACAAAGGTTGATGTGACAGTGTATCATGTCCCAACATAACCAATTCCAGAGGTCTACCCAGAAACAAGTCCATGATCTTTAGCCCCAATTACCAACCTCCAGTATATCACTGAAGTTGATCCACTAGATTTTCTACAAAGTGTTATGGAGTCCCAAACAATAACTTAGTTACAAATCATTGTTGTTAAAAGTATATATACATTTTATATATACAACTAAAAAAGAGAATGGGCCAGTAGAGGCAATTTGCGTCTCTGGTAACCTGATATGTCCCACGGGGGTTACCCGTGCATGCAATACAACAAAGAAGGGGGACTGAGGGCTTTGAAGGTCCAACGTACATGCACATTTATCCCCCTCATTTGGCTCTTAAGTGCTTGGGGACCACCACCTCCCCGGGGCTTAATTAAAAAATTAGAGAGGGGCTACGCGGACCCTGGGGCCGGCTCCCTATCTCCTGAGGTGCACACTGTCAGGCGGTAGCAGTTTTGTGTTTGCTTGGTGGGAGCTTTGACAGCTTCCGCCAAGCGAGAGTAAACAGTAACTCCACTCCCAATGGTTGGGAGCAAGAAACTGTTTCTGCTTGCTGGGAGCAGAGTTTTTATCAGTTTTCCTACCCGCTATCAAATGGGCAGGAAAACAGATGAAACCAGGCACCCTTTTCCAGAGTTTTCCATTCAAAACACTGCTCACACTTTCCGTTTACCAGCAATCCCCTGGCCCCACCCTCTGTCCCATTCCCTTGGGTATAGGAGCACCTGACATAGCAACAACAACATAATGTTCTCATTTGTCAGGTAGCGGGAAATAATGAATAAACAGGGACGACGTTGTCATCACTTATTTTGCGCATCTAAAGACAAAGAAAATTAACCTGACCTTGTGTATTGTAACTGCCACTTTTGTAAAGCGCTCCATCACCTTTGGGTTGCTTGAGTTCACATTATATAATAAAAAATGCTTGACAGTCCTTGATGAGCTGCCGCAAATGTGTTTCGAAAGTAGAACTCTGAAAGGAGGAGGACGACAGGAAGATGCAGCGGGGCGGGCATGCAGCGACATAGGAGGATGCGGGGGGGACGAATGCTGCTCCCATTTATCAGGTAGAGGGAAAATAATTAATAAACAGGGACAGCGTCTGCATCACTTAATCTCAGCGCACCTAAAAACAAGAAAATTAACCTGACTTTGTGTACTGTAACTGCCGCATTTGTAATGCGCTCCACTACCTCCGGGTCAGTCAAGTTTGTGCTCTATAAAAATGCCCCAAAAAATATATCTGACCTTGTATAATGTGACAAGCACTAATGTAAAGCATTCAAACACCTTCAGGTCATTCGAGTTCACACTTAATAAACAAGCATCAGAGAAAATGCGACAGGAGTTGCCTAAGCCTTTCCATTAACTGTGCTGCAAGGTTGTGCTGCTGAAGGTCAGGTGACCAAGGCTCACTAAAGCAACAAGCAGTGAAGCAGGAGGGGTTTGGGGAGAATCCTCACACTTTGATGTCAGAGAAAATTCAAAGGGCACCCTAGTAAACAGTGTCTGAAGCATCTGACATTTCATTTCGGTACCTGAACAGGACGGAGAGATAAAGTGATGGGCGCCAAAACGGAACCACCGAAGATGAGCAAACAGTGACACAAGCAGGAATCAAAGAAAAAAATATTCCTCCAAATAAACACATCAACGTAATGTTAACAGTAATTGGGTGGTGCTCTCTGGGAGGAAACTAAACACAAAAAGGAGGCACAAAGGGGAAGGATTAACCACTAGCAAACAAGCATTTTTGGAAAGCAATCGAAGGGACCAATAAAATGGCAATGGGAATAAGCTCACAGAGGGACTACAGCATGTCTCGAAGAGACAGCACATGTGCTGCTGGGCCTGACCTAAAAATTGCTCCCACACGCAAGAAGAAGTATTTTTGCCTGCTTTCTGCATGTGAGAGCCATGCCAGCTCCCGTCAAAGGCAGGGAGCTGGCAGGGGCCGCGGGGCATTGAGGCTCCCCCCTGGGTCCCCAAAGCTGCATACTGGTTGCCCTGAATGGGCTCCAGGACAACAAGCATCAAGAGACTCTGCCCTGGGGGATGAGTTCCCCCGGGCCAAAATTGGCCAGGGGGGCACAGAGCCCCCTCTCCTTGAAATCCTTAATGGAGGTGAATGCATCATTGATTTATTGGAACACAATCTGATCTGTAGTGACTGTGATGAGTGCTTAAATTCTTGTTATCTCCTGGTGAGAGCAGAGTCAATAGTTCTTCCTTTTGATTGCCCTGAGTATGCAGATGCCCAAAATCATCTGAAAGCTCTGCCACAAAGTTCTTCCTGTGTTTTACCACATTGATGGACAGCTTACCAAAAGGCCCCAGAGCACGTTTCCCGCCGATTTGGTGATGCTTTCTTGATGCAGAGGAATAAGAGGACATCTCCAACAAGCAAAGAAGCACTTACTTCATAAAATTGAGAGGAAGTACCCTTGTTTGATGGAGATTCTCCTCCTTGTAGTTTCATTGTCTTCTCTAGAAAGAATTCATGTTATTACAGATTTGTGGATCACGAACTCGAGGAACAATCACATTTCTGAAATTACAGATTATGCACTAGACATGTACCCAATGAGGTAGCACTTACTAATTAGCCAATACAAAGTACTCCAGTTGGGTAGACATTTAGTGGAAAACTGTGGACTCTTGTTGGATAATGGGGCAGGTGAGGTTCTGTTCTGGCCAGTCACTCACACAGCTACTGACACACCCACACAGCCACTCACATACTACTCACATACCCATACAGTCACACACACCCACTCATACACTCACAAAACCACTCACACACCCACTCACAGACCCACACAGCCACTTACACACACACTCACCCACATAACCACTCACCGACCCATATGGCCACATACACACCCACTCACACTCCCATACAGTCACTGATACACCCATTCCGAGACTCAGAGAACCACCCACACACCCACACAGACACTCCGAGACCCACTCAGACACCCATTCTGCCACTCTCACTTCTACTCACAGACCCTCACAGCCACTCACACACTCACTCACACACCCATACAGTCACTCACACACCCACTCACACATCCACTGAACCACTCACACACCCACTTACAGACCCATACATTCACTTACACATCCACTGACACCCATATACCCACTCGCACAAGTACTCACAGAGCCATACAGCCATGCACACACCCCCTCACAGACCCATACACTCACAAACCCACTCACACACCCACACACACAACTGCTCACACACCTACACAGCTATTCACACACCCACTCACAGACCCACACAGGCACACACAAAACTAACACAACCACAAAAGCACACACAAAGCAATTCACACACCCACACAGCTACTCAAACACCCACTGTTAGATTTGGGGGTCTCTAGTTGGCAGAGGTATGTACCTTTGTCCAAATAGGGACCCTTGAGTCTAGTCAGGGAAAGTAGGTACACTCCCGAAATAACCCCTGCTCACCCTCTTGGTAGCTTGGCACGAGCAGACAGGCTTAGTTCAGAGGCAGTGTGTAAAGCATTTGTGAACACATACAGTAATCAAGTGACAACACTACAAATGGACACCACACAGGTTATATATTTATAAAAATAGGTATATTTTATATAGATTTATCACAAGACCATAAACGACAAAAATAATCCACAATACTGTTAAGAATACTTAGTTCTGATCAAAAGGCTTAATTCAAGGTTCTGTGCGAGTCGGTAGCCTCCTCTGGCTACGGCGATGTCAAGAACGAACAGAGTCTAACAAATCCAGCTGACCGCGTCGAGACGGGCCAACACAGCGTAGACAGACTCGGTCACAGTACCTTTTACTTGAAGCGGCAGGCAAGGGCGTGCGAGCCGGATGGCTGGACGTCGCGATCGCGATGCAAGATGGAAGCGTTGCAGGACGCGTTGTCCCTCGATGCGGTGCAGGCCGCGGCTCGTTGACGTCGTCGAGACGGAGTCGGTGAGACCAGGGCCGTGCGTTGCAGGGCGAGACGGTGCTTCGATGCGGTGCTGGCAGGTTGCGGTGCGGCGACGGAGCCGGATTCAGGAGCTGGCGTCGATCAGTCCGGACAGCGGTGCGAGTCGGGCGGTGCGTCGCAAAGCGTGCGAGCGGTGCCCAACTCCGGTGCGGTCACAGGACTCGAACTCAGCAGCAGTGACCGTGTCGGTCGGACCAGTTCGATTCGGCGTAGCGAAGCGTTGCAGGACGCGTTGTCCCTCGATGCGGTGCAGGCAGCGGCTCGTTGACGGAGTCGGTGAGACCAGGGCCGTACGTTGCAGGGCGAGACAGTGCTTCGATGCGGTGCTTACAGGACACCGAGTCGGTCGTGAGAGTCGGTCACAGCTCCCTACCTCTGCAGCCACTGAAACAGAGTTTCCAGCAGCAATTCACAAAGGGGGTGAAGTCCAATGGTCCTGGGACTTCGGTCAGGGGCAAGCTCTCTTCCAAGCCCTTGGAGATCCTTCACAAGTTGATGAAAGTCACAGCAAAGCAAAAGTTCCTTTCTCCTTTCTTTGGCAGTCAGGCAAACCACTGCAGGCCAATCCCCAAGCAGCACTTCAGGCTTAGGGATAGTCTCTCCTCAGTTTCTTCTTGGTTCCGCTCCTCAGCAAAGGTTTCTTCTTGTTCCCAAAAGTGATCTGCCCTTCCTGGGGTCTGGGTGCCCCTCTTATACCCTGATTCTCTTTGTTCTCTGGAGGCAGAGAGGCCTCTGCCCAGTCCAAAACCAGTTCTGGTCAGTTCTGGAGCACTTTGTTTTTCTGACTCCCTCTTTCCTTTCAGAATGTGGGGCAGAGTGCTCAGCCGCCCGGCAGGAGGTGGGGCCAGCATTGTGGAAGGCAGGCACAGCCCTATTCAGACCCAGGTGCAACTCCTCCCTCCACTCTGGATGCAGATCTTTCTATTCAGCCCTGCGCTGACTCACCCTGTCCCCTGTAGCCACCCCCAGCCCCTGTCACTCAATCTCCAGACAAGGAATACACAACCTAGCAGAGGCAGGCTTGGATAGTTAGGCAAGAAAATACCCACTTTCTAAAAGTGGCATTTTCGAACACAGAATGTTAAAACCAACTTCACTAAAAGATGTATTTTATCATCCTGAGTTCAGGCATACTAAATTCGTTTTTCTACCATGTTCCCTGGGTCAGTTCTGACTATAAGGTGTAATAGTCAGTCTGCCCATTCTGGCCTATGGGGAGCAGGTAGCCTTGCAATAGTGAAAAACGAAAATGGCTGTAATTCACTATTAGGACATGCCACACACACCAGGGCATGTCCTACCTTATACTTACAATGCACCCTGCCCTAGGGCCTACTTTAGGGGTGACCAACATGCAGTAAAGGGAGGGTTTAGGGACTGGTAAGTGGGTGTACTCACCAAGTCGACATGGCAGCCCTAGGCTGCACACAGGCTCTGCGATGGCAGGCCTGAGACACATTTTACGAGCCGCTTCTGTGGGTGGCACAACCAGTGCTGCAAGCCCACCAGCGGCATTGGATTTACAAGCCCTGGGCACACTGAGTGCACTGTACTAGGGACTGACAAGTAAACCAATCATCCAATCATGGAGTCACTAATACATATATCAATTAACGATAGGGAGCACTTGCACTTTGGCACTGGTTAGCAGCGGCAAAGTGCCCATGAGCATCTAGTCCAGCAAAAACATATCGGCAACAGTGGAGGCATTACGAAAAAATGGAAGGGAGACCCACGCCAAGGATGCCAGGTCTAACACGTGTCCCCTCCAGCTGAAATGTGGGGAGAACTATCCTACCCCTAGGGAGTTCTCATCGCTAAGGCGGAAAAATCTGGACAGTCCATCAGCATTGGCGTGTTCTGTACCAGGGCGGTGTTCCACCGTAAAGTCCATCCCCTGTAGGGAAATGGACCACCTCAACAGCTTTGGATTCTCACCCCTCATCTGCATCAACCATCTGAGGGGCCTGTGGTCTGTCTGAACCCGGAAGTGAGTCCCAAACAGGTATGGTCTCAGCTTCTTCAGTGCCCAGACCACAGCAAATGCATCACGCTCGATAGCACTCCATCTCTGTTCCCGGGGAAGTAACCTCCTACTGATGAAGGCTACAGGTTGGTCTAGGCCCTCCTCATTGATCTGTGATAGAACAGCCCCTACACCATGCTCTGAAGCGCCGGTTTGAACAATGAACTCATTGGAGAAGTTGGGTGCCTGGAGCACAGGTGCCGTGCACATGGCAGTCTTCAAGGTGTCAAAAGCTTTTTGACAGGCGTCAGTCCAAATCACTTTCCTGGGCTGCTTCTTGGAAGTCAGCTCGGTCAAGGGGGCAACAATGCTGCCATACCCCTTGACGAATCTCCGGTAATACCCGGTGAGTCCTAGGAAGGCTCTCACCTCTGTCTGGGTCTTGGGGGACTCCCAAGCCAGAATGGTATCAATTTTCGGTTGGAGGGCGCCACCTGGCCGCTCCCAACCTGGTGTCCCAAGTACACCACAGAACCCTGCCCAATCTGGCACTTACTCGCCTTGATTGTGAGGCCTGCCCTCCGCAGCGCCATCAACACTTCCCAGAGGTGGCGCAGATGCTCTTCCCAACGGGCACTGAACACTGCGATGTCATCCAGGTAGGCGGCACTGAAATCCTCCAGTCCAACCAACACCTGGTTGACCAACCTCTGAAAGGTGGCAGGGGCATTCTTCATCCCAAAGGGCATCACCCGGAACTGGTAGTGCCCATCTGGTGTGGAGAATGCTGACCTCTCTTTGCCCCATCAGTCAAGGCGATCTGCCAGTATCCAGACATTAAGTCAAACGTGCTGAGGTACCGCGCAGCCCCTAACCGATCTATGAGCTCATCAGCTCTGGGGATGGGGTGGGCATCAGTCCTGGTGACGGAATTGAGTCCCCTGTAGTCCACACAGAACCGGAGTTCTGGTGTGGCACCAGGCGCGGCAGCTTTTGGAACCAAGACCACGGGGCTGGCCCAAGGGCTGTTAGAGGACTCAATCACCCCTAGCGCAAACATCTTGGAGACCTCCTCCTTGATGCAGGCTCTGACCCTGTCAGTCACCCTGTAAGCCTTGTGCTTCACAGGAAGACTGTCCCCAGTGTCCACATCATGGACGCACCAATGAGTGACACTGGGAACCAGGGAGAATAGGTCAGGGAACTGTCCCAACAAGTGGCGACAGTCACCCTGCTGCTCAGGTGTCAGGGAGGTAGAGAGGTTTACTCCCTCCACTGATCCATCTTGCTCTCGGGCTGACAGGAGGTCAGGAAGAGGCTCGGTCTCCTCCTCCATTCCATCATCTGTCGCTAAGAGCATGCCCACTTGGGACCTCTCCAAGTGGGGCTTCAGGCGGTTCACATGCAGGACCCGCAAGGGGTTCCTGGGAGACTGCAAGTCCACCAAATAGGTAACTGGACTCTTGCGCTCCACCACCGTAAAAGGGCCGGTCCACCTGTCCTGGAGCGCACAGGGCTCCACAGGGGCCATGACCCACACTTTCTGACCAGGCTGAAGCTCTACCAGAGTGGCATTCTGGTCGTACCACCGCTTCATCTCCTCCTGGCTGGCTTCCAGATTTGCCTCAGCAAGTTCTCTGAAACGCCTAGTCTGGTTCCTGAAGGCCAGCATGTAACTGTATACATCCTGGGAGGTTTCCTGGGAGATTGCTCCCAGCCTTCCTTGACCAAACTCAGAGGTCCTCGCACCGGGTGTCCATAGAGGAGCTCAAAGGGACTGAACCCTAGAGACTTCTGTGGCACCTCCCGGTATGCAAACAACAGGCATGGTAAGAGGACGTCCCATTTACGCCTCATGGGTTCTTCCAGACCCATAATCATGCTCCTTGAGGGTCCGGTTGAATCTCTCAACCAGCCCATTTCCTTGAGGGTGGTAAGGAGTGGTGAACTTGTAAGTTACACCGCACTCCTGCCACAGGGACTTCATGTACTTGGACACGAAGTTGGTACCTCTGTCAGACACCACCTCTTGAGGGAATCCCACACGTGAGAAAATTCCCATCAGTGCCCGTCCCACCACGGGGCCGTCACTGTCCTCAGAGGGATGGCTTCAGGGTACCGGGTGGCATGGTCCACCAAGACCAGGATAAACCTGTTGCCCATGGCTGTCTTGGGGTCCAGTGGCCCCACAATGTCAATACCCACCCGTTCAAAGGGGGTGCTGACCACAGGGAATGGCTGGAGAGGAGCCTTGTGCTTCCTCCCACTCTTTCCACTTGCCTGGCAAGTCTGGCATGTTCTGCAGTGAGTGGCGGCACTCCTGCGCATCTGGGGCCAATAGAAATGGGTAACAAGCCTGTCAAAGGTCTTGTCCTGCCCCAGATGTCCCGCTAACGGTACATCATGAGCCAACCCCAGTAGGAAGGCTCTGAAGCGCTGGGGTACCACCAGCACACGGGCTGACCCAGGCTCAGCAACCTTAGGCTCTGAATACAGGAGACCATTCTCCCAGTAAACCCAATGTGATCCAGACTGATCACCTGCTGCCTGGTCTGTGGCCTGTTGCCTCAGACCCACGAGAGAGGGGCATGCGTTCTGCTCCTCGCAGAACTCTTCCCTGGAGGGTCCTCCTTCTTGCTGCCAATGGGTCAGCTCAGGTAGGTCCCCCAGTTCAGCTACCTGTTCCCCTGTAGGCTCCAGGGCATCCCCCTCAGGGTCTGCCTCCTCCTGGACCGTGGGAACTTCGGGGCCGGTTTCCCGCGCCCCCTGCCTCCCTCTCTTCGGCAGGCACCTGGGCCTCCTCTCAGGCTCCAGGTCCTCTTGAACACCTTTAGCTGCCATTGACCGGGTGGTCACACATGCCCAATCAGGCAAGCCCAACATTTCTAAATGCGCACTCCGCTCCACCTTAGCCCAAGGTGAGCTCTCCAAATCGTTCCCTAACAAACAGTCAACAGGCATGGCTGGCCTCACAGCTACTTGAAGAGTACCCGAGACCCCCCACTCAAAGGGAACCTGAGCCACCTTGCAGTGACTCTCTGTGTTGTCAGCGGCAACAACCGGATAGAATGCATCAGGGATAACCTGCTCTTTAGACACCAGGTGACACTTGACAGCTGTCACACTGGCTCCTGTGTCTCTCAGAGCCTCCACCCTATGGCCATTGATGGTCACCCACTGCCTGTATTTCTTAGTGTTCTCAGGCAGCGGGGTCCTAGGGACCATCTCAGAGTCTCCTAATGAGACAAGGGAAAACACTGTGGGATCCCCCCCACCTTGGGCACCCAACTCCTCCCCCAGGGCTACACTAGCCAACTGCCGGGGGACTTCACTGGTGGGTGCTGGTTTTCCATGCAAAGGGCAACGCGGATCGTTTGCCTTGTGGCCTGGGGCGCCACACTTGTAACACACCAGTGGTCCCTGGTGAACAGGGGGGCCTGTCAGGGCCACTGGCTTCTTCTCAGGGGGAGGCTGGGAACCTTTCCCTTGGTTCCCTTGGGGTCTACTTTGGGGCCCTTTATGGAACTCCTTCTGTTTACCCTTGTCCCCCACTCTTCTGCTGGGGACCCTGCCCACTCTTGGCGGAGTCTCCCACGTGACCCTTGTGGACCCGGGTACTCACCCAGCGGTCCGCCTCCTCAGCAAGCTGCCTAGGGTTAGTCAGCTTACTATCAATCAGGTGCTGGCGTAGCTCAGGAAAACAATTACCGGACAAGTGCTCCCAGGCAATTAAATCAAAGAGCGCCTGAAAATCAGTCGCTTTGCTACCCTTTACCCAACCATCCAAGGCTCTGCAAAAGAAGGTCACATATTCAACCCAGGTACTGCTTTCAATCTTACTACAGTTCCTGAACCTTTGCCTATAAAGCTCAGGGGTCAGACCATATCTAGTCATTAAGGCATCCTTCATGTGGCTGTACGAATTATAGACTTCAGAGGGCAAATCCAACAAGGTATCCCGCCCTTCACTGAGGAACCGTCCCCACAACCCCGCTCCCCAATCCTTCTCAGGGACCCTGTGGGAAGACATGGCTACCTCATAGGCTTTGAACCACTGCCCTATGTCGTCATTTTTAAAAACTCCTTCACCACATCTTTGGGAATATACACCCTAGCTTCAACAGGCACAGGCGGTACACTGCCACCAGAGGGAGTAATCTCTAAGCTCTTGGCCTTCAATTCCAACTCCCTCAAAACTTTCTCATGTTCAAACTGCATTTTCTTTTCCTCTAGGGCTAATTTCCTTGTTTGCATTTCGAATTCTAACTGCCTATTCAGCTTGAGTTTGGTCAGCTCCATTTCGTGCATCCTACTCTCTTTCCTGTCCTCCAACTCCTCTGGAGACAGTCCTCTGGCAGAAACACTGCTACCTACTGGGGAAGGTGGTCTTCTAGCCCCTAGACCCAATAGCCCCTCCAGCTGCCCTTCTGCATTCTCAGCCCCCTCCACAGGGGCACTCCTTGATTCGACCCAGGCCCTCAGCGCCTTTTGGAGGTCCTCCTTCCTGGAGATCCCGGTCATGGACACTTTAAACTTTTTGCAGAATTGCTTGAGCTGCTTAAGGGTGTAGCATTCTAGCCTCTCTTCTTCCCAATCACATTCAACAGAGGCTACTGATGCTGGTTTCTCCATAGTGGCTGAACTTGGCATTTGTAAAAATAGGAAATCCCAGAAAAAATGCTATTAAAGTATGTGGTTGCGTTTTGGTCTGCACTCACTAAGTAGTGTTCACCAATCACTGTACATGAGTCACAAATGCAAGTCCAGAATCCTCACCGCTGACCACCAATGTTAGATTTGGGGGTCTCTAGTTGGCAGAGGTATGTACCTTTGTCCAAATAGGGACCCTTGAGTCTAGTCAGGGAAAGTAGGTACACTCCCGAAATAACCCCTGCTCACCCTCTTGGTAGCTTGGCACGAGCAGACAGGCTTAGTTCAGAGGCAGTGTGTAAAGCATTTGTGAACACATACAGTAATCAAGTGACAACACTACAAATGGACACCACACAGGTTATATATTTATAAAAATAGGTATATTTTATATAGATTTATCACAAGACCATAAACGACAAAAATAATCCACAATACTGTTAAGAATACTTAGTTCTGATCAAAAGGCTTAATTCAAGGTTCTGTGCGAGTCGGTAGCCTCCTCTGGCTACGGCGATGTCAAGAACGAACAGAGTCTAACAAATCCAGCTGACCGCGTCGAGACGGGCCAACACAGCGTAGACAGACTCGGTCACAGTACCTTTTACTTGAAGCGGCAGGCAAGGGCGTGCGAGCCGGATGGCTGGACGTCGCGATCGCGATGCAAGATGGAAGCGTTGCAGGACGCGTTGTCCCTCGATGCGGTGCAGGCCGCGGCTCGTTGACGTCGTCGAGACGGAGTCGGTGAGACCAGGGCCGTGCGTTGCAGGGCGAGACGGTGCTTCGATGCGGTGCTGGCAGGTTGCGGTGCGGCGACGGAGCCGGATTCAGGAGCTGGCGTCGATCCAGTCCGGACAGCGGTGCGAGTCGGGCGGTGCGTCGCAAAGCGTGCGAGCGGTGCCCAACTCCGGTGCGGTCACAGGACTCGAACTCAGCAGCAGTGACCGTGTCGGTCGGACCAGTTCGATTCGGCGTAGCGAAGCAGGACGCGTTGTCCCTCGATGCGGTGCAGGCAGCGGCTCGTTGACGGAGTCGGTGAGACCAGGGCCGTACGTTGCAGGGCGAGACGGTGCTTCGATGCGGTGCTTACAGGACACCGAGTCGGTCACAGCTCCCTACCTCTGCAGCCACTGAAACAGAGTTTCCAGCAGCAATTCACAAAGGGGGTGAAGTCCAATGGTCCTGGGACTTCGGTCAGGGGGCAAGCTCTCTTCCAAGCCCTTGGAGATCCTTCACAAGTTGATGAAAGTCACAGCAAAGCAAAAGTTCCTTTCTCCTTTCTTTGGCAGTCAGGCAAACCACTGCAGGCCAATCCCCCAAGCAGCACTTCAGGCTTAGGGATAGTCTCTCCTCAGTTTCTTCTTGGTTCCGCTCCTCAGCAAAGGTTTCTTCTTGTTCCCAAAAGTGATCTGCCCTTCCTGGGGTCTGGGTGCCCCTCTTATACCCTGATTCTCTTTGTTCTCTGGAGGCAGAGAGGCCTCTGCCCAGTCCAAAACCAGTTCTGGTCAGTTCTGGAGCACTTTGTTTTTCTGACTCCCTCTTTCCTTTCAGAATGTGGGGCAGAGTGCTCAGCCGCCCGGCAGGAGGTGGGGCCAGCATTGTGGAAGGCAGGCACAGCCCTATTCAGACCCAGGTGCAACTCCTCCCTCCACTCTGGATGCAGATCTTTCTATTCAGCCCTGCGCTGACTCACCCTGTCCCCTGTAGCCACCCCCAGCCCCTGTCACTCAATCTCCAGACAAGGAATACACAACCTAGCAGAGGCAGGCTTGGATAGTTAGGCAAGAAAATACCCACTTTCTAAAAGTGGCATTTTCGAACACAGAATGTTAAAACCAACTTCACTAAAAGATGTATTTTATCATCCTGAGTTCAGGCATACTAAATTCGTTTTTCTACCATGTTCCTGGGTCAGTTCTGACTATAAGGTGTAATAGTCAGTCTGCCCATTCTGGCCTATGGGGAGCAGGTAGCCTTGCAATAGTGAAAACGAAAATGGCTGTAATTCACTATTAGGACATGCCACACACACCAGGGCATGTCCTACCTTATACTTACAATGCACCCTGCCCTAGGGCCTACTTTAGGGGTGACCAACATGCAGTAAAGGGAGGGTTTAGGGACTGGTAAGTGGGTGTACTCACCAAGTCGACATGGCAGCCCTAGGCTGCACACAGGCTCTGCGATGGCAGGCCTGAGACACATTTTACGAGCCGCTTCTGTGGGTGGCACAACCAGTGCTGCAAGCCCACCAGCGGCATTGGATTTACAAGCCCTGGGCACACTGAGTGCACTGTACTAGGGACTGACAAGTAAACCAATCATCCAATCATGGAGTCACTAATACATATATCAATTAACGATAGGGAGCACTTGCACTTTGGCACTGGTTAGCAGCGGCAAAGTGCCCATGAGCATCTAGTCCAGCAAAAACATATCGGCAACAGTGGAGGCATTACGAAAAAATGGAAGGGAGACCCACGCCAAGGATGCCAGGTCTAACACCCACTCACAGACCCATACAGCCACTCACACACCCTCACAACTACTCACACACCCACTCACATACCCATACAGATACTTACATACCCATTCAAACACCCATACAGCTACTTATACACCCAATCACCAACCCATACAGCTACTCACACACCCACGTACACACCCACAAAACCACTCACACACCCAATAACTGACCCATACAGCCACTCATACACCCACTCGCAGACCCATACAGCCTCTCACACACCCACTCACTTACCCACACATCTACTCACACACCCACTCACACATCCACTAAATCTCTTATATACCCAGAGACCCTTACAGCCACTCACACACCCTCTCACTGACCAAAACAGTCACTACAACACCCACTCACAGACCCATACAGCCACTCACACACCCACTTTCAAAGATTTCAGGTTACAGTAAGAAATAAGATTTAAAAGACCTTCGACATTCACTAAAAAGGTTACAAGGACATTATAGTTAGGAAATAACATAAAAAACATAGAAATTACTGAAAAAGCAAAGGTTATAGGGCCATTATAGTTAGGAAATAGAATTAAAAACCTTACAAATTCACTCAAAAACCTAAGGTTAAAGGGACGTTATAGTTAATCTCAGATTTCCCACATACAAAACCATAGATATTCAGCAGTTATAGTTACCTGAGCTAACTATAACTTATGCCCTGCAATGCACTGCTTATGACCTCACATATTACATCACTCATGCAATGATCAGTGACATCACTAATGACATCACTGATAACATCTCAAATAACATTACTGTTGACATCACTCATGACATAATCATGTGAGTGTGTTTCGTAAACTTTTCTGAGACTTAAAGATATATACTAAGCTACTGCATAAGTTAAATTTCTATTCTTTCTATTGGGGAGCGCTTTGTTGGAGGAGAGAGGGGGCAGATCACAAGCCCCACCAGCCACTGTGGCAGGAAGCCACTGACACAGCCAGTCCACACCCAGAGGTGCTGTTAAAAAATCACCCGGGGCTCCCGCTGCTTGGGGAGCACTTGGTTGGAAGGGCAGGCCAGAAGCCCCAACCCCCAATTTGGCAGAAAACCACAGATGCAGCCAGTCTGTGCCCAGAGGCGCTGTTAAAAAATCACCCTGGGCTCTGGCTGCGCAGGGAGCGCTTTGTTAGAGGAGAGAGAGGGCAGACCATAAGCCCCACCATCCATTGCGGCAGGAAGCTGCCAACACAACTAGTCCACACCCAGAGCCGATGCTAAAAATATCAGACGGGGCTCCGGCAGCACAGGGAGCACAAAGGAGAGAGGGGCAGACCACAAGCCCCACCACTCATAGTGTTAGAAAGCTGCCGATGCAGCCAGTCCGCACCCAGAGGCACTGTTAAAAATCACCCCAGACTCCAGCCGCACGGGAAGCGCACAGGCGCGTGCCTGGGTGGAGACCTGGCCAAGAGGGGGCTCTTCTGCACCCGTACATGGCTGGATGAGGCTGGGCTAGGACATCCCCCTTGGCTATGGTTCTTGGCACAGGAGGTTGTTGAGTCCTTTCTGTTTTGGATGTCAATTTTATAATCACACTGAAGATGGTGAAACAGAAAAATATGGGGGACAAGGAAGGTTCCCCCAGGAGACTGCAAAGTACTCCTCTTGACTCTTTCTTGGTCCGAGTTGCAAGGGTTCTTGAAAATGAAATTACGCCGGCAGAACGTTGATTATCATTGAAAATGGGTGACATTAACATAACTCTTGTAGATTCTGTCCCTTGCAACGATCCTGTAACTGTGCAAAATGAAACTACTTGAAGGGATGAGACTGTCTTTGGGTTCCCGTTAGCTGCTCAATATTCACCTCACCCATCCATATACAATGCGGACGGGCCCCCAATGAAGAGGAAAAATAACAATAAATATATGGGTACAAATCAAGCACCAAGCACTAGATCAAAACAGACTAAGGGGCATATTCTCAAGGACTTATCGCCGATTTATCGGCACTTTAGCGCCGCAAAAGTGGCGATAGACTTATCGCCCTATTCACAAGCTGGTGCAAACTGCCGACATCACCAGTTTTCCAGCGATAGCTGCCGCAAAACACATCGCCACGGATGAGAGCGACAACTAACGCTAATGATATACAGAATAGGCGTTCCCGTGCAAAAACACACGAAAACACCACTTCACAATATTCTCAACGACCAGCCAGATCAGCGATGCGATCCGAAAACAGGCGATAAGGCGCGTTAGCAGCAGGGATTCAACACCTGCCTTTCACTGGTGTTAAGCAGGACGACAACCTGCAGTATGAAAGGGTGCCCAGCCTAGAGCCACATCTGAAGACGAACAGATGCCATGGAGACAATGATCATGCAGCCTGGAGACCCAATAGGGCCACAACACCCACCGCAACCACCCCCCAGACCCTCCCCCCAGGTCATGAAGTCCAGTAGTCAACGGTAGTGGAAAAACAGAACTTTATTACAAATACATAAACAACAAGACGAAAAGCTCAGCCAACGCATTCCATTCCCAACGGGGAACTTCACCAGGGCAACTTGTGGATCCAATAAGCTGCAAATGCTGCGGGAACTCCCCAATACCATTCCATATCCGAAATCAGTAGTCAGGAACCTATTGGAGAAATGGTGACAATGGTCAAGCGTCCTCATAGTCACAAACGTAATCTGGTACAGTGTATTGCACTTGGACAAACCGGAATGCATACAGGTATGATGAATCCAGTCCAAATATACTGTAACAGAAGTCCGTGTGCTCGTAACCTCCGCAGGAAAGAAAAGGAAGGTTACAACCACACAAACATCTGTTACGGCCTCATCATGCAGGATTCATCATACCTGTAAACATCACGGTTTGTATCATCTTGATACCCCTGCACCTCCACTTCCCCCACGCTGTGCATGAACAGCTGGAGACCATGCAAGGGAATTACACCATAGCTGCCTTACTGCACGTGTCGGGGGTAATTGATTGTACACATGTACCACTTGTGCCCCCTGCCGACCCTGCACAAAATTACAGCTACAGAAAGAACACGCATTCCATCAATGTGCAGGCAATAGTGGACCACCGGGGACAGTTCACCAATGTCGTTGCCAACTTCACAGGCAGTGTGCATGATACATACATCTTCCGACAGGCCATCATCAACCAGCGCTTCCAGGATGGCACCTATGGCAATGCACTGCTCATTGGTAAGAACTAACTGAACACACCACACACCGCAACTCACAACTGTGGGAGAGCACACGTAACAAAATCACATACAACATGCCAACCAACATGCCCAACTACTGGACACAGCAACACAAGTAACCGTGGTAACAGGGGCCAGACATGTAGACAAACCATCCACAAAGGCAGAGCCCCTCTGCCACACAATTGCAGAATGTGGGGAGAGGTGGGAACCAAGAATGTGCGAAGGAGGCAAGTGACCCAGCAATAAGAAAGGACACAATGCCAAGTGTGGCGGAGATGTGCTGCACAGACTGCAGTATGCAGAGCACAGACATGTCCATGTGGACACCTACTGCTGGTGTTTGCAGTGTAGTGGACGCAAACAGGTTATCCCAGGCAGTGTGGAAGAACTTGGACATGTAGCCATGTGGTCCCCCCCTGTGAGTGTAAGTGGAGTGGGCTGGGCTGGCGTATGCCAGTCCAGCATAGGGGTGTGAACAATGAGCCTGGGGCTCTGGGCGTGGTTCAGTTCTGGCCTGGACAAGGAAGTAACCAATGCATGTGTCTCCGTTGTAGTGTCTGCGCCACCCGGACCGCAATCGGCAATGTTGCACACTGTGACCCAAGCCCCACAACATGTGCAAAATGGATGTGAGGGGGAATCAGTGACCCTACATTCATCCATACTGTCATACTTGAAGGATCATAGACATGACACATCTGTGTGAATTTGAATGTTCTATTCACATTCAGTGGAGTTTTGCAGCTGGAGCAGTACATGGCCATGCACACCCCACTTGACATTGTTGCCCCATGGAGGGCCAGCCAGAGTCCACTAGGGAAGGACAAATTCATCGGAAGAGGAAGAGTTCAGTCCGCAGTCTGATTGCTGTGTCATTGGTAACCAAACAGAATATGGCAGTCCATGTCGAGGTCCAAGGTGAGTGCCGCAGAGTGTATCGGGGGACAGTGGAAGGTGATGATGCAAAGGGCTGAACCAAGCTGAAACAGGTCATAAGGCGGAGATGAATGCTACCGCTTCCTCACTACCACAATGGCAGTCCCATCCACATCATCGTCCTCTGATGTGCGATGTGCCTCACCTTTTGGTGATGGTGTTTCGGCTGCAGCACTGTGTGGCACTGACACATCAGGGGCCGGAGGTGGATTGTCGGCCGCACTGTGTGGCAGTGACACATCAGGTGCCGGAGGTGGAATGCCTGCCGCACTGTGGGGCACTGACACATCAGGGGGCATAGATGTGGATGGTATAGGAGCAGCAGCATTCATCTGCGCCAGGCCTTGTGGCAGCAATGCCATGATGAGGATCTGCAGGGCATGGAAGATCCCAGCTACATCTCGCTGATGTGCAGCCGTGGCAGTCATCCTTTCCGCCTCCATCCGCACCGTGTCCTCCATGAGCCTCCGCATGTGTCCCAACTCCTGGCTGAGATCGCTGGAGCCACTCTGACAAGACAGGTGTTCTTGTCTCCGAGTCATGACTCCAGCGATGTCAGCCATGGCTCGTTGGAGACCATGGAGTGGACTGTGGGTGTCCGTTAGGTACTGTAAGTGGTCCCTGATGGGACATAGACACCCATGGATGGCATCTAGTTTGGCTGCCATGAGTTCGAACCCCACTCGCACCTGCTCAGCCATCTCCTTCTGGCCCTCCAACACACGGCGTTGAAATGCCATGTGTTGGTCGTGGGGATCCTGGGAGACAGCCGGGGTGGTGGGTGCTTCCTGCTGTGTGGTCTGTGCAGGGGGTGGGGTCTCCTCGATGCAGCTGGGCTGCCCTGCTCCTGGGGGTGGGGTGCTGAGGGTGTCCATGAGCTCTTGGAGGGCATCGGTGTTGAAGGTGGGGAGGTCCTCCTCGTCATCAGTGAGGAGGTGTTTGGTCTGCTCTGCAGGAGGTGATGATTCTCCCTCTGCAATGTGAAGGGGAGATGCAGTTTAACAGTGTGTCCCATGTATGTTCACGCATTGGCCAAGTTTCCAAACAGACTGCATGACAATGTACATTGTGACTGTTTAGGAGGAGCTGCCTATCTGAAGCGGGACAGTGGACATTTGTGCACCATCAGGGATGTGGGGTTGTAGTTGTCCATTATCATGTCACAGTTTCCTGCTATGCCAAATGTGATTGGCCAGTTTCTACACACAAGCGGCAGCAGTTGTGTCCTCTGTTCTGTTGTGGAAGTGTTGCAGTTTGTACCACATTGTTGTCAATGTTGATGTGCTCTGATTCCTGTGTGTGTGCTGCATTGTGGGAGAGTCGCCCCTGCAGCTCAGACTTTGCTTGGCCTTCTCCCTTTCAGGCGGTGTGCCTTTGACTTCTGTGCTTATGCAGTGCTGAGATGTTGCATACTTGGGTAAATTGGGCTCTTGGTGGGAGTTGGGACTCTTGGGCATTGTTTGTCCGCAGATGTCTTGTTGCCATCAGGGGTTGTTTGTGCACATGGATGTGTCAGTGTGTGACCTGCTCCTTTCCGGATGTGGACCACACTCAGCCACCTCGGTGTTGTGGCATGCAACATGTCATGATGAGTAGCCTGCAGACATGCTCATCATCATGCAGTGTCACTTGCATTGTCAGTGGGGCTCACGGATCCGGAGCTTTGCTGGGTTCAGCACATGTGCATGGGTTTGTTGTGAGATTGGTGATATGTGGGGAGGGCCCCCTCTGGGCACATTGTGGATGGGGGACTACTTGCTGTTTCTGTGTGCTGCAGTCTGGCAAGGAGACCAGGGACATGATCCAGAGGCATTGTGGTTGTGCAGTGTGCTATACTTCATTGTGCATGTGTGCCATTGTGCCCATCTCCCCCCGTCCCCCCAGTACCTCGTGGTTACTCACCCTGTTGCTGTTGTGTCAGGTCATGTTGAGCAGTGTCCGGTCCCCCGACTCCTGCCACCATCTCCACACTGATGACTGTGGACACCATTTCCTCCATCTCATCCAGCTCCTTCTGTGGCGCAGGACTCCCACCCCCAGTCTGCATTGCTGTTTTGCGGTTGTTTGCGAGTTTCAGCTTGGTTTTGCGCTTCACATCATCCAGCGCCTCTTGACCTTGTCCATTGTCCTCCTCTGCACTCCGACTGCATTCACCTTGTCCACGAAGGACTGCCATGTTCCATTTTTTGTTGCCAATGACACAGTGGAGGTGACGAACAGTTGTTGAGGGTGTTCTATCACCTCTGTAATCAGGATCATGTTTTCCTGCGGACTGAAGCGCGTCTTCCTCTTCTTCTTCTCCTTGCCCTTCCCTGACCCCGAGGTCCCGGGCTGGTCCTCCGTGGGGCTTGTGGGGTTCGGGTTGTCCTCTGTACTTGCTCCGGCTGCCTCCATTGTGCTTCGCAGTTGTTATGTTTTTTTTTTTTTTGCAGCTTTTATGGTGATTTTTCCCGCCTGTCATGGGAATTGCAAGCCTGGTGCTGCTTGTCGCTGATTTTTCTATCGCGGTTGGGCCCATTGCAACTTTTTTCACGTTCGGGTTTCCTTTTTTATCGCCGTCGCGGTAGTTGTATCGCGGACATTTGAGGCGTTCTCGGGAAACTATCGCATGTTACCGCAGTGTTGAGAATACGACGTTGACACAGAGTTATTTTCCCGTGATAGATGGCGATATGATAAATTGCGCTAGCCTATTTTGGCGATGTTTATCGCACGTTCTTGGGAATATCCTCCTAAATGTACAACACAGTGGGGGCGGGCATGACCAACCCATCTTTATTTCCTAGCACAGATAAGACTCTGACCTCTACTTCTGATATGCCACTACAGCCTAATTTGGACTTGGATTATAAAATCACTAAATTTGAGTCCGTATTGATTACTAGTTGATGCTTCAGAATTCACTGGATAGCATCAGAGTGCAAGATGGTGCAGAGAGGTCCACAATACGGATCGACTGTACTATTGAAGGAGATCAGGAGGCTGACAGACCAATTATTAAGTCTAGCATTTAGTCTCATAGTGCTGTTTCTTCCATCTCCCCTGCTACTATTGGTAAAAGGGGCTATGGCACTAGGATGGGAGTGGCCCAGGCAGAGGGTACTTCAAAAGTCAGTATTCATAGAGCAGGTGAATCTAACAAAAAGGGAACCAGGGGTATTGAAGACTAGGCCCAACAAAGAGGTAGCGAATAGAGCGCCAGACCAAATCTAGGGGAACCCATTAAAGTTGAAGACCAAACACAGGACATAAGTAAACTCTAATCAGGTGACACTGCATCTTCCCTCTGAGTGCTGCCCTTATGTGGCAATTTTAACTAATGTTCCCCATATGCCTGCTAGTAGAACTGAGTCTACGGGCCAATTGAATAACAAAGTCTGTCATTGGCTAGCATGTAATACTGATTTCACAAATTCTAATTTTTAAGATCTTTTATTTGTTAGAAGAATGGATTGGGTTGGACCATCCTGTAAACACACAAAAGGTGATTGTGTTGTGGGTAATTGTAGATTTCCTGATCCTGCTGAGCAATTGATCAAATGTGCTAAGCAGTGCTGGCAGGGCACAGGCCATGGGATTAATATTATGCCCTTGGGGTACTTTTATAGACATCTCTTGTTCACTCATGCAATTATACCCGATAGTGTTTGTCTAATCCAGAATATGCACTGGAGTCAATAGAACTATGCAATAGCAACCCGTGATAGGATTTAACCACTCACTGATCTTGATAGCTTAGATTGACTTCAGATGGATGTTGATAAATGTAAGAAGAAGCCTCCCAAAGAATTAACACACTGCCTACATAGGGTCAGTTTCAGTACAAATAATACCCTAACCACCCTTCAAAGCAAGGCCACCTCAGTGCCAATTACACCAAGAGCCTGCTCCTAACCTAGGAGGGAATAAGATAACTGGGGTCCTATAATCCAGGATATTACATCTGCTAGCCAACATCTTAAATTGATTTCATGGAATGTTTCAGGGCTAAAGTCAAAATTGAGTGGCCCTAATTGGGGTAAATTAGTGGATGGGTGTCACATTTGTTTGTTCCAGTAAACCTGGGGGTTGAACCAATCCTCAGGGTGGGGTTTACCAATTTTAGTGTTCAAGATATACCATTGCCTGCAGGTCATCCTGCTGTTGGTTTACTCATCTGGGTTAAGACAAGTTTGGCTTGTAATCACCGCAGGTTAAACATTGAATCAGCTGACATACTGGGTCTCAGCCTAGAATCACAAAAAGGTAATTTTTCATTAAGGCTGATTAACATTTACAATCGTTTCAGCATTCAGAACCAGGAGTCTGCTACAGTTTTGACCCTGACAAACTACTTAGAGAATTCAGAGAGGTGGTATTAGCTCATTGTAGCGGGTGACTTTAATGTAACTTACAAGACAGTTGATTTTGTACAGTATCTTGTCCAAGAGGAAGAGTCAATAAGAGGCATAAAAAATTGCAGACCCCCTTTACGAGATGTATGAAGGTTGGGCAACAAGTTCTGTCCTTTACCCTAACCCATGCTGTCCGTGCTTGTAATGGGCGACGCTTTCCGATTTAGATGCAACCTTTACTTTCAAAAGGGTGAATATATGAAGTAGGATAGACTATATAATGGTCGATCTAGATCTGTGTCCTAAGGTACACAACATGGCTGTCATAGACAGGCATGATAGTGACCATAATGCACTGGTCATGGGGCTAGTCGATAGTCCCTTTTTGGCAAATAGTACTGGTCCATAGTTACTAAAAACAATGATAGGCAGATTAAATGGCCTTTTCTCTTCTCAGATGAGAAGTCTCTAGCTGGCATCTATGAAGAGGCAATTACAAATTGTGATGAGCCAAGATCTTAGGTACTTGCATGGTTCTGGCCGAGGCAGATCACAAAGACCTCCTGGGGATATACTATGTCAGTCCTTAAAGTAGTCAGGGCCAATACCATGTAGGGCTTGCTTTGTGTATCAAGCAGAGTGCCTTAAAAGCAGCTCTGCTCTTAATTGGCAACCAGTGTAGTTCTTTGAGTCCTTTGCTAGCTGATTAAAATCACCTAAGGCTTTTCAGATGCTGGACTGCAGCAAACTGCGCTGCTGAAGTTTTTTTTAAAGGCCTTGTTGTATGCTCAGGTAAATAGCGTTACAGTAATCAATCCAAGAAAGCACCAGCGAAACTACCACTGTAGTCTGGAGCTCAGTAGAGTTAAATGGCAGAAAGGTGTTTTCAAAAGGTAGAAACAGGAAGAGATTAGCTGATTTATCTGAACTTTGAAGGTTAATTTGGAATCAAAAATAGCTACCAGGTTTTTGGCTGGGGAGGGAGGGGGCCTAATGTGGGTGGCCGCCAAATAGAATTATAAAAGGACACCTCTGATCCAAAAAGAATCACCTCCATTTTATCAGAGTTCAATTTGAGACATTGACCTTCCATCCAGCTAACAAGAGCTGTCATGCAGTTTTAAAATCTATTGGCTACCTCATCTACCTCAGAGTGGATGGAGACCTCGATTTGTGTGTCATCTGCATAAGATATTGTGTTAATACCAAAAGATCTATTCAATGCCGCCAAAGGAGGCACATAGATCATAAACAAAGTGAGGCTTAAAGAAGACCCTTGCAGGACCCTACACGGTAAGGAAAAGCAGTTTGAAACAAAGTCACCAAAGGTAACTGACTCTGTTCTATTACTATGAAAAGATACCCGAAGCTTAAGTGCTAATCCTATGACCGCAATCTCCCTAAACGATGGATCAGGACCCAGTGTCTCATGATGTCAAAGGCCGCGGATAAGTTTAAAAGGACAGCCACCGCCTTTCCCTCGCTGTCCAAAACTCAGCGAATCTCTTCTGTTGTCACCAACAGAGCAGATTCCGTGCTATGTGCTTTCCTGAAGATAAATTGGGATCTATCAATAATTTTATTTTGCTCCAGGAGTCCTCAACAGCACCACCGCACGTGATATCACCATCTCCTACAAGATCACCTGCAAGGACCATCCAGACCGCCTGGGAGGAGGCATCGACATTGTCCACAAAAGCATGCTCCAACTAACCAAGCACTCTAACGACCCTGCGAGAAACATGCAACACCTCCACTTCCCCAACACCACCCTCCGCGCCACCCTCGTCTACAGGCCCACTGGCCCCCGACCCCCCTTCACCAACTCCATCGTAGACCTCATCGTACCCTAGACTCTCTCATCTACCGACTACATCTTACTCAGAGACTTCAACTTCCATCTGGACAACCCAATGACCTGGTCACCGCCTCCCTCCTGGAGAACCTCACCAACATCGGACTCAAGCAGCTAGTCACCGGACTGACCCACACAGGACATGCTCACCCCTGTCTTCTCCGTCAGTGGAAACATCAGCTACAGCCACACCACCGAACTCTCCTGGATCGACCATCACTGTGTATACCTCGCCTTCGACATGCCCACCTCACACCACCACCACCATCGCCCTCCCAGCCACTGCTGTATCAAGGCCACCGAAGAACTGCTCATTGACCACCTCAGCACAACCACTCCGCCAATGCCCTCGGACAGCATCACCGCAGCACACAACCTCCACCAATGGATCTCCAACTGCGCTGACACCATAGAACCCCTCAAGAGAAGTCCAGGCAAACAACGATCCAAGGTGGCTAGCTGGTTCACCCCCGCCCTTCATGAGCCCAGACGCACCTGCAGACGTCTCAAGAAGAAATGGAGCAGCAACAAAAGTCCAGAACTCAAGCTACCTTCAAGTCCGCCATCAACAAACACCACCTCCTCCTCAAAACCACTAAGAAAATGGCCATCCAAGACAGAATCAACACCAACACACACAGTAAAGAACTCTTCACCATCATCAAGGAGTTCGCCAGGCCCAACAGCGAGACCACAGATGCCCCCCTCCCACCACCTCTGCAACAAACTGTACACCTTCTTCCACCACAAGATCAGGAAGATCTACAACAGCTTCGCAACCCTAGACCCGGCCGCCACACCCGCCACCATCGCAGACAACCAAGCTGCCTCTCAACAGACCCTGTTCTGCTGGGCCCCCTCACCACAGAGGCCATGCTCAAGACCATGAATAGCCTCCACTCAGAGGCCCCGACAGACCCATGCTGTACCACATCTTCCACAGAGCAGCTGCCGCCATTGCCCCCCAGCTCCGCCGCACCATCAACTGCTCCATCGAAACCGCCACCTTCCCCGATGACTGGTAACACGCCGAGATCAACCCCCTGCTGCAGAAGCCATCCTCAGACTCAACAGACCTCAAGAACTTTAGACCTATCTCCCTTCTCCCCTTCCCAGCTTTGGTCATAGAGAAGACCATCAACGCCCAACTCTCCGAGTTCATCGAAGCGAACCACGTCCTGGACACCTCCCAATCTGTCTTCTGAAGCAACCACAGCACAGAGACTGCACTCTCCGCTGCCACAGATAACATCTGCACCCTCCTTGACCGGGGCGAGACAGCAGCCATCATCCTACTGGACCTCTTGGCTGCCTTTGACACCATCTCCCACCACACCCTAATCACCTGACTCCACAACGCCGGCATCCACAACAGGGCTCTGGGCTGGACCCACCCCTTCCTCGCCGGCTGGACTCAGCGAGTCAGACTACCACGTTCCTCTCAGAATCCATGGAGATCAGCTGTGGAGTTCCCCAGGGCTCCTCCCTGAGCCCCACCCTCTTCAACGTCTACATGGCCCCCCTTGCAGCCATCGCCAGAAGCCAGGGACACAACATCGTCTCCTACGCCGATGACACCCAACTGATCCTCTCCCTCACCAATGGACCCTCAACCACCAGAACCAGCTTCCACAATGGAATGAAGGCCGTTGCTCATGGTTGAAAGACAGCTGCTTCAAGCTCAAATTGGACAAGACCGAAGTCCTGATCCTGGGACCCACTGCATCAGTCTGGGATGACTTCTGGTGGCCATCTGCCCTGGGTGCTCACCCCACCCCGACGGACCACGCACGCAACTTTGGCATTATACTGGACTCTTCGATCATGATGGACCACCAAATCAATGCAGTTTCCTCAGCCTGCTTCCACAAGCTCCACCTGCTCTGAAAGACCTTTAGATGGATCCCCACAGAATCCAGAAGAACGGTCACCCATCACCGGTAAACTCGACTATGGCAACGTACTGCATGCCGGCGTCACCCAGAAACATCTCAATAAACTACAGCACATCCAAAACATCCCTGCCAGAGTGGTCCTCGACATTTCCCGCCGCAGCCACATCACGAAACACCTCTGACAACTCCACTGGCTTCCAGTCAACAAGAGAGTCACTTTCAAGCTCCTCACTCATGCCTACAAAGCCCTACACAATGAAGGACCAGCGTACCTGAACCACTGCCTCACATTCCACGTACCCTCTAGACAAATCTGATCCTCCCAACTCTCCCTCGCTTCCATCCCCAGGATCCACAAGACCAGAACCAGAGGAAGATCGTTCTCCCACCTCACCGCCAAGACATGGAACTCCCTGCCCCTCAGGCAATTAACGTCACTGATCCAATTCAGGAAGGACCTCAAGACCTGACTCTTCGATTGATCCTCCACCCAGTCTGACCAGCAGTTACCCCCACCCCCAGCACCTTTAGACCCTCATGGGTGAGTAGTCGTGCTTTACAAGCCTGGCTCAGAGGGGGCCCCGGACTTTGTCTGTAAGATCAACTGGACTACCTCTTCTGATTCCAGAGATGGAAAAATACACAGAGAAGGGATGTTGGGCCAGATGTACGACCGTTTTTGCATGTGCAAACGGGTTTGCAAACCCGTTTGCGCATGCAAAAACAGCATGGGCCATGTACAAAGCCTATTTAGCGAGTCACAATTTATTTGCGACTCACTAAATAGGTTTTGTGACTAGCTATTAGGAAGGGGCGTTCCCTTCCTAATAGCGAGCGCAAGCCCATGTATAAATGTTTTGCGACCGCAATTGCGGTCGCAAAACACTGCAAATTACCACCCTTTCAAGAGGGTGGTAATGCACTCATAAAGGGAAGGGGTCCTCAAGGGACCCCTCCCCTTGCAAATGCAGGGAAAATATTTTTAAGGGCAGGCAGTGGTCCCAGGGACCACTACCTGCCCTTAAAAATGTAACGAAGCATTTCATTTTTTCTTTTAAATGCATCCCATTTTCCTTTAAGGAAAACGGGCTGCATTAAAAAAAAAAACTGCTTTATTTAAAAGCAGTCCCAGACATGGTGGTCTGCTGAGCCCAGCAGGCCACCATCCCTGGGAGGGCCTGCCTTTCCCACTGGGGTCACAAATTGCGAGAGACTCATTAATATTCATGAGCCTCTCAATTTGCGACCCCATTGGGAATCGCAAACAGTGTGATACACACTGTTGTACATCCAAAATAGCGCCACGCAAATTACGAGTCGCAAAAAACTCGCAATTTGTGAGGCACTAGTTTGCGTGTTGTACATCTGGCCCGTTATCCTTAGTGAGAGTGGCTTCAGATGCTAAGAGGTCATCTACCTTTCCTGCTATGAAAACATTGTACATCACTTCAACTTTGTTTTTAAAGAAGTAGCCTAGCCTATTGCAGAGATCTTGCGTGGGGGCTAGAATATATATATATATATATATATATATATATATACACATATATATATTAACTAGCTGCAGTCACCCCCAGGTAGTTATAGTTATGTCTGCTTTTCCATAGAGGGAGCAATTCTTGGTTTGCTAATAACTTTGGCCTCGTTTGCCGAAACTTCAGGAATCTTTCCCAAAAAAAGGCATCCACCCCTGCTCCTTTCTAACAGTTTCAGGGTGATCTGCCAAATTGCGGCCAAGAAAAAAGGGGGGGCCCAAAACATAAAATATCCATGCAGTTCAAAACAGCTCATAGCAAAAACTGCTGAATGGAATTACTCTAGGTTCGTCAGAAAGGAAAATCTTGGTCCGCAGATTTTGCTTTTTATGATTTGTTGTAAATCTGTTCCGTAGTTTTTGAGAAATAAAGTGTCAGAAATAATTATATAGTTTGGCAGTTGAGCTTGCGAGAGTCTTGCAAAATAAAAAATGGAGCACTGTGATTGGCCAAGAGGCCCGTTTTTCCCATGAGTAAGTAAGAGCAAGTGCTCTGATTGGCTTGCTGTTGGAAATTTAGAACTCAAATGGCCGACATTACTGTGTACTGTGAAAAATTGGAGGTGTTGTGGAAATTAAGTAAAACAACTATATAAGGAGGCAACAGAAAGGTATGCTGTCCCCTGAGATTTAGAGAGAAGGTGTCTAAGGGATAACTACAGTAATAAAGATACATGTATATTGTTTTTAACTAATTCTTACTTTCTCACAGGACTCTCGTGGGATCGCAATTAGTATAAAGGGGTAGATGAGTTCTCATTACATTGTACTAGTAGAAACACATATTGTGACATTTGTAATTGAGAGCAAGTGTGTAAGACATAAGTACTGTGATGAGGAAAAGGTTAATTCTTTTTTTTTAAATGTTGCGATCTTGCGAGACTCTCATGGGAATGTGAAAAGTAGGAAGGAGTAGGTGATCTTTGAATACACACTGGTATGCACACTTGTTAATGTAGGAAGGAGTCTTACTGGAGATAGTCTTTATCAGAGTCTACTATTTATTCCCATTGGTTTGTGAAGAGTTGTGAATAGAGTTAAGGCTCTTCCCACACACATCCAACTACCCACACAGGTCATCTGAGATATAGGTCTGACAGGAGAGGTCTGTTGCTCTGTATACACCCTACTATGCACACCTGTCATCTAAGAAAGAGGCCTGAAAGGAGAGGCCAGTCCATCCACACACCCTATCGCACACCCGTCATCTGAGAGAGAGGTCTGAAAGGAGAGGCCTGTGAGTCCCCACACACTTCTATGTACACCTGTCATCTGAGAAAGAAGTATGATAGGAGAGAGCAGTTCCTTCCCACTCACTAGTACACACATCCATCATCTGAGAGATTGGACTGAAATGAGAGGCCTGTTACTCCTCACATCCTATTACGTGCATTCATCATTTGAGATAGAGGTCTGAAAGAAGAGAGTAGTTGTCCCCATACACCCTTCTTATAACCTAGTATGGACATCCTTTATCCAAGAGAGGGTTCTCAGTAGATAAACTAGTCCCTTTTATTTTCTACTATTTCCCTAGAATTGCGTTGCAATCCCACAAGAGTCTCACGAGAGTAGAAAACAGAATTGAGGGAGTGACGCTTGCAGCAGTAGGCTCATTTGATAATGCGAGTATCTCATGAGACTGACATGGAAAATTACCGAGCCAGTCACGAGGTGTTTTATGATCCTGTGAGAGTCCCGCAAGATCGTATGAGAAGATGTAGAAAAAAGGGGCAAAATTCATTTAATAGTTAACATTCTTATTACATGGTTTAAGAAATGCTGTGATGTGACTGGTTGCAGAGCCAGAGATAGCTCAGATGGTCCTTGGTGCTTTGGAGGATAAGGAAGTCTCTTTGAGATGTGCTCAGCAGAAGTGACTTAATTTGGACCTGAAAGAGACTGGTGTCTTCAGCTACCTTTAAGAAAGAGCTCCAAATTCAGGTATTTAATGGTATACATTATGAACTTTGTTGAGAAGTGCCAGTAAGTGCACTAATCTTGGCAAACTTATTCTACACAATGTTTACTTTGGGAAAAGGTGTTTGTAGAGGCGTACTTTTCTCAATAAAGCTTTTGAGAGGTAGACATTAAAATGTAGAGAGATATCAACAAGTATTGAAGATTCTATTAAAAAATGAAGTGTTCAAACTGTATGTAGTTGCAAGTAAATGTTTCTCAAACTATAAAAAAAAAGAATATGGAACGTGCCAATATAAACCCTGGTGTTTTCATGAACCTTATTGTACAGATACTTTAGCCCTATAAGGTTTTTGAATGGTGATATTGCTATTTCTACAGTGAAACATCCTGGTTAGCTAAGGTATCTCAGGAGGAATGTGTTACTTTATAAACTTTTATGAAATCAGATTTGAGGGCATTTTCTAATATATTTGCGAACATAAATGCACTGGGTGAAGGTGTGGAATTTTGCAGGAGAAAGGAATAACACGTTAGTGGTACACTAGATATGTGATTGTGAGTCAAAGACGTAAAAAGGTTGAAAGAATATAGTGAAGATTGATGGTTATCATTCATTGACTACTATGTAACTTTTACATTTTTTGGGTATTTTCTCTTTTGTAGGAGGAAAATGGAAAAGTTGTGAACAAGAAAACTACCATGTGAGAAATTAGATGAAGGAGAAAAAGAATTTGTGTTCACTTTTGAAAAAACAGGAAACATTAACTCTTTGGAACGTGAGGAAGAACCAAGTAATTGGAGAAGTGATAATGTTTGTATTGCATAGGGGGACATTTGTGATCTTGCACAAGCTTGTGGTGTGTATGTCTGCTTCTCTCTGAGGATATTGTTATCTGCTTACATAAGCAGCAAAAAGGAGCCTTACTAAGACATGATTATTGTGTTGTTGAGCAATAACTACCTGATCAGTGTATTCAGTTTATCAGCACAAGCTAACTCTGTCGGAGCTAGCCTTTGTGAACTCTTGCTAAAAAACTGTACGCATGAGAAACTTTGCTGAGTTAGCTGGCCTCAAAACAATAAACTGCCCTATCAAAGAGTCTTTGTCAGGCTGAGGTGTCTAAGGTGGTGCAACTACACCAGACTACACCAGACTACTCATCATAATGTGATGAAGACATTACTGACTGTGACTTATTTATAAAGCGCTCAATTGCCGAGGCGTCTTGGCGCTGAGGTGAATTGATACCGTTGCACAGGCTCGCTGATCTGAGTGCTAAGGGAAAAGCCAGGTCTTGACCAGTTTCCTAAAAAGAGACCTATTAGACTGTAATCTGATGGTAGTCGGAAGGGTGTTCCACAGTTTGGCTTCTCGGTGGGAGAGGCCCTTGCCACCCCATCTGGCTTTTTTATCTTAGGAATCAGTATCCGCCCTGTATTGGCTGACCTAAGATTCCGTCGCAGCGCGTACCAGGAAAATAGTTTTTGAATATCCGTGGCTCCCCTCCATATAGAGCCTTATGCACAAGACAGAGGGCTTTAAATTCTACTTGCTGTAGAACTGGGAGCCAGTGAAACTGTCTGATACTAGCAGACGTGGGGTGGTGTTTAGGGAGATCAAGCAGCACACGTGCTGCCGCATACTGCAAGGACGGCAGTTTGGCGGTCTGGCCTTTGTCAATTCCCAGGTATAAAGCGTTACCATAGTCGATTTTTGAAAGAACAAGAGCTCCTATCACCGTTTTCCTAAGGGTTAGTGGAATAAACGGCAAGATTTTACGCAAAATTTTCAGAGTAAAAAAACATGAGGAAGTTAGCTGATTGATTTGTTTCGCAAACTTTAGTTCATTATCAAACAAGAAACTGAGGTTTCTAGCCTTAGTCACAGGAACAGGACAGTTCCTCGCCTCGGAAGGCCACCATAGTTTTCTCCATACAGAAGGGCCCAGCCCAAACTCAATGACCTCTGTCTTTTCAGTGTTGAGCTTGAGGAAATTTGAGTTCATCCAAGCCATGACTGAGTTAAGACATTTACGAAAGCTGGCAGCTGTAATGTCTACCCTCAGCATGACTGATACCACTATCTGGGTATCGTCTGCATATGAGATTAATGTGAGACCATGATCTTTAATTAATCTAGCCAGAGGGGTGACATATATATTAAACTGCGTTGGTGACAAAGCTGACCCCTGTGGAACTCCAAACGGGAGGCAGAGATTTCCTGACTTAAGACCATCCCATTATATATTAGTAAAGTTGGTTGTTTTTTTTATAGTTGTTGGTATAGTTTGTTAATGTAATTGTTCTTGTAGTTTTGTGATAAAAAAAGTTTAAAACTACTGCTGATTTCTTGCTTAATAGTTATAGATTTTAATATTATTACAGTATTGTAATGTTGACTAAAACTGGCACTTCCATCTTCAGGAGGTGCAGAAGTGTTCCTGCATGTATATATATTTATATGGTACTAAGCACATATTTTATGCTACAGACACTTGTCAATGGGGGAAGCCGATTATTTGAATACCCAACTATGTTGACTTGTCATGCAACAGTGAGGACTTAGTAGAGAGATCAGTCCTTGTCCACACTGTAGTATACAGCTCTCTCATACAGAGGCCAGTGCAACCTCATACTCTACAATGCACTGCTATCAGCTGGTGGAGATGTGATAGTGGAGAGGGCAGCTCTTTTGCACATGTTACTATATATGCTTGAGACTCTGGAGAGAGGATTCAGTGCAGAGGTCTGTCCCTGTGCAAACCCTACTACGCGTGCCTGTCTCCATGGGGAAAGATCTGCGGGAGAGGTGAGTGTCCCCCCACATTCAACTATCTATACCAAACAAGCACTACACAGTTCTCAGCAGAGAGGATACTCCATTTGTGCACCCTACTTTTCACATTCATCCCCAAAAAGAGAGGTAGGAGGAGAGAGAGCAGTCCCCATTCGCAGTCTGCTTCATACATGTGTTGCTCTGGGAAGAGGTCTGGACTGACAGAGCAGTCTCTCTCCATACCCTGGTATCTATGATTGACATCCCAGACAGACATCCCAGTATA
Source organism: Calotriton arnoldi (assembly GCA_963921515.1). Taxonomy (NCBI): domain Eukaryota; kingdom Metazoa; phylum Chordata; class Amphibia; order Caudata; family Salamandridae; genus Calotriton; species Calotriton arnoldi. Next base: position 767,736 of record CAWUFW010002581.1, read on the forward strand.
GAGGGCATTTCCTCCTCACACCCTAATTGTACATCTGTCACCATGGGGAGAGGTGAGAGGAGATAGGTATGCCCCTCCTCACACCCTACATGCACATACAGCATCCAAGACAGAGGTCTCAGCATAGGGGCCAGTTCCTCCACACACCCTAATACGCGTATCCATCATCCAAGACAGGGGTGTCAGCAGAGAGGCCAGTTCCTCTCCACACCCTACTATGCATACCAGTCACTGTGGGGAGAGGTTTGAGTACCGATGTCAGTGTAGAGGCCAATCACTCCCCAATCCCCACACTCTACTATAAACATCAGTCATTCACAAAAGGGGTCTTAGCAGAGAGGCCAGCCCCTCCACAAACTGTACTATGATCACCCATCATTCAAGACACAGATCTCAGAGGAGAGGCCAGTCTCTCCACACACTCTACTATGTACACCCATCATCCCAGAGAGAGGTCTCAGCGGAGAGAGCAGTCTCTTTCGTCACCCTATTATGCACACCCATCATTACAGAGTGAGGTCTTAACAGAGAACCAGTAATTTTACACAAACTATTATGTACATTTGTCATGGATAGAGAAGTCTCAAACGGAGACGTCAGTCTCTCCCCACATGCTACTATACAGACCAGTTATCCAAGAGAGGGGTCTCAGCAGAGTAGGTAGTCCCATCACACTCCCTAATATGGTTGCTGATCATCTGAGAGAGAAGTCTCAAAACAGAGGCCAGTCCTCCCACACCCTATTATGTATACTGGTCACACTGAGGACAGGTGTTAGTGGAGAGGTCAGTCTCTCCTTACACCCTACTCTTCACATCTCCACAGGATATATTATTTAGTTATTCTACCATACATACACTTAAAAAAAAAGAATTCTTAGAAACAAAACTAGAAATTTACTGAAAAAACAAAGGTTAAAATGACTTTATAGTTAGGTGTGATAAAAAGATCTGTTTTTTTAAACTTAGCAATTCACTGAAAAAAATCAAAGGTTAAAGTAACGTTACTGGTAGCGTAGCGGAATTTCTCAGTGACAACATGAACATTTTGAACAAAACAACACAGATATTCAGCAGTTATAGTTAGCAGAAAAGTGGGTACTGTAAATAGTGTTTACTCTATTGAGAGTGTTTATTCTATGACGCACTGCTGGTAAACACTGAAATTCTCATGATAAATACCACGCCTCACCACAGAGTATTAAAAAAAAATCTACTGAGGACAGTGCACACTGTATGCAACAGTGGTAAAAAAAACCAATGGGGTATATTCACAAGAACGTGTGATAACTACTGCAAGAGTAGCGTAACGCAACTTTCAATAACGCAGCCCATCCCGGGAAAATAACCCTGTGTCAACGTGGAATTCACAACAAGGCGGTACCATGCGATAGCCTGCCGAAACCACGGAAAAAGCCCGCGATACAACCACCACGATGGAGATAAAAACACAAACCACAACACCAAAAAAAACGCAATGGGCCAAAGCGAGATGAGGAAACCAGCGACAAGCAGCGCCAGGCCTGCAGCACACACCTGGCAGGCGTCAGAAACCGCCATAAAAGCAGGAAAAAAACCCACACACAAACTGACCAACACCCAAGCACCATGGAGGCAGCCGGAGCAGGCGCAGAGGACGAGCGCAACCCCACAAGCACCCCGGACGACCAGCCTGGGACCTCGGGGACATGGAAGGGCAAGGACAAGAAGACCAGGAAGACCAAGTTCAGTCCGCAGGCGAACCGGATCATAGTCACGGAGGTGATGGAACACCATCAACAACTCTTCGTCACCTCCAACGTGTCATTGGGCACCAAGAATGGAATATGGCGGGACATCATCGTCAAGGTGAATGCCGTCGGAGAGCACAAGCGGACAATGGACGAGGTCAAGAGGTGATGGAATGACATCAAGCGGAAGACCAAGGATAAACTCTCCGCCAACCTGAAGGCAGCAACGCAGACCGGAGGTGGGGGCCCAGCGCCACAGCTGGAGCTGGATGACATGGAGGAGCTGGTGTTGACAGTCATCAGTGTGGAGACTGTGGCCGGAGTCGGGGGACCGGACACTGCTCGACAGGACACAACACAACCTCAACAGGGTGAGTGACCATCAGGTACTGGGGGGACAGGGGGAGATGGCCACAATTGAACACATGCACAAGCAAGCAGGGCACAGTGCACACCAACAATCACTCTGGGTCCTCGCCCAGACCCACAGACTGTCACAATGTACAATGCCATGCTGTCTGAATGTCAACCTGTACCATGCAGCTACATACATGTGGACACATTGTAATACACCATCTCCCCTTCACATCGCAGGGGCATCTTCAACACCTCCTGCAGAGCAGTCACAGCCACTCTTCACTGATGACGAGGAGGAGGACAACACCAGCATCGACATCCAAACCATCCAAGACCTCATTAACCACATCCGCAACTCACATCCAGGATCAGGGCAGCCCAGCTACATCCATGAGACCCCACCCACCACCCAAACCACCCAGCAGGAGGCACCCTCAGCCCCGGCACCCTCCCAAGATCCTGAGGAACAACAAATGGCCTTCCAACGCCGTGTGCTGGAGCGCCAGAGGGAGACGGACGAGCAGGTCCGGGTGGGGTTTGAGCTCATGGCTAACAAACTGGACGCCATCCTTGGGTGTCTATGTCCGCCCCATGGTCTCCAGCGAGCCCTGACTGACATCTCTGGAGTCATGATGCGGAGGGAAGAATACCTGTCCACTCACAGTGGCCCCAGCGATTCCAGCCTTGAGCTGGCACACATGGGGAGGCTCATGGAGGACATGGTGCGGATGGAGGCGGAAAGGATGGCAGCCGCCGCTGCACATCAGCGAAATGTAGCTGGGATCTACCGTGCCCTGCATGTCCTCGTCATGGCATTGCTGCAACAAGGCGTGGCGATGATGAATGCTGCTGCCCCCACACCATCCACATCTCCGCCCCCTGGTGTGTCAGTGCCTCCCAGTGCAGCAGGCGTATCCACTCCGGCACCTGATGTGTCACTGCCACACAGTGCGGCTGACAATCCTCCTCTGGCCCCTGATGAGTCAGTGGCACACAGTGCCGCAGCCGGCACTGCAACACCCACAGGTGGGGCAGGGCACACACCCGGGGACGAGGACGTGGATGGGACTGTGGTCAGGAAGACCAGGCACTAGCATCCATTACCGCCACCTTGCCTGTTTCTGCTTGGTGCCGCACATGGCCTCAAGACCTACCACTGACCCCCGATACACTCCGAGGCACTCACCTTGGACAGCGACATGGACTGCCACATGCTGTTTGACGACCAATGACATGGCGGACAGACTGCGGACTGTACCCTTCCTCTTCCGCAGCACAGGTCATCCCGGGATGGACACTGGCTGGCCCTCCACGGGCCCATATTGTGTGGTGTGCTCGGCATTGCCCTGTACCGCTCCAGCTGCATGACTGCACTGGATGTGCAAATAAACATCCAGTGACGCACTGCTGTGTGATGTCTTACGTCATTCCTGTGTGGATGTGTGGATGAATGTGGGGACAGTGCCTTCCCTGGCGTCAATGATGTTCATCCTGTGGGATGCCAGTAAGGGGTGCGACATTGCATCTTGTGTAGCGGGTTCCGTGAACACTGCAGCAGGGACACACGCATCAGTCACTTCCTTGTCCGGACATGGACTGGACCACGCCCAGAGCCCACGAGTCATTGTTGCAGGCCCTGCGCTGGTCCGGCGTACGGCAGGCCAGTCCACTCCGCTTACGTACCGAGGGGGGGCCCTCATTGCTACCCGTCGCAGCCGTACTCGCTGGTGGTGTGCGGGTCACTGGTCTAGTCATCAGCATGTCACAGCCACTCCATAAGGGCAGGTTTTCACACACACCACACCCATCCGGCACAGGCATCACAGGCCATGTGACTCCGCCAACATAAGGGTCCGACGACGTCACATTCCCCTCTTCTGGTGGTGACTGGATGACGGACGCCCCACGGTTCGCACTCATATAGGGCCCATGAGTTGCTGCGCACAGGGTCAGTGGCATCCGAGGCCTTGAGTACGGCACGGGCCTACCACCACGTGGCGCAGACTGGGGTTGCACAGGGTTAGTGGCATCCGAGGCCTGGAGTACGGTACAGGCCTACCACCATGTGGTGCAGACTGGGGTTGCACAGGGTTAGTGGCATCCGAGGCCTGGAGTACGGCACGGGCCTACCACCACTTGGTGCAGACTGGGGTTGCACAGGGTTAGTGGCACCAGAGGCCTTGCGGATGGCACAGGCACCCCGCCACGGGATGGTGACTTTGGGTGCACTGAGTCAGTGGCACCTTGAGCTGCTGAGCGGGTGTGCAGCCTGCGATGATGCCCCATCCCGGCGGTCCGGACAGCTCAGGTTTTGTGTGCCCTGCTGGACCGCAGTGTAGGCCAGAGCCAGCGGGCAGCGCGGGCCTACCGCCCCGTGGCGTCGCTTCCGGGATGCCAGAGTTGGTGGCACCCATTGTGCTGAGCGGGTGTGCAGCCTGCGATGATGCCGGGTGCACTGGTATGTCCTCTGCCATGGAGTAATCAAGACCCAGCACCAAACATGAGACCTGGTGGCCTGCGGAGCTGGGCTGCATGATGTGGAGGGTGCCATATCCGCGGGCCCCGGGCTTGTGGCTTGCAGCAGCACGTGGTGGGACCTCCTGTCTACGAGCCGGTGGCGGAAGGTGAGCATTGAGGCCTGGGTGTGCATGGGCAGGCATGCTGCGATGGGCGGCGGGAGGGGTTGGGGTGCCTCTGCCTGGGTGTGCATGGGCGGGCAGGCGATGTTGTCTTGTGCAAGTGTGTGTACTGTGCCAGTCATGTATCTGGGCTCTGTTTCAGCTGATGGCTCTGAATCAGATGTGTGACCTGGTGAACTGCCCTACATACCGGCACGTGGTTGGAGACACACCGGTGGCAGCAGGTGAGCAGTGTGGCCTGGGTGCGCAGGGGCGGCACTCTCTCTCCCTCTCCCTCTCTTCCTCTCTCTCTCCTCTTCTCTCTCTCTCTCTCCCTCTCTTCCTCTCTCTCTTTCCCTCTCTCTTCCTCTCTCTCTCCTCTTCTCTCTCTCTCTCCCTCCCTCTCTTCCTCTCTCTCTCCTTCGCTCACTCTCTGTCCTCTGATGTGCGCAGGACACACCTTCTCATCATGTTTTTTGTCTTACAGGCTGTGACCTACGTATTGTCCAGAGGGGAGCGGCCATGTGTCTTCATTTCATTTCGTTGTTCATTTTAATAAAGTTTAATTTGTTGCTTCGAAAGTGAATGTGTGCTGGTCATTTCTGTGACAACACATCCATGTCACCAGTTGTGATTGTGCGGCATCAGGCGGAATATTTTGTACATGTTTAGGTGTGGCTGATGTGGCATGTCTTTGGTTGGGGGGGTGCCAGGGAGGGGTGGTCCTGGGGTGGTGGCGGTGGGTGTTGTGGCCCTCTTGGGTGTCCCGGCTGCATGATGAGTGGCTCCATGGCATCTGTTGCCCTTCGGTTGTGGCCCTGGGCTGTGCTCCCTTTTGTGGTGCTGGCTGCCATCCGACTTTACACCAGGTCAGAGCCGGTGTAGATTTCCTGGTGCTAACGCGCCTTATCACCTGTTTTGTGTTTTTATCGCGGATGTGGCTGGTCGTTGTGAATGTTGAGGTGTGCTGTTGTCTCGGCTTTAGTCACGGGAACGCCTACTCTGCATCTCATTAGCGATATTTGCGAGGGTCCTCTGTGGCGATGTTTTTTGCGGCTGCTATCGCGGGTAAACTGGTGCTGTGGGCTGTTTACACCGGCTTGTGAATGGGGGGGTAAATTTATCACGACTTTGGCTGCGATAAAGTGCCGTTAATTCGGCGATTGCTCCTTGTGAATATGCCCCAATGTTTGCTAAACAAAAATCATATATATATATATATATATATATATGCACACAACAGTCGCTCCTGCTGGGAACCTTGGCCCGTGGCAAGTGGCGCGGGATGGCGGCGGAGCAAGCCGTCTGCAAATCACACACAAGGAAAAGAATGTCCACGCTCTCAGTAAGTGCCACAGTGGGGTTTAATTACACAAGGTAACGCGTTTCAACAGCCGAGGCTGTCTTGTTCACACAAGTTGCATACAGGAAGTGAAACATTTCATAGTCTCTGAATAACACTGGAAATGAAAAATGGACCACTTATTCAGTATGTTACACATGAGTTGACACATAGTGAAACTAAGGCGGCCATCTTATAGTGTTACTAATGGTAGGCTGGCAGTGCGTACTATGAAATTATATACAGAAATTAAGTCAATAGTACAACATAGTCAACAATAATACATGATATGCTGGATGCCAAAATTATATTGACCGATTAGTTGATGTTAAATAATATACACAAAAATTCCGTTACAGTCCTGATTGCGTCATCACAGTTGGATACCCATGCAATTCTCTTAGAATGCAGAGAAAGGACGGAACCAATGTGTGTGTGGGTACTCTTGCGGTCCAACAAAAGTTCTTGATTTGTATAAGGCAGGTAGTTGGTAAATTGAGAATAATGCTGTGTCCAGTAAGGGACAGGTGGTATTTCTATAGCCCTAATGTGATGTTGAACCAAGCTAGAAGGCGTAGTGCCAAAATAAGAGGCTGGGTGCTAGGGTTATAGCTGAATGACCAAACACATGTAATGCGGTACAGCTACAATTGTTAAGATTGCGTATCTAATGAAGGATAAATACAGTGAACTGAAAGACATAGTGCCTAGTAATTCTGTAGATAACTTAATAACAGTTGAATGTATACATGCGAAGGAAAAATGTACACTGTAATTAGTGTATGTCAGAGTGGCTAATAGTAAACACTAAATAATGCAATACAATATTTCTGACAAATTTGATCATGGTACATGAACACAACCCAATCATATATATTTCCAACAAGCCTTTCAATACATGAGACTAAAATATAATTAAAATCATCCTGCATAGCAAGGAGAAGCAAGAGAGAGAAAAGTGAGCAAATAGTGAAACAAAAATGAATAAAGAAATCTTATCTGGATACGTGGTGCCTCTAATGGGGAAGAAAAGGGTAGGGAGCCCGTACTAAAAGTGTCCGTCCCAATGGCAGTGGGTCCCTTCCTTTCCTCCTGTGGAAATATAAAACGGAAAAATACAGAGTTAAAAATTAAGAGAATATAGAATGTACTATACACGTTATATACAATATATTACATGAATGCTCAAAGTATAAACATTGTAACAAGGAAGAGTTGAATACCAGACAGCATAAAGAGGACTGTAGAAGCTGGGACAAACAGTCTAGTCTACATGTAAATGTATGTTAAGTTCCTCATCTAAATTGTGGCCACCCGGCTGTTTGGTCTCGAGTTCCAGGATCCATTTAGATTCACGTTTGCGCAAAAGTGGCACCCTATTACCTCCTCGAGAGCCTGTGTGTACCTGTTCAATTATGAAATAACTCAACAGAGCACTGTTAGAGAGGTGGTATGTCTGAAAATGGCGGGCAACCGGGTAGTATGCATCTCTGTTATTTATGGCACGCATATGTTCCAGGACTCTTTTTTTGGCCATAAATGTTGTGCTGTCAATGTAACTGAGTCCACAAGGGCAGTCCAAGGCATACACTACAAATGTGGTGCTACAGGTAAGAAATTGGGTGATCTGTCTTTTGTTGGTTCTCCCTGGTATGGTGTATTCTTTAACCATGTGGCTGTTCCGACAGTCCTTACAGTGACCGCAAGGGAAGAAACCTTTCAGGCTATGGTTTCTTTGTTGTTGTATTTGTGTAATGTCATTGCGGACCAAAATGTCCCTTAAGCTGCGGCCTTTCCTGTAGGTGATACTAGGACATGTGTGGATAGATTTACCGATAATGGAGTCCCCCTTAAGTATGGGCCAATGTTTAGCAAATATCTTATATATCTGCTGGGAATTACAGTTGTATGTAGTAATCAGTCTTGTCTCTTGTGATTCTACCTCATTGTTGTTATCTGTGTTGTGTTCAATCAAAGTATCAGCTCTGCTGATTTTGTTGACTTTTTCCACTGCACAGTTAAATACCCATATAGGGTAGCCTCTTTTGGAGAATCTATCAATCATGTTTTGTTTTTCGATGTTGAATGTTTCTTCAGTACTGCAATTTCTCCTCGCCCTCAGTAGTTCTACAAAGGGAATACTCCCTTTCAGAGTTTCAGGATGGCAACTGAGGGCGTGGAGGATGGTGTTACCTGCAGTTGTTTTTCTGAAGAGATTTGTCTCCAAAGTATTGTGTTTTACTGAAACCAGTACGTCCAAAAACTCAATCTGATGGTTACTTATATTAGATGTGAGTTTAATGTTGTACATATTGATGTTGAGTTTGTCAATAAACTTGGTTGCTTCGTCATGTGTACCTTGCCAGATGAGGAAAAGGTCGTCGATGTAGCGCAACCATAATCTCACCTTGGAAAAGTCAGATATTAGAGTCGCATCTTTTCTGATTTCCTCCTCCCAGAAACCCAGGAACAGATTGGCAAAGCTTGGGGCAAAACATGTGCCCATCGCAGTGCCAAGGATCTGGTTGTAGATCACCCCATAAAACATGAAAATGTTGTTTTTTAAGCATTGGTTCATCATTTCGATCAACATGTTAGTGTGGTCCAAAAAACCAATGGGTCTGTTTTTTAGGTAATGGTAGCATGCCTGTACACCCTGGGTATGATCTATTATGGTGTAAAGTGAATTGACGTCAAGAGTGACCAGTAAAAAATCCTCTTCCCATTTGATACCTTCTATTTTAGTCAAAATGCTTTTGTATCACCAACATGTGAAGGCAAAGATGTTACATAATCACTTAAAAATGATCCACATATTAAGACACGTTTTCTAACGCACTGCCAATAGATGAAACTATAGGTCTCCCTGGCGGTCTGATAGGGTCTTTGTGTACCTTGGGTAAAAGGTATAGAATCGGGAGTTTAGGGAAGTCCCTTTTTAAGAAACAATATTCTTCCCAAGTAATGATACCATTTAGTTGCCATTCCTTAAGTTTGTTCCAAATTTCTAATATACTGTCGTTATAAACACCACTGTTGATTTTCCAATAGAACCTGGCATCGTCTAGTTGTCGTTGAGCTTCACTGATATACATATCGTGGCTTAAAAGAACAATGTTACCCCCTTTGTCAGCAGGGCGAATTACAATATTTCTGTCCTCTGCTAAGGATTTTATAATTGCCTTCTCTTTGCTGGTAAGGTTATTGTTGGAGGATACCTTTTTCCAACTCTGATGTTTAAGTTTGAGTAAATCTTGGATAACCATCTCATTAAACGTATCGATGTTATCATGAGGTAACATAGGGAAAAAGATGGAACGGGGTTTGAATTTGGTCGAGGCAGCTAGGTCAGTAGGAAAGTCAATGTTGATAGCTTCCGTGGGGGATATATTAGATGCCTCAGACATGCGGTGTAAGTCATGCAAGGCTAAAAGTGTTTCGGCGTCTCCTACAGTCAACACTGTTGATACGTCTGAGGTCGATTCTGTGTTATAATCCAAACCTACAGTAGGTTTCTTAAGAGTATGCCATTTGGTGAGTTTGAGTTTCCTAACAAACTTATATAGGTCCACTCGTGTGTCTGAGTAATTAAATAATTCAGTGGGGCAAAATGTCAGGTCTAGACATAGAGTTTTCTTCTCTAAGAAAGAGAGGGGGCATTAAGATAAGTTAATAATGGTACGATTTACCATGTCTGTATCCATTATTGGTTGGCCATGGAGCTTCCCGCTTTTCCCATGTGCTCCTTTGTTCTGTCGTTTCTGGTTTTTCTGTTTTCTTCGTTTCCTTCTTTGTTTGATCCTCCCTTCCCTCTTCCTCTGGCTCTTTGTCCCCGTCCTCGCCCTCAGTTCGTTGGTGGTGGTGTCGCTCTTGGTATTTGCCGGCCCCTGCGTAGGAGCCGGTACTCGTCCTAAAAAGTAACTGGTTTGGAGGGGATCACTCTTTCGGATGTTGAGCTTGTAGTGGTTATAGAGATGTCTGTATCTGAATCACTAGCCTCCACAGATGAAGGTGCAGTTACATTGGCAGCACAACATTTATGGCCAAAAAAAGAGTCCTGGAACATATGCGTGCCATAGATAACAGAGATGCACACTACCCGGTTGCCCGTCATTTTCAGACATACCACCTCTCTAACAGTGCTCTGTTGAGTTATTTTATAATTGAACAGGTACACACAGGCTCTCGAGGAGGTAATAGGGTGCAACTTTTGAGCAAACGTGAATCTAAATGGATCCTGTAACTCGATACCAAACAGCAGGGTGGCCACAATTTAGATGAGGAACTTAACATACATTTACATGTAGACTAGACTGCTTGTCCCAGCTTCTACAGTCCTCTTTATGCTGTCTGGTATTCAACTCTAACTTGTTACAATGTTTATACTTTGAGCATTCATGTAATATATTGTATATAACGTGTATAGTACATTCTATATTCTCTTAATTTTTAACTCTGAATTTTTCTGTTTTATATTTCCACCGGAGGAAAGGAAGGGACCCACCGCCATTGGGACTGACACTTTTAATACGGGCTCCCTACCCTTTTCTTCCCCATTAGGGGCACCACGTATCCAGATAAGATTTCTTTATTCACTTTTGTTTCACTTTTTGCTCACTTTTCTCACTATGTCTTTCAGTTCACTGTATTTATCCTTCATTAGATACGCAATCTTAACAATTCTAGCTGTACCGCATTACATGTGTTTGGTCATTCAGCTACAACCCTAGCACCCAGCCTCTTATTTTGGCACTACGCCTTCTAGCTTGGTTCAACATCACATTAGGGCTATAGAAATACCACCTGTCCCTTACTGGACACAGCATTATTCTCAATTTACCAACTACCTGCCTTATACAAATTGACAACTTTTGTTGAACCACAAGAGTACCCACACACACATTGTTTCTGTCCTTTCTCTGCATTCTGAGAGAATTGCATAGGTATCCAACTGTGATGATGTAATCAGTACCATAACGGAATTTTTGTGTATATTATTTAACATCAACTAATCGGTCAATATAATTTTGGCATCCAGCATATCATGTATTATTGTTGACTATGTTGTACTATTGACTTAATTTCTGTATATAATTTCACAGTACGCACTGCCAGCCTACCATTAGTAACACTATAAGATGGCCGCTTTAGTTTCACTATGTGTTAACTCATGTGTAGCATACTGAATAAGTGGTCCATTTTCCATTTCCAGTGTTATTCAGAGACTATGAAATATTTCACTTCCTGTATGCAACTTGTGTGAACAAGACAGCCTCGGCTGTCGAAACGCGTTACCTTGTGTAATTAAACCCCCACTGCTGCACTTACTGAGAGCGCGGACATTCTTTTCCTTGTGTGATATATATATATATATATATATATATATATATATATATATATATATCCAAATAAAATCCCGTGTAGTACACTCTCAGGAAGAAACAGACAGAGCACAAGCTAGGTATCCAAGATACCTAGCTTGTGCTCTGTCTGTTTCTTCCTGAGAGTGTACTACACGGGATTTTATTTGGATATTGTTACGACCGGCGCGCTCCGCCGGAGTGTACACCACCCTTCTTGGGTTCCAGCATCTCGGAAGGAGCAACTTGGTTTTTTATATATATATATATATATATATATATAGATTCACTGAAAAAACCATAGGTTTCAGGGACGTTATAGTTACAAATTAGCATTTAAAAAACCTTTGAAATTCACTGAAAAAACCATAGGTTTTAGGGACAGTTATAGTTAGTTGGACATTGCACTCGTACAAAACCCGTGAAATTCCCCCGTTATAGTTAGTCCAGCTAACTATAACTCGCGCCCCATAATGCACTGCTGATGACGTCACATATTACATCACTCATGACATGGTCAGTGACATCACTGATGACATCACTGATGACATCTCAAATGACATCACTGATGACATCACTGATGACATCATCCAGTGACTGTGTGTTTCTGTAAAGTTTAAATATTTTTAATATATATAGGAAAAGACGTATTGAAGAATGAGTGGGTGTGTAAGTGTCTGTATGGATGATTTAGTAGGTGCGTGACTGACTGTATAAGTGAGTGATTTAACGTATCTTACTGAATGCATGGGTTAGTGACTAAACTGGGTGAATGTCTGTATCCGTCTGTCTGTTGCTGTGTAAGTGGCTGCATGTGTTTGAGAATAGCTACATGAGTGTCTATATGAGTTATTGAATGCTTGTGTGAGTATCTGTATGGGTGCCTGAGTGTTTGTGTGGGAGGGGTGTGTGCGACTCTGTGCATAGATGTGTGAGTGGGTGATTCACTGGGTGGATGGTTTCAAGAGTGCATCTGTGATAGACTGTATGGGTGGGTAAGTGTGTGTAAGAGTGTGTTAGTGAGTGAATGTATGTCCCAGTGGTACATGTGTGAGTAACTACATATGTGAAAGGCAGTATATATGTGTGTTGGAGTATATAAATAGCTATAAGCAAGAGTGACTGATTGTGATAGTGGCTGTATGGATGAGTGTGTGCTTGTATCAGTGATTGTATAAGAGCGTAAGAATGTGCTAGTATTTGTATGAGTAAGTGAGCTGGTGTGTGTATAACTGTATAGGTGAGTAAATGGTAGTGTGTTTAATTATTTGCATGACTGACTAGGTGTGTGAGTACCTCTATGGATGAGTGGCGGTGTTTGAGTGTCTATATAGGAGTATGAGTGCATATGATAGTCCTGTACTGAGTGACCGTAAATATGAGTGACTGTTCGGGTGAGTGAGTGGATGTGTGCGTAGACCTAAGAATCAGTGAGTGGGTATGTAGTTATTGGTGTTGGAGTGTCTATGGTTTTGCGAATGGCAGTCTGTACTTTAGAGTGGGTGTATCAAAGGTTATATTAGGGTGTGAGAAGATGCATGAAATTATCACATGGATGATGTCATCAGTGATGTCATCAGTGATGTCATTTGAGATGTCATCAGTGATGTCATCAGTGATGTCACTGACCATGTCATGAGTGATGTAATATGTGACGTCATCAGCAGTGCATTGCGGGGCGCGAGTTATAGTTAGCTGGACTAACTATAACGGGGAATTTCACGGGTTTTGTACGAGTGCAATGTCCAACTAACTATAACTGTCCCTAAAACCTATGGTTTTTTCAGTGAATTTCAAAGGTTTTTTAAATGCTAATTTGTAACTATAACGTCCCTGAAACCTATGGTTTTTTCAGTGAATTTCAAAGGTTTTTTAAATGCTAATTTGTAACTATAACATGTCTGAAACCTACGGTTTTTTCAGTGAATTTCAAAGGTTTTGTAAATGACAATTTTTAAATGTATTAATTGTTATATAAATTTTTAAAATACTGATTTACTACATTTTTAGAAACAATTTTTTTTTACATATTTTATTATTTAAATTACATTGTAATTACATTATACATTACATTACAAAAAATACTTTCTCTTAATGAATTACTTTAGTTTAAATACTTTGCAGATAGGCAATAGACTTTTAAGTACAGTAGTTACAGTTGTTGCAATGGGCAACACATTTTCAAACACAATGCAACATTCAGCTCAATGTGAATTTCTAGTTAAATGCAATTAGTTACTTTATGGATTACTTTTCTAACCACAGGACTGGATCCTAGATTCAGTCCTGGGACATCTCCTGTAAACAGTTGAGTAAAAGCGTTTTGGTTACAGTCGTGATTTTTAAGGAATATTATTGTATTTTAAAAGTTGACACTTTGAAACTTTTTCTCATAGAATCACCAATGTTATCCTATGGAAGGAAATTCACTTAGCAGGTAAAAACTGTTATCGTTACTTTTTCTTACTCAGTGTTGGATCCTGGATCCAGCACTGGTGCATCTCCTGTAAACAGTTGAAAGAATGCGTTTAAGTCATACTGTCGATTTTTAAGGAATATTTGTAGTTTGTGAAAATCAACACTTTGAAACTTTTTTGCTGAAAACCAGTCAATGTTAGCCTATGAAGGAAATTCAAGTTACCGGTAAGTACGGTTAAAATTACTTTTGAGGATCAGTACTGGGCTGAAACATGCAGCACTGAGGTCTCTCCTGATAACAGGTGAGTAAATCGGAATTCGTATTTCGGCTGATTTTAGAGGAATATTTTAAAGTTCCAAAACTCCACACTTAGAAGAATTTCCAAGTGAAACCAGTCAATGTTAGCCTATGGAAGGAAATTCAAGTTACTGGTAAGTACGGTTAAAATTACTTTTCAGGACCAGTACTGGGCTGAAAGATGCAGCACTGAGGTCTCTCCTGATAACAGGTGAGTAAATCAGAATTCGGATTTCGGCTGATTTTAGAGGAATATTTGTATGTTTCAAAAATCAACACTTAGAAGAATTTCCAAGTGAAACCAGTCAATGTTAGCCTATGAAGGAAATTCAAGTTACCGGTAAGTACGGTTAAAATTACTTTTCAGGATCAGTACTGGGCTGAAAGATGCAGCACTGAGGTCTCTCCTGATAACAGGTGAGTAAATCGGAATTCGTATTTCGGCTGATTTTAGAGGAATATTTTAAAGTTCCAAAACTCCACACTTAGAAGAATTTCCAAGTGAAACCAGTCAATGTTAGCCTATGAAGGAAATTCAAGTTACCGGTAAGTATGGTTAAAAATACTTTTCAGGATCAGTACTGGGCTTAAAGATGCAGCACTGAGGTCTCTCCTGATAACAGGTGAGTAAATCGGAATTCGTATTTCGGCTGATTTTAGAGGAATATTTTAAAGTTCCAAAACTCCACACTTAGAAGAATTTCCAAGTGAAACCAGTCAATGTTAGCCTATGAAGGAAATTCAAGTTACCGGTAAGTACGGTTAAAATTACTTTTGAGGATCAGTACTGGGCTGAAAGATGCAGCACTGAGGTCTCTCCTGATAACAGGTGAGTAAATCGGAATTCGCATTTCGGCTGATTTTAGAGGAATATTTTAAAGTTCCAAAACTCCACACAGAAGAATTTCCAAGTGAAACCAGTCAATGTTAGCCTATGAAGGAAATTCAAGTTACCGGTAAGTACGGTTAAAATTACTTTTCAGGACCAGTACTGGGCTGAAAGATGCAGCACTGAGGTCTCTCCTGATAACAGGTGAGTAAATCGGAATTCGTATTTCGGCTGATTTTAGAGGAATATTTTAAAGTTCCAAAACTCCACACTTAGAAGAATTTCCAAGTGAAACCAGTCAATGTTAGCCTATGGAAGGAAATTCAAGTTACTGGTAAGTACGGTTAAAATTACTTTTCAGGACCAGTACTGGGCTGAAAGATACAGCACTGAGGTCTCTCCTTATAACAGGTGAGTAAATCGGAATTCCTATTTCGGCTGATTTTAGAGGAATATTTGCACAATGGTGAAGGGAGGGGCGGGGCCTGAGGTGACATCTTTGCAAACGCGCCCCGTGGCGCGTTTTAAGTTGAGGGATTAAGTCCCCTTGAATCCTGAGGGTCCCTAGGGGCCAACTAGACCACCAGGAACCTCCAATATGCGCCAGGGGCTGCGTTGCAGAGACGTGTAGAGAAGCCACACCCCTTTTACACCTCTCTGCAACGCAGCTCTGTGGCGCATTCTGGATGTACCTGTTGGGCTAGTTGGCCCCAGAGACCCTCAGGATTGAAGGGATTTAATTCCCCATCTTAAAACGCGCCATGGGGCCTGTTTGCACACATGTCACCTGAAGCCCCGCCCCCTCCTTCACCACTGTGCAAACGCGCCCCGTGGCGCGTTTTAAGTTGGGGGATTAAGTCCCCTTGAATCCTGAGGGTCCCCGGAGTCCAACTAGCCCACCATATACCTCCAAAAGCGCCACAGAGCTGCGTTGCAGAGAGGTGTAAAAGGGCGTGGCCTCTGTACACCTCTCTGCAAGGCAGCCCCTGGCGCATACTGGAGGTACCTGGTGGGCTAGTTGGCCCCAGGGACCCCCAGTATTCAAGGGGATTCGTTCCCCTCTGCAAACGCGCCAGGGCGCGTTTGCAGAGTGGTGAAGGAAGGGGCGGGGCCTGCGGGCCCGATGTTTTTTTTTTCTCCCCTGAAGGGGGGCTGTGTGGCCCCCTTCCTTTTTCTTTTTTGGGCCCTGGGGACCCCATCCCCCAGGGCCTTACCCCTTTTTAAATTACCTTAAAAAAAAAAAAAAACGGGAAGGGGGCCGCGTGGCTCCCCTTCCCTGGGCCTGTATTGGCCCCGGGGACCCCATCCCCGGGGCATGGCCTCTATATTTATTTTTTGAGGGGGGCAGCGTGGCCCCCTCCTCTGGCCATTTTAAGGCCCCGGGGACCCCATCTCCCGGGGCCGGCCTTTCCATTTTTTTTTTTTACAATTTTTTTCTCTTTTTTTGGGGAGGGGGCCGCGTGGCCCCCTCCCGAGCCCTACTTGCCCCGGGGACCCCATCCCCTGGGGCTGGCCCTCTCCGTTGGGGACTGTGGGGGGTCCCCAATCCCCCACAGTCCCGCCGGCTCCCCACATCCCTTGGGAGCCGGCATTGCTGTTCCACATGGGGAGCAGCTGACATGCTGCTCCCCATGTGGAAAAGCAATCGCTTTGGATATTGGAAGAGAGAGCAGGTTTCCCTGCTCTCTCTTCCAATATCCAAAGCAGTTTGCTATGGCAGGACGGGAGCCGCGAGGCTCCCGTCCTGCCATAGCAACTACAGTGTCCCGGGGGTAGGCACCCGGGACACTGCAGGAGAGCCCGGGATGGTCAGGAGGGCCGCGCGTCCCCCTCCCATTCAGTACACAGCCCCGGGGAGGTGGTGGTCCCCGGGGCTCTGAGGGTCCGTAACGGACCCCCATATTAAAATGTTTAGTGCCCCGGGGAGGTGGTGGTCCCCGGGGCATATGGGGGGGCTGGAGCCCCCCCCACACAGGTTTAATAATGTATTTAAAAAAAGCCCCGGTGAGGTGGTGGTCCCCGGGGCTGCGGGAGGGCTCAGAGCCCTCCCGCACCATCCCAAAAAAGCCCGGGGGTGGCGGTCCCCGGGGCTTGGGGGGCCCTTGAGGCCCCCACACATTAAGTTATCCCCCACCATGCCCCCGGGACTTGGGCCACCCGGGGCCAGTTAACTATCGAAGCGCGGGAGACCGCGCTTCGATTTTCCGGCAGGATTCGCGCACCCTGAGCGCATCCTGCCGATTTTAAAAACATTTTTTTTTTTTTGCCCAGGGGGTCCTTGTGGGACCCCCTGAGCAAACCTAGGGGGTCAGGGTGTTTCTACCCTGCCCCCTTTGTGCGCTTGCGCACTTGTTTCTGTCCCTCGGTTCTACCGAGGGACAAAATAACTGCCAACATTTCCTGAATCGGAATGTTGACAGCCAGCTGACAACCAATTAACATGCAGCTCGTGATCGGGAGGGTACGCGGACCCTACTCGGCCATAGATATCACTAACTTTTTACTTTTCATTTTCTCAGCAACTACTGAACGGATTTACACCATTTAACAAAAGGGTTCTTTCTGAACCAAGAACTACCTCTTTGCCAAATTTGGTGTAATTCCGTTCAGCAGTTCGAGGCTGTAGCCGTGTCTAAAGTTTCCTATGGGAAAATGCATGGGGAAAACACGTTTTGGGACCCCCCTTTTTCTCGGCCCCCGCTTGACGAATCCCCCGAGACTTTCAGGGTAGGAGCGGACCGGAGCGGGCCACAAAGTTTGAAAATTTCGCGAAGATACGTCAACCGGCAAGAGAGTTATTTCAAATAGAATGTCGCGGATTTCCTATGGATAATAGGTTGTAACTATAACTATCTACTGGCGACCGCCAGTAGATAATATATATATATATTTCTGCTCCGCAGTAACAGGGGAAGTCCTTCCCTGAATAAGAAGCACTCGCGGGGGTGAGTTTGAACGATTTTAATCACTCGTGCAAAAACAAATGCGTTTCAGCAGTCGGCTTCTTCGGTGTCATCAGGCGCGCCGGAAACGGTCCAAGATTATACATGCAAATTCATTAGAATTGAAAACGGACTACATAAAAAGCTCCTTGTTAGATACAATGAAAGGCAGCGCCATCTTAGCATGGTATAATACCTATGTCAAACAGTTGTTGCCATTTTCCCCATACAATAATTATATTAACTAATTCTTATTATTGCGATACATAAACACAATACAATTCTTTCAATATCACCCTGAATGGGCATTATCTTTCATAACAATAAAATTGCTCATTGTCCTGCAATTGAATACATTCAGAATTGTGCCCTAGATGGGTTCAAATGGTAAACATTAATGGCATTTGTCACATATGACATTTCCTTAATTATGGAATGGAAACATGTAATTCATGTTATATATATATATATATTCACTGAAAAAACCATAGGTTTCAGGGACGTTATAGTTAGAGATTAGCATTTAAAAAACCATTGAAATTCACTGAAAAAAACATTGTTTTCAGGGACGTTATAGTTAGTTGGACATTTCACTCGTACAAAAGAAAACCAGAGAAATTCGACCGTTATAGTTAGTTGAGCTCATGACATGGTCAGTCACATCACTGATGACATCACTGATGACATCTCAAATGACATCACTGATGACATCATCCAGTGACTGTGTGTTTCTGTAAAGTTTAAATATGCTTTATATATATATATATATATATATATATATATATATGTATATATATATATATATATGCCAAGGTGTATTGAAGAATGAGTGGGTGTATAAGTGTCTGAATGGATGATTTAGTAGGTGTGTGACTGACTGTATAAGTGAGCGATTAAACGTGTCTTACTGAATGCATGAGTTAGTGAGTAAACTGTGTAAATGTCTGTATCAGTCTGTCAGTTGGTGTGTAAGTGGCTGCATGGGTTGGTGAGTAGCTACATGAGTGTCTATATGGGTTATTGATTGGTTGTCTGAGTATCTGTATGGGTACCTGAGTGTCTGTGTGGGTGGGTGGGGGGTATGTGACTCTGTGCATAGATGTGTGAGTGGGTAATTCACTGGGTGTATGGGTTGAAGAGTGCATCTGTGAAGGGCTGTATGGGTGGGTGAGTGTGTGTATGGGTGTGTTGGTGAGTGAATAGATGTCTCAGTGGTACATGTGTGAGTAACTACATATGTGAAAGGCAGTATATTTGAGTGTTGGAGTATATAAATCACTATATGTGAGAGTGAGTGATTGTGAGAGTGGCTGTATGGATGAGTGTGTGCTTGTATCAGTGATTGTATAAGAGAGTAAGTATGTCTTAGTATCTGTATCAATAAGTGAGGTGGTGTGTGTATAACTGTATACGTGAGTAAATGGGAGTATGAATGATTCTTTGCATGATTGACTAGGTGTGTGAGTAACTCTATGGATGAGTGGCGATGTGTGAGTGTCTGTATAGGTGTATGAGTGCAAATGAGAGTGCTGTATTGATAAGTGACTGCATGTATGAGTGACTCTATGGGTGAATGAGTGGACGTTTGTGTAGACCTAGGAATCAGTGAGTAGGTATGTAGTAACTGGTAATGGTGGGTCTATGGTTTTGAAAATGGTAGTCTGTATTTTAGAGTGGGTGTATCAAAGGTATATTAGGGTGTGAGTAGGTGCATCAGATTATCATGTGGATGCTGTCATCAGTGATGTCATCAGTTATGTCATTTGAGATGTCATCAGTGATGTCATCAGTGATGTCACTGACCATGTCATGAGTGATGTAATATGTGACGTCATCAGCAGTGCATTGCAGGGGCGCGAGTTATAGTTAACTCAACTAACTATGACGGCCGAACTTCTGTGGTTTTGTATGAGTGAAATGTCCAACTAATTATTACGTCCCTGAAACCTATGGTTTTTTCAGTGAATTTCAATGGTTTTTTAAATGCTAATTTCTAACTATAACGTCCCTGAAACCTATGGTTTTTTCAGTGAATTTCTACGGTTTTTTAAATGCTAATTTCAAACTATAACGTCCCTGAAACCTATAGTTTTTTCAGTGAACTTCAAAGGTTTTTTTAAATGCTAATTTATAACTATAACGTAGTAGTCGCGTTTGCAGAGTGGTGGAGAAAGGAGGCTGAGCCTCTGACCAGCGCTCAGGAATTCTGCTGCGTAGGACTTACAGGAGTTACCAGGAGGGCTTCTTGGCCCCCAAAGTCCCTCAGGAGTAAAGTGGACTTCATCCCCCAACCTGTAGTGTGCCAGGAGGCACGTTTGCAGAGTGGTGGAGAAAGGAGGCATGGCCTCGGAAGACGTCTTAGCAATCGCACTGTGTGGGACTTACTGGAGGTAACAACAGGGGTAGTCGGCCCCCAAGGACAACCTTTGTGGGTAAACTACCCCTCCTATTACCTCCAGTAAGTCCCACACAGCAGGATTGCTAAGTTCTCATAGCACCACTCTGCAAACGCGCTCCCTGGCACGCTCTTGTATGGGCATTGAAGTCACCTTCACTGCTGGGGGTCCTTTGGGGCCAACTAGCCTACCTCTTACATCCAGTAAGCCCCACACAGTGGGATTGCTGAGAGGTGGACACAGGCCATGCCCCCTTTCTCCACCACTCTGCAAACGCGCCCCCTGGCACGTTTAAAGTTGTGGAATTAAGTTCCCTTGCCTTCTGAGGGTCCTTGGGGGCCAACTAGCCCACCAGGTACCTCCAGTAAGCCCCACATAGCTGGATTGCTGAGAGTGGTCTGAGGCCATGCCCCCTTTTTACACCACTCTGCAAACGCACTGCCTGGAGGTACCTGGTTGGCTAGTTGACCCCCAGGGACCCTCAGGAGGCAAGGGGACTTAATTCCACAACTTAGAACGCATCAGGGGGTGTGTTTGCAGAGTGGTGCAGGGAGGGGGTGGGCCCTCCGGCGAGATGCCGGATTTTCATTTTTTTAAACATTTGTAAAAGGGGGGCTGTGTGGCCCCCCTTCTTTTACTATTTTTTGGGCCCTGGGGACCCCATCCCCAAGGGCCTGATCATTTTTTTTTTAAACGGGAAGGGGGCCGCGTGGCCTCCCTTCCCTGGGCCGCTATTGGCCCCGGGGACCCCACCACCGCGGCCTGCCCAGCATTTAAAAAAAAAATCATTTGAGGGAGGCAGCATGGCCCCCCTCCTGAGGCCTATAATGGCCCCGGGGACCCCATCCCCCGGGGCATTGCCTCGTTTTTATTTTATTTCTAAAATAAAATAGTATGGGAGGGGAACCGTGTGGCCCCCCTTCCCTCGACCACTTCTGGCCCCGGGGACCCCATCCCCCGGGGCCTGGCCAGCTTGTTTTTTTTTAGGAAGGCGGCCGCGTGGCCCCCCTCCTGAGGCCAATTATGGCCCCGGGGACCCCATCCCTGGGGCCTAGCCATACGTTGGGGACCATGGGGGGAGCCCTTATGCCCCCACGGTCTCAGCCAGCTCCCCGCCTCCTGCTGGAGCCAGCATTGTTTTTGGGCAAGGAGAGCTGCTGACATGCAGCTCCCCTTGCCCAAAAGCAATCTGCTTTGCTTTTTGGAAGTGAGAGCAGGTTTCCTGCTCTCGCATCCAAAAAGCAAAGCAGAGTTTGCTCTGACAGGGTGGGAGCCGTGCTCCAGCCCTGCCATGGCAAACAGCAATGTCCCGGGGGTGGACACCCTGAGACATTGCAGGAGCGAGCCCTGGGGGTGGCGATCCCCAGGGCCATCGAGGGCTCCAGGAGGGGGGCCACACGGCCCCCCTCCCTTCATTTGTATAGCCCCGGGGAGGTGGTGGTCCCGGGGCTTGGGGGGGCCCGCGAGGCCCCCCCACCCTAATTTCCAGAAAGCCCAGGGGAGGTGGCAGTCCCTGGGTCTTGGGGGACCCGCAAGGCCCCCCACCCTTATTTTAATTATGCCCCGGGGAGGTGGTGGTCCCCGGGGCTTGGTGGGGCCCGCAAGGCCCCCCACCCTAATTTCAAGAAAGCCCAGGGGAGGTGGCGGTCCCCGGGCTTGGGGGGGCCCACGAGGCCCCCCTCCCTTATTTTAATTATGCCGCAGGGAGGTGGTGCTCCTCCGGGGCTGCGAGGGGGCCGCGTGCCCCCACGCATAAATTATAAAGTCCCCGGGTAGGTGGCGGTCCCCAGGGCTGTGGGGTCCCCCATGGGCCCCCACACCATAATTTAGTATTGCCCCCAGGACCTGGCCCACCCGGGGGCTTTTTAACAAACAAAGCGCAGGAGACTGCGCTTCGTTTTTTTGATAATTTTGTCCGGATTCATGCACCCAGCGCGAATTCAGCCGAAATTATTTTTAAAAAATGCTTTTTTTGGGCCTGGGGGTCCTTGTGGGACCCCCTGAGCAGGCCTAGGGGGCCAGAGTGTTTGTACCCTGCCCCCATGTCTTAGTTTTCATCTTCTTTTTTCTGATTTCTTGTGACTCGGTTACCGAGTCACAAGATGGCTGCCAACACTTCCTGGTTTGGAGTGTTGGCAGCCAATCAGAAGTCAGCTCATGCTCGGGAGGAGTCGCGACTCCTCCTCGGTGCTCAAATATATACATTTTTATTTTTTTAATTTCTCAGGAACTACTGAACGGATTTACACCATTTAAAAAAAGGTTGCTTTCTGAACCAAGAGCTACCTTTTTGCCAAATTTGGCGTAATTCCGTTCAACAGTTCGGGCTGTAGCCGTGTCTAAAGTTGCTATGGAAATTAACATGGGGAAAATGCGTTTTGGGACCCCTCTTTTTTCTCGGCCCCTGCTTGACGAATCACCCCGAAACTTTCAAGACAGGACCTGACCGGAGCGCCCCATTAGTTTTGACAATTTCGCGAAGATTCGTCAAACGGCGCCAAAGATATTGGCAAATCAAAAAACGCTTTTCCTATGGAAACTAGGTCTTAACTATAACTAACTACTGGCGACCGCCAGTAGGTAATATATATATATATGTATATATATATATTACAAAGAGAAGGTGTCCCACCTTGAAAGTGCACTCAAGAAGGCAGTCGAATTCCACTCCATTTAAGTAGATTTCTTTATTTTCCAGAAACCGGCAAGCAGCAACCTTAGCAATTAAAGCCCTACGCGTTTCGGAATCACTTATTCCTTGATCACGGGCAGTTGCATGTTATGAGGCAGAATGAGCAATGTCCGAGTCAAAAGAGTTCACTGTTTTTAAACATCCTCTAGTGGTCAGCCCTCCAGTGGGCGTGTTTTCACCAAACAGCATTCTGGGACTCGTGGTACATTTGCCCTACAATTACACCCTTCAGTGGGCTCTGCCGCTGTAACATTTTAATTTTGCAATTTTTCAAAGCTCTCCAGTGAGCTACAGGCTGTGACCTCCGGTTCGTTTTTGTTGTAAACTGCCTCTTCTGCTGTATTACGTTGAAGTCCAGTCTCCACGCAGAAGACCTCTTATTTCAGTGATGGCGGTGCAGCTTTCCCGACCGGGACTGGCCGGTTAACATATTACAAAAAGAAGGTGTCCCACCTTGAAAGCGCACTCAAGAAGGCAGTCGGATTCCACTCCATTTAAGTAGATTTCTTTATTTTCCAGAAACCAGCAAGCAGCAACCTTAGCAATTAAAGCCCTACACGTTTCGGAATCACTTATTCCTTGATCACGGGCAGTTGCATGTTATGAGGCACAATGAGCAATGTCCGAGTCAAAAGAGTTCACTGTTTTTAAACATCCTCTAGTGGTCAGCCCTCCAGTGGGCGTGTTTTCACCAAACAGCATTCTGGGACTCGTGGTACATTTGCCCTACAATTACACCCTTCAGTGGGCTCTGCCGCTGTAACATTTTAATTTTGCAATTTTTCAAAGCTCTCCAGTGAGCTACAGGCTGTGACCTCTGGTTCGTTTTTGTTGTAAACTGCTTCTTCTGCTGTATTACGTTGAAGTCCAGTCTCCACGCAGCAGACCTCTTACTTCAGTGATGGCGGTGCAGCTTTCCCGACCGGGACTGGCCGGTTAACATATTACAAAAAGAAGGTGTCCCACCTTGAAAGCGCACTCTAGAAGGCAGTCGAATTCCACTCCATTTAAGTAGATTTCTTTATTTTCCAGAAACCGGCAAGCAGCAACCTTAGCAATTAAAGCCCTATGCGTTTCGGAATCACTAATTCCTTGATCACGGGCAGTTGCATGTTATGAGGCAGAATGAGCAATGTCCGAGTCAAAAGAGTTCACTGTTTTTAAACATCCTCTTGTGGTCAGCCCTCCAGTGGCCGTGTTTTCACCAAACAGCATTCTGGGACTCGTGGTACATTTGCCCTACAATTACACCCTTCAGTGGGCTCTGCCGCTGTAACATTTTAATTTTGCAATTTTTCAAAGCTCTCCAGTGAGCTACAGGCTGTGACCTCCGGTTCGTTTTTGTTGTAAACTGCTTCTTCTGCTGTATTACGTTGAAGTCCAGTCTCCACGCAGCAGACCTCTTACTTCAGTGATGGCGGTGCAGCTTTCCCGACCGGGACTGGCCAGTTAACATATTACAAAAAGAAGGTGTCCCACCTTGAAAGCGTACTCAAGAAGGCAGTCGAATTCCACTCCATTTAAGTAGATTTCTTTATTTTCCAGAAACCGGCAAGCAGCAACCTTAGCAATTAAAGCCCTACGCGTTTCGGAATCACTTATTCCTTGATCACGGGCAGTTGCATGTTATGAGGCAGAATGAGCAATGTCCGAGTCAAAAGAGTTCACTGTTTTTAAACATCCTCTAGTGGTCAGCCCTCCAGTGGGCGTGTTTTCACCAAACAGCATTCTGGGACTCGTGGTACATTTGCCCTACAATTACACCCTTCAGTGGGCTCTGCCGCTGTAAAAATGTAATTTTGCAATTTTTCAAAGCTCTCCAGTGAGCTACAGGCTGGGACCTCCGGTTCGTTTTTGTTGTAAACTGCTTCTTCTGCTGCATTACGTTGAAGTCCAGTCTCCACGCAGCAGACCTCTAACTTCAGTGATGGCGGTGCAGCTTTCCCGACCGGGACTGGCCGGTTAACATATTACAAAAATAAGGTGTCCCATCTTGAAAGCGCACTCAAGAAGGCAGTCAAATTCCACTCCCTTTAAGTAGATTTCTTTATTTTCCAGAAACCGGCAAGCAGCAACCTTAGCAATTAAAGCCCTACGCGTTTCGGAATCTTTTATTCCTTGATCACGGGCAGTTGCATGTTATGAGGCAGAATGAGCAATGTCCGAGTCAAAAGAGTTCACTGTTTTTAAACATCCTCTAGTGGTCAGACCTCCAGTGGGCGTGTTTTCACCAAACAGCATTCTGGGACTCGTGGTACATTTGCCCTACAATTACACCCTTCAGTGGGCTCTGCCGCTGTAACATTTTAATTTTGCAATTTTTCAAAGCTCTCCAGTGAGCTACAGGCTGTGACCTCCGGTTCGTTTTTGTTGTAACCTGCTTCTTCTGCTGTATTACGTTGAAGTCCAGTCTCCACGCAGCAGACCTCTTACTTCAGTGATGGCAGTGCAGCTTTCCTGACATTAGCAAGAAGCGCGGCAGACTCAACGTAGCCGTGGTGATTCATCGGAGTCGGAGGAGCTTTGGGGTGAGCCGTGTTACACTCAAGAACACGTTGACTGTTGCGGGTGAAAGTATTGTGGATTTTGGAACAGACGGTGCACACTACGCGATAGCAGTGTGCGCATTGGTGCAGATACATATATTGCTATACAATATGACTTCGTCAGCAGAAACGCTAAGGAACCGGGAGGCGGTGGCCAATGCATTATTTTTAAATCTGCCTAATTTAGATGAAGTTCCACAAGGGAATAACACAGAAGCTACTAGCACACATGACATTAAGTCTTTAATGAAAAAATTAGAAAAACTGGTGGGAAAAACGATCGCTAGAGAAATACAGAGAAGTGGGTAGAGTGCCACGGGGATTGAGGGTTCTCATAGCTCCATCATTTGAGAACCCCAATCCCCTAATGCTCAAAGAATGGGCTACGAACAATCTAGAGGCCTCAATGAATATGGTCTCCATACTTGTCAAATATGCAGACATTGACCGGAATACAATTTTGAAGGAAATTGAAGCAATTAATCAACGATTGGAACACCATTAACCCTGGGCAAAGCACTACGCTACGCTCGCGTAGTTTGCGAAGTTTGCGCTACTTCGCGAATTGCACGTAGCACAGTGCAAACACGCGTAGCGTAGTGCAGCGGTCATTTTTTGCTTGCTCGCGGTCCTCACCGTCAAGTTGGCGACCGCGAGCAAGCAAAATGACATCCCGGCGAGACTTTTTCCTCGTTCGCGATCAGCAACATCAAGTTGCCGATCGCGAGCGTGGAAAATAAACCTCCCGGCGAGATTCTCAACGCGGGAGGTCAGGTTTCTCATTGCGAGTGGTCGCATATGCTCGCGACCGCTCGCGATGAGAAACTACCAGTCCGCGTTGAGAAAGCTGCCGCTCGAGTAAAAATCTACTCAAGCGGCAGTAAAAGACAGCTCGCACTGTGCAAGATGCCGTTTTCAATGATTGCACAGTGCAGACAAGCATCAGGCACTGTGCAATCATCGCGAACAGCACACTACGCAGTTCGCGTAGTGCTATGCGTAGCTCGCGTAGTGCGAAGTGCACTTCGTGTAGCTTCGCGTAGCGCTACTTCGCGAACTACGCCCAGGGTTAAACACCATGAGCAAAAAGAGTTATCAAGAAAAGCAGAGAAGAAATTGACGTGCGCCTGACAAAACATGAAGAAACAATAAAATCTCGTAAAATATTTAAATTTGCACGGGACAAACGTGATTACGAGACAGGGAAAGTATTCACGTTTGCCCGAAAATACGACACTGTGAAGAGGCAAGCATTGGTGTCAAAAGTCCCTGAAATTCCTATGTCAACTGCCTCCAATTTTGTGGCCTCTGATACTGACCTGAGTTCATTTGCGAGCAGTATAGACTCTGATGACAGTGGGTCAAATAATATGCAGATTCAGGTGCCTACGAAATACACACCGTCAGAAGAACTTGGTTTTTTAATAGAAGACCGCCGTCAGACAGGCGCAGAAGAAACAACAAGCGCAGGCAACAAAGGAGGAAATGTAGGTGCACAAGGCTACAGCAAGAGGGGCAGAGGAAAGAAATGGTAACTGCATCTACACAATCAACCACTCCTGACAATACTGTGGTGAACCTGTCTGACATTACTCTCACTAAGGCAGAAATTCAATTGTTAGCGTTGGGACTTTCTTTTTGTCCTCAAAATTCCTTCAATTATGTTCAATCCCGCATTGATGTTTTCAAGTTTATTCGTAAACTTAAACTTAAGAAACACTTCAAACTCAATAAAGCACAAGAACAGGCATCCAACATCATTACTGCCAACCTACCCACCAGCAATTTTCAAGTCTTGGATACATGCATTTTACGAACTATGCACGCATTAAGTAGTGTGGATACTGATAGCATAGGATCCACTTAAGACCTACAAGAAATGGGCATCAGAACCAATCTGCCTTGTATTACTCCTTTTCGGCCACCCTCCACATTCATCCCCTTAATGCTGAAAGATGCAATTGACACATTAATGACGTGGTGATTGAAGATCTCAACACCCTCAACTATATCACATTACACAATCATAAACAACGGAAGTACAAGGAAATACAGTACTCCAAGCTTATGCGTAACTTAACAAACAATCCGAATGTGATCATCAATAAATCGAACAAAGGGGGTAATATCGTGATATGGCCGAAGACTTTATATATGGAGGAAGCAGACCTTAGTGACAACACTTGTTATAGGAAAGCCATTTTCAGTGACATAAGACAGATAAAGGAGACAGTGGTGAAAGAATTGGGCCAGTGGAAAAGGGATGGATTACTTAGTAAACACAAGTATAATTTTCTTAGGAATGAATTTCCAATCACTCCAACTTTGTACTTCATTCCGAAAATACACAAGAAAACAACACCTATACCAGGACGTCCCATAATTTCAGCCCAGCGCAGTCTACTTGAACCTTTGTCTAAATATGTAGATTATTTTCTACATGAATTTGTGGAAGAGCTTCTTTCATATGTTAAAGATACTGGCCATTTTTTATCGAAATTACAAACCATCAAGTGGGAAGAGGACTATGTTTTGATTGTAATGGACATTTGTACCCTTTATACTAGCATTCATCATGTGGATGGCCTTAAAGCAGTCAAATATTTTCTGGAATAACGAAGTATTAATTACCACCAGCACAATGAAATGATTCTAAGGATCATTGAATTATGTTTATTGAATAATTATTTTATGTTCAATAAGGAAGTCTTTCAGCAGCTTCGTGGTGTGGCGATGGGGGCATGTTTCTCCCCCAGCTACGCGTGCTTGCACGTGGGTGGTGGGAGGAGCATGTACTCAGAGGTACCCACGGAGAAATGTTTGAAGGCCATGTGGTGGAATTCTGGCAATTCATAGATGATGTATGCTTAGTGTGGAAAGGGACTATTGAATCAGCCAATGAATTCGTGAAAGTGATTAATGATAATGAACTGAATCTTCAATTCACAACTGACATAAGTAAACAATGTGTCCAATTTCTTGATGTAGAGATATATGTGGAGGACAACACACTACAGACCAGGCTCCACAGGAAGAAAACTGCCGGAAATGCGGTTTTACATGCAAGCAGCTCTCACCCCGGTCAATTGATCAAAAGTATTCCGTACGGGGAATTTTTAAGAATGAGGAGAATCTGCAGTTTGGAGAGAGATCTCATAGAATGCCAGACTCAGGCACAAAACAGATTCATTGCCCGTGGTTATAACCCTAAAGAGTTAGAAACCGCCAAATTGAGAGCAAAAAGCCACACTAGAGAACAATGTTTAAGCACCACCACCAAGGAAAGAAATAGAGGAACTAGCAAGGGTAGAAATGACCCCATTCAGCTTAATGATTCAGTAAGACTTATAACAACATATAGCTGCCAAGAGAGGAAATTCAGAGGAATAATCAACAGGCATTGGCCTATACTGAAGACTGATATAACACTTTCACAGGTTTTACCTGATCACCCTCTTATTACTTTCAGACGGGCACCCTCTATGAGGGATGCCTTGGTTAAATCTAGTCCAGAGGTTGGTGCCTCCAGTAATTGGCTTTCAAAAAGAACAGGTTTCCACAAGTGTATTTCTTGTTGGGCTTGCAAGTTTGGCATTAACAAAACTGAATATCAGAGTGCTTTTGATCCCAATCCAGTCAAAATCAGAGGGTTGTTCACTTGCCGTACGGATTTTGCGGTATATGTACTTGAATGCACATGCAATTTAAAATATATTGGCAGTACTAAGCTGCAGGTATTCAACCGTATATTACAACACTTACGTGCTATTGGGAACTCTGATCAAAGCTACCCAGTAGCTCGTCATTTCAAGTTAGTACACAAAAATGATTTAAGTGACTTGAGTTATTTTGTGATTGATTCAGTTCCCAAAGATCCAAGAGGTGGCAACAGAGAGAGGAAACTTAGACAATTAGAATCCAAATACATTGTATTACTTGATACTAGGATTCCAAAAGGTCTTAACACAGGGGAAGACCTTCATAATTTTTTGTAAAAATCTTTTTTTTTTCTTTTTCTTTTTGTGTGTAAATTAATGAAATGATTAGTATCAAGGGTTTCTGTATGCCTGTATGATGAATGTGGTTTTTAGAGAAGCGGTTTTTTGGCCTGTTTTTGGACTGGTTTGGGTCTCATTTTTACCTGGATTTTAACCATTGGTTGGGTCTTGGTGATGGCGGGTACTTTTTACTGGTTTTTTATGATGGGTTTTTAAGCTGTTTTTTTATTAACCTTATTCATTGTTAATCTTGGATTTAATGCTAAATTATGATTCTGTGTTAATTTTCTGGTTGTATGTATCCAAAATGAATGTTTATGAAATTGTGGTGATCCGGATGGGTCACTGTATTCTAATTATCTGACAATCGTACTTAGAATTTAGTACTAGTTGGATTTATCCTAACATCTTAATTAAGCTAACTGTTATGAGGACTTCATTCGAGTTTTCTGAAACCTGCACGTGCACTTTAGTGCGAAAGAAATCTAATGCATTAGCCACATGCCTTCCTTTTGTTTTTAATTTTTTAATTATTTATCTGGTGACTGATATGATGTTAATATCAGCCATGTTTAGATAACACTGTATCTATTTTTACAGATTTTTGCACGCGCACTTTATTTAGTTGTCTCTGTTTACACCCAGGCTCGGGCAATTTTTTGATTGTCAGTTTAGGTCCCTGTACTGATTGGTCATGAGGTAGAGTTTTAAAACACTTGGTTTTAAATCATCAGCATTAAAAAAAAAAAAAATGTTGGGGCTTTTCTGATTTTTTTAACTCATTGTGACCGTATCAATGTCAGTAATGTATTTATACTTTGAATTTTATACATTTGTATTATGACTGAGGGAACCTAGTAGTTTTCCTGTAACATCTTAGTATGTTTTCTAGCTTCATTATTTGCCCAGGGGGGTGTAAACCAGAGGGATAGGGGTAACACTATAAAATGTCAGTTCTGGTTCCGGTGCGTCATGTGATCAAGGCTGTGGCAACACGGCCAAAACGCGTCATGCTGAGACTGCAATAAAAGCACTTTAATTGAACTACCACAGTGTGGTCCGTACCTGTTTTGTTACCGGGAGAGGTAATTCAGGAGTTGGTGTCTTCATATATATATATATATATATGTATCATGACATGCTAAGGCAATAAACTGATTCATTGTATCTTCAACTGGAGTCTGTGCCCTTGTTTGGCCCGCTGCGGTCGTTCACTGGGATTCTGGTTTCATATATATATATATATATATTCACTGAAAAAACCATAGGTTTCAGGGACGTTATAGTTAGAAATTAGCATTTAAAAAACCTTAGAAATTCACTGAAAAAACCATAGGTTTCAGGGACGTTATAGTTAGTTGGACATTTCACTCATACAAAACCATAGAAATTCCCCCGTTATAATTAGTTGAGCTAACTATAACTCGCGCCCCCGCAATGCACTGCTGATGATGTCACATATTACATCATTCATGACATGGTCAGTGACATCACTGATGACATCTCAAATGACATCACTGATGACATCACTGATGACATCATCTAGTGACTATGTGTTTCTATAAAATGTAAATATGTTTTATGTATATGCGAAGGTGTATTGAAGAATGAATGGGTGTATAAGAGTCAGGATGGATGATTTAGTAGGTGTGTGACTGACTGTATAAGTGAGTGATTAATTGTGTCTTACAGAATGTATGTGTTAGTGACTAATACAGACATTCACACAGTTTAGTTTGTCAGTTGGTGTGTAAGCGGTTCCATGGGTTGGTGAGTACCTAAATGAGGATCTATATGGGTTATTGATTAGGTGTTTGAGTATCTCTATGGGTGCCTGAGTGTCTGTGTGGGTAGGTGGGGTTGGGTGTAACTGTCCATAAATGTGTGAGTGGGTGATTCACTGGGTGTATAGTTTCAAGAGTGCATCTGTGAAGAGCTGTATGGATGGGTGAATGTGTGTATGGGTGTGTTGCTGAGTGAGTGGATGCCTCAGTGGTACATGTGTGAGTAACTGCATATGTGAAAGGCAGTATATGTGAGTATTGGAGTGTATAAATGACTATATATGAGAGTGAGTGATTGTGAGAGTGGCTGTATGGATCAGTGTGTGCTTGTATTACTTATTGTATTAGAGTGTAAGTATGTGTTAGTATATGTTTAAATAAGTGAGGTGGTGTGTGTATAACTGTACAGGTGAGTAAATGAAAGTGTGATTGATTATTTCCATGACTGACTAGGTGTGTGAGTAACTCTATGAATGAGAGGCGGTGTGTGAGTGTCTGTATAGATATGTGAGTGCATATGATAATGCAGTATTGATGGCTGACTGTATGTATGAGTGACTGTATGGGTGAATGAGTGGATGTGTGTGTAGAGCTAGGAATTAGTGAGTGGATATGTACTAACTGGTATTGGTGTGTTGATGGTTTCAAAAATGATACTCTGTATTTTAGAGTGGGTGTATCAAGGGTTATATTAGGGTGTGATGAGGTGCATCAGATTTTCACGTGGATGATGTCATCAGTGATGTCATCAGTGATGTCATTTGAGATGTCATCAGTGATGTCACTGACCATGTCATGAATGATGTAATATGTGACGTCATCAGCAGTGCATTGCGGGGCGCGAGTTATAGTTAGCTCAACTAACTATAACGGCCAAATTTCTCTGGTTTTGTACGAGTGAAATGTCCAACTAACTATAACATCCCTGAAACCTGTGGTTTTTTCAGTGAATTTCAATGGCTTTTTAAATGCTAATTTCTAACTATAACGTCCCTGAAACCTATGGTTTTTTCAGTGAATTTCAAAGGTTTTTCAAATGCTAATTTCTAACCATAACGTGCCTGAAACCTATGGTTTTTTCAGTGAATTTCAAAAGTTTTTTAAATGCTAATTTCTAATTTTTTTCTGTGTTTTTAAATTATCATCCCATTCTCAACCTGGTCAAAACTGCAAATCTCACCACTTTTCCATCGATGCCTTCCGCCCAAAAAATCGCCAAAAATGAGAGCCACAACTAACGCTAATGATATGCAAAGTAGGCGTTCCCGTGGAAAAAAAACCCGAAAACACCACTTCCCCATATTTTCAGCGACCAGCCAAATCTGCAATGCGATCCAAAAACCAGGCGATAAGCCGAGTTAGCAGTAAGAAATTAACATCAGCCTTTAACTGGTGTAAGGAGGTGGACTATCTACAGCGTGAATTGGACCCAACTCACAGCCACATCTAAAGACCAACACGTGATACAGCTACTGATCATGCAACTCCGACACCCAACAAGGCCACAACACCCACCGCCACCACCACCAGGACCTCACCACCAGGACCTCCCCCCCGGACCACCCCCCCTACTACCACGAGGCAGCGCAAAACAGGACAACGGACCTTCCCAAAATGCCATGGCCCCTCAGCCGCACAATAGCTGAATGTTGGGCCATGTGGGAACCAAGTATGTGTGAAGGAGGCAAGTCACCCATCAATAATAATGCACACAATACCAAGTGTAGCGGTGATGTGCTGGACAGACCTCACTATGCAGAGCAGAAACCTCTCCATGTGTACATATACTACTGATAATTGTAGTGTTGTGCACAGTGGACGCAACCATGTTACCTCAGGCAATGGGGAAGATCTTGGTCATGTAGCTGTGCTGTCCCCCCCTGGAAGTGTAAGCGGAGTGGGCTGGTCTAACGTACGGCACTCCAGCTTAGGAGTATGAATAAATAGGCTGGGGCTCTGGGCGTGGTTCGCTTGTGGGAAGGCCAAAGCGTCTGCCAGAGCGGCGGCCCTCACCCTGCTATGTGGCTGCCGCCATGACCGCGGGCCTCCTCGACACAGGCCCCCTGTGAACCCAGCGGCACAGCACCGCAGACTTATGTCTGTACAGACCACTGCCTTCGATCTACAGTGCGGACAGCAGGGCTCACAATTCAGATGCAGTGGCGATTGCAGATCACGCAGTCCAGTAGGCAAGACACATTGCTGCCACTGCGTCCCACCCGGACCACGCATGATCGGAGGCTGCGTACACGCTGAGCGCCAAAGGTACCACTGACTCACTGCACCATAAGTCATCGCCACGTGGCCTTATTAAGGCAGAATTCATTAGACAAAAGACATTGCTCCCAGTGCGGCCTGCCGGGACCACGTATCACCGCAGGGTGCGCACATGCTGAGTGCTTCAGGTGCCACTAACTGTGCAGCTCAACTCAACGCCACGTGGCTGTGCGCCCATCCTGACCGCTGCCTCCGGCCTACACTGGGGTTAGCACGGTTCAAAATTCAAGATTAGTAGCGATGCAAATTGTGTAAGAGACTATAATGGGTTAACAAGATCAAATGCTCCCAATCTGTGCAGCTCAAGTCAACGTCACGTGGCTGTGGGCCTTTGCTGACTGCTGACTCAGGCCTACACTGTGGAAGACCGGCGACACGTGGTGCCACTAACCCTGTTCAACACAAGCCGATCCCACATGTGGAACTGTGTCCTGAGTCCTGAATGGCAGTGACCCCAACTCCGTGAGAGAACCACAGCAGCAGACTCCCTTCCATTACTGAGGCGTATTTGCATATGGAAGGCCAGCGACACATGGTGCCACTAACCCTGTTCAACACAAGCCGATCCCACATGTGTAACTGTGTCCTGAGTCCTGAATGGCAGTGACCCCAAGTCCGTGGCAGCAACCACAGCACCAGACTCCCTTCGATCAGTCAGGCATATTTCCATATGGAAGGCCGGCGACACGTGGTGCCACTAACCTGAACTACGCAGGCCGGTGGGGCCCTTGCTGACCGCTACCTCTGGCCTACACTGCGGTCATCAGGGCTCACAATTAAAATTATTTCTATATTCATTAACTACAGAGTCCAGTAGGCAAGTAACTATCACAGTCCTAAACCCTACATAATATCCTTTTAGTATCCTTGCTTCAAGAACTTTTTTTTATATCAGTTATAGTTTAGTACAATGACCAAATTCATCTTCAAGTGCAAACGAACACTCAATAGCAGTCTACACTGCAGGCAGCAGAGCTACGCAATTCGATTTTTAAATGCTAATTTCTAACAAGAAGATTGTACTCAGAAAATACAACACTTCGTCAGTGTATTCTATACTTATTTAATCTTTTCATGATACGCCTAAACTGCGGTCAGTAGGGCTCACAATTAAAATTAAGTATTGATTCATTAATTACAGAGTCCACTAGGCAAGTAACTATCACAGGCCTAAAATCTACATAATATCCTTTTAGTATCCTTTCTTCAAGAACATTTTTTATATCAGTTATAGCTTTAGTACAATCACCAAATTCATTTTCAAGTGCAAACGAACACTCATTAGCAGTCTACACTGCGGGCAGCAGAGCTTGCAATTCCAACTTTGGACACGTGGTGCCACTAACACTGTTCAACACAAGCCGCGACACGTGGTGCCACTAACCCTGTTCAACACAAGCCTGCGACATATGGTACCATTAACCCTGTTCAACGCAAGCCGCGACACGTGGTGCCACTAACCCTGTTCAACACAAGCCGGCGACACGTGGTGCCACTAACCCTGTTCAACACAAGTCAATCCCACATGTGGAACTGTGTCCTGAGTCCTGAATGGCAGTGACCCCAAGTCCGTGGCAGCGACCACAGCACCAGACTCCCTTTGGTTAGTGAGGCATATTTCCATATGCAAGGCCAGCGACACGTGGTGCCACTAACCCTGTACAACACAAGGCGCGACACGTGGTGCCATTAACCCTGTTCAATACAAGCCGATCCCACATGTGGAACTGTGTCCTGAGTCCTGAATTGCAGTGACCCCAACTTCGTGGCTGCGACCACAGCACCAGACTCCCTTCAGTTTTATTTGTTGTTGTTTTCTTTAAATAAAATGTTTTATATGTAAACCTATACATGACTAAGATTCTTGTTTGTCCAACTGCACAGGGACACTTCCGGGCCCAAGAAGGTTGTTGGGGGTATGTTGGTAATGTGGGAAGACGGTGCGTTACCTGCTGATGTGGGGAGAGGCAGCGTGAAAGGGGTATCTCTCACAGAAAGAACTCCGATATGTTTTCAGAAATGCCTCGGACAGATGCCAGCTGACGGACTGAATCACAAAATGTTTTTTCAATGCTTATGTAGTGTGAGTTATGAACAGTTCGCACCCAGGCTCGCAGAGGGACAACTGCGGCCCGTCCGCTCAACTCACACACGCAGTACTACGACCCGTCCGCTCCCAAAGGAACAGCAGCGTAGTAGCTCGCAGAGGTACAGGCACAGTAGCGTACTAACTCGCAAACGTAGAGAGCTGCGAGCCGACGGACTGGCTTCTAACGGCATAGCTGCGAAGTGGTGATGTTGGGCAGACGGAGCGTGACAGAGTTATCTCGCAGAAACTGAGCTCCAATATATTAAATTGCCCCCGAGACCTTTCTTTTATATTTTCACTCGATGTGAGAAAGCGCGCTTTCTGGACCAAGACCTTTCTCCCTGCCAAATTTGGCGTAATTCTGTTCAGCAGTTTGACCTGTATCCTTGTCTAAAGTTTCCTATGGAAAATCCATTGAGAAAACACGTTTTCACACCCCCCACATAGCTACCTGTAGCAGGCGTACTCGCTGTTGGTGTGCAGGTCAGTGGTTTAGTTGTCAACATGTCACGGCCACTCCCTGAGGGCAGGTTTGCACACACACCACACCCATCCGGCACATGCGTCACAGGCCATGTGACCACGCAAATATAATGGATCCACAACGTCACATCCTTGATTGCCGGTGGTGACTGGATGGCGGACGCTCCACGGGTCTCAATCATAAAGACTCCATGAAAAGTTGCGCAGAGGGTTAGTCGCACCCTGAGCTCTATGGCCGTCAGGGGCCTACTACCACGTGGCGTGGACTTGAGTTCCACAGGGTTACTGCCACCCGAAGCTAATGTGGCCGTCAGGGGCCTACCACCACGTGGCGCGAACTTGAGTTGCACAGGGTTAGTGCCACCCGAAGCTGATGTGGCCGTCAGGGGCCTTCGACCACGTGGCGCGGACTTGAGTTGCACAGGGTTAGTCGCACCCTAAGTTGTATGGCCGTCAGCGGCCTACCACCACGTGGCGCTGACTTGCGTTGCACAGGGTTAGCGGCACCAAAAGCTGATGAGGTCTCCGCCATTGATGACTCAGGACTCAGCGACATGTGTGAGATCTGCCGGGCCGCGGAGAAGCTGATGTGGTCTCTGCCATTCATGACTCAGGACTCAGCAACATCTGTGAGATCTGCCGGGCCGCGGAGCTTTGACGGGTATGTGGAGTGCCCACTGGTAGACACTCCGGTGGCAGCAGGTAATTATTTGGTCATGGATGCGCAGGGGCGGCAGTATCTCTCTCTCTCTCTCACTTCTCTCTCTTCACTCTCTCTCTCACTCTCTTCCTTCCTTTTCTTCTCTTTCTCTATCTCCCTTCTCCCTTTCTCACTCCCTTTTTTTCCTTCCCTCTCTGGCTTTTTTTTCCTTCTCTGTGTCTCACTCCTTTGATATGCGCATTACACACGTCCTTATTTTGTGCTTTATTTTCCAGGCTGTGTCGTCGACATTCATGGTCCCAACAGGAGTCTTCCGCCTTGTTGTTTTGTGTTCAGTTTGTTAAATTTAGTTTATCCTTTATATATACGTTTACGAAAAAATAAAGTTTTGATTAAAAAAAAATAAAAAAATCAATAAAGTTTTTGGTTGTTACTTAAGTGCTGTGTGACTCTTTCTCGTTCTTATTACTGTTATTTCGTGGTGTCCACCATGGTGTTAAATTTTGGGGCAGTTATCATGGGAATACTGGTGATGTCTGCAGTTTGCACCAGCTTCTGAATAGTGTGTTATATTTATCTCAACTTTAGTTGCATTAAAGTGCTGATAATGAAATGCAGAGTAGGCGTTCCCGTGCAAAAAGACATGAGGCGCACCTTTGCGATTTATTCTAAATACTAAAATCCTGTATTGAATTGCACTGTGGTAGTGGGTGCACTTATAGTGTACACACAAAATCAATGAAGAAATGTCATTGTATTTATATTGATTGGGAATAGTGGGTCAGGTGCTGGATCTTGACGGGATACACTGCCCAGTTCGTTTATTTTTCTATACACGAAAAAACCACATCACAACTTTGACAACAACTGCGATGCGAAACAAATTCCGGCGATAAGCCGCGTTAGCACCAGGGCTTTTACACCTGCTTTCTGCTGGTGTTAAGCAGGACGACTACCTGCAGCATGAAAGGGAACACAGCCAAGAGCCACACCGAAACACCCACAGGTGCCATACAGTCAATGAGCATGATACATGGATACCCATGAGGTCTACAATACTCATCGCAACAACCCCAGGACCGCCAACGCCCCCGAACCCGCATCTGAGCAAGTGTGTCCATGTGGTCATTGTGTTAGCATGATAGGCATGGGCCCTGCAACATCACAGTGTCAGCGGACGTTACCATGTCACCTCAGCATTGGCAGTGAGCCTGGACATGTAGCATCCTCCTGCATGCACAAGCGGCGTGTGCTGGTCTGGCGTACACAGGTCAGCGCAGGGGTCTGCCTATCCAGCAAGGGGAACGGGGTGTCTCGGACATGTCCATGTTCTGGAAGTGTAGTAAGTGTGTCTCTGTGTTCTGGTGTTGCCGCCACAAGGGCCGCAGCAGTCCATGTTGTACAGTGGCATGCACCACCTCCAAACTGCAGTCTCACGGTGTGGTTGGAATGCCGCAGGACATGCACGAATAGGCATTACAATGGTGTGCCGTAGGAGTGCACGGGATACAACAGTGCACCGTACAAAAGTGTGGGGGTTCGTGGGAGGGAGGAGCAGCTGTTTGGCAATGTAACACACAGTGAACCCGCCCATGTGCCACGTGCTGGGCATCTCATCCATGATGACCAGGGTCGCAGACATCCCACAACACCCACGACCGGCCTTTGTACACATCCTGTATGAATGCAGCTGGAGAACTTACTGTAGGGATGAAAGGTTCTTTGTCTGAGCTATCTTGCAGTAGCACATCTGCTGCTCCGAGAAGGAACTTGCAAGTGGCCAGCCCCCCCCTGACAGATACGATAATATTTGCATCCATCTCCCACACTACGCACTGCCCGATTTGAGAACAACGAGTACACATCCCACACTCAAAAGTCCTTCGTCGTAGTTAGCTTGCGTGAAATGGCCTTCACACGTACTCCCACCACACCCCTGCCCTGCACTCATTGCACACAGACCTGGCTCATTGCACCAAGCTGTGCCATTTCATCCACAAGACTGGCACATGGCAAGCCAGTGCAGCTACAAGCAGACCCACTGACGCAATGGTAGAGCATCCCGAACACATGGTCGACTCCATGCACGTCCACCTATACCTTGCACGTCTGCTGCATGTCCTGGGTGCACTGCCTTTGGCAGTACTGCGGATCACTTACCGGCTGTGCTTCCGCATTGCGGACGTCACCTGCGTTCAACCTGTATTGCAATGTCGCACGTGCCTATCCGAGTGGTGCATGGACGTGTGCCTCTCCAACGAGAGGGTAGCTGACATGGATTACGACAGGTGTGTGCGCCCCCTGTTGGCCCACGACCAGGACTGTCATGTTGATGCCCGTTTATGGCATGCATGGATGTTTGGCATGCATGTTGGGAACTGGGCCTGGGAGATTGCACGTGTCGTAGTATGCAGTGAGCAAATTGACCCACTTCCCGATTCTGCTTTGGTGCACATTGGGTACAGTGGTTGGAGTCAGCACATATGTCCCGGTCAGCTGATGGATTACGTCGACCACATGTCAAATATTGTGGCCAACCATCACTCATTAGAGATAGTGGCTTACGCAGCTGCACTCGCGTTCATGGACGAGTGACAAGGTACCTGCAACCACGACTCGATGTGCCACATTGCACGTGTCCCTCCGCATCATTGCACGTTGTACATCTGGTCACATGTCCCAAAACAACAGTGGAAATGGCTGCATTGGCGTCGAATCATGTCCGAAGCGCGGACAACCAACGCTGCTTGACACTGACGTGTGTTGGTGATGGACTACTCCGAGGTGAACATGGACGTTTCCCTACGTTCCTTATTCAGGCATGCTGCTGCATTTCTCTGCATATCGTGGCACTACTCTTGGCTGTACTGACACGCACTTTTTTTAATAAAGTTTCCACATTTTCACTTGTCTCCAAATGTGTAGTGTCTTCATTTGTATGCCAATGTGTGTGTCACGGACTCTCTGGCTGCCTGCCATATGTGATTTGCTACCCCATCCGCACTGTGGGTTTGTACTTATGCGTTCTCATGTGCCTGTTTCGTACTGACGCTTTTGGACGCTTATCCGCCTCAGGCGAGTGCATTTGTGTCCTGTGTTCGATTGTGTGAATCTTTGTGTTTGGACAACATTGTGTTGGATGTTGGTGTACTCTGCTTCCTATGTGTGTGCTGCATTGTGTGTGAGATGTCCCTTCATGTGAGCTTTTGTTCACCCTTCTCCCTTTCCAGCAGTGTGGTTTTCACTTCTATGCTTGTTCAGTGGTGTGATGTTGGTGGGTTGTGTGACTTGTGCTCCTTGTTGGTGTGTTTCATTTTGGCCATGGTTTGTCTATAGATGTGCTGTACTTAATTGTGCATGTGTACCATTGTGGCCATCTTCCCCCGTCCCCCACTCCCTGCTTCTTCCTGTTCCTGGTGCTGTTGTGTCTGTAATTTTGTTGCTCCACACATAAATACATGTAATGAACAAATTAGAATAGTTCCTTGATTCTTTTAGGTTTCAAAACTTCTCTCTATTGTTTTTTTTTAATTTTCCATATAAACAGTTTTTTTAATATTGAAGGACACAGAAGTCAGAAGTGCAAAGTATTCTATCAACACACTTTCTAGAACATTCTACAACACATGCAGGTTAAAAGTTCATCAATTTTTTTAAACCTAACGATATTTTTTTGCAACATTTTCTCGAACATTTAACAGCACGTACAGGTTAAAAGTTCACGATTGTTTTAAGTTCGAACAGTGCCTTCCAAATGCAAGTAGCAGGTGTGGTTGAGTTGAGCAAATTTTATCCTATGATATGTACTCCACGTTTAAACTGCTTTTTCTTAACCAATCACAAAGATGCTTTTCCACCAAACGAATGTGCACCCTACTTTTAAAAAACAATGCTTTTCATCTCCCAATCGGGTATCGTTTTGTATGGCAAAAAAATAGCTCCAGCAACGATAGCAGCAACTTGATACTGCATATCCAATTGCACAGCGTCAAAAAAATTGGCTTGCAAACTTTTCCATGTTCCAAGTTCAATATTTTATTCCATGATTTTCAAAATTCATCCAACTTAACTTTCTGGTTCACTAAAAGACTGTCCAGAGACCCATTTTTTCAAATGAAGCCGTCATCACGAGGGACACTTAATTCATGTTACACAGCAAAAATCATCCCCATCTTTAAACATATCTCTTATTCTACGAACGGACTGCATGAGCTACAGACATCTATCCATTCCTCCCAGCCATACCTTCAAAATGCTAGTGTGGATCGTAGGACATAGCTATGTTTTCTGGTGCAAGAGGTATGCAGAACAGAGACGTATTGACTTAGACCTAGGTTTACAAAATGTGGACATTAAATGGTTTGGACAAAGAGGATTGAAGTGGCACCAATTGTTGCCTTTGGTTAAAACTTGTTTGCATCTCCAACACCCTGACCTCATGATTGTGCACTGTGGTGGAAACGACCTAGGCACATTGACTGGGGAAGGTTTGGAAATGCTAATGAAGGACACCTTTCGACAATTGATATTGCTTTTGCCTCAAACTGTCTTTGTATATTCCAATATATGCCAAAAACAGAAGTGGAAATGGTCAAACCAATTTTGTCCTCAGATTGAAAAATCTAGGAAGAATGTCAACAAAGCTGTGTCTGCATACCTCAGAGACCATAGAATGGGGTCGATCTGCAACAATAACATACGTTTTCATATGGCTGATATCTACAGAAGTGATGGAGTACACTTCACAGATCAGGGAAATCGAGTTTTTCTGAATAACCTGAAGCTGTGCATCCGCACTTATAAGTAGCTCCAACTAATAAAAACAAGGGCTCTTTTTAGAGCCGCCTTATATTCCCAATATCGTTTCGCAGAGTGACAGCTGCGATCCGGCTAGCACAGGGAGACCTGCGGGCTGTCGAGCAGCCTCGCAGAGGGACACCTGCGGCCCGTGGGCTCAGCTCGCACAGGGAGAGCTACGGGCCGTCGGCTCGGCTCGCACAGTGTGAGCTATGGGCCGTCCACTCGCAAACGCACACCAGCGTGCTGGCTCGCAGAGGGAGAGCTCCGGGCTAACTCGCAAAGGGACACCAACGGGCCAACGGGCCAACGGCCTTGCTAGCAGACACACACCTATCACCTAACGGACTCACTCGGACATGTACAGCTAGGGACACGACGGCTCGCAGACACACAGCTGCAAGCCGACGGACTGCTACTGTTTTATGCTTTAGGGTAGTACAGTGGTGTTTGGGTAGTGTAGGGGGTTGTGCTGGGGGTAGTATTTTAGGGTTTAGGGTAGTGCAGTGGTGTTTGGGTAGGGGGTCGTGCTGGGGGTAGATTTAGGGTTTAGGGTAGTGCATTGGTGTTTGGGTAGTGTAGGGGATCGTGCTGGGGTAGTGTTTTTGAGTTTATGACAGTGCAGTGGTGTTTGGGTAGTCTTTGGGTAGTGTAGGGGGTCGTGCCGACAGACTGACTCACAGAGCTCCGAGCCGACGGACGGGCTTCTAAAGACATAGCCGCGACCTGGTGATATGAGGAGAGGCAGCCTGAAACGCATATCTCACACAGACACAGATGCCAGTGTTGCCTTGCACAGGTAAAACTACGAACCCGATGGCTTCTACATGGAGAGATGCGAGCTGACGGAGTAAATCACAAAATGGCTGCCAACACTTCCTGGTTTCAACTATTCACAGCCAATAAGCCGCAAGCTGCTGCTTGTAACCCCTCAGCCAATCACATGTCAGAATTCTCAAATATCGATATCTGTAAAATTTGATATTTCTCAAAAACGTGCTTTCTGGACCATCACCTTTCTCCCTGCCAAATTTGGCGTAATTCCGTTCAGCAGTTTCACCTGTAGTCTTCTGTAAAGTTTCGTATGGAAATTGCATGGAGAAAACACGTTTTAGGACCCTCTTTTTTCTCAGCCCCTCCTACACCATTCACCCCCAAACTTTCTATATAAGAGCTAATCCAAAAAAGAGAAACTTTTTGGATAATTTCATACAGATTCGTCAAATGACGCCAAAGTTACAAGCTCATACAAGGCTCCAGAAAGGGGGCCGCGCAACCCCCTCCCAACATAAGTAAAGCCCTGGGGCTGCGCAGACCCCAGTGGCCCCCTGCCACCCCTGCGAGCCCCTGCTATTATTTTTTAAGAAATACCCCGCAACCTCGCCCACCCAAGGGCCTCATTAAAATAAAACGCGAGAACCCGCGACCCCAGCGCAATTTTTTTTTTTTCATGATTTTTGGGGCCCTGGGGGTCCTCCTGGGACCCCCTGAGCAGACCTAGTGGATCAGGGTTTTTCTACCCTGCCCCCTTCTCTTGTTTTATACCTTTGTTTCTCCGTTTTTGGGTGACTCGCTTCTACCGAGCCACAAGATGGCTGCCAACACTTCCTGGTTTGGAGTGCTAGCAGCCAATCACAGTGAAGCTCGTGCACGCAACTTAGGCTCCACCCAGATATCGAAAATTTTATTTTTCTAATTTCTCAGCAACTACTGAACGGATTTACACCATTTTTAAAAAGGTCGCTTTCTGACCCAAGCACTACCTTTCTACCAAATTTGGAGTAATTCCGTTCAGTAGTTTCGGCTGTAGCCCTGCACAAAATTTCCTATGGGAAATTGATTTTTTGACTCTTATTTTTTGAATTTCTCAAAAACTACTGAACGGTTTTACACCATTTAAAAAAAAGGTCGCTTTCTGAACCAAGCTCTACCTTTCTGCCAAATTTGGGGTAATTCCGTTCAGCAGTTCGAGCTGTAGCTCGTCGCAAAATGTCCTATGGAAATTAACATGGAGAAAATGAGTTTTGGGACCCCCCTTTTTTCTCAGCCCCCGCTTGACAAATCACCCCCAAACTTTCAGGATAGGAGCTGACCTGGATAGACTTTTGTTTTGGGGAATTTCAGGAAGATTTGTCAAACGACGCCAAAGTTATTAGCAAATCAAAAAATGCTTTTCCTATGGAAACTAGGTTCTAACTATAACTACCTACTGGCAATCCTTAGCCCACCATGAGACCAGCAGGGCACACAAGGTACGGACCACAAGACGTTCCAGTTTTCAA
Organism: Calotriton arnoldi; assembly: GCA_963921515.1. Lineage (NCBI taxonomy): Eukaryota > Metazoa > Chordata > Amphibia > Caudata > Salamandridae > Calotriton > Calotriton arnoldi. The sequence goes on from CAWUFW010002581.1 coordinate 811,634, forward strand.
TTCAAACAGAGTGCTTTATTGGATTCATGGCACATCACATCGTGTTGCACAGGACAGTGCCTGCCATAACGCGTTTCGACCGTAAGGCACACGGTCTTGATCACATGACACACTGCCAAAAATGCCATTGTTAAATAGTGCAACTTAACTCCACCCAAAGTGCAAAAAAACTGAACGAAACTAAGGCTCATAGACATAATCAACAGACTACGGGGTAAATGTACAGACTCGTGTCAAAAAAATTTACAAATCATGCAGAATATAGTGTCCCCAACATACAGTAGCTTCATCAATCAGAGAAAAAATTCCAGAGGTAAATATTCATTACATAGATGTACCCAAAGATGGTCAGAAAATAAATTGACATCATCTAAATACTAAACTAAATAAAGTGCTAGTGCTGAATTCTCTAAAATGCAAGTGCAAAGATAATTACTACATGAAAGGTACAATGATCCTTAATCAAAGTAGTTGAGTACGTAGTAGTAAAAAAATCTCTAAAAAATCTCTGAAATAACTTAGTTAAAATGAAGTAAGCCAGAAAAGGACAGCATTCTTGCATAAAATATTGTACGTAGCAAGAAAAACCCCCAATTAACGAATAGTCGATTGATACGTACATAAAGTGCAAATACAATTTACCCATAAAGTGCATAAAGTGTAAAGTGCTAAGTATAATCTAAAATATAAACATGTTGAGCGAGAAGTGTCCCAGAGGCGTATGTACACATTTCATCAAGATACATTATAGGAAATCCATCAACTCATAAATATTGTGCAAATTGCGCAGATGTAAGAAGTTCATAGACAGACCACAGAATAGGAGAATAGTAGTGAGATTATAACGCCACATTTAGATAAAAAAATAGATGATGTTATCCAATTAATATAAAAAATATATATCAAAAGTTGCTGTTATAAAAAGTTATGTAAATCCTCACTCATATTAAGTCCATTAGGCACTTTAGTGTTGAGTGCTAAGATGAAATGGGACTCTAACTGCCTGAGGCGTTTTTCGCGGTTACCTCAGCGCCGTGATACAGGAATTGCGCCAATGACAAAATATTTCAAATCTTTCAAGTTATTGTCATGGACTAACTTGAAATGGCGAGCCACGGGGTAATTGGGGTCAGAGTTCTCCACTGCTCTTAAGTGCTGTAAAATCCGGTTAAAAACTTGGAGCTTAGTGCTGCATACATATTTGAGCCCACAAGAACACTCTAAAATATACACTGCAAATTCCATGCGACATGTATAATGTCCTTTGATTTTAATAGGTCTGGGGTCAAATGCAGTTACATATATTCGGAGGTGTTAATACCGAATTTGCAGGCGCGACAGGAATTACATTTAAAAAAACCTGTTTTGCTAGATAGCCAAGTTTGGGTAGGGGAAAACTCTGGACTGGTTTTAACTAAAAAATCCCTCATGGATCTGGCTCGTCTGAAAGTAATAGATGGTTGTTTCGGGAGGATTTGGCCCAGAGTAATGTCAGTCAAAATGATTGGCCAATGAAAATTAACTATCCTCCGTATCTGTCTTTCCTGTCTGCTGAAACTAGTGATGAGTCTAATCTCAAGAGTGTTAGCGGGTAGATCAACAACCTTATTTGATAAAAGGCAGTGTTCCCTTGTATGAGAATTAGCTCTGAGGAGTGCATTAGTAACAAGTGAATGACTATATCCACGAAGGATAAAACGGTTCACTGCTGCCTTTTGACAAAGCTCGAGATCAACTTCAGAGCTGCAAATGCGCCGAATTCTTACAAATTCCCCGTTGGGAATACTTCGTATTAGATGCCGGGGATGTGCGCTACGCGCATGTAATATTGAGTTGCTGGCAGTGCTCTTACGGTGGAGTTTGGTTTGGATAGCAGCCTGATCAATATAAATCTGCACATCCAAAAACTCCACACATTGGGTGCTAATGGATGCAGTGAAAATCAAGTTAAGGTCATTGTTGTTAATAGAAGTTACAAAATGTTCTGCCTCCTCTCTAGTGCCTTTCCAGATTGCGAATACATCATCGATGTATCTCCACCAATGAACAATATGTGAATCCCATGTGGAACTGTACTGAGACCTGAAAAAATGAAAGGTTAAAGAAACGTTATAGTAGCGGAATTAATCACTGACAACAGTAACATTTTAAACTACAACAAAAACATAAAATCAGCAGTTATAGTTATATAGTTAGAGTTATATAGTTTGTGAGGGCGTGTGGAATATTGAGAGGGTCCTGCCACCCTGCCCGATCACCGACCCCACCAGGTGGATGATGTCGGAGGAGCTGCAAGATTGCAGTTACATGGAGTTTTATATATATATGTGAAAGAACATGTTTTTATGTTTCCCTTTCCAAAGTGACTATCATAATTTTGTGAACTACTTATACTTTTGTGAACTACTCATGTATCAATAGCAGAGTGATATTAATGGATTTATGCATGATACTGTATTATATTTGATACTTGTAGTAGGTAAACAATCTATAGGTTGCACATAATGTGTATTTCAATACATAGGGTGATGTTTTCTATGTCTATGATCATGACACGATAAATGAGCCAATAAAAGTAGCACTTACCCGACTGACAAAGGTTGTTGTTATAGCCGAAACGCGTCTCTTCTGGTTGCTGGGTCCAGGGGGGCCCAACACAATAAAGAAGCCTTGATTTTACATCCCTCGTGTGCGTGCTCTTTTCCTTTCAGGAAGTAGGGGTTGTTTGGATTTTCATTAGGCATCAGCGGTAGATGACTTACATTCACCACCAGTTGTTTTGGCCGCCAGTGTGACTGCAAAGTGAAAGGAGTTAGCATGGCTAGTGCTGGACAGGTGAGCCCCCAGATTATGCCTCAGGAAGAGTTAAAAGAGGCGGAGGTGGAGACATAGACTTGGCGCGGAAAAGACTCATGATATTCAGCACGGGGACCGTGTTTCTGTGCTTCAGGCCTTCAGTCTCACTCAGAATGCAGGTGGAGATCTAGTGACTGGGCACCATGCAAGCAGTGGCCCAAGCGGTGAGGTCTTTAGAGCTCAACAAATTTTATGGGAAGGCCACCCGACTTCACAAAAGTGTCATTATCATGTTGCAACATGAGGCAGAGACTTCCTTAACCAGACGCAAGGATGTGTATTTTCCTCGGACATGCCGTGTAAGTTCATATTATACTGAACTGGTTTCAGATTAAGAATGTTGCATTGAGCGAGTCTCCGGTGACATCTAAACACATGAAATTGGATTTTCCCTTGACGTATTAATGAAAATAACTGGGTGATGCCAATCATGGCAGGAGATATTGCCACAGGAATTACTTGTGCCATTTAGTAGTTTTGGATTCTCTACCCGGGTCTCATTGAGGCATTATGGGACTGGTAGTACTGCAATGATTTAAGATATGCACATAAGAACTGAATTCTTTTTACATGTATATATTTATTTATTGGTGTTCACACCGCAAGGTTAACATGGGAATCCCTGTGTGTTCTATCACTTTTTATTGCATACTCAGGGAATAAGACTCGCAAATGTCAATGTCTGAGATGTTAACATGTTTCCATTTCTCAAAAACTATAACTATAACTCGCGCCCCCGCAATGCACTGCTGATGACGTAACATATTACATCACTCATGAAATGGTCAGTGACATCACTAATGACATCACTGATGACATAACTGATGACATCACTGATGACATCATCCACTTAATATTTGATGCACCTCTTCACACGCATTGTGGGGGCGCGAGTTATAGTTAGCTCAGCTAACTATTACGGTCGAATTTCTCTGGTTTTATATGAGTGAAATGTGAGCCTAACTATAACGTCCCTGAAACCTGTGTTTTTTTCTGTTAATTTCTAAGGTTTTTTAAATGATAATTCCTAACTAGAACGTCCCTGAAACCTGTGGTTTTTTCAGTGAATTTCTAAGGTTTTTTAAATGCTAATTCCTAACTGTAACATCCCTGAAACTTCTGTTTTTTTCCGTGAATTTCTAAGGTTTTTTAAATGCTAATTCCTAACTATAACTTCCCTGAAACCTGTGGGTTTTTCAGTGAATTTCTAAGGTTTTTTAAATGCTAATTCCTAACTATAATCTCCCTGAAACCTATGTTTTTTTCAATCAATTTCTAAGTATTTGTATATCATTTTATTTTTGAAAAGATGTTTGTTACTATGTTTTTATTTTTTGTTTCTGTTTTTTAAGTATTTTTATTATGTTTTAAAATAATTATAATCTGTTTTTAAAAAATATATATAACATAGCTGATGAAAGATTTATACTGTTATGTATTTCAATAAACACTGTTTTATTGTTTGTAATTTTGTACAGTGTGATTCTATGTAATAGAATTTTCAATTTGAAAACAAACCAAAAAAATATAGCAAAAGTATTTTTTGTTAAATTAAATTAAATCTTTTTTCTTTTAATAGTATGAAAGTTGTTTTGTTGTTTTTCTCGTACCGTACACGACCCTACGCGATGGGTGCCCGGATCCGTTATACGAATATCATTCGAAAAAACACATTTAGAATGATTTAATATATATTTTTGATGTAGACATGTATTACTGAGTACATAAAAGTAGTAATAAAGGTGTTATAAATTTGTTTTCAAATGTTTTTAACAGATTTTTGTGGACGCGATGGTATCACGTATGGGACTCGGATCTACGCTTTGGGTGCGCGAATCCGTTACACGAATGTAATCCTAAAATACATACTTACTCTCAAATAATATATTTTTTAAACAAAGAGGTTTATTAATCAATGGTTTAAATTACTATTAGTGTTCTTGTAAAATATTTTTAAGATGTTTAAAGCATATTTTGGTGTACACGATACCATCGCGCACCAGACGCGTACGGGTCGCGAACCCTGCTGTCCCGTATTTCTGGGTTTGTGTGCGGGACGCAACTCCAGCGTAATTTTAAAGTATGAAAAATGAATGTTGCTAATATAAATATCTATTTTGCATAAAGAGTTTTCATAGAAATTGTTTGAAACACAATATCCTGATAGTAATTTACAGTTTTAGATGACATTAAGTGTATTTAATGGATGCGCGACCGATGCCAGTACGGTACGCGTCCCTTACGCGACTCCATCTGACATAAAAAGAAAGCTTCTCATTGGTTGAACAGGTTTTTATTCTGCTGGTGGGTGGAACCAAGACCTCTTACAGTCCTTTCTTTTTGGGTGTGTCTTTTTGAACACTACCTATTTTGTAGGCTCTGTGATTTTTGATTGATTTTTGGTGATCGTCATTTTGGAGATTTGAAAATGGCATCAGCATTCCCTGAGGAGCATGAGGAGGAGATGGAGGAGGTGGAGGAGCCAGTAAAGAAGAGAAAAGAGAGTGTGGTATGGGCCTTCTCACCATGCCAGAAGGTGAAAAGAAAGCTAATGCCAGAAAAGTGACATGCACAATCTGTCAAAAAGTGCTGTCAAGAGGATCGGACAAGAAGTACTCTTGTGGTACTTCTTCGATGAAAAAACATCTTGAGACAATCCATACTATTCGCCTGGCACATGAGGTGGAGCGACGAAGACAGGAGGAAGCAGCCAACAATGATGGACAACAACCATCAACATCTGCAGAGGCTGTTTGACAACTCCACAGCCCCTGATAGTTCCTGAGTTGGCAGATGGTGCCATCCACTTCTGCCGCTGTCTTACAATGCTGTCTGTGGGTGAACTCTGTATCGATACCATCAAGACGCTCCTCAGAAACCACAAATGCTAATTCTTATTTTTTTTGTTTTATTATGTTTGTTTCTATGTTAAACAGAAACAACAGAGTTGGACACTTTTATTTTTATGTTTTGTTTAAAAAAAAAAGAAAAACACCCCAAAAAAATGTTCATAAAATACAAAAAATATATAAAATTGTTCTTTAAAAAAAAAAGTTCTAATGGGACCACCTAAACTGGTAAAAAAATAGAAAAATTGTACATAATGAAAGTGATTGATTGTATGAATGTGTGTATGATTAATGTTAGAATTGTGTGTCTCGGTGAGTGAATGAGTGCATGGGTAGTATTTGAGGGAATGGAGGAGTTCTACAGTAATACCTGAGTGATTGCATGAGTGCATGGATAGTGCTTGGATGATTGCATGAGTGCAAGGGTAACACCTGGGTCATTTTACTAATGCATGGGTAGTGCTTGAGTGAATAGATGAGTGCATGTGTAGTGCCTGAGTGAATGATTGAGTGGAAGAGTAGTGCCTGAGTGATTGCATGAGTGAATGGGTAGAGCCTGGGTGATTGCATGAGTGCAGTGGTAGTGCCTGGGTGATGGGATGAGTGTATGATAGTGCGTGCTTGAATGGAAGGATGGGGCAAGAGTAATGCCTGGGTCATTAGATGAGTGTATAGGTAGTGCCTGAGTGAATGGATGAGTGCATGGGTAATGCCTGAGTGACTGGTTGAGTGCAAGAGTAGTGCCTCAGTGATTGCATGACTGTACGTGGAATATCTGGATGATTTGATGAGCGTATAAAAAGTACGTGACAGAAAGTATGAGCACAAGGGTAACACCTGGGTGATTGTATGAATGCATAAGAAGTACCTGAGTGAAAGTATGAGTGCAAGAGTAATGCATGAGTGCATGGGTAGGGCCTGGGTAACTGCATGAGTGCAGTGGTAGTGCCTGGGTGATTGGATGAGGGTATGGGTAGTGCCTCAGTGGAAGGATGGATGCAAGGCTAATGTCTGCGTCATTTGACGAGTGTATGTGTAGTGCCTTAGTAAATAGATGAGTGCATGTGGTGTGCCTGAATGAATGATTGAGTGGAAGACTAGTGCCTGGGTGATTGCATGAGTGCAGGGGTGGTGCCTTAGTGATGGGATGAGTGTATGATAGTACATGATTGAAAGTATGAGCACAATGGTAATGCCTGGGTGATTGTATGAATGCATAAGAAGTACCTGAGAGAAAGTATGAGTGCAAGAGTAATGCCTGGGTGATTGGATGACTGTATACGTAGTGCCTGAGTGTATGGATGAGTGCATGGGTAGTGCCTGAATGAATGATTGAGTGGAAGAGTAGTGCCTGAGTGTTTGCATGAGTGCATGGATAGGGCCTGGGTGATTGCATGAGTGCAGTGGTAGTGCCTGGGTTATTGGATGAGTGTATGGGTAGTGCCTCAGTGGAAGGATGGATGCAAGGCTAATGCCTGTGTCATTTGACGAGTGTATGGGTAGTGCCTGAGTGAATGGATGAGTGCTTGGGGAGTGCCTGAGTGAATGATTGAGTGGACGAGTAGTGCCTGAGTGATTGCATGACTGCATGGGTAGTGCCTGGGTGATTGCATGAGTGTAGGGGTAGTGCCTGAGTGATGGGATGAGTGAATGAGTAGTGCTTGAATGTAAGGATGGGTGCAAGAGTAATGCCTGGGTCATTGGATGAGTGTATAGGTAGTGCCTGAGTGAATGGATGAGTGCATGGGTAATGCCTGAGTGAATGGTTGAGTGAAAGAATAGTGCCTCGATGATTGCATGACTGCATGGGTAGTATCTGGATGATTTGATGAGTGTATCAAAAGTACGTTACTAAAAGTATGAGTGCAAGTGTAATGCCTGGGTGATTGTATGAGAGCATAAGAAGTACCAGAGTGAAAGTATGAGTGCAAGAGTAATGCTTGGGTGATTGGATGACTGTATACGTAGTGCCTGAGTGTATGGATGAGTGCATGGGTAGTGCCTGAGTGAATGATTGAGTGGAAGAGTAGTGTCTGAGTGTTTGCATGAGTACATGGGTAGGGCCTGGGTGATTGCATGAGTGCAGGTCTAGTGCCTGAGTGATGGGATGAGTGTATGAGTAGTGCTTGAGTGGAAGGATGGGTGCAAGAGTAATGCCTGGGTCATTGGATGAATGTAGAGGTAGTGCCTGAGTGAATGGATGAGTATATGGGAAGTACCTGAGCGAAAGTATTAGTGCAAGAGTAATGCCTGGAAAATTGGATGAGTGCATGGATAGTGCCTGAGTGAATGGTTGAGTGGTGCAAGACTAATGCCTAAGTCATTTCATGAGTGCATGAACAGTGCCTGAGTGATCACATAAGTGCAAGGGTATTGCCTGGGTGATGGCAGTGGTACTACCTGGGTGATTGGAGGAGTGCATGGATAGTACCAGAGTGCATGGATGAGCGCATGGGTTTTGTAGGAGGAAATGGATGAGTGTATGAATAGTGCCTGGGTGATTGTATGAGTACATGCGTAGTGCATTGATGATTGCATAAGTGCAGGGGTAGTGTCTGGGTGATTGTATGAGTGCATGGGTTTTGGCTCTGTGAAAGGAAAAATGCAAAGATAATGCTTGAGTTATCCTATTAGTGCAAAAGTTGTGCTACAGAGATTAGATGACAGCATGGATAGTGTTTGTGTGAAAGGATGACTACCTGGCTGATGATATGAGCAACATAACGAAAGTTTTTAAACATTGTAAAGGATCAACATTACTTTTAATAGAGATAAATAACATATAAATGAACTTTAAACATTGTTCACGTTATCATGCATATTATGTTATGTATTCTTACCTTTTTAAGTAATATAGATACATAACTCTGTGGAACTATTTTAGAATAGTATTGTCCTAAACAGAATAAAAACTCTTTTCAAACTTCACCATTTCCTACTGTAAAGAAGAAGAAGAAAAACTGTTATGTAATGTAATGTACTGCAGAAATTATAATATTATACTTTTAAGAACACAACATCATTTTAGAATTACATACCATTTGTAGATTTCCTTTTTTGCTGTTCTCAGATTCTACTGAACTTCACCATGCACAGTGATTTCAACGTAGTATCATTATTGAACAGCGGGGAAAAAAACAATCAATAAGATTGTAAAAAGAAAACAAAAAAATCAGCACAAAGCATTATTTTTAATATGTGTAGCTATGTGTTTACCTAGCTACACTTTCTTAATTACGTCCAACTTGTACATTAAGTCCATTATTTCTCTCAAGTACATTTGCTGAAATGTACACTCTCATTTACATTGGATACAATATAGACAACAAATATATAAACTCTTTGCTTTTAAACACTATTTTCCAAATGGAATATCAATTACTACAAATAATAATCCAAACACTAATTATAAATATTAATTGTTTACAATGCTCTCTACTTTCTGTTCACATCTTCCCAATAGGCCGAATAATGTATTCAAAACTTTTGCTTTGAAAATGTTCAATATAAATTAGTTAATTCGTGTTCACATCTTCCCAATAGGCCGAATGATGTATTCAAAACTTTGTCATAAAAAATATCAAATATGATTTTGTTAATTCATAAGGCAACCTAGTTTTGAATTCCAAGTGGGCATCATTGCAATGTGTTCATCCTTTATTACACTTCAAATACACAGTATAGTGTTCAGATGTTGTAGTAGGTCCATCATGGAAAATAATAGCCACTGCTATAATAGTTCTTCCTTAAATAGATATTTGACTTGCAACAAAGGGGCATTTTCTCAAGGACTTATCGCCGATTTATCGGCACTTTAGTGCCTTAAAAGTGGCAATAGACTTATCGCCCTAATCACAAGCTGGTGCAAACTGCCGACATCGCCAGTTTTCCTGTGATAGCTGCCGCAAAACACATCGCCACGGATGAGAGCGACAACTAATGCTAATGATATGCAGAGTAGGCGTTCCCGTGCAAAAACACACGAAAACACCACTTCGAGATATTCTCAATGACCAGCCAGATCAGCGATGCGACCTAAAAACAGCCGATAAGGCGCGTTAGCAGCAGGGATTCAACACCTGCCTTTTACTGGTGTTAAGCAGGACAACAACCTGCAGTATGAAAGGGAGCCCAGCCTAGAGCCACATCTGAAGACGAACAGATGCCATGGAGACAATGATCATGCAGCCTGGAGACCCAAGAGGGCCACAACACCCACCGCAACCAACCCCCGGACCCTCTCCCCCAGGTCATGAAGTCCAGTAGCCAACAGTAGTGGAAAAACAGAACTTTATTACAAATACATAAACAACAAGACGAAAAGCTCAGCCAACGTGTTCCATTCCCAACGGGGAACTTCACCAGGGCAATGTGTGGATCCAATAAACTGCAAATGCTGCGGGAACACCCCAATACCATTCCATATCCCGAAATCAGTAGTCAGAAACCTGTTGGAGAAATGGTGACAATGGTCAAGCGTCCTCATAGTCACAAACGTAATCTGGTACAGTGTATTGCACTTGGACAAACCGTAATGCATACAGATATGATGAATCCAGTCCAAATATACTGTAACAGAAGTCTGTGTGCTCGTAACCTCCGCAGGAAAGAAAAGGAAGGTTACGACCACACAAACATCTGTTACGGTCTCATTATGCAGGATTCATCATAATAGTAAACATTATGGTTTGTATCATCTCAATACCCCTGCACCTTCACTTCCCCCACGCTGTGCATGAACAGCTGGAGACCATGCAAGGGAATTACACCATAGCTGCCTTACCGCATGTGTTGGGGGCAATTGATTGTACACATGTACCACTTGTGCCCCCTGCCGACCCTGCACACAATTACCGCTACAGAAAGCACACGCATTCCATCAATGTGCAGGCAAGAATGGACCACCGGGGACAGTTCACCAATGTTGTCGCCAACTTCACAGGCAGTGTGCATGATACATACATCTTCCGACAGTCCATCATCAACCAGCGCTTCCAGGATGGCACCTATGGCAATGCACTGCTCATTGGTAAGTACTAACTAAACACACACACCTCAACTCCACAATCACACATTTCACAACTGTGGGAGAGCACACGTAACAAAATCACATACAACATGCCAACCAACATGCCCAACTACCGGACACGACAACATAAGTAACCGTGGTAACAGGGGCCAGACATGTAGACAGACCATCCACAGAGGCAGAGCCCCTCTGCCACACAATTACAGAATGTGGGGAGAGGTGGGAACCAAGAATGTGCGAAGGAGGCAAGTGACCCAGCAATAAGAAAGGACACAATGCCAAGTGTGGCGGAGATGTGCTGGACAGACTGCAGTATGCAGAGCACAGACATGCCCATGTGGACATCTACTGTTGGTGCTTGCAGTGTAGTGGACAGTGGACACAAACAGGTTACCCCAGGCAGTGTGGAAGACCTTGGAAATGTAGCCATGTGGTCCCCCCCTGTAAGCCTGAGCGGATCGGCCTTGGCCGGCGTATGTCGCGAATGAATAGCCCGGGGCCCGGTGCGTGGTACAGTTCCGGGATGGCCACCACAGTAACTACTGCGTGTGTCTCTGTGACCGCCATATTGTGACCATAGGCCTACACACATGTGCCCGACCACATTCAACGGCCGTATTCACACTGGAGACGAGGTGACTACATCCCAAGCCAACCCACGCACATCTCGTCAGCGCATGCAGGGTCGTGTCTGCCAGGGTGGCGCCCCCCACCCAGCCACGAGGCTGCCGCCATGACCGGTGGCACCTGCGCTATCCTGTGCGCCTGCTGCACCCCAGCCCTGGTCCCCAGACCGGTCCGCCACCCAGCGATGACTCCCCGCCCCTGCGCACCCAGGCCTCAATGCTCACCTGCCACCACAGCGTGTCTCCAAGAGGGCCCTCTACGTGCGGGTGCAACCTCCTCAGCCGATCGCTGGATTCCATGCCACAGGCCCCCATCGCACCCTGCGGCACCGCACCGCGGAGTCATGTGTGTGCTGACTGCTGCCTGCGCGTACACTGCGGTCCAGCAGGGCTCACAATTCAAATCGAGTCCTGATTTGCTGGACGCCGTATCGAGGCCAACGCATCATCGCAGGCTGCACACCCGCTCAGCTCTTCAGGTGGGCCTAACTCCGTGCACTGCAAGTCATCGCCACGTGGCGGTAGGCCCGTGCCGGACGCAGGCCATCGGGTGCCACTAACTCAGTGCAATGCAAGTCATCGCCACGTGGCGGTAGGCCCGTGCCGGACGTAGGCCATTGGGTGCCACTAACTCTGTGCAACGCAAGTCACGGACCCTTTATGATTGAGTTCCGTAGATGCGGACGCCATCATGTCACCTCCGGCAGTGGGGGATGTGCTGTGGTGGGCCCCTTTTATTGGCAGGGTCACATGTTCTGTGACGCCTGTGCTGGATTGGTGTGGTGTGGGTGTTAACCAGCCCTCAGGGAGTGGCTGTGGGATGCTGACAACTAGACCAGTGACCAGCAGATCACTACAGGGAAGACCTGGGACATGTAGCTGTGTCGTCACCCCCTGTGAGCGTAAGCGGAGTGGGCTGGGCTGGCATATGCCAGTCCATCGTAGGGGTGTGAACAATGAGCCCAGGGCTTTGGGAGTGGTTCAGTTCTGGCCTGGACAAGGAAGTAACCAATGCGTGTGTCTCCGTTTTAGTGTCTGCGCCACCCGGACCGCAATCGGCAATGTTGCACCCTGTGACCCAAGCCCCACAACATGTGCAAAATGGACGTGAGGGGAATCAGTGACCCTACATTCATCCATGCTGTCAGACTTGAAGGATCATAGACATGACACATCTGTGTGAATTTGAATGTTTTATTCACATTCAGTGGAGTTTCGCAGCTGGAGCAGTACAGGGCCATGCACACCCCACTTGACATTGTTGCCTCGTGGAGGGCCAGCCAGAGTCCACTAGGGAAGGACAAATTCATCACAAGAGGAAGAGTTCAGTCTGCAGTCTGATTGCTGTGTCATTGGTAACCAAACAGAATATGGCAGTCCATGTCGAGGTCCAAGGTGAGTGCCGCAGAGTGTATCGGGGGACAGTGGAAGGTGATGATGCAAAGGGCCGAACCAAGCTGAAACAGGCCATACGGCGGAGATGAATGCTACCGCTTCCTCATTACCACAACGACAGTCTCATCCACATCATCGTCCTCTGATGTGTGATGTGCCTCACCTGTTGGTGGTGGTGTTTCGGCTGCAGCACTGTGTGGCACTGACACATCAGGTGCTGGAGATGGATTGTCGGCCGCACTGTGTGGCAGTGACACATCAGGTGCCGGAGGTAGAATGCCTGCCGCACTGTGGGGCACTGACACATCAGGGGCAGAGATGTGGATGGTGTAGGTGCAGCAGCATTCACCTGTGCCAGGCCTTGTGGCAGCAATGCCATAATGAGGATCTGCAGGGTATGGTAGATCCCAGCTACATCTCGCTGATGTGCAGCCGTGGCAGCCATCCTTTCCGCCTCTATCCGCACTGTGTCCTCCATGAGCCTCCGCATGTGTCCCAACTCCCGGCTGAGATCGCTGGAGCCACTCTGACTAGACAGGTGTTCTTGTCTCCGAGTCATGACTCCAGCGATGGCTCATTGGAGACCATGGAGCGGACTGTGGGTGTCCGTTAGGGACTGTAAGTGGTCCCTGATGGGACGTAGACACCCATGGATGGCATCTAGTTTGGTTGCCATGAGTTCGAACCCCACCCGCTCAGCCATCTCCTTCTGGTCCTCCAACACACAGCGTTGAAATGCCATGTGTTGGTCGTGGGGATCCTGGGAGACAGCTGGGGTGGTGGGTGCTTCCTGCTGTGTGGTCTGTGCAGGGGGTAGGGTCTCCTCGATGCAGCTGGGTTGCCCTGCTCCTGGGGGTGGGGTGCTGAGGGTGTCCATGAGCTCTTGGAGGGCGTCGGTGTCGAAGGTCCTCCTCATCATCAGTGAGGAGGTGTTCGGTCTGCTCTGCAGGAGGTGATGATTCTCCCTCTGCAATGTAAAGGGGAGATGCAGTTTAACAGTGTGTTCCATGTATGTTCACGCATTGGCCAAGTTTCCAAACAAACTGCATGACAATGTACATTGTGACTGTTTAGGAGGAGCTGCCTATTTGAAGCGGGACAGTGGACATTTGTGAACCATCAGGGATGTGGGGTTGTACTTGTCCATTATCATGTCACAGTTTCCTGCTATGCCAAATGTGATTGGCCAGTTTCTACACACAAGCGGCAGCAGTTGGGTCCTCCGTTCTGTTGTGGAAGTGTTGCAGTTTGTACCACATTGTTGTCAATGTTGATGTGCTCTGATTCCTGTGTGTGTGCTGCATTGTGGGAGAGGCGCCCCTGCAGCTCAGACTTTGCTTGGCCTTCTCCCTTTCAGGCGGTGTGCCTTTGACTTCTGTGCTTATCCAGTGCTGAGATGTTGCATACTTGGGTAAATTGGGCTCTTGGTGGTAGTTGGGACTCTTGGGCATGGTTTGTCCGCAGATGTCTTGTTGCCGTCAGGGGTTGTTTGTGCACGTGGATGTGTCAGTGTGTGACCTGCTCCTTTCCGGATGTGGACTACACTCAGCCACCTCGGTATGTCATGATGAGTGGCCTGCAGACATGCTCATCGTCATGCAGTGTCACTTGCATTGTCAGTGGGGCTCACGGATCCGCAGCTTTGCTGGGTTCAGCACATGTGCATGGGTTTGTTGTGAGATTGGTGATGTGTGGGGAGGGCCCCCTCTGGGCACATTGTGGACGGGGGACTACTTGCTGTTTCTATGTGTGCTGCAGTCTGGCAAGGAGATCAGGGACATGATCCAGAGTCATTGTGGTTGTGCAGTGTGCTATACTTCATTGTGCCATTGTGCTCATCTCCCCCCGTCCCCCCAGTCCCTGGTGTTTACTCACCCTGTTGCTGTTGTGTCAGGTCATGTTGAGCAGTGTCCGGTCCCCCGACTCCTGCCACCGTCTCCACACTGATGACTGTGGACACCATTTCCTCCATCTCATCCAGCTCCTCCTCCAGTCTGCATTGCTGCTTTGCGGTTGTTTGCGAGTTTCAGCTTGGTTTTGCGCTTTACATCATTCCAGAGCCTCTTGACCTCGTCCATTGTCCTCCTCAGCACTCCGACTGCATTCACCTTGTCCACGATGGACTGCCATGCTCCATTTTTTGTTGCCAATGACACAGTGGAGATGACGAACAGTTGTTGATGGTGTTCTATCACCTCCGTAATCAGGATCCTGTTTTCCTGCGGACTGAACCGCGTCTTTCTCTTCTTATTCTCCTTGCCCTTCCCTGACCCCGAGGTCCCAGGCTGGTCCTCCGCTGGGCTTGTGGGGTTCGGGTTGTCCTCTATACTTGCTCCGGCTGCCTCCATTGTGTTTCGCAGTTGTTATGTTTTTTCTTTTGCAGCTTTTATGCTGCTTTTTCCTGCCTGACGTGGGAATTGCAAGCCTGGCGTTGCTTGTCGCCAATTTTTCTATCGCGGTTGGGCCCATCGCGACTTTTTTCACGTTCGGGTTTCCTTTTTTATCGCCGTCGCGGTAGTTGTATCGCGGACATTTGAGGTGTTCTCGGGAAACTATCGCATGTTACCGCCGTGTTGAGAATACGACGTTGACACGGAGTTATTTTCCCGGGATAGACGGCGATATGAAAAATTGCGTTAGCCTATTTTGGCGATGTTTTTCACACGTTCTTGAGAATATCCCCCAAAATGTTTAATTTTGGTTTCCAATTTTCTTCCATTTGCTATACAACATTGTAGCATTAAAATGAGATATTTTCCAGATCTTTCTACATGTAATGTTGACAACATCTCGGATTTACAAAGCGAACATTACATATCCTGATTGGCTGTTTTTACTAATTTGTTAAAAGGTACTGATTTGCAATCTGGTATCGTCAATTATATGAATCGTTCTGTGCCTATTTCAGTGGCGGAAGTAAATGAACATTCTTCACATTGATGATCCCATCTGTAACTTAGTCCAAATAAGTTTTCAATCTGTATTCCTTCAACTTCTAATACACCAAGCATAAGGATTAGAAATTCTTGTGCATCTTGTTATATATTAAGAGTAAATGTCAAAGAACCAGTACATATATCCAAAAGATGCCGAATGCTAGAAGCAGTATGGATCTTACTTCTGTCAGTTACCAACTTATGAAATACATGATGTAGTAAAGAACAGAAACTTTTTTATGATTTTCCTAGATTTCATGATGTAGATCTTGTAGATAAAACAAAACATTCAGAATCACATTAGCATAGCAGTTGATACCTGAACTATTTTCCAACTGTCATCCTACAATGTCATCAACAGTTTGCATTTTCATTTTTTTTACACCTTCATGTTTCTCTTCAATTATTTTCTTTTTTGAATCTCAGTTGAATGTTTGACATATTTCTGTTTTGGACACAGAACACGTTTCTCATATATGGGTATTCACCTAAATCAGGAGTATAAAGTCTTCTTAAACGATTGTACTCTCTTTCACAATTTGCATCAACACTAAACTTTTTCTCATCAAAATCAATAAAATTCAAACAAGATAATGTTCTTCCTCAAGACAATGCAACGTATGCCATTCCCTCTTTGAACACTGTACTTCCAATATTTACCAAAGCACTGTCTATACTTAAACCTTGAGATTTATGATTAGTTACTGCATATGCTAAAGACAGAGGAAACTGTTTTCTGCGAACATACAAGTCTTTTACAAGCAAAAAACATACAACACAACACCCAAGGATCTTGGCGGGTAGGCTGGGATCCGTTGCAGGAGATATGCTGCACCCCGACCAAAAAGGCTTTGTTAAGGGCAGGAATTTATATGACCTCACCTATGATTTTATCGGTGCAAAAGACCTGGCCACAACCTATTCGCTCCCCCTCGCAGCAATAACATTAGACGCCACCAAAGCCTTCAACAGGGTCAACTGGGTGTATTTGCCGGCAGTTTTGGAGAAATTTAACCTGGGTGAGAAGTTTCGCCGAGCCATCCAGCTGATTTATCAAGACCCGTCAGCTGGACTGCTGGTAACTGGCAATCTGACTAGACCCTTTAAAATCACCAGGGGCATTAGGCAGGGTTGCCCTCTTTCTCCCCTCCTCTTCGACCTGTATATTGAGCCATTTGCCCTGTGGTTAAGAGAGGATCCGAGTATTTTGCCATTCATGCATGGGGTTTGGGAGAAGAGGGTGTCCCTGTATGCCGACGATATTTTGATCCTCTCCTCGGACCTCTCTATGGCTTTTCCGGCAGTTATAAAGCTTGCAAACGATTTCGTTCAGATATCAGGCTAAGAGATAAACGCTGAGAAAACTGAGGTCATGACTTGGAATTTGGGGGAGTGTCAACATCAGACCAAGCGTGACATGGGGTATCTGGGGGTCAGAATAGTCCAGGATATTGATAAGATTACAGGGACCAACCTGGCCAATGTTACAAGGGAGTGCCAGAAACTCATGAAGTCCTGGGTTCATCTCCCCTAACCATCTTTGGTAGGATTAACTTGGTAAAGATGGTAGTGCTACCTAAATTCACCTTCCTCTTGTTATTCCACTACACTTTGACAAACTGGCTACAGTTAAGCTCCAGCAGGCAATCAACTCATTTGTTTGGGCGTATAGGGGTACCAGGATTGCCTGGAAGAAGTTGAGACATAGGAGGGAGAAGGGAGGACTTGCACTGCCGGATTTGCAATATTATGCTTGGGCCTTCCAATTATCCCATTCTAGGATGCTTTTAAAAACTCCAGAGAGTACCGGGGCAGGGGCCATGTTTTCCGCAATGCTAAAGAGCGCTGGTCTGTCTCAGGAGGGTTTCTTGTTTAAATTTGGAGAACCTAAATTCTTCAAGAGGATTAAGTTAAAAGTCCTACAGGGAATGGCAAGAACATGGGCTAATATAAAACGGCTGACGGGTCTTAACTATTTCTCGAGCCTGGCCCCCTGTGGGACTCTCCAGGTGCACCAGAGTGCCTGAAGGACGGACTAGCATTACCACTCAGAGTGGCTGGACTGAAGGTGTGGGGGGACTTGGCCCATGAGGGTATGTTCTTATCTTGGTCATCACTATACAGCAGGGCGGAAGAGGGTTTGTCTAAGTTCAAATATATCCAGCTGCAGAGTTGGTCCCAAAATTTGAAAAAACCCATAGGCATAGGCAATATCCTAGAGGAACAGTTATTGGCAAGACCTGTTGGGAGGAAGGAGGTCTCCTTTTGGTACTGGAGCATTGAGGAGGCTATTGATGGGGATTTTAAATTGGCCGAAGAATTGTGGGGCGTTAGCTTACCAAAGGAACCATGGGAACATCTTTGGCAAACATCCTTCAGCATTCTGTTTGCCACTGTAAAACCAGCCTGGCTCAGAAGGAATCACTTGTTCACAGTTCACAGGGCCTATCTATCTCCGCTAAGGCTGTCTAAAATGACGGACGGGCCTCCAGTTAGTTGTAAAAAATGTGGCTTGGAGAGAGCCTCTGATGTACACATGTTTAAGGAGTGCCCGGACATAGTGGACTTTTAGGAAAGAGTAGGCATCACCACCACAGACATTCTAGGCCTTCCAATCCAAATAAATCTCACTTTGATAATTTTTGGAATATCCAGTGAAGTCACGGGCCCTGCCAGATCTTTTCTTTTCTTTGCTATATTGTTGGCCAGGAGGGAAATATGTAAAAGATGGGTAGAATGTGCACCTCCTCTGCACACGGAGTGGTTGTCCGCGTTGTTTGCGACATCTAAGATGGATTTGAGTGGGACCCAGAGTAGAAAGAAGAAAGTAGAATGGGATCTTTTATTAAAATGGTCTAATGCTTAGTCTTGTAAGACTGGATACTTCCTTTATCTAAGAAAAATGGATCCTATGATTATGCCTCTCTGAATCTCTCCTGACTGTGTTGGGCTCTCTCCCCTTCCTCTCACGGCCACGACCAACATTATCAGTCACCAGGGTTACCTGGACCAAACGTGAGAGTAACCGTGCCCCTTTTCTTGGGGTCAGTGTAATCCTTGCCTGCTGTAGTACCGGTAGGTGGGGCGCTTCCTCCTGGTCCCCATCCAACAGCCTCCGCTTCTCTAACATCGTGGAATGGTACGGGCGGCTTGTATGTTCACTGTGGTCTGAGGTGAATGAGGATTTTTTTAAAAAGAAGAAAAAAAACAAAACACAACACCCAATCTGTCTTACCTCTTTAATCTGATCAAATTTTATCTTCAAAAATTCTATTCCATCTCTGTTCTGAAAATTTACAAAATCAACAACTTTTCCCATTGCTCCATTTACTGAACCTTTTTCTGCATTCAAATTACACCTTAAAATGACCCAACAGTTTATACATATATGTAAAGTCTTTTCTAAGCCTGCAGTTTTAAATACAGACTTTTCCAAAGAATCCAATTTAGACTGTACTTTCTCTGTGAGAAGAATAGTCACTCCTTGGTGTTCAATTTTATCAATAGATTCAATTTCCTATATTTGTTGTTTTTCCAGTTTTAAAAGTTCTTGATTAAATGTAGAATGTAGAACACTCTTGCAGTGTAGGTATTAGGCAAACTATAGACTTCTTTTCTCCAAGCTTATTATACATTATTTCAGCCGCTGTGTTTCCAGTTGTAAACAAGTTCCTTAATAGCCGACTTTCTAAAGCTTGTTTACCATGTTTTGTCAATACACCAATTCTTATATCTTGAAGAATATTTTCATAATCTTCATCACTTGCTTGTCTTAATAAGTTCTTTATATTCAAAATGTGACCAAATGTTCACATTTCCAATACTTCCCAAAGATTTTCTAGTGTCTTCATAGACAAGTGTTTTAAAAACAGGTTGCCCTTTTACAGGAGTAAGTTGTAGTAGCTCTCCTAATACAATTACATGTTTTCCTCCAAATAGAACATTGTAATCTGTTTTCAATATCTGTTGCATTCTCAAATGTACAAAGGCAAGCATTAAGTTAGAGACTATGCTCACCTCATCAATGATTAGAAGTTTCATTTTTTCAGTACTCTTGACACTTCATAACAAGCTTCTCCAGATAGCTTCTGATATTCCAATTTATTATTGTGTTCAACTGGTAGCATAAGTAATCGATGTAAAGTAATCCCTTTAATGTTGTGTGCTGCTAATCCAGTTGGAGCTGTTACAACACAAGATAAATGTGATAATGTAGTTTTGGGTAGATAACTGGTCAAAACTTGAATTAAAAACTTTTACCTGTTCCAGCTTGACCACTGATGTACATTAGAATAGGTTTAAATGATGAACATTGGCATTCTTATTTTTCATGCAGCAAACCATGTTGTATCTCTTGTGTCACTTGTTGATATATTTCTTTTTGTTCAATATTTAGTTGTTCTTCTAACTTTTCCAACTGGATAATATCCTGTTGCATTGCAGTTTCTACTTCATTTATGGCTATTGCTGCTTCATATTCAATAATTGGTTGTCCTACTGGATCTTGACTTAGTAGAACCAAACTTTGACTATCTTGAGAACTGTCTCTAGCTATTTCAGCTGCAATAGAAGTTTCTTGTTCAATCTCATCATTTAACATTTGTAGATAAGTTGGGAAAATTGTGCATTCAATGCTATCTTTACATGCATTAAAAGAATCTTCATTCCACGCCACAGCCACATCACCCCCCACCTGAAAAACCTGCACTGGCTCCCCGTCGACAAGAGAATCTCCTTCAAACTCCTGATCCACGCACACAAGGCACTCCACAAACCCGGTACAGCCTACCTCAACAGTCGACTCTCCTTCTACGTTCCCAACCGTCAGCTCCGCTCCGCCGACCTCTCCCTGGCCACCATCCCGCGCATCTGGAGAACCACCACCGGAGGCAGATCCTTCTCTCATCGCGCCGCCAAGATCTGGAACACCCTTCCCCTCAACCTACGACAGACCCAAGACCTGCTGACCTTCAGGAGACGACTCAAGACCTGGCTATTCGACCAGTAGCGGCAACACCCCCCCTCCTCTCCCTCAGCGCCTTGAGACCCTCGCGGGTAAGTAGTGCGCTTTACAAATCTTGTGATATGATATGATATATAACAGTTGGAATCCCAAGTAATTCCATTTCACTACCCCAAGGCTTGAACAGTTGTAGAAGTGCTAAATAGAAAAATTCCCTCCTATCCGGACTTTCGCAACTGAGTTTTCTATGGTTAATAAGAATTCCTTTGGCATGTTTTACCAAACATCCGTCACATCCAATTACTGCATATTTTTCTTCATTTATATTTTCTGTAACGTTTCTTTTAAAGCTGTAATGTTGAAGTATTTCATAGAGACATAGGTTTTCCAGATGTGGACTCCTTTTGGGATAGTATGTATCCAATATATTAGTTTTAACAATATCTGTACTTTCTGGTTCATTCAGTGCTAAGTATTCAATTTCTTGTAATGTTTTCAATACTCTATTTTGCGTGGAGGCATGATCTAAACTTACCCAAATGATTCCTCTTGACTTTGAATATAAACTGGCAGAGCTCAAGCGATCCGAACATTCATAAGATCCAATCTCTCGATGGGAAAGCATTTTCAAGCTAAAGCTGTACAATTTCTTGCTAAGACTCTTTTTCTGTGAAATTTCTTCCCACATTTCTTTCATCTTGGTCTTTTCAGATTTGGTTATATATGATGTAACATAGCGAGCAACAGCAATTGAATTATCTGGTACATATTGAATATCTAGTGGAGAAGTGTGGCTCAATGGTTAGAGCGGCAGACCCTGATGCAGAGATCTGGCCCGGGACCAGGGTTCAATTCCCGCCTCGGCAGGTCTTGGGCTCAATTTCCTCGGACCTGATAATTCTCGCCTCGGTGCCTATTCTAATCATGGGTCCCACTCTGCAACTCTGGGCAATAGCTTGCTTAATCTCCACAACGGCCCCAACAGCGCTGGGATGCCTGGCTTCACCCTGGGGGTGCCCAGGAGTGGACATTTCACGAGGAAAAGCCAGGAAGGGTTCCACAGCGGTATGCGTACAGCGCCTGGACACCCCTTTGGGGGTATGGGTGCGCTTTACAAGTACAAATTTCATTTCATTTCATTCATTCATGTTTGCATTCCACTTAGTCAAAATCACTGGATTGTAGTCATTAATATACTTTAAATCTTCGGTTCTTTTTAAATTGTTTGTATTCTTTGGAGATTTCTGAGTTATTGTATGACTTACTGCTGACATAAAACTAGTTACTCTTCCTTTAGAAATTATTGGACGTGGGAATCTAAAACGACATTTTGTATAAAGTTTCCCTTTAGTCTTGTATTTTCATCGACAGTATTTTCCACAATGATGACTTTGAAACCTTAAAACTGGTTGTCTCAAGCTGTTTTCTCCTCCTTCTCTTGGAATGGTACAGGTAACATACTGTTCAATGAAAGACAAAACACTTTCATCAGTATCAGTTCCAAATTTTGGAGCATTCTTGATCCATAATAGCATGTGTATATGAGGAGCACCACTGGCTTGGTACTCTTTTTGCCAAAAGAAATCAGTAACTTCTCCAAGAGGGTGAATATTTTTATTGCAGATAAATGACATCATACTTTGAAACCTATAGTTAAAATACCTGCACACATTTACAGGATCCTAGGAACCGAGTTCTCCAGGTGTCTTCAATTCAATATTTTTAACATTTGAATTTGCTTCTTGTAGAAATTCGAGTAAATTGTTCCATGCATATTCAGCACAGCTAAGTGTCACAAACCATGTAGGAGTACCTAAGTTTCTTAACATACATTTAAGTTCTCCGTGACGACGATACCAATACTCATTGGTACAACGTTGACATGCCATCTAATTAATTAACTTAGATTCTAAATGTTCATCTCTTTGTTCAACTTTGTACATGAATTCTTTTGCAGAAACATTTTGAAGATGAACTTCTGTTTTTAATATGTGGTTCACTGCATATGAAAGTGCAGACAAATCACGTACAAACAGAAGATTAAATATATATGGAATGCACTGTTGAAATCTTGGATCTTCTGAGTACAATCTTGTCGAGCGGTATTCTGAAGCTGGAATCCGTACTGCTCGTTCATCATATCGTCCACCTTCTCCAGTGGGGAGCAGCTGTGGAAAACAACGTGCTCCTAAACTTTTTTCCATACACTGATGGGAGTTCCCTTTGCTTTCTTCATTTGAAATAATTCAATACTGTTTCCTATCACTTATTTTGAATGTAGAGGATGTATACTGTAATGTTCATAAATTTCTTAACTCCTGGACTTGTCCACTTTTTCTATTTGGCCACTTGAAATTTCTGTTTCATCTTCTAAACATATTTCCTGTTCATCCACATTTACATTCTTATAATAAATATTATTCTGTACCAGATATAATGTAGCCTTTTGAAGTTTGTTAACATCTACAAACTCTTGCCATATTTTTCGACTCTTTGTTGGTACATCATTAACTAGAATAACTACAGGCTCACTTTCCTCCCTGTCTATATCAACAGTTTCAATATTTTTCTTAAAATCTAAAGGTAAGTACACAACTCTTCCTTTCATACCTCTTTGTAAATCTGTTGGAGGCAGCTTACCTGTTTTAGGCTCCATACGAACTATAGCCTGAAACGGGTGCACCGATTGAATAAGAATTGACTCATATGCATTTAAATCTGCCAGTTCCGGAGGAATACCTACCAACTCTAAGTTGTTATGTACAGCTCTAGCTGGCATTTTATTCTCTTCTAATTTGTTGTAACAATATTTACAAATACATTGATCAGTAGCCAACTCAAAACGACCTTCCACCAACAAATAAGCACCAAATTGCTCCCACTTATCATTGTTTTCCTTTTCACTTTTTAACTATAGATCTACATTCCTAGTTTGACTTCTATAGTGAGTACGGTTTTTCAGATGAAACTATCTTAAACTTTGTAATTTCTTCTGCAAACTTGTCAGTACTAATATCTTCCACCTGTTCTTCAACACCTACACTTATCAAGCTCTCACTTTCTCTACACTCCTCTTGTGAACCAAAGAAACGAAACTGTATATCATCACAAACTTTTTTTACTTCTGATATTGAACCATGCAAAAGAGCTGTGTTCATTTCACTTAAAGATAATACAGGACTTTTTACATAGTAGAGTCTCCTTACTAACTTCCGCATTTCAGAGTGCTGTACAGCTAACATTCTTCAGTGATGAAATGTACTTTTACACACTTTTCTAGAAAGACAAGCCAAAGAATGATCCTGCAACTTAGTATATTTTCTTACTTCACATGGATCTAGTCCTTGTAACATCTTAATCTTCTGTTTAGGACTTTTTTTGGCATATTCTCATAAAAAAACTCGTAATATATATATAGATTCCTGTCGAATACTACAAATACTACTACAATCCCACTTATATACTGGAGCTTGTGTACATCTTCCTTGAACTTCTTCAGCTATTACTTCTTCCACATTCCTAGGAACCATCTTTTCTTTTGGAATTGGGACAACCATCTTTCATCTCATAGCATCGACCACTAGTATCAACTGCATGAACTAATGTGTTTTGTTGAAAATAGCTTTCTTCATTAAAGAAAGGCTCAGTACTAGAAGCTGTGCTTCCATTCACCAGTCAAAGTTTTGCAAAAGTTACTTCTATTAACCAGTCTTTTTCTTTTGCTTTTCTGCTTCATAAACAGCATTGTTTTATTCAATGTTTTCATTCTCTTTAATACCAACATAAATAATTTTCGTTTCAATTCAAAAGCTTTTTCTACTACACTTTCAATTTGTTGCTTTTTCTTATGAACTACTGATCTCTTTTCTATTTTTTACAATCTTTCATTAAATTTTGTAGTACTCTACTTCTATACATTGTCTTCCTTATGTCTTTATATTATTTCAGCCTTCTTTCAACATGGATTGTTTTCCCATAACATGATTTTCTATTAATATGTCCTTTTTCGTTTTCTTCCAATTGGTTGTAGAACTTTCCTTTCTCTTTTCCACACTTTGAAAATTCTTTACATTCTTTAAAAGTCTTTTAACAAACTCTTTATTTCTCTTACCAGAAGTCTTTTTCTTCAATGTAACATTTTGCACTTCATCTAATTTCTGCTTTTCTCTTTCCTTTAAATAGTACAGTTTTTTTTCTTGTCTTCTCTTTTGATCCTTTCTTGCCATACTCAATCTTTCTTACTAATAATTGTAAATATTTGAAAAAAAGAAAAGTTTAAATGTTTGTAAAAATAATTATATATTATTAATATAATTATATACAAATATTTTCATCAATAAATAAACAAATACTTTCAATTGCATTGCAAATGTCTCTATAACAAATGAATATATAGAACATTATACTTTACATATTATCAAACCTATAATAAGAACCAAACGTTTAAACAGTAACATTTCAGAGTGAATGCTATCTAAATTTGAGTAAAAAAGTGTATGCATTCATTTCTACTCATAAAATATGGCACCTGGGTATTGAACAAGCCATGCCAGTCACTGCACAGTCCCTTCATTCAGAAGACATCACAATCTCTGCAACAGAATGACAGAGCAGAACTAAAGGATTTCTCTACTAGTTCCCAAACCAACCAGGTTCAGATGCATAATACATCAGACAATAGATGAAGAAGTAGACACAAACGTAATTCACAACACCATTAAGTCCTTTAAACTTCACAGAGTGGCGTTCCCATTTCAAAGTAACACCTAGAGCGTTGGGCTTACCCAAATATAAAGGAGCAACCCTTCGCATCTGAGAGTTGTAACTCTCACCATATTCCTGAAAGCATGCATTCATGTGTCTGAACCTTTTGCTAGTGACACCATATATCAAAGAAACATACAAATAGTTGTATACCTGTGTTTTACACGTCTAGCATCTTCAGATAGATAACACATATCAGAATACAAGTATAAGTAGAGACATACGTCAGTTATAAGACTATGCAGACCTTAAAACTTTAGAGATTGCACTTCCCATTTCAAGCAGACACCAAAAATTATGCGGTATATTTGAAGTGTACCTTTCCACAGACTCATACAAAGTAGCCTAATCACTAATCCCTCTGCCAACATGTCTTAAACCTCACTTTTCTGCTGCTGCTTCACTATTCTACTACTACTCAGGGTGTTGGTCATAGCCAAATGCAAAGCAGCAACCCTTCACATGTCTGTGTTGTAAGTCTCACCATATTCCTGAAAGCATGCATGTACGTATCTGTACATTTTGCTAGTGACACCATATATAAAAGAAACATACAAATAGATGTATACCTGTGTTTTACACATCTCGCATCTTCAGATGGATAACACATATCAGAATACATGTATAAGTAGAGACATACGTCAGTCACAAGACTATGCAGAACTTAAAACATCAGAGACTGCACTTCCCATTTCAAGCAGACACCAAAATGTATGCAGTTTATTTGAAGTGTACCTTCCCACAGACTCATACAAAATAGCCTGCTCACTAATTCCTGAGCCAACATGTCTTAAACCTCACTTTTCTGCTGCTGCTTCACCATTCTACTACTACTCAGGGTGTTGGGACTAGCCAAATACAAAGCAGCAACCCTTCACATGTCTCTGTTGTAAGTCTCACCATATTCCTGAAAGCATGCATGCATGTGTCTGTACCTTTTGTTAGTGACACCATATATAAAAGAAACATACAAATAGATGTAAACCTGTGCTTTACACGTCTAGCATCTTCAGATGGATAACACATTTCAGAATACATGTGTAAATAGAGACATACGTCAGTCACAAGACTATGCAGACCTTAAAACTTCAGAACCTGCACATCCCATTTCAAGTAGACCCCGAAAATTATGCGGTATATTTGAAGTGTACCTTGCCACATACTCATACAAAGTAGCCTAATCACTAATCCCTCTGCCAACATGTCATAAACCTCACTTTTCTGTTGCTGTTTCACCATTTTACTACTACTCAGGGTGTTGGGAATAGCCAAATACAAAGCAGCAACCCTTCACATGTCTGTGTTGTAAGTCTCTCCATATTCCTGAAAGTATGCATGCATGTGTCTGTACCTTTTGCTAGTGACACCATATAAAAGAAACATACAAATAGTTGTATACCTGTGTTTTACACATCTAGCATCTTCAGATAGATAACACATATCAGAATACAAGTATAAGTAGAGACATACGTGTGTCACGAGACTATGCAGACTTTAAAACTTCAGAACCTGCACTTCCCATTTCAAGCAGACACCGAACATTAAGCGGTATATTTGAAGTGTACCTTTCCACAGACTCATACAAAGTAGCCTTATCACTAATCCCTCTGCCAACATGTCTTACTATTAAACCTCACTTTTCTGCTGCTGCTTCACCATTCTACTACTACTCAGGTTGTTCGGCCTAGCCAAATACAAAGCAGCAACCCTTCACATGTCTCTGTTGTAAGTCTCACCTTATTCCTGAAAGCATGCATGCATGTGTCTGTACCTTTTGCTAGTGACACCATATATAAAAGAAACATGCAAATAGATGTATACCTGTGTTTTACACGTCCAGCATCTTCAGATGGATAACACATATCAGAATACACGTGTAAGTTGAGACATACGTCAGTCACTAGACTATGCAGACTTTAAAACTTCAGACACTACACTTCACATTTCAAGCAGACACCATAATTATGCGGTATATTTGAAGTGTACCATTCCACAGACTCATACAAAATAGCATAATCACTAATCCCTCAGCCAACCTTTCTTAAACCTCACTTTTGTGCTGCGGCTTCACCATTCTCGTACTACTCAGGTTGTTCGGCCTAGCAAAATACAAAGCAGCAACCCTTCACATGTCTGTGTTGTAAGTCTCACCATATTCCTGAAAGTATGCATGCATGTGTCTGTACCTTTTGCTAGTAACACCATATAAAAGAAACATACAAATAGTTGTATACCTGTGTTTTACACATCTAGCATCTTCAGATAGATAACACATATCAGAATACATGTATAAGTAGAGACATACCTCAGTCACAAGACCAAGCAGACATTAAAACTTCAGAGACTGCACTTCCCATTTCAAGCAGACACTGAAAATGATGTGGTATATTTGAAGTGTAACTTTCCACATACTCATACAAAGTAGCCAAATCACTAATCCCTCTGCAAACATATCTTAAACCTCACTTTTGTGCTGCTGCTTCACCATTCTACTACTGCTCAGGGTGTTGAGCCTAGCCAAATGCAAAGCAGCAACCCTTCACATGTCTCTGTTGTAAGTCTCACCATATTCCTGAAAGCATACATGCATGTGTCTGTATCTTTTGCTAGTGACACCATATATAAAAGAAACATACAAATAGTTGTATACCTGAGATTTACACGTCTAGCATTTTCAGATGGATAACACAAATCAGAATACATGTATAAGTAGAGACATACGTCAGTCACAAGACTATGAGGACCTTAAAACTTCAGAGACTGCACTTCCCATTTCAAACAGACACCGAAAATTATGCAGTATATTTGAAGTGTACCTTTCCACAGACTCATATAAAATAGCCTGCTCACTAATTCCTCAGCCAACATGTCTTAAACCTCACTTTTGTGCTGCTGCTTCACCATTCTACTACTACCCAGGGTGTTGGGCCTAGCCAAATACAAAGCAGCAACCCTTCACATGTCTGTGTTGTAAGTCTTACCATATTTCAGAAAGCATGCATGAATGTGTCTGTACCTTTTGCTAGTGACACCATATATAAAAGAAACATATAAATAGATGTATACCTGTGTTTTACACGTCTCGCATCTTCAGATGGATAACACATATCAGAATACATTTATAAGGAGAGACATACTTCAGTCACAAGACTATGCAGACCTTAAAACTTCAGAGACTGCACTTCCCATTTCAAGCAGACACCGGAAATGATGCGGTATATTTGAAGTGTACCTTTCCAAATACTCATACAAAGTAGCCTAATCACTAATCCCTCCCCCAACATATCTTAAACCTCACTTTTCTGCTGCTGCTTCACCATTCTACTACTACTCAGGGTGTTGGGCCTAGCCAAATTCAAAGCAGCAACCCTTCACATGTCTCTGTGGAAAGTCTCACCATATTCCTGAAAGCATGCATTCATGTGTCTGTAAATTTTGGTAGTGACACCATATATACAAATAGATGTATAACATGTTTTACACGTATAGCATCTTCAGATGGATAACACATATCAGAATACATGTGTAAGCAGAGACATACGTCAGTCACAAGACCATGCACACCTTAAAACTTCAGAGACTGCACTTCCCATTTCAAGCAGGCACCGAAAATGATGCAGTATATTTGAAGTGTGTCTTTCCACAGACTTATACAAAGTAGCCTAATCACTAATCCCTCTGCCAACATATCTTAAACCTCACTTATGTGCTGCTGCTTCACCATTCTAGTACTACTCAGGGTGTTCGACCTAGCCAAATACAAAGCAGCAACCCTTCACATGTCTGTGTTGTAAGTCTCACCATATTCCTGAAAGTATGCATGAATGTGTCTGTACCTTTTGCTAGTGACACCATATATAAAAGAAACATGCAAATAGTTATATATCTGTGTTTTACACGTCTAGCATCGTCAGATGGATAACACATATCAGAATACATGTGTAAGTAGAGACATACGTCAGTCACAAGACTATGCAGACCGTAAAACTTCAGACACTACAATTCACATTTCAAGCAGACACCGAAAATGATGCGGTATATTTGAAGTGTACCATTCCACAGACTCATACAAAATTGCCTAATCACTAATCCCTCAGCCAACCTTTGTTAAACCTCACTTTTGTGCTGCGGCTTCACCATTCTAGTACTACTCAGGTTGTTCGGCCTAGCCAAATGCAAAGCAGCAACCCTTCACATATCTCTGTTGTAAGTCTCACCATATTCCTGAAAGCATGCATGCATGTGTCTGTACCTTTTGCTAGTGACACCATATATAAAGAAACATATCAAATAGTTGTATACCTGTGTTTTACATGTCTAGCATCTTCAGATGGATAACACATATCAGAATATATGTGTAGGTAGAGACATACCTCAGTCACAAGACCATGCAGACCTTAAAACTTAAGAGACTGCACTTCCCATTTCAAGCAGACACCGGAAATTATGCAGTGCATTTGAAGTATACCTTTCCACAGACTCATACAAAGTAGCCTAATCACTAATCCCTCAGCCATCATATCTAAAACCTCACTTTTGTGCTGCTGCTTCACCATTCTACTACTACTCAGGGTGTTGAAGCTAGCCAAATACAAAGCAGCAACCCTTCACATGTCTCTGTTGTAAGTCTCACCATATTCCTGAAAGCATGCATGCATGTGTCTGTACCTTTTGCTAGTGACACCATATATAAAAGAAACATACAAATAGATGTATACCTGTGTTTTACATGTCTAGCATCTTCACATGGATAACACGTATCAGAATACATGTGTAAGTAGAGACATACATCAGTCACAAGACCATGCAGGACCTTAAAACTTCAGAGACTGCACTTCCTATTTCAAACAGACACCGAAAATTATGCAGTATATTTGAAGTGTACCTTTCCACAGTCTCTCAAAAAATAGCCTAATCACTAATTCCTCAGCCAACATGTCTTAAACCTCACTTTTGTGCTGCTGCTTTACCGTTCTACTACTACTCAGGGTGTTGGGCCTAGCCAAATTCAAAGCAGCAACCCTTCACATGTCTCTGTGGAAAGTCTCACCATATTCCTGAAAGCATGCATTCATGTGTCTGTACATTTTGCTAGTGACACCATATATATACAAATAGATGTATAACATGTTTTACACGTATAGCATCTTCAGATGGATAACACATATCAGAATACATGTGTAAGCAGAGACATACGTCAGTCACAAGACCATGCACACCTTAAAACTTCAGAGACTGCACTTCCCATTTCAAGCAGACACTGAAAATGATGCAGTATATTTGAAGTGGATCTTTCCACAGACTTATACAAAGTAGCCTAATCACTAATCCCTCTGCCAACATATCTTAAACCTCACTTTTGTGCTGCTGCTTCACCATTCTAGTACTACTCAGGGTGTTCGACCTAGCCAAATACAAAGCAGCAACCCTTCACATGTCTCTGTTGTAAGCAGGGCCGGACTGGCTACCGGGCTTTCCTTAATACCCAATGCAAAACAAATGTTTTAAAAAGTAGGCTTTAAAGCTATTTGTTTTGCATTGTTCGTTTGGAAGCGCCTAAAGCTCCCCAGCAATAAAATCGTCCCCTCTGCAGTGAACCTGGGCCCCACCCTTCCAACCCAGGCAAAAAACGCCCGGTAGCCAGTCCGGCCCTGGTTGTAAGTCTCACCATATTCAAGAAGGCATGCATGCATGTGTCTGTACCTTTTGCTAGTGACACCATATATAAAAGAAACATACAAATAGATGTATGCCTATGTTTTACACGTCTAGCATCTTCAGATGGATAACACATATCAGAATATATGTATAAGTACAGACATACGTCAGTCACAAGCAGGTTCAGTCTTCCTTCAGGTTCTTCATGCAGCAGGACAGTCTTTCTTCTGCTTCTTCACAAGACCAGAAGTGTTCTGAGAAGGGTATTGCCAGCCTATGGGTCAGGGAAACTTCTAGCCACTTCCTAACCAATAGGGTAAACGTTCCATGGGGTGACCCTACCCACGTGTGCAGCACTTCCTATGTGTTTTACTGTAAACTATCCCACAGTGTACTTCTCTACCTGAATCCAACCTGTCAGATCCTTTCTTCCACATTTCAGAGGCCCCTGTGCCGACCCCGATGTATGGCTATGATAATGGGCAAACCCTCCCTTGTGGTCACTCCAAACCAGTTCTGGGGCAGTTACTCCCTTTCATTGCATTTGGAGTCAAGCTGATTAGCAAGACAAAATAGAGGCAAGCCTAGGTGTGAGCTACATCTGCTAATGACAGAGTAGGCATCCTTTGAAGATCAGGAAGGGTTTGGTCACAGCCCCAGGCCATCCTTCTCAAGGAAGAAAGACACCTCTTTACTCCAAAGACCTTGTCCACTATCTTGGAGAAATCCATAGCTCACCACAGGGTAGCCATTAGCAGTCAAGTGACACTAGCAGAAAGGCCAGTTTTTGCTTATGTGAAAAAATGACAACTTTCTCAAAGTGTTGTTTTTATAATATTAATATGAAATCCGACTTGGCCATTAAGTTAGATTTTAAATTACTAATAGAGTCTTTCACCATTTTTCTACCTGCTCCCAAACTGAATTATGCCCTATAAGCAGTGTAGCCCAATGCTTTTCTGTGGGAGAGCCAAGCTTGCCACAGTGAATAAAGCTTTTGGAGATTTGTCACTTTCAAGGAATTCCCTACTTTTTAAATGCCATGCACCCTGCCCTATGGGCATTTAGGGCCTACATTTAGGAGTGACTTATAGCCATTGAAAAGGAAGTTTTAGGCCTGGCGATAAGTTTGTTTTACCAGGTCAAAAGAGCAGTTTTAATACTGTCTACTCAGGTTGCATTGGCAGGCCAGGAGACAGGCTTTACAGTGCTACTGTAGTGGGCGGCACAGTGAGTGCAGCAGCCCACTGCACCATTTCATTTACAAGCCCTGGGTACAAGTAGTACAATACACTAGGGGCTTATAAGTAAAATAAATGTGCCGATTAGGTGTATACCAGTTTTACAAGGTTTAAAAAGGGGAGAACAAGCACTTTGCACAGGTTAGCAGGAGTAAAATGTGCAGAGTACTGTGGCCAACAAAAACAGTTTCTGCAAAGAAGGCATCAAATCTGGGGGATGCCACACAAACAATTGTTATTTTCAACAAAAATATAGTTAATTCTATGATACTACTTGCAGTATTGAACTGTCTAACATTGAATCGCAGTACCACTTATAATTGTATTATGTATTCCATAAGTACTATCAAAGGTGGGTATCATCACCAGCACTGTTTTGTTTGCTAGTTCTGATCCAATGGTAGAGAAGCCACAAATTAATTTGACCTTGTCTAAATTGCTTTTTATGTTTTCAAACTCTTCATGTAGGGCATGATTTAGAGTTTAGCAGAGCATCACCCTGCCACAAACATGACAGATATCCCATCTGCCTTAATACCAATACCAGTTGGAATACTTTTCAGCAAATCTTTATGGACAAATATAACTGCAGCAATAATCGAAGTGTTTGAAAAAATACAAAACTAAGATGTTGTATGATTTTCAAAGTATAAGTTGAATTATAAAGCGTTTCCAATACCACAAGCCTAAATAACTATTTAGCTACATGCAGAAAGAGTATTGTTTACTAGATTGATGTTATATTTATCACTATCTTCGGAAGGGTACATCGCTTCCTTCATTAATAATGAGAAGTTTAGCAGACTAGTAAATTCCATAATTTATGCAATACATCCGTGCCCCCTGAGACCTCACTTGAAGAATGATAGTGTAAGGAACTATCTCATAAAAATGTCCCTCCTAACACAATTTATGGTCTATTGACAAGAGCCCATTAAGCTGCAATAGTCATAGTCATTAATCATTGAATGTCTATTATTTGCCATGCAGATTTAAGGTACTGAGTTAACCTAACTCATGGCTGGTTACACAAGGATTGATGTGGTAATTGTTCTTATAGTATTTTAATGACACTGCTTTCAAGGTGTAGTAGAGCACGATGTGAAGGAATAGTGTCAACAAGATTAAATACATAGAATAAAATTACACACATTGAATGTAAGGAAGCAGAAAATCCCTACATTTTTCATTTGTTGACCTCTGTTTATTGCAAATCTGCTGTAAGGGAGTCTACCTAATGGAGTTTTCTCTCACAACAACCTTCTGTTAAAATGAATTTGAACTGTCATTCCCTATCTTTAAAAAAAAAGCCTGCTGTTGTGTACAACTATGGCAACAAGCTCTGAGCTTGTTGGGAATCCAAAAAGAAGTGTCCCCTCTCTTTTTGGCTGACATATAAAATCTATCTATCTATCTATCTATCTATCTATCTATCTATCTATCTATGTATCTATCTATCTATCTATCTATCTAGATATAGATATACATATGCATAATTCTATAATTATTATTTTAAAATACATTAATAAACTTAGTTAAATTGAATTAAGCTTTTATATTTTGTTTAAAAAATGAAAGTATTTAAATTAATTACATTCATAACTTTTAACTAAGTTGTTGCATATCGGCCTTTTCTACATGGTCACCTGTTTTTTTTCCCATTAGGACTCTGTGCACTTTTACAGCAGCAGTAAAGACCCTGGTCCTCATTTATGAGGCCCGTGCGGCACTGGAACGTCATTTATTTGGTCTTCCGGTGGCGCAACATGCCCTGGCATATTCACAAGGCCACGTAAAGCCACTTTACGTGGCTTTTCATGGCCTTGTAAATATGTGCCCCTTTCACTCAGAACACTTTGTGAAAGGGGCGTTCCATCTGTGTTGCTGTGGGTGTTCCCACGCAACACCCATGGAATCTGACACATTCCCAGATTTATGAGATATGGTAAACCTGGGAATGCGTCAAAATCTAATGCCACCCCAGGGGTGTCGTTAGGGAGGCGCAACAAGGAGAAATGTTTTCATTGCTCCTCGTTTTTCCTTTTTCCATGTGTGCTGCATTCTGCAGGACACATAGAAGAGGAATTTACCTGAATTGATTGATTTTGTGCAGGAAGGTATCCCTTCCTGAACAAAATCAATGAGTCTTGCAATGCAGGCACCCTTGCACCATGCTGCAATGGTGCCTGCATCGGCGCATGGCAGCCCATTGTGCGCCGGCGCTGGGGAGAAGGACAGGAATGCACCATATCACATAAATCCGGCACATTCCTGCCCTTTTGTTTTTATGTAGGGCAGAGCAGCAAGATTCCTTGCGGCGCTGCCCTACACCAAAACCTCATAAATGAGGCCTCCAGTGCTTCTCCTCTCAAACTTGTGCAGTACATACCAACTCACTATTTGGTCTATTTAACTTTCCTAAAAATGCATTGGAAATGGTGCCTAGTGTGCACACATGGCATGAAATGTTAAATGGCATGTGTTGGCGTGCCCAAGTATTTCCACCACCCACAAATATGACTAAAATATATGTCTGTCAGGAGCACCACTGTGTTCTGGTGGGGCTGCAGGTCAAATGCACTGCAGGCACATATGGCAGGGAAAATCTCTTTGCCATGTAGGAAAAAGCTATTTTAACGTGTTTCTAAATCACCGACAAAAGTATGTCTTGTAAGCCCAATGGGCAGGGTGCTAATATTTAAAAATTGGGCACAGTACATAGTAGGGTGAGTGTGCCATCATATCGAAAATGAAATAAAAGGCAAAAGTTATTTCAGTTAATAGGCCTTGCTATGTTTCTCCCTAAGTAAGAACACATGGGATTAAAATCTAAATTCCCTATCTCTACTTAGGAAAAGACTAGAAAAAGTATTCAAAGTAATTTCTTGCTTTACTTTTAAACCCAGATTTAAGGGTAACATCAGATTTTTGATAATATAAGCAGGACAGTACATTTATAAAAACGTTCCTTAGGTTGCCTGAGATAGAAGTGCCTTAAAACAAGTTTTTCTACTCATCATATGTTTACAGGTGGAATGCACATCCTTCATCATTGGCTGGGAAAGTAAATAACCCTGACTTAGAGGACAATGGCTGACGTCTGAGCTCAGGAAGGGCCAATGGGTGTTAACTGCTGATCACTTAGCAGGGATTAGGTATCTGGGAGAAGAAAGGAACAGTTGGCAAAATGAAGGATATCTTTAGCATACCTTGTTTGACTGGGAGATGCCCAGCAGGGCTTCTCCTTCTTTCCCAGGACCCTCCCAGGCAGTCAGGCTCCAATCACAGTAGGATGGAAAAGTTATTTTGCCCATGGCAAGTCGGAGGAGAGCTCATCTGATTAGGGAGGGGCTTAGGAGCTGAATACAGGGCTGCTTCATGACAGGAGGGTGTCCCATCTTGAAACGAGGGCC
This sequence comes from Calotriton arnoldi, assembly GCA_963921515.1. Lineage (NCBI taxonomy): Eukaryota > Metazoa > Chordata > Amphibia > Caudata > Salamandridae > Calotriton > Calotriton arnoldi. The sequence continues at coordinate 847,364 of CAWUFW010002581.1, forward strand.
CTTGGGTAATTTAACACTAAGGCAAAAAGGAAAGGCTGAAAAGGGGGCTGCAGACTGCTAGTAAATAATTAGGATTGGTAGGAAGAATTTCTCTAATCCCAGGCTGGCGTCCGGGATAAATCTGGCACCTGCAACTCTACCTCCTTTGAAAAGGGAAGAAGAAAGACCTATTGGAAGAAGACTCCTGATCTCTATTGGAATAAGAGGACTTACACAAGGAGTTAAGAACTCACGGACTTCTAACTCCTGCTAGAACCCAAGGACTTGAACTATTTTACATGTGGTTGGTCTTAGTATCAGCTGGTGTCCGCGCTGAGTGGAGGGGCAGGGGTGAGACTAACAACTACAACAAAATGCAAATAAAAAACTAAAATATAACTTACCTGCCCATCCCGCCGCATCGCCGTTCTTCTCCTTCTCCTCCTTGTCAGCACAGGCACAGACTCCGAGAATCCCCTGCAGCCAATCCTGACGCTGCTCTCATTCATGAGAGCAGCATCAGGATTGGCCTGAGCGCCCTCGATTTGCGCTCCCAGGGAATCTGGCAGCCTGTGTCTGCAGTCTCCGACCCAGCAATGCAGCTGGGGTTGGAGACAGCTTCAGTGCGTGTGATGCTTTGGCCGGCCTGAGACAGCCGGCAAAATCGTCATGCGCAAGGAATCACAGTTCTCACCACTCTCCCTCCATGACTGCCCCCTCCCCTCCCACCCCGATGGCCCGCCTCCAAGTCTTGCCCGAGAGAGAAAAATAAAATTATAATACACCTGGTTTATTATCATTTTATTTTTAAATTTTTGCAGCTGCTGGTGGGGGGGTGGTGATGCTCCTCCACCATAGCGGAGGAGCCATCACTGTTTGGGCTCCAGTTTTACAGCTTCAGAGACACAAAAAGCAGAAGGTTCAATATCCCAAGGGAACCTAAGTAACAAGTGATAACTGGACCCTTTGAAAGACCTGGCTGGAGAGAGACCCTGGAGAAGGGCTTCAGGCCTGACCAGAAGGAATGTTGAGACTTATTGCCTGATTTAGAGTATGGTGGTTTTACCTCTGTTGTTAGGCTGATGATGGACATTATATCTGTCACCCTGATGGACTGAGAACTGCCATATTTGGGGATCACTGCCAGTCTATTGTGATCTCTGTGTGTTCACGGGGGCACCTGCCATGGCCGCTCCTCTGAACGGACTGAAAGTTTCGTGCATGACCATATTTTAGGTGGCTGCCCTATGCCAAGTGAAAGAGCTGAAATGCACCGTATTTAAGCAATGCAGTGCATTCCTGTCCCGTCTGACTGTGCTGACACCGTTTCGACAGCCTAGTGCCAATGTAGGTACCTTTGCACCATAGGGAAAGGGTGCCTCCATTGCAGAAAGGATTGTTTTTGTGCAGAGAGGTGCACCTTCCTGCACAAAACCAATCCTACACTGTGTTTTCCTCTTTCTATTTCTGCTACAGAATGCAGCACATATGAAAAGAGGAAAACACGAGGAGATTAAACATATTTCTACTTGTTACACCTCACATCAGGAGGCGTATGGATTTGAAGCTTGATCACTTTGCGAATCTTGGGCAGAGTCAAATTCCATGGGTGTTATGTGGGAAAACTCACCGCATCACCCATGGAACGCCTCCCGGATGCAGTGTAAGGCGACGTAGCGATTTGCGCTTACTCATGATTTATGAGGTGACTCAAAGCCATGCAGGTCGGCTTTGTGTGGCTTCATCAATCTTTATGAGAACTCTGCATCATGCATGCACCACTTTACATGGACAAAAGTGGTGCAGGGCTCTCCTAAATAAGCCCCTAAGATGGTAAAATCTTTGATTGGGGCAACATATGTGGAGTATTCGACCTTCGCTCCACACATTGAGCCTGAAATTGCACCTAGGTCCTGGTCAACTGTGAACAATGACTTGTGATTGATGCTTTACATTTTTATTTCATTTTTTGGCTTCAAAGCATAGAAAACATATTGTTAACGCATGTTGATGCTCTTGGTGTCCTTTTGCTCATTATATATTTTTTATGTTTCTAAACTTGTGGGGGCATTCTGTTGTGCTGTGTTCTTTACTTTAAAATTGTGATACAACTTGAACTTAGCACACACTTCTCTGGGGATGGCCTGTTTTTTGTGCCATTACTACTAGTAGTTGATTGGAGAATCTCTATGAACTGTGTTATTATCTAACCAGAGTGTGTTTTTTGAGTTGCGAAGGGTATTCCTCACAATTTAATAACACTTTCTCTGACATAACGTTATTAAATAATAAATTAAACTTAATTTGTTAGTAATCCCATGTATTTATTTTTATTTGTTTTGAAAATCATATTTATATATTAACTAAATATAATAATATTGTATTACTGTGTAAAGCACATTTAATGTGATAATTTAATGTGCTGTAGCTTTATACATTTATAATATTATGAGTTCCAAGCTAATGATACATATCTTACATAATGTTATATTTATATTTTACATTAAAACATTATAAACCTTTTTTAATTTATGTCTACTTTCTCATAATAAGATCTTCATTCTGGTGACTCCATCAACAGTTGAAAGGTTTATGGTAGTAACTTTACACTCATAAATTCATTTAAAGGGGTGCAGGCATGTCAGTCTGCACGTAGTGGTGAATCTACATTCTGAAATGGAGAGCAAACATGTGAAGAGTTACACCTGCATGTAGAAGTAGATTTAAATGTGAGTTAAACTACACATGTATATTTACGGTCATTAATTGAGAACCCAGTGTTAAAACTACTGTGACAGTTTTGGTAAAGTGTGCCTAAAATATAACTTTTGGTTGTCTTGAGGTGGGAAATTAATTGAAGTATCTTTTCTTGTCAGTAGCTGGGTCGAAAACAATATCACAAGTTTGCTTTGCTCTATGTGGGGCTGTTCATGTACTTATAAAATTCAGCATGTGTCTCTGAGCCAGTCTTAATAAAGTATGTTTTATGAGCTACACTGTTGGGGCAGGTAATGTCCCATTACTTATTGTTAATCTTCATTAACCCCATAAGGTCCTCCATTGTCCCAGTCATTTCAATATGAGGCGGTCCCGCCTCCCGACAGGCACTCTAACACACTAGTATTTTTTTTATTTCAATAGAATAAAGTACCCTCCCACCCGCCTCCATGCCTGCTAGTAACAAGACCAGACACATCAAAAGAGGGGGGGGGACATGACTCGGAAGAGGAGTACTTTAATCGAGGTAATGAAGATTACCGGTAAGCAATAGTACATTACTCCCTCATAGGTCCTCCTCGTCCCAGTCATTACAATATGGGGCCGTAACTAGACTGAAACAAAAAAGGAAGCTTGACATAGCAGGGAAGCCCACTGCAAGAACAAGTTCATGAAAGGGCTACAGACCCAAATACCCACAGCAAAAGCAGCTATGAAAGCATGCACCACCCCCATCCAAAAACGCTGAACAAACAGCGAGGCAACAGGCAAGAGGCCGCCCGACGGATCCGTAGGAGAGAAAATGCCTGCAGCATTGGCCAGGAAGGGGAAACAGATCATAGAAAGTACCACTGAATCCAGACAGGAGGAGCCAGACCCAAAGAACCCCAAAGACTGACAAAAAACAGCCACACTCTCTCACCGGAGCACACGAAGAAAAACAGGAGAAAAGCAAAAACAAAGCGAGCAGCAAGACAAGAGAGACCGCTGCACAACCAAAGATGAGATGACCTGACCAACATCCCCACCAGGAAAAACAGGAAGAAGCTCCAGTCGGAAAAGACTGCTAAACAACTGGAAGAACCAAGGCCGGACCCAATAAATGAGCCAACCAACCAGGCAAAAGCCAGAAAGACGGACAGGACACCAGGAAAGGTCCGAACTCCCCCAAACCCTGAGCCAAAAGAATGGCCAATAGGAAGCCAGCGAGAAGATACTCACAGCAAGCCCAAAATAAGGGAAAAAGGGAAAAGCAACACCCTGAAGAACAGGAGGCAAACCCCAGGGTGAAACAACAACTGGAGCAAAAAACGAGGAAGGCAAGACCACAGAACAAAAGCCCACCAAATAGGCAAACATCCAGAGGAGCGCCAGAGTCTTGAAAAGCAGAAAAAAACAGCCCATAGAGGAGCCAAGAGGGAAAAGCTGAAGCAACAAGAACAGCCACCAAACACGTGAGAGCCATAACCAAAGCCCCTGCAACTGATTCACCCCATGTACTGCACACCACTGCACAAAAGGATCCCCCTGTCGCTGCAGAAGATGCAACAGCAGAAACCCAATGGAACCACTGAACAACAGGAGCCAACAGAGAAGAGCCCCCAAGATTCCCATGCGACATGCCCAAGAGCCAAGCCACCAAATGCAATGGATTGAGAAGGGGGAAAGACAGCCCAAAAACAAAGCGGGATGAGAACCCCAGGAACCTGACAACAGTCCCGACGGACAATAGGAGCAACGGAGGAAACAAAAAACGAAGAAGACAAAAAGGGGCCAACAAAAACAGAGACACCAGAGTTTCCCCAACCAACAGTTGCACCCCCGGGAAAGGGGAAAGGAATGAAACCAAGACGGATGACACACAGCCCCCAAAAAAGAACCTTGGAAACAGGGCAAAAAACGGGAGAGGCAAAGAGACCCAGTCACAGAACCCCCCAAACAGGAGATAGAAAGACCCCACAAGGGCCAAGTCAGAGCAGCCAATACACAGCAGGGCAGATAGCAGTGCAACCAGCTGGATTGAGAATACAGGCGAACCCAAAAGGAAACAGTCCCAATGCCAGAAGAGACAGAAATCCCAAGGAACAAAACAGGGACTGCATAGGAGGATGAGGGGCGCACACGCACCCCCGAACATTCAAAGAGCACCACCACAGAGCCAAGACAGAACAGCGGAATCGCCCGTGCACCGGAGCAGGAAACACCAAGACTGCCCCCCAAATACCAGGCACCTCTCACAAAAGAGAGGAAAATCCCGAGCACAGGGACCAGAAGCCCACTGCCACCAAAACACCCTGAGGGGCCCCCCTCGACCCCACAGACCGGAGACAGCAGAAACCAACAATGAAGGAGGGTGGTGGAACCAACCCCTCCACACCAAGGTGGGAACGAACAGCCGCCAACCCAAATCCTGAACCAGAGCAGGAGACGGGCAAAAGGGGAGACAAAACCCCAAGGGCAAGATCCCAATGGACAAAAGGAAAAGGAAGAAAGAGGGCAGAATAAAAAGAGCCCCAGGAACCACCACAGAAGTGGAAGCCAACAATCCATCGACCTCCAAGTAACCCAGAGGAGGAGCAAATGGCAGGGTCAAGAGAACTCCCCAAAGACCCCGCAGGGAGGCCAGAAATGTCCTCCCATAAAGGGAACAACCCGCCAAGAAACCGAAACCGGCCCAGGAAAATTGGAGCAAGGAACACCCAAATGTCCAAGCAAAAAAGGGCCCCACCACCAGCAGAGACTGCCCCGGAGAGTGGAAGCACAAACCATACAACTGGTCAGGCCTGGCAACTCAGTGAGAGAACCCCCGAAGCCTCCAAACAGCCCCAGCCAAAACCTTGGAGAATGGGTGAGGAGCAGGGGCAGACCAAAAAGTGACCTCAGGAAGCACAAATAGTAGAGAGAAAGAGGGAGAGAGAGAGAGAGAGAGAGACGCAGAATGACAGACCTGTTACAGGGAAAAAAGTAAGTCTGGACGGTGCACTCCGCTCTGTTCACGGAGTTTGCGGAGATTTCCGCACTCCGCGTTACATGGAGCTCGCGGAGTTCCCAAAAACTGGCGGAGTGGAGTTTTTTCCCTCGCTCGTGTTCGTCAACGTCAAGTTGGTGAGCGCGAGCGACCTCCCCGGCGAGATTTTCCTCGTTCGCGATCGTCAACATCAAGTTGGCGAGCGCGAGTGTGGAAAATCAACCTCCCGGTGAGATTTCTCAATGCAGCCGGTCAGATTTCTCATTGCGAGTAGTCGCGTATGCTCGCAACCGCTCGCGTTGAGAAACTGTCCGCTCGTGTTGAGAAAGCTGCTGTTCGAGTAAAAATCTACTAGAGTGGCAGAAAGGAAGCAGTGCCCGCTTGCGCTGTGCATGGTGCTGTTCGCAATGATTGCACAGTGCAGACAAGAACCTGGCACTGAAAATCACTACGACCAGCATTTATCCAACGCACTCCGCTGCTTGCGGAGCTCCGCGTAGCACGGCAGAGTTTTTTTTGCACTTCGGGGAGTTCCGAGTAACAGAACTCTGCGAACTCCGCCCAGGCTTAGAAAAAAGACATCAAAAACAACCCCCAAGCCAAAAGCGGGCAAAAATGCCCCCAGGACCAGTGGAACAACCAACTGCAAAAGTGATCAACCGAAGATGCACCATGTACAGCAATCCTGAAGGATCCCTGATGCACAAAAGGGCCCAGAAGAAAAGTGGAATAAGAAGAGAACGAAGGAGCACCCCAGAACCCCAATGACAGAGGCACATTGGCCACAGCCGAGGAGGGGAGCAGCACCGCCACCACTGAGAACAAAGCTACCTGGCAACAGATGCCCATGGTAATGGGGATGCCCCAAACTGCCCAGAGGCAGAAAGAAGGGAGCCAACATGACAACTCCGTCATGACGGAACAAACAGGACCATCGACCCTGGAAAACGTGAAGACCGGCCAACGCCGGGCCAGTCACTACCGGCAGACACCCAGGAACCACAGAAGCGGGAGCCAGAAGAGAATGGCAGACACGGAACCCCAACCAGGAGTCCTCAACAGACAGAAGAGTCCACAACCCAAAGCGCAAAAGGCCCAAGGAATGAAGTAGCCCAAAGGCAACCAATGGGCAAGCGAAAAACAGCTCCCCCACCTGACGCCATAGGGAAACCCACAGGCAAAAAAACTGAGAATCCCTGGGCCAACACCACAAATCAAGTCAGGCTCAAGCGGAAAGGCCCCCAGTGCGAAAAACAGGCAATAGCAGCCCAAAATCTGAAAGGCAATCATAGCAACATTCAGAAGCTGTCCACCGCACCACAACGTGCAAATCGTCCCCAAACAACGGAGGGCACCCAAATGGGAACTGAGGGAGCAACAAATCCTGCACCGGCTCCAGAGGTTATGGGTAGGCCACAGGGATTGAAGCCCTGCCAACGCAGCACAAAGCATAGAAAAAACTGCAGAGAAAAACTGTACCAACACCACCAAACGCCCCATAGGGGCTGAGTCCACCAGTCCTCAACGACAGTGAAGCAGCCAGGAAGCCCACAGCATCTGAGAATCCAAGGCGGCACCAATCCTGGCACCAACGAGCCCTGAGCCAGCCTAAAAAATGAGAGCAGGAGCTGGCAGGGTGGCTGGCACTAGGCCCCAAAAACCTCAAGGAGGATCATCACCTGATGGGCACAAACCGCATCGTTCCTTTTACCAAAAGCATAGGCAGAGGGAGACATAACAGTCAGAAGAAGACTGAAGCACAAAAAGGCGGGAATACACAGGGCATTGACAACCCTCCAGCATACTCCAGGATGTCCCAGACAATGCCACAGTGGCGGCTCGCAGAGGGAGTGCTGCGGGCGGTGAGGTGGGGTGGGGGAGGGGCTGGGTGGGGGGGGTAGTGGAGTCAGACATACGACAGGCAGGAGTAAGGTAAGTAAATAAATAAATAAAACTATTTACCTTGCGCTCGCTGCATCGCCAACTCAGTGATGCAGCGAGCGCAAGGTAAATAGTTTTATTTATTTATTTACTTACCTTACTCCTGCCTGTCGTATGTCCGACTCCACTACCACCCCACCCAGCCCCTCCCAAGCCCCGCCCCCACCACCCCGCAGCACTCCCTCTGTGAGCCGCCACTGGAATGCCATGCAGACCAATCCAAGAAAGGAGAGCAGGGAAATGACCCCGCACAGCCATCCAGTCAGGGGAGTTGGCCATATACCCAGCAACATACCACAACCGTCTTATCCGGTTTGAGGCACACCAACAGCAACCAGGACTGGTTTGGAAGCAAAACGCCCTTAAGCCTACAGCACCTGGTATTCCAGGGGGTCTCCCATCTAGGGACTACCCAGGCCCAACCCAGCTCAACTTCCGAGATCAGACGAGATCAGGTGATCCAGGGTGGTACGGCTGAAGGCCCAAAATGCATCTGCACACTAGAACCAGGTGCAAGCACAGAACACCAGCAGGAACCAGGGGAACCACGCAGACAGCCAGCAAGCCAAGCAGGACGTGAGCCGTGCTAAGAGCACAACTGCCACAGGATGCCCGTAATGCAGTGACAAAGACACAAGCAACGAGACTTGGAAAGCTTCAAGATGGGCTGCCGCCTCCCCCGCAGCTGCACACATAAAGGACATGGTCGCGAGATCCGAGCGCTGCTAGAAACCACTCAGCACTCATAAGCCCGCCCGCGACCCCTGCAAATGCTCCCCGTCCCAGCCAAGCACATGCACGGGATGCGCGGCCGCAGGCAGTGTAGAAGAACACAGACAACACACAACGCCCTTGGCAGGTGAATGTCATGCAAACAAAGCATAAAAAGACAGCAAAAAACTACACGTTCTCTTACCTGTCGTCAGACAGGAAAACAAGCAGGCATGTTTGCCTTTATTCTATTGAAATTAAAAAAATACTAGCCTGTTAGAGTGCCTGTCAGGAGCCGGGACCACCTCATATTGTAATGACTGAGATGAGGAGGACCTATGAGGGGGTAATAAAGCATATTCAGTGGATACAAAATACTGTGTATGCACAGAACCCCCCAAAATTATGCCTACATAAGTCGCCCCCCCAAAAAAATTCCATTCAGTAGCCACCTAAAAAACAAAATGCAATCTTCTTTCTTAAAATTGTATGAGCCATATCTCTCAAATGACATAGCAACCCCCCGATTACATGAATAATGTCATGTCACCTGGGTGAATGTCCACAAAAGGTAGACGCTCCTTGGATTGTATGTTTACGACAGGTGAGAGAATGTGGCCTAATGGCCAGCTAAGTGTTGTGTAGTTCCTAGGACCCCCCAGGACCTGTGCGTTTTGGATGACCTAAACTGAGGGCTTGGTGTGCAGACAGACTCTGGACACCCCCACAGGATGAGTCAGCCGTTAGACCAGCTAGCTCTATGGTGCGACTACCACCCCCCTGTATTCTACAGTGGTGTATTTAGTTTCTGGCAACCACTGAACATGACAACCCTGATTCCTCAGGTATCATGGAAACAATACAGTATCTTTCGCTCAGTCACTCATGCTTGCTTTTTTCACAATACACATAGAATGACGATTGGAACGGTTTCAATAATTATTTATTGATCAAGCGTCAGTCTAGTATGAAACATATTAGCTGCGACAATCAAAATACAAGAGCAGACAAATGTAATCGCTAGTACCAATATTGTAAAAAGTTGATACATTTCTACCATAGTGCTAATAAGATGAATAAAAACATATTAAATGAAACAATAGCATTGACGTACTCCTACGAAGCGTAGCCTACCTAAATGTACCTAGCCTAGGTATGTGGGTGAAGCCTGTGTATGTAAATGTCAGGATAGATCCTAACGGGGCCTAACGGAGCCAAGAAACCCCCGGGGAAGTACTAACCCCTCACCTGATGGTTCTGAATGAAGGACCCCGTCTCTGCGTTGAGGATGGCACCTCGCAAGGGATGTCAAGTCTCTGCTTATCGAAGGATCAGTCTGCAGAGTCTCGGTCCAGCCTGGAAGGAATTCTCCTCTCTGTCTGTAAGGGGGAGTGAGGGTCTTTTATACTAAAGTGGTCACTCTGGGGTTTTTCCAGAATCGATATGTTTTCAAAACATTCACTAATCCTTTGCTAATCCTTTTCTAAACAAAAACACTCATGCACAGCTGGCTGTTGTTCATGGATGAAAAAAAGTGGTGACCCTTATACACAATAAATCTACCGTGCCTGGGAACATGTTTATGTACGTCAGGTACAGGGATTAAGATAGGATACCGAGAGCCTGGTTGTCGAAGAGACAGAAGTAAGCTACTTGTTAAAAGGTCACCTGTGTTTAGGACCGTTATGTCGTTTGGATGGGACACAATGTATGTAATCGGTATGTACATGATGGGACAATCCTAAAGAACATGACAGCTGCCAGCATTGAAACTGAGGAATGAGGCACCATTCCTGGCCTTGGCTCAACATCATGTGATTCTGGGCAAATCACTTAATCTCCCCATCCCAAAAAATAAAAAGTTTGTAATCTGGTGCTCATGTGAAGCGCTCCAATTTCCCTGGAGCCAAATCCAGGCTATATAAAAAAATCTCTATATATATGTGGAACTGTGGAAATATGCATACTAAAAAGTGATCTATTAAATCAGCAAACCATTGCATTGCCCAGTGACTGATTCTCAATATTAAGTGCTGTACGTTTGGGCAGGCGATGAAATGTCTCTGGAAAATAACTGCCTGGATGCAATAGTTTTTGGGGGAAATTGAATGCGTTTTTCTTTCGAATCCTTATTCAGTGTGGTTATTCACATATATTTCCAACTGGAATGAATTGTATGTTCGTGCTACTTAAGGATAACTATCCTCTAATAAGCAGGAGTGAAGAGTTATGAGGAAATAGAAACAATGCTACAGTAGGGACTCATGTAAATGGAGCGAAATTGATAAACTGGCATTTATTTTTATTAACTAAAATTGCATCAATGTGCTTTTGCTTTCTCAAGATGTATAGTTTTTTTTGTAACGTATTTGCAATATTCGCATTATGGAAATAAATTACAGTCATGAATGCCAGCTCATTATTTCACAGGCAAACAAAAGCAGCAATGAACACCATTACCAAATGCTGAAAGCCAGGACTAATAATTACTGTAAAGGAGCAGGTAATGAAGTCCAAGTCAGTGTTTTTTTCATATCTTCCTTTGAGAAACATCTGAAACTAATCTTATGAATAATGATTAGGGGATATTTGTTTCATGCAATATAATTTTCGACATTCACTGTAATTTATATCACCATTTATAAATAAATTATTATTATTATTGTTTATTGTTTGATAAATTAAAATCATACAATTTAAATCGTAGAAAAAATCAACATGATTATCAAAAATTAATTGTTTAAAATTCATACATTCTTGTTAATTTATAATATTGAGCCAAAGAGTCAGTTTGCAATTTAAAACCAATTAATAAAATGCTAGGGTGGCCACCTCTAGTTTCCACATTTGAACAAACTAAAACAACTGGGAAGTTGAGCAAATCTAAAGGCCTAAGGTAGAACACACTCCTGTCAAATCGTCGTGGGGATGGCTGACACAGACGTCTTAGTGACATAACAAACTAGGTGACAATTCAGAGAGCTAGTGTAAAATACAAGTGAGCAGCAGTTGTGCAATCGGGCAAAGAAAAGTTCTTATGCGTATAAAAATACTATTCGCTTCGGAATGGAGAAAAGAAAAAGGGGAGCAGGAGACCCCAAAATCAAACTTGAGTCACTAGTGTCCCTTTTCTAACTGTTTGGCAACTAGAGCCAGAAACTTTACTCACTTGCATGCATGTTGGACGTAGAACCTCCTAGTAGCTTTTATTAAGGCCGCTCGGCATGTTCTAATTTGCAACTGTTTTAAGGTTGGCCCTATTTGGGGGCATATTATCAAGCGGCAGCGAAAATTATCGCTGGCCGCGCTTAGCGTGAGAATTGTTATCGCCGGCTATCGCTGGAAATTATCGCCATGTTAGCGCTGTATTAACAACGCTTAGCGCAATGGCGATAATTATTCCAGCGATAGCGGTATTTTCCATGGAACATCGCTGGTTTTCCAGCGATGTTCCATGGAAAACAGCGCTATCCTTGATGATAGTGCCTGTGGTCTTAGCCACACAATCCACCCCCATGTTAGGTATGCCTTAGTCTGGAATTTAACAGACGTTAAATTCCAGCGTTAAGGCATAGTTAACGCGATTTCAAATATCACTACCCTCGTTGATAATATCGCGAAGCTGGGTTAGCGATATTTTCACATGGGGTTTTGTCAGGCACGCCCCCCTTGCATCTCATTAGCGATGCGATGCGAGGTGTGCTGACAACGGGCGCTAAGGCAAGGAAACACGCGCTAGCGTGTCCTTGTCAATAAAGCGATAATATTATCGCCGCTTTTCGCCCGAAAACGGACGCTAAAGCGGCGATAATCTTATCGCGGCCCCTTGATAATATGCCCCTAAGTCCTTCCCGAGAGATAGAAGCGCCGGGCAGATGCATAATAGGTGTAATAATGATATGCTACTGTTTTCCCTAAGACTACACTCCAGGGGCGTAACACAGGCCCACGCAGCCCCCGCAGTGCGGGGGGGCCCCGCGCTCCAGGGGCCCCCTCCGCGGCTGCGCATCCTTCTCCGATGCTGGGACTTATGTAACTTACGTTACGCTCGCCGTAGTTGGAAGCGCAGCCGCCTCATCATAAATTAATTGGTGAGCGTGCGCGCCGCATCTGCGCGGTCTTCACCGTTAGAGGGTGGAGCATACAATGGTCATTGATTCTCATGCGCATATGCGCCACTTTGCTCAATTTAAAGTGCGCGTGACGGCGTGAGGTGAGGCGGCTGAGAGGGACCGTGCGACCCAGGCAAGTCAGGAAGGTAAACAACCGTGCAGGCAGAAAATGCGACAGGGCGAACGAGGACGAGTAATTAAAACCACCGAGGACATGCAAAAAAAGTCTATTAATAACAAAAGGAATTGAATCAATATTTCTTTTAACAAGAGAGCTTTGAGGCCTTGTCCCCGTCTCCCCCTGAGCGCACCAGGCCCGGTATCATTTAAACGCAGCACTGGAAGGCGCCTCGGTCCCCATTGCAGCTGCTTCGCGAGAAGGCGCCAGTTCTTTAGCCAAAAGCTCGTCCAAGCATTTCTCCAAATGGTAACCTTGGCAAATTCCTTTTTGTGGGACATGATGAGGTGTGAATGCAATCTCCAAGCTCACCTCTCTCCTTTAATTTTTGCGAGCAAAATTTGCCAGCTGTGCCATGCCACATCAGAAACGCAGGTGGGCCAGTATCAATGACGAATGCTCTCCCGGGAGCGGAAACTGGAGGCCCAAAACTAATTTCAGGAGTCAACTTCATTTTGACTTCATTTTGGTTCATATCATCAACTGGGTGTGCAAATCATGCAATAGCTGCTTGTTTAAACAACGGTGCGCGTCGAAGGAGATTATTGTTAAGCAAAGGTAATATTTCGGTGTTCTTTCCACCTTAGAATCATTTCATATTTTAGCAAAATTCAAAAAGGGAATCGCAAACCAAGATAGTTCCCCAAAATTACTTTATTTTTACTGGGTGAGTAACATCAAGTGCAGTCAATTTAACTTCATCAAACGGTTGACACAGGAACTGATAAAAGGATAGAAAAATGTAAGAAGCAAGAGCAGCCAAAATTCCATGGCTTATATCGGCATTAAAACCAGATGTTTCGCTAATGGCGCAGTTTGATAAAGCTGCAGAGATAGTACTCAGGGGCATATTAGCAAGACCGGCGATAAAATTATCGCCGTTTTAGCGGCAGGAAACTGCAGCTAAAACGGCAATAATGGGCTTGCTAATATGCGTTATAGAATTCCAATAGAAGCCCAGGTTAGATGTGCAGGACATCTAACCTGGGCTTCTATTGGAATTCTATAACGCATATTAGCAAGCCCATTATCGCCGTTTTAGCGGCAGTTTCCTGCTGCTAAAACTGCGACCCGCCGGTCTTGCTAATATGCCCCCCGGTACTTTCCGCTGCTCGTTTTTCAGCTTGCTGCAGTATTCACAAACGTTTCTTTATTTCATTCTTTAAATCAGAAAGCATTTTCTTTTTGGAAAGCAGCGAATTCATATATTTAGGGGATTGACTTGCTTTCCTGCGGTGTCTTCCATTTTCTAAAATACAGATCTAACTGCTTACGCCCCAGGACGGACTGGTGCGGCCTTAATTTAAATATTGCCAATGCTAACCTTGCTGGCCTTCTGCCGCCCGCTCGCGCCTGCCACTGAAGCTGCAGGCCATGCCTCAGGTGAGTCAGTCTGTCGCCTACACATTCTCAAGTTTGAAAAGTTGTCTCACACGGCATAATTTTCAACCTCCATGTCTTCAATGGAATGTGTGTGTATTTGTATGAAAACAGATGGGAGTCAGGTGCCTGCTGCTAGGGGAGGCACGGGTCAGGCTCCAAAGGCAGGCCATGCAGGCGCTCCAGGTGACTGAGCCCAGGAGCGCAGGCAGCTGCCGTCGCCATTGGCAGGATATCCCTCACTTGAAAATCGCTAGGGGGACTCAGGAAATCGCTTGTTAGCAGGGTGTGTGCTTAACAGGCATCTTCTGTTACTTCTGGCTGCCTTGTTTTTTTTTAAGCTTCTCAACAGTCTCTCTGCCTGTCCCATGTGAAAGTGTGGCATTTCCTGACAGTCTGGTGCGTTTGAAATGGCTGTAGTGCTGGGATGTCATTCACAAGGGGAACACAGCATCTGGCGCGGCCTTTCCAGATGCACAGCCTGTTGGTAAATCTTCCACTTTCTCTGAGTGCCATTCCTCTACCGTCAAGTGGGATATCTCCCCCTCCCCCCACAGACGCTTGACATCTTTCATGTGCTCTTTATTTGCTGGCACTCTAGAAGCAGAGAGAAGTTATGATAGCAAAGGGTGCCTGGGAGCAGGTGGTGTAAGGCCACAGTCAGAAAGTGGGATGTCCCTCTGATTAAATGGTGCATCGCATAGTATGCAAGATAGCATAGTACATGCATACCAAACAAGGATCCATGCTAGTGGTGGGTAGGGCTTTGTCAGATTTTCAAAGTATATATACATTAAAAAAAATTCAGAGTATTCCATTTGAACAGGAATAATTTGAATTGTAAGTGATTAGCCTGGAAATAAGGAAGTCTCAAGTTATCTAGGCTTGGTGAAGTGTACCAATTGCACCTACCCCTTTTTTGGCACCCATGTTACCTTTAACTTCTTTCAATGGGTTCCGGGGCCGACTTCCCCCCGGAGGGGACTGCCTGTGTGGTCATTGCAAAGAAAAGGTTGTGCTCGAAAATCTGGCATCGGTCCAGCCCTCGTGGACACAAACTGGACACTCCTGAGAAAAGCAAGCGTAGCAGTGATACGAGTACATTTTCATCCTCAGTGCACCATGAGAAGTGACCCTTCAAGGCACTAATTATAGTGCCCGGGTATTGTGGCTATTGCACATAACATAAAATAACATAACATACCGTGTATTTGTACAGCGCAGGTTTTTCAATACTTTGAATCTGATTCCTGTGTCACCTGGCATAAATGAAGGAAAGAGGACCCTATATCTTGTTTTTTTTCACCCGGGTCCCACAATATCTTTTGACAAGCCTGGGATCCCACGGCTTTGCAGCATCCAAGTGATTCCACACTTCACTCCCACCGCACCCAGGGGTTCCCTTCACCACTCTCAGTTCCTTTGCCTCTAACTCCTCTCTTTCATGCTATGGCTTCTATCAATTGTGTATTTTCTGTTCCAGACTGCTAGTCCACTTGGGAAGTCTCGAATGTCATACATAGGACCAAAGTGAATATTTGTGGACTAAAACATTTGGGAAAAAAAACAGCACTTTCAAACACTAAAAACTGTTTTTTACTGGTATGAGGACCTGTCCTTGAAGCCCACTGATATATTGTCAACTCATGCACACAATCCAGCACTGTGAGGACCAAAGTCAAAACGTTGTGCATGTGCCTGGGCCGTGACACTTGCACTCTGGGGATGACCCCTGTGCTCAGCGTCTAGTTGGCCACTCTCCCAGCATGTGTCTGGCCTGTACGACAGCCCCGTTCTGCAATTCCAGTACAGAGATCCACTCAAAGTTGCATATGTGCACACTCATTTCTGATCTGCAGCTGGCACTTCTAGCCCAGTACTGGGGCACCTCACTCACTGATGCACCTCTACCCAAAAGTGCAGTGGCATAGAGTAGAGTGGCGTAGAGTTCGGGCCATCAGCGCAGTAGTTGTAGCACGCAGCTGCAGCATGGGTGCACCAGTTGCCTCATATCAGTCCTGCGGCCAGGCGGCCTGCCTCATAAATTAAATGATGCGCTTCTTAGCCTCTCAATAGTGAAGATGGGTTGGCCCTCTCTCCTGTTTACCAGCCCAGCATCATTGTCTTTGTTGTAGCACATTCTGATGACCAAGTTATAGATAGAGCTACACAACTATAGGGGCAGCAATTACATGTTATGGTACGTTATTTATGTTTATATAATGCATTCTATGGAAAATATGGCCCACACCCATGTCTGTGCTTAGTTAGATGTAAGCAAAATGTTCTATTTAATGTGTTGTGTTGGAAGTTTGTGTGTGTTCCATGCTATTGAAAAGTGCTCTTCGGGGCCACATTGCAGCCAGCTGTATAGTATATCTGCGCTATGTGGGGTGTATGCAAGGTCTGTCCAGAGCGTTCTGTTCGATGCTTGCGTGTGTTTTTAAACTACTTACATGCTCTTGGGAGCTGCGTGCCATCTATCTATATGGTATTTCTGAGCTATGTGCTATATAAGCTCTACCCAGTGAGCGCTATTACATGTCAGCGTGTGATGTACATTATTGAAAAGTGTTGTTGGATGCTACAGTGCACCACAACAGTCAGCTGTACGCTCTATCTGAGGTGCACAGTCAACATACCTTTGTAAACTGGTTACCGAGGCTTAGTTTTTTTCTGGTTCCAGTAACCCCTGGGCCCCCACTCTGCCTATTCCTTGCATTTGAAATTTACATTTACTGCTGTGGGCTTGGCTGGACAGTGTCTGGAGTCTTATCTCCGGCACGCCCTAGTTTTTCACAGGTCTTTAAAGACCATTTGCATATTTACATGCCTTTGTAAACTGGTTACAGAGGCTTAGTTTTTTTCTGGTTTCAGTACCCCCTGGGCCCCCACTCTGCCTATTCCTCACATTGTATTTTACATTTACTGCCGTAGTGTGAGAATGCATTTCATGAAAAGGAATATAAAGTAGGGTTGCCAAAAGAAAAATGCCAGCCATGTGTTTAAAGAGCCTGGAAAGACCTCGGCTTGGCACTAAATAGGGTTATAAATAAAAAAGTATGTATTCATTTGTAATGTGACTTTTCTGTCTTTGTTCCCTTTAATTATCAGTCATGGATCTCATCATTCAGGCAGCCCTAGAACACAATTAAAGTGCATTCAATTAATATTTGCTGTTCGAAGTATGCACAGATAAGTGCTGAAAATACGGCTTAGGTGAATGCTTATTTTTGACGGTGGGGCAAAGTTGTAGGTGGTGGGCCGGGCCGCTGGGGGGTGGGGGCGGGCCGCTGGGGGTGCCCCCTCATTGTGATTTGCAGGGGGACCCACTCAAGTTTCGTTACCCCTCTGCTACTCTCCATTGTTGGCTAGGTCTGTTTCCATTCAGGTGTTAAATCTTTTGATGGAAAAACTCCCAGCCTGAGCAGCATCAAATTATGCTTCTAGGTTCTGAGAAATGTTCCGATAAATATGGTTGGGATTTTAAGACTTTGTATGTTGGCATGACCACCCACGCTTGCTTTTTTTTCGCCAAAGCTGCTTTGTCAGATGAGAATGATTGCAATCTGGTAGCTTTGTTAATTACCCGTTTGAACTCGGCCTATTCTAAATAAATAACACATAAATGTTTTTACTTCTTTTAAATCTTCGTTCTTTTTGCCCGTACAAGAAGGGACCTAAATCTTATTTTACCACATTTATCTTTGCTAATCTTGTGAGAGAGCTTTTGACACACGTCATATCTTGCTATTTTTTCATTTGGCTTTATTACAGATTCTCCTGCATGTTTTGAACTATTTGTTAGGCACGTAATCAATAATCATGCCTGACATCGAATTGGAAGTCATAGCTAAAGCATCTAAGCCCTTGGAAATGGAGTCCACTACATAAAGAGTTATTTTCCTATAAATATTTAAAAGCAACAGAGAGAGCTCCAAGAAGGCTTCAGTAGTGATCACAACTTCCATTACAGAAGGGAGATAGAGCAGTGATCACAGCTGCAACCATGGCAGGGACAACATCAACATCAGCAATGACAGGATGTGGTCCGTCTGCTAGACTGCCGACTTTGGTGCTGGAAGCCTCGGGGTCGCGTCCACATCCTGTGATTCTGGGCAAATCACTTAATCTCCCTGTGCCTGAATGTGTAATGTAAATACGGTGCTCGTGTAAAGCGCTCCAATACCTTCGGGTCGAGTTCGTGCTATATAAATATGCAACAAAAGGAAAAAAAAAAAAAAAAGAAAGCACAACATCATTCACAAATACACTCACAGCAGTAACCAAAGCTTCCGCAATACCACAAACCACAGCAGTCACCACACCTGAAAACGCAAAAGGAACAATAGCAGCCCCAAAATGTACTGCCACAGTTGGAAATACAGAGACAGTGGCATAAGGTCAAGTGGAGCCACAATAGCTGTGACCACAGGCACCACCACAGTCAGAACAACGCCTGCAACAACAGTTGCAAGTAGGGCTTTAAGAGGGATGAAACTACTAGGGGGTCTCTCAGAGGGGCGTGGCTGATGTAATTAAAGGCATGTCTTAAAAACAAGTAAGATAAAATCTGTGATTAGCATAGTGTATTTCGCTGCTTCTGTCATTGCATCCAGTTATATAATACAACAAGTAACATTGCACCTTCAACAAGCCAGAACTATTGGCTTTGCCAATGGTTGTTAGTTGCATAAGATAAAAAAGCAAGAACTGTTGCTTCGTTGTATATAATGAGGAAAATGCGTCAGTTCTGACATGATGAGACTGTGAAAGAACTATAACGAGCCTCTTTGAAGTCACATCAAAGGCAGTGAAGGGTGGTACAGTACTGCTGCAGAGTTCAGATATTTTTTCACCCTGAGGGTGAGGGCAAAAATGGAGAGCCCGATGGGGACCCGTCTCAGCACCTGCTTTTTGGAAATGGCAGGACCCGGCCCAATTAAAGCTCTGGGTGCAAGCACTATAGCTTCCTTCACCACTTCTTGTATTCTTTTGTAGCCGTTGTTGGAGGTACTTTTCTCGCAGCCTCAGAAGGTTCTTGGGTACTTTCATTTTTAGAGAGGGTAGGTTGTCCTTCTAAGTGAAAGTGTGCTTGGATTGAGGATACAGGCGCCTGCCTTGGCCATATTTTGCACTCTCAAATTAAGTCGGGAACAGCGTGTTTTGTTTGCACATTAGAGTGCAGTGTAGGAACCTACATCTGCCTTACATCGTGTTCTCCCAATGTGTGAGAAGGAGCTCATTGTTTGTGTTTTAATTGGGATCAGCGGTGCAGGGGCCCGTGTTTTCTTTATCTGTGTGAACCAATCTCTCTCTGATATCTCATAACAGGTTTTTTTCCCACATTTTTACACACGTTTCTGAGTTCATCATCTCCAAGAGAGAAAAACAATTTCCACTCAAGGATACAAATGTGATTGTGATGCTCACGCTTCTTAGGTTTTACAAATTAGGTGTATTGTAGAACCGGGTACAACCTTCATGTCTTCCTAAAAGGAATCGCAACTAAAGGCAAAGAAAAACCTTGACTTGCAAGATAACATTTGACAATTGCAAAAGATAGTATGCAATGTTCGAATACAATTAGCACATAAAAGAGCTGCTCCTTATACAAGGTGACAGAAATATTAGAGTGCGCCGTTGCTGAGCTACATGGCCTGAAGGTAGTCCGTCTGCTAATTGCAACCTTGTCAAGAACCTGCATCACCTCATTAAAGTGTTTATGTGAAACCTTGGAATGTAATTGAACAGTGGGAACATATTTTGCTTCTTACGTTTACGCATGCGTAGACTAATTTAAACGGCCATATGGGGCAATCGTCTGTGCTTCAGGGGAGGCATGGGCATCCGCGGGGGCAGGCAAGGGGGGGTACTTGCCCCCTCCCTGGATTTTTCACTTGCCCTTTAATGACTATGCCCCTGCCCTTTGACATTGTTTAAAAGGGTCGGAGGATGGATGATGCTAAGATGATGCCCCCCCCCCCTGAAAAAATGTCTGCGGACGTCCAAGAGGGTAGGTGATATTGCCTTCCCATGTACCATGCATTTTTGTCCTACACCTGCTGCAATCAGGTATTCAGATTCCATGCACATGTAAATAAAATATAATTTCCTCCAAAAATCCAACACACCTGACAATAAATTGAAATGAAGAAAAATATAGCCCTCAATGTTCAAAAGATTCTGTATTATCTCGGACATGATTGTAATGAGTTAGCGGTGCAGCTGTGTACCCGGCGCAGGCCGGATATGTCGCACCCACGCCCTTACGTCGGGAGTGACGGAGCGTGGATAATAAATGGGGGACGTGGCCGCACGAGGCCAGTCGGCACCCAACTGTTATACTGTGTGCCCGTGTCTATTGTTGCTGCGCGCTGCGCGCATCCAGGCCCGAGGTGTATAGGGCAGCCAGGATATCACACTGGCGACGAGGACGGAGCCGTACCCACGTTCCCATGCATGCACCGCAACACCGGCAACACGCCCGACCGCCGAGACGCCCGCCGGCATGCCAGGAGCAGGGGCGGGAGTGCCGTCTGTGTTCCCTGGGCCCCGGCGACGCCGAATCCATCGACAAAGCACCCGCCACAGCGGCATGCACGGGGCAACGGCAAAACAGCTGGTAAGAGCGCAGCCCCACAGCATATGCACTGGAGCCTGCACAGGCCTGCACAAGGCACGGCACCACATGACAGACACCCGAATGTAGTCAAGGCCCACGCACGCGGGGCCTGGCACAGGAGGACAAGACGCCACTTTGGAACAAGGGGCATTGGCCAAAGAAAGCGACAAGACTAGGCCACACACACAGCCTGCCGCCACGGACCCCGCAGAAGACCCTCCCAGGCAAGGCAGGGCACAACACACACCTGCAACGCCAAAACAGCACCCCGCAAGGCACAATGGGAGACAACCCCGAAGATAACCAGCCAGCAGCCCGAGTCATCATGCAACACGCCCCCGCAGGGGTACTGCCCCCGTTCAGTGAGGCAGCGGACCCAACAACTGCGTCCCCACGATGGAAGACATGGCTGGGGAGGTTGGGGAACTACTTTGTGGCCACAAGGGTAACAGATGGGGCAGTGAAGCGCTCGCTACTGCTCCATTATGCTGGGGAAGAAGTGTATCTTTTATTCAAACACCTCCCAAACACAGGGACACCAAACAACTACGATGAAGCAGTGACGGCGCTCAAAGCGCATTTTGACCCGCAGTTGAACCCAGACTTTGAGAGATTCAAGCTTCGCCAGGCCCGGCACAGGGAGGGAGAATCAAACGACGCATTCTACGCGAGATTGAGGGAACTGGCAAACACCTACGCCACAGATGACAGAGCCACAGAGGAAATTCGTGCCCAGCTAATCCAAGGGGTTCGCAGCAAGACGCTGCATGGACTAATACTGAGGCAGCCGAACATACCACTGAATGACATGTTAATCATGGCCAGGACACATGACCTCTCAGCAGCTAGAGCAGATGAGATGGATATGGCGTTGACATGAACCGCAGAAAAGAGCGTAACCAGCAAGACGGAGAGGGCTGATGCCGTAAGGGCGCAAGACAGAGGGAGTGGGCAACGAGGCCGTCCACCCCAAACCCCGAAGGGCCAGTTCGGATACTGTGGGTGCGAAGAACACCCGGTCCACGCATGCCCTGCCCAAAAGAGTGTGTGCTCCCACTGTGGCATCCCGAACCACTTTGCATCGGTATGTCGAAAGAAAAAACCAACAAAAGGACAGCAAGGGGTCAAAACCACTGCGAAGGCTAGTGCGCCAGCTGTCGAGTACCTCCCTCGCGTCCTAACGCCGCGGAAAAGGAAACGAACATGCCACCTACTGAGGAGAAGACACCTCCACTGAAGACGATGAAGGGGAAACATACTTGGTTTCTTTCACGCAAGAGCTCAAAAGGCGAATATGGCAACAACCCATGTGCACGGTAAAGATAGCCGGATCGGAAGTGAAGGTAGTGATCGACACCGGCGCTTCCGTGAACGTCATGGGAGTCCAACAGTATAACCAGCTGAAGCCCAAGCCGGAGCTAAGGCAGTCCAAAACAAAGATCTTTGCATATGGAAGCAACTCACCCCTGCCACTACGGGGAAAGATGACCATACCGATACAGTCAGAGGACAACGAAATCATTTCTGACGTCATCGACCAAGAGGCCGACACATTACTCAGCAGCCACACCGCAGAAGACCTCGGCCTAGTGATGTTTGCAAGGAGTGTGCGGGCGAACCAAACCGAAGAGCTGCTAAACCAGTTCGCAGACATCTTCAAAGTCCTAGGACGCATCAAGAAAGCCCCAATATAGCTCCACATCGACCCAGCAGTCACCCGGATGGCCCTACGCCACAGGTGAGTCCCATTCCACCTCAGACCGTTGGTGGAGCAGGAGCTACAAAAGCTAGAAGACCAAGGAGTCATCGAGAAGGTCTCTGGGCCCACTCCATGGGTATCACCCATGGTGATAGCGGAGAAACCACGACAGCCAGGGAAGATCAGGCTGTGCATTGATATGAGCCTCCCCAACAAGGCCATCCGGCGGGAACGCCACATCACGCCAACGATGGATGACATTGTGGCTGACGTCAACGAGTCCCGTTGGTTTTCTAAATTAGACCTGAATGCCAGATACCACCAGCTGGTCCTAGCCAAAGAAAGCAGATACACCACCACGCTCAGCACCCACCTGGGGCTATGCCGATATTAACGCCTCAATTTCGGGATATCATCTGCAGCAGAGGTGTTCCAAGACGCCGTGAGAGAGCTCCTGACAGGATTGCCGGGTGTACTGAACGTGAGTGGCAACATCCTCATCCACTCCACCACTGCGGATGAGCACTACCGGCACCTGAGAGCCACGCTACAACGACCCCGAGAACACAGCATCACCCTACACAGGGAGAAGTGCCAATTCTTCCAGCAGGAATTAGAGTTTTTCGGTTACCTCTTCAACCAGGAGGGGATCCAAGTGGATCGGCGCAAGTCCCGGGCCATCAAAGACGCACCGGCCCCCTCAACGGCGTCTGAAGTATGGAGCTTCCTCGGGATGGCCACGTACTGTGGCTGATTCATCCCCGACCTGGCCACCATTGCAGAACCCCTCCGGAACCTCACTTGTTTCGACGCCACGTGGAGGTGGGGACCTCCAGAAGAAGCAGCATTCCAGAGGGTCAAGAGCGCTCTCCTCGACCACACACCCCTGGTATACTTCGACCTGACCAAACGCACGGAGCTACTAGTTGATGCCAGCCCGGTGGGCCTCGGGGCGGTACTCACCCAAGAGCAAGAGCCCGGGAGGTGGGCCGCACTAGCCTATGCAAGCAAATCCCTCTCACCCACGAAGACGCGCTATGCGCAGATTGAGCTGGAAGCCCTGGCCATTCGATGGGCCTGTCGACATTTCCATTTGTACGTCTGCGGCCAACTGTTCAAGGTTGTCACCGACCACCAGCCGTTAGTACCACTGTTTAGGGGGTCAGCACCTCCCCCCCCCAGGATCGAACAGTGGGCCATCGGGCTCCAGCAATATGAGATGGAGGTCGTATACCGACTAGGCGCCAAGAACCCCGCCGACTTCCTCTCTCAGCACCCCATTCTGAAGGGAGGCAAAGAAGAAGAGCCGGAAATCGAAGCACTTGAGGCTCACCTGAACATGATCTCAGCTGTCCCGTGCCCGAAGGCACTGACTTTGGCGAACATCACGGCTGCAGCTGAAGGAGACCCCGTAATCACCAAAGTATGCAACGCCCTCCAAGGAGGCAACTGGCACCAGTTTCTACAGTTCGCCAATAACTGGTCAGAAAATGAAAGGGAGTGCCTCGGGAAAATGTGGAAGGTCAGGAACAAGCTGAGCGTAACCCAGGATGGAATCCTATTGTGAGGGTCCTGCATAGTCATCCCTGTGGCCCTACGGCACCATGCAACACAGCTGGCTCATGGGAGACACCAGGGGATTGAAAAGATGAAGGCCAGAATGAGGGAAAAGGTCTGGTTCCCGGGGTTGGAAGCTCAAGTGGAAGAGACCGTGAGGAGATGCCCAGCATGCCAGCTACTGAGTGCACCAGTATGACTGCACCCATCCAGATGGAAGAGCCCGGGAAGTCCCCCTGGGAGAAGGTGAGCATTGACTTCGGGAGTTTCCCGGATGGCCGAACAACCCTGGTCATGGTTGACAGTTACTCCAAGTACCCCGTTGTGGAAGTCGTTAGCTCCACCGCATTCTCCCGGGTTGCCCTGGTGTTTGAGAAGATATTTGCGATGTTTGAGTGTCCGGAGTGACAACGGACCCCCGTTCCAAGGAGGGGAGTTCAGTGACCTCTTGCAACACCACGGGGTGCGGCACCGCCGCATCACTCCACAATGGCCCCAAAATTTAAAGATTTATGAGGACACTCAACAAGAGTCTATGCATTGCTGGGGCTGAGAATGCTGACCCGGAGCGACACCTACAGCTGTTCCTCCGAGAATAGTGAGGTACGCCGTACAGCACCACCCATCAAGCACCGTGGGCGCTAATGTTTAACGGCCCGCGCAGAGACACTATCCCTGTCTGCCCGGGGTGGACTCCGCCACCCTGTGATGAGGAAGGTGCCCTCGACCAAAGGGAAAAACAGAATCTGGCTGCTGGCCAAAAGAGGAGAGCCAAACGCCGATACCTAGATCCAGGGGACCAAGTGATAATGAGAGACAGAAGACCAGGAGGGAAGTTTCGAACTCCATACGAACCAGGCTACTGGACGGTAACGAGTGTAAAAGGAACTATGATCACCATAGAGAGGGAGGGGGAGCAGTTGACCATGAATGTCTCATGGTTCAAACGGATCGCGGGGACTCTTCCCGCTGCGGAGGGGGAGCACGCCCCGGGGTCATGTACACTGGGCAAAGGACATCCACCCGAAGATCACACCAGCAACCCGCAGCGGACCCACCTGGGGGTCATGGGCGAGACCAACCAAGAAGCCAAGACAACAACCCAGAGCCCGGAGGAGCACTCTGAAATACCCAGAACACCAGAAGCTTCACCCCGGCTCGGGCCATCTTCCCAGGTACGAACTGAGGAAGAACCCGGCTCCGAGTTCCCGCCTGAAAGACTTTGCATGTCAGGTGGTGGAGCCAATGCCGGCCCACAAGGAAAAGGAAAAGAGACTGGGTTGAGATGGGATGTAATGAGTTAGCGGTGCAACTATGTACCTGGCGCAGGCCGGATATGTCACACTTATGCCAGGAGTGGCGGAGCACGGATAATAAATGGGGGGCGTGGCCGCACGAGGCCATTCAGCACCCAACTGTTATACTGTGTGCCCGTGTCAATTATTGCTGCGCGCTGCGCGCATCCAGGCCCGAGGTGTATAGGGCAGACAGGATATCACAATGATGACACTCCTAATTAGTGAAAACAACCACACCATGTGCTTGTCTTTGAATAGGGTAACTGCACATACAAACCACAGTGCAATCTCAGCACAGCTCTAGCAACTCAAGTCATGTTAGGATCTCATCATATAAGTTTCAAACTTTTGTGTAAAATGCGAGACGACTTACAAATCATGACCTGATTCACCAAGCTTTTAGGAGATATGATTCACTTCTGAAAATTCAGCAATAAGTCACACCTACTCACAGAAATGTTAGGTCTCCATTTAGACATACGTCCGAAGAGGTGCTGTAGGCCAGTATGGCATGAGTCGGTATGGCGTATGAGTTGTTATCCCTCGATTCTTCTCACTTATTGAGAAAATAACATTTGGACACTAATCCCACACTAATCCCTTCTGAAGTCTGGTTTGCTTTTTTAAACAAGCATCGTTTTTGAAAGTCTGTGCACAGTCCACCTTTTTTCACGTTTTTTATGGTGTATTACAGAATCAAATTCAGAGTGGGGGTTTGTTGCTGGAAAACAAAATATAATGTTCAGGGAGTTTTCTTCCACTGTGCTGGGTCATTGAATGATTCCCCTGCTGACGACTTTCAAGCCTCAGATGGTGGTGGCAAGGAAAATCTATTGACAGTAACCCCACCAGAAATAAGGCTGGCCGAACACCACAATGACCTTAGGGCCCTGTAGTAACCAGGCATATGTCAAGGGTTTCCATTGGTGGAGCTGCCTGATATTCTGCCAATAGAAACTCGGAGTTCCTCCACCTCTTTCTGTGGTAAGGGAGCTGCGAGTTTGGTGAGGCGAGAGCACAACTGATTTACAGTGCCTCTCCCTCTCCATCAAACTCCACCTTACTCCCTTTATCTTCCTCTTCATTACAAAAGGAGAACAATTCATATATTCTAGGGCAAAGTTCAACAACATTCCTCGCAGTAACATTGTATGTGCAACGGTTTAATTTATGAACTACAGGGAAGAATACCATTTATGTCACATAGTGCAATACTTGTTTTTGGGTTTCTGTAGCCAATCCATCAATCAGGATATGTGTGAAAGTTGCCACAGTCTTGAGATGAGCTGTGACTGATTTCACTCATCACCTCACTACAGGGCCTCACAAATGTAAAGAGATCCTTCACCAAATATATTCTTTGAATTACCCTTGTAGTTTTGTCTGAGGAAAAAAATACTACTTTAGAGCAGAGTTTCCCAAGCTGTGGGCCCGGAGCCGATTCGAGTTCCAATTTCTGGTGAGTTGCAAAAGTGCAAGCAATAAATACAGATGCCTTTATATTTGTGTTTATTTATCGCATTTGCTGTGCTTTAAAGACAAAGTTCAAATGTCAGGCTATGTTTTCTAACAAATTGCTGCTTATTTTTTTAACATCAAGGTCAGTTTTTACAAACTCCTCTCACTTTGCAGTCAGAGAAAGGAAAGTGAAGTATGTGACAGTCTTACCAGGGTATATAGAGTGTGAAAGGAAAAGGCTGTAGAATGTTATTTATTTGAAACACACAACAAAATGTAAATACTTGTAAATGAACTGTACACATTCAGCAGTTAGTAATGCAAAAAGGAAGAACTTTTTTTGAAATTCTGTAGTGAGATTCAAACAAAGATTTTAACAGTATCAACACCAATCAAGACACTACTTGGTGATGCACAAATGATAAATATTAGAAATCGGGGTCTCTAGTTGGCAGAGGTAGGTACCTTTATCGAAATAGGGACCCTTGCTTCTAGTCAGGGTAAGGGGGATACACACTTTAGATAACCCCTGCTCACCCCCTGGGTAGCTTGGCACGAGCAGACAAGCTTATCCCAAAGACAATGTGTCAAATATTAGCACTCAAAACACAAAGTAATACAGTGATAACACCACAAATGGACACCACACCAGTTTAGAACAATAAAGTATCTTTATTTAAACTCAACAAGACCAAAACGACAAAAATCCAACATACATGTAATAAGAATATGACTTTTCAAAGGTTTCAAGTAACTGGGCCCATAGAAAACTATGGATGCGTGATTCTACACAAAATACCTGTAGATGCGTCAAAATTCACAAGGCCAAACAGCAGCAGAGATGGAAAGCATCGAGAAACAAAGAGATAGTCAGTTCCTGAGTCCTTGGGGAGGCGATGTGACAGTTCTGCTGCACGCAGGAGAAGTGATGCGTCGAATCCGGACTGTAAGGGGAAGTGATGCATCGACTCCAAGTCTGTTCTGGTCTGCGGGTGATGCGTCGGAAAAGCTTGCAGCACAGGAGCGATGCATGGAAATACAGGATGCGTTGCGATTGATGCGGCAGAGGCAAGTGGCGCTGCATCAGTTTCTTCAGCCACGATCCCACGATGAGTTGGTTCTTGCAGCTGCAACAGTCGATACGTTGTCTTGGCAGCGGCGCGGCAATGCGTGGAGATTGTTCTAGCACAGCGGTGCTGCGTCTGAAAAAACAGCAGCAAGAAAAACAATGTATTCATTTTCTCAGTTCTTCAGGTTTCTTCCAGCTCCCAACAGCAGGAACAACCTCCAGAGGCCCAGAACTGGAACAGGCACCTCCTGGCAGGTCAGTACGCTCAGAAGCAGAGTTCAGGGGAGCTGGGAGTGAAGTCTTTGTATCCCTGAGACTTCAGAACAGGAAGCCAGAAAACACAGGCCCCTGGAGAGTCTTCCTCAATCAGATTCACAGAACGTTACAGTCTTTGTCCTTTCCTTCACAGAAACAGCAACTGCATGCCCACCCCACACAGTACACAGCAAAGGGGCAGTACTCCTCCTCACAGCTCTTCAGCTCTTCTCCTGTGCAAAGGTTCCTCTTGAGTCCAGAAGTGATCAAAAGTTCTAGGGTTTAAGGTCTACCTCTTATTCCCCATTTTGTCTTTGTTCTCTTTGTGCAAGGGTTTCTGATCCCAGTCTGTTATGTTCAATATAGGTACCCCAATATCGGCTCAGGTAATGAATGCACCTTTCACCTACATTCCCCTGATATTACACTACATAACGGTTCTTAGGACTGACCTTTTACCTAGTTACGGTAATGCCTAAAGATGACATGGGGTTTTCTCCGAAAATCTTAAGCCTCATTCATTATGCATGAGGATTCTTGGAATCACAGCAGGCCTACCAGCTCCTGCATAATAACTATGTATAAGGGTCATTCCTTCCGTCATCCTAGACTGACATGACACAGTAAGGTATATCCCCAGAGGGTACCACTTTGGGTATATATACACCATATCTTGCTGAGGTAGTCAGAGGAGAAAAGGACTTCCATGCCGACACACTGACGCCAGACGCTGAGGTTCCTGCAAGCAGACACTCCAGCTCGCAGTGGTCTGACATCCCTTGCGGGGTGTCCATTTCGAGACCAAGATGGGGTCCCACAGTCTCTCACTTTAGGTAATGGGGTTGACTTTATCCTAGAGGGATTCTTGGCTTTACACCCACATACATGCTAGGTACACTTAGTTACATCTAGTTAGGGTTGCATCGTAGGAGTATGTATTTATTGTCATGTATTTTATATACTTGCCTGTATTCATTGTTTTAGCACGATGGTAGAAATCTCCCATCCTTTTACTCTGTTAGTGTTTATAATCATTTATATCTGTTACTGTCTAATGGTTGTTTCAGCACACCTACTTTACATGAGAATGACGCTGGTTCAATAAAATCTTATTGAAAAACGTCCCCACTGTTTATTCTGTGTATCTGTCTGAGACAAAGTGAGCACGAGTGACTGAGCGAAAAGTATCGCACTGTTTCAACGATCTTGAGGGATCAGGGTTGTCATGTTCGATAGTTGCCAAGAACTATTCTCTCCTTGGTAAGAGGGGTTTCTAGTGGCACTGTGAGCTAGCTGGTATACAGGATAACATACCCAGTAGGGGTGTCTAGAATCAGTCTGACACCAATCCTACAGTGTATGTTGTCTAAACGCGCAGGTCCTATATAGGTTTATAGGAACTACACGACATGGCGCAGCCAATGCTGGTTTGGTACTTATTTAACAGTCAAATCTGAATAGTTCAGTCGTGCTATTCTCAAAGACCCCTACTCACATCTCCCCAGAGACGTCTGGAGTGGGTAGGGAACTATCCGCCACAGCTGAGTAGGCATATCCTACATATTGGCTGTAGGTTTATCAAGCTTGAAGGAGAAACAGTTCCTATTGTGCATAAAACCTTATCTCAGTTTCCTTGAAACTCTTCCTTGAGAAAAATCTTTTTTCAATAATGGATGACGAAGACGCTGCTGCACCAGCACAATGTGCGACTGCAGCAAGGGAGGAAGAACAAGAAGGAGAAATAAGCATTTCAGAAAATGTCAGAAAAGCCCTTACTCAAAAGCTAACAGACTACGGAGTCACAGCTAGGGGTGGGACAGTAACCTTCGTGATTGAGGCTCACGAGTCATATAGAACAGAGGCATTCTATTCATGGTTTAAATTCCCACAAGCAGATGCACAATCAAATACATTTCATTGTTACACTGAAGATGAAACACCAGAGGAATACTGTCCGTATGAGGACATTGAAGTTCCGCTCACCTACCAGGAGCACATAAACTGGTTTAA
This sequence comes from Calotriton arnoldi, assembly GCA_963921515.1. Classification (NCBI taxonomy): domain Eukaryota; kingdom Metazoa; phylum Chordata; class Amphibia; order Caudata; family Salamandridae; genus Calotriton; species Calotriton arnoldi. The sequence goes on from CAWUFW010002581.1 coordinate 877,322, forward strand.
AGGCACCCTCCCCCACACAAAAGACTAAGTAAGACTAGGTCCGCTCGGAATAGATGGAGCCACTTGGCCAGTCCTGGCGGCTTATACACCACATCCAGACATTTATTCAATGCCAGTGGCAGACTTACGTCCACTTCATAAAGAAATAATAAAAATTTACAGAAACCTGACACAGTTCGTGATGAGAACACTCACACTTCAGCCAACAAGAGCTTCACAAAGAAGTCAAATTCAGGGTTCTACAACTAAAATAACACCACAAACGCTATACGCAGTTATGTGTAAAATGCCCACTAAACGTGAGCAAATGCCATTATGGATAGCTCAGAAAATAACACAGCTAGAGGCAGTATTTCCACACACAAGTCCTCAAGAAAAACACAGAATGCTAACAATCTGCTTGCCAATGGGGATAGCTCCCCAAATAGAGAATTGTACCTCTTGGGGTACAGTTTTCGCTGCCATATATACCAGAACTCATGGTATCCCGTCATTAGCAGTAATACCAGATGTATTAAGACAAATACAAACTGAGCATGGAGCAGAGCCTGCTCTGAACTTAGGGATGAAAATATGAGGTAATTTTGCCCAGGTATCAGCTATAATATTAGCAAATAAAAAGGGGAAGCAACAGCAGTGGCTCTACGCCAACGCCTGAGGGATTTCACTGTTTTACAACAGGAACGTGAATTACCTAAAATTATCACTGACACCTATGCTGAATTAGGTAGAGATAGTTTGGGAGCTAGAGCAACACAACCTCAACTCACGGGTAGTCCTGAAAAGGATAACACCAGACAAGCACCTGATTCTTCCAATGAGAAATGGGATAATAACAATAAAAAACAAAAGAATAGATCTCAATCCAGGAGTGGGTCACCTCAACAGGAGCCCTCCGAAAGGAGGTGCAATCTTAGGAATAGAGATAACATAAAAAAACCTGACAGGTATCAGGATACTGATACACGTTCCTCTCGTTCCTTTCAGGGTTCACCAAGAAACTCCGAGAGAGAAGGACGGTCAGAGCACAGACAAGAAGAGCGTACAGAGACAAGCCACGCACATCAGATTATACTTCCAAGAAAGAAGAGAAGCAAAAATCAAAGCCTCAATTTAAAAAGAAGAAAGTAGCAAGTCTTAAAGTTAGACATGCCCAGAATTCTGAGGACTCAACTTCTGAACGGGGATTGGGCTCTGACGATGCTAGACAGCGCAGCAGAAGTAACAATAGCTCGCCAGAACCTGATGGAATTTCTGGTGACAGCAGAGTTGAATGAGCATATCACAGTGGAAACACCTGATACAAGGGTAAGTGTCCCACAAAGGTTACATGAGATAACAATCCAAATGGAGGGGGACAAACCCAGAAAAATTAAAGGTCTCTTTTGGGAGAACCTGACTTTTGGCTATGACATCCTTTTAGCTGAGAAAGACAGGCCACCTGAGATTGTTATGGATTGCCCAAAGGGAGAAACGCAAATTTTACCGTCCTTTTCCGAACTCGTTCCAATATACTTAAAACATACATACGCGCAAGAGTGGGTGGTAGTCCTTGCTCCAGCACTATATCGCAACAATGTTGGTTGGGATGCTGAGTCACCACACCATGTAATCCCAGTAAAAACGACTCCAACTCCACAGAGACAGTACCTAATAAAACAAGAAGCGAAAAAACAGGTCAGGGAGATCTTGGATCAACTTGAATACCAGGGTGTAATTGAAACTTGCACCTCCTCAATGAACAATCCTTTGTTTCCCGTAATGAAACCTGATAATTCATATTGTCTAGTCTTAGAATACAGACATCTGAACACATGCAAAAAAACATTTACAGTACAGAATGCACATAGTGTTGCATTAATGAATAACATTGTGCGGAAAAAATATAAAACAACACTAGATATCTCAAATGGATTCTTCTGCCAAAATATAGCGCCTGGAAGCAGGTTTTTAACCGCATTTTCCACGCTAGGCTCTCAGCGTCAATTTTGTCGACTCCCCAAGGGTATAAGAAAAGCCCTGAGTTGTTTTCCGCAAGGGTAACAGAGTTACTTCAGAATTTGGATGAGGAGGCATTGTCCTATGTAGATGCTATTTATCTGACAGATGATGATTTAAAGGATCACTTGGCCCGGGTGAGCAACATAATTTAGGGGTTCGCCGCTGAGGGGTACAAATTCAACTTTAAAAAATCGAAGATAGCCCACCTCAATGTCCTATTTTTGGGATACAAGCTTTCAAGTGAAGGAAAAAGCCTGGCAGCTAACTTTTTAGAAAAGTGTGCGCTGTTCCAACCTCCAAAATCGCTGAAAAACTTACAATCCATATTGGGATTTTTAAATTTTGGCAGAACATACATTTTAGATTACGCAGAAAAAGTAAAACATCTCTACGACTTAATCAGACCTGATTTCTCAGTTAGGCATTGGACACAGGAACACACAGATATCCTTCGTTCCCTACAAGCTGACATGATAGTTTCAAAACACTTGCAGACACATGTAAACGTCCACAACTTGGTGATCTGTGTTATAGCGGGTCAATCCAGGTACACTTAACTGACCTTCAATGAAGTTGAAATGGTACCCATAGCATACAAATCACATTTGTACACAAACGCTGAAATGCACTTTGCTTCTACAGAGAAAATCCTGACAGCAGTACATACTGCTGTAGTGAGAGAAAGAGCACTGGCTCAGAGGAAACGAATAATAGTCGTAACTCCAGTACCAGCCTTAGAGGCTGCTACAAAGGCTAGCGTTCCTAATGCTAAAGCCTTACATCCAACATGGATACAATGGGCTAATTCTCTGACTGCAACAGATGTAGAATACAGATATGGCCCAAGGCTAAAACACAAGCATTCCTGCAATATGAACAAGAATATCCTCTCCCAAATGAAATAATGCCTCTAGATCAGTATGAATACATTATTTACACTGACAGATCTGCTCAGCCGGCCGTAGGAAGTAAACAGCAATACAGCACCACTTGTGCGATTATAAAGGGTCGTATGCAGGATGGCAAGTTCCATCCCAGCAATACGAAGACACAGTCTCTAGGAGACTGCACGGCTCAGCTGGCAGAACTAAAAGCCCTTTTACTGGCACTAATAAATATGGATCGGGAATTCCCCACACTGATCGTGTGCGATTCTTTTTATTGTGTCCAGTCATACAACAAATCTCTCCACTACTGGGGTCAGAATGGGTTTAAAGACTCAAAAGGTGGCACAATTAAGCATAAAATGCTGTGGGAACACATAGCTGAGGTGAAAAACGAGCTACCAAGTGGAGTTTGACATACAATGGGAACGTTTAGAGTAAATAAATAAATAAACGAAAGCACTTACTTTGCACTCGCAGCATCGCCAACTCGGCGATGCTGCAAGCGCAAAGTAAGTGCTTTTGTTTATTTATTTATTTACTGTAAACGTTCCCGTCTTATGTCACACTCCACTACCACCCCACCCAGCCCCGCCCCGCCTCTCCACCCTGCAGTGATACCTATGCGAGCCGCCACTGGATAGAGTAATACCAAACATGAATCGCAGATTAGGCTTAATACTAGCTGCACACGAGGGTCTAGGTTCTGCACACGCAGAAATTACCGCAACAGTTTCTTTACTGAAACAATGGTATTGGTGGCCTGGTTTAACAAAACAGACGAAGAATTTAGTCTTAAAATGCGACATCTGTCAGCAGATGAAGGGTTCCACCTTGGCGCATCCAGCGCAGACACCTTTTCTAATATCAGACAAACAACTTGCGTGTGTCTTTTTGGACCACTGCGGCCCCCTAAAATCAGATGGGGCTTACAAGTATATCTTGGTGGCAGTGGATTCATGCTCTAGATTCCTATGGGTATGGCCTCAGTGCTCGGCTGATGCTCGAACTGTTATAAAAGATTTGTGAGTCTTTATAGGGACATACGCAGTTGGCACACTACATTCTGACCGTGGCCCAGCGTTTAGCTCTAGGGCTTACAAGGAAGCCATGGAAAGTTTGGGTGTAGCATTGCGGTACTCCTCTCCGTATCATCCAGAGGGGAATTTGGTTGTGGAGAAGAAAGACCAAGACTTAAAGCAATCTTTAACAGCAAGCGTTTTATGTTCGGGTGGTAGTTGGGTCAATCACTTATATGGGGTACAACGAGCCCTCAACAATATGCCAAGAAGTTCTCTAGAGGGTGTCACTCCATATGCGGTCCTATTTGAGACGAGAATGTGGGTACCTGATTTCGATTATGAAAGCACAGTGGCGGATGAAGAACCATTTGATATCAATAAACGTTTGGCTGTTGCACAGGATCTGAACGAATCCAGAGCACTACTAAGCAACGTGCAAGTAAAACGCACCGTCACTGGGGAAGTCAAACCAGTCACGGCAAGACATGTCCGGATCCCAAAAGTCAGGGATCTGGTCAGAGAATAGATCAAGGACAAGAAAGAATTTGGGCCATCATACAGAAAGCCTGTACCTGTCCCGGCTGTCGAAGGAACAAGAACAGTACTTCTTCAGCCTCTTGCCAGCAAAAAAGAAAAGAGATTCATCTTCATTGATCTGATCAAACCACACTATGTGGCTGACACTGAATAGTAGGCCTTGTGGGCTCTTGGGTAGCCGACGCTCTCCTCTTGCTACCATACAGGAAGTTCAGGCAGAAAGACTCATTCGAAGAGTCACCAATACGAAATAATGGAATTTCCTACAATGACATAGAACTCGTTGCTCTGAAAATAGAAATTCAAAGCACAATTGTAAGACAAATTTCAATTCAGCCTAACACCGATGTCTACATCAATACGCCTCGACAAGAGACACCTGCTAGTTCAACAATATCTGCTGAGCTACCAAAGATTGATCAAACTGCATCTGGCTACTTCATCGATTTTGATACCTTCTCTCTTGGTCCCAGTGAACCTGAGACAACGCCAGCTCCAGTTTCCCGTAAGCAACAAATTTGTGAATTCTACACTTTTCTGAAAAAGACTTACTTAGTATCACTTTGGCTCCAGCTCTGGATCATAACTGGAATATTGTTTTTTCTGGTCTGGATTTGCCTAGTGACTGTTTTTTGCTTACTCATAAATGAAAAATATCTCCCAGAACGCTCTGCAGTATCGAATGTGAACCTGGTCCTAAAAACTCATACATCATCTCATCGTGAACAAAGAGACTTGTCTGTGAACATTACAGCTGTTCCAATTCCTGATGGCATAGTTTGGGACAAGGTTGATTATGATGTATTTGGCCCTACTGAACTTTTGAAAATTCCACATTTATTTAAAATCTCTCTAAATGATATCATTACCTCCAGTACATTTTCTGATGATTGGGATTTTGAAACTGTGAATAATATGTTGTCTGATTTAGAACAATCCGCTGCATTTTCAAACAATGAAATGTTAGAGGACATATCTGACTTTGATAGCATGTACTGTTACCAACATTATGGTCATCACTTTTTACACAAATCCAATATCCCACGAAATATCTTCACATACCACCAATGGGAACATTGCCCGACACCACCAAAAGGTAGTTCGAAAACATTTGCACAGAAATTTTCTTATTTTTCAGGGTTTAACACTTCTGACCCGACCTCATATTACTATAAGGTTGCACCTACACCTGCACAGAAAAATATGCTGACTATCACCAAACAGATATATTCTGCATCCTTTATTTCCCAACTGTCTGAACAGCGTCTCGACTTATGGAAGGACACTATAGACACAAAATCAGTCTGGGGTTCTAAGGAATGGCAAGTTCAGGTAACAGAAGCACTATTTAGAGTGTGCCTCATTCCGCAACAGATAATATTTCTAAATGAAACTGTGCAACAGACTTCCTGTCTTGGATTAGCCAAGAACAAGGATTTGAACACACCTCGAATTCCCACACCATCACACATTAATTTCATATCACGTGGAGGGGATACAATAGATGACATCATGCAGTACAATACTCCAGACCCCAATTGGAAGGGATGGTTAGTTTGGCCCACAGACACACACATATGTCAATCACGATTCAAGGGTACAACTGAAGGGTTTAGTATCCATAGGCCAGACCAATGCTATGTACAAAGAGAACATCATACAGTGACATCATACAGTGTTGGGAAGTTGTGCCTCGATTTGCTAAAAACCTTGACACTGTCCCAGGTGAAACAGCACTTATCCTTACTCTCAGATTAGGTGGATCTAAGGGATTTCTTGTTAGGTCCCCGAAAGCCACGTCACTGTGACATCAGAAACGTTTCTATTACGCTGTCTATAATGAAATCTGGAAAATCTCTCAACAAGAAGCTGCTGAGAGACTTCGTGAAATAGATAGTATTAACCTAGAAAAGGTGTTAGCTGTAGTTGACAATGGTATGACTACATTGACATCCAGGATTTATTCACTGGGCAACATTGTGTCTTCTGCTATTGATATACTAGAACAGGACTTGTCCATACTACAACATTGACAATGTCAACTTCGTTCTATTATGTTATTAAGCTGGACGCTGCAATCACTGTGCACTGGTTATGTGCCTTGGCGATTTATCAACAGCACTTCCCTATTTTCTGCATACAATCTAACTGAGAATCAGATAACGATGGCACAAAGGGGAGCAAAATATACAATGCTGAGTATTGAAAAACTGGATAAATTACCTTTTACTGTGGCAGAGTCCCCATCCACAGAATGGTTAATCCATGGCCATATAACACTACCGGTCACTACTTTCCAGTTTCAGTATTGCCTAGAACAACAACAGGCAGGCAGATTTGAAGCGATGGGTAGGGAATTCATCAAGGAATCTTGGAATTACCATACAGATTTCGATGTAGGAATGGGGGCATGGAAGTGTTCCTTAGTGGTACCAACTGCGAAAATTCCTTAAGTGGATATCTCATATGCCAGGATATCATGTTTCACGGGTCCTGTAATGGTTCAGTTGCAAACTTATCCTGTCACTTGAAAGGGACCCCAGCTGTCGTGATTAATCCGGTATTCAGGTTACTTTCAAATGGGAGTTACTTGATGCTGAATGATCAAGGTTGTTGTGGGACGCTCCCAGGCATCGCATATCTTGCCACTGTAAGCTCCAGGGTTACTTGCTGTATGCAAGTATTGTTTCCACTGACCCATACAGTCAGGGAGGCGCCGTTATGGCTTTCGTTGAATGTTTCCTTTATACGGTTTGATATTCTGAGCCGAATGAAAGCCATGCTTTTACAGCAAACCGTGCCCTTAACCTCTGTCCGGGAAACTTATGATCTCCAGGTTGCAAGGTCCTTGGCTGAGATACAGGCACTAGTACAAACAAACTGCCCTTTCCATTTCACAGAAATGGTACCACGTATCTTTAAACATGTTTGATACGACGGGTATTGTCCGCCTATTTAAGACCATAGGTTCTGGACTGTTAAGCACCTTTCAGACAATCCTCGGAGTTATTCCCAACTTCATACACTCCGTATTCGGAAGCATTTTTGGAGGGCTTCCGCTGATCCTGTTTCTAATAGCAGGTATCCTGATTATAATTTTTCTGCTTCGCAATGGACGTCCCAGTCACCAAGGAGATGGAAAAACGCTCTTGGAGCACCGATACCGTGAACGCATGGTAATCCATCTGGGCACACCTCGTCTTCGAGAGCTGAGCGAGTCTTGGTTCTTGTCATTTAGACCAGTCAGGACCAACTGTATTCTGCCTGTCCTCCGATGCCTGTTCTGCAGACAAGAATGCATGTTGGATCTCTGTCTAACACTTTCAACAATTGCGCCACCGGACGTTGATCCTTTACTGGACCCGATAACGGCCCATGTTCTGCAGTGTCCTCAGCGTATTCCAATGTTGATGTCTGAATTCTTAGAGCCACCACAGGATGCTTCAGCTCCTGTCGGAAAGGATACCGGCTCCTCAAGGAATACTCAGGCCTTGGATGACACTCATACATCCCCAGCAGCGGCTGTGGTGAATACGGAGGAACATCTGTGCTCGATTGACCTGATCTGCGAGGTGTTGCAGGGACCGTTGTCTGCGATTGCAGGCAACGGTGATGTTTGCGTTTCCCAGCCAGGACACAAAAACATTTGGCTTATCGGGTACTCGGAAAATTCGGCTTTTTCAAAAACAACCAAATTTGGAATTTTAAACAAGACACTTTTGCTAAACTGATGGCTTTCAGTCACTCATTGTTCGGACTATGTATACAAACTTATTTAGTACAGACTTCCTCCGCTTGCAATATTTTTCTCTTTTTTAGCATTTTGTAGAAATTTTACATTTTTAAGTACTATTTTTAATGGACTTATTAATTGTTTGCGTAAAACATTTAGCAGTCCGGTAGAATTTCATAGTATGTCGTCCAGTCGGATGAGGAGTGGGTGTTATGTTCAATATAGGTACCCCAATATCGGCTCAGGTAATGAATACACCTTTCACCTACATTCTCCTGATTTTACACTGCATAACGCTTCTTAGGACTGACCTTTTACCTAGTTACGGTAAGGCCTAAAGATGACATGGGGTTTTCGCCGAAAAGCTTAAGCCTCATTTATTATGCATGAGGATTCTTGGATTCACAGCAGGACAGCAGGCCTACTGTCTCCTGCATAATAATTATGTATATGGGTCATTCCTTCCGTCATCCTAGTCTGACATGACACAGCAAGGTATATCCCCAGGGGGTACCACTTTGGGTATATATACACCATATCTTGCTGAGGTAGTCAAAGGAGAAAAGGACTTCCATGCCAACACACTGACGTTCCTGCATGCAGACACTCCAGCTCGCAGTGGTCTGACATCCCTTGCGGGGTGTCCATCTGGAGACCAAGTTGGGGTCCCACAGTCTCTCACTTCAGGTAATGGGGTTGACTTTATCCTAGAGGGATTCTTGGCTTTACACCTACATACATGCTAGGTACTCTTAGGTACATTTAGTTATGGTTGCATCATAGGAGTACGCATTTTATTGTCATGTATTTTATATACTTGCCTGTATTCATTGTTTTAGCATGATGGTAGAAATCTACCATCCTTTTACTCTGTTAGTGCTTATAATCATTTATATCTGTTGCTGTCTAATGGTTGTTTCAGCACACCTATTTTACACGAGAATGACGCTGGTTCAATAAAAGCTTATTGAAAAACGTCCCACCGTTTATTCTGTGTATCTCTCTGAGACAAAGTGAGCAGAGGGACTGAGCAAAAAGTAATATACTGCTTCCACGATCCTGAGGGATCAGGGTTGTCATGTTCGATAGTTGCCAAGAACTATTCTTTCCTTGGTAAGAGGGGTTTCTAGTGGCACTGTGAGCTAGCTGGAATACAGGCTAACATACCCGGTAGGGGTGTCTAGAATCAGTCTGACACCAATCCTATAGTGCATGTTGTCTAAACACGAAGATCCTATATAGGTTTATAGCAACTACAGGACAAGTCCAAATCAGTTCTGTCCTCACTGGTGCAGTATGACCACAGGGGGTGGAGACAGCATTGTGCAAGGGAGACAGGCCCTATTCAGATGCAAGGAAATCTTCTCCCACTACTCTAAATGCAGCCAAGCTTTATTCAGCTCAGCTCTGGGTCATCCAGGAAAGGCCAGGCACACCTCAACCCCCCAGTGACTGTCTACAGTGAATGCACATCCCCAGCCCCTGTCACTCCAAAACCAGACAGTCAAACCACAAACAGACAGAGACACGCAGAATGGTTAAACAAGAAAATGCCTACTTTCTAAAAGTGGCATTTTCAAACACACAATTTAAAACCATCTTTACTAAAAGATGTGTCATTAAATTCTGAGTTCAGAGAGCCTAAACTTTATTTGTCTATCTTGTCCCAATGGGAAGTTGTACTTGTAAGATGTTACAAAGTTTCTCCCATTCTATCCTATGGGGCAGATTGCCTTTCAATAGTGAAAAACAAAATTGGCAGTATTTCACTATCAGACATGTCACACACACCAGTACATGTCCTACCTTTCACATGCACTGTACCCTGCCCATGGGGGTACCTTGGGCCTACCATAGGGGTGCCTTACATGTAAGAAAAGGGAAGATTAAAGTCTAGCAAGTGGGTGCACTTGCGAGGTCGACATGGCAGTTTAAAACTGCATGCTGCAGTGGCAGGTCTGAGATACCTTTTCAGGGCTACTCATGTGGATGGCACAATCAGTGCTGCAGGCCCACTAGTAGCATTTGATTTACAGGCCCTGGCACACTTAATGCACTTTACTAGGGGCTTACCAGTAAATCAAATATGGAAATCTTGGATAACCAATCATAATAACAATTTACAGAGAGAGCATATGCACTTTAGCACTGATTAGCAGTGGTAAAGTACCCATACTCCTAAAGCCAACAAAAACAGGTCAGGAAAAAAATAGGAGGGAGGAGCAAAAAGTTTATGGATAACCCTGCAAAAAGGGCCAAGCCCAACAATAAATATTCACTGAAATCCGCCTTCCACACATTGCCATTTGTGTGCAATATGTTTTTATCAGTAAAACGGTATGCGCATGCAAAATTAGTTGCCATTTCAATGGAAAATGTGCTATCTGTTATTGTCAGTTTGCTACCCCACGATGCCTTAATTATATTAAAAAATCACCCGCCTCATGTCCAGTAAAGCTAATGAGTCGCAAAAGTTTGTCGTTCTAAAAATTGGTTTGTGGTTCCACAAGTTTGGGAAGCACTGCTTCAGATATATATGCAAAAAGGGGGGAGTGTGTAATGGAGCAATACAAAAACAGTTAAGAATGAAAGAGCACAATGGATCAAAGTATATGTGCTAAAATGCTAAAAGGTATTATTATTATTATATTTTCAAAAAAATGAAAAAACAAGTTAAAGGGTTCAAAAGGCATAGAAATAAAATAGCTCTCTTTAAGAAACAATGAACAAAGTTTTTCAGTAAAGAGCAATGTGAAATGGGGAATGCTCTGAAAAACTAATACGTTTGTGAGACTCTAGCAGGGTGTAAAAACCAGGTGAAATCAATCCTTAAGTGCACATCTTAAGATTGAGATTGAGACTTCTACAGCTCATGTTTTTTTCTTCAGAATTAGAATATTTTATGGAGTGTATGCATCTGATCAACATGTTGACCCAGATAGCTATATATGCAAATATAGCTGTAAGGATATATGTCCCAAGTTCAGAGAACATAGAAGGGCAAATCAAAAAGCTATCTAGCTGGAAGAAGATTCATTTTGATGATCATGGCTCAAAGTGAGGGTGTCAAGTGAGTGGTCAAGAAATACATTTGGGTTTTCTTTTGTGAACTCGTGGGGTTCAGGGAATGTAGCTGGTTAGCAATATTTGATAAATGTTCAATGAAGTCAGCCTGCAGTTTTTTTTGGCACTGACTGGGAGAATTTTAAATAAGAAATTTCTTCAAATGGGACAAGACAATTTAAATGAGAAGGCTGTATGGTTGTTTGATGGGTCCAGTTTGTCCTGCAGTGAATGTTCCTCAACATTTAATATTATACTGCTGATTAGGCTTGGGTGGAATTTCAATTATGCCAGAGTAATCAGAGTATTTTCTGTAATTTTGCAATACTCTTTGAAGTTGAATTACCAACAATAATGCAATTACTCCTGCTTACTAATAAACAGGGTCTGTGTACATGTGGACTACAAGTAAAATGCAGTGGCCCACATATTTTGCTGGACTGTTTGTGGTTTCTAGAAGAACTGAAAGTATTTTTAAAACCTCTTTTTATTGCCTATAAAATTGATAACAGGGATCAAGCTCTCAGCTTGTTGATAAATATGAGATTTTTAAATGTGGCATGTGCAATAGGAAGATTTTTAACTGCAATACAGGAGTCGTTGAATGAATTGGTAATATAATTTAAAATGGGTTATGGGGCAGAAATGCGATTTTACACACCCTTTGAGGACATCTTGGAGCTCTGGAAGTCCGTATGCATGTAGAAATGTATATTTAATGTATATGTGACCCTTCCCCTATTTGGTTATGAATTAAGAGCTATTTTGTAGAGTGGTACTGCTCCTACTGTATGTTTTAATAGGATTTTATTGTGTTTCAGACAGTTTTCATGGTTGCACTTTTTGTATAATTCGCATTTTAACTGTACACTGCATTGTGGCATTTTATGGCTATATTTGCCGAATAAAAAAATATATAAAAAATCAACAAAACACAATTACTCCTGCTTGTGTAATTTTGAGTCATTTGGGGGAAAATACTACCGCACAAGCACATTTAGTGAGCACAAGTGGCCGCTCTTACTCGCTGTTCGTGTTCTGCTGCACTTAGCACTAATTCTTAATGCAAATGCACCCCACACCCATTTTAGGCACTAGGGTGCCTTTTATGCTAAAAAATAGGGCTAAATGCGGAGATAAATGGGGAGAAAATCTTACCTACAGAGCAGATTTACCTAGCAGTTGCTTGTAGGCACTATTTGAGTTTTGTTGCATTTAGATCTAGCTTTTAGCACAAAGTGCATCCTTACGTCCATTTCGTACAAGACGGGGGCTTTTTATCACTAAGAAATAGCGCTAAATGCAGAATTGCTTTCCTCAAGTAATCTTATGGAATTCTTAGGTAAATCCGCATGATTATGCTACACGGAATTAGGTGGCTTACACCCACCCCTACTGCTGTTGATAAAAGTAAGTTCCAGCAGTAGTGACTTACAGGTTTCCTGTAGTTATTCACGACTGGGCCCAACAAACCTAGTACATTTCATTATAGGCTCTGTGGAATCCCCTTAAGCAGTCCTTCTTGTCCAAAGTCCTCAGTAAAGCAAAGTATGTACATTATACATGTATATTATAGATATTATCCAGGGCCTTTGAGTTTCCATTCATTTCAATAATCAGAAGGAAGTCTCATTATCAGTATGCACATCAAGTTAGTTCAGAACCTATACTTGGTAGAGAGGTCTGTCAACAGACCATTTCCTTAACTCTGGGACATAGTCTTTAGACAAGCCCAGATTCAAGCAGAGGTCACAATAGCTTCCCTTGTGCAGTGCTAAATTTCTAAAATAATGACTACCAGTGACCAAAGCACTGCTCAGGCGCCCGCGGCGGCCACTATTAAATGTCAGTGTGCCCAGTACTAAGGCTGGACACTGCTTAATCCACCTCATGCCTCTTTAATCCACAGTTAGACACTTCCTGCCCCTTTATCTCACTCTTTTAGGTTCCTGATTCCTCCCTTAGTTATAATGTTTCCTCCTTCTTTTACCTTTGGTGTTTTGCTCTTGGGAAATGTCTGATGAGGAAAAATAAATACTGGCCCCCAAAAATGAGTGCTGGTGGCCAACCACCGGCAACCACCTGCCCTTGTGTTTCCTGAGTGATTAGCACTTGTCACTCATTTACAAATGTATGCCGAAGGTTGTGCATCTAGCGTGAGGTTATAAAGAAGGCAGACTAGGATGCCGTTGGTGAATACCACTTCTTTTTTTAAATTCTTATTTTTGCATTTTGAACAAAGTAACATGACAAACAGTGCATTTCAGGTTGAAGCATCATGAAAAGTAAAGTATGGGTAATATGACCCTAATATACTTATTAAAGACAGTAATTGTTCATACATCCTATCCCTGCTCAATACACACACACAAGGTGTCCCTGAGGCCCTTATCAATCTCCAATGAGCCATATTGTTCAATCTGAATGCAGAGCTCCCTGTGTGCTTCCCTCTGTGTCCGCTGAGGTTATAACACACTTCTCTGATGCCCTTAGTGTCCTGGACATTGTCAGGTGCAGCCCTCCTGTCCTCCATAGGTGTCATATGTAAGTGGTGAATGGGCACCATGTTGAATCAAATTTGGCTACCCGATCTCACATAATCACCGTCAAGTTTTCCATGACATAAATTAACCAGGTCTTTCCCCACTACATGTTCAATGAAGGTGCCTGTTGCTGCTTTCACATCTGTACCACACTCAATCTCACTGCTAATAGTAGGTGAGAGAACAATCGCCTCTGGGGATTCATAGTGGGGAAGAGTCTATCTGCCCCTCTGTTCCCCAGAAGGACCATGAGCGGATTATTTGACAGCATAACATTGGTGATGGCATGCATTGTGTGAAGAACCTCGTCCCTGATTTTTGAGTTACTGGACATGACCACTAGGTGTGTAGAAACATGCTGTGTTCAGCACACCTCTCCCAACACAGGTCGGAGCCCCCAAACATCTTGGCGGGTCTAATGGGTTTGACGTACAAATGTGTTCATGTTTTATAGGCATCCTCCTTGTATCTAAGTCAAATAGAAGATTTGGACGCTCTTTGCCAGATAGCACCCATGTGTAATCTGAGATAAGTGTCTAACTCTCTTTCCGATTGCCGCACATTCAAGATATGTTATACAGCCATGATATGCCTCTGAGGTGATGTTGTTAGGTTACAGGGCTTCTGTAGGAGTTTCCTCCCATTGTAAAGCTAAGCGTACTGGGGGTCTACCTGCCCAATGTAGTGCCTGACTAAGCCTGTATGTGTCCCATCTGACCAGCACAAATATCTTGATCAAATCCCCGTGACCTTGTATCCACATCAATGTAAAGGTCCTGCAAGGTGGGGGAGTGGCAGAGATCCCAGCTAAAGGAACTGGGGTTGGACATGCCCAGGGGAAAGTCTGGATTATGTGTCAAGGGGGTAAGTGGGAAGGGGTAAGTCAGAAAGGTCTGTCTCCTCCGCACCTCCCTTCAATGTGCCAGAAGTGTAGATGTTAGGGGTACGGGCAGGGGTGCACCCCCCACAAGCCCCTGAGGGGAGCCACAGGAGCCCAGACAGGGTAACCGAAGAGAAATCTTGTTCCACCTGAACCCAAGACTTGCCTGTGGGGTCGGGGTTCGAGCCAAGTGCAGGATGGAGTTGTGCAGCTAGGATGTATGTGATGACATCAGGGATGCCCAAGACTCCCTCCACCGTAGGTCTAATGAGGGATACCCTTGCCACTCTCTGGGATTTTCCTCCCCACACAAAGTCAAGCATTTCATTTCAAATCTGTATTTGTGTCACTTTGGGCATGGTAAGGAAGAGGGTTTAAAGAACATGCAATAGTTGAGGCATGAAGTTAATTCTAAGGCTATTAAGCCTACCTAGATAGGAGATCTCCAGCTTGCCCCACCTGTCGAAGTCCTTGAAAAGGGAGGTGAGATGAGGAGGGACATTTCTATTGTAGATGTCTCTCATGCTTGGTGGGGGTTGAACCCACAGGTAGGTGATGGCTGACGTCTCCCATTGGAAGCCACCTCTCTGGATCGTGTCCCTGATGCTGTACAGCGGATTTGCCACACCCATGACCCATGATTTGCAGAAAGTGATTTAAAGTCTGACTCTTGGGAGAATTGGTCTAGCTCCCTCATTAGGGCCAGCATGGTGGTGTCTGGGTCAGTAATAATGGTTAACCGCAACAGGGGCAGCCCAATAGTTCCAGAACAAGAGGAATTAAAAGATATATGAACAACAGTGGTTCCAGGGAATTAACCTTTTGATATTTAAAAGGGCAGTCAATGAAGCCCAAAAAGTTGTGTTTGCATAGATTGCAACAAATCATAAATGAAGACAAAGAAAAAGAAGAAAAAGTTAGGCCGTTTTTAAAAAAATATTTAAATTATTATTAAGGAAAGGAGATTTTTAGTGCTCAACAGATTACACAAACAAACACATTTGGGACATTACATAGTGTACAACAAAAGACAAAAAGTGGCAATGGGTTTACAATTCAGCTATATAGTCCCCAGCAATGAAGACAGTTATGGATATCAATCCAATTACAATTTGGCAATTGGGCGTCGATGGAGTTTCGACCCTAATAATTCAAAATGGTCACCATTAGGACAAGAATAGTTTGGAGCAGAAAAAAACAAGTAATGTCTAGACAAATGAGTGCAACAAAGTAATGAATTACAAGGACGTTCTTCAAAATGGATCAAAAACACATTAAATGCGGCCATTTATAAGAATCTCCAAAGCAGCAATGCTCCCTGCTGATTCTAGCAAGGTAAGGACCTTACAGCCATCCAATGTTCATTGGAAAAAGGATCCAATTATTTATTCGCCAGATAACCAATATTGAAACAATCTCTAATGTAGGAAATATTCCTGGAACCATTGTCGTTCATTTATCTGGGTCAGTAATAAAGAATAGTACATCATCGGCGAAGAGGGCTAATTTGTGTTCCATGCCATCTATTGCCATGCCATTTTTTGCACGGTTGTTTTGGATCGTAGCCACTAAGGGTTCCATTGTGAGGACAAAGACAAGAGGAAGCAGAGGACACCTCTGCCATGAACCCTAGTGAGCGTGATGGTTGGGGAAAATGAGGCCTTCATTTTGAGCTTGGCAGCGGATTTCTTGAAGTTGTTCTAAATGAAGTTTTTCATCTTGGGCTCTAAATGAATTTGATCTAGTACCTCTGACATGTATTTCTGGTTCACCCTGTTCACCCTGTCAAACACCTTCTCGGCGTCGAGAGACAGGAGAGCCATCAGCGGCTTTTGTTGTTCAGCCGCTCAATGAATGCCACTGCCAGCCATGTGTTGTCGTTTGCCTGTGTTATGAACAAAACCGGATTGTTGCGAGGCTATAAGGGAAGGCCATATGTGATGGAGATGGGCTATAAGAATCGACGTGAACAGTTTCACGTTGCAATTTAATAAAACACTAGGCCTGTATGAAGAGCAATGTGTAGGAGGTTTGCCTGGTTTCAAAAGAAGAGTAAGATGGCATCCCAGCATAACAGGAAAGAATTGAACAGCTTCACTGGTGTTTCTGTTAGACGGGAGTAGTAGGCTTTATAGAATGTAGATTGATACCCATCTGGGCCTGGTGCTTTATGGAAAGGGACATTACTGATAGCTGCCCGGACCCCGTCCGGGGTAATGTTCTTTTTGAGGAGGCTCAGCTCCTCATCTCTTTTCCGGGAAGTGTAGGCAAGGAGGTAGTCATCCTGATATTGGTCATCGGAATGTTGGGCCTGGTAGAAAGCTGAGTAGTAGTGGTGAAAGATCGAGATTATGTCATCTGTCTTGTTGAAGGCAGCACTCTCCATCCTCAATTTCCCTGATGTGATTGCAAAATTTTGGGGCTATGAGCCTATCTGCTTTGTCCCCCATTCATAATAATTTTGGTTGATGTAGAGCAACTTTTTGGCTGCTTCATTCTTCAAGGTATGCTTGAGTAGTCCCTGAGATGTCACAAATCCCGCAGAGTCCTATCTCTTCCTCCTGCTCTGTGTCTCGTCTTGGCCTGTTGTGTCTGTGTTTTCAATTCTGTTTGCAGAGTTTGGTTGCTCGTTCGAACGCTGCAGTATGAGAGAGGCGCTCTCCTCTGAAGACTGCTTTTGTAGCATCCCATAGGGTTGCAAGGGACACCTCAACAGTGTCATTTTCGGTGAAGTAATGTTCGATTACATCTTTAATGCGGTCTCAGAGCAGAACTTTATTGATGACCCATGATCTTGGAAGCGATTGCTGTCAGACAATGGGGCCTAATGATAGCAACACTGTGGCCTGATCAGACTGGACCCAAACATCTAACTTAGTATCTATGAGCCGGGGGAGTAGGCTCTGGGATGTTAAGAAATTGTCAAGGTATGAGTACATCTTGTGGATGTTAGAATAGAAGGTGTAATCATGCTCCTGGGGTGTTGCTGCTGCCAGATGTCTGCTAAGGCCATGTCTAGTATCCATTGGGTTAGGGCAGAGGCTGCACAAGGTTCGCCTTGATGGGACGTGAGAGTGATCAAGCCTTGAGTCTAGCGGTACATTAAATGCCCGCCTATCACAATATGGCCCCTTGCAAAAAAAGAAAGCCTTGGAAATAAATCAGAAAAACTCCCTTTCTCTGTTGGGGCCATATATGGAGGCTATAGTCACCTGGCTGAAACCAAACTTGCCATGTATCCCCACCTGTTGCCCCTCCCAATCTCTGTATGTGCTATATAATTTAAAGAAAGGTCCTGTAGGAGGAGAATAGCCACCACCGAGATTTGCGAGTGTAGGAAAAATGAAACGGTGTAAGGTACCAGTGAGGGTGGAGGCGTTTTGTATTGATTCAGAGGAGATGCATCTCCTGTAGGAGTGCCATGTCTACTTCTTTCTGGCATAGCCAATTCGTCAATGTTCTGCGCTTGAGCGGAGTATTGGAGCCTTGCACCTTTAGATAAATGATGTGCAGAGTAGTCATAAAAACGTGTGTGGGCGATCCCTGCTCGTGTGGGAGGCACAGTGTGTAAGGAGCGTAGCCCCATCTCGCCAGCCCGGCACTTAGCGCATGTGTGTCAATAAAAACAGGAAAGAACTAAATAACAGTAACAAAACAAACCATAGGCATAAAGCTGAGCATCAAAATGACCAATCTGGCAACCCGCGATCTGAGTGGCCTATAGTCCTTCTCGCTAGGGTTGGTCAAAGTAAGGATCCTGAAAAACAACAGTATAGTCCAATGAACCAAGGGCTGGACTGTGGAAAAAGCCATGCCACCCCCGTTAATACTCACAGTTGGACTCTCAGTAAGTGAATCAATGTTCAGCAAGAAGTAGGAAATATGCCATCTGGTCACCATTGAAGGTGAAATGTTTGTGGTCTCCCATACTCCATGACAAAGTTCAAGGCAGAGTATCTTCGTCAGATGAATGTGAGCCCCTATCAGCCTGGTGCCACCGCTTGCATGCTTTCTTCTTTGCCTGTCACATGGGTTGGAAACACCAACTGCCCCCACATCCACCAATGAAAGGTCTCTGGGCTCATAAAGGGACTTCATGTCAGGAGGGGGCAAGCAGCCACAGGGACTCGTTGGCTCCTTGTGCTGTGCTGGCTGCAATCCTCCTGTCCTAGAAAGTGAAATGGATGCAGAGTGGAAAAACTAATCAGTATGGAATCTTGTTGTGTTGCAAATGCTGTGTGACATCTTTGTATTCTTTCCAACGGGCCAACATGTAGGCAGTTAAATCCTAGTGGAAGGAGATGTGATCCCTTTGGAACACGATCGGTTCCTGTTGTTGGGTGGCTTGTAAAATCCTCTCCCACATGGAAATAGTGCACTCTGGTGAGGGTGTCAGGCGCTAGAGTCTTCTGCTATTGGTAAGCAGAGAACACTCTGTGAGTGCGGTCCCGTTCCACCGGTTGATCCTTGGATAGTGTTAAGAGGTGCGTAAAGAGGGTCTAGACATGAGCCTCTAGGTCTGCCTGGGAAATAGTCTTTGCCATGCCCCTGATCCATATTTTAATATTTCTCAAGTGGTTTTCAAGGTCATCAATCTTGTCTTCTAGCATTGACTACGCCCATTCCAGCTTATCTAGGTCTCCTACTGTTAACTCCACCATGGCCAGGACTGATCAAGGTCAGTGAGTGCCCTGGTGAAATCCTGCCTAAGCGATGTGAGACCTTTGCGAAATTTGGAAAGCAGAAACTTTATGCCTTCTTTAGTCTCTAGGGCCTGGGGATTCAGGGCCCCCCTCGGACCAGGAGGCTGCGGTGGGGTGTCTCCCTCTGGTGGGCATGGTGGATCAGGCTTTTGAAGCATGTCTCGAATTTCAGGAGGAGCGGGGGTCTTTACTCTGTTCCTCACCATCGCTATGAGAGTGGCCCACATCCAGTCGGCTCTAACAACCTATTAAGGGCATGCCCTCCTGCGGTGTCCTCGACCAGGATTTCAGCAGGCACTCAGGATACGTGGATTATCCCTTGTTTCATGTTATGGGACTGTCTGACAGAGCCTCATTCAGGGTAGGGAGTCCCGACTGCAGACGCCCCCGACACAATGGATGTATTTGCTGCTCCCCCAGTCAATGCAGATCTTCGGCTCTTCTTACTGGGCAGTGAAGGAGAATACAGAGCATGCCACCGGCCCCACCGGGTTCAAGGTCGGAGAAACCTAGCCTGAGGCTGGGAGGCACGAATACCAGCTATCCGTACTCCTCAGCTCCCTGACAGGCATGAGGGGTTATTGCCGCTACCCAGGCGGGCTAATAGGCATCTGGGGCTCGTCTACTGTGCTGCTATACCTGGACCATCTCCAAGCCCACTGCACTCTCGTGGTGCCATGGGACTATTAAACTGGGCCAGCACCCTCTAGGGGGCCTGCCAAATCTACTCCGACCTCAGGCTTCCCGGTGAGCTCACAACGCGGTATTCACCGTGGGGCAGGGACCACACCTGCTCCGGCTCCTCAGGGTCCCACCGAGGCACCCAGACCAGGGCACTGACAACAAACCTCTGCTCCTACTCCTTGGCTCCTGTGCTGCACCAGGGTGATGAAGGTTTAGCCTGGAGGTCTCCAATGGTGCAGCCCCAAGATGGCCACTGTGTTGTCCCGAGCCGCCCAGTGCGACCAATCCGCTGCATCCATGGGTAGTGGCAGGTTTCAGGGGCCCTCGACTCGCCCCTCAGCTGCTAAATGTGGGGGGACCATTGGCAGGCACCACTGCTATCTGGATTCACCATTTGGGGGTATTGGGGCTTTCCATGCGGAGCTCAGGGGAGACACGTCTTCCCTGGTCTCCTCCCTGGCCACTCCCCCTGTGAGTACCACTTCTAATTTGTTTCTTAGTGGAGAGGTGAGGTGCAGCGGCCAGGGCAGCTGACTTCGGAGCTCAGGGCTCACGGTTCGATCCCCAATCCGGCGGCAGCTCAGCTCAGCACCATGTGACTCTGGGCAATAGCTCACTTAATTTCCACGACGGCCCCCAGCGCCTTGAGACCCGTAAGGGTGAGTAGTTTGTGCTTTACAAATACGGATTTATATTTTATTTACATTTTTCTTACAGAAAAAGGCCTCCCCCCGAAAAGTATATCCTACTCTAGAATTCAAAGACATTCCATTTCATCTGAGGAGCAAACTAGAATGACATCCCTTATGGAATGTGGAACCATCCACACGTTCCTGCAAGATCACCCAAGTGCTTAGGCAGAGCATGAGTGGCAATTCATGCCAAACTCTAATGGTCGTGGAGACCCCAGTAATCTACTCCACCATACCCCCCTTGCCCGCATGGTAAAGAGATGATGGTTTCAAAGAGAAATTAGGCCTCTAATTATTCACTGGATGAATAAATACAGATAACTATAACTTCTCATACCATGTGATTGAAGAAATTGTGTTCCAATTGTAGGTTCAGATTTTGGAGTAAGTCCCCAATCAATAAAGATTCTCAAAATGTTCCTATTGAGTGTCCCCATTTCATATTTAGTTTCTATATTTATTTAAAAGAATTTAACCTTAAGACAAACATCTCCTATATGTTTTTATGGAAGAAAAAGCCACTTAAGATACTGCATGCAATGTGAGAAGAATCCAAGAATGAGTCTAATGGTCTGTCAAAGAGTCTGGCCAATTCCCCATTGATAGGGACTTTACAGGGAGAATATGCAATGCCCTTTTGATAACTTCAAATTCCACCAAATTTAAAGACGAGAGTTTCCATAGCGCAGATGGCATTTCACACAATTTGAATCAGTTTTACTAACATTCCTGTATCTACTCCTCCACTGTGCTTTCCACACACTATACCTAATTTAACTCAAATAAGACTGACATCAGCTACTACACTGGCTATTTCATGTACCCATCCTTCCAGTTCATTTCAATATCAAAACTAAACTTATAAAGAAAACAACATGTTTCCATAAATGCTCCTTACAATACCCATGACAATTGCTTTATCCAGTGTGAGAATGTGCATCTTTTGCATGGTTAGCCCCCACCTTTTGCCTGGTTTTGATGTGGTTTCAAATGTAGTGCACAGGGATTCTGCCAATCCGTCCCCTGTGCCAGTGCTTCTTCCTTAAAAACAAACTCTCAGTTGGTGCTTCTACACCTGTAAGTCCCTAGTAAATGGTACCCTGGGTACAGAGGGCCTGGGAGCTGAAGAGGGTCTCCTGGGACCCCCTCTCACTGGGTCCATGTCACTGCCTTGCAGCTTGCATACCCCTGTAAGGGAGAAAACAACAAAGTCGAAATGCCACCCTGTCTGGCCGCCATGCCAACCAGCACTGCCTGTAGGCATAGGTAAGACACCCCTATGGCAGGCCTCACCACCCTAAGGAGGTGTTATAGGGCCATTAGGGTCATTGTCGACATTGCTAAGTTAGCATGAGCTCTGCTGCCATGATGCTGCTTTTGCGCACGTTACTACCTGACTTTGTTTTGCAAGACTCTGTTTGTGCCTTTCACATGAGAACTGTCTGCTTTCTGCGTTCTCTGCCTGTTCCTGGAGTTTAGTCTGAACACGATGTGCAAGGTCGATAAACAATGCCCCTTGTTATTCTGTTCTGGTCAGTTCCTAGCATCTAGACAAAACATGCTAACTCAGCTGCGCTACTGGAAACTCGTGCTTTGATATTACGGGAATGCATGTTGTTCTAACACACACTTGGAGAGGGTCTTTTCCAGGGAGAAGAGCTATGCTGTTCCTATGATGTAAAGCTACCATCTAGGCACTAAGGTATGGGGTCTGCTGACAAAGCCCAGAGATCTTCCTTTATATAATAAACTTCACCTTACCAAGGGGAGGGTGGTTAGGCCTTATAGTCCTTTTTCCACTGTCTGTATATGATGACATCCCCCTTTATATTCTATGGAATTGTAACAATGCTAACTGTTTTAGGTTTATGCATTTCGCTGCTGGTAGTGGCTCGTATACTGCATTATAGAGCACAATAGTTGAAATAAACATTTTGAACTATAACCGTGACTCTGACAATTTCTATTGTGGACAACTTTGAATGAGTGAGCGAAAGGGAATGTCTTGCTACCGCGATTCCTGAGAGAGTCGGGAGTGTTGTGTTCTGGGTTATCTAATCATTTGTAGCTTCATGATTATGTAGGAGAACGAAAGAGACACTATAGCTAGACGGTTTTGGGATTTTGGGTACTAAGGTGGTAGGAAGGTACAACCCCTATACACTGAGGTCCTGTTTTCCTGCGCATAGTTCTGTATGTGCAGAATCCCCGCAACATGGCGCCGCCAACGTTTGGTCTGGTACTTAACTGTGAGACTCCTGAGTAGTGCTTGTGCTTGTCCACAATCCCCTCACATCTGTTTCCGGAGACAGCTGTGACGGTGTAGCCTCCTATATTGATGTTTTATAGGCTTTTCAAGCTTGAATTTTAAAAGGTCTTTCTCTTTCTAAGTAACCCATTATTGCGCTGCCACGCGTAAGTTGTTATTCTCTTCTGTTAATTATGGCGGTTGTCATTGCACCACCTAACAGGGCTGCAGTCACAGCTTATTTGACTCGACATAGAGTCCCAAATGCTGGCGTTGCGCTCATTTTTGTTATAAAAGCGGATGCAGCTTACCGCTTCGAGGTGTTGTATTGTTGGGTCACCTTTCCGGCAGTCGATGGAACTGATAATTTGTTTCACAAATATACTGCCACGAACCTTCCTCAGAATTATCGGCCTTATAGGTCTCTTGAAGTTCCGCTAACGGCTTGGCAACATCAAATATGGTTTAATGGCGCCCTTCCTCACCCACTAACGCCGGTCCGTTTAGGCCCTTTATCGATAGATGGGGCCACGTGGACTGTTCTGGCTGGGTATTCCCCGCACCTAAATTATCTCAATGCTACAGTCGCAGAGCTCCGCGTATTAAATACTTTGTTGATACGTGTATATAGCGCTGTTATGCAGTTCATGTCGCGCAACTTCCAGGTGGGACCACCTGGCGTTGCTGCGCAACCACCTGGACCTGGTGGTGTAACCATCAGTCCTGTCATGGTTAATTCAGTGATGGGCAAGCGTCCACAAAATAAGGATGAATTTCCTTATTGGCTTGCTGAAAAATTTGGACAACTCGGAGCTGTTTTTCCAAATACCACGCCTGTGGAGAAACACAGGATCCTGACCATGAGTTTACCTAAAGGCCTAGTTCCCAAACTAGCTGATTGTAACACTTGGGGTAGAGTGTTTGCAGCGGTATATTCAATGTGTTTCGGCACCCCCTCAATGACAGTACTCCCTTCCTTGATAAAACGTGTTCAGGATGAACATGGGGCCGAGGCGGCTCTGGAGTTAGGGATGAGACTGATGGGGGTGTTCGACATTGTTTCCGATATGATCCTTGCTAATGTTAAGGGTGATGCTGTAAGCTTGCAAGTGGCGTAATGCTTGGAGGCTGTGGCAGATGCAGACAAACACCGCGAATTGCCAAAGATTATTGCTAAAGCTTATAAAACCTTAGGGCGCAATAGTCTGGGAATTAAGCCTTTTACTGAAACGCAAACTCAATCTCAAACTAAACAAAAAGCCCAGACTGATAAGGATGGGCGCCCGTTCTTTCCTAATAATAACTGGAGAAATAAAAAACAGGAGCAGCAACAACAGAAGCAGGGTTCACATGCTGGTTCACCGACACCTGAGTCTTCTGAGCGTACTTATGACTCGTGCGACTGCGCAAAAATTAAGACTTCTGACAGATTTCAAGTCCCTGATCAGCTCTCTCCTCGTTCTTTACAGGACACATCGGACTCTCAAGTTGGTGGTGAGGAACGCCAGGATCGTGGCAAAGGTCCAGCCACACAGCAGGGAAGGGATCACCCTCGACAGTTTGACGTTAAGGCCAAACAAGAGGACCTGCCTCATTTTCGACCCCCGTATCAGAAGAAAAAGGTTGTCGCTTTAACAGCGAAGTATGCCTCAGACGGTGAGAACGCGGCTCCTAGATTGGACCTGGGCAGTGACTCTGCTCGACTGCGCAGCAGAGGTTACCATAGTGTGGGAGGCACTGTGTCCCTGTCTGGAGGCAAGAGCAACTGATACATTTATTACAGTAGAAACAGCAGATACCCGGGTTGCCCTCCCCAAATAGACTCTATGAGATTGTCTTCCAAATTGAAGGTGATATACAGCGTACAATCACAGCGGTTTTCTGGGAAAATCTTACCTCCTCATACGACATTTTATTGGCGGAGGCAGATTGGCCTCCACCATTTGTGCTAGCTTCTTCTAAAGGGGAGGACGTGATACTTCCGAGATTTTGCGTTACGTCCCTGAGGAACATGCAAAGGGTTATGCAGCTGAATGGGCTTTGGCCCTTGCCCCAGTGGTGTACCATAATCAGGTGGGCTGGGATATTGATTCACCGGCACATGAGATACCATTACGGTCTATGCCACAACCACACCCACAGTATCCAATCAGACGAGAGGCTAACGCTCCTGTTTGTGACATTCTAACTCAGTTGGAATATTAAGGAGTGATTGAGTCATGTGTATCACCGATGAATAATCCTCTTTTTCCGGTATCAAAACCTGACGGTTCATATCGCATTGTATTGGATTATCGAAATTTGCATAGTCATTGTCGTACATTTGCGGTACAGAACACACACAGCTCTGCGCTGGTGAACAACCTTGCTCGTAAAAAATACAAAACTACACTGGACATATCCAATGGTTTCTACAGTCATAATCTGGCTCCAGAGAGCCGTGACTTGACAGCATTCACCGCTGGCGGAAATCAGAAACAATTTATGCACTTGCCTATGGGGTATAAGAACAGCCCCGGGGCTTTTGATGCACCTGTTGTGTCTTTATTGCACAGCATAGATCCAGATGCCTTCTCGTACGTAGATGATATTTATCTGACGGACAACAAACTAATGCTGCATCTTGTCCGAGTCGACCGCATCATTTTATCGTTTGCCGACTACGGATACAAATTCAATTTTGCTAAATCACACATTGCTCATTTTGCGGTGCTCTTTTTGGGCTATGAGCTCAATAATGAAGGTAGGGGGTTAGCCCCCCACTTTCTGGAGAAATGTGCACAATTGCAACCTCCCTCTACGCTGAAGAAACTTCTGTCTTTGCTGGGATTTTTAAATTTTGGAAGGACATACATCCCCGATTATGCCCAGCGTATCAAACCGCTTTATGCGTTGATACAACCAACATATTCTTCTGCCAGCTGGCTTCCGGAACATACCACTATTCTTCAATCTTTGCAATCAGATATGGTTGCAACTAACTACTTGTTGACGTGTGATAATTCCACGAACCTGGTGATACGTATAGTACCAGGGACGGTGGGTTTCAATTACTTAACGTTCAATGAGGGCGACACAGTACCAATTGCATACAAATAACATTTGAACACATCAGCGGAAATGCGTTTTTCGAATGTTGAAAAAGTTTTGACGGCGGTCCAAATGGCGATTCTGAAAGAACGCTCGCTGGCGCAAGGAAAACCCATTCTTATGGTCACGCCTTTCCCTGCTTTAGAAGCAGTGACTAAGGCAAGTGCACCCAAATCTAAGACTCTACATCCCCGTTGGATACAATGGGCTACTTCTTTGACATAGGCTGATGTCACGTTTATCTTTGATCCTGCTCTTCAGACACAGGAGTTTTTACAGTATGAACAGGTTCATCCTCCTCCGTTGTCGTTGCTTCCTTTAGATGAGTACAAATGTATCTTTTATACCGATGGCTCGGCTCAACCTTATTCAGCGGCTTGCGCTATTGTGGCTGGTTCAATTGTAAATGGAGAATTCAAGTCTTCTATAGTGCATACTCAGGCACTTGGAGACTGTACAGCACAATCGGCGGAGCTGCTTGCTCTTGTTCTAGCTCTTGAGTTTGCTGATCCTAATGTGAATACTCTTATTGTATGCGATTCTTACTACTGTGTTCAGTCTTTTAATGACAACTTATTCTTTTGGTCTCAAAATGACTATCGAGACTCTAAAGGCAGCGCAATCAAGCAAAAAACTCTTTGGGTTCGAGTGGCAGAACTTAAAGGATGTCTGCCCCTCACACAAGTTATACATACTCTTGGCCATCAGCGTGTGGGAGCACATGCTCTTGGTAATTCTTTGGCTGACGAGGCGGCCAAATCTGCAGTAGCCAAGTGTTCCATTGCAGCAGTTACAAGATCCATGACTAATATAGATAATGACATTCTGGCAGCTGCAGCTGCTACGAAGGATGGGACTGCTTATCCGCAGGGCTTCCCTTCGAAGTATTCTTATCATTTATCTCCCGAACAAGTTCCTTATGCTAAAATTCCATCAGTTGGGGATCGGCTGATTTCCAACATGGACTGCAGACTTGATTTGCTTATAGCGACACACAAGGGCATGGCTTCTGCACATGCCGGGGTGTCTGCGACGGTCTCTATTTTACAGCAACGTTATTGGTGGCGTGGTTTATATAAACAAACCCGTAATTACGTACTTTCTTGTGACATTTGTCAACAAATCAAACCGTCTACGGTCTCACGCCCACCACAAACACAGCTATGTATTTCTAATGAGCCATTTGGCTGTGTATATCTTGATCACTGCGGTCCATTGTCTTCTGCTTCTGCATATAAATACAACTTTGTTGCAGTTGATTCGTGCACTAGATTCCTTTGGGTTTGGCCACAACACAGTGCTGATGCTCGAAATGTCATTAGATATTTGCGTGTCTTTGTCGGCATGTTTGCCTGTGGCACCTTCCATTCTGACCAACATCCAGCGTTCGCCTCTAAGGCGTACAAGGATGCGATGAAGTCGATGGGGGTGCTGGTGCAGTTTTAGTCTCCATACAGGACTGATGGCAATTCTATAGTGGAGCGGATGAACCGTGACTTAAAGCAATCTTTGACAGCTAGGGTCTTAGGTACTGGCAGGAATTGGCTGGCCCATTTGTATGGAGTTCAACGTGCACTCAATAATCTCCCTAGAAGGTCTCTGGGTGGGCGGACCCCATACGAAATGCTCTTTGGCATTAAAATGTTTGTGCCACACCTTGATGGTCTAGAAGTTGTGGCGGCTGCCGCACCCTTTGACGTAGATAATCATTCTACTATGTTACAGGACCTACAAAAGACCCGTGACAGCTACGCAACTGAACATTTGCCCTCTTCCAATGACACAGCAATGCTGATTCCGGTCGCTGGCTTCCTAAGATTGGAGATCTGGTACAAGAAAAGCTAGAGAACAAACAAGAATTTGGTCCCTCTTATCGTGCACCGGTCCCAGTTCTTGGATGGAAGGGTACTCGTACAGTGATTCTACCGCCTTTGCCTGGTCGCAAAGACAACAGATACATTTCAGTGGACAATGTCAAGCTACACCATCTGGCCCATTCTGAATAGTGTAACTCCTGCAGTTTCATGCAATGCTATCTCTATGAATCCGGTGCATTCAACCTCTTCGACTCATCCTCGTATCGCTGAGGGTGAGATGGAAACTACTATTGACTTTTTGCATGTCCTGACTCCATCCTTTTCCAACTCAGAAGTCGAGTAAACTTATCCTGCGGAAGAATCCCACAGTGCAGTACCGAACAGTCCTCGACAACAATAAGATGATGCCACCCTACCGCCTTTGATGAATATGAGAGCAAGCGGTTATTTTGGGGACCGTGCAAGCTTCTCTTATGACTCTTCCTCCTCGTCTTCCACTTTGGCACTTCTACCGACGAAAACAAGTATTTTCATCTCTTGGTTCAAAAAGACTTACCTGGTTCCGCCCTGGACGTACATCTGGTTGATACTTCTCCTGATTTTCCTTTTTATGTCGATTGGATTCGTAACAGTATTTTTCTTGCTCATCAATGGTCATTATTTGCCAGAACGCTCTGCTGTCAAATTGGTCGATGGAATTCTGGCCCCTCATACATCGTCCCATATAATGAAACGTGATCAAGCCCTCGTGAACATTTCAGCATTCCCAGTTGCAGATGGCATCGTTTGGGATAAAGTAGCTTTCTAAATCCATGGTCCGTCGGAGGTCCTCAAGATACCATATGTGTTTTGCGTGTCTTTAGGAGACGTGGTAACACCGGACATACATTCCGACGATTGGGATGTACAAGCAGTACATTAATTGTTTTCAGATTTAAAGTATTTATTATGCTGCTTTTGATGCTAAAGATTTATATTTAAATTCTGCCAAATATGCTGATTTATTCTGTTATCAACATTATGGGCATGATTACTTACACAAAGCAAACACGTTAAGACCTGTTTTTAATTACATGCAATGGGAACATTGTCCAACTCCTTTACAGGGGAGTTCTAAAACACCTAGGGATAAGTTCACCTATTTCGCAGATTATGACACGTCCAATCCTGAATCCTATTTCTTTAAATTACAATTGTCATCGCAATCTAAGTTTATTCTGACCCACACTAAATTAATCGATTCCAATTCCTTTAGATCTGAATTGGCCACATAGGGTTATGATCACTGGAGTGCTACCATTGATTTGAAAACAATTTGGGGCACTAAGGCTTGGCAGGTTCAGGGAACTGAAGCATTACATCGTGCCTGCCTAATACCGGCGCAAATGTTATTTTTAAATGATACAGTATATCAAACTACTTGCTATGGCCTGGCAACTGCAAAAAATGTAAATAACCTGTCCATTCCATCATTGGCAGAGTATGATAATTGGCGCACACACACGAATTATTCAATAGATGTTTTGCAAACTCTGTTTCGAAATGGCACTTTCAATGTCTCTGATGTTGACCCTAGCAGTTGGTTGTTGTGGCCAACCAGTTCAAATTCATGCCAACTGCGCTTTTATAATATAACGCCTCGTTTCACACAGATTAGACCAGATCCACGTTTTTCGCTTTCACATTCGGTCACCACATATTCGGTGGGTAAATTGTGCCAACAATGGTTGGAACACTCAACGTTATCGTCAGTTAAACAACACTTGTCACTCTTGTCGAGTGACATCAATTTGGCAGATTTTCTTCTAGGTCGTACGACCCCTAGAACAAAAAGATTTATCTATGCAGCCTACAATGAAGTATAGAAACTTTCACAGATTGAGGCAGCGCTTCGTCTGCGCCAAATTGACAAAGCAAATTTTGAAAAAGTCCTTGCGGTGGTCGACAATAGCATTAATACACTGTCTTCATGCATTTATACCTTGGATAATATTGTTTTTTCTGTTATTGATATTGTTCTGTAGTGTAGTTCCTATTTCCCTAATAGGCTCTGCGCATTGGAATAATATACCCTATAGTTTTGACATAGGACTGAGGTCAGTATGTACCTATCGAGTATATTAAACTTAATTACTTTATACCAGCTAGCTCAGAGGCCACTAGAAACTCCTTGTAAACAAGAAGGGAGTAGTTTCTGGCAACTGAATAAACATGACACCTTTGTTTCCCTTTAGAATCGGAACACTCTCAGAATTGTGGAAACAATAGATAACAGTTTCACTCAGCTAGTCGTGCATGCTTAGTTTCTTCAGAGTTACACAGAAAGAATAGACGGGAGCTTCAATAAAAGGATTTATTGAACAGTCTTGTTTCTCGTATAAGAGATATGAGCTGTTATAATCGTAAGACAGTATGCGAGATATATTATGTACAGTGTAAGCAGTAGAAAGAAATAATACTGCGCTAGCATTATCTTTTAGCTATGACACATATATTCATATACATAAATAACATAAGCTAAAAATGCGAATACTCATAAGATGCTTCTCTAACTAGTTCTACCCCAGTGTACCTAACCTAAGTGTGCTGCAAGGTAAGAAGTAGGTGATGTATTCTATAGTATGGTATGCTATAGTATGGTATGCCAAGTCTGGTATGCCAAAAGTCCAGTATGCCAAGAGTCCCTCTAGGCTCTAGTCAGCTCCATACCTTGAGAATGAGAGAGGTGGGAATCTCTTTCCGGGTCTCGAACTCTAACACCCCACGAAGGGAGTCAGAACACTGGAAGCTGGATTCTCTGCGAGCAGGGATGACAGCGTCTCTTGTCAGTGCGTCAGGCCGGGACACGGGCTCCTCTAAAGTCGAGGTCTCCTCCTACTTGCTTGGGCAAGGGAAGGTATATTTATACCCGGTAGGTGCCTTGGAATGTTAGCATTGACGTAAAGTCGGGCAGAGGAAGACGTCAGGAATGAATCCTTAAGGAATAGCGGTTCATGCATAATAAAAGAGTTCTTGGAGAAATCAATAATCCTGTGCTAGGAGAACTCCCAAGAGCTTAAGGGTCTGTTTTCTAAGAACTCGTTGTGACGTTGGGGTGGACGGATGTAGGTGACCATGCCTGTTTTTGGATAGCATGGCTAATGCCTAGATAAGGACTGGGATCTTATGCCTATATAAGGGCAATGCGAGTTGTGCCTATATAAGGACATGTTTCAGGAAAACCTATATACGGACACCTAAAGCGGAATACAACACCCACTCCACTTTCGAATGAACGATAGTACTAAATGCTAAACATTAAATGCTAAACATTAAACTGAGTACCACATGTTGCTAAAAACATTTCTAAAAGCATATTAAAAGAAGTTTTAAAAAAAAACTGTTGCTAAACATGTAATGCAATAGGTTCTGTACATTTAAAGCATTTTTTTCATTCTAAGCATATATTGGAAAGAAAATGCAACATGAATGAATAAACAGAAATATATACATATGACGAAATGGTTGACAAGTTTTCAAAAATCAAAGCCATCTCATAACATGGTACTACATGAAATTGTAGTAAATAAGGTGACAATGTGTCCCTGGAAGTATTCAAAGAAGTCCATTCTATATGAATAGTTCTACTGTAAGCAGATTGAATTGCCATGTATTTTCAAAAATAGAGAGAGAAAAAAAATTCAATTTTTAGGAAGAGTTCCAAGTTTAGTTCTGTTTTGAAAACATGGAGGCCAAATTCATTGCTTCCCCGGTACACTGTGAGCCAAATCAAAGTTAGTTTATGGGTCTGTGGTAAACATGAAATCATCTACGCCTGTAGACAAAAGATCGTCTACCGATGTCGGTGACAGTTGAAACACCTCGTTTAGAAGGTTAACGGCACAGAGATGTGGAGCATCGCCTTCAGCATAGGATGCTGCAGCAACGTTCACGTCCGTTGTTACCTGTGTGCCTGTTGATCCATCTCATACCTCAGCAGCAGCAGGAAGCGTCTGTGAGATCTCAACGAATGCCGTCATCAGGATTGGTAGCGTCTGGGGACAACACAGAGCATGGGCCTTTATCGGGTCCAGCAGAGTATCGGTATCCATTGGCATGACTGATGGGAGTGTTAGACAGATGTCTAGCACGCATTCTTCACTGCAAAGCAGGCAGCGTAGAACAGGTAAGATGCAATCTTGCCAGATTGGTCTAAATGACAGAAACCATGTTGTATTTAGTTCCCGTAGACGAGGTATGCCCAAAAGTTGCACTATACACTCACGGCACTTCCGTTCTAGGAGAGCTTTCTTCAAAGTGCTGGGAGTGACGCCAGTTGATACGCTTGCCATAGCATAGTAGTAGGAATAAAAACAGGATTCCTGCAATTAGTGCTAGAATTAATGGCACACCACCAAACACCGAATGTGCGAAGTTTGGAATGATTCCGAGGACTGCCTGAAAAGGTGTTAACAGTCCTGAACAGATGGTCTTAAATACATGTACAATCCCGCTCATATCAGACATGTTTAAGATACGTCCCATCATTTCTACGAAATGTATAGGGCAGTTTGTACGAATTAGAGCCTCTGTCTCAGCCGAAGTCCTTGCAATTTGTAGTTCATAGGTTTCTTTGGCCGAGGTCAAAGGCACGGTCTGTTGTAAAAGCATGGCTTTCATTCTGCTTAAAGTATCAAAACGAATACAAAAGAAACATTCAATGAAGGCCATAGAGGCGACTCCCTGACTGTGTCTATTGGGGGGAACAATACTTGCATACAACAAGTAACCCTGGAGCCAACCGTTACCAGATATGGGATTCCTGGCAACATGCCACAGCAACTCTGATCATTCAACATGAGGTAACTCCCGTTAGAAAGTTGGCCAAACGCTGGATTAGTCACAGCAGCTGGTGTACCCTGCAGGTGGCAGGACAAGTTTGCCACAGAACCATTACAAGCCCTGTGTAAAGAATGTCCTGACATATGAGTGAACCGCTCAGTGCA
Source organism: Calotriton arnoldi (assembly GCA_963921515.1). Taxonomy (NCBI): domain Eukaryota; kingdom Metazoa; phylum Chordata; class Amphibia; order Caudata; family Salamandridae; genus Calotriton; species Calotriton arnoldi. The sequence continues at coordinate 910,204 of CAWUFW010002581.1, forward strand.
TTTTCACAGTGTGTACCGCTTAGAAACACTTCACGATCCCCACTCCAACATCTGTATTCGTAAGGTAAATCCCAGGATGTCTTAATGTATTCTTTACCCAACCTTTCATATTTGCCTGCTTGCATTTGTTTTAGGCAATACTGAAAATGAAAAGTAGTGACAGGCAGAGTTATTTTGCCATGGATAAGCCATTCTGTAGCTGGTTTTTCTGCTACCGTAAATGGTAATTTTCCAGTTTTTCAATGCTCAGCACTGTATACTTTGCTCCCCTTTGTGCCAGTTTGACCTGTTTATCCGTTAGATTGTATTCTGAAAACAGAGACGACGTGTTGATAAAACGCCAAGGCACATAGCCTGCACGCAAGGATTGCAGCGTCCAGCCTAATAACATAATAGAACGTAGCTGAGATTGGCCTTGTTGTAACATGGCTAAATCTTGTTCCAGTATGTCAATAGCAGAGGATACAATGTTGTCCAGTGAATAAATTCTGGATGACAAAGTTGGTAACCCATTGTCGACCACAGTGAGAGATTTCTCTAAGTTAATACGATCAAGCTCACGTATTCTTTCTGCGGCCTCTGCCTGTGAAACCTTCCATATTTCATTATAAGCAGCATAAATGCCGGTATATATGAAACGTTTTTGACGCGGTTTTCTTGGTCCTAGCAAGAAATCCCTACAGTCTGCGTCTTCTTTAAGTAAAGATAAGTGTTGTTTCACATCCTCGACTGTAGATTTTTGGAACCAGTCGAGGCACAATTTTCCTACACTGTATGTTGTTACTACCCCCGGATGTTGTCGTTGAACATAACATGGGTCTGGCCTATGGATAGTAAAGCCCTGTATTCTATTCAGGAATCTTTCTTGACAGATGTTTGTGTCTGTGGGCCAGAGCAACCATTTTTTCCAATCAGGATCTGATCTGTTGTTTTGTAGTATTGTGTCTACTGTGACCGCTCCCTGTGTAGTGCTATTACTTGCAGGTGTTGGTACAGAAGGTGTGTTCATGTCTTTGATCTTGGCTAAACCAAGGCAAGACGTTTGTTGCACAGTGTCATTCAAAAACATTATTTGCTGTGGGATGATACAGGCTCTAAACAAAGCTTATATCCCCTGCACTTGCCAATCTTTAGAACCCCAGACAGATTTTGTGTCGATTGTGTCTTTCCAAAAGTCAAATCCTTGTCTAGACAGTTGGGTAATAAAGGCTGCAGAATAAATCTGTTTTGTATTAGTTAACATAATTTTCTGTCCTGTTTTGTTTACATTTTTATAGTAAAACGTTTCTGGATCAGATGTATTGTACCATGAAAAATATGGAAACTTATTTGCAAATGTTGTTGAACTACCCTTTGGTGGAGTAGGACAATGTTCCCATTGGTTACACATAAACACATTTCTAGGTGTTGCAGATTTATGCAAAAAAGGATGACCATAGTGGTTGTAACAATAAAGCTGTTCGTAGTCTGATGAACCCTCTAAGTTTTCATTGTTAGAGAATGCAGCAGACCTTTCTAGATCAAACATCATGTTATTCACAGTCTCAAAGTCCCAATCATCAGAATAGGTACTGGAGGTAATAAAGTCACTTAATGAAATTTTAAATAAATGTGGAATCTTCAAAAGTTCAGACGGGCCGAATATGTCGAAATCGGTTTTGTCCCAAACTATACCATCCTGTATAGGAACGGCTGTGATGTTCACTGCTGACAAGTCTCTTGCTTCACGATGGGAAGATTTGTGTGGTTTTAAAAGTAAGTTCACATTTTTACTTTCAGTGTCCAAACGAAAATATCTGCCATTTATAAGCACGCTAAGAGTCATAACCAAAGCTAGCCAAAGCAGAAAGAAAAATATTCCAGAAATAATCCATAGTTCAATCCATGGTGAAACCAGATAAGTCTCTTTCAGGAAATGAAAAAGGTCTTGTACTTGTTGTTTGAAAGTTTTTAGGGCTGGCATCGTTTCAGGCTCATTTGGATCCTCAGAAAACGTATCAAAGTTAATGAAGTAGCCAGAAGCAGTTCGGTCAATTGTTGGAATTGCACCAGGATTTGTCGAAATCGCTGGAACCAGTTGATCACTTGTTACGTTGGTGTAGACAGGTGTATCTGGACGAACTGTTACTTGAGTTTCAAGAGGGATGAGTTCCATAGCATTGTTGCTTAGTCCTTCATCTCTTGCTGCTGAATTCTCGATGGTTATGAGTCTTTCAGTCTGAACCTCTTGGATAGTAGCGAGAGGAGTGCGTCTGCTACTAGGTCGGAGTCCACGAGGCCTACTATTTAGTATTGGCCACATACTGTGGTTTGATGAGGTCAATTGACACAAATCTTTTCTCCTTTTTGCCAGCAAGGGGCGGCAGAAGTACTGTTCTTGTTCCGTGGACGGCTAGGACAGTTACTGGTTGTCTGTAAGAAGGTCCAAATTCCTTCTTGTCCGCAATCTTCTCTCTGACTAGATCCCCAACTTTTGGGATCCAGACAGGCATTGCTGGGACTGCCGGTTTTTCCCCAGTGGTGGTTGGCTTCAGGAACACGTTGCTTTGTTTCGATCTTAGTTCATTTAGATCCTGTAAAACAGCCAAACGATCTTTGATATCAAAGGGTTTATTTCCACCACTGTGCCTTTACATTCGAGATCAGGAACCCACATTCTTGTCCCAAATAGGACCTCATATGGAGTGACCCCCCTAGAGAACTTCTTGGCAAATTATTTAATGACCCTTGGACCCCATAACGATGTTTGACCCACCCATCACCCGAACCTAATACTCTAGCTGTTATAGACTGCTTTATGTCCCGGTTTTTCCTTTCCACAACAGAATTTCCCTCAGGATGAAGCAGAGAGGAGTACCGCAATGCTACACCCAAACTGGCCATGGCTTCTTTGTAAGCCCGAGAGCTAAACGCAGGGCCCTGGTCAGAATGTAGTGTGCCAATTGCGTATGTGCCGATAAAGACTCGCAAATCTTTTATAACAGTTCGAGCGTCAGCCGAACGCTGAGGCCACATCCATAGGAACCTTGACTTAGTATTTGTGGGATTGCATTTGTCCAAAAGGATGCCTGCGCGTAGATAGTCTAATGCTGTCTAACAATGGTGTCTGCACTGGGCAAGCTACCTTGTAGTATGGTGTCTGGTGGCGTTCTGCACTAGTCTGTCTATTGCAGTCATTGATGAAGATGTGAATCTGTGTATTCATTCCAGGCCACCAGTACATCTCTTTTAATGTTAATATTGTTTCAGAGATCCCCATATGTGACAGACCCTCCCCCAGATGTGCTTCATAAATCAAAGCTGCTCTACATTCCATGTTTGGAATTACCCTATCCCCCACTCCAGGGATTCGAGCAAAAGGAACGTTATTTGCATCAATTACATAAGAGTACTTGAGTGGAAATTTCTTTGGTAACACTGCACCTCTGCCTTTGCTTGAAGCATTGACAGCCAACAATATCTCACTGTCTATTCTCATTTTTGAACGAGTGATCGCAGCTACGGAAGCCGTCTGAACAGCCCCCTTTGCGGCTTCATCAGCCAATGAATTCCCTGCAACGTGAACGCCATCACGTTGATGACTCAGCGTGTGTATCAAGTGAGCTTTTGGTAGTTCGTTTCTCAACTGAACTACTTGTTCCCAAAGCGTTTTATGCTTTATTGTGCCAACTTTTGCATCTTTGAACCCGTTTTGAAGCCAACTCTGTATACATTCATTATATGACTGAACACAGTAAAAAGAATCGCACACTATAAGTGTGGGGAATTCGCGATCTGTATTTTCAAGTGCCAGTTTGAATGCTTGTAGCTCAGCTCGCTGAGCTGTACAATCTCCAAGAGATTGAGTTTTAGTGACCATTGGTCTGAAGTTACCATTGCGCATGCGACCTTTAACGATTGCGCACGCTGCACTGTAAGCTTGCTTACTCCCTGTAGTGGGTTGTGCTGATCCGTCAGTATAAATGATAAATTAGTACTGATCGAGAGGCAAAATTTCAGTGGGCAGAGGACATTCATGTTCATATTGCAGGAACGCTTGTGTTTTTAAATCAGGATCAAAAACATATTCAACATCTGTTGCAGCAAGAGAATTAACCCATTGTATCCATCTAGGATGTAAAGCTTTTGCATTTGGAATGCTCACTTTTGTAACCGCCTCTAAGGCTGGTACAGGAGTTACGACAATAATGCGTTTAGCTTGAGCTAGAGCTCTTTCTTTTGCTACAGCGGTTTGAACTGCTGTCAGTATTTTTTCTGTTGAAGTAAAGCGCATTTCTGCTTGTGTATACAGATGTGATTTGTATGCTATTGGTACTTTTTCACCCTCATTAAATGTTAAATAGGTGAATCCGCATTGACCCGAAATTATTCGGATCACTAAATTGCGTTTATTTACGCGTGTTTGTAAGTGATTCGTTGCTAGCATGTTAGCTTGGAGTGAACGCAGGATTTCTGTGTGTTCTTGTGTCCAATGTTTTGTTGAAAAATCAGGTTTGATTAATTCGTAGAGAGGTTTAACCCTTTCTGCGTAATTTAGAATGTAAGTTCTTCCAAAATTTAGGAAACCCAAGATGGATTGTAAATTTTTCAGCGTTTTTGGAGGTTGGAGCAGCGCACACTTTTCTAAAAAGTTAGCTGCCAGGCTCTTGCCTTCACTTGAAAGCTCATATCCTAGGAAAAGGACATTGAGGTGGGCAATTCTGGATTTTTTAAAGTTGAATTTATAGCCCTCAGAGGCGAAGCCCAATATAATGGTACTCACCCTGTTCAAGTGCCTATCTAGGTCATCGTCTGTCAGATAGATGTCATCGACATATGACAATGCCTCATTATCATAAATTTGTAGTAACTCTGTTACCCTTGCTGAGAATAACACCGGGCTGTTTTTGAACCCTTGTGGGAGTCTACAAAATTGACGCTGGGTCCCCATTATTGAGAAAGCTGTTAAGTGCTTGCTGTCAGGTGCTATGTTTTGACAAAAGAAACCATTTGAAATGTCCAATGTGGTTTTATATTTTTTACGCACAATGTTATTCATTAATGCTGTACTATGTGCATTTTGCACTGCAAATGTTCTGGAACAAGTGTACAAGTGTCTGTAATCCAAAACTAGACGGTATGTATTGTCTGGTTTGGATACAGGAAACAAAGGATTGTTCATTGAGGAGGTGCATGTTTCAATCACCCCTTGGTATTCAAGTTGATCTAAGATCGCCCTGACCTGTTTTTTAGCTTCTTGCTTTATTGGGTACTGCCTTTGTGCAGTAGGTTGATTTTTTAGCTGTATTTTGTGGTGAGGTGAGTCCTCATCCCATCCTACATGATTTTTGTATAATGCTGGGGCCTGGGCAACTGCCCATTTCCTGGCATAAGTATATTTTAGGTGAATTGGAATATGGTTGGAGAAGGCTGGCATAATGATGTCCTCGTCATGTGGGCACTCCCAGACAAAGTTTGGTGGCCAGTCCTTTTCTGCTAGAAGTATATCATAACCCCTTGAAAGTTTCTCCCAAAAGAGTGCTTTCACTTTTCTTGGTATGTCTCCCTACATTCGGAGTGTTATTTCATATAACTTTTGTGGAGTACTAACCCTGGTGTCTACAGTCTCTACTGTGATGTACTTATTCAAGTCCACTATCTCCAGAAGTTCCTTCAGGTTCTGGCGAGCTATTGTTACTTCTGCTGCACTGTCCAGCATTGTCTGAGCCCATTCTCCGTTCTTGAGCTGTGTTCTCAGTATTCGCGGCATGTCCGATTTTCAGACCTGCTACCTTCTTTTTTGTGAATTGAGGTTTTGATTTATTTTTCTGAACGTGTTTATCATCTTTGGATTTCACGCATTCTTCTTTGTGATCTGATCGTCCTCTTCTTTCTGATGTCTGTGACGATATCTGAAAGGTACGAGAGGAACGTGTATCAGTATCTTGATACCTGTCAGGTTTTCTTAAATTATCCCTATTCCTGAGGTTATACCTCCTTTCAGAGGTCTCCTTTGAGGAGACCTACCTTGGGATTGAGAACGTGTCTCGTTTGAATTTTGTTTATTAGTTTGCCACTTCTTTTTAGAAGATGTAGGATTTTGTTTAATAGAGTCCTGCTCAGGACCTTTAGATAGTTTTGGCTTCAAAGGTTTTCCACCCAACCTATCTCTGCCTAATTCTGCATAAGATTGTTCTATTATTCTGGGTAGTTCGTGTTGATGTTCTGTAACATCAAATTCCCTTAAGCATTGGCGGATCGCCACTGATGCTGCCTCTCCTTTAATATTAGATAATATTATTGTTGAGACCTGGTCGAAGTTTTTCAGTAATTTCATACCTAAATTCAGAGCAGGTTCTGCCCCGTATTCGTTTTGAATTTGTTTCAGGACATCTGGTATTACTGCAATTGACGGAACACCATGTGTTTTAGTATAGATGGCAGCAAAGACTGTGCCCCAAGTGGTGCAGTCTTCCAGTTGTGGTATGATCCCCATTGGTAAACAGATTGTTAGTATTCTGTGTTTCTCATAAGGGCTAGTATTTGGAAATACTGCTTCGATTTGAGTAATTTTTGAGCTATCCAGAATGGAATTTGTTCACGTTTTGTGGGCATTTTACCCATGACTGCGTGTAAAGTCTGTGGAGTAATTTTTAGTGTATACCCCTGTTGAGGTGTTTGATTTGGAATTGTCATTGGTGGTTGGACTGTGAAAGTCCGCATGACATATTGGACTAATTGTCTGTACATTTTTATTAACTCTTGTAGTTGAGTAAGTAATTCATCATCTGACATTTCTTCGATGTCAGGATGAGGTGTGTAGCCGGCTAGAATCGGCCATGTTGCTCCTGGTCTACCTAGTGGACCGAGCCTGGTAATGTTTTTGTGATGTTTTAGGGCGCCTTTAAACCAGAGATTATGCTCCTGGTATGTGAGTGGAATTTCAATATCCTCGAAAGGAATATATTCCTCTGGTGGTTCATCTTCTGTAAAGAAGTGAAACATTTTTGTTACTGGATTTGATTCTGGGAATACTATCCATGAATAGAATACCTCTGTCTGAAAGGATTCGTGTGCCTCTATCACGAAAACTGCTCTACCACCTCTTGGTGTTAGGCCGTGTTTTATAAGTTTTAGAGTGATGGTTCTCCTTAAGTTTGGAGGGATGTTTATAACACCCTCATCGGTTTCATTTAAACCTGTAAAATTAAAAGCTGTTACGACTGGATCAGCCGCAGCTATGCCGTTCCCGGTGTTAGTATCCCCGTTCAGGGAAACTGTTTTTTTTAAAAATGTAGAACAAGTTTCAAGGAAACAAAGATAAGGTGCACAATATTTTGGAACACTGTATCCTTCAACGTTGATCAAACCATACAGCCAATATATAGGATTTTTGTCCCATTCAGCTTTGGCGGATACTTAACCCTACCCACTCCAGACGTCTTATGGAGTATGTGAGTAGGGGTCTCTGAGAAAAGCACGACTGAGTTACTCAGTATCTAGCGTTAAATTAGTGCCTTACCAAACGTTGGGCGCCATGTAGTGTAGTTCCTATTTCCCTAATAGGCTCTGCGCATTGGAATAATATACCCTATAGTTTTGACATAGGACTGAGGTCATTATGTCCCTATCGAGTATATTAAACTTAATTACTTTGTACCAGCTAACTCAGAGGCCACTAGAAACTCCTTGTAAACAAGAAGGTAGTAGTTTCTGGCAACCGCATAAACATGACAACTTTGTTTCCCTTTAGAATCGGAACACTCTCAGAATCGTGGAAACAATAGATAACAGTTTCACTCAGCTAGTCGTGCATGCTTAGTTTCTTCAAAGTTACACAGAAAGAATAGATGGGCGTTTCAATAAAAGGATTTATTGAACAGTCTTGTTTCTCGTGTAAGAGATATGAGCTGTTATAATCGTAAGACAGTATGCAAGATATATTATGTACAGCGTAAGCAGTAGAAAGAAATAATACTGCGCTAGCATTATCTTTTAGCTATGACACATATGTTCATATACATAAATAACATAAGCTAAAAATGCGAGTACTCATAAGATGCTTCTCTAACTAGCTCTACCCCAGTGTACCTAACCTAAGTGTGGTGCAAGGTAAGAAGTAGGTGATGTATTCTATAGTATGGTATGCTATAGTATGGTATGCCAAGTCTGGTATGCCAAGTCTGGTATGCCAAGAGTCCAGGATGCCAAGAGTCCCTCTAGGTTCTAGTCAGCTCCATACCTTGAGAATGAGAGAGGTGGGAATCTCTTTCCGGGTCTCGAACTCTAACACCCCGCGAAGGGAGTCAGAACACTGGAAGCTGGATTCTCTGCGAGCAGGGATGACAGCGTCGCTGTCAGTGCGTCAGCCCGGGACACGGGCTCCTCTAAAGTCGAGGTCTCCTCCTACTTGCTTGGGCAAGGGAAGGTATATTTATACCCGGTAGGTGCCTTGGAATGTTAGCATTGACGTAAAGTCGGGCAGAGGAAGACGTCAGGAATGAATCCTTAAGGAATAGCGGTTCATGCATAATAAATGAGTTCTTGGAGAAATCAATAATCCTGTGCTAGGGGAACTCCCAAGAGCTTAAGGGTCTGTTTTCTAAGAACTCGTTGTGACGTGGGGTGGACGGATGTAGGTGACCATGCCTGTATTTGGATAGCATGGCTAATGCCTAAATAAGGACTGGGATCTTATGCCTATATAAGGGCAATGCGAATTGTGCCTATATAAGGACATGTATCAGGAAAACCTATATACGGACACCTAAAGCGGAATACAACAGTTCAGAATGATGTATCTGTGTTATATTATGGTCAAAATCAACTGCAATCAGTAATGCAGTTTGCATGGACGTTACAAACTCTTAAAATGGGAAAAGTACCTTGGGATTATTTGAATGCTTCCGCTTTGTTTTTGCCATTTAATCTAACTGATAAACAAAGATTTATGTCCATGAAAGACGCTACATACACACTATTACACATTGAACAATTAGAGCACTTGCCATTCTCTGTGGCGGAGACAGATTCAGCTGTATGGTTAATTCATGGGGTTATCTCTCTCCCTTTTTCGCTGTTCCAATTAAAATCTTGCATGAAACATTTCCCAATTGGCCGATTTGAAGCCCTGGGAAGTACGTTTCACCATGAGTTATGGTCCCTACCTTTCACTTACAGATGTCATCGGGAGGATAAGGAAGTTTTCCTAACAGGGTAGGACTGCTATTCCACAGTGGGACAGTCCCTAGTTTGTAAACACGTTAAGTTGCACAGTGCTTGTAATGTTTCCGCAACTAATCTTGCTTGTTTTTTAAAAGGAAGTCCCGTCCCAGCAATAATTCCTGCTTTTTACATTGCTTACTAATGGCAGTTTTCTTATTTTGAATAACCACGACTGCTGTGGTTTACAGGCAGAAATTCAGTATATAGTAACAGTTTCACAACATGTTACTTGTTGTAGCAATGTGCTTTTTCCGCCCCGCATGAGAACGTAGATAGTTCCATTTGGCCTTCCATTCTGACTTTGAAAAGAGATTTCAACAAATTAAGCAGATTCAAAGCACTATTCTTTCAACAAGAAGTGGCTCTCACTCCAGCTCGAGGGACCTTCGAAATGCAGGTGGCAAGAACTTCTAGCGCGATTCAGTCACTTCTGAACACGAACCTCCCACTACACTTTGGGGAGCTAATACATCAAATATTGAATGCGTCTGACACCCAAGGCCTTGCTCATTTTTATAAGCTTGTGGGATCCGGCCTTGTGACTTCTTTTCAGACGATATTTGGAGTAATACCTGCCTTTATTAATTCTATTTTTTCCAGCGTCTTCGGAGAATTCCCATTTATACTGGCGCTAGCAGGGGGAATCCTGCTGCTTCTATTCCTGCTACGCAATGGCTGCTCAACTTGTGGTAATGCACAGACCAGGCCAATTTCAACTGTACTGTGACCGAATGCAACAACTTTTTGGATGCTTGCCATTAGCGACGCTTAGCGTGAGTTATGGACTAACTTTTCGCTTTGTCTACTTCACTTGCGTGCAACCTGTGTTCTACTGTCAGCAGTGCCCCTTCTACTGGGTTAGGATTTATGCCTCTCCAATACGTCATGTTCGGACCCAGATTATGCCCAGTTAATGGGTCCCTTAGTGGCCCATGAGCAGGCCTGTTCTAGGGATGGACGTATGGCGCGTACAGCTGCACTTGGAGTCTTGGCTGAATGGGACATCTGTGCGGCTGCGCAGAACCTATTGCGATGGACCTTCATCGAATATCATGCAAGTTGCCCCGTTATGCTTTTGGAAACATCTGATTATGAGGAACACGTCTGTTCCGTCGGCCTACTTGATTGGATGGCATCCCTTTTTTCTACTAACGATAGGGATGACCTATTGGAAAGAATTGCATTGTTAGGTTCACGTACTTTGATGGATTCACCACCTCCATATTAGTCACGTTTTCCGTGCAACGAAAAATTTTAAACAAAATACTTTTTTTTTGTTGCAATTTTTCCAATCTGGTTTTTTCGTGCGTATTTGAACTCTGCTTACCCTTGAAATCTGTTTTGGTCTTTTGTCTATATACTATGACCTTACCAAGGGGAGGGTGTTATATGGTCATTAGGGTCATTGTCGACATTGATAAGTTAGCATGAGCTCTGCTGCCATGATGCTGCTTTCGCGCACGTTACTACATGACTTTGTTTTGCAAGACTCTGTTTGTGCCTTTCACATGAGAACTGTCTGCTTTCTGCGTTCTCTGCCTGTTCCTGGAGTTTAGTCTGGACACAATGTGCAAGGTTGATAAACAATGCCCCTTGTTATTCTGTTCTGGTCAGTCCCAGGCATCTAGACAAAACATGCTAACACAGCTGTGCTACTGGAAACTCGTGCTTTGATATTACGGGGATGCATGTTGTTCTAACACACACTTGGAGAGGGTCCTTACCAGGAAGAAGAGCTATGCTGTTCCTATGATGTAAAGCTACCATCTAGACACTATGGTATGGGGTCTGCTGACAAAGCCCAGAGATCTTCCTTTATATAATAAACTTCACCTTACCAAGGGGAGGGTGGTTAGGCCTTATAGTCCTTTTTCCACTGTCTGTATATGATGACATCCCCCTTTATATTCTATGAAATTGTAACAATGCTAACTGTTTTTGGTTTATGCTTTTCACTGCTGGTAGTGGCTCGTATACTGCATTAGAGAGCACGATAGTTGAAATAAACATTTTGAACTATAACCGTGACTCTGACAATTCTTATTGTGGACAAGTACGAGTGAGTGAGCGAAAGGGAATGTCTTGCTACCGCGATTCCTGAGAGAGTCAGGAGTGTTGTGTTCTGGGTTGTCTAATATTTGTAGCTTCATGAATATGTAGGAGAACAAATGAGACACTATAGCTAGTCGGTTTTGGGATTTTGGGTACTAAGGTGTTAGGAAGGTACAACCCCTATACACCGAGGTCCTGTTTTCCTGCGCATAGTTCTGTGTATGTGCAGAATCCCCGCAACAGCAGGGTGTACTATACCACAGGTGAGGGCATATCTGCATGAGCAGATATGCCCCTACAATATTGGGTTCCATTTTACAAATATTGCAAGTGCCAGGGAAGCCATACAGAGTATATGGGCTGGGAACTTGACAACTCGAGTTCCACATTACCATGATAGCTTCACTGAACCCAGGAGTATTTGGGTCCAAACTCCACCTTACAATAAATCCCCACTGATGCCAGTATGGGATTTACTGTACCATGTACTCAGATGGCACCTTGGAGGTTCCCCCTGAGCCCCTACCAACTCTGGTGTGATCTCTGACGGGATATAGGCAGCCAGCCACCATCAGACATGTTTCTGGACCTCTGGGTAGGGAGCCCCTGCTCTCTGGGACTAGAAATAATGCACATCCTGGGCAGAGGTGTCATATCTCCTCCCCCGGATGGGTCAGTGCTCGAAGAAGGAAGCTTCAAAGGTCTGCCGCCTTTGTGATGCGACCCCCAGCCTCTGCTGCTAGCAGCTAAAGGCAGCCCTTGGTTTACACCCCCACTTTGGGTGGGAAAACCAGTGGGAAAGATTAAAAAAGAATAGGAAGTGTGCCCACCTCTGCCAACCCCAATCCAACTTTCAGTCTCCACCATCTTGAAGATGGGGAGACACAATCGGGGCTAGGTCTATGCCCCCCTCCCACAGAAAGGTGGCAGAATAGAGGGTATAGTCACCCCAGTTAAGGTGCCTATTTGCCCTACCTGCTACTCACCTGAAACGCCTCCTAAATTTAGTATTTAGGCGGCTTCCCCAGACCTAGAAACTAGATTTGACGGACCAAAAGAAGAAGACGGAAGATGACCGCTGACCGACCAGGAACTGACCCCTGCAGGCAGGGCCGGACTGGCCATAGCGGGCACCGGGCATTTCCACGGTGGGCCGCCAGGGTTGGGGGCCGGTTTTGGGCCCCTGGGGGCCGATTTTGTTACAGGGCCGTTTTTGCAGCATAGCTGCAATATCGGCCGCTGTAACGAAATCGGCAGAAACCGGCCCTGGTAAACAGCTCGGCCACACCCCCAAACCCCTGGGGGGCTGGCCATGCACTTTGCCAGGGCCGGTTTTGGGTCCCAGTCCGGCCCTGCCTGCAGTAAAAACTCAGCAAAGCTCTCCCCTCTTGCCACCGGTTCGCCCACTAGGCCTGCTGTTCTTCCAGAAACTCTGCAAGGCCTCCAAGAAACCCCAAAAACCTTTCAACCTTCATGATAGTGCCAAGAACCTCTCTTTGGACTAGAGGTACCAGAACCGCAGTGGTGAGGACCGACCCTTGTGTCAATGCAACTCACTGCTACCAAAAAACTCCACGACCGCAGTGGTAGAAGACCGCCACTTGTGTCGACGTGACTCTACCCGGTCAAAAGAACAGCAGGACGGCCCCCATGACCTCAAAGGATACTCTTGGCCCCACAACCGGAGCTGTGTACAGCCCTGTGCCTGAGAGCCTGTACCCTCCTGCAAGTGGCCCTGTTACCCTCCTCCTGCCCCTCATGCACTGTCTGCCCAACCGCAACCTCCTCTAAAAGGTCAGACGACAGCAGAACTTTTCCATTCGATTGACGCAGCCAGCAGCCGGAGACCGCTACGATACCCGTGTTGTCGGTCTGCTGAAACCTGGCCTGCTTCATTGCCCCCCACGAACCGTGATGGTAAATCTCATTGCTGGTATCGACCGCCTCAGTGTAGATATTAGATTCCGCACCTCTTGGGTGCCCCCAGTCACCTAGGACCAACATTGCCCGCAGTGTTCACCTGAGGCATCCGAAGACTGGACTGGAACTGTAAGTGGTATCGTACCTGTTACAAAGTCCAATTGTTTTCCTCCACAGGATAATATTGAACTGCTCTGAGTTTTGCACTGTCAAACTTCTGAAACCCGAAAAGTAATTTTTAATGAGAATCGTACTTACTGTAATGCGAAGACCTTGGTCTTAAAATAAAATATAAACAAAGTATAATTTTCTTAAATTGGTCTGGATTTCCTTCTTGAGTCATGTGTCCATTATTGATCGCTGTTGTTCAATAAATGTCTTACACCCCTCTGTGTTAGGCCTAAGGCTGCTCATCCACACTACCACAAATAGAGCACTTTGGGTTTTTCATTGAGCCCTGTACACTTTTGGTGAACCTCTGGACTCTGTGCATGGTATTACAACTTATCTCCTCTCTGTAGCATGCTGAAGTAACTTATACCCTTACTAGAGATCTCTAAAGGTAGACACAAGTCCTTTTTTATAGTAGGCTTCAGTATTTTAGGTCATCACCTGAGGTCTCAAGAGTCAGACACACATTTGTTTAGAAGAGTGGAGTACTGTAGGATGTTACTAGAGGTTCCTAGAGTGAGATACAGGTTATTTCTGTAATGGCCTGCAGAACCTTAGGCTGTTACTAGATGTCCCTGGAGTTAGTCTTTTCAGAAGCCGGATGCAGCACTATAGGTTGTTACAAAAGAGCTCTCAAATCCTTTCTACAGCAGGCTGCAATACCTTATGTTCTACTAGAGGTCACTTCAGTCAGACATAATTCATTGCTGTAATAAGGCTGGCAGTTTATTGGGCAGTTAGTATAGCTTATCGAGCTGTCCATCATTGTCCCCTAAGTCTCAGGATACCAGAGGATTATGAGTAGAGCAGATTCCCTTGAATGTCTTACTTTGAAATTGAAAGAAACAATGGTAAAAGGCAGGCTGTGTTTTTGTTTTCAGCAGGCCAGGCCATAAAGACAGCATGCCTTCAATATATATTTACACATTCAGTAGCCCAGGTCTAACGTTTTTTGCTTATTTTCTATGTTCTTTAGATATATGCTAAAGCTGAATCCTGAAGATAATAGTCATTATCAAGGCACTACGTGCAACTTCTGTATGGTCTGAAAGAGGTCACGCTAACATTGATAGGAAATGAAGGCACTTGTATAGAGAAACCAGCATCATTCTAACAACATGGGGGCATATTCTCAAGGACTTATCGCCGAGTTAGCGGCACTTTATTGCAGACAAAGTGGCGATAGAGTTATCACCCCATTCACAAGCTGGTGCTAACAGCCGATACCGCCAGTTATCCTGCGATAGCAGCCGCAAAAAACATCGCCACGGATGACACCGGCAAACAACGCTAATGAGATGCAGAGTAGGCGTTCCCGTGCAAAAAGCCGCAAAAACACCACTTCGCAACATTCCCAACGACCAGCCAGATCGGCGATAAGACCACCAAACATGCGATAAGACGCGTTACCAGCAGGGAATTAACACCTGCTCCTCCCTGGTATTAAGTCGGACGATAACCTGCACCCGAAATGGGAGCCCAGCCCACAGCCACACCAGAAGAACAACAGATGCCATGGAGCCACTGATCACCAGCCGGACACACACGAGGGCCACAACACCCACCACCCCCCCCCCCAGGCTCCCTCCCCCCCGGGGCCCTACCCCGGACAAAGATATTTCACATCAACTTTACGAAACATGAACAAAACAATTCGCCTGATGTCGCACAAGTATAACAATCAACATTCATGTGTGGCCAAAAAAAGGAGAAACAGTCATTCATCTTTAAATTTCCAAACAAATTATTTTATTCAAATGTAACTCAAAACAACTATTCGGAAGAGTCATGGCGGGTCGTCTCTGGACAATCTGTAAGACACAGCCTGCAAGACAAATTACAAGATATGAAGGTGTGTCATGCGCCCATCAAAGGACAGAGAGAGAGAGAGAGAAAGAAAGGGAGAGAGAGAGTGAAAGAGAGGGAGAGAGAGAAAGGGGGAGAGAGGGAGAAGGAGAGAGAGTAACAGAGGAAGAGAGAGAGACAGTGAAAGGAAGAGAGGGAGAAGGAGAGAGAGAGTAACAGAGGAAGAGAGAGAGTCAGTCAAAGGAAGAGAGGGAGAAGGAGAGAGAGAGTAACAGAGGAAGAGAGAGAGACAGTCAAAGGAAGAGAGGGAGAGGGAGAGAGAGTGCCGACACTGCAGACCCAGGCCTCGCTGCTCACCTGCTGCCACCAGTGTATCTCCAACCACGTGCCGGTATACACCGCAGTCCACCAGGTCCATTATCTGAAACAGAGTCCAGATTTATGAATAGCAGAGTACAAATCATTGCACACGCCATCATCGCTTGGCCGCCCCTGCGCACACAGGCTGCTGCACCCCAGCCCCTCCCGCCGCCCAGCGGTGTTTGTCCGCCCCTGCGCACCAAGGCCTCACTGCTCACCTTCCGCCACCAGCGTGTCTCCAAGAGGGCCCACCACGTGCCGGTGCAAGCTCCAAGCCCGGGGTCCGCGACTTTGGCAGCCTCCACATCATGCAGCCCCACCCCGTGGGCCAGTAGGTCACACACGTGATTCTGGGACTTGATTTCGCAATGGCAGAGATCATATCAGTGCACACGGCATCATCGCCAGCTGCACACCCGCCCAGCACTATAGGTGCCACTAACTCTGTGAACCGCGAGGCAATGCCAAGTGGCGGTCGGCCCGCGCTGCCGCTGGCTCAGGCCTACACTGCGGTCCAGCAGGGATCCCTACCAGTCCGGACCGCCAGGACAGCGCATCATCGCAGGCTGCACACCCGCTCAGCACCTAAGGTGCCCCTACCTCAGTGCACCGTAAGTCACCGTCCCGTGGCGGTAGGCCAGTGCCGGCCAGAGTGTTTCCGGTGCCACCAACTCTGTGCAACGTAAGTCATGGACCCTTTCTGATTGAGTCCCATGATATGCTAGGCGGATGCAGCCATGTCACCTCCGGCAGTGGGGAAGAACTGGGACACGTAGCGTCGTCGTCCCCCCTTTTATACAAGAGCCGAGTGGGCTGGCTCGGCGTATGCCAGGCCAGCATAGGGGTGTGAACAATCATCCCTGGTCTCTGGGCATGGTTCATTCCTGGGCTGGACAGGAAACCAACTGATGCGTGTGTCTCTGTTGCAGTGTCTGCGCCATACAGTCCGCAATCGACAATGTTGCAATGTTGCATGCACCCGGCGGGTGGCCGCGCATGAAGGGAATGTACAAGGAGCGCAAGGCCACCCGGGGTCTTGGCTCATGCATGCCAACTGTTGTGTGTGTATCGCTATTGGTGCACCATAAGCCTAAGGCCAAGCCTCAATTGCAGCGCGAAACCACATCACATTTCGAGAATGCAAGCAGTAGTCAGACCAACATTAGGGATGAAAGCTCCTTTGTCTCAATACATGAGGCGGAAGGACACCTGCACCTCCGACCTTGGTCTTGCATGTGGCAGGCATCCCCTGAGAGCGATACCATAGCAGATGATGACGACTCCCACACTACGCACAGCGCTAATGAAAGACCAACGTATCCACACCCCACACACAGAAGTCCCTGCTCGAGGTACCCCTGCATTGAATGCCCTTGACACTTAAGTACACAACAACCCATACGTCCAAACGTTGGACACAAATACGGCTCATTGCTCTGAGCTGTGGCATATCATCCACAAAACTGCCGCAGGTCAGAAGAGTGCCGGTTCTACGAGAGCCACCGACGCAATGGCAGAACATCCCGGGCACATGCACAACCCCTGTCACATGGAACTGTACCGTGAACGTATGCTACATTTGTTGGGGGCACTGCCACTGGCAGTGTTGCGCATCAGTTACCGTCCGAGCTTCCGTCTTGCGTACATCACCTGCATCCAGCCCTGGTTCCACTGTCGATCATGCATATTCGAGTGGCCCATGGATGTCTGCCTATCCAACACAACGGTAGCTGAACTGGATTATGACTTGTGTGTGCGCCCCCTGTTGACCCACGACCAGGAGTGTAACCGTGATACCCGTTCATGGGATGCCTTGATATTTGGCGTATGTGCTGGCAGTTGGGCATGGGAGATTGCACAAGTCCTCGTGTGCAGTGACCACATTGAAGCGCTCCCCTATTGGGCTGTGTTGCGGATTGGTGAAACGGCATGGACGGAGCACATCTGCCCGGACCAGTTAATGTATTGGCTCGCCCTCGTGCTCGTTGAAGCCGACAACGACGTACTCTTGGAACTGATTGGCCAGGAAGCTGCGCTCGCATTCATGGACGAGTAACTACGTTCCTGCAGCCACAACTGCTTGTAACCCAGAGCACAGGCCCCAACACTTTGTCGCATCTTGGAGAAATGGTCACATATCCCACCACAACAGTGGACATGGCTGCATTCGCCTGGACTCTGAATGCATGTGTGTGCACCTACGCGTGTTGACACACACCTGTGCAAGGTGAGGCAG
Source organism: Calotriton arnoldi (assembly GCA_963921515.1). Taxonomy (NCBI): domain Eukaryota; kingdom Metazoa; phylum Chordata; class Amphibia; order Caudata; family Salamandridae; genus Calotriton; species Calotriton arnoldi. The sequence goes on from CAWUFW010002581.1 coordinate 927,953, forward strand.
TCACATGGGCGGAGCTGCACAGCGTCGCTTGGCAAGGTTCCTAAATCTAACATACTGCTGGAGGGAGAGTACTCACATGGCAATGTAGGACTACATGTGACCTTGTTGGACCCTTTCACCTGCTCACTGTCAGCAGAGCAGACAGACTGCGCAGTCCGGTGGTACAGCACTATGCAGATCCCATGGGCTGTGAGTCGTGTCCCGTGACACAGGGCAATGAGCATACACCACACATCACATGACTCGTCAAGCAAGGCAAGGTGGGCTGAGACCGTTGCCATCCGTAATGATTGGTGTTCATTTTTGCCTCTCCAATTCTTGCATCTCTACATTTTCCCATGCTGCCTGTTAGTGTCTGAAGCATTGGTCTGCATGTTGTGGCCCTTGTCTTGCCCGTACTGACACGCACATGCTAAAGAAGTCTACGCCACTTCACTAGTGTTCAACTGTGATGAGTGTCGATTTGAATGAGAAATCGTGTGCCTCAATGAGCATTGTCCATACACAGGGAGGGACTGACTGATGCATTTCACTTAGGGGTGAGTCCCTATTGCCAGCCCCACCTCTGTGAGCCAGACATTGTGGTTGGGATGGTTGCTGGTAGACCTGTGCTCTTACGTGTCTTCAGCAATGTGAGTATGGTGTCCAACTTCTTGACATGTGGATCAATGTGATCCATCAAAACAGGCTGTGTCCACACAGTTGAGTGTGAGTAGGTATGCAAAGAGATGTCCTGTTGTCACATGTGATGGGGGACACTACTTTAGGCCTGCTACCGGATTTTACATTTTTACACACAGCCCCACTTAATACATGGACGTGGGGCTACGTTGGGGGTTTGCGAGATTGTTGTTCATGAGCAATGAGGCCACAGCTAGTTCACACCTTCACAGTCATCTAATTGGCCATGTGAGTCAGGGTCAGACATGCGCATTGATGTCATTTCCCAGGGTGTGTCTTTTTGTGCAATCATTATCCCTACATCCATCCATACTTTTATACTTGATTGGACATAGACATGACACATCTGTGTGATTTGGAAAGTTTTATTCACATTCTGTGAAGTGTCGGCGCTGGAGCAGGACATGGCCATGCAAACGCCACATTACATGGTTGCCCAGTGGAGGGCCAACCATAGTCCTTTGGGGAATGACAATTTAATCGGAAGATGAAGAGTTCAGTCTGCAGCCTGTTTGCTGTGTCATTGGTAACCAGAGCAGATATGGCAGTCCATGTCGGGGTCCAGGTGAATGTCGCAGAGTGTTTTGGGTGACAGTGGAAGGTGTTGTTCCCGGGCATGATGCAGAGGGCTGATCCAAGCAGGAACAGGCCATGTGGCGGGGATGTATGCTACAACCTCCTTTCTCACACAGAGTCATTGCCATCCACATCTTAGTCCTCTGATATGTCTTCTGTGTCAGGTGTGTCAGGTGTGTCAGGTGTGTGTGGTGGTGTTATGGCTGAATCACTGTGTGCCACTGACACATCAGGGGGCGGAGGTGGTATGGCTGCATCACTGTGTGCCACAGACACACCAGAGGGCGGAGGTGGTATGGCTGCATCACTGTGTGACACTGGCACATCAGGGGGCGGAGATGTGTGTGTCGAAGTTCCTGCAGCAGTCATCTGGGCCAGGCTCTGTGGCAGCAATGGCAAGATGAGGTTCTGCAGGGCATGGAAGATCCCAGCTACATCTTGCTGGTGTACAGCCGTGGCAGCCATCCTTCCAGCCTGCATCCGCTCCATGTTCTCCATTGTCCTCCGCATCTGTGCCATCTCTGTGCTGTCATCGCTGGAGCCTGTCTGACTGGACAGTTCTTGTATCCGAGTAATGGCTACAGCGAGGTCAGTCAAGGATTGTTGTAGAGCATGGAACGGACTGTGGGTGTCCGTTAGGGACTGTGAGTGGTCCCTGAAGGGGCTCACACACACACGTATGGCATCAAGTTTGGCTGCCATGAGGTCGAAACCCACCCGCGCCTGTTCAGCCAGCCCCCTCTGGCAGTCTAACACACGACGTTGGAATGCCATGTGTCTTTCCGTGAGGTGCTGGGAGCCAGCTGTGGCGGTGGGTGCTTCCTGCTGTGTGGGCTGTGCAGGGGGTGGGGTCACCTCGATGCAGCTGGACTGCCCTGCTCCTGGAGGTGGGGTGCGGAGGCTGTCCACGATCCGTTGGAGAGTGTCGGTAAAGATGGCCAGGGGGTCCTCCTCATCATCACTGAAGAGATGTCTGGTCTGCTCTGTAGGAGGTGTTGTTTGTCCCTCTGCAATGTCAAGGGAAGATGCAGGTTAACAGTGTGTTCCATGTATGTTGACGCATTGTACATGTTTACATACAGACTGCATGACAATGTACATTGTGACTGTTTTGAATGAGCTGGCTATTTGATGGGAGACAGTGGACATTTCGACTACATGACGGATGTGAGGTTGCACTCGTACATTATCATCTCACAGTTTCCTGCTATGCCAGATGTGATTGACCAGTTTCTACGCACAAGCGACACCAGTTGTGTCCTCTGTTCTGTAGTGTAAGTGTTGCACTTTGTACCACATTGTCGTCAATGTTGATGTGCTGTTATTGCTATGTGTGTGTGCTGCATTGTGGGAGAGTCGCCCTCAGCTCTGATTTAGCGGCCCCTTATTCCTTTGAGGCGGTGTGCCTTTGACTTTTGTGCTTTTATGGTGCTGAAATGTTGGCGACTTGGGTCATTTGTGCTCTTAGACGGTTTTTGTACTCTTGTGCATTGTTTGTCTGCAGATGTGTTGTTGACGTCAGGGGTTGTATGTGCACGTGGATGTGTCAGAGTGTGACCTTCTCCTTTGAGGATGTGATCCACACTGGGCCACCTCAGTGTTGTGTCGTGCACCATGTAATGTATTTTGATTGCAGCCATGCTATTGGTCATGCAGTGTCACTTGCATTGTCGGTGTGGCTCACAGAGCCGCTGCTTGGCTGGATTCAGCACATGTGCATGGGTAGGTTGTGAAATTGGTGATGGGGAGGGGGGCCCCTATGAGCACATAGTGGACGGTGGCCTACTTGGTTTTTCTATGTGTGCTGAAGTGTGCCAAGGGTATCAGGGACATGTTCCACAATCATTGAGGGTGTGCAGTGTGCTACACATGATTGTGCATGTGTGCCATTGTGCCCATCTCCCCCCGTCCCCCCAGTCCCTGGTAGTTACCCTGTTGCTGTTGGGTCAGGTCATATCGAGCTGTGTCCGGACCCCCAACTCCTTGCACCGTCTCCACACTGATGACTGTGGCCACCATTTCCTCCAGCTCATCCAGCTCCTCCTGTGGCGCAGGGCTCCCACCTCCACTCGCCGTTGCTGCCTTCCGGTTGGCAGCGAGTTTCTGCTTGTTTTGGCTATTAACATCATGCCAGCGCCTCTTGACCTCCTCCATTGACCTCCTCAACACTCCGACTGCATTGACGTTGTTCACGATCGACTGCCATATTTCTGTTTGTGATGCCAATGACACAGTGAAGGTGACGAACAGTTGTTGGTAGTGTTCTATCACCTCCGTCACGATGATCCTGTTTTCCTGCGGACTGAACCCCGTCTTCCTCTTCCTCTTCTCCTTGCCCTTCCCCGACCCCGGGGTTCCTTGCTGGTCGACTGTGGGGCTTGTGGGGTTTGCGTTGTCCTCTGAACTCGGTCCGGGTGCATCCATGGTGCTACGCAGTTTGGATTGTTTTGTTTGTGTTTTTCGGTGCTCTTATAGTGCATTTTCCCGCATGACGCGTGGGAATTGCAGGCCTGTCGCTGGTTTTCGCTGATTTTTGTATCATGATTTGGGGCATCGCACCTTTTTTCACGTTCGTGTTTCGCATTGTTTTGGCGTAGCGTTAATTTGGCGCGTTATCGTGAGACTATCGCATGGTGCCACCGGGTTGGGAATACAACGTTAACACAGTGTTATTTTCCCGCAATGGGCTGCGATGTGCAAAGTTGCGTTAAGCTAATTTTGCGATGATTATCACACGTTCTTGAGAATATCCCCCATGAGGTTAAACAATAAGATTTTCTCTCTATGCTGTTGTATAAGGTGCACGAGAACTGAGAAACGCCCAATTTGTTGTGCTAGGAAAACACATTGGAAAATGGGGGATACAATTTGCAACCATAAGGGGTAATACATTTTGCAGTGGAATTAGAAATCCAGCGGAATACCACTGATGAAGTGGGTGGTCTGAGCAAGGATGGCAGTTAGTCGGAATGGGAAACTGAAAACAAAGAGTAGGAAAGTGAGGAAAGTATGGAACTGGGAGACAATGAGAGAGTACAGTATGGGAAGCAATGAAAGTGGGGAGTAGCAGGAAAGCAAGAAGAATTGAGGTTAAGTGAGAGCAGTGAGAGGACACGGAGCAAAGGTCTGTAGGATTACTTGTCGATGTCCAAGGACTAAAATCTTATGGGGTCGTTAATGAAACAATTCAACCTTCCACAAAATGACATGGGCTTAATGGACAACATAACAAAACAGGGGCAGACTATTGAACACACGAGAGACTGCGGCTAAGGGGCTGACCTAAGACCCCACTCTCTTAGTATTACTATTTTTGCACATTTTTTTATTTTAATTTTAACTATTGATGTTATGAGGTCGTCCAGAGAACCAAAGCTGTCAGTAGGAATCTAAAAATGAATATTTTACATTAAGCATATTTTCAGCACCTCATAAGAAGCCAAATCCAAAATCTAAAAGAAAAAATATCTTGGTTTTAAAATAACAAAAAATGTATTGCATAACTTTTTTGTTTCATTAGAACAGGAGATGACTTGTGCTCCTTAGTCCTTACCTTCATTACCTGTGGCAATGACACGCATTGTTAAGAACGTTTTTCTGTACAATAAGGATGTAATATGGTACTCGATGAAGAACAATAAGAGAAGAATGTCACCAATTCTTGATGGGAACTATTATGTTTTTTTCTTCCACCAAAGAAGATGAAACTTGACACACTAGAAGATAAAAATCAGGCTCATTTTAGAATGTTCACTGAATCTTATAATACACTTTGCTTTACCAGTAAACTCTTCGATAACCAGTAAAGTGTTTGGTATCTCACATGCAACTTACCTTGAGGTGACAAGAGACAGATTGAGTTCAACTCTGTAGGAGATGCTTTATCTGTACAATTGATTCTGAAAGTAATTCCTTTTGCTGCACCTCTGCACATCCTCACTTCCTTTTCACAGACTGGCACCTGGTAACAAAGCAATCACAGTGACATACTTATCTTTTGACACAGTGTATCCATGACAGGTATCTGCTGCAAGGAGTGTCCTGTGTAAGAAATGCTCCACTTATAGTTGTCCCATTTGTAGAGAGAACTGCCTCTCATGATCTTGCCAGGCTGAGGCTACATCCGACTACATTGAAGATTGTGATGAATGTGGAATTGAACGAAAACCATTAACAAGGAAGACACATCTAGTTCACAAACTCCAGTGAAGCAGAATATGAAAAGTTTGTGGATTGTTTAATGGAAACAGTACACGGTATGTCTCTAAGGAAAGCAAGTGAACTAAAGGTATGAACTTATGAGATGTTAAATCACTACCCAAAATGTTCATTAAACGTGGATTTAGATGACGGATTCTACAAGTAACAGACGCTTCATGGAACAAATCTTGTACCCCAATAGCCGTCTTCGTTGTTCACTCTCAGCGCAGTAACAGTTCTGTTGGCTGTCTACTTCCAATCTTAAAAGTAATATTAACACCGTTGTCCTGTAAACAAACTTCGTTTTATTTTCTCTTAATTTCAACTATACCTGTCTCGCAAGTAAGTCTTAATTTGTGGATATAAAACCTTTTTTTATAACATTATTTATTGTATGATATATATAATATTTATTTGGAATTATTGTGTCACTCTTATTATTTATTATTATTATCTCGACTCTTTACCCTCGTAAGAATAGGTTTGGGGATGTCTGAAAACAAAACATTTGATTTGCAGTCAAAAAAAGCCTATAGCCCGGTTCACAAAGATTAAGAGAGTAATTGAAAGAATCAGTCTGTTACTTGGAAATACGAATGTGCATCGTTTCTGCCTCCAGGGCATTATTCCCTAAGGGGGCTTGTGTGAAGCAGAAGGATAGGTCGGTCTGGGTAAGAGCTTAAGGGGCAATAGTACAAGCCCCTATCGCCACCACAACGTCACTTTTAAAGACGTTGTGAACTTGTGATGGCGATAGGGGCTGAGCCTAATGTACAAGGCAGCGTTAAGCCACCTAACGTGTACATAAGGCACCCTTTCACGCTATGGTTAGCGTGAAAGGGGCGTGCAGTGGGTGTTGTGGTGGGCGTTCCACCGCAACACCCATTGTATTTGACGCTGCCCCCTATGTACAAGGGTGGCGTACATAGAAGGCAGCACCAAAATTAAGACCAGGAAAATCCTGGTCTTAAGTGGGCAAAACGAAGAAAAATGCATTATTTCTCCTCGTTTTTGCTTTTTCCATGTGTGCTGCCTTGTGCAGCAAACATGGAAAAAGCAAAATGCTATGGTTTGTTTATGTACAGGAAGGTGTCCCTTCCTGTACATGAACAAACCTTTTTAAAAAATGCCATTTTGTAACTTTCATGTGTGCTGCATGGAGCAGCACACATGAAAGTTACAAAATGGCATTTTAGGATTGTTTATGTGCAGGAAGTGACACCTTCCTACACATAACCAATCCTCCCCTGCACACAGACACCCTTGCACTCTGGTGCAAGGGTGCCTGCGCTGGCGTTAAGTTGTTAAACTTAGCGCCATCGCAGGGGGAAATGCAAGGCTGCACCACATTCTTGTAAATATGGTGCAGCCATGCGTTTCCGAAGTGGCGGAGCGTGTTGTTAAGCCAAGGAGGCTAACAACACGCTCCGCCACTTCATTGTACATATCCCCCTAAGTGTCCACGATAGGCTATATGTGCTTTAAGCACACCAAAAGATGCTTTCTTACAGCCTTAGGGCCTTTTTTATCGACTTTGGCGGTCCTACAGCAGACGGTGCAATGCGTCGTTCGCTGTATGACCACCAACGCTGTGGTGCGACCATCCGCCAGATTAGGAGTTAAATCGTAAAATCCTGGTCAGGTGGATGGTCTGTTAGGCTCATAGAAGAGCAACTTGACCCCCGGCGGTCACAGCGGTCCTGTTGCATTCCGACCGCCACACTCATAATACTGCGGGTGGGACCGCAGTGTGGCGGTGGTCGGACCTCCATCACGGGTTCAACTGCCAAACTTGTAATAAAGCCCTTAGTGTCATTTGGGCACACTGGTGTCTTTAGAGGAGGCCTGATAAGGCCCTTGCCCCAGTTATATTCGTCCTGCCCCCCTCCCTTGAACTCTCCACCACAGATGTTGAATGTCCCAGAGTGAAACAGAAGAAACAAGCATTGACATAGCCAATAGGTCTCGCCTTTGGTACCTTATAAGTGTTTAGCCATGCAGTACATTATTCTGGGTGATGCGCCACCAGTGACTGAAGAGCTATACAATTACTGCACACTGGGTCATGCAGTGTGATTCAGGAAAACTGCTTGCCTCAGGAAACATTTATGGACACATTCCAAGACTTTTTAATGCACAGACAGAAAGACAAGTGACTCAATGCAAGTCAACAGCACTATAAAATTCTGTGTGCAACTGCATCAGTAGAGTATTGAGCAGCCTAAGAAAAAAAGCAGTGATGTACTTTCCAATGGGAGAGACGTTGTATCCCTCCTTCCCTGGGCCTCAATTCACCAGGCACCCTTCCCAGAGTTTTCCATTAAAAACACTGCTCGCACCATCTGTTTAACAGCAGGCCCCTGCCCCCTCTCCACTAGGCCCCTGTGCATAGGAGCACAGGAGCAACAACAAAGAAATGCTCCTATTTGTCAGGTAGAGGGGATATAATGAATAAACAGGGACAGCGTCAACATCACTTAATCTCCGCGCACCTAAAAACAAACAAATTAACCTGACCTTGTGTAATGTAACTAGCACTCATTTAAAGAGCTCCAACACCTTCGGGTTGCTCGAGTTCACATTATATAATAAAAAATGTCTCACAGTGCCTGGGGAACTGCCGTCAATGTGCTTTGAAATTAGAGCTCTGAGAGGAGGAGGATGTCCGGAAGAGGCAGAGGTGAAGGCATGCTGCGACATGGGAGGAGGTGGGAGGGACGAACGCTGCTCCCATTTGTCAGGTAGAGGGGAAATAATGAATGAACAGTGGCAGCGTCGGCATCACTTAACCTCCGAGCACCTAAAAAAAGAAGTAACCTGACCTTGTGTAATGTAACTGGTGCTTTTGTAAATCGTTTCTATATGTTTGGGTAAGTTGAGTTTGCGCTCTATAAAAATGCCCCCCCAAATTAATCTGACAATGTGTAATGTAACTAGCTCTCATGTAAAGTGCTCGAACACCTTTGGGTCACTCGAGTTCACATTATATAAACAAGTGTCAGAGAAAATGCACAGGGAGTTGCCCAAGCCTTGTCCATAACTGTGCTGCAAGGTTGTGCTGCTGAAGGTCGGCTGACCAAAGCTTGCTAAAGCAATAAGCAGCGAGGCAGGAGGGGTATGGGGGACATTTTTGTACTTTGAAGTCAGAGAAAATTAAAGAGGCTATTTAGAAAACAGTGAACCAAAACGATGCAAGGTGACAGACTTATTGGGTGGCACTTTCACTGTATCTCTGCAGCCGTATAAGGGTGGTTGTGCACAATACTCCGGCACCTGTCACCTTTTGGTGCCACTGGTTACAGATTCCCACAGTACATTAAACAAAAGGAGGTGCACCGAACACAACACTTGTAGTCCGTTGTGATTTCTTTAATCTGTTCTTTTATTTCAAAATCAATAATAGTTCATAAAAACAGCCAACGCATTTCGTTGCCCAAAGACAGAACTTTTTGGAACTTCATCAGGGCTTTTATATCGAGATGCATTCAAACTGTCAAAGGATGACATAGAAAACAGTAGTCCTTGTGGAGAACATGTACTCCAAATGGTAAAATTTAGCCACCTTTTATATCAGGATGCAAATAAGCTTTCCAGTAATGGCATAGACAACAGTAGTCCTTGTGGAGAAGATGTATTCCAAATGGTGAGATTTAGCCACCGTGATAAGCAGCCGTGCCGGGCACAGCTAGAGGACCATCTACATCAGTGGCACCAGCAGCAATTCTCACCCAGAAAGTACTGCAACAGATATGGCTCCAGAGTTTTCAAGAAAGGCCACATACAAAACCACAAACAAAATCAAAATCAAAAAAGAAAATCATGCCACAAAGAAATAAATGAATATCATTGATATCATTGGATAATGCAATTTTCAAATAAAAAAATAAAAAGAACAAGCCCCATTTATCTATCTTGAACATTCTTTAAGAGGAGTTCATAGTGAGCAGATTTGCGCAATGCACACTATGTCACAAGACATTTTCAAGGGGTACAAATAAAAAATATTTTTGTGGGATGACGTCCCTGCTTTACCATCTAAAAACATACCAAAGCAATAGTGTAAAAGCAGCAAAAATGGAATGCAAGGCTGAAGGACCCTGATTTTCAATACCAGCCACAACACCACTAGGGCAGAGAGTCTCTTCAGAGGTTCAATCTCAACTTCCAGATTTGGCTCCACAGTTTTCCCGGATGGCATCATACTGCATGGATTGTGGAGTTGTAGTGAGTCCTGGAGAGCAGTCGATAAGAGCCCTTCGCAATGCTGCAAAGAATCATAAATATCATTTGTTTTTTATATTTGGCCCTTCATAGTTTTTCTACATTAGCAGGCATTTCATTATCTTACAAAATGGGTATCTTATAGCTATGTTTTCTTAATTTTATTATCTTCTAATTTATTGTAACACTAGCTACATATAACTTGCCATATGGCCAGGTCAAAGCATTCCTCTAAAAATAAATACACAGCTAACTTTTGGCAGTTATCATTATTTACTTTTTCACTTTTTAAATACAAGTCAACAGTCTGTGTTTAAATCTTCTAGTGAGTACGTCGTCAACATATACAAACGAACTCTGTTTTTTTAGACCACACTGTGCAAAAGTTTGTAATCTCTTCTTCAAAATTATCAACTGTAATATCTGTGTCCTGTTCTACAACTTCTCCTCTTAACAACTCTTCATTTTCCATGGAATCCTTCTGTGAACCAAAGAAACAAAACTGCACATCATCGCAAACCTTTTCTACATCTGCCACTGTACCATACACAAGTGCTCAATTCATTTCTCCTAAACATAAAGCAGGAGTTTTCCGATAGTACAGCCTCCTAACTAAAGTTTGCATTGTTCAGTTTAGTTTTAGTTTAGTTTATTATGCATAATTAATAAAAAACGTTGCATACACGTATCATTACAAATTCAGGCGAAGCAGAATAAAAACACAATTAAAGCCATCATATAATGCAACATATAAAAATTCACAATTTAGGGCTTTTGCAACTCATCAAATTTAAAGTGTCTGTGCATCGAGGGGGAGACTAACAGGAGCCTTGCCAAGTTAAGCATCAGTAAAAACACGGCCCAGCTATGTTGTTATTCAATGTCCGTTTGCAATGTGCATTTAAGTCTCTCTGCCACTATATCAAAAAGTTTTGTAAGTCGGCGGTTTTGCTGTATTTCCGCCGGATTAAAGCACAGCTTTACTGACTGCCTGCATGTTCTAATCCCTCTCTTTTTGAGCATTGGTCGGAGTAAGATGCGTCTTATGTCCTTTAGGTTGGGGCAGATGCAGATGACGTGCACAAGGTCCTCGTTTCTTTTTTCGCAAAGGCGGAAGGTCTGCTCTCCTGGTCTCCTTTTCCAGGGCGGCAGGTGTGGAAGAATTGGTAAAATGCCAAAGCGAAGCTTTAGGAATTTTTGTTTTATCCTCATTTTAACTCCTTTTTTAAATAAAATTGCTGTTTAAGGACTTTGTAGTCACTAAGCACTGTCCGGCCATGAGCCCTTTCGGCCAATGTTTCCTTGTCATCTATAATGAATACCAATCTTGTTGCTTTTGTTACGATATTTTTAAAGCTCTGGTGATCTGTAGAGGTTGCCCAGCGGTTGGTCAGTCCCAGTCGTTTTAGAGAGTCAAGCAAGTACTCCCTGGAGGGTGATTTTCCACTGCATGACAGCGCGTTCCAAAGGTGCGAATTTAAGGATCCTGCCTCAGCGCCTTTGATCTTATGCAAGGCTTTTTATATATGCACCCCTCCTTTCCACTGATTGTTTTTGTAGCCCAAATTCTAAACGTATTTGGGCAGGTGACATGTAGTTTGGTAGATGGAAAATTGCTCTGTTGAGTGGTGTACAACTAACATCCTGAATTGATGAAAAGTGCTTTGGCACACTTTGTTTGATAAACAGGCTAGTGAGAGTCCCTGGCAATGTGTATGCTTTCTAATCTTGCAAGGATCCAATCCTTGTAAAGTACTTATTTTCTATTTTAAACTTCACCTTGGAAAGACACGTAGAAATGTCCTTAATATATCAATGAATTGCTGGTGAGTACTACAAACACTACTACAATTCCATTTCTATACAGGCGCCAGAGTCCACCTTCCTTGTACCTGTTCTCCAATAACTTGTTCTACATTTGTAGGTATCATCACCTCTTTTGCTATAGGATTGCATTCTTAATTTTATAACATCGTCCTCTGTAATCAATAGCATGAACTAATCTATTATCCTGGAGATAGCTTTCTTCATAAAAGAAATATTCTGTACTAGAAGTGTGTATGCATTCTCCTCCCTCTAAAAACTGTACAAAAGTTAATTCTATTCACTAATCTTTTTTTCTGGTTTTGTCTCCTCAAGTACAACACCATTTTGTCAAGAGTCTTCTTTCTATAATCAAAATAAAAACCTTCACCTTCAAAGCAAAGGCCTTATCAACTACTCTCTCAACTCGTTCTTTATGTTTAACTGCATGTCTCCTTTTTCTATACTTCTTAATATTTCTCAGTAGATTTATAACTACTCTACTACGAAACATCCTAGGTCTGATTTCCTTAAACTGCTTCTGTCTCCTGGTTAAGGTGCATACATCTTTGTTACATTAATTTCTGTTCTTGCTATATAGATTTTGTCCATTGTTATTCTTTCTCATAGTTTGAATTGTATTTTCATTATATCATAATTTTTGGAAATGTCTACATATATTTTTAAGAAATTAGTTTGTCCTCATACCAATAGCTCTTTTTTCATTCACCACTTTTTCGTCATTTTGCCCTTTTGAGTCTCAGTTCTGCATAGATACTATACTTGCTTCTGTTCCATTTCCCTCCAAGCTTTTGTATGCAATCTGTCTGTAATTATGCAGATATTGTTCTGTAAAAAAAAAAGCTGTATGTGAACTTTTTTCTAGCCAATGCACCAGCTACTTTACTACTGGCTTACACATAATACAAAAATAGTTTTCATGTTATGTTGCAGTTTTAAATGTACAAATCAGCCTACCTACATAACTAGATGCACTTAATTCAGTATACCAATCCCAAACCAAAACACAAAACTAAATTTATTACTTACCTTTTAATATTATAGCACCCTCTCCTACAACACAGCTGCACCATATCTCAGTTCTCACTTATACACCCTAAAAGACCACTTTATCCCTTATGTACTCAATTTTAAAATAAACATAAACCAAAGTCTAAAAGTACATACAGTGTCTCAATACTGTAAATTCAAAAGCACAACATAAGACCAACTGTGTCACCGGTACATTTAGGGGTCGATTCCGATTCGGGCCGGAAATTTCTCCGACCGAGCCGGACCCGGAGAGATTTCCGACCGAATCGGACCCGTGCAGTCCGACCGAACGAGTACGATGCGTCCGTATGCTATCGGACTCGAGTCGGTCGGACTCCCATTGAAGTCAATGGGAGCCGGTCGTACAACGCGTGCGCGGGCTCCCATTGACTCAATGGGTGCGAAGTCGGACAAGTGCGCCCCCTACAGCGGGTACGCGGCGAAGCGGTCGCGCCGTGCACGCACAGGTAGGGGGACCCATGGGTCCCCCTGTGTGCGACTCAGCGCGGCTACGCGTACAGGGGTCCCGACACGGACCCCAAAGTACGGCTCCGACAGCTCTTTCGGAGCCGGAGTGCGCGGCTCGGTCGGACTGCTCGCGGCGCGCATCGTACTTACCCGGCCGGGGAACGTCTCCATTGCGCGGTGCGAGTCGAAGTCCGAGCGGAGTCGGTCGGTGTGGTTCGAGCCGGGAACGAGTCGGTCGGAGCGGTCGGGACGCCCGGACGAGTCGGTCGGCGAATTCGCATCGTACTCGCTCGGCCGGACCCGCGTACGATTCGGTCGGGAAACAGGGCTCCGGATCGGATCCGGTAAAGCCGAATCCGATTCGGAGCCCTACCGGCCGAGATCGGAATCGGCCCCTTAGTGTTTCAATACTTTTCTACTCAGATAATTCAGATTTAAATTTTGGGAAATACTCCATATACAAATCTGCACATTAATATGTATCACAGCATATAGCTCACTATCACTAATTCTTCTGAGTACATGCAAACAGTGTGTGACAGGTTACATATATAATTCACCAGATGGTTCTAAAAAAGTACATATTCCTCACTAAAACCTGTAAATACATGTGTTTGTGGTTGAGTACAACAATACTCCCTGGATGATTGCATGAGTGCATAGATAGTGCCTTCAGTAATTCCCTCAAAATATAGGTAATGCCTGCATGATTCCCTGAGTATGTACAAACTACATCAGTCGTCCCATATCTGCATAGTTAGTGCCTGTGTATTCACATAACTATATTGCTACTATTTGGGTGATTGGATAAACACATGGGTGTTGCCTGTGTAGTTCAATGAGTACATAATTAATGCCAGCATGATCGGAAGAGTACATGTGTAGTGCCTGGGTGATTGAATAAGTCTAGATATCACAATTGATATATAATTGCATACATGGTTCTCTAAGAGTATACATTCTTCACTATTACCCTTCCCCAATTTTAAGCAAAGCATGTTGACAATATACACCACCCTCACTATATACATGACATTTTCAACAGCCTTAAAGAACATAGATCACCATGTAAACATATAGGTGATTTCATAAAAGATATACACCTTCAGGCCATCTTTCAAAAATATATAGTTCTCTGCAAATTTAAGAAAACTCAACAGTCTCATCGTAGATATAACTATCTGCAACCAGAAAAACCATATCTCACTATCTAAACATATGCAAACCGATCATATAAGTTAAAAACCACATTGACAAACATGTCCTAATACATCCCTAACAAGTATTACTACTATATAATTTATATCCAGGCACAGCATATTTTCTTATGTTTTATTCATGACTACAGTACTCCTGTTTAATAATGTGACTAAAACTACCACAACTCCCAGAATGCAAATAATATAGTTGTATCTATTCTGCACATAATGCTTAGACATTTAAAACATTGTCATTGTTAAAGGCATGACTCATGCTAATTTTCAACAGTACTAATTAAACACATACCCTCTGCCAAATACAGATAATTTTTGTTCACATCACTGTGATACTCTTGTTAATCAAACTCCCACATACATATTCATTTCTAATGTACATTTTTTATATAATTAAAAAGTTATATACATACCAGTGAATTGAGCTCCTAGATTACATTTTTCTTTTAGCTCTTTCTGGATAGTTTTGACACTGTTAAGATTTGTGAAAACGAAGCACAAAAATGGTACACCACTCTTGTAGAAAGCAACTATAAAATGGAAACCTCGTCAACTTTCCACTCTATGATCATGAGAAAGGCAGCAAATGAAATAATGTCTTTCATTTTAGACTACTGTATCTCCACTTGTGAATGGTTAGCATCTGTTAACCCTTTCCTCTCTTTCAAAACGAGATTCATGTTGGTGCGATTTCGCAACTTTTTCTCTATCATCGCGGAGTAATCGCGAAAAAAAATAGGAGTTCCAACCTATATCTAGCTCAATTTTTTTTAAATTTAAATAATACACAACCATTTATTACATAGTCCTGAGTTGGAAATTAAAGCTTGCCATTACTTAAATTGTGTCATCACTCCTCAACTTTAAAAAAAAATTCTGTCTCTTTATCACCCTTCCCCCAATACATTCATATCTCAGTGTACCTAGTAACCCAGTGGAACCAGTAGGTCACAAGTTCACAGCATATTCTAGAAGGAACATGCTACTTCCAAATGAGATACAGCAGGTGTGATTTACTCCACAGATTCAAAAGCATATCCATGTCTGTATTACATTTCTTTTTTTAAACAACAGCCAATAATAAGACTTCTTCCTAAAGCATCCAACACACTACCACATTTTATTCACTTTCATGTTGACAGCATCCAAGGAAAAGGAAATATATATATATATTTTAAAACACTTCCATGATCAAAGCAGGGGATCCTGCCGAAACGCATCATAGCCCGGAGTTTATAATAAATTTATTCACCATACCTTGGATTGCAGTGTCGTGTTCTGGTGCAAGGAGGAGACGCGCTGGTTCTGTTTGTGGATATATATATATATATATATATATATATATATATATATATATATATATATATATATATATATATATATATATATATATATATATATATATATATATATTTTTTTTTTTTTTAAACACTTCCATTTTAACTGCTTTTCCTTTGGAAAACTACCTATTTCAGCTCCAGACTTCTCCTGGTAACTATTGCTCCTTCACTTCAAAATGCTTAGAGTATGGATTGTGGGCTACAGCTATTTCTATTGGCTAAATAAGCTGCAAAAAAGAGAGCTATTGACATGGACATGTGTTTGCCAGATGTGCAGATTACTTGGTTTGGCCAGAGAGGGTTAAAGTTTCATCAGTTGCTGGCTTTGGTTAAATCCATTGTAGATTCCCAAGCTCCTCACCTCATGATTCTGCACTGTGGTGGAAATAACCTAGGCACATTGACTGGGGTATGGCTGGAAATCCTAATGGAATAAACCTTTTCAAAACTGATGTCGCTTTCCCTCACACTGTTTTGGTGTACTCTAAAATATGCCAAAGACAGAAATGGGAGAGGTCAAATCAATTCTGTCCATAGATGGACAGGAAATATGTTAATAAAACTCTTTCTGCATTCCTCAAAGACCATCGCATGGTCTGTATCTATAACAACCATCTGCGTTTTGACATGCATGGAATTTATAGAAATGATGGAGTGCACTTTACAAATGAAGGCAACTGGGTGTTTCTAAGTAACCTGAAACTCTGCATCCGGTCTTATGTGTAGCAGCCATATACACACAACCAAAGCGAGAGCCACCTTAGTACCCAAAATATTGTGACTTTTTTGCTAAAGTTATTTTTTGTTTTTGTTTTTGACAATCTTCGCAACAACACGGGTGAGTAGCGCACTTTATAAACCCCTGATTGTTTGATTGATTGATTGAACGTCGCGATCCCTGTGGATACATAGCAGAAAAAGAAAACAAAAGCAGACATTCAATTCCCACCAACACATCCAAAAATAATATGTAAAAATATACATTCTGAACAATGCACCACAAATATTACTATATATACATACTTCTTTCAAAGCAGGTTTAAACTTATATTTTTGTACTAAGTTTCGGTAAAAACATTTTTCAGACCTATTTTCCTTTTTCGCTGTTATTCGGGAGTCGCGACGTCGCCGTTTACTTCGATGATCGCGTCTTTTCCATAAAGTGAAAACACATATATGCACACATATTACAGTATTTTACACACAAGGGGTTTATTACTGTACAGTTCAAACTCATGTTTTTCTAGTATATTTCTAGAGCAGCCATCCCTAAACCATATTTTCTGTTTTTGCGGTGAGGCTGGAGACCGCTCTTACTTCGCAAAAGCAGAAAGCAGAAAGCAAAAGGAGGAATTTAATAGCCACCACCACATTCAAAAATTAAAACCATTTAATTAATTCTAACCATCAAAGTACATAACTCTCTAAAAAAAATCAGAATCTCAATATCTCTATAACAATGCGTAATGATTCACTGCTATATTTTTTTATATTCCCACCAATCTTCATAATGTCTTCACGATAATCATGATGTCCCCACGATGGTACACGGGTGGCTGCGCTGGCAGTCAGGGTGTCGTCGTGAATATCGCACGTGATCAAAAAAAACAATTTTGGTTACATAACTTGTGTCACTAACACCCCCAATTCTCAAACATGGGGTCAGAGTACCTCTATTCTGACTCCTAATGTTAGCTTTTTCCGAAATTTTCAGCCCCGGGAACTGTTACCGATCAATTATTATTATTATTATTAATTAACACTTCTTAAGCGCATAGCTACCCTAAGGCATCCCAGCGCCAGCGGCAGAAAGAACAGGCGCAGAGAAGTAGCTACTAGTTGATGTTCTGGAATAGCCAGGTTTTGAGACACTTCTGAAAGGTGAGGTGGGAAGTCTCTGAGCGCAGATGCAGGGGAAGGGTGTTCCACAGCTTAGCTGTATTGTATGAAAAGGAACGACCCCCGCTTCGCATCCTTTGAATTTTAGGGATGGTGGCTAGATTTAGGTTCGCAGAGCGGAGAAATTTCCTCGGACGGTATGCAGTGAAAAGAGACTGGTTGATGCGAGGGCCTTTACCCATGAGGGTCTTGTGGGCAGTACAGAGGGCTTTAAATTTAATCCTCTCCTCTACGGGCAGCCAGGGTAGGGTCTTTAAACAGGGCATGGCTGGCTGCGTTCTGGGCCAACCCAACAGTAGTCGGGGGGCACAGCTCTGTGCCACCTGAAGCTTCCTTAAGGTGGATTTAGGTGCTCCTAGGTACAGTGAGTTACCGTAGTCCAGGCGCGAGAGGACTGAGGCCTGGATCATAATTCTCCTTGCCCCCATGGGGAGTAGGGGGAGGATTTTCCGCAGCATTCTAAGGATGCAGTGACAGACCCCTAACACTTCCACTGCTTGCTGGTCGAATTTAAGTGACTTATCAAGCCACACCCCCAAGCTTTTTATTTTGGACTTAGGGACCAAGGGGGGTTCCCAGACAGGTTGGCCATGACATTTTGAGATCCTTATTGGGTGTGTTACCTAGATACATAATTTCGGTTTTGTCTCCATTAAGTCTGAGACATGAATGTTGCATCCAGGTGGCTACCTTCTCCAGGCAGGATTCTAGGTCAGATGGTGCATTATGCGGGTGATTTAGAGATACCACCAGCTGCGTGTCATCCGCATAGGTGACAACTTTAATCCCATACGGCCGGATGACGTCAGCCAGTGGCCTCATGTACACATTAAACAGCGTAGGACTCAGGGAAGATCCCTGAGGAACTCCATAGCTGAGAGGTAAAGGCCTAGAGGTAGAGTCCCCCGCAAAGACCTGGAATGTTCTGCCATTGAGGAAGGATTGGATCCATGATATGGCTCCCCCTGAGACCCCGGTCCTCCTAAGCCTTTCGAGGAGAATGTTAAAATTGACCGTGTCGAAAGCGGCACTGAGGTCAAGGAGGATAATGGCTGCTGCTCCTCCCTGATCGATTATCTTTTTTGCTTCTTCGACCATGGCAATAGGTGCGGATTCCGTTCCATGTTGGGGGCGGAAGCCCATCTGGGACTGGTGTAGGAGCTCATGAGTTTCTAAGAAATTTGACAGAGTGGAGTTTATGTGCTCTTCCAGGCTCTTACTAAGCGTGGGTAACGGATATGGGACGATAGTTGCTCAGAACTTTCGGATTTAAACTTGGCTTTTTTAATAAAGCTTTTACCATGGCATGTTCCCAGGCCGGTGGAACATGTCCATTGATGATAGAGAGATTTATTACATCCCGTATGACCGGTAATACCACCTCTTTCACCTTAAGCAGGACGTGAGGAGGGGCGGGGTCCAGGGGTGAGCCTGATTTTACTTGCACAAAGATGTCTGATAGGGTATCCAGGTCCAAGTGTGGAAATTCCTCCAGAGTGTGCTTAGTGTGATCCACATGCCTGTTTATGTTAAGAAGGTCATTGGTCATCGAGGTAAAAAGATCGCTAGGCCCTGGAGAGTCTGGGAATGTGTTGTATATAGTCTGAATTTTTCCCTGGAAATATTCTGCCAGTTCATTGCATCGATCGGTGGTTATATCTATAGAAGTATCAGAGGAAGGAAGCTCCAAGAGGGTCTTTGCGATACGGAAGATTCCTTTGGGGGCATTAGCTGCTGAGTTAATTTTTTCTTCGAAATAGAGTGCCTGAGCTTTTTTAATTTCTGCTTGGTAGCATTTTATGGACTCTCAATATATCATTTTACTGGTCTCGCTATAGTCCTTCCTCCATTTCCTCTCCAACCGTTTGCAAGTCTGTTTAAGTAATCTAAGTTTGGGTGAATACCATGGAGAGATTTTCCCTCTCATCCTGTGGTGGGTATTTTTAGCAGGAATGACTGTGTCCAATGAGGACTCTATCCAGTGTGTGAATGTCTCGGATGATAGAATAGTGTTGGGGTCTAGTGTAGGTTTTGAGTTTTTGAGCACAGTTGACCAGGCCTCTATAGAAAGTTTGGACCAAGGGGCGTGCTTTCCTGGAGCTGGGTTCCTCAAAATCACGTTGAATGGGAGATTTTAAGGAGAAAGGGATCAGTGAATGGTCAGACCAAGGCAGGGGAATAGGTGTCTCAACTACCAGCTCCATGTTGTTAGAAAATACGGGGTCTAAGGTATGGCCTTTGATATGTGTGGGCCCCATGACTTTTTGTATTAGTTGAATTGCTGCAAGGTCTTGGGTGAGTTCCGAGGCATCCATTTTATTTGGTTCATCGAAGTGTAAGTTAAAATCCCCTAGGAGCGTAAGATTAGTGGATGAGCTTGCCAGGGAGGCTGCCACTTCCGGAAGGGAATTGAAGAATTGTCCACCCACCCCCGGAGGTCGATAAATAAGAATTCCAGAGAAAGTGAGTGTAGCAGTGAGTGAGATAGAAAAAAATAAACTTTTGCAGTCAGAGACAGGGTTAGGTTCAACTCGGCATTTAAAGGAGTCTTTAAAGATGATAGAAATGCCTCCCCCTTAATTTCTCTCGCGGTCTTTGCGCTGGATGTTATAACCAGGGGGAAGTGTGCTGACCACATCGGGTGCAGAGTCCTTGTGCATCCATGTTTATGTTAAGAATAATACGTCAGGTTTGGTATCCTCTAGGAATATATTTAGTTCCCCTGAGTGTTTAGGCAGAGACCTACAGTTTAGAGAGAACATATTGTACATGTGATGGGCAAGTCCCAGAGTCATGCGGACATTATATGGACAGTGAGTACATGAAGATTCTCCATTAGCTAGGGACAAGGAATGGAGACAGTTGTTTTTACCCAAGTCCCTTAACCCTCTAATTTGTGAAGAAGTATACACAATATTACCTGTTAACTGAGAGGCAGGGGTTCTGGCCCCTGGACCCAGACGGGTGTGGACGGGCTTGCCTTTGGCACGCCAGCGGCGCGTCCGCGCTGCCATGCGGCTTTTAAGGTGAATTGCCCCAGAAGAGAGTCCTCCTAGCCCGCCCAGCCCCGCCTCCTTCTCCCGCGCCCCTCCACGCAAACGGAAACCGCAGTGGAACGGGGGTCGTCGGGACATGCTAAATGCAAATAACTGCAAGAGTAAGTTATTTAAAATTGATTCGCCCATTAAAATAGCTGGTTTACAAATAATTAAAACAGTTTCTTTTGCTACCTTCTCAGCCGGTTTTCAACGCTGCGCGTCCGCGCTGCCATGCGGCTTTTAAGGTGAATTGCCCGAAAGAGAGTCCTCCTAGCCCCGCCCAGCCTCGTCTCCTTCTCCCGCGGCCCCTCCACGCAAACGGAAACCGCAGTGGAACGGGGGTCGTCGGGAGCGTGCAAAACGCAAATAAGTGCAAGAGTAAGTTATTTAAAATTGATTCGCCCGTTAAAATTGCTGGTTTACAAACAATTAAAACAGTTTCCTTTGCTACCTTTTCAGCCAGTTTGCGATCAATAAAAAGGCAGCCGCAACTTTCTGTTCAGGTTCCGTCCGGCCAATCAGAACATTCCCGTTAGAGGGTGCATTCGCGATTTCTCGCAAAACCATTGCAAAATATCCGCGACCAGAGATATCACTATAATTTTTGGCTTAAATTTCTTTAAAACTAATGAACAGATTTACACCAAATAGGCAAAAGGCACTTCCTTGAACCAATATCTAACTCCCTGCCAAATTTAATGTAAGTCCATTCAGCAGTTCGGGCTGTACGTGTGGCTAAAGGTTCCTACGGGAATCAACATTACAAATGCAGCCTTATTTTATGCCCCAAATTGTCGGTCCCCACTGAACAGATCACCCCCAAACGTCGCATGTCAATCAGAACCAACCTTGACATTTTTTGGGGAAGATTTCATGAAGATTGATCAAACGACGCCAAAGTTATAGGAAAATCAAAAAATGCTTTCCCTATAGAAACTACTAGGTTTTAACTATAAATACCTAATAGCGACCGCCAGTAGGTAATATAAATATATATATATATATATATTCACTGAAAAAACCATAGGTTTTAGGGACAGTTATAGTTAGTTGGACATTGCACTCGTACAAAACCCGTGAAATTCCCCCGTTATAGTTAGTCCAGCTAACTATAACTCGCGCCCCGCAATGCACTGCTGATGACGTCACATATTACATCACTCATGACATGGTCAGTGACATCACTGATGACATCACTGATGACATCTCAAATGACATCACTGATGACATCACTGATGACATCATCCAGTGACTGTGTGTTTCTCTAAAGTTTAAATATTTTTAATATATATAGGAAAAGACGTATTGAAGAATGAGTGGGTGTGTAAGTGTCTGTATGGATGATTTAGTAGGTGCGTGACTGACTGTATAAGTGAGTGATTTAACGTATCTTACTGAATGCATGGGTTAGTGACTAAACTGGGTGAATGTCTGTATCCGTCTGTCTGTTGCTGTGTAAGTGGCTGCATGTGTTTGTGAATAGCTACATGAGTGTCTATTTGAGTTATTGAATGCTTGTGTGAGTATCTGTATGGGTGCCTGAGTGTTTGTGTGGGAGGGGTGTGTGCGACTCTGTGCATAGATGTGTGAGTGGGTGATTCACTGGGTGGATGGTTTCAAGAGTGCATCTGTGATAGACTGTATGGGTGGGTAAGTGTGTGTAAGAGTGTGTTAGTGAGTGAATGTATGTCCCAGTGGTACATGTGTGAGTAACTACATATGTGAAAGGCAGTATATATGTGTGTTGGAGTATATAAATAGCTATAAGCGAGAGTGACTGATTGTGATAGTGGCTGTATGGATGAGTGTGTGCTTGTATCAGTGATTGTATAAGAGCGTAAGAATGTGCTAGTATTTGTATGAGTAAGTGAGCTGGTGTGTGTATAACTGTATAGGTGAGTAAATGGTAGTGTGTTTAATTATTTGCATGACTGACTAGGTGTGTGAGTACCTCTATGGATGAGTGGCGGTGTTTGAGTGTCTATATAGGAGTATGAGTGCATATGATAGTCCTGTACTGAGTGACCGTAAGTATGAGTGACTGTACGGGTGAGTGAGTGGATGTGTGCGTAGACCTAAGAATCAGTGTGTGGGTATGTAGTTATTGGTGTTGGAGTGTCTATGGTTTTGCGAATGGCATTCTGTAATTTAGAGTGGGTGTATCAAAGGTTATATTAGGGTGTGAGAAGATGCATGAAATTATCACACGGATGATGTCATCAGTGATGTCATCAGTGATGTCATTTGAGATGTCATCAGTGATGTCATCAGTGATGTCACTGACCATGTCATGAGTGATGTAATATGTGACGTCATCAGCAGTGCATTGCGGGGGCGCGAGTTATAATTAGCTGGACTAACTATAACGGGGGAATTTCACGGGTTTTGTACGAGTGCAATGTCCAACTAACTATAACTGTCCCTAAAACCTATGGTTTTTCAGTGAATTTCAAAGGTTTTTTAAATGCTAATTTGTAACTATAACGTCCCTGAAACCTATGGTTTTTTCAGTGAATTTCAAAGGTTTTTTAAATGCTAATTTGTAACTATAACATGTCTGAAACCTACGGTTTTTTCAGTGAATTTCAAAGGTTTTGTAAATGACAATTTTTGAATGTATTAATTGTTATATACATTTTTTTAATACTGATTTACTACATTTTTAGAAACACATTTTTATAACATATTTTATTTTTTAAATTACATTGTAATTACATTATACATTACATTACAAAAATACTTTCTCAGAATGAATTACTTTAGTTTAAATACTTTGCACATAGGCAATAGACTTTTAAGTACAGTAGTTACAGTTGTTGCAATGGGCAACACATTTTCAAACACAATGCAACATTCAGCTCAATGTGAATTTCTAGTTAAATGCAATTAGTTACTTTATGGATTACTTTTCTAACCACAGGACTGGATCCTAGATTCAGTCCTGGCACATCTCCTGTAAACAGTTGAGTAAAAGCATTTTGGTTACACTCGTGATATTTAAGGAATATTATTGTATTTTAAAAGTTGACACTTAGAAACTTTTTCTCATAGAATGACCAATGTTATCCTATGGAAGGAAATTCACTTAGGAGGTAAAAACTGTTATCGTTACTTTTTGTTACTCAGTGTTGGATCCTGGTTCCAGCACTGGTGCATCTCCTGTAAACAGTTGAAAGAATGCGTTTAAGTCATACAGGCGATTTTTAAGGAATATTTGTAGTTTGTGAAAATCGACACTTTGAAACTTTTCTGCTGAAAACCAGACAATGGATTCCTATGGAAGAAAATATAAGTTACTGGTAAGTACGGTTAAAATTACTTTTCTGGGTCAGTGCTGGGCTAAAGATGCAGCACTGGGTTCTCTCCTGATAACAGGTGAGTAAATTGGAATTCGTACTTTGGTTGATTTTAGAGGAATATTATAAAGTTCCAAAACTCCACACTTAGAAGAATTTCCAAGTGAAACCAGTCAATGTTAGCCTATGAAGGAAATTCAAGTTACCGGTAAGTACGGTTAAAATTAATTTTGAGGATCAGTACTGGGCTGAAAGATGCAGCACTGAGGTCTCTCCTGATAACAGGTGAGTAAATCAGAATTCGGATTTCGGCTGATTTTAGAGGAATATTTAAAAGTTCCAAAAATCAACACTTAGAAACTTTTTCAGCAAAAAGCAGGCAATGATATCCTATGGAAGGAAATTCAAGTTACTGGTAAGTACGGTTAAAATTACTTTTGAGGATCAGTACTGGGCTGAAAGCTGCAGCACTGAGGTCTCTCCTGATAACAGGTGAGTAAATCGGAATTCGTATTTCGGCTGATTTTAGAGGAATATTTTAAAGTTCCAAAACTCCACACTTAGAAGAATTTCCAAGTGAAACCAGTCAATGTTAGCCTATGGAAGGAAATTCAAGTTACTGGTAAGTACGGTTAAAATTACTTTTCAGGACCAGTACTGGGCTAAAAGATACAGCACTGAGGTCTCTCCTTATAACAGGTGAGTAAACCGGAATTCGTTTTTCGGCTGATTTTAGAGGAATATTTGTATGTTTCAAAAATCAACACTTAGAAACTTTTTCAGCAAAAAGAAGGCAATGATATCCTATGGAAGGAAATTCAAGTTACTGGTAAGTACGGTTAAAATTACTTTTCAGGACCAGTACTGGGCTGAAAGATGCAGCACTGAGGTCTCTCCTTATAACAGGTGAGTAAATCGGAATTCGTATTTCGGATGATTTTAGAAGAATATTTGCACAATGGTGAAGGGAGGGGGCGGGGCCTGAGGTGACATCTGTGCAAACGCGCCCCGTGGCGCGTTTTAAGTTGGGGGATTAAGTCCCCTTGAATCCTGAGGGTCCCTAGGGGCCAACTAGCCCACCAGGAACCTCCAATATGCGCCAGGGGCTGCGTTGCAGAGACGTGTAGAGAGGCCACACCCCTTTACACCTCTCTGCAACGCAGCTCTGTGGCGCTTTCTGGATGTACCTGTTGGGCTAGTTGGCCCCAGGGACACTCAGGATTGAAGGGATTTAATTCCCCATCTTAAAACGCGCCACGGGGCCTGTTTGCACACATGTCACCTGAAGCCCCGCCCCTCCCTTCACCACTGTGCAAGCGCGCCCCGTGGCGCGTTTTAAGTTGGGGGATTAAGTCCCCTTGAATCCTGAGGGTCCCCGGAGTCCAACTAGCCCACCATATACCTCCAAAAGCGCCACAGAGCTGCGTTGTAGAGAGGTGTAAAAGGGGCGTGGCCTCTGTACACCTCTCTGCAAGGCAGCCCCCTGGCGCATACTGGAGGTTCCTGGTGGGCTAGTTGGCCCCAGGGACCCCCAGTATTCAAGGAGAGTTGTTCCCCCTCTGCAAACGCGGCAGGGGGCGCGTTTGCAGAGTGGTGAAGGAAGGGGCGGGGCCTGCGGGCCCGATCGTTTTTTTTTTTTTTTTGTCCCCTGAAGAGGGGCTGTGTAGCCCCCCTTCCTTTTGTCTCTTTTGGGCCCTGGGGACCCCATCCCCCAGGGCCTTACTCCTCTTTTAAATTACAAAAAAAAAAAAAACGGAAAGGGGCCGCGTGGCCCCCCTTCCCTGGGCCTGTATTGGCCCCGGGGACCCCATCCCCGGGGCATGGCCTCTATATTTATTATTTTAAGGGGGCAGCGTGGCCCCCTCCTCTGGCCATTTTAAGGCCCCGGGGACCCCATCCCCGGGGCCGGCCTTTCCATTTTTTATTTTTCTTTTTTTTTTCTTTTTTTGGGAAGGGGGCCGCGTGGCCCCTCCCGGGCCACTACTTGCCCGGGGACCCCATCCCCGGGGCTGGCCCTCTCCGTTGGGGACTGTGGGGGGTCCCCAATTCCCCCATAGTCCCGCCGGCTCCCCACGTCCCTTGGGAGCCGGCATTGCTGTTCCACATGGGGAGCAGCTGACATGCTGCTCCCCATGTGGAAAAGCAATCGGCTTTGGATATTGGAAGAGAGAGCAGGTTTCCCTGCTCTCTCTTCCAATATCCAAAGCAGTTTGCTATGGCAGGACGGGAGCCGCGAGGCTCCGTCCTGCCATAGCAAACTACAGTGTCCCGGGGTAGGCACCCCGGGACACTGCAGGAGCCGGCCCTGGGGGTGGTGGTCCCCAGAACCATCAAGGGCTCCAGGAGGGGGCCGCGCGGCCCCCTCCCATTCAGTACACAGCCCCGGGGAGGTGGTGGTCCCCGGGGCTCTGGGAGTCCGTAACGGACCCCCATATTAAAATGTTTAGTGCCCCGGGGAGGTGGCGGTCCCGGGGCGTGTGGGGGCTGGAGCCCCCCACACAGGTTTTCTAATGTATAAAAAAAAGCCCGGGGAGGTGGTGGTCCCCGGGGCTGCGGGAGGCTCAGAGCCCTCCCGCACCATTTTTAAAAAGCCCCGGGGGTGGCGGTCCCCGGGGCTTGGGGGCCCTTGAGGCCCCCCTCACGTTAAATTATCCCCCCCACCATGCCCCCGGGACTTGGCCCACCCGGGGGCCAGTGCTCATCGAGCGCGGGAGCCCGCGCTTCGATTTTTTTTCGGCAGGATTCGCGCACCCTGAGCGCATCCTGTCGATTTTTAAAAAATTTTTTTTTTTTTTGCCCAGGGGGTCCTTGTGGGACCCCCTGAGCAAACCTAGGAGGTCAGGGTGTTTCTACCCTGCTCCCTTTGTGCGCTTTGCGCACTTGTTTCTGTCCCTCGGTTCTACCGAGGGACAAAATGGCTGCCAACATTTCCTAAATCGGAATGTTGACAGCCAGCTGACAACCAATTAACATGCAGCTCGTGATCGGGACGGTGCGCGCAGGGTGCGCTGAGGGTACGCGGACCCTACTCGGCCATAGATATCACTAACTTTTTACTTTTCATTTTCTCAGCAACTACTGAACGGATTTACACCATTTAACAAAAGGGTTCTTTCTGAACCAAGAACTACCTCTTTGCCAAATTTGGTGTAATTCCGTTCAGCAGTTCGGGCTGTAGCCGTGTCTAAAGTTTCCTATGGAAAAGTGCATGGGGAAAATGCGTTTTGGGACCCCCTTTTTCTCGGCCCCCGCTTGATGAATCCCCCGAGACTTTCAGGGTAGGAGCGGACCGGAGCGGGCCACAAAGTTTGAAAATTTCGCGAAGATACGTCAACCGGCAAGAAAGTTATTTCAAATAGAATGTCGCGGATTTCCTATGGATAATAGGTTGTAACTATAACTATCTACTGGCGACCGCCAGTAGATAATATATATATCCAAACAACCCCCTGCTCCACATGGAAGAGAACACGCACACAAGGAATGCTGGGTATAAGGCATTTTTTATTCCATAGGGCCTGCTCCGACCCGGTAAAAAAGAGAGACACGTTTCGGCTGACACAGCAGCCTTTTTCAATCTGGTGAGTGCCATTTATTTTGAACATTTATACTATGTCACTATCATAGACATAGAAAACAGATCTTGGTTCCAATTTTGAAAAAAGATACACATTGAGAAAAACTGAGAGAAAGGGCATGCAAATACATACACGTGTAATACAATACGTAAAATAAGTGGTCATAAAAGTAACTAAACAGAATTATAAAAATGCATAGCGCATTGACATGAATCCCTTAACTGCAAAGTGCATTATCGGACCACTAAAATATACATGCAATATATACAATTAACAATTATACGAAAAATGTATCTATTTCATTATATTAGAACATCTGCTATAGTTGTCCCATATTAAAAAATTGCGCAAACCCCTTACATATAACACCTTAAAAATAAAGCATTCTGCGTGAACATAAGGCATCAGGGAGATAGGATTAAGTACAAACGATCCCTTAATTGACATAGAAACCGCTCAAGGCTAAGCCTGTAAAACACACTTGCAGTTGAAATAAAAGGCATGGCTGCTCAATGCTGAGTTAAATGTTAATCAAGTAGGTGCGATTGAAGCTAAAGGTCAATAGAACATATGCCTGACTTTCGAAATGCAACACATAGTATGTGTTTAAGAACTCATGTGCCAATCCATAAACAGCATGTTGAAACAAGCGGGACTGCTAGTCCCATAATGCCCCAATGTAATCACATGCAAAATGTAGAACAGGCAAAAAAAAAAAAAGTCCAAAGGCATCTATGGTATGTATAGCGTCCTCCAGACTCAACAACAAAAGCGTACCCTACAAAGTTATGCTGGTATTCTAAAAAAGTCAAATGCCATGTAACAAACTATAAGTGGATGCGCAGCTTCACCCCTGAACTCCGGACACGGGCTCTGAGTGGATTCCGGGTAGGAAGGAATGTAAAATGAAAAATACCCTAATAGTGTAAATGTCAAGTGTTCTCCGCTGTAGACGCAGCACGCAGTCTATGCAAATTCATCAGAATGCAGGGTCGGGGGAGATCATTGCGTAAAAAATTCACAGGCTTAAGCAAACCTCATCATTGCAGCATTGGCTTTCATGGTGCCCAGTCACCAGATGTTCGTCGGTCTGTTGAGTGAGGCATTTCTAGTCAGGGGAAAACAAAGACCCTGCGCTGAAAGTCGACAGACCTCCTCGCATCAAGATCTCTGCCTCCCGCACTCCTGTCATCCTCTGTTCCTCTTTCCGGAGGATTCCCTGGGGGCTAATCAGTATAGCACATGCCATGCGCTACTCCAAATTACGGTCGACTCTGTAAAGCCCAAAACGGTGGTGCGTATATATATATATATATATATATATAGGTTTTAGGGACAGTTATAGTTAGTTGGACATTTCACTCGTACAAAACCCGTGAAATTCCCCGTTATAGTTAGTTCAGGTAACTATAACTCGCGCCCCCGTAATGCACTGCTGATGACGTCACATATTACATCACTCATGACATGGTCAGTGACATCACTGATGACATCACTGATGACATCTCAAATGACATCACTGATGACATCACTGATGACATCATCCATGTGATAATTTCATGCATCTTCTCACACCCTAATATAACTTTTGATACACCCACTCTAAATTACAGACTGCCATTCTCAAAACCATACACACTCCAATACCAATAACTACATACCCACTCACTGATTCTTAGGTCTACACACTCACCCCTACTCATACTTACAGTCACTCAGTACAGGACTATCATATGCACTCATACACCTATATAAACACTCACACACCGCCACTCATCCATAGAGGTACTCACACACCTAGTCAGTCATGCAAAACATTAATCACACACCCATTTACTCACCTACACAGTTATACACACACCAGCTCACTTACCCATACAAATACTAGCACATTCTTACGCTCTTATACAATAACTGATACAAGCACACACACATCCATATAGCCACTCTCACAATCACACACTCTCACTTATAGCGATTTAAATACTCTAACACACATATATACTGCCTTTTACATATGTAGTTACTCGCACATGGACCACTGAGATATACATTCACTCACTAACACACCCATACACACACTCACCCACCCAAGCAGTCCATCACAGATGCACTCTTGAAATCATGCACCCAGTGAATCACCCACTCACACATCTCTGTACAGAGTCACACACACCCCACCCACACAAACACTCAGGCAGCCATACAGATACTCAGAGAACCAATCAATAACCCATATAGACACTCATGTAGCTATTCACAAATCCATGCATCTACTTACACACCAACAAACAGACGGATACAGACATTCACACAGTTTAGTCACTAACCCATGCATTCAGTAAGATACGTTTAATCACTCACTTGTAGAGTCAGTCACGCACATACTAAATCATCCATTCAGACACTTATACACCCACTCATTCTTCAATACGCCTTTCCCTATTTATATTAAACATATTTAAACTTTACAGAAACACACAGTCACTGGATGATGTCATCAGTGATGTCATTTGAGATGTCATCAGTGATGTCATCAGTGATGTCACTGACCATGTCATGAGTGATGTAATATGTGACGTCATCAGCAGTGCATTGCGGGGGCGCGAGTTATAGTTACCTCAACTAACTATAACGGGGGAATTTCACGGGTTTTGTACGAGTGAAATGTCCAACTAACTATAACTGTCCCTAAAACCTATGGTTTCTTCAGTGAATTTGTAAGGCTTTTTAAATGCTAATTTCTAACTATAACGTGCCTGAAACCTATGGTTTTTTCAGTGAATTTCTAAGGTTTTTTAAATGCTAATTTCTAACTATAACGTGCCTGAAACCTATGGTTTTTCAGTGAATATATATATATTTATTATACTATGTATACATGTGAAAATGTCTCGGTCTCCTGTTTGCCTCGGTGGCACGGAAAAAATGGGTGGAACTGACGTCAGCACGCCGACGAGGTCCTCTTATGGCTCCGATGACGTCATACGGTGTCGCGAGCGGAGCCGTGCTCGTTGACGTGGGAGAGCTAGGAAAGAATTTCCGTGGAATGCTGGTGCAGGGGATATTCACCTAAGTGTTCAGGCTAGTCCTTTGGGAGCAACTGTTTATGTTGCCACTCCAGAAACCGAAACCAGTGATCCGAGGGCAGAGGCCCTGCAGATGGCACACGAGGTGGGGTGCCCAGTCGTGTGCACCGGCGGGGCAGCGAAGTGACAGGCACCACAACCCACAAAAAAGGTAACGAGGGCACTGAATAACACAGGATCTTCTCTTTGTATCTGGCAGGAACAACGAAGTTAAAATGCCCTAGTACCAAAATGTAGAATTAGTGCTACAACGGTCTTCAAGAGGATCTGCGATGCCGCTTCTGCCTCCCGTACCCTGGAGGCGGCACATGGGTCACGCGGTACGGTCATACTGCGGTGGGACGCACACTCGTTGACCTCTCATGGCACTGCTCCACACTTCAGGGAGGACACTTTCCATTAGCTATGTTTTCTGATGACATGTCGCGCCGGCCCCGTCCAACAACAGAACTCCTTTAGATCCAAACAGACTCTTCCACTCTCTCACCGGAAGTGAAACCAGGCCACGCGGACACTTTCACAATACAACAGCCGGGAATGCACTTTTCGGTAAAAAAACACATTCCTTCCTCCTAATTAATCAAATAAACGTCTCACTGAAGAACAGGGGCCAGCTTCGATCGGTAAACAGCCGTTACAACGACTTTTTTACTTTGCGATACCATTATAACGCATGCATTACCACGCATGCGTTGTACATCACAAAGTCATTACTACGCATTTTTTTAGAACGCATGGTCATTTACCACGCATGCCTTTACAACGAATTTTGTTGTAAAGGTATGTATGGTAAATGACCATGCGTTCTAAAACATGTAGACTGATCCATGTCGTTGTAAGGAAACAGAGGCTGTTCTGTTTCCTCACAACGACGTGCACCGCCCCTATGAGATGACGTGAAGCAGGAACCACGAAGAGAGAGGAACCATGAGGAGTGAGAGGTAAGGGGGATTGGGCATGGGGTGGGGGTTTCTTTTCTAGGGTTTAGGGTAATGCAGTGGTGTTTGGGTGGTGTAGGGGGTCGTGCTGGGGGTAGTGTTTTAGGGTTTAGGGTAGTGCAGTGGTGTTTGGGTAGTGTAGGGGGTCGTGCTGGGGGTAGTGTTTTAGGGTTTAGGGTAGTGCAGTAGTGTAGGGGGTCGTGCTGGTGGTAGTGTTTTAGGGTTTAGGGTAGTGCAGTGGTGTATGGGTAGTGTAGGGGGTCGTGCTGGGGTAGTGTTTTAGGGTTTAGGGTAGTGCAGTGGTGTTTGAGTAGTGTAGGGGGTCATGCTCGTGGTAGTGTTTTAGGGTTTAGGGTAGTGCAGTGGTGTTTGTGTAATGTAGGGGGTCATGCTGGGGGTAGTGTTTTATGGTTTAGGGTAGTGCAGTGGTGTTTGGGTACTGTAGGGGTCGTGCTGGGGGTAGATTTAGGGTTTAGGTTAGAGCAGTGGTGTTTGGGTAGTGTAGGGAGTCGTGCTGGGGGTAGTGTTTTAGGGTTTAGGGTAGTGCAGTGGTGTTTGTGTAGTGTAGGGGGTTGTGCTGGGGGTAGTGTTTTAGGGTTTATGTTAGTGCAGTGGTGTTTGGGTAGTGTAGGGGGTAGTGCTGGGGTAGTGTTTTAGGGTTTAGGGCAGTGCAGTGGTGTTTGTGTAGTGAAGGGGGTCATGCTGTGGGTAGTGTTTTAGGGTTTAGGGTAGTGCAGTCGTGTTTGTGTAGTGTAGGGGGTCGTGTTTTAGGTTATAGGGTAGTGCAGTGGTGTTTGTGTAGTGTGGGTGGTCATGCTGGGGGTATATTTAGGGTTTAGTGCAGTGCAGTGGTGTTTGGGTAGTGTAGGGAGTCGTGCTGGTGGTAGTGTTTTAGGGTTTAGGGTAGTGCAGTTATGTTTGGGTAGTGTAGGGTGTCGTGCTGGGGGTAGTGTTTTAGCACTAATTTTTCTTTCTACAGCACTAACCATAATTTCTATGGCAAAATGAACCTCCTCATTTTGTTCCTTTTTAAATTAAATGTTTTAAGAGTTACCAGTTTATTCCAATCAAGATGGCTTCAGGTGTGCCATACTTTTGTCATAAGTAAGACTGTTAGCGCTCTAGTTGTTCTTTAGAACACTCTGGGAAGCTGCAGTAGAACACAAAGGCATCAACTGACAGGCTGCTCCTGTTGAAATATAACAGGAAGATATTTGAGATCTCACTTAAAACATGTCCTAATTTTTCTTTCTATAGCACTAACCATAATTTCTATGACAAAATGAACCCCCTCATTTTGTTCCTTTTTAAATTAAATGTTTTAAGAGTTACCAGTTTATTCCAATCAAGATGGCTTCAGGTGTGCCATAATTTTGTCATAAGTAAGACTGTTAGCGCTCTAGTTGTTCTTTAGAACACTCTGGGAAGCTGCAGTAGAACACAAAGCCATCAACTGACAGGCTGCTCCTGTTGAAATATAACAGGAAGATATTTGAGATCACACTTGAAACATGTCCTAATTTTTCTTTCTACAGCACTAACCATAATTTCTATGACAAAATGAACCCCATCATTTTGTTCCTTTTTAAATTAAATGTTTTAAGTGTTACCATTTTATTCCAATCAAGATGGCTTCAGGTGTGCCATAATTTTGTCATAAGTAAGACTGTTAGCGCTCTAGTTGTTCTTTAGAACACTCTGGGAAGCTGCAGTAGAACACAAAGGCATCAACTGACAGGCTGCTCCTGTTGAAATATAACAGGAAGATATTTGAGATCACACTTGAAACATGTCCTAATTTTTCTTTCTACAGCACTAACCATAATTCTATGACAAAATGAACCCCATCATTTTGTTCCTTTTTAAATTAAATGTTTTAAGTGTTACCAGTTTATTCCATCCAAGATGGCTTCAGGTGTGCCATACTTTTGTCATAAGTAAGGCTGTTAGCACTCTAGTTGTTCTTTAGAACACTCTGGGAAGCTGCAGTAGAACACAAAGGAATCAACTGACAGTCTCTGCCCTTGTTGGATGTACATGTTTTACTGAGAATGTCAGACTTCATTCTCACATGACTGAGAAAGATAATGTGAATTTACAGAAAATATGCTCTCATTTTAGCTTCTGGAGCACCTTCCAAAACTGTATGGGACAAGCATGTGAAAATAGTTTTCTCTCAAACATGATTCATGATATCCCAGCAGAAGGTTTTTCACAGGGTAAAATCACCTTAGAACACACCACAATTCCTGAAATTAATATGGTACCATCAACAAATGAATTCTAATGTAACTAAAGTCTGTTATCACCCTTTATAGTTCTCCTTTTGGTAACCCTCAAAATCTTCGATTCACTACAATGCATTTCAATGGGGTACTATCATTTATATTGGTCCCAAGATGGCTGCCAGCAATTCCAGGATGAAGTGCTGACAGCCAATCAGATCTCACGATGACATGTGTGGTTAGGCTCCGCCCAGATATATATGTGTTTTCTTTTTCAAATTTCTCAGAAACTACTGAACTGATTTACACCATTTAAGCAAAAGGCACGACCCTGAACCAAGGGCTACCTTTTTCGCAAATTTGGTGTAATTCCGTTCAGCAGTTCGGGCTGTAGCTGCGACTAAAGGTTCCTATGGAAAATTGCATGGGGAAAACACGTTTTGGGACCCCCTTTTTTCTCGGCCCCCGCTTGCCAAATCACCCCGAGACTTTCAGGATAGGAGCGGACCGGAGCGCCCCAACTAGTTGGAAAATTTCGCGAAGATTTGTCAACCGGCGCCAACGTTATTTCAAATAGAATGTTGCGGATTTCCTATGGAAAATAGGTCCTAACTATAACTATCTACTGGCGACTGCCAGTAGATAATATATATATATATATATTTTTTAAATGCTCCTTTATACCTAGTCCACAGCGGAGATAATTTCAGCGGAATATGGCAAGGAAGTAAAGCGTCACTGCAGGGCATCTCTTTACATATATTATTTATTTCATTTCATTTCATTTCACCAGTGCAAACAGGGGGCAGTCTATGAGTTTCGGTATTTTGCCTTCCACAGGACCATAGAGTCCACGTGTTTGGCTAATCCTTATATAGATTTCAGGACCATAGTCCTTTTACAGTGTCAACCATTACAACCAGACTAAACCTTACACATTTTTATACATGTTATCTATCCAGCAATAGATTTCATTTTGTGAAGTACACTTTGTTGACATTTTGCTCAGATAGATTGGTTGCATTCTGCCAGAATTCCAAACAGACATTGAGGAATAATTTACATCATACCAGTAAAGTACTTAAGTTTCATGATTATTCCAAGTGCGTTTAGTACATGAAGTTACTGTTTCACCAAAACAATAGTTGAGAGACAGTGGATTATAAAGACAAGAGGTAACGCATATCATGGTAATCTTGGATATGATAATAACAATGTGTGAACGTAAGACACTAGGCTGTGAAGAACTGTCGTGTAGATCCTAGGACCCCCCAGGACCTGTTCGTTGGATGACCTAAACTGAGGGCTTGAAGTGCAGACAGACTCTGGACACCCCCACAGGACGAGTCAGCCGTTAGACCAGCTAGCTATACGGTGCCACTACCACCCCCCTGTGCTCTACAGTGGTGTAGGTAGTTTCTGGCAACCACTGAACATGACAACCCTGATTCCTCAGGTATCGTGGAAACAATAAGGTATCTTTCACTCAGTCACTCGTGCTCTGCTTTTCTCAGAATACACATGGAATGACGATTGAAAAGCTTTCAATAATTATTTTTTGGTCAAGCGTCGGTCTAGTGTGAAACATATTAGCTGCGACAATCAAAAGACAGGAGCAGACAAATGTGATCGCTAGTACTAATATCGTAAATAGCAGATACATTTCTACCATAGTGCTAATAAGACGAATAAAAGCAGATTATAGAAAACAATAGCATTGGCGTACTCCTACGATGCGTAGCCTACTTAAGTGTACCTAGTCTAGGTATGTGGGTGAAGCCTGTGTATGTAAATGTCAGGATAGATTCTAATAGATCTGAATGGAGCCAAGAAACCCCGGGGAAGTGCTAACCCCCAACCTGATGGTTCTGAATGAAGGACCCCGTCTCGGCGTAGAGGATAGCACCCCGCAAGGGATGTCAGATCTCTGCCTGTCGAAGGATCAGCCTGCAGAGTCTTGTTCCAGCCTGGAAGGAATTCTCCTCTGTCTTGTAAGGGGGAGTGAGGGTCTTTTATACTAAAGTGGTCACTCCGGCGTTTCTTCTAGAATCGATATGTTTTGAAACCATTCGCTAATCCTCTGCTAATCCTTTTCTAAACAAACATGATCATGCACAGCTGGCTGTTGGCCATGGATGAAAAAAGTGGTGACCCTTATACAGAATAAATCTACTGTGCCTGGGGACATGTGTATGTACGTCAGGTACAGGGATTAAGATATGGTACCAAGCGCCTGATGTCGGAGAGACAGAAGTAAGCTACTAGGTAAAAGGTCACCTGTGTAAGACCGTTATGTCATGTGAATGGGACAAAATGTATGTAATCGATATGTACATGATGGGAATAACCTAAAGGACATGACAGAACTACATGTCAAGGTCTAGCATTGAACAAAAATTAAAGAAGAAAGGAATTAGGAAAGGAATTATAAGAACCTGACTCTTCATGACAGTATCAATAAGACAGCATAAGTCTATCCCATTAAAAAGTGCTACGTGCATATTTTGCTAATTATCGATTTCATTTAGCGATCGATGTCCATCATTATTTATAATGATGTACATATCAGCTATCCAATAACTGTCCATTGCGTTAATACATGGACATTAATGCAGGTAGCAGCACTGGTCTTTTGATCATGGACCATATATCATAGTGGAAAAAATCTCCTTGCAGTTCTAGCCATAAGTGGTAAGGTGCCTTCTTTTACATTAGCCAAATATATGTATCTATATATCCATATAGCATCAGCAGTTTATCACAAGTGGCCCACGATGATAACTAGGCTATTATATATATCTCCATAAGCCATATTGTGTTTCTGCATTATCCTCTATCACTGCATGGTATATTCCTCTTTTAAGCAAAGTGCTGCATGCATATCGGAGTAAATCTTCATGAAAAATTCCCCTATAGTACTTATTCATAGAAAGTGCTAGTGCATAAATATTCATAGAGGTTACCGCTCATATATTGCGACACGAGTCCCTTAGTTTACACTAAGATGCCAAATTGTGCAGATTTATAAATTGTATCTCTTAAAGTGCTAATGCTTGTGCATGACATGTTGCTTAATTTCCTCGGGTTAAAGATGATCCTCTAAGATGCTAAAAACCAAATGTAAATTAATTTGCCTATGTTGACTATGATGTGCTTTACTGGTTGTTGCCAACAACATAGCCATTATTCAATAAGTGATAAAGTGCTCGTGCGCAGAGGTCAGGTTGAGACATTCATTCGACACTCGTCTTAGGTGCTAGTCCATACTCAATTATCAAAAATGAGATTTAATCATACATATTACTACATTATTCATGATCTAAGAAGTGGAAAATACGTTATTTACAAGGGTTTGGAATTAATCAAATAATTAAGCTTTCGAGTCTTCAAGAGAGGGGGTGTGGAGAGAGGAGAGGAAACAAGTCACTACAGTTTATAAGTGTACATGCAATTCTTCATCCAGATTATGGCCTGTTGGCATCTCAGTTCCTATTGACAGAATAAGTCTTGATTCCATTCTTCTCAACTGTAGTTCTCTGTCACCTCCTCTCTCATTCTTCGTTATTTGTTTGATTAGAAAATAATGGAGATGTTTTGTTTCACGATGGTGTTCCTCCCAAAAGTGCTTGGCAATCGGGTATGAGTAATCTTTATTCTTGATCACTCTCAGGTGCTGTAATACCCTGAGTTTCACCTTATTGATGGTGCTGCTGACATATTGTTTTTTGCATGGGCAATGTAGGACATAGACTACAAAGTTGGTGTTACAGGTGATGTGCTCTTTTACCTTTTCTGATCTCCCATTTTGCAATCTATAGTCCCTTTTATTCACCCCATGTTCACAGGCATTACATTTAGCACACTTCCAAAAGCCCTGTTGATTGAGCCAGCTGGTCTTTGCACTTGTCTTGGGGGCGAAGTGGCTTCTGGTCAAGATATCTGCTAGGGAGGTGGTCTTTCTGTATGTTATGCTTGGTTGATCCGATAGGGCTGCATTCACAGTTCGATCTGATCTCAGGATGTCCCAATGCTTGTGTATTATCTTTTTGATTTCCTTATGTTGTTGATTATAATCAATGATCAGTCAAATATTCTCTCCCTTGCTATTCAAGGTTACCCCCTTGGGAACCAACAATTCGCTTCTGGATTGAGTAGATGCCCGTTTTATCGCTTCTTCAATTTTTACAGGTGGGTATCCCCTCACGAGGAATTGGTTTCTCATGTCCAGGACTTCATTTCTGAAATCACTGTCCTCTGAATAATTCCCATATGCTCTCAATATTTCCCGTAGGGGATACTCCATCGTAGATTCTCAGGATGACCACTATTCCCATGCAGAATGATATTACACGAGGTTTCTTTTCTGTGCAATTTGGTACAGATACTCATATTTCATCTGGAGACTTCTATGTCCAGGAAGGTGATGCATTCTTTACTTATTGTGTGTGTAAAGGTCAAATTCAAGTTGCTTTTGTTCAGGATTGCCATAAACTGCTCCAGTTCTCTGCCTTCACCCTCCCAGATAATAAAGAGGTCATCAATGATTCGTGACCATAAGATCACTTTCTCCAGTTTAGCCATGTTATTTTCAGTCCACACAACTTCAGTCTCCCAATACCCCATCAGAAGGTTCGCATAGGCTGGAGTGAAAAATGTACCCATTGCAGTTCCTTGTTGCTGCCAATAATGATATCTAATGAACATGAAGATGTTATGGGTCAAACAGAATTCCAACATTTCTATCAGTAACTTGAGTGTTCAAGATAACTGATTGATCTATCACGTAGGAAATGCTTGACTGCTGTTATCCCATCCTCGTGTCTGATGGACGTGTACAAAGAGACAACGTCTATCGTGGCCATTGTATATGAGGCCTTCCATGGTATATGTTGAATTTTGTTTAGAAAGTCCGTGGAGTCTCTGAGGTACGAGGGCAGTGCTGTCATGTAAGGTGCTAGGAAGAGGTCGATATATCGTGAAGTATTCTCTAATAGAGAATTCACTGAGCTGACTATTGGATGACCTCGCGAGTTGATTAGACTCTTATGGATCTTTGGGAGAAAATAAATTGTAGGCTTAACCGGATGCCAGGTTTTAAGATATTTTTGCTCAACATCATCAATTAACTATTGCTGATTCCAAGATTTCAATTTTTTATGATATTCTATTTTGATTTTCTCTGAGGGATCAGTTTTTACCTTGGTGTAATTTTGTCTATTCCTTAATTGTCTAACGGCTTCCATCTGGTATTTCTCCCGATCCTGTAAGACAATGTTGCCACCTTTGTCTGATGGCTTGATCACAATTTCAGTGTCCTCTCTTAGTTCTTTAAGAGCTAATCTCTCCTGAATGGTGATATTGCTTCTGCCCCGTTTCCATTTATTGTTGGTTAGTTTATTCAGATCTTCAATTGTCAGTTCTTGAAACAGGTCAATTTCATTACCTGGTAGTACTTGCGGACAGAATCTAGACCTCAATTTCAATCCACTAGCTCCTGTCTCTCCGGTATCTATACATTGTCCCCGGCAGACCTGTGTATCCATTAATTCATCCATTTTGACTCTCATAATTTCCTCATTTGATTCCAGTTCCAGGTCTGTTATTGCTCTAAGGCAGGGACTGTCCTTGCATATTAGCAAAGAATGACTTTGCCCTGGGTGCGTTGAAGTTTTTTGGGGGGATTTGTTTCGAAGTGTTTCTTTAGTTTCATTTTCCTCGAAAATTTGTACAAATCAATTCTTAAGTTTGCAATATCAAATTCCATGTCAGGGCAGAAGGATAGCCCCTTATTGAGGATTTTTATTGGATCTTCTGTCAGTTTTCTCTTTGACAGATTAACTACCAGATTTTCTTGAGTCAATGCTTTTTTTGATTTTGGCTTTTGTTTTTCTATTTTTGGTTTTGATTTTCCATCTCCCTCTACCTCTTTGGGTCTTGGTTTGTCCCTTCCTTTGCCGGTTCTGTCTGTATTCCCTCCCCCTCTTCCTCTCTGTCGCGTGTTCATTCGAACAAGACGTAGCTCCCCAGAAAAATCCAACTTTCCTTTGTTTGATTCTCCATCTGCCGAACTTAGGTCTGAGCTATCAACTGTCACATCAGAGGCTCTCTTGGAGTCTGTTACTTTGTCCATCAATGCTCTATTCCTCAAACCACCATATTTTCGAGCAAATGTAGATATATATATATATATATATATATATATATATATTATCTACTGGCGGTTGCCAGTAGATAGTTATAGTTAGGACTTGGTTTCCATAGGAAACTCATTTATTGTTTTCTCAATATCTTTGGCGCCGGTTGACGAATCTTTGCGAAATTTTCAAAACTCATAGCTTGCATCGTCCAGCTCCTGTCTTGAAAGTTTCGGGGTGATTCGGCAAGCAGGGGCCGAGAAAAAAGGGGGGTCCCAAAACGTGTTTTCTCCATGTTAATTCCCATAGGAAACTTTAGACACGGCTACAGCTCGAACTGCTGAACGGAATTACACCAAATTTGGCAAAAAGGTAGCCCGTCTTTCAGAAAGAGACCTTTTTTTAAATGGAGTAAATCCGTTCAGTAGTTCCTGAGAAATTCAAAAAATAGAGGTCGGAAAATCAATTTCCCATAGGAAACTTTAGACACGGTTACAGCCGAAACTGCTGAACGGAATTACACCAAATTTGACAAAAAGTAGCCCTTGGTTCAGAAAGAGACCTTTTTTTTAAATGGTGTAAATCCGTTCAGTAGTTGCAGAGAAAATTCAAAAAATAAAAGTTTCGATATCTATGGCCGCGGTGGATCCGCGCACCCTCCCGATCACAAGCTTTATTCTAATTGGCTTTCAACACTCCAAACCAGGAAGTGTTGGCAGCCATCTTGTGCCTCGGTAACCGAGGCACAAGAAAACAGAAAAACAAAGGTGAAAAATAACAAAAGGGGGCAGGGTAGAAACACCCTGACCCCCTAGGCCTGCTCAGGGGGTCCCACAAGGACCCCCAGGGCCCAAAAAAGCATTTTTTTAAAAAAACAAATCGGCCGAATTCGCGCTAGGTGTGCAAATCCGGCCGAAAATTTAAAAAAACGAAGCGCGGGCTCGTTATTATTTAGCCCCCGGGTGGGCCAAGTCCCGGGGGCATGGGGAAATTTAATTGCGGGGGCCCAGGGGGACCCCCACAGCCCCCGGGGACCACCACCCCCCAGGGCTTTTGTTAAATATTTGTGGGGGCACAGGGCCACCCCGCAGCCCCGGGGACTGCCAGCCCCCGGGGCTTGTTTTTTTAATGTTGGGGGGCCTCCAAGGCCCCCCCAAGCCCCGGGGACCGCCACCCCTGGGGCTTTTATCAAATATTTGCGGGGGGCGCAAAGCCCCCCCGCAGCCCCGGGGACCGCCACCCCCCGGGGCTTGTTTTTAAAAATAGAAATAAACCTGTGTGGGGGGGCTTGGCCCCCCCACATGCCCCAGGGACCGCCACCTCCCCGGGGAACTAAAATGCTAATTTGGGGGTCCGCTACAGACCCCCGAGCCCCGGCGACCACCACCTCCCGGGGCTGTGCATGTGATGGGAGGGGGGCCGTGCGGCCCCCCTCCTGGAGCCTGTGCTGGCCCTGGGGACCGCCACCCCCCAGGGCCGGCTCCTGCAGTGTCCCGGGGTGCCCACCCCTGGGACACTGCTGTTTGCTATGACAGGGCGGGAGCCTCGCGGCTCCCGCCCTGTCATAGCAAACACTGGTTTGGATTTTGGAAGAGAGAGCAGGTTGAGAGAGCAGATACCCTGCTCTCTCTTCCAAAATTCAAACCAGATTGCTTTTCCACACGGGGAGCTGCATGTCAGCAGCTCCCCATGTGGAAAAGCAATGCCGGCTCCCACAGAACGCGGGGAGCTGGCAGGGACCGTGGGGGCATTGGGGCTCCCCCCACGGTCCCCAACGAGAGGCCAGGCCCCGGGGGATGGGGTCCCTGGGGCCAGAAGTGGCCAGGGAGGGGGGTCACACGGCCCCCCCTCCCCATAATAAAATAACAAAAAAACAAAAAAAAACATGCAAAGGCTGGCCCCGGGGGATGGGGTCCCCGGGGCCATAAATGGCCTGAGGAGGGGGGCCACGCAGCCCCCTCCAAATAAATAAATAAAAAATAAAAAACACTGGCCATGCCCCGGGGGATGGGGTCCCTGGGGCCGAATATGGACTCGGGAGGGGGGCCACGCGGCCCCCTTCCATTTAAAAAAAAAAATAGGGGTCAGGCCCTGGGAGATGGGGTCCCCAGGGCCCATAAAATAGGAAAGAGAGGGGGCCACACAGCCCCCCCTTCTTAAAAAATTTAGTTTTTTACAAAGACGCGATCGTGCCGGAGGCCCCGCCCCCTCCAAACAACACTTTGCAAACGCGCCCTGTGGCGCGTTTTAAGTTGGGGAATTAATTCCCCTTCAATACTGGGGGTCCCTGGGGGCCAACTAGCCCACCAGGTACCTCCAGTAAGCGCCACAGGGCTGCGTTGCAGAGAGGTGGTCCAGGCCACGCCCCTTTTACACCTCTCTGCAACGCAGCTCTGTGGCGCTTACTGGAGGTACCTGGTGGGCTAGCTGGACCCCAGGGACCCTCAGGATTCAAGGGGACTTTATCCCCCAACTTAAAACGCGCCACGCGGCGCGTTTGCACAGTGGTGAAGGCAGGGGGAGGGGCCTGAGGTGACATGTGTGCAAACACGCCCTGTGGCGCATTTTAAGTTGGGGAATTATGTCCCCTTCAATCCTGAGGGCCACTGGGGGCCAGCTAGCCCACCAGTTATCTCCAGTAAGCGCCACAGGCATGCGTTCCAGAGAGGTGGTCCAGGCCACGACCCCTTTTTACACCTCTCTGCAACGCAGCTCTGTGGCGCTTACTGGAGGTACCTCTTGGGCTAGTTGGACCCCAGCGACCCTCAGAATTCAAGGGGACTTTATCCCCCAACTTAAAACGCGCCGCGGGGCGCGTTTGCACAGTGGTGAAGGGAGGGGGCGGGCCTTAGGTGACATGTGTGCAAACACGCCCTGTGGCGCATTTTAAGTTGGGGAATTAAGTCCCCTTCAATCCTGAGGGCCCCTGGGGGCCAACTAGCCCACCAGGTATCTCCAGTAAGCGCCACAGGACTGCATTGCAGAGAGGTGGTCCAGGCCACGCCCCTTTTTACACCTCTCTGCAACGCAGCTCTGTGGCGCTTACTGGAGGTACCTAGTGGGCTAGTTGGACCCCAGGGACCCTCAGGATTCAAGGGGACTTAATCTCCCAACTTAAAACGGCCACAGGGCGTGTTTGCACACATGTCACCTTAGGCCCCCCCCCTCCCTTCACCACTGTGCAAATGGCCCCGTGGTGCATTTTAAGAGGTAGTTTTAATCCCCCTGCCCTATTATGTACTAGGGCCTTACAGAGGAGGTCATGCTAATCACAGGGGTACCCCAATGCATAGTGTTCCCTAGTGTATATAGGTGTTTTCACTGTATTCTAAGTGTCTTTTAGCATAGCACTGGCTCTAGG
Source organism: Calotriton arnoldi (assembly GCA_963921515.1). Lineage (NCBI taxonomy): Eukaryota > Metazoa > Chordata > Amphibia > Caudata > Salamandridae > Calotriton > Calotriton arnoldi. The sequence goes on from CAWUFW010002581.1 coordinate 971,067, forward strand.
CCTGGTTACTCAGAGTCAGTTACCACCAGTACCCGTCTGAAAAAGTTGTGGGCACAGGATGATTTTGCAACAAGGCCTCTTTCTGCTCCTCTGTTGGTTCTTTCTGCACATGTCTTGCTTCTTCCTGCACTTTTCTTCGTCTTTGTGGACTTCTGTTGCTTCTTTTTGCATTTCTTTTGCTTATTTCTGTGCGTTTTTTCTTCTTTCTTCACATGTCCTACCTCTGTAGGCATAGTTAGAAACTAGCATTTAAAAAATCTTTGAAATTCACTTAAAAACCATAGGTTTCAGGCACGTTATAGTTAGAAATTAGCATTTAAAAAACCTTAGAAATTCACTGAAAAAACCATAGGTTTTAGGGAAAGTTATAGTTAGTTGGACATTTCACTCGTACAAAACCAGAGAAATTCCCCCGTTATAGTCAGTTCAGCTAACTATAACTCGCGCCCCCGCAATGCACTGCTGATGACGTCACATATTACATCACTCATGACATGGTCAGTGACATCACTGATGACATCACCGATGACATCTCAAATGACATCACTGATGACCCTTACAGCCTCCCCAGCACAGGGACCACCACATCCCTGGGGCAAAGATATGAAATCTGCACTCCCTTGCATGAAGCAGAGCACAATTGCTTTTGGACAAAGAGAGCTGTATGTTAGCAGCTTCCTCTGTCCAAAAGCAAAGCTGGCTCCCGCCGGAGGCGGGGAGCCAGCAGGGACTGCGGGGGTCTTCAGGCTCCCCCGCAGTCCCCAACGTAAAAAACTGTGTGCCTTGGGTGGGACCAGAGCACCCAGTACTGAGGCCAGGCCCAGAGGGATGGGGTCCCAAGGGCCAAACTCGGCCTCTGGAGGCGGGGCGGCACAGCTCCCCTCCCATGTTAAAAAAAACAAAAAAAGAAAATAAAGGACAGACCCCGGGGATGGGGTTCTCATGGCCAAAATTGGCCCAGGAAAGGGGAGCCACGTGGGCCCCTTCCTTTATTTAAAAAAAAAACTGCACAGAGGCACATCCCTTGTAAGAGATGCAGTGTATGTCAATAGACAAAGCTTTTAAAGAGATATATCTCAGTTTAGCCACTCAATTACGCCCTAAAAATACACTACTTGCAATTCTGGCAATGTTATTTATCTAATTATTTGTCCCTGTGGCTTTAAATATGTCGGATGACCACCAGGAAAGTAAAAATATGGATGAATGAATATGGAAGCAAAGTAAGGTGCAAGAAAAGTATGACATGACTAGCCCGCCACATCTTGGAAAAGGGATATACTGAAGAGGATCTATTTTGGCTCATTATCAATAATCCTTAGATTCCACCAAACACCCAGACACGAAAGCCATTCTTTTACACTGAGAACAAAGATGAATTTTGCACCTCAACTCTCATGTACAGGCTTTAAATGATGAAATTCTGTGGAATCACCTAAAGTCCTTGGAAGAAGGCTAAAGAGATGGTTCAATCTCATAAGATTATTGTAACGAGTATCTAGCTGCAGGGATTACTAGATAGTATTGTGACAGAAGTCAAATATCCTGATACCTCATCCAGGCATCTAACCCATGTAGAATGCATGTTGATGGGTGTCCCTTAAGGCCTGACTCATGAAATTGTGCAGAGTAATTCCCAGCCCTAGTTCTAGAAAGCAAACACATTCTGTAATGGTTATAGAGGCCTACAATGCAGGCATGTGACCATTTGCTCCTTTTCTGCAGAAGATTTTTACATAAGGAAGTACTATGCGGTGGGACAAAGGCTCTAGACATCCATGTCACAAGGCATTTCCCCTAGATTGAGAAAGACATTTGACACAACTATGCATTGGTAGAGTAGATGATGAAGCCTGAATAGTTTTCACCAGTGAGGTTTCTGTGGTATACCAACTTTTAAATAGTACGGCTATGCCATCTGAGATATGGAGAACAAATCTGCTATTTTCACTCCTGAGTCTCTGTTACCACCCTCTTCTAAAAATAAGCCTTCAAGCTCCTATTTTGGTTGACAAATATTTCTTCTTATTGTGTTATCTTCCCATAAGTGATCTGACAGATGTTTAATGTACTTACTACTCTGATTTATTTTGGGCAGCAATAGCTAATTACATTATTAATTGTATGTTAACTAACGCTACTCCACTTTACTATTGTTTGACTAGTTTTACATGTCTGCCCTTGTTGTGCAATTTTGAGATTTTATTTGGAAATCTGCTCACTACAGTTGCCATATTTTAATAGGCAAATACGTTTGATTTTTCTGCTGAACTACAATACAATTCCAGTGTACTTTTTCACACAGTTACACACCACAGATGCAGATGCATACATTTATCTCTCTGCTCCTCTGTTCGTAAAATTTGAAGCCACTACAGTCATCTTGATTGAAATCCGGTGGCATTCGTGCCTGCACACTAGTTTTATAGCTTTGGACCTGTGTCACAGTGGAAACAGCCACCTAGGGGCACATTTACTATTATTTCATGCATCGCTGCACAGTAAGGAAACTTGCTGCACTGAATTGCATGAAAGGGAGAGAGCAGAAACGCTCCATATTTACAAAGATATGGAGCAATTCTGCTCTCCCTTTGCGCTGGTGTAGTGTGTGTTGCCTAGCACCAATACAGGCCCCCTGGTGCTATAGTGCAAGGGTCCCTGTGTTACGGGCAGCATAGTTTTTGTGCAGGAAGGGACACATTCCTAAACATAAACAATCCTTAGAGGCATGTTCCTCTTTCAATGTGTGCTGCAGAATGCAGCACACATGGAAAGAGGAATGTTAGAAATTGGGTTTCTGATTGGCAGAGCTATGCACCCTGCCCAAGCAAGAACCACCACTCTAATCAGGGTAAACTTGACACACACTAAAAGATAACTTGTGCTCACCCTCTGGTAGCTTGGCACAGAGCAGTCAGGCTTATCTAAAGAGGCAATGTGTAAAGTATTTGTGCATCACATACACACACACATACACACACAGTAACACAATGAAAACACCACAAAAATACTCCACACTGTTAGAAAACTTGATTATATTTGTATGAGTAAATCAAGACAAAAATCCAATTAGTAGAACCAGAGTTATGAATTTTCAAAGATGAAATCGAAATCTAATGCATAGAGACAAATAGTGCTTAGACGTTACTTGAGGTTGCGCTGGACTGGAGTAAGTCCAAAGTTCAGGCCGACTGTGATGGAGGGCAGGCTGGCAACAGGACTCAGGCAGGTCCCATTGAAAAAGTATCTTGGATGAACAAGCGTCGATGTTGAAGACTCTATGCTTCGGCCCTGATCCCCGCAGGCGATGAAGGTGTTCTCGACAAACCCCTTTACGATGCAGGCACTGCATTGTTTTTGAGCCGTGTTGTCTGTCGTCATTGAGCTGCGCAGTCTGTCGAACCAATTTCATCGATCGGCTCCTGCCGCAGGTAGAAGAGCAATGTGTCGGTTCTGATCGGTGCAAAGTCATCACTGAGTCAATTTTGATGGTTCTGGACAGCAGAAATCACCTTCCAAGGGCCTAGAACTGGATTGGCACCACTTGACAGGGTAGGACTCACAGATGGCAGAGTTGTTGCAGAGTTGAAGGAAGTCTTTGATGGGCCTGAGACTTCAGAAAAGGTGGCGAGCCAGCAAGCACTTGGAATCAGTCTGGATTCAAGTGAGATGGGTTTAGTCCTTGACCTCAACCGGTCAGAGATAAGCAGGTAGCAGGGCAGCACAGAAAAACAGTAAAGCAGTTGTTCTAGAGAAGCAGTCAAGCAGAGTGGCAAGCCTTGTAGCACAGGAGTCTTTACTCCTAGCAGAGTTCTTCACGTGTCCATTAGTGTACTGTTTTTGTGAGGTCAGAGCCACAGTACTCATATCCAGTTGTGCCTCTGAAGTGGGGGTGACTTCAAAGCAGGTGTTTGAAGTATACAGGTTCCAAGCCCTGGCTCCAGACTATCAGTAGGGGCTAATCAGCCCTTTGTGTGAGAAACAAGACACTGCCTATTCAAATGTGTGTCAGATCCCCCCTCTCTTCCTACCCAGGAAGAACTATCAGAATGCAGATGAATTCTCTGTCACACCCACCCTTCCTGTGTTTGTGGCTGTCTTGAGGAAATGCAGAAAGTGTAGCTGTCACCCACCCAAGACGTGTGCTGAAGACAGACTGTAAGGCACACACAGCAGTAAAAGTGGCATTTTTAAAATAGTAAGGTTAAATCCAACTTTACCATTCAAGAGGGTTTATCATTAGCTTTCCAAAGATATGAAACATGATGCAGCTACTTCTTTCTACTCATGAATTACAGTTCAACAGTGCATTAAAGACTACCCAATGCTAGCCTATGAGAGGAGTAGGTCTCACATTAGTGAAAAATGAATTTAGCTGTTTGTCACTACCTGGACATGTAAAACGTAACAGTACATTTCCTACCTTTTACTCACGCAACACCCTGCCCTGAGGGATACATAAGGCCTGCCCTAGGGGTGTCCTATGTGTAATAAAAGGGGAGTTTAAGGCTTGGCAAGTAGTTTAAAATGCCAAGTCAAAGAAAATGATCACTCAGAAGCTGCAGAAGAATGTAGTTTATTTGTACAACAGAGCTGCCCAGAAACATGGCAAAACCAGACCAGAGCCCCTTAACCAACCGACATGGAATGCCCCAGCAAAGAACCTCACAATGCTCTAAATTCTAACAGTTGTCCTGGTTCCAGCAGCAGACTATGCTAGAACCAGTGACAACGCTGTCAGAACACTACATTTACCTTTCCCCTTTAAAATTAAACTATAAGAAAACTATAATACAGAAAGGAACAAAATGTTCTGAAAATAAGGAAACAAGTTAAATAAAAAATGGTACATATATGCAAAAAGAACAAATCATGAACCCCATTAAAATGTCTTAAAAAAAAAAAAACAGGCAAAACAGAAATGAAAGTCCCCGGGATCACTGCCTGAACCTGACAGGCAACTTTGAATAACAACCACTCCTACGCAACACAGGTTCTGCCACAACTTTTTCCGCTTCAGGAACCTCAGGTACTCCTTTTATTTCTTTCATATGAACCTCACTTTCAGGGATTTCCATTTCCATAGAACCGATTTTTCATTGGAACACTTAAACTCCTCTGTACCCGACCATTGGACGGATTTGACTACACTCCCCACATTCCACTAATTAGCTCCACAAACTCTCACGGCATTACCCCAAATTTTGTCAACCTCAAACGGTCCGTCAAACTTGCTACCATCTTTTTTGAAAAAAACACCTTTTTTAATGAAGACACAATCACTTACAATAACTTTGCACATCTTAACACGATTGCAATTGTCAAACTTCAGATTTTGTTTCAACTTGCCCACTTCCACTTTGGCCCTTGCTTCTGCATCACAAACATTTGCATCCACACCAAACTTGACCCATGTGCTCATCCACCCTGGGCAGATCTTTGTAGCATGCTTCCTCCCTCTCAACATTTCAAAAGGAGAAACCTGAGTAGTAGACTGAGGAGTAGTGTGGTAAAACCACAACATAGACCTTACCGTATTAACAACTACACACTTGTTGTTGACTGCCCACTATACACAATGGACCAACACGCGATTCATACGTTCAACTTGGCCATTGGTTTGAGGATTATATAAACACGTCTTCAAATGTTTGACATCCCCAGCTTTGAGAAATTCTTCAACCACTTCATTGACGAATTGAACACCATTATCAGAAATCAAATACCGAGGATAACCTTTCCTGAGGAAAAGTTCCCTGAGAAAATTAACTACTGCCTTGGCATTGGGTTGAGGGACAAACTTGACCTCTGGCCATTTTGGGTACAAATCAACTACTACCGACACAAAGCGAAACTGGCTTGGTCACCTACTGAAAGGACCTACCAAGCCCATACCGATTTTCTCTGAGGCTCTTTCAGGATACTCAATAGTTTGCAGGGTAGGTTTCCTCACAACCATACATTTCCCGGAAGACAAGCACATCACGCGTACTCTCTCAAACAACTCAACCTCTCTATCCATAGAGGGCCACCACTATGTTTGCCTCAGCCGTCTTTTAATAAACATGACTTCCATGTGTACTTCTTAAGCCATCTTAATGGACCTCAACCCCACAGGTCGTACTAACTTATCACTCTGTAAGCTTCCCCGGTTCCAGAGGGTCGGGAAAAGATGTCTTTCTTACAAACACACGACCCAGGGCATAGGTTAGTGACTGTTTTATTAATCGCAATATAATCACAGTTCTTAGGATGCAAAGGAAAAGGGGTGGGAAAGTACTGAGTCACAAACAATGCAGGGGTATCTCTTAGTGTGGTCCTAAATTATAGTCTGGGCCAGCAGGTAAGTCAGTGATAATCTTGGCTCCCGTCTTGTACTCCTGATGGCCACGCAGTCCGGCTCCTCTTCCTCTCAAAGGTACCGGAAAAACAAAGTAAAGAAAGCCAGAGGTAAGGATGTGGGAAGTGTCTCAAGGTTGAACAAGGGGGAGAGGTCAAGTGCACCCTTCACCGTCCCTGCTGTGCCTTGTGCCTTAGTGCGGGGATAAATTGTGCAAGGATTAGACTTGGGTGCCCTTTAACCCTGCCCACCACCCGTTTACATAGTGCAAAGGTTTCTGTGCCACTTGCCTGAACCCACGACCCTCCTGGGCCGTGGGAATGGAGCCGCAGCCTCCTCTTCCCCTGGGAGAGGGCTGGACCCGCTCGCATTGCTTCTTGAGCTGCTTTCTCTGGTGACGGCCGGTTCCTGGATTACGATGTCCTCACCGACCTCCACCTCTCCGTGAGGATTTCCAACGCTGGCGACCTCGTCTCAGGTCTCCCTCGCCTCCGTAGTGTCCTCCAGTCTCTCTTCTCCAGTCTCCGCGTTCGCCGTCTCCGAATCTCCCGCTCGCCTCCTTTCTGCCCCTTTCCTGTTGTCCTCCTCCCTCGCGACTTGACCGCTGCCTGTACTTCCGGTCGGGGTCATTGTGGGCGCCATGTTGGAATGTTCAGGTCGATCTGCGAACCGATCACACTGCCTTCCCTCCGGGAATGGACGCGAGGGCCATCCTGAAGCAGGGTACCGGGACAGGAAATCCACATTTTTATTGTAGTTTTCCCGGAATGTGCAAGGTTTGAAAGGTAAAGGGCTGCAAAGCAAGGAATCAGCGAAGAATTTTAGGGTTGGAGTCCTTATGTAAGGAAAGCCAAGTCAGAGGGGCATGGTCTGTAAGCAGAAAAAAGGAACGCCCTACGAGATAGTACTGTAGTGCCTCCATGGCCCATTTTATTGCTAGGCATTCTTTTTCTATGGTCGCGTACCGGGTTTCTCTGGGGAAGTGTTTCCTGCTAAGGAAGAGAACAGGATGTATATCCCCTTTACCATCAGGTTGGGACAGGACTGCCCCGAGTCCTCTATCCGAAGCATCAGTTTGTAGAACAAAGTTTTTTTTGTAGTCAGGGCACATTAGGAGTGGAGCGCGACATAAGGACTCTTTCAGCCGGCAGAAGCTGTTCTCCAAAGTGTTGTTCCAAACAATGGGTTTCCCTGATTTTGGTTTTGTCAGAAGGTCTGTGAGGGGACTGGCTACACCGGAGAAGTGTGGAATGAATCTCCTATAATAACCTACCAACCCCAAAAAGGAACGGACGTCCTTCCTAGTGATGGGACGCGGGATTTTGGTGATGGCTTCCAGTTTGTTCAGTTGGGGTTTGATACACCCTCCCTGGATATCATAACCTAGATATTCTATATGGTTTTCTTAGGATTAATAGGGAGGCCTGCTTGTTGAAGTGAGTTCAAGATTTTCTGTAGATGATACAGATGTGTCTCCCAGTCCGGGCATTTTTCAATCTTTCTATCAACTCATCGACCCGAGGCATTGGGTATGCGTCGAATTTTGACCTAGCATTTAGTTCACGAAAGTCAATACAAAATCTTATACTCCTGTCCGGTTTTGGCACTAAGACAATTGGGGATGACCAGGCGCTGTGGGATGGCTCTATGATATCCGCCTCCAACATGGACTTTATCTCTTGATCTACGGCCTGTCTTCTGGCGGCTGGAATCCTGTACGGTCTTAACCGAACCGGACTTGCGTTTCCTGTGATGATCTTATGGTCAACTAGGGACGTGCGTCCGGGAGTTCCCGAGATTACTCTAGGGAATGAATCACAGAGATCCTGTAACTGTTGACTCTGTTCTTCTGTGAGTTGTTGTCCGAAGTGAACAGCCTCACTTCTGTGGGGATATTCTAGGTCCAAGGAAATCTCCAGAGGTTTCTCTGTGGTTATCTGGCATATGCGGGTGTTGGTGCAAAGGGACACTGGTAAGGGTCTCTCCCAGGCTTTTAAGAGATTTACATGGTATGCTTGCCCTGTTCGTGGTTTGTGTGGTACTGCCACCCGATAAGTAACAGGAGTAATCCGCTCTAGGACTCAATAGGGACCCTGCCACGTGGCAAACAACTTTTTCTCAGTACTGGGTAGAACGATAAGTACATGGCTTCCCACCTGGAACTCCCTAAGTTTGGTCTTTTGGTCATAATGTCGATTTTGGTGATCTTGTGCTTTTGCCATATTACTATGTACCTCTTCCCATAGGGCAGCCAGGGTGTCTTTTAGGACCGAGCTGTACTGTAACAGGGGTTTGCTCTCATCTTCCTCTTCTACCCATTGTTCCACCGCCATGTCGAGAAGAGTACGGGGTTTTCTACCGAACAGGAGTTCAAATGGAGAGAAACCTGTTGATTTCTGCTCATGGGTACGGATAGCAAAGAGTACCAAAGGCAAGTGTTTATCCCAGTCACGCCCTGCCTATATATGACCTTCCTAAGTATTGTTTTTATCGTCTTGTTATATCTTTCTACGAGACCATCGGTCTGTGGGTGATACACCGCTGTTCGTATTTGCTTGACCCCCAGGATATTGCATACCTGTTTCATTAAGTTTGATACAAATGGGGTCCCTTGATCAGTTAATATTTCATGAGGGAACCCCACACAAGAAAAGAAAGTGACCATGGCTTGAGCTATGGTTGAAGAGGTAGTGCTGGATAACGGTATGGCCTCTGGATAGTGTGTGGCGTAATCCACCAAGACCAGAATATACTGGTGTCCTCGGCCCGAAGGCAGTAAGGGCCCCACTAGGTCCATATCCACCCTCCTAAAGGGAACATCAATGATGGGGAGAGGTTGTAACGGGGCCCGTGGAAGGACTGGTGTATTGACTAGCTGACACCTAACACAGGAAGTACAAAATCGGGCTACTTCCTGATAAACTCCTGGCCAATAAAAACAGTCTAGCAGATATTTCAGGGTATGTTCTTTGCTATAATGACCACCCCCTGTCTGACTGTGTGCTAGTTCCAATACTTGTTCCCTGAAGGCTTTCGGGACCAATAACTGCTCCTTCGTGTGACTATTCTCTCCTGTCACTCTATACAACAATCCTTTCTTTCCACAAAAGAAGGGTCCTACCTTTTCAGGTTGATCTTCTTGTACTTGATTCCAAGCGTGGTCTAAGGTATCATTATCTCTCTGGGCTGTTCGGAAACTTCTGATTGGTGTTTGTGGTTCATCTGGGGAGAGAAGGATAGGTAAGACATGACCTGCTTTACTATATAGGGCTCTTTCCTCCCTTTTCTCCCTACGAGACTTTGGCACCTTGGGAGAGGATCCGCTAATGTCTACCCGGGCAAACGGGGCATTTTCTAACCATCCTAGCATCGGTGAAGGAGAGGTCAGGGATGAAAGGTAGTCATGGAACCTCGGGAGGTCAGTGCCTAATAGGACAGTTTCTGGAAGGGAAGGTACTACCCCTACTTTCCTATTGTGGTTCTCCATGTTTCTCTAACAAGACTTCTGCTAGTGGATACATTTTCTCCTCCCCATGTACATAGGTAACCCGTACAAACTCCCCCCCTAAGAGCAGAGCGCCCGGTATCAACTCCTTACTGACAACCATGTGGTGGCACCCGGTGTCCAGGAAGGCCACCAATGGTTTTTCATTAAAGTGTATTTTCTTTTTATATCTCTCTGGGGGATCTCCTGCCACTAGTACCCTTCCCCAAGTGTACCCCACTTCCATGGGTTCCTGAGGTGGTGTACGTCTTGGACAATGACGGGCGATGTGTCCCCACTCAGCGCAATGGAAGCACTGGGGTCCCTGTAGGGAACCCGTCCCTATGTTAGGTCTGAAAGGTTGTTTTGACAGTGTTGGCAGTTTAGGCTCCGTGGTTGTTCGAGGGACCCTAACCCCCGGTCGAGGAAGGTTGGGAGGAGGACGAGGGGGTTGGGCTTTAAACTCAGGGGACCAACGATAGGCACAAGCTAGGTCGACGGCCACGGTGACCGAGAGATTAGGATGTTGTTTGATCCAGGCTCTTGTATTGGAGGGGAGGGCTTCCAGATATTGTTCCAAGTAGATTTTTTCCATAAGATCGTATATAGAGGAAGAGGTGGGTTGTAGCCAACGGTTTCCCAGATCTCGTATGTGATAGTACAGGGCTCGTGGCTTGTCCCTGGCAGTCCATTTCTCTTATCGAAACCGGCTGCGATAGTACTCCTGGTCACAGCCTAAGCGCTCTAATATAGCCCTTTTTATGTCTGGGTATGCGGTTGTTCCTGCTGGAGTAGCGGCTTGATAGGTGGCTTGTAATTCACCCGATAACAAGGGAGCAATATATTGACCCCACCTTTCTGGAGGCCAGGCAGCTGTCGTGGCAACCCGCTCAAAATTTACAAAGAAGAAGTCGGGGTCGTCACCCTCTTGAAATTTTTGTAATACGCTGCATGGTACAATAGGATGTACTCTAGCACTTGAGATAGCGTCAGTTAACTGTAGGATGGCGCTAACCTGTACTTGCTGATTGTTGGTCAAAAGGGCGGCATGTTCCTTTAAGGCTGAATGGAGAGCGTTGCGTTCTTTCTTGGCTGTTTTGGTCTGTTGTTCAAATATAAGTTGTAGGTGTCTTTGTCCCTCTGCCAATTGCGTTATGATGGCCTCCATTGTAATGGGTTGTGTCGTAATGGCCAGTCACCGGATCCCACTTCTGACACCACTTGTAAGCTTTCCCGGTTCCGGAGGGTCGGGAAAAGATGTCTTTCTTACAAACACACGACCCAGGGCATAGGTTAGTGATTGTTTTATTAATCGCAATATAATCACAGTCCTTAGGATGCAATGGGAAAGGGGTGGGAAAGTACTGAGTCACAAACAATGCAGGGGTATCTCTTAGCGTGGTCCTAAATTATAGTCCGGGACAGCAGGTAAGTCAGTGGTAATCATGGCTCCCGTCTTGTACTCCTGATGGCCTCGCAGTCCGGCTCCTCTTCCTCTCAAGGGTACCGGAAAAACAAAGTAAAGAAAGGCAGGGGTAAGGATGTGGGAAGTGTCTCTAAGGTTGAACAAGGGGGAGAGGTCAAGTGTACCCTTCACCGTCCCTGCTGTGCCTCGTGCCTTAGTGCGGGGATACATTGTGCCAGGATTAGACTACCCCACCCTTTTACATAGTGCAAAGGTTTCTGTGCCACTTGCCTGAACCCACGACCCTCCTGGGCCGTGGGGATGGGAGCCGCAGCCTCCTCTTCCCCTGGGAGAGGGCTGGACCCACTCGCATTGCTCCTTGAGCTGCTTTCTCTGGTGACGGCCGGTTCCTGGATTCCGACATCCTCGCCGACCTCCACCTCTCCGTGAGGATTTCCGACACTGGCGACCTCGTCTCGGGTCTCCCTCACCTCCGTAGTGTCCTCCGGTCTCTCTTCTCCAGTCTCCGCGTTCGCCGTCTCCGAATCTCCCACTCACCTCCTTTCCGCCCCTTTTCTGTTGTCCTCCTCCCTCGCGACTGGACCGCTGCCTGCACTTCCGGTCGGGGTCATTGTGGGCGCCATGTTGGAATGGTCGGGTCGATCTGCGAACCGATCACACACTCCTAAGTAGAAAACCATCATCAACAGATAGTTCATCAGAAACCTTCCAAAATGGTTGACACATACTATAAACAGACTTCTCCCTAGGCCTTTCTCTTCGAAGCACAGCCCATAACAGTTTTCATGACCTCATCCAAAACCATTTCATCTCTCCATTCATGTTTAGACGTAGCACACATTCCCTCCAAGTCTAAAGATGCAATAAAAGAATTCTCTTCAGTATCATCCACCCCATCCAAACCATCATCCAGAATAGAAAACTGTGACAAAAAATCTGCATGTACATTCATGCCCTCCTTGATATGAACAATATCGATGTTAAACTGTAACAGCTTGGATGATAACCTCGATAATCTGGGTGTCTGTTCTTTAATCCTTTCTCCAGACAAAATGGTGACCAAAGGTTTATGATCTATTAAGTACTCTTTGCCCCCCACACACATGGTTTGAATTCTTGGATAGCCCACCAACAGGCCAACAATTCTTTTTCTATTGTTGAGTAATGAATTTCTGCCTCCCTCAATACTCTAGAGGCATAACTAATCGTGTTTTCCAACACACCATTTTGCTGAGTTAATATAGAGCCTAAACCATAGCTATAAGCATCTACTGTGACACAGCACGGCAACCTGGGATCAAAGGGTTTCAAGACTTTCAAATCGGCCAATTGTTTTTTAACCCATTCAAACTAATTTTGACATGAATCATCCCAATTAAAAACAACATATTTTTTAAGCAGTTTAGTTAATGGTACAATGTGAGAGGCATAATCCAATACCTTTATCTGTCCTAGACTATCTAGCTTGCATGCACTATGTATGGGCATAAATAAGAGACCAACAACACAGGTTAAATTTACGATCTCGTTTGCATTGGTGAACACCGCAAGATGTTGTTTGTAGTTTCTACAACATCACCGCTTGAATGATGGATACATTTTGAATATTTATATTTCTTGTCTTAAATCTCGCCTGCCTTTAGATACATTTGGCCACATTCCCCATTAAGACGGATAGTTTTTTCTAAATAGACGACCGGGAACAGTATTAATTTTGTATTTTTCTGTGCACGTTTGGGTGATAGGATCGATTATGATTTGGTAATTCTTTCCCTTTTTTCCCTTTTTTTTTCCCCCCATCTTTTTGATTTGGTGAATTAAAAGGGTGAGTGTTTTTAATATAATTTTTTGCTCCATTGGTGATGGAATCTTCATTCTCTGAGAGTTGAGCATGCGTACATTACACTGGGGCCACAATATGCTTGTCATAAGTGTGTTATTATTTGTCTGACATCCAAGATAATTTTCTAAAGATGAATTATATATATATTGTTTAAGGTTTTTTTCTTCTTTTTCGTCCTGAAGAGGCCTGAATAGTTTGGCTGAAACGCGTTGACTATTGGAAATGGAGGAGTCCCACTAAGGATTACATTTGTACATAGGCTTCGAATACACACCATATAGATTTAAAGGCGATGTGGTTTGCTTGGGCGTGTGTTGACATTGGTCTACCTCCTGTATGAACTGCCATGGACTATTGAATACTGCAGCCATATAAATTGAAAAAACGATTATGCATAGAAGAAAAAATATTTTTGTATATTTGTTTGTGTATTTCATATGTCGTTTTTTATTCAATGTTGGATACTTAGAATTGGGGTCTACTCAAGAGTTAGAGTTTAATCAATGTAGGTTTGTGGGCATAATGATACCCAGTAATAGAGACTAAATAAAGTTTTCTCTATCATGAAAAGTCTTTTCTGAATTAGTTCCTACACATCATTTTTTGCTTATACATGCTTTATCTTTACCCAGATGTGGTGAGATTATTAGGGCAAACCTCTAGATTTTGGAACAAATAGCCTTGTTGGAGCAGTGGCAAATAAACAGATCCCTCATTAATTGGTCCGCCATTAACCTCCTAAGAGCAGACACATATATATCAACACTTTCCCCAGTCATCTGTTTCGTCATGAGAAAATTGTGCCTCAAAACAACAATGCTAGGTTGAATGTCAAAACATTTCTTTAATTTTTTACACACTCTGGGGCATATTTTCAAGGAGTTATCGCCGATTTATCGGCACTTTAGCGCCGCAAAAGTGGCAATAGATTTATGGACCCATTCACAAGCTGGTGCAAACTGCCGACATCGCCAGTTTTCCTGCGATAGCAACCGCAAAAAAACATCGCCATGGATGAGTGCGACAACTAACGCTAATGATATGCAGAGTAGGCGTTCCCGTGCAAAAACACACGAAAACACCACTTCGCGAGATTCTCAACGACCAGTCAGATCTGCGATGCAAACCAAGGACAGGCGATAAGGCACGTTAGCAGCAGGAATTTAACACCTGCCTTTTGCTGGTGTTAAGCAGGACGACTACCTGCAGAATGAAAGGGAGCCCAGCCCAGAGCCACATCTGAAGACCAACAGATGCCATGGAGCTACTGATCATGCAGCTCGGAGAACCAAGAGGGCCACAACACCCACCGCCACCACTCCCAGGCCACCCCCCGGACCACACCCCCGGATTACCACCTAGGCAGTGCAGGACAGCGGACGACCCTAAAACGCACCAGCCCCAGAGACTCAACGCCAGAGGAAGCCATTGGCCAACACAGGCTGAAAAGGACAACCATCTTCCGCATCCTGACCCACATTGCCCACAGGCTGACAGTACCTACATCCCCCCGCAGACAAAGCTGCTGGCTGTGCTGCACCTGTTGGCCCCTGGTACCTTCCAACCAACAACTGCCAGAGTCGGAGGAGTCTCACAGCCAGGCCCATCAAACTCCCTCACACATGTCATGGATGCATGTCCACAAAAGCAACGGCGGGCCCCTGTATCCGCACCACACGATAGTTCCAATTCGTAGTGTACCTGCGCAACCAACCCCAACGCCAGCCGTGCTAGACGCCTCCATGCCCCAGACCCAAGATCGTAGTAACCGAAATGTGGGAGCGCCAGGTCATGAAGTCCAGTAGTCAACAGTAGTGTAAAAACAGAACTTTATTACAAATACATAAACAAACAAAACGAAAAGCTCAGCCAACGCGTTCCATTCCCAACGGGGAACTTCAACAGGGCAACGTGTCTACAGAAACCTGTGGGAGAAATGGTGACAATGGTCAAACTCCCGTATAGTCACATTCCTAATCTGATACAGTGTACTGCACTTGGATAAACCGGAATGCTCACAGGCATGATAAATCATGCATGAGAAGACCGTAACAGAAGTTCGTGTGGCCGTAACCGTCGTAGGAATGAAGAGGAAGGTAACGAACACACGAACTGCTGTTACGGTCACATCATGCAGGACTCATCATACCTGAAAGCATCACTGTGTGTCAGCTCGATACCCCTGCCCCTCACTCCCCCCACACTGCACAGGAACATCTTGAGACCACGCAAGGGAACTACGCCATAGCTGGCATCACGCACGTGTTGGGGGCAATTCACAGCACACGTGCACGACTTGTGCCCCCTGACGACACTGCACACAATTACCGCAACAGCAACCACACGCATGCCATCAATGTGCATACAAAAGTGGACCACCGTGGCCTGCCCACCAATGTCGTCACAAACTCCCCAGGCAGTGTGCATGATTCCCACATGTCCGCAAGTCTGCCACCAACCAGCGCTTTGAGGATGGCCCCCATGGAAATGCACTGCCCATCGGCAAGTGCCAACTGAACACACCACATACCTCAACTCCACAATCCCCCAACTCACAACTGTGGGAATGCAAACGTCACAAATCCACCACCAAAGTGACTACTGCGTGTGTCTCAGTCTCCGCCACAACCTGTCCATAGGCCTACACACACATGGCTGACCACCTTCAATGGGCACATTCACACTGGAGATGGGGTGGCTACGTCCCAAACCAACCCACGCACATCACGTCATCGCATGCAGGGTCGTGTCAGCCAGTGCGGTGCCCCCCACCCAGCCACGAGTTCGCTGCTGTGACCGGTGGTGCCTGCGCGATCCTGTGCGCCTGCTGCACCCCAGCCCTGGTCCCCAGACTGGTCCTCCGCCCAGCGATGACTGCCCGCCCCTGCGCACCCAGGCCTCAATGCTCACTTGCCGCCACCGGCGTGTCTCCAAGAGGGCCCACCACGTGCCGGTGCATCCTCCTCAGCCGATCGCTGGATTCCGCACCACAGGCCCCCAGCGCACCCTGCGGCACCGCACCGCGGAGAAATGTGTGTACTGACTGCTGCCTTCGGCGTGCACTACGGTCCAGCAGGGGTCACAATTCAAATCGAACCACGATTAGCAGGACAGCTCATCAAGGCCTACGCATCATCGCAGGCTGCACACCCCTCAGCTCTTCAGGTGCCACTAACCCTGTGCAATGCAAGTCATCGTCCCATGGCGGTAGGCCCCTGCCAGCCGCAGTGCAGCGGGTGCCACTAACCCTGTGCAAAGCAAGACATCGTCCCGTGGCGGTAGGCCCCTGCCAGCCGCAGTGCAGCGGGGGCCACTAACCCTGTGCAAAGCAAGACATCGTCCCGTGGCGGTAGGCCCGTGCCAGCCGCAGTGCATCGGGTGCCACTAACCCAGTGCGCCACAAGTCATGGACCCTTTATGATTGAGTCTCGTGGTGCGGACGCCATCATGTCATCTCCGGCAGTGGGGAATGTGATGTGCTAGGCCCCTTTTATTGGCAGGGTCACATGTCCTGTGAAGCCTGTGCTGGATGGGTGTGGTGTGGGGTTAACCAGCCCTCAGGGAGTGGCTGTGGCATTCTGACAACTAGACCAGTGATCAGCAACTACAGGGAAGACCTGGGACATGTAGCTTTGTCCCCTCCCCCTCTGAGCGTAAGCGGAGTGGACTGGCCTGGCATATGGCAGGCCAGCGTAGAGGTGGGAACAATGACCCCGGGGCTCTGGGCGTGCTTCAGTTCTGGGCTGGACAAGGAAGTAACTGATGCTTGTGTCTCTGTTCTAGTGTCTACGTCACCCGGACCGCAATCGGCAATGCTGCACTCTGTGACTCAAGTCCCACGACATGAGCAACATGGACTTAAGGGGGAATCACTGACCCTACATTCATCCATACTTTCATACTTGAATGATCAAAGACATGAAACATCTGTGTGATTCTGAATGTTTAATTCACATCCAGTGGAGTGCTGCAGCTGGAGCAGTACAGGGCCATGCAAACCCCACTTCACATTATTGGCCCATGGAGGGCCAGCCAGGGTCCTTCAGGGAATGACAAGTACATCGGAAGAGGAAGAGTTCAGTCCGCAGTCTGATCGCTGTGTCATTGGTAAACCAAACAGAAAATGGCAGTCCATGTCGAGGTCCAAGGTGAGTGTCGTAGAGTGTATCGGGGGACAGTGGAAGGTGATGATGCAAAGGGCAAAACCAAGCAGAAACAGGCCATATGGCAGAGATGAATGCTACTGCCTCCTCCTTACCAGTAAGGTTGATTCTCCCGCATCTTCATCCTCTGATGTCACATGTGCCTCACACGTGAGTGGTGGTGGAATGTCGGCCGCACTGTGTGCCACTGACACATCGGGGACCGGAGGTGGATTGCCTGCCGCACTGTGTGCCACTGACACATCGGGGGCCGGAGCTGGATTGCCTGCAGCACTGTGTGCCACTGACAACACAGGGGCCAGAGGTGGATTGCCAGCCACACTGTGAGGCACTGACACATCAGGGGGTGGAGATGCGGATGTAGAAGCAGCAGAAGCATTCATCTGTGCCAGGCCTTGAGGCAGCAATGCCATGACGATGTGCTGCAGGGCATGGAAGGTCCCAGCCACATCTCGCTGGTGTGCAGCCGTGGCAGTCATTCTTTCCGCCGTCATCCGCTCCATGTTCTCCATGAGCCCCCGCATCTGTCCCAACTCCCGGCTGACATCGCTGGAGCCACTCTGACTGGACAGTTGTTCTTGTCTCAGTATCATGACTCCAGCGATGTCAGCCATGGATCGTTGGAGAGCATGGAGCAGACTGTGGGTGTCCTTTAGGGACTGTAAGTGGTCCCTGATGGAAATCAGACACCCATGTATGGCATCAAGTTTGGCTGTCATGAGGTCGAACCCCACCCGCACCTGATCAGCCATCTTCTCCTGGACCTCTAACACACGGCGTTGGAAGGCCATGTGTTGTTCGTGGTGGTCCTGGGAGACAGCCGGGGTGGTAGGTGCTTCCTGCTGTGTGGTCTGTGCAAGGGGTGGGGTCTCCTCGATGCAGCTGGGCTGCCCTGCTCCTGGAGGTGGGGTGCCGAAGCTGTCAATGAGGATTTGGAGGGCTTCGGTGTCGATGTTGGGGATGTCCTCATCGTCATCAGTGAAGAGTTGTTGGGGCTGCTCTGCAGGTGGTGTTGATGCTCCCTCTGCAATGTGAAGGGGAGATGCAGTATTACATTGTGTTCACATGTATGTTGATGCATTGTACAAGTTCACATACAGACTGCATGACAATGTACATTGTGACTGTTTAGGAGGAGCTGCCTATTTGATGCGGGACAGTGGACATTTCGACAACATCACGGATATGTGTTTGTACTTGTACATTGACATCTCACATTTCCCTGCTATGCCAAATGTGATTGGCCAGTTTCTACACACAAGCGGCACCTGTTGTGTCCTCTGTCCTGTTGTAAACCTGTTGCAGTTTGTACCACATTGTTGTCAATGCTGATGTGCTCTGAATGTCATGTGTGTGTGCTGCATTTTGGGAGAGTCACCCCTGCAGCTCTGATTTTGCTGCCCCTTGTCCCTTTCAGGTGGTGTGCCTTTGACTTCTGTGCCCATACAGTGCACAGATGTTGCAGACTTGGGTGAATTTGGGTCTTGGTGGGAGTTGGGACTCTGGGGCATGGTTTGTCCGCAGATGTGTTGTTGATGTCAGGGGTTGTTTGTGCAGGTGGATGTGTCAGAGTGTGACCTGCTCCTTTACGGATGTGGTCCACACTCAGCCACCTCAGTGTGGTGGCGTGCACCATGTCATGATGATCGGACTGCAGCCATGCTAATCATCATGCAGTGTCACTTGCATTGTCAGTGTGGCTCACGGACCAGCAGCTTTGCTGGGTTCAGCACATGTGCATGGGTTAGTTGTGAGATAAGTGATGTGTGAACGGGCCTCCTCTGGGCACATCATCGACGGGGGCCTACGTGCTGTTTCTATGTGTGCTACAGTGTGTCAAGGGGATCAGGGACATGATCCAGAGTCATTGTGGGTGTGCACTGTGCTCCGCTTGATTGTGCATGTGTGCCATTGTGCCCATCTCCCCCCGTCCCCCCAGTCCCTGGTCGTTACTCACCCTGTTGCTGTTGTGTCAGGTCATGTCGAGCAGTGTCCGGTCCCCCAACTCCTGCCACCGTCTCCCCACTGATGCCTGTGGACACCATTTCCTCCATCTCATCCAGCTCCTCCTGTGGCACTGGACTCCCACCTCCAGTCTGCATTGCTGCCTTCTGGTTGTTGGTGAGTTTCTGCTTGGTCTTGCGCTTCACATCATTCCAGCGCCTCCTGAGCTCTTCCATTGTCCTCCTCAGCACTCTGACTGAATTCACCTTGTCCACGATGGACTGCCATGTTGCATTTTTTGTTGCCAATGACAGAGTGGAGGTGACGAACAGTTGTTGATGGTGTTCTATCACCTTCGTGATCAGGATCCTGTTTTCCTGCGGACTGGACCGCGTCTTCCTCTTCTTCTTGTCCTTGCCCTTCCCTGTCCCCGAGTTCCCAGGCTGCTCCTCCGGGGGGCTTGTGGGGTGCTGGCCGTCCTCTGTACCTGCTCCGGCTGCCTCCATTGTGCTTCGCTGTAGTTTGATTTTTGTTTGTGGTTTTTTTTCTTCTGCTTTTGTAGTGATTTTTCCCGCCTGACATGTGTGATTTGCAGGCCTGGCGCTGCTTTTCGCTTATTGTCTTATCGCAATTGGGACCATCGCAACTTTTTTCGCGTTTGGGTTTGGATTTTCATCGCCGTCCCGGTAATGTTATCGCGGACATTTGACGCGTTATCGGGAGACTATCGCATGTTACCGCTGTGTTGAAAATACGACGTCAACTCTGAGTTATTTTCCCGCGATAGACGGCGATATGAAAACTTGAGTTAACCTATTTTGGCGATGTTTATCGCACGTTCTTGAGAATATCCCCCTTTGTGTAGTCATCCAGCTGTTCCATTTCTGAATCTTCAACATTTAGTAAATGCTTAAAAATGGCACGTCCCTCAAAACCTAAGGAATGCAACAATGAACATGATTTTTGTTCAGGACAAAACCTTGAGGCACCAATAGCCCCTAAGTAAGTTTCAAACGCATCAAACCAGTTTTTCCAACCTACAGGTGGTTCACCTGGAGAATGATTCCAAAAAGAAGCAGGAGGATTTACAGACTGCATAGTTCGTAAAAATGCACAAAAAAATAAGCTGAATACAGAAAATATAATGTTTCTGCACTGTATGAAATACTGCAACAGCAAGGAAAAGTAAAATAAAACAGAGAACTGTCAATAAACCTGAGCATGCGTATCGCCGAATGAACGTAGTAAAAATTTTATGAAAATGCGATGCGCACTAATGAATGAATGAACGGTGGAAAAATTGGACAAAGACAACATCCAACGATGCCACCAAGAATGAATGAAGCCGTGTGCATCGTTGAGATCTTGGATGCATGCACAATGTGCTTTTTTAACAGAGGCCGTGTGCATCGGCGAAGCAATTAACTAGACGGAATCTCAGCGCGGAGAGCTGGTTGCTAAGGGACCCACAACAACGTTGCTAAGGCAATTAAGGAACAAAGGCCTAAGGGCATCAAGGTAACGGGGTGTGACATGAGCACTTCGAGGATCAACTTGGGACGTCGGATATGGAGTACACAAACAGCCTGTGACATCAACCTCCAAATCCGAAGAAATGACCGCTTGCCGTGACCTGCATCTGGAACGCAGATGCTGTACCATGGAAAGGATGCACAGTGGGGTCCCAGAGGAGGAAGAGACGTGAGGGGAGCCATCGGAATCGGAAACGCAAAGAGAGGTAGAGCAAAACTCAAAATTACAGTACTTGTGGTTTGAGTTTACTTTCTTTCCTAAGATCAGCACGCCAACACTGCATGAGTTCTGCAGCAGCTCTGCAACTCATCACCACATAAAGATGTAGTGATCGAAACAGAAAACAATCACTCGGAAGTTGCAGAAGAATTTGTACAACAGAGCTGCCCAGAAACACGGCAAAACCAAACCAGAGCCCCTTAACCAACTGACATGGAATCCCCCAGCAAAGAACCTCACAACGCTCTAAATTCTAACAGTAGTCCTGGTTCCAGAAGCAGACTACGCTAGAACCAGTGACAAAGTTGTCAGAACACTAAACTTGCCAAGTAGTTTTTAATGCCAAGTCGAAGTGGAAATAAACTGTACACACAGGCCTTGCAGTGGCAGGCCTGAGACCGGTTTTAAAGGCTACTTGGGTGCTTGTGCTGATGGCACAACCAATGCTGCAGTCCCACTAGTAGCATTTAGATAACAGGTCCTGGGTATATGGTATACCACACACACATGTGTGTGTATATATATATATATATATATATAAATATATATATATACACACATTATCTACTGGCGGTCGCCAGTAGATAGTTATAGTTACAACCTATTATCCATAGGAAATCCGCGACATTCTATTTGAAATAACTTTCTTGCCGGTTGACGTATCTTCGCGAAATTTTCAAACTTTGTGGCCCGCTCCGGTCCGCTCCTACCCTGAAAGTCTCGGGGGGATTCGTCAAGCGGGGGCCGAGAAAAAAGGGGGTCCCAAAACGCGTTTTCCCCATGCACTTTTCCATAGGAAACTTTAGACACGGCTACAGCCCGAACTGCTGAACGGAATTACACCAAATTTGGCAAAGAGGTAGTTCTTGGTTCAGAAAGAACCCTTTTTGTTAAATGGTGTAAATCCGTTCAGTAGTTGCTGAGAAAATGAAAAGTAAAAAGTTAGTGATATCTATGGCCGAGTAGGGTCCGCGTACCCTCAGCGCACCCTGCGCGCACCGTCCCGATCACGAGCTGCATGTTAATTGGCTGTCAGCTGGCTGTCAACATTCCGATTTAGGAAATGTTGGCAGCCATTTTGTCCCTCGGTAGAACCGAGGGACAGAAACAAGTGCGCAAAGCGCACAAAGGGGGCAGGGTAGAAACACCCTGACCCCCTAGGTTTGCTCAGGGGTCCCACAAGGACCCCTGGGCAAACAAAAATAAAAAAAATGTAAAAAAATCGGCAGGATGCGCTCAGGGTGCGCGAATCCTGCCGAGAAATCGAAGCGCGGGCTCCCGCGCTCGATGTTAATTGGCCCCCGGGTGGGCCAAGTCCCAGGGGCATGGTGGGGGGGGATAATTTAATGTGAGGGGGCCTCAAAGGGCCCCCAAGCCCCGGGGACCGCCACCCCCGGGGCTTTTTTAAATGGTGCGGGAGGGCTCTGAGCCCTCCCGCAGCCCCGGGACCACCACCTCCCGGGGCTTTTTTTTATACATTAGAAAACCTGTGTGGGGGCTCCAGCCCCCACACGCCCGAGACCGCCACCTCCCCGGGGCACTAAACATTTTAATATGGGGGTCCGTTACGGACCCCCAGAGCCCCGGGGACCACCACCTCCCGGGGCTGTGTACTGAATGGGAGGGGGCCGCGCGGCCCCCTCCTGGAAGCCCTTGATGGCCCTGGGGACCACCACCCCCAGGGCCGGCTCCTGCAGTGTCCCGGGGTGCCTACCCCCGGGACACTGTAGTTTGCTATGGCAGGACGGGAGCCTCGCCATAGCAAACTGCTTTGGATATTGGAAGAGAGAGCAGGGAAACCTGCTCTCTCTTCCAATATCCAAAGCCGATTGCTTTTCCACATGGGGAGCAGCATGTCAGCTGCTCCCCATGTGGGAACAGCAATGCCGGCTCCCAAGGGACGTGGGGAGCCGGCGGGACTGTGGGGGATTGGGGACCCCCCACAGTCCCCAACGGAGAGGGCCAGCCCCGGGGATGGGGTCCCCGGGGCAAGTAGTGGCCCGGGAGTGGGGGCCACGCGGCCCCCTTCCCAAAAAAGAAAAAAAAAGAAAAAGAAAAATGGAAAGGCCGGACCCGGAGGATGGGGTCCCCGGGGCCTTAAAATGGCCAGAGGAGGGGGCCACGCTGCCCCCCTTAAAATAATAAATATAGAGGCCATGCCCCGGGGGATGGGGTCCCTGGGGCCAATACAGGCCCAGGGAAGGGGGGCCACGCGGCCCCCTTCCCGTGTTTTTTTTTTTTTTGTAATTTAAAAAAAGGAGTAAGGCCCTGGGGGATGGGGTCCCCAGGGCCCAAAAAGAGAAAAAAGGAAGGGGGGCCACACAGCCCCCCTTCAGGGGACAAAAAAGAAAAAAAAAAAAAAAACGATCGGGCCCGCAGGCCGCGCCCCCTTCCTTCACCACTCTGCAAACAGCAGAGGGGGAACGAATTCCCCTTGAATACTGGGGGTCCCTGGGGGCCAACTAGCCCACCAGGAACCTCCAGTATGCGCCAGGGGGCTGCCTTGCAGAGAGGTGTACAGAGGCCACGCCCCTTTTACACCTCTCTGCAACGCAGCTCTGTGGCGCTTTTGGAGGTATATGGTGGGCTAGTTGGACTCCGGGGACCCTCAGGATTCAAGGGGACTTAATCCCCAACTTAAAACGCGCCACGGGGCGCGTTTGCACAGTGGTGAAGGGAGGGGGCGGGGCTTCAGGTGACATGTGTGCAAACAGGCCCCGTGGCGCGTTTTAAGATGGGGAATTAAATCCCCTTCAGTCCTGAGTGTCCCTGGGGCCAACTAGCCCAACAGGTACATCCAGAAAGCGCCACAGAGCTGCGTTGCAGAGAGGTGTAAAAGGGGTGTGGCCTCTCTACACGTCTCTGCAACGCAGCCCCTGGCGCATATTGGAGGTTCCTGGTGGGCTAGTTGGCCCCTAGGGACCCTCAGGATTCAAGGGGACTTAATCCCCCAACTTAAAACGCGCCACGGGGCGCGTTTGCACAGATGTCACCTCAGGCCCCGCCCCCTCCCTTCACCATTGTGCAAATATTCTTCTAAAATCATCCGAAATACGAATTCCGATTTACTCACCTGTTATAAGGAGAGACCTCAGTGCTGCATCTTTCAGCCCAGTACTGGTCCTGAAAAGTAATTTTAACCGTACTTACCAGTAACTTGAATTTCCTTCCATAGGATATCATTGCCTTCTTTTTGCTGAAAAAGTTTCTAAGTGTTGATTTTTGAAACATACAAATATTCCTCTAAAATCAGCCGAAAACGAATTCCGATTTACTCACCTGTTATCAGGAGAGACCTCAGTGCTGCATCTTTCAGCCCAGTACTGGTCCTGAAAAGTAATTTTAACCGTACTTACCGGTAACTTGAATTTCCTTCATAGGCTAACATTGACTGGTTTCACTTGGAAATTCTTCTAAGTGTGGAGTTTTGGAACTTTAAAATATTCCTCTAAAATCAGCCGAAATACGAATTCCGATTTACTCACCTGTTATCAGGAGAGACCTCAGTGCTGCATCTTTCAGCCCAGTACTGATCCTCAAAAGTAATTTTAACCGTACTTACCAGTAACTTGAATTTCCTTCCATAGGATATCATTGCCTGCTTTTTGCTGAAAAAGTTTCTAAGTGTTGATTTTTGGAACTTTAAAATATTCCTCTAAAATCAGCCGAAATCCGAATTCTGATTTACTCACCTGTTATCAGGAGAGACCTCAGTGCTGCATCTTTCAGCCCAGTACTGATCCTCAAAATTAATTTTAACCGTACTTACCGGTAACTTGAATTTCCTTCATAGGCTAACATTGACTGGTTTCACTTGGAAATTCTTCTAAGTGTGGAGTTTTGGAACTTTATAATATTTCTCTAAAATCAACCAAAGTACGAATTCCAATTTACTCACCTGTTATCAGGAGAGAACCCAGTGCTGCATCTTTTAGCCCAGCACTGACCCAGAAAAGTAATTTTAACCGTACTTACCAGTAACTTATATTTTCTTCCATAGGAATCCATTGTCTGGTTTTCAGCAGAAAAGTTTCAAAGTGTCGATTTTCACAAACTACAAATATTCCTTAAAAATCGCCTGTATGACTTAAACGCATTCTTTCAACTGTTTACAGGAGATGCACCAGTGCTGGAACCAGGATCCAACACTGAGTAACAAAAAGTAACGATAACAGTTTTTACCTCCTAAGTGAATTTCCTTCCATAGGATAACATTGGTCATTCTATGAGAAAAAGTTTCTAAGTGTCAACTTTTAAAATACAATAATATTCCTTAAAAATCACGAGTGTAACCAAAACGCTTTTACTCAACTGTTTACAGGAGATGTGCCAGGACTGAATCTAGGATCCAGTCCTGTGGTTAGAAAAGTAATCCATAAAGTAACTAATTGCATTTAACTAGAAATTCACATTGAGCTGAATGTTGCATTGTGTTTGAAAATGTGTTGCCCATTGCAACAACTGTAACTACTGTACTTAAAAGTCTATTGCCTATGTGCAAAGTATTTAAACTAAAGTAATTCATTCTGAGAAAGTATTTTTTGTAATGTAATGTATAATGTAATTACAATGTAATTTAAAAATAAAATATGTTATAAAAAATTGTTTCTAAAAATGTAGAAAATCAGTATTAAAAAAATTTATATAACAATTAATACATTCAAAAATTGTCATTTACAAAACCTTTGAAATTCACTGAAAAAACCGTAGGTTTCAGACATGTTATAGTTACAAATTAGCATTTAAAAAACCTTTGAAATTCACTGAAAAAACCATAGGTTTTAGGGACAGTTATAGTTAGTTGGACATTGCACTCGTACAAAACCCGTGAAATTCCCCCGTTATAGTTAGTCCAGCTAACTATAACTCGCGCCCCCGCAATGCACTGCTGATGACGTCACATATTACATCACTCATGACATGGTCAGTGACATCACTGATGACATCACTGATGACATCTCAAATGGACTATGGGAACACCCTCTACGCCGGAACCACAGCCAAACTTCAAAAAAGACTCCAGCGCATCCAGAACGCCTCCGCACGACTCATCCTGGACATCCCCGACACAGCCACATCACCGGACACCTGAAAGACCTGCACTGGCTCCCCGTCAGCAAGAGAATCACGTTCAGACTCCTCACCCACGCACACAAGGCCCTCCACGACCTGGGCCCCAAGTACCTCAACGACCGCATGACCTTCTACACGCCCACCCGCCAGCTACGATCAACCAGCCACGCCCTCGCCACCGTACCACGCATCCGCAGAGCCACCGCCGGAGGAAGATCCTTCTCCTACCTGGCAGCCAAGACCTGGAACTCCCTCCCCACTCACCTTCGGCGAACCCAGGACCATCTCTCCTTCAGGAAGCAGCTCAAGACCTGGCTGTTCGAGCAGTAACTTACCCCCTCCCCCAGCGCCTTGAGACCCTCCCGGGTGAGTAGCGCGCTCTATAAATGCTGTGATTGATTGATTGATTATATATATATATACATATATATATATATATATATATATATATATATATATATATATAAATGTATATATATATATATATATATATATATATGTTTTTTTTTTTTTTAAAACAATGTGCCAGAGCTACGAGAGGTCACTCGACAGCCTTCTGCCACCTGGCTTCACAATGCAGACTGCTTTTCTGCTCCAATTAATATTTTCATTGCCAACGCGTTTCAAGGTCAAAGCCTCTTCATCCTGGGCTGCAACAAACATGACATTTGAGTCTCGCATTTCATTTCCGGCTTTATTATCTGCCTCCAGTGGGCGTATACTTAGCGCAAAAGATTTTGATGCATGATGGGACTTGGATTCCCTTACTGCGAGCATTGGTATTACTTGCGGTAAGTTCAAATGTTCGTTTGTTTTTTAAAAGCTTCATTATTTCCTGTAGTAGGTTATGAAACATCAAAGCAGGCTAATTTTAGCATATAGAAAGCTGTGCCCAAAGTCTTTGAAAGTTCAAAAACTGCAGCCTGGGGTGATTCGGCAAGCGGGGGCCGAGAAAAAAGGGGGGTCCCAAAACATGTTTTCTCAATGTTAATTCCCATAGGAAACTTTAGACACGGCTACAGCCCGAACTGCTGAACGGAATTACACCAAATTTGGCAAAAAGGTAGCCCTTGGTTCAGAAAGAGACCTTTTTTTTAAATGGTGTAAATCCGTTCAGTAGTTCCTGAGAAATTCAAAAAATAGAGCTCGGAAAATCAATTTCCCATAGGAAACTTTAGACACGGTTACAGCCGAAACTGCTGAACGGAATTACACCAAATTTGCAAAAAGGTAGCCCTTGGTTCAGAAAGAGACCTTTTTTTTAAATGGTGTAAATCCGTTCAGTAGTTGCTGAGAAAATCAAAAAATAAAAGTTTCGATATCTATGGCCGCGGTGGATACGCGCACCCTCCCGATCACGAGCTTTATTCTAATTGGCTGTCAACACTCCAATCCAGGAAGTGTTGGCAGCCATCTTGTGCCTCGGTAACTGAGGCACAAGAAAACAGAAAAACAATCGCGAAAAACAAGAAAAGGGGGCAGGGTAGAAACACCCTGAAACCCTAGGCCTGCTCAGGGGGTCCCACAAGGACCCCCAGGGCCCCAAAAAGCATTTTTTTTTTAAAAACTGGCTGAATTCGTGCTGGGTGCGCGAATCCGGCTGAAAATTTAAAAAAACGAAGCGTGGGCTCCCGCGCTTCGTTATTATTTAGCCCCGGGTGGGCCAAGTTCCGGGGGCATTGGGAAATTTAATTGCGGGGGCCCAGGAGGACCCCCGCAGCCCCGGGGACAGCCACCCCCCAAGGCTTTTGTTAAATATTTGCGGGGGCACAGGGCCCCCCAGCAGCCCCGGGGACCGCCACCCCCCGGGGCTTGTTTTTTTAATGTTGGAGGGGCCTCCAAGGCCCCCCCAAGCCCTGGGGACCGCCACCCCCGGGGCTTTTATCAAATATTTGCAGGGGCTCAAGGCCCCCCCACAGCCCCGGGGACCGCCACCCCCTGGAACTTGTTTAAAAAAAAAAAAAACCTGTGTGGGGGGCTCAGGCCCCCCCACACGCCCCGGGGACCGCCAACTCCCCGGGGCACTAAAATGCTAATTTGGGGGTCCGTTACGGACCCCTGAGCCCCGGGGACCAGCACCTCCCAGGGGCTTTGCCAATGTTGGGAGGGGGCTCCCGCCCTGTCATAGCAAACACTGGTTTGGATTTTGGAAGAGAGAGCAGGAAACCTGCTCTCTCTTCCAAAATTCAAACCAGATTGCTTTTCCACACGGGGAGCTGCATGTCAGCAGCTCCCCATGTGGAAAAGCAAGGCCGGCTCCCGCAGAACGCGGGGAGCTGGCAGGGACCGTGGTGGCATTGGAGCTCCCCCCACGGTCCCCAACGAGAGGCCAGGCTCCGGGGGATGGGGTCCCCGGGGCCAGAAGTGGCCAGGAAGGGGGGCCACGCGGCCCCCCTCCCCCACAATAAAATTACCCCGCCAAAAAAAAAAAACACGCAAAGGCCGGCATCAGGGGATGGGGTCCCCGGGACCATAAATGGCCTGAGGAGGGGGGCCACGCAGCCCTCCTCCAAATAAATAATAAAAAAAAAAAACACTGGCCATGCCCCGGGGGATGGGGTCCCTGGGGCCAAATATGGCGGCCCCCTTCCATTTAAAAAAAAAAAAATAGGGGTCAGGCCCTGGGGGATGGGGTCCCCAGGGCCCATAAAATAGGAAAGAAAGGGGAGCCACAGAGCCCCCCTTCTTAAAAAAAAAAAAAAAAAACGCGATTGTGCCAGAGGCCCCGCCCCCTCCCAGCAACACTCTGCACACGCGCCCTGTGGCGCGTTTTAAGTTGGGGAATTAATTCCCCTTCAATACTGGGGGTCCCTAGGGGCCAACTAGCCCACCAGGTACCTCCAGTAAGCGCCACAGGGCTGCGTTGCAGAGAGGTGGTCCAGACCACGCCCCTTTTTACACCTCTCTGCAACGCAGCTCTGTGGCGCTTACTGGAGGTACCTGGGGGGCTAGTTGGACCCCAGGGACCCTCAGGATTCAAGGGGACTTTATCCCCCAACTTAAAACGCGCCACGGGGCGCGTTTGCACAGTGGTGAATGGAGGGGGCGGGGCCTGAGGTGACATGTGTGCAAACATGCCCTGTGGCGCGTTTTAAGTTGGGGAATTAAGTCCCCTTCAATCCTGAGGGCCCCTGGGGGCCAACTAGCCCACCAGTTATCTCCAGTAAGCGCCACAGGCCTGCGTTGCATAGAGGTGGTCCAGGCCACGCCCCTTTTTACACCTCTCTGCAACGCAGCACTGTGGCGCTTACTGGAGGTACCTCGTGGGCTAGTTGGACCCCAGGAACCCTCAGGAAAGGGAACTTTATCCCCCAACTTAAAACACGCCACGGGGCGCGTTTGCACAGTGGTGAAGGGAGGGGGCGGGGCCTGAGGTGACATGTGTGGAAACACGCCCTGTGGCGCGTTTTAAGTTAAGGAATTAATACCCCTTCAATCCTGAGGGCCCCTGGGGGCCAACTAGGCCACCAGGTACCTCCAGTAAGCGCCACAGGCTTCGTTGCAGAGAGGTGGTCCAGGCCAAGCCCCTTTTTACACCTCTCTGCAACGCAGCTCTGTGGCACTTACTGGAGGTACCTAGTGGGCTAGTTGGACCCCAGGGACCCTCAGGATTCAAGGGGACTTAATCTCCCAACTTAAAACGGCCACAGGGCGTGTTTGCACACATGTCACCTCAGGCCCCCCCTCGCTTCACCACTGTGCAAACGCGCCCCGTGGCGCATTTTAAGAGGTAGTTTTAATCCCCCTGCCCTATTATGTACTAGGGCCTTACAGAGGAGGTCATGCTAATCACAGGGGTACCCAAACGCATAGTGTTCCCTAGTGTATGTAGGTGTTTTCTCTGTATTCTAAGTGTCTTTTAGCATAGCACTAGCTCTAGGCCTGGTTACTCAGAGTCAGTTACCACCAGTACCCGTCTGAAAAAGTTGTGGGCACAGGATGATTTTGCAACAAGGTTTCTTTCTGCTCCTCTGTTGGTTCTTTCTGCACATGTCTTGCTTCTTCCTGCACTTTTCTTCGTCTTTGTGGACTTCTGTTGCTTCTTTCTGCATTTCTTTTGCTTCTTTCTGTGCGTTTTTTCTTCTTTCTTCACATGTCCTACCTCTGTAGGCATAGTTAGAAACTAGCATTTAAAAAACCTTTGAAATTCACTTAAAAAACCATAGGTTTCAGGCACGTTATAGTTAGAAATTAGCATTTAAAAAACCTTTGAAATTCACTGAAAAAACCATAGGTTTCAGGCACGTTATAGTTAGAAATTAGCTTTTCAAAAACCTTAGAAATTCACTGAAAAAACCATAGGTTTTAGGGAAAGTATTAGTTGGACATTTCACTCGTACAAAACCATATAAATTCCCCAGTTATAGTTAGTTCAGCTAACTATAACTCACGCCCCCGCAATGCACTGCTGATGACGTCACATATTACATCACTCATGACATGGTCAGTGACATCACTGATGACATCACTGATGACATCTCAAATGACATCACTGATGACATCATCCAGTGACTGTGTTTCTGTAAAGTTTAAATATCTTTAATATATATAGGGAAAGGCGTATTGAAGAATGAGTGGGTGTATAAGTGTCTGAATGGATGATTTACTAGGTGCGTGACTGACTCTATAAGTGAGTGATTAAACGTATCTTACTGAATGCCTGTGAATGTCTGTATCTGTCTGTGTGTTGGTGTGTAAGCGGCTGCATGGGTTTGTGAATAGCTACATGAGTGTCTATATGGGGTATTGATTGGTTGTCTGAGTATCTGTATGGGTGCCTGAGTGTTTGTGTGGGTGGGGTGTGTGTGACTCTGTGCATAGATGTGTGAGTGGGTGATTCACTGGGTGCATGGTTTCAAGAGTGCATCTGTGATGGACTGTATGGGTGGGTGAGTGTGTGTATGGGTGTGTTAGTGAGTGAATGTATAGCTCAGTGGTACATGTGTGAGTAACTACATATGTGAAAGGCAGTATATATGTATGTTGGAGTATATAAATGGCTATAAGTGAGAGTGTGTGATTGTGAGAGTGGCTGTATGGATGAGTGTGTGCTTGTATCAGTGATTGTATCAGAGCGTAAGAATGTGCTAGTATTTGTATGAGTAAGTGAGCTGGTGTGTGTATAACTGTATAGGTGAGTAAATGGCAGTGTGATTAATTATTTGCATGACTGACTAGGTGTGTGACTACCTCTATGGATGAGTGGCGGTGTGTGAGTATCTATATAGGTGTATGAGTGCATATGATAGTCATGTACTGAGTGACCATAAGTATGAGTGACTGTACGGGTGAGTGAGTGGATGTGTGTGTAAACCTAAGAATCAGTGAGTGGGTATGTAGTTATTGGTGTTGGAGTGTCTATGGTTTTGAGAATGGCAGTCTGTAATTTAGAGTGGGTGTTTCAAAGGTTATATTAGGGTGTGAGAAGATGCATCAAATTATCACATGGATGATGTCGTCAGTGATGTCATCAGTGATGTCATTTGAGATGTCATCAGTGATGTCATCAGTGATGTCACTGACCATGTCATGTGTGATGTAATATGTGACGTCATCAGCAGTTCATTGCGGGGGCACGAGTTATAGTTAGCTGAACTAACTATAACGGGGGAATTTCTATGGTTTTGTACGATTGAAATGTC
Source organism: Calotriton arnoldi (assembly GCA_963921515.1). NCBI lineage: Eukaryota > Metazoa > Chordata > Amphibia > Caudata > Salamandridae > Calotriton > Calotriton arnoldi. The sequence goes on from CAWUFW010002581.1 coordinate 1,002,734, forward strand.
CAACTAAATATAACTTTCCCTAAAACCTATGGTTTTTTCAGTGAATTTCTAAGGTTTTTTAAATGCTAATTTCTAACTATAACGTGCCTGAAACCTATGGTTTTTTCAGTGAATATATATATATATATATATATATATATGCAAAAAAAGAAGCAGAGAACTCTGAGTAGTTCTCAAGTTTAGGTGGAAAGCAGCTCCAGTATAGAGCACTCTCACCACCAGCGACACTCTAAATTTGCTCGCCTCAAATGTCTGCTTTTCTATCAAAGTCTTTAAGCATAGGATTAGCACAGTGCTGTTCACGCCAAGATAGAAAGGGGATAAAGTATTTTGCCATTTCTTCTGCAATTCTTTAAGCATAGGATTAGCGCAGTGCTATCCATGCAGAGCTGAAAAATGGCCAAAGCCTTTTACCACTCCATGCACTGTATTACAGCTTTGGATTGGTAAAATACCATCCAAGCCAACCTGAAATCAATAAAAGCAGCCCTTGGCACGTGTTTCGATCTCATTAGAGCTCTTCAGGAGGTATAGATTTGTCCAGACACAAGGGAGCACCTAGCATAAGTCAAAACAATACCCTTTCAGGCATAGAGTGGCGCATAAATTATGCAAAAAAAGAAGTAGAGAACTCTGGGTAGTTCTCAAGTTTAGGCGAAAGCAGCTCCAGTATAAAGGACTCTCAACACCAGTGACACTCTAAATTTGCTCACCTCAAATGCCTGCTTTTCTATCAAAGTCTTTAAGCATAGGATTAGCACAGTGCCATCCGTGCTGAGATAGAAAGGGACAAAGTCTTTTTCCATTTCTACAGCAAAGTCTTTAAGCATAGGATTAGTGCAGTGCTACCCATGCCGAGCTGTGTAATGACCAAAGCCTTTTACCACTCCAGGCACAGTATTACAGCTTTGAATTGGTTACTGAGGTCAACAATTAAAATACCGAAGATACATTAATATAATTACATGATAGCAATAAATACAGTTTACATCTAAAACAATTATAAAAAAGATTTTAAAAATGTGTCTACATTATAACATACAAATTCATTTGGAGGAAAATTGATAAGAGTGATCAGATCGTTAAAAGTAGATACCTTGTGTCTATGGCATATGGGGTTAAAAATCGAAGCAGAGCTTCTACTACTATGTGGGCTACAGAGCTTACATAATCCTGTATTCTTATTTCTTACATCCCAATGCTTAGTATAGGAGTTCAAAGGTAAGATCCCCAAGCGAAGGATGATAATACAGCGTTGAACGCTGTGTACCAGTGTGAATCTCAAATACTGTTGATAGATCTTATACTCAAGAGAAGCTGAATAGGATCTATAATGGGATAACTGAGAGCAGTAAGCGGAATCTTGGTCAAAACTAAGGTGTTGCATCATATTTTTTAAGAATAGGTTTAAATGGGCCTACGTCCAGGACTGTAAGAGTGGAATTGTGCATTTAAAGTGTAATAGGGCTACTTCAAGATTTTTATTAAATGTAAAATTGCTCAACCCAACTTCAAAGATTTTGAGCTTAAATAAAAGCTCTCAAGGTATCTTTGCCAGTGTGTAGCATATTATATGCCAATCTAATTATATTGGCCTGGGCAGTTGTATATGCGCTAATCAGTGACAGTTCTAATTGGATTGCCTGGACTGGGGTAGCCTGACCAGTGTTAGTTATTTTCCGTAAAAATTTCCCTTCCAACTTATGCAGGAAATGCCATTCATCTATTGGAAAATATTCTAGTGCATACGTCAGGGTAGATGGAATTTTTGCTCGATATATTTCCAAGAGTGGGCAAAATGTTATCTTTCCTGAGAAAGCATAAAAACTCTTTAGAGCACTTACGTGGGCCAAAGCTTTTGATTCTAGGTGCAGAGGATGAGAATTATTTTCGAGCGTCTGTGTGAATATTTTCCCTAGATATAAATACTCCTTTACCACCTCTACGGGTTTCCCTCCCAGTTTCCAGTTAAAGTTGATATGGTGTTTCTTTCCCCTGAATGGAACAACTTTTGGACTTGAGATATTTACTTTTAGGAAATTTTCTTCAGTGTAAATAAGGAGAGCATCTAAATTGCATTGTAGGCCGATCTGTGTTAGGTCACATATGACAACATTGTCAGCATTCAGTAAGGTGTGTATTTCATGAGGTGCAATTTTTGGAGGGAAGTTATTTATTCCTACTAAGCACTCAGGAAAGTCGCTTACAAACAGGTAGATTAATAAAGAGGCTAGCAGACAGTTGTGCTTAAGGCTGTTTGAAGTGGGTAACCTGTGACTTAAACCCTTTTCTCACCCCATTTGCAATCTACACCGCGTTGCTGTGTGTAAGGCCGCGATTAACCTAAAGAGGGTGTCAGGGATCCCCATTTTCTCCAATTTCCTCCATAAGCAGGGTCTATCAACCTGATCAAAAGCTGTTGAGATATCTACAAACAGACTATAAATTATCTGTTATTTCGTTAAAACATATTTGTCAATTAATGACTGTAAGAGTCCGATGTTATCAATGACTGAGTGCTTAAGACAGGAATCCGCCTTGGCCATTTGAATCACACCCGTAGAAAGGGCCCAGTCTTTCAGATGGCCCAAAATACTTGCCACAAAGATTTTCCCAGTTGCATCCAACAGAGCAATCTGTCTGTAGTTACTAAGAGAAAGTCGAGAGCCCTTCTTCAAGAGTGGAATAACGATACTCCCAGTCCACGATTTTGGAATTTGACCAGTTTTATAGCTGTATCTGAACAGTGGCGCCAAAAACTTGCACCATCCTTCAGGGTTGCTTTTAAGGATTATAACTGGGATCTTATCATGACCCATCACCGCAGAGGTTCTGGCCCTCCTGATGTATGATTTAATTTGTTCCTCCGTCTGGGCACTTATCCCTTGGTCTACTTCTCGACCATGCTTCATATACGAAGAGCTCTTTGACTAAGTTCTTCTAAATTTGCTTTGTAGAGCTCTAGCAGATACTTTTCCCAATTATTTTGGGAGACCGGAGATGCTATTGGAGATTTTATAGTACTCCGGTTGCTTTAGCTATTAGATGCCAAAACTGTTGGTTATTTTTTTGAGAAACTGTCATCTGCAAGTCAACCCAGTTTTTAGCCTTTATTTCTCTTTTTCCGATCAGTTTAATTCTTTTCCATTTTTTCCGTAAGAGGGAGATTTCTTTTTTCCTAAGAGCTGACAAACGTAAGAATTGCAGTTTGTTCAAGCTCTTTATCTGTCTTGAGGTAGCATCTATAGGGTTAATTGGATTTTTTGGGGTTTTGGTCTGAAGAGATTGAACTACCATCAAAAGGATCTGTTCGAAGTTTAGGACTGGATTGATTTCCTTATTAGATTGAAACAGCTGTTGAGTGATAATCAAAGTGTTCAGCTTATTCAGACTGTAGGTGTTCCATATGCCTCTGCCCACCTTATGGGCTATTAGAGTATCTCCATTCATATGTGAGGAGGGAGATAGGAGGTTTAACTAATTTTTTTATTTCAGTATTGCATGATCACTGCTTTGTGTAAAATGAGCACTTAGGGGCTGTGATTTCTGAACTAGGTTGTGGCTACAGTTGATGTAATCTAGAATAGACAGACCGGTGGCTCCCATTCTTGTAAATAATGCTGGAATATCACCTTCTGTTCTGCCATTCAGGATTACTCCATTAATTCCGTTGACCAATTGTAAAATCTAATTTCCACATTTATTGCCTTTTATAGACTTCGGAAAAATAGGGATTGAAAGGGACCAAAATTCATCTAAGTCATTACTCCTAGATGCTGTTATCATGATGTGGGAAATTTTCGCATTGAAGTCCCCCAGAAGAAGGATTTGTGAATTGATTCTAAAGTTGATTCGACTAACTCAAAGATGTGTACCAGTAGTGGGTTATATTCTAGTCCAGGAGGAGCGTAAATGTTAAACAAAAATAGTGTGTCTGCAGAGGTGGAACTCTCGTTTGGTATTTTTAGCTTAAGACACTGAATGTTTTTGCTGTGTAGGTGAATTATTTCAAAGTTCCACTTGATTTTCTCTGATAACAGAATGGCTAGACCTTCCTTTGCATGGCTGTGTCTCCCCCTTACTGCTGGTATTTCAAAGACAAAGTAGTCTTTTTGTTTGAACTTTTTAACGGCCCAGGTCTCATGAAGGCAGGCAATTACTGGAGATATTTCTAACAGATTAGAAAATTTAGAGGATTCTAACCCTGCCATATTCCAGGAAATGATGTCAATAGTCTAGTCTTCCTAAAAGGGAGTGAGAATGAGTATGGTTCCAGATCTTCCTGTCTCCTTCCTCAAGATAGATTGTTAAGTTATCTACGGATCCAGAACATGAATATACTTTTTGATGATTGCTTTGTGGTTGATGTAGCTTTTCCCAGATTTGATCTGTGGTTCTTGAGGAAATAATTTTGGGATTGACTCCAATAACGTCAAATCTTTTTTTATGTAGCATCTCAGTTTCTGTTAGCACTATCGATGGTACCACATTAGACCATAATTCCACTCGTGCTGTAGCCACATTAGACTTATCTGGGAAGGAAACTAGTTTTATTTCTGGAGATGATTGAAGAGTGGGGAGATTCTGTAGGAGGTTTAGGATCCGTTGGCGATTTAAGGGATCATTACCTGTCGCGAAAAGATCAGAAATCTCTAGAGTATGAATGGTGTTCTGATGATATCTATTTTCTAAAGATGGATAGAAAGTATTTGAGACTGGAATTTGTTGGGTAGTTGGGTAGTAGACATTTGGAGTGATTTGACTTATGAAGTTTTCAGCTTGAGGGTTCAGATGCTGAAGTGCATCCTCCTGAGGAGATGTTTTCAATGGTCCCTTTTCATAATTGTTATTTGGTTTTAAGGGTTTTCTGGAATTTCAATTTTGGGAATCTTCGATTCTTTTTTTTTCCTTTCTTTGCAAATGATTTTGTTTGTACTTTTTTTTTAACTTTAAAATTTTCTTGAGATGTTATGTTCTCAATTGACTGGATCCTAAATTATTTAATGCTATGGCAGAGGTTGTAGGTTGTTGTAATACCTCTCTTTGGGTGAATATTGGATAGCTTGGGAGGGTGGGGTTTAATTCACTCTCACTGTCAAGGTCCTGAAAATGTTTTTCGGGAGCGAATAGTTGGTATCACCATTTCCTTTAGTTTTTTCTGCCACCCTTCTGTTTAAACTACAAGTCTGCGTTGCTCTTTCTCTATTTTGTGTCCATGAACGTGTGACCTCCTCCAATATAATGTTGTGATAGGGTTTATCACCCAACCCTCCATCTTGTTCTTCTTTTCTGATCTGTGATGATGATATGGTTTGTTTATTTTCTTGATCAGAGTTTAATGTGGTTCTCCAACAGTAAGCTTTCATTTGGAGCACCCTTTGTAGTGAAAGGAGTGACTCTTAGAGGATATCTTGATGGATTATAGGCTGAGGGGATAAAAGTAGGGGCAATCTAGTGAATGAGATACATTTTCTTTTGAACCTTGATGATGACTGGGAGTACTATTAAATAACTGTATGGACTCCTTCTGAACTTTGGGTACGGCTAGATGTGTCAGCTGACTCAAACTTATGTCCGGTAATGTAAAGTCCATATTTGCAATATCCTTTGTATGTGCTTGTGGTAGTGACTGTTGTTGGTCCGCTATGGTGTATTTGTTTCGTTCTTGTCATCTTGTCTTGGGACATCTAACTTCCTGCTAGTATTAATTTTTCTCTCTATTTAATCAGCTGTATCTTCCGACAGATGGTACCTAGATTTTTTGTTTCAGGGAATGATTTTACTGGGAAAAACTCAGTTATTGAAGGTATCCCTGAAAGGGCGACTATGTACGCCGGCCTTATTTTGGTCTTTCCTAATGTTTCAGCAGTTCCCATTCTTTTCATATAAATTGTGCGATTTCTCAACTTTTTAAATGTAATTTCAGTCGCCTTGATTGAAAAGACTTATGCTATTGATGCAGAAGATTTTAGGAACTTCTTTTAATGTTTGAAAGATCCTTCTCCTGATGTACTGAAGGGTGCAGGGGTAAATTCTGTCCCACAAGCTACAGTAATTCGATTCGGTTAATACCACTATCCATCAATTCTCGAGTTGCGGCTAGATAACAAGCTCGAGGTGCAGAGTGAAAATAAATTTGAGATTTACCGGCCTCTATGATAGCTACTTATTACTCCTAGATATGCCAGTAGTCTCCCGTTGTAGTCGCCCACTTCCTCAGGCACCCTGAGAGGGACTCCTAACTAGTTGCTCCTGGTAGAATAACAAAGTCCTAGCTGGTTGCCTCTGAAAAAATAACACTGCAGGCACAGGCACAAATATGGTGACAATCACATAGAGATGCTGCACTATGCACCTCCAGACAACAAATGGCATCAGATGTCACATGAAACATACAGATCCGGTCAGCTTTAGTTTGGAGCAGCCACCACCATCACACGCCTTCTGCAGTTTAGAGTTTAGAGGCGTAAAAAGCAGGGATGTGGCTCATCATGCCATCATCACCTCCTCGCTATATTGCAGGCATATAAGGATTCAAGTGGCCTATAAGCGGCTACCGTCAGAATGTCTCTAATTAGTGTTGTCTGGGTTGTGGAATCCACTGGGGGGGTGACGTATATGGGTGTTGGCACGAGCGGGCCAACTGATACAGCCTCGCAAGCTGCACCCAGTTCTAACTGGGCCGCTTCCATGGGGTCTCAGGGCTCACGCACCCTACAGCCGACTAGGGCTGTTGCACTTATGCCAACTTGCTAGATTGCCATGGGAGAGGGGGTGCGGGGTGGCGACTTTCAAAGTTATAGCGGCCCAGAGTTGAATATGGGCCGATGGCCGCTCTTGCCTCCTCCAAACTCACCTCTCCCACGGATCTCGCTCTCCCTCTCCCCCAAGACTCCTCTGCACTCTCCTGCTCCAGAGGGAGGAGGGGAGATGGAACAGCGGTGCTGATGCTGGCAAGCGTCCTCCAAGACGTCCACAATCCTCTGGCTCTGGCTACAGTGTTGCAGCATCTCGCAGCGTCACAACATCAGCAAACAGCCAGTTCAGAATCCTTATATAGTTAGGCAACATACACAATGATGCAGTGCGCCAATGTACAATAAAGAACCTGAAGACGGTGATCTTGTTCAGTATTTTCCATTTCCCGTCTTCACTTGTGTTCATTCACTGGACAGTGTGGGCTCTGATTGGCCAGTAATACACTGGCTCCCATTGGTTAAAGGTGAAGCTGGTCCAGTTGATAATCCACTGTGATTTGACATAGCATCTATTGCGGAAAGGACGCTTGGTATCCTCATGCTAAAGGTAGGCTGCATGGAAAAGGAAATCAAATATTACTACGTGAAAATTAGATGTAATTCGGCATTATTACATCCATATATATATATATATATATATATATATATATATATATATATATATATATATATATATATATATATATATATCTTTGCTCCAACTCCTCAAGGGTATCCGTACCCAGTAAACAAGGCAAAGCACTCGCGGGGATGAGTTCCGTTACTTTTATTGAAAACGGTTTCTTCAGCCAAACAGGTGCTTTTCGGCTGACGCCTTCTTCAATGTTTGTGAAGAGCGTCTGCGTCGCCATTTTTAAATAAACAACCAATCCATTACTGTTGACAACATGAATAAAGGACCACAGTTACAATCACTAATGGTTCCTCCATTTTGGCACTGTGTCCAATGCTTTCAATTTCGAATACCGATCTCTATTTGCATATTCATCTTATCTTTATACATTGTGTCCAGCTTATATAAGCTTACATTAACCACACGTCATTTAGTAAAGTAAGTAATGAATTTATTGTTTATGATTAATTAAAACCATTACAAAAATACACTCTGATAAAATATTTTTGATTGATTACCCTTTTCAGTCAATGCTCTTAAAAAATTCTTATCTATTATAAAAAGTGCAGGAATGTTCGAGCAGGGCACACGTAATTTGTCGATTTCAACAATACAAAGACAATCTTGTTCATGTTACATAATTTATGGTATGCGTGCTAATTTCATTATGGGAATATATATATATATATCCAATTTGAAGAATCAGTTAGGCGCGCTCTCAGGATGCAGCGCAAAGAGTCACAGTCTTGCAGGAAACTGTTTATTCACACTACGCGTTTCGACTGCCCAGCAGCCTTGGTCACACGTGCTTACATCACCACTAGGGTGTCCTTAAAAATGCATGATGGACATAAAGGAAGGACACAAAAGGATCTAATATGTTGGCCATATTGGAACTGTGTTCTGCAAGTCAGAAAGAGTGTAGAACATGCCAAGGTAAGTGTACACCCTTAAATTGAGGAATAAATTCAACGAGAGTCAGGCATGTGAGCCACAGTTGTTACACAAAAAGTATAATAGCACCCAGATGGTGAAATCTCTGTGGCAAAGGCGAACTGTCCCAGGCAAAGTGCCTTACAACAGTACACACGTAGTGTTTAACCAGACCAAAAAACAGCATTAGCGGCAAGCCATAAGGCGTGAAGGCATAGTGCCTGAATAGCCGTGTTGTTGAATACCTTCCCACATAATGTGGATCAATCTAGACTGGAAAGTAAAATGCCTGATGTCGAAGATAAAACTCTAAGTGAGTACACCATGGATACTGGACAAGTGTCCAGGCTCCTACTGACTATAATTGCACAATGCACAACGATCCACAGATAATAAAATAAATTAAATGTAATCATGCATGAGATATCTTATCTGTGATGGAATCCCAGAAGTGAAGACAAAGAAAAGGGTAGGGAAACCCGTGCTCGTGAGTTTTTGGTGATGGGTCCCTTCCTTTCCTCCTACAAAGAAGAAAACAAAGAAAACAAGTCAGCATCAAAGGAATAAAGGTAAAAATACATTATGTATGTCATCACATACAAAATGAACAATTTTCTTTCTTATGCAGATGTAGGAATAGTCAAGAAAAGAGGTAAAAGAAGTAAAGAAATCATTCCTCTTTGAGGTGGACAGCAAGTTCCTCATCCTGGTTCAACCCACCCGGGATTTTTGTCTGGAAGTCAACAATGTACTTAGACTCCCTTTTCCTTAGCTTCAGGACTCTATCCCCACCTCTTGGGTCGTTGGTAATCTGTTCGATGGCACAGTATGTGAGTTGGGATGAGTCTGAGAAATGTTTTTCCTGAAAGTGTCAGGCTACTGGATACTTAGGGACCTGTTGCTGACGGCCCTCATATGTTCTAAGATTCTCTTTTTGGCCATCAGAGTAGTGCTGCCAATGTACCACAGTTTACATGGGCACTCAATGATGTAATGACAAAGCTGGTACTGAATGTGAGAAATTGGGAGATAACCCTCTTGGTTGGACCCCATATCATTTCCTTTTGCATCAGGCTGTTCTTGCACGCCTTACAGTGGCCACAGGGAAGGAAACCCTGAAGGTTGTGTGTGTTGCCACCTGTAACCGTAGTAATGTCACTGTGGACCAACATGTCCCTAAGGCTGCGTCCTTTTCTGTAGGTGATGCTGGGTCTGTCCTCTATGCTGTTGCCTATGGTGCTATCACTTTTAAGAATGTTCCAGTTCTTCACAAGAATCCGCCTGACATTACTGGCATCGCCATTGTACGTCAGGATGATCCTTGTGCCGTCCTCAGTATATATATATATATATATATATATTCACAGAGCACAAGGTTAAAGTGGAGTTATACGTCAGGATAAGCTATAAAGAGTGAAGGTTTTTGAAGGTATATGGAGCTCAAAGGTCTATACACATATATATTATTCTCCCTTACTCATTTGCGGTGCTCTGAGGTAGGGAGATCACCTACTCCCCAATTAGGTGACCGAAGTCAACAATATTGTCAATATTTTGATCCTCCAGCACAAGCTAATATCATCATACAGATTCGAATTCATGTAACATAAATAAATAACATAATATTAGATTCTCGTTCATGGGAAATAATTGCAAACACCAATCCCTATCATGAACGGGGTTCAGCGGGTTACCTGCACCTGATATTATGTATTTATTTATGTTACGTGAATACGATTCTGTATGATGATATTAGCGTGTGCTGGAGGATCAAAAAATCGATATTATACGTCAGGATGTTGGAAGAATTTGAACTTCCATAAATGACTAGCAAATTCACTGAAAAAGCACTACCGTTTAAAAAACAAAAAAGCACAGAAATTTACCAGCTGTACATAATTACCAAAAGTATAACTTGCACAGCTACAGATGGCAGCTGTCATCAGTGATGTTATATGTGGGGTCATAAGCAGTGCATCACAGTGGTGCAAGTCATACTTGTGGAATTTATCTATAACTGCCACATTTTTGTGCTTTCCATAAATGCATACTATTTATTTGAAATATTTACAGCAAATGCACCATCCACTGTAGAAATACATGCATCAGAACAACAGAACACACACAGATGTTGTTTGAGATGCTTTTGTTTTTGCGCGTTTAATGTGTGAATGTGTCCCTGCATCAAAAATGCCCCTTAGGCAGATGACCGTGTCAATGCTGAGGCAAGAATTTATCATTAGCGCAGTGTGAAGCGTAGTAACCTACCTCGTCATCTGCTTTTCCGGACCTAAGGGGCACATAATTCACTTTCGTAGGGCTGGAACATAAGAAAACCTCCTTTGGTTTACGCCCTATTAGGTACATATTTGACTTACAAATCCATGTAAGCACATTTTGGTAATCATTTGATTCCAGTACGTATTCTCCCAACCCTAACCAAGGGTAGGGATCCTCATTATCACTCATTTTGTAGCTTGGATTTTTCTAGTAGGACAAGGCAGCAGGTTGTAGTCAAAGAGGGCTCCACGAGGCCAGAAACCTTCTTCACCAGGTCCCGTTGAATCAGATATGCTTATGCGGAGAACAATGTGGTGAGAGCAATGAGAATGTTTGACCCAGCTGCAATGCACTTTCATCGAATCACTGTGGCTGATTGATCTGGGTTCCCTATTGCTTCTCAAAGCAAAAAGTTGGCATAAGGTTTTTTTAAGTACCAAGTTTCAGGAAACTGCAGGAGGAGTACACTTTGACACCAGCCAAGCATCCAGAAGCTTGGGGACAGAACTTGGGGGCCAAGACTAAATCCAGCAGGGACCTGGTAAGGTCCAGTTGAAACTGGTCAGGTGGGAATGCAATAAAAAGTCCTCTTGGAGCTTTTTGTTTCCCTGAAGTTCAAAAGGAGGTCACCCTTGTGACCCCTGGAGTCCATTTCTTTGTCTTGGGTAAAAGAGCGAGAGCTGATCCAGTATTCAGGTAACATACAGCAGGACTAGTCCTCTTCTGTTCTTCCACAGGTCCAGAAGTGGTGAGGAGTAGTATGTGGGGTCCACTTTCATGCGCTCCCTAACCTGCGGGGTAAAGGTTCCCTGGGGTGACCCTACCCACTTTTGCAGCAGTGTATTTGTGTTTTACTGTAAACTATCCCACAGTGCCCCTATCTACCTAAATTCAACATGGCAGAACCCTTCTTTTCCAGGTGAGAGCTCCCTGGCCCACAGAGAGGTGTGGCTATGGAAATGGGTAAACTCTCCCTTATGGTTATTCCAAACCATTTCTGGGGAAGCCCCCCCCCCCCCCAAACACACACACACTGGGATTAGAGATAATCTGACTAGGAAGACAAAGTGAGTAAACTACATATGCTAGTGACAGGAAAGGCACCCTTTGAAGCCAAGGAGGGGGCTGGGCACCCCGTCTCAGGCCATGCTGCTCAAGAAGGCAAAACACCTCTCCACTGCCAAGCCTTTTGTCCAATGTCTGCGAGCAGTCAACATGTTACCACAGGGAAGCCATTCACCAGTCAGGTGACACCGGACAATGGCACATTTAGCTTAGGCAGGAAAATGACAACTTTGTAGAAGTGTCATTTTCAAAATAGAAATATAAAAAAAAGACTTTACCTTAAGTTGGATTTTAATTACTATGAAAATGAGCCATTGAATCATTTTTCTAGCTGCTCCAATACTGACATTAAGCATTATAAGTTGTTATAAAGTAACCCAGTGTTTTCCTATGGGAGAGCCAGCCTTGCAGCAGTGAAAAACGACTTTGGAGGGCCTACATAAGGGTGTCATATGAGTACCAAAAAGCAAGGTTTAGGCCTGCGGAAAAGTTTCTTTTGCAAGGTCGAAATGGCAGGTTAATCCTGCACACACAGGTGGCAAGGACAGGCCTGGAGACATGTTTTACAGGGCTAATGTATTGGGTAGCACAATGAGTGCGGCAGCCCATTTGTATCATTTAATGTAAAGGCCCTAGGTACAATACAATGTACAAGGGACTTAAAAGTAGAATAAATGAACTCATTAGGTGTGTTCCAGTTTTACCATGATTAAAAGGATAAACAGAAGCACTTTACTATCGGTTTAGCATAGAATGTTGAAAATCCAGGGGAATATCAAGCACAACATGATCCTCACCAAGAATACTAATACAGAGAAAAGTGACAACATGGGAGGATCCAATTACAAACATGTTTGGCTGTGTATGAATTCTAAGAAAATGTTTGTCTCTCATTCCTGGGACAAGTGAATCTGGCCAAGATGATAATACTTTCAAAATGTTGGTCCTCTTTAGGGCTTTACCAGTTTATATCGTCCAAGCTTTTGCTGTAAAAGTCAATTCTCACATTTCAGTCTTTCTGAGGGTTTATTGCAAACCTAGAATGATGCTCCTGTACTTTCAACTGCTACTCGTTCAAGAGGCGGTGCTGTCTCCCATTTTCAGTTTCATTAGAAGGTAGCCATGCTCCAAACATGGGTGACTCTAATAGTAAGTTCACCTAGAACACCATCCATCAACAGTATTTTTTCTAAACTACAGTATTACAATATGATGTGATTCTCTGAACCCTAATTTCATACAAAGCGTAACAAATTCAAATTATAAAAGTTGATCTGAGCGCTGGGACACTCTTGTTGAGTAGCTGTGCGCTATATAAATGTCTTCATTTATTCATTCATTCATTCATCCAACCCAAACTGCTAGACTGTACACCTTTGAAAAGGAACACAATGACCACAATGAATGAGAGATGAGTTTTGGTTTTATTTGACTTCTTTATTGATTGACAGCTTGAGTCCATATGGAACAGTAAGGAAATAATGGTGGGAATTACATACGTCACTGTATCTATCAATCAGGATTTATAAAGCATGGTTAACCACCCGATAGGGTATGAAGGCTCTTGCAGGCTACGCAGACTTATTCGAACAGCCAGGTCTTAAGGACCATTCGGAATTCTGGAAATGAAGTGATGGTCACAAGGTGTGTGGGGAGGCTGTTCCACATCATTGCGATGTGGGAGAATGAGCGTCTTCCAGTTCTGCTTCAGTAGATGCAGGGAGTATTGGCAACTGAAAGGGAGGTGGAGCGTAGCCTTCTGGATGGTTGCTGGAAATTTAGGCGGTGGTTAATGTAAGCGAGTCCTTGGTTGTGTAGAGCCTTATGTGAGTGGGTCAGCAGCTTGAATTGGAATCTCTTCTGCATGCACAGCCAGTGGAATGTCCTGAGGTGGGTTGTGATGTGGGTTCATCAGAAAAGGCTGAAGATGAGTCTGACTGCAGCGTTTTTTATAGTCCGAAGTCTCTGCAGAAGGTGTGTGGTGATTTCTACGTAGATGTCATTGCCGCAGTCCAGTCGGCTGGTGATGAGGGCTTGTGTCACGGTGCATCTCGTGTGTAGGGGTAGCCTCTTGAAGATCTTACGTAGCATGCGCAGAGTGAGAAAGCAGGCGAAGGAGACAGCATTGATCTGTAATTTCATGGTGAGCTTGTTGTCAATGATGATTCCAAGGTTTGTGGCGTATTTGGAGTGAATGGATGGTGGTCCGAGGTCTGATGGCTACCAGGAGCCGTTCCATGTGTTGCTGTTGTTGGCAAAGATCAGTACTTCTGTCTTGTCTGTGCTCAATGTATTGGTCGTCGTATCCTGCATGATTTTCTGGTCTTCAATATCTACTCATATAACTGGGAGGCAATCTTTCAGAAGGGGGAATACATGATTTGTCCTATTAATTTATGATACAGAAGCCATTAGACGCATGGCAAGCTAGATGTCAGGCCACGGGGTAGGTTAAGGTTCCCATCTCTACCTGGTCGTGCAATACACTCTTGAAACTTAGAGATCCTTGGCAGTCTGGCAGGGATAGCTATGCCTTCAATGTAGCTTAAGGCGCTTTGATTGCACTGAAGGTATGGCTGAATGCCAAATGGGCTTACATTTGGTCTGGCCCCCTGAGCAATAATGTTTTGTAGAACAAACTTCAAAGGAGGAATTTTATTTAGAAAAACAAGAAACAAAAATCAATGGCCTTGATACGGAGGAATGTTTTTCCCTTTGCTTGGGGGCCATTGATTGATTTAACCGCTCTGAAACTGCCATGCTTGGCATGGTAGTTCTGAGTAAGAAAATACAGTGACACTTGCTCCTCCCTAAATAGGGTGCAGTAACTGTCAATGTGATATTGTATTTCTGTGGCAGATGAGTGTCAGGTCAAGAGTTTCCAACGGTGGAGCCAGCTAAGTCTTCACCAGTGGAAAACCTGTGACTCCTCTACCTGTAAACGGAAATGCGGAACCATGAGTATGGACTGTGTGTCATCTGCCAAACTCTGAATGCCCTTGATACTTCTTGCCCATCAGGACATTACTTTGCTGTCTCACCTGTGAGACTAACAGACACAGATCTAGCTGATTAGACCTTATTTTCCTCAGTGTTGGAAAGAACTGAAACATATTTGCAAGCGACTGTGGCCCCCTTATGTAACGCCAATATGTCCCGAAGTGCAAACTACAGGCACACATGCCCGTTGGCCCCCCGAACACTTTGGGGGATATTCTCAACAAATGGCGAAAAGTATCGCTAACCTCAGTTAGCAATAGTTTTCGTGTCGCCATGTACCACGGGAAATTATTGCCGTGTTAGCAGCGTATTCACAACACGCCGCTAACAGGCGATAGTTTCCCCTACCGGGTAAAATGTCCGGCGTTAGGATCAGTGCAACGGCGATAAAATTCGTCACGCTAACGTGAAAAAAGTGGCGATGGGCCAATTAGCGCCCAGGAACGGCAAGCTAATTAGCGTCAGCGCACCTTTTTTCACGTTTAGCTGGAAAAATCACTATAAAACGCCCGCTATGCAGCCCAAACACCACAAAAAAAAAAAAGAAGAAACATTTGAGACAAAGCATGGAGGAAGCTGGACCCAGCACAGAGGTCAACAACAACCCCACAAACACCCAGGAGGACCAGCCAGAGACCCAGGGGAAGGCCAAGGAGAAGAAGAAGAGGAAGACGCGGTTCAGTCAGCAGGAAAACCAGGTCCTGATTGCAGAGGTGACTGAACACCAACAACTTTTTGTCACCTCCACTGTGTCATTGGCAACCAAAAATGCAATATGGCAGTCCATCGTGGCCAAGGTGAATGCTGTCGGAGAGGTGAGGAGGACAGTGGATGACTGCAAGAAGCGCTGACATGATGCTAAGCGCAAAACCAAGCTGAAACTTGCAGCCAACCTGAAAGCAGCAATGCAGACTGGAGGTGGGAGTCCAGTGCCACAGGAGGAGCTGGATGCATTGGAGGAACAGGTGTCCCAAGTCATCAGCGAGGAGACGGTGGTTGGAGTTCCGGGGCAGGATACTGCTCAACACGACCAGACACTACAGCAACAGGGTGAGTACCAACCAGGGACTGGGGGGACGGGGGGAGATGGGCCCAATGGCACTCATGTACAATTAAATATATCACAGTACACACCCACAGTGACTGCGGATCATGTCCCGGATCCCCTTGGCCCTGGTGGCATAGACACATATCACCCTACCCACCCAAAACATTGCAAGACACATATTGGTGGGCTCACAGACCTGGAAATGTGCACAGAAAAGTCAAACAAATATAGTCCAAGTATCATACCGACCACAAAATAAGGGCTACGTGAAAGAGCAAAGGCCCACATTGATTGGAAATGTGGCAGGCTGTAAAAAAGGCCCCATTGCCTCAACAACACGCATATGCATGTCCCCGTATGTTGGAGTCATGTGCAAGAATGTGCATGTGCATCAAGGGGGACACAACTGCACATACACAATCTTGCACACAACGCAGACACACGTGCGCAATGCTGCATGTCTGCTGACATTGGTGGTGGCATGCCCACTCATGCACATGATCAGTCACACACACAGTGCATCCTCATTTATAGTATCAGAGAGATGCGGCCCTGTGCAGACGATTTGTATATGAGTGCTGTTGAGGAAAGGGGGCCATGTAGACATCCTGCCACATCTCCAGTAAATGTGTCCGCCTGCTTGTCCATGAGATGCAGTCCTGTGTACACAGTGACGGCTTGCAGTGAGAGTGCTGCAGGGGGTTGGTGTGGGGCGGTGGTGCAGGGTGGGGGAGGGGCAGGATGGGGGTAGTGGAGTTGGACACATGACAGGCTGGAGTTAGGAGAGTAAATAAATAATCCTAACTATTTACCTTGCGCTTGCTGCATCGCAAACTCAGCGATGCATCAAGTGCAAGGTAAATAGTTCAAATCATTCATTTACTCACCTAACTCCTGCCCGTCGCGTGTCCAACTCCACTAACCCCCATCCTGCCCCTCCCCCGCACCACCTCCCCGCACAACCACCCTGCAGCACTCCCACTGTGAGCCGTCACTGTGTGTACACCAAGTGAGAAACCATCTAGTGAGTTTGCATACCAGAAACACATGCAATGCCACAACAAACTGATCATGCAGCCAAATGGCCCCAAGGTGCATATCCCACAATGCACACAAACAGCAGACTGCACTCAAAAGGCGATGTAATACAATGAGCAGGGGGGCTATGCCTACAACACCACAGTGCGGGGACAATGCATATCAGGAATGTGTCAACCAAATCTGTACTGCATGACTTGTCTGTGTGCCATACTCACAGAACTACAATGTCCCTGTAAAGAAGTAAGACAACCAAAGTATGACAACAAGAAAGGATAGCAAAGTTGCAACAAATAATGACATCTAGCAAAATGGCACACTCACCCCTTAGGTCGATTTGTACACCTCCACTCTCAAATGTACACATCTGCCATACAGAAAACACCATTCCACATCAGTCCCGGTGAGAGTTGCCCATTACACCATTATGTGCATGTAAACCTATCTGTTTGGTAAGTCAACTGTGTCAGTGAACAAGGATGCAGTCATGGTTGTCATCACCCACACGTAAAGCCATGCATTGAATATTCGTAACCAGGACAGTATGTATTATCCATGTGACCAGCTGCGTGGCACATACACAAACACACATCACCCTGCCATTTGCATATTTTGGGAGGGTGGCGGGGACAAGGCCTGAGCACCACAAATATGCATTAGGGAATCCACATCCATCAAATCCAGGCCCACTTACACACCACAAGTGGGGTCAACGTTGAGGGTAATGGGTGTTGACACTGTCTGTCCAGCAAGCAACAACAATAGAAACTCATGCAGCACCATACTCACAACGGGTAAGCCAACAGGAGGGCAGTAAGCAATGCATGCAAGATGAATCATGACGGACGACATGCACACAAGACAAATCGCAATAGACAAAGCTACCTGGATGCACATGTGTACAGCATAGTGCAGCACACATTGAAACAGCAAGTAGGTCTTAGTAGCCAATGCGCCTGAAGGGGGCCTTACTCACACATAACTAATCTTGCAACAAACACATGCATATGTGCAGTACACAGCAAAGGTGCATGTCTGTGAGCCACACTGACAAGGCAAGTGACAGTGCATGATGAATAGCATGCCTGCACCCCAAACATCACAACATGGTGCAGGCCACGTCACTGAGGTGGCTGAGTGTGGACCACATCCCTAAAGGAGCAGGTCACACTCTGACACATCCTCGTGTACATACAACCCCTGAGGTAAACAAGACATCTACTTTAAGTGTCCCAACTCTGACCAAGACACTTATTTACCCCAGCCTGCAACATCTCAGCATTGTAAATGCACAGAAGTGAAGGCTCACTGCCTGAAAAGGGATAAGGGGTAGTAAAACCAAAGCTGCAAGGGCGAGTATCCCACAATGCAGCGCACACACATAAAAACAGGAACTCATCAACATTGACTACAATGTGGGACAAACTGCATCACCTTCACAACTGAACAGAGGACACAACTGGTGCTGCTTGTGTGTATAAACTGTACAATCACATTTGTCATAGCTGTAAACTGTCAGATGACAATGTACAAGTACAACCTCATCTCCGTGATGTAGTAGAAAATGTCAACATCCTGCAACAAATAGGCAGCTCCTCCCAAACAGTCACACTGTACATTGTCATGCAGTCTGCTTGTAAACTCATCCAATGCATGATCACATATGAAACACACAGTTAAACTGCATCCCCCCTTTACATTGCAGAGGGAGAAACATCACCTCCTGAACAGCAGCCTGTCTCACTCTTCACCGATGAAGAGGAGGAATTCGCCACCATCAACACGGACACCCTCCAACAGCTGCTCGACTCCATCAGCACCCCATCTCCAGGAGCAGGGCAACCCAGCTGCATCGTGCAAACCCCACCCCCTGCACAAACCACACAGCAGCAAGCACCTACCACCACAGCTGTCTCCCAGGACCTCCCGGACCCACATATGGCATTCCAACGCCGTGTGTTAGAGGTCCAGCAGGAGATGGCTCATCAGGTGTGGGTGGGGTTTGACAGCCTGGCGGCCAAAGTTGATTCTGTTTGTGGGTGTCTGAGTTCCATCCGGGACCACCTACAAAACATCACGGACACACACAGTCCACTCAATGCTCTCCAACACTCCATGGCTGACATCGCTGGAGTCATGAGTCAGAGACAGGAACTGTCCAGCCAGAGTGGCTCCAGCGATGGCAGCCAGGAGTTGGGCCGCATGCGGAGGATAATGGAGAACATGGAGCGGATGCAGGTGGAACAAATGGCTGCCATGGCTGCACACCAGCGAGATGTAGCTGGAATCTTCCATGCCCTGCAGATCATCATCACTGCATTGCTGCAGCAAGGTCTGGCGCAGATGAATACTGCTGCTGCTTCTGCATCCACATCTCAGCCCCCTGATGTGTCAGTGCCTCACGGTGCTGCAGCCAATCTACCACCACCCACATGTGAGGCACATGACACATCAGAGGACGAAGATGTGGATGATTCAGCCTTATTGCAAAGAAGGAAGCGGTAGCATTCTTCTCTGCCAAATGGGCAGTTTCTACTTGGTTCTGGGCTCAGCATCATGCCACGGAATATCACCTTCCACTGTCCCCCGATACACTCTGTGACACTCACCTTGGACCTCGACATGGACTGCCATATTTTGTCTGGTTACCAATGACACAGCAATCAGACTGCTGACTGATCTCTTCCTCCTCCTTTGGACTTGTCAACCCTAAAGGACTCTGTCTGGCCCTCCACTGGGCATCAATGTAATGTGGGGATTGCATGGCCAAGTACTGGTCCAGTCTCCAACTATGTCAACAGACATGTGAATAAATATTTTTACATCACACAGCTGTCTGTTGTCCATGACCAATCTAGTATAGCAGTCTCGCAAAATGTAGGAGCAGTGAATCCACCAATAGGTATACCCCGGGAATTAATACAAATGTACATGTTTAACTGTGATCCAGATAGGCAGTGAGATGACCGGGTATGTGTGAACCAGCTGTGCCCCCATTGCTCCAATACACCAATCTAACAATATCCTAACTTAGCCCCACATCCATGAAGGAAATAGGAATGTGTTTAAAAAAGGCAAAGTCTGTTGCAGGCCACAAGTAGTGTCACCCTTTACAATTGCTGAAAGAAAATCTCCTGGCATATCTACTCACACTCTACAGGGTGGACGACGCCTGTTGTGAAGGTGCACATTGCATTTCACATCCCAAGATGGTGCACACCATATACACATTGATGAAGATATGTAAGGGCACATGTCTACCAGCCACTAATGTAACCACAATGTCTGCCTCAGTGAAGTAGAGTTGGCAATAGGGACTCACACCAAAGTGTAATGCGTCAGTCAGCCCCTTCCTGTGGACGAACAATGCTTACTGACTTTGGAGCCCCACATGGTGTGACCACTGTGAGCGGCTAGGGCAATGTGACAAGGGATGTGTGGTGCACTACACTGACCATATAGTCAGAAGCAGTGCCACCATTTCAAGGGTGGCATCACTATGAGCCAAAAGGTAACAGCTGGGAGAATTTGCCATGACACTGGCACAAGAGGGAGCAATGCAACATTTCCCCTCTTGTGTGCAGCAGAACTGTGTGCACGCACAAAACCTTTAACGGTGACAAAATCATGACTTACCTACTTTTGAGATTCACAAAAGGGATTTAGGAGAAGTGAAGTCAGTACATCTAACTGCACTACTCCTCAATGCCAGTTGTGAATACCGGAAAACTTAAACTCATGACTTACTCTCAGATGACTTACGTGAATCAGGCCCACTGTTCTGCCATATGCAGTTCTCAATGGACCCACAGAAAGACTCCTACTGGCATGGCCCGGAGGTTCAGCCTCCATGCACAGGAACATTTAATTCAATTTAATCTGACACACTTGCACTACGCAGCAAGTGTGCCAAGGTCTCTGCGATGTAGATGGACTCTGCGCAAGGAGCATGTGAGATGCAGGAATATGACGCAATCTGTGGTACCCGGCGCATACATGCATCTCCATGATGGATAACAGTAGCTACTACAGTATCCTCTCAATGCCATGTCCCTACCTTGTGTTGTAAATGTGCAACAATGCGCTGGCCAACTCCGTGAGTCACACTTAAGATGTATGACTTCCCAAACGACTGCCCCTAGACTAGGCCGTAAATCCTACTTGCCACCCTGTTATCTACGCAAGTTTACTGTGCTCACATCTAAGGTATCCTGACACAATCCATCCTGCTAAGTAACATGTCATGACCACACTTACACATTCAACGTAGAGTCCATTGAAGACATGAGATGCATACAAGGTAAAAAGACACACTCCACCGCATCACCCCTGACATAAGTGCAAGCAGGAATCCAAACTAGTAACCATTTATTATAAAATTAAAATATTTTGCTCTCCTAAACTAACTATAATCCTAACTACTACTAATCTAAAATAAACTAACTAGAATTAAGAGAAAAAGTACCTAATCTACCTACCCTAACTAACCCTAAACATGCAAAACATATCTAAGACATCAACCCCCCTCCAAACCTTAAGGCACATCACAAGACAGGACAAAGACATCTAAGCTATACATAAATTAACTACACATTTAACCTACACAAAGATATATTTTTTTTGTTTTTAATTTTTTCCAAAAAGACATCAACCCCCCACCCAAAGGAAAAGGAAACTTATCCCCAAATACTATACAATAATAAAAATCTAAAACTACCTTAAAATCTAACACTAACTATACCTACACTAAAAGTACACTACCTAACACTTAAAATACTTATCTAACACTACCTAAAATACAAGATAAAACATTGGGGGAAGGGAGAAGAGGGGGATGGGGCACAACATGTCCAGACTTTATGGTAGTCCAAGGTGTTTTTTTATGTCCTCAAGGTGCCTTGTCTGCTCGGCCATTTCCCGCCTCGACTCGGCCAGCAGCACGTTATTGTCCATAATGAGCCTCCTGTCCCGGACAGTAAATGGTATCACCTGATCCGCAGGTGCAGGTGGGATTATCCCTTGGGTTGGGGTTGTTGTAGGGGGATGGGACACTGACTGTCTATGCTGGGACCCACCACTGACGCCAGAGGGGCCTGGGATGGCCTGTGTGCCACTGCGTCTGCCACGGGTTGCCACCTCGGTCCCCGATTTCCACCAACCAGCCGCACGGTCCTCCTGGTACCTCCGCGCAATGTTACGGTACCCTTTTGCGACCTTCTTAATATGTAGGTACCGCTGCTTCCTCACCTGGAAGGCGTTTAACTCCGCTGGCGTCATGTTGTCTGTAAAATGTGAACAATGGGAAATTGTGAGTCCTTTAGACTATGTCAATGTTCTACATTCAAATCTATTATACAAGATCACTTCAACATGGGAGCCTACACTCTAGCGTAACTATGTGAAGTCAGAGAGTGACCTGGACAACTTAATTTTGAATCCTGGATCACTGACTACATGCTGGGTAGAATGACATGACAGTGCATGGCATGGGACATGTACTGTCACAACCAAATTAGACTGACAGTGTCAAATGATGTTGCCATGACATTCCCTGACTGAGGGTGACATGTACAAGGAATTGGAGGAGGGAGGCATTAGCCCTCGGTGTGTAGCACCACCCTCATCCTCTCCTGTGACACAGTGCTGCATGATATGTACAATGCTCATGTGCAGCCCTGTGTGTCCCACAGCAACTGTGTGCAGTTCATCAAGTCAGCTCTAACACAGGCACTCTTGCACAAGAGTGCAAGGTTGTCTGTGTTTAGGGGAGCTTGTTAATGTGTAGGAAGGTTACCCTACCTGCACAGGAGCAATCCTGGGACAGCCCTACTCACACTTTCATCTGTGCTGCATCATGCAGCACACATCGAAACACGTTGGGTGGCTGAACACTGACTTGTACATGAGGCGCTGTCCTTCTCTCCACCACTACTTCACAATAGGTGATGCGTTGCTGCTAGAAAGGGGGAAACATCCTTTCCTCTAAATTGTCACTCATGCATGTCTTGGATCCGCTAATATCACTCCGTAGTAAAGCCAAATACGCAGGCCTTTACAACGCAAAGTGTTACAATGCATTCACCATTGTAACGGCACCCTGGAGTCATGATGGTTATAGTGTTGTTATGGGTAAATCTTTCTCACAGATAGTGTTCTAGAGGCCTGCATTGTAAAAAATATGGCACAGCAATCAATGCAGAGCCAAAGCATGTGGGGTAAATGCATGCGGAGTAATGTCAACAATTGGGACAGAGGGGCTCCTACACCTGATACAGAGCCGGGCAGGGAATGACCCCAAGGAGACAGCTTGACAACACCATTGCAGTGGCCAAACATGCCAATGAGATTCATAGGGCCATCTTTGCTAGGTGTTTGGGGAACATGCCATTGATATGCTTGGCTCAAAGCTATGCACTGCCACTTCTGTGAAGCTGGTATGCAGCATACCTACGAAATCACAGTGCAGACCTGTGTCTGAGCATGCACGGCCTGAAAACCATTGCCTCCTTGTGCATGATCGGGCACACTTGCACAGTCATCTCAGTCAAGGATGTGCATTCCATGTCTGCTGATACTCATCGGCAACACCACTTACATGTCTCCTCTCCTATCAGTGCGCTCTGTAATCCACATGCATGTGCTGTGGTGACCGAACCCATAGACCTAATTTCCATGTGTATCACTGACTGGGGATGTGCAAAGTTATAACTGGCAGACAAATGCATTGTTCCACCTTCACTTACCGATTTGTACACACTTCTGACTTCCACAATAGATCATCACACTGTAGTCATGGTACATGTGATAAACACTTGTATGAAAGTTCACCCCTGGATGGGGTGAATCCCCCTAGGCACAATCCATACCCTGCTATGGGTATTCCTCCATTTGAGATATAAAGTAAAAAAGACTCGTAATTCAAAATGCTCAGATGAGTTTCAAACTTATATTTGGATTAAATTATGAAGCTTGAATACAATCCATGATACTCCGGTATCCATGTATTTCAAATAATAAATTGCATGTTCGGCAGTCTATATTCCTCTAAGGGATTTGATAAGTGGGACCTCATTGGTATCTCTCGGATAGGGGACCTCTGGGTGAAGGGCGACATAATTGGGTTTGACAAGCTGCAACAACAGTTCGAGCTCACGGATTCGGAGCTTTTCCGCTACATGCAGGTCCGACATGCCCTGGTAACAACCTTAAAGAGGGGCTCCTCCCTCCCGGAGTCTTCCCCACTAGAAGACAGGTTGCTGGATGGGTTGCTCCCGCAGAAGGCCATATCATTAACTTACAAAAAACTCATTAATAACACTCCGGATCCCCTTGACAGATTACGGGAGACTAGGGGGAAAGACGGCTTAGAGCTTGACGACGAAGAGTGGCGAGAAGCGGTGGCCTCTCCCCGGGAGGTGGCAATCTCCGCTCGGCTGCGTTTGGTGCAACTGAAAATCCTGCACAGGACTTACATTACCGGGGGCCCCAGCTGGTTCACATGGGAAGGGGGGAGGGGGACGCTTGCAGAAGGCAATGTGGTCAGACAGGCACCTTCCTACACATTCTTTGGGAGTGTGAGCGGGTCCAGGGGTACTGGAGGGGGATACATGCAGTCATGAGGGAAGTCTTACACAAAGATATTCAAAAAGAGGTTAAAAGGTGTCTACTCAACGTTTGGGAACCCACTGACTTAACCGGGACAGAGAAACTTTGGGCTACACTGGGAGCGATGGTTGCTAAGCGAGATATAGCGCAACAGTGGGGGGGTGTCGTCCCCGACGCTCGCCACCTGGAAAAAGAATCTAGACTGGTGTATGTTCAGGGAGAAAACGGTTTACGTGGCAAGGGGTTGCCCCAAAAAATGGTCCTTAGTATGGGGTAATTGGAACACCTACCAGGGGGATATATGTGCGGCCACGTCTGCCCCCATTGAAGATGAATCTGTGTCTCCTTGATGCCCATTCCAATATCTGTAGTGTGTCCTTGATGTCGAAGTTGCCCTAACGTATCTGCCATATGTACAAGATTTTTTGTGTCTCAATAACTTGACTTGCTGAGTTTTCTTTTTTTTTGTTTGTTACCAATAAAAAGATATTTAAAAAAATAAATAAATTGCATGTTTTTCAATCAATCCAATGCATTTCGGGCATCTTGCCCTACATCAGGGAAACAATCTACAATGGAAAAAATACAAATACAATGAGAAAACCATCCTCTGCGCCAAAGCGGTCACAACATACTGTGCCCAAGTGAAATTGAAAAAAGGAAAAGGTGGTTGTTACAAATAAATGTGTTAAGCTAACTGTACGAATCAGTGCCACAGACGTTAATTACAAATGCAATATGAAATCACCTTGGAACAAAGTGATTATCATAAGTGACGGTATTAGACAGAACTAAAATAGTCAGTGCCACAGAAGCAGATTGAAGATACATTGGCCTTTTCAAGAGTTAACAGGAAAAGTCCGGTGCCGGTAAAAAAAAGCGCCCAAAGTGACGATGCTGGATGCGTACATCCGTGTGGAAATAAAATAAGTATGCCAATCGGGAAAACTAAATATGATGACGCTGTGTGGCGTAATGAAGGTGCTACCCGGTCATGCACAAGTTAAACACAAAGTGTGGGAATGAAATAAGTATGCAAGTCGGGAAAACTAAACATGGTAACGCTGTGTGGCGTAATAAAAGTGCTACCCAGTCGTGCAAAAGTTAGAAACAGCGATGTTCAGTAGTAAACATCGTGCAGAGTCCAATGCGTGTCCAGCATTCGGTGCTGGTTGAACTTACTGAAATGTTCCTGTGCGTCGGATCAACGGAAGCTGGAAGCACTCCGATGAGTGCATGGAATACCACTTGGTGGTTTGTTACGATGCGAGAAACGTCCGAATTTCATTAAAAGCGCTACTTCCAGTGTGGAAAGTGACGAAGGGCTTAATGCGGTGCAGGAATGTCAGCGGCCATATTGAAGTGACAAAAGGGTAGTGAAAAACAGCTCGTGTTAATGTGTCCGACAAGAAATGTAGGCACAAATAAACATGAAATTGGTGAACTGTGAAAACAGAACCAGTGTAAAATTATTCAATTAGGATATAAGATGTTCAGGGAAATAAATAGGTGGACCAGTGTGAACAGGAAACAATGACCATGTGACGGCCCAAGGGTCGAAAAAATATGGAAAAGTAAGAAAGATGTACTAAGTTCAAAGATGTGCAAAGTGCAGTTGAACAAAAACAGGTGGATGTGAACAACAAGATAGGAACATGAATGGAACAAAATAGACATCTGATCCAAAAGCTAGCAACACACTGAAGAAAAGCTAATAATACAGTGATAAATCAAACAACGGTCATGCTAGTTATAAATAACATTGAAATTCCATCCTGTCGTTCATTCCGTGAGGTTTGAGGGCATCAAGGTGTCTAATCCAAAAGTTTTCTCGGTGCAGCAAATGGTCATTACTGTTCCTCCCTTCGATTTTGGTGATGATTTCTAAGACCAGGAATTTTAATTGACTGATGTTATGTTTGTGTTCAATGAAGTGGCTGGCTACAACAGATTTCATGTTTTGTGTTCGAATGATACTCTTATGTTCATTGATCCGAACTTTTATTTTCCTTTCAGTCTTTCCAACATAAACTATGCCACATGGACATTTTAATAAGTAGATTAGGCTCATAGAGTCACAGGTGGCTGTGACTCTTAGATTCATTTTAGTGCCCTTTCTGGGGTGTGAGATGGTCGTTCCTGGAATAATGTTATGACAGTTATTACAATTATGGCATGGTGTCATGCCTTTTGCTCTAGATGTTTGAATACTCTCTTTGTTGCTTTTTAAGATTTCGCCTAGGTTTCTGCCTCTTTTGTAAGCAAAAATGGGGTCCTGTACAAATAGTTGCTTGAAATCTGGTTCCACAGTTAAGATGGACCAATGTTGTTTAATGATCTTTTTATAGGCTTGGCTTGAGGTGGAAAACTTGGTGACTATCACCATAAGATTTTGTGTGGATTTTTTGGTACTCAGAAACAAATCCGTACGTGATTTCTGTTGACTGCAAAGTTTAGCTTGATCAAGGATTGACTTGGTGTACCCTCGTTGTTCAAACCGGAGTGACATTGCTTCTATTTGATCAATTAATCTTGTGGGGTTAGAAACAATCCTCTTGACACGCAATAATTGTGAGTAAGGAAGGTGCTATTTCAATGACCGTTGGTGAAAACTATTAAAATGCAAAGTGTTATTCCTGTCTGTCTTTTTTCTGAAGATGTCAGTTTCAAAGCCATCTGAATGTTTAGTTATTTTAACATCCAGAAATGTGATACACACCCATACTGCATACTACTAAGTTGATCATTTGACACAGACATTTATCACACCGCACTGTGCCAATATATGATGTCCAAACTCACCAGTGGAGTGTGGGTCCTGGAATCTGTCGATGTCTCCCCATGTGATGATAGGTCGTCCAGCTGTGAGACAACAAAAGTAATTTGTGTTGGTATCATACGTTAAATCACACCTGTCATATTCATCATACAAATCATCACCAATCCTGAAAACGCTACGTAACTGTAGGGTTGCGTTTCATGTTGGCTACATGATTGGGTCTACTTTGCCTGTCATTCACACAAGACCTGTGAATGCTGAGTCTGGCCAAACAAGACAATAATGCTAGCAAACCTGCACATACTAGTTGTGTGACACATTCACAAGGCCCCATTTCTACACGCAACATGATGTAATACATGCTCTGTGTACAAATGCATCACTGCAGATCGCACACGGCAGTTTCACAGATGTTGGTGGTGTATGACACTCTGGAGATGCCCTATTTACTTTGAGCATTTGTTCCTATCTCATACATTGTCACACAGAGACTATGTACAAGGGCAGCGTAGCTAACATACCACAATTTATGAGGACAGCATTTTTACACTTCCTTTTGGCCAGCACACAGGTCACAGAAACAATGCCTTGAATTGTTCATGTACAGTCACCCTTCATGTACACAAACAATCTTTATCCTGTACGTATTTTTGCACAGGTGTGCCAGCTTTGGCACAACAGTGCTAAGTGTTGCTCCAGCGCAGTGGGTAACACAAACTTGCACCCTATGCTTGCCAATATGATGCAGTCTTGTGTCTCTGATGTGCCAACAGTATGCGTGAACGCCA
This sequence comes from Calotriton arnoldi, assembly GCA_963921515.1. Taxonomy (NCBI): domain Eukaryota; kingdom Metazoa; phylum Chordata; class Amphibia; order Caudata; family Salamandridae; genus Calotriton; species Calotriton arnoldi. The sequence continues at coordinate 1,030,641 of CAWUFW010002581.1, forward strand.
TACGTCTCCCGCCTCACTCTGCAACATTTTTGCACTTGGACACCAGTGTGTCCCACACAGCATGTTTAGTTTTTCGTTACAGTACTCATGAATAAATTTAGAGTTTGAACTTACCACACTCTAGGCCACCGATGAGTCCCACGTAGTCCAAGAGGTCCCCCTCCCGGGCCAGGCTATCCTGCCAGCGGTGCTTCCACTGGCGCACAGTGCGGTCAACTCCAAATACGCGCAGCATCTGCGCACGCACATGCTCCCATCTCTGCTTACGCACACTGACTGGGTATCCGGCGAGGATACACCCTCCCCTCTCCACCATCAAGGGCAGGTAAAACTTTATGAGCCATAGGAAGCCCCCCAATGCCCCCTCGGACATCCTGCCCTCCGTGCCCACACCCACCATCTCCCTGCACACACGTGACCCCACTGCCAAAAATAAAGAAACCCTAGATAATATCCCCAACAACTACAAATAAAACACCCGACAAGATTGAGGACAGGAGACAATAAAACACATAAATACAAGGACGCCACACTTCACAGAGACACTATCGACAGGACACAGGACACAGGACACAGCAACACTCTCAAACTCTGAAATCTACAGCACACACCACCAAACACCTCCAACACTCTCCACAATCACCAGCAATGTGCTCAAAAGAGAAAGTGAAAGTGCACAGCACTCCTCCAGTAAACAGAAAACATGCAGACATCACTTCCTGTGTGTATGCGGCCCGTTTTTTGACTTAGCCATGAAAATCTGCACGCAAAATGACTTTGGGGGAACATTTCGTATAGTTTTTTTTTTTTCTTTCTTTTTTCAAACATCTTTATTGAGAAAAAATTTGCACTACAGGGTTACATTATATGCAGGCGGAAAGGTCCGCAAACAAGGAGGAGAGTCGCATTCATTGTATACATCAAATGAGACACCATAAACAGAAAGCTCGTTACAGTACATAGGGTGAAAAGGTTCTGAGGTGAGGCTGGGAAGGTGGGCGAAAGTGCCCGGAGGAAGTCCAGCGCAAATGAAAGAAGGTTCAGGAGACCATGGGAGTATGTGGGCAGGGAGGGGTGTGGTATCACCCTGGCCAGCTCCGGTGGCTGCCGCGGGCGGGGTGCCGGCGGGGAGCGTGGGAGAGGTCACAGAATGCCGGGAGGTTTGGCGCAGGAGATAGGAGATGAGGGGACCCCAAATATCGATCAGACGGGAAGTGGCCGGCATTAGGTCCCAAAATTTGGACAGACGTGTCTGACAGCGGGAAGCGTCCTCAAGCCAAGCACTGACCTTGGGAACGGACCTGCGACCCCAGCACATGGAAACCCTGCGCCGCTCGAGGACAATGAGCATCGCCATCAGCCGGCGCATAGCGTCGGGGCAACATTTCACGAAGCCTAAGAGGCAAAGCAGAGGATCCGGCTGGACCAGAGTTGAGGTGATCTCAGTGATGGCGGCGCACACCTCTCGCCAATAAGCTGAGACTTTGGGACACAGCCAGGCGAGGTGGGAAAAATCTGCTGCGGGAGCGGAGCATCGCAAACATCTATCGCTGGAGATGAGGCCCATTTTATGCAGCTGAGTAGGGGAGCAGTATATTCTATGCAAATATTTAAAATGAATGAGGCGCAGGCGGTAGTTAGGGGATACGCGCTTGGTCTGGTTGCAGCAGTAGAGCCAGACCTCCGGAGAGAGGTCGGCGCCCAGGTCCTCACTCCACGCTGCACGCGCACGATCAGTGGAGATAGGGGAGTCCGCCAATGCAAGAGCGTAGATCTTGGTGACCAGCTTGTGGGGGGAGGGGGATGTGTATAGGAAGTTAAGGGTGGCCATAGAAGGGGGGCTGAGGAAACGTGGGATGAAACTCCCTACAGTGGGCCCTGAGTTGATAATAAAGCAGGGTGTCCATGGGGCCTGACTCAGCAGCGAGAGTAAAGAAAGTATCGCTGGGGTAGAGTTCCAACACCGTGGAGAGCTCCAAGCGGGCCGCATGTTTGACCATGCCGGCCGTCTGTAGAGGGGGGAACATCGGGTTATGTGTGATGGGCACGGAGTTTGCGGAGAGCATGCTAGAGCCGACATATCTGGGGAGTCCATCCCAGGCCCACCGCAAAGTCTCCACTGTGTCGATCTCGCTGCGCGTAGGCTTTGTTGGGGCAAAAAGAGCGGTCAAGAGTGGACAGGGGGCAGCGAGGTCAGCCTCCTCCGCGACGTGCGGTTGGAAAGGAGTCGGGTGGAGCCAAAAATGTAGGAAGCTGGCCTGGGCGCTAAGGGCATATAGTTTAAAATCTGGGGCTCCCAGACCACCCCGCGACACAGGGAGAGTGAGTATATTGTATGAGATTCGGGGCTGCCGACCGGCCCAGACAAGAGATATTATGAGTGAGAGTAGTCTGCAGAAGAAGTGCGCTGTGAGGGGGACTGGGACATTGATGAATAAATACAAAAACTTTGGGAGCACAACCATCTTGGCGATGGCTATGCGTCCCGCCAGAGACAGGGGCAACCGACGCCAGAGTTGGATCTTAGACTTGAGCTAGTCAACAGCGCGGCCAAAGTTAGCCTTCCAGAGTTCGTCCACATACCTGCTGAGCCAGATGCCGAGATATTTAGTTGGTCCCGACGCCCATACGAAAGGGTAGTCCGGAGTGAAGGGGACCGTGGCATCTGTGAGGGGGAAAAGAATGGACTTGCCCAGTTGACCTGGATGCCGGAGAGACCCCCGAATCGTATCACCTCGCGGACAATGGGGCGAGGTTCTCCTGGGGGTTGCGGACGTAGAGAGTGACGTCGTCCACGTACATAGAGACAACAAGGGCTCGGGCTGCGAAACCCAGACCCCTCTGGGTGTGATGTTGTCTGAGCCTGGCAGCAAGGGGCTCCATAGCGACGGCGAATAACATGGGCGAGAGCGGGCACCCCTGCCTAGTGCCCCTAGCAATGGGAATGGGCTCTGAAATTTGGCCGTTAATCCGGAGGTGGGCTGTGGGAAGGGTATACAAGAGTTGAATCTTGCGCAAAAAGACAGGGCTGAAGCCCAGGCGAGGGAGTAGATAAAAAAGAAAGGGCCACTCAAGAGTGTCTGGCGTCCAGAAGGGCGGCCACTGCAGGAAGTGCAGGATTAATTTGATGAAGGACGGAAAAGATGGTTCGAAGATTGTGGGATGTAGCACGGCCGGGGATGAAGCCGGACTGGTCCGGACGATCGATGAGCGGCATGAGAGGGAGAAGGCGGGAGGCCAATAATTTGGCAAAGATCTTGTTGTCAGTATTAATTAGAGACAGGGGACGATAAGAGTCGCGAAGCTCAGGAGGTTTGTCCGGTTTCAGGAGGAGCGTGAGCAGTGCCTCTCGGAGGGAGGGGGGGAATTGGCCGCTGTCAAATGATTAATTATACATGGCAGCGAGGTGTGGGACCAAAAGGGGCGCAAAAGCCTTATAAAAGGACGCCGGCAGGCCGTCGGAGCCAGGGGCCTTGTCCCCGGGCAGACCGTTGATAGCAGCCAGGATTTCTTCCTTGGAGAAGGGCTTGTCTAGGTATTCCCGGTGGGATATTCCAAGCCGTAGGAATTGAAGAGTGTCAAAATATTGATCGAGAACGTCGCGTGGTGGCACGGTCCCGGCTGTGTAAAGTTGGGAATAGAAGGTTGTGAATCGAGCCTTTATCTCCTCAGGAGAAGTGGTTCTGTGCAGGCCACCATCCTGGAGTGCAGTAATGTAGGAGGCGGCATGAGGCTGGTGCAATAAGTTGGCCAGAGTCTTGCCCGGACAATCCCCCTCGCCGAAGTGGCACGCCCTCGCCTCCCTGCCCAAGAATGAGAGCTCTCTATTGGCCTTGTCAGAGAATGCGGTGAGTTTACCTCGGAGCTGTGCGAGGGTATCAGGATTCGGGTCAAGGGAATGCAAGGAGTCCAGAGTTTTTATCTCCGCTTCCAGTCTGTCGAGAGTGCCGCAAATAGAGCGGAGCACCCCGGACTGCTTGGAGATACATTCGCCTCGGACGACCGCCTAGAACCCTCCCAAAGTGTGGAGGGGGAGTCGACGGAGCCTTCGTTTAGGTCGAAGTAGTTCGTGATTGCGGTTTGGATCTCATCACAAAAGACCGAGTCTCGGAGCGCATGAGGGGGGAGCCGGCAAAAGAACATCCGCCGTGGGGAATTCGGGAGTTGCAAACTGAGGCGAACCGGGGTGTGGTCGGATAGGGTGCGCGCCATGTGCTCCACAGAGGTGAGCCACGAGAATCAATCGTTGGGCCAGAAGGGTGCCGCGCAGAATAACGAAGCGCCCCCCGGGATCAATAATCACCTGAGAGGTGTACCAGGGAAGCCCCCTACGCAGCAGGATAGACACCCCACGGGAGTAATTAGAATAGAAGGAGGAATGGATTTCACCCCAGTGCCTGGAGAGGAGCCTGGGAGCAGTAGCGGGCAGCAAATGGGTCTCCTGCAGGAAACAAATGTCAACCTTGTGCCGGATGAGGTGGGCGTGAACCAAACGAGCCTTTCAGTGGTCATTCAGACAACGGACATTCCAGGTCCAAAGAGTGGTGTCCGTCATGTCAATGAGCCAAGGGAGTGAATGGCGAGGTGGAGCAGATATGCAATGTGGACCTTGTGCAGTGGAGAGGAGAAGTGCAGTGCAAAACACAGTGTAGCGGATGTTGCGTTACAAGGAGGATTAAAGGACAAAACCAACAACAAAGCCTCAGGAGGAGGCAACAGTCCCCAAGACCCCAACCCCCCACCGCCCACACCAACCCCCCAATTAGGCTGAGAAACCAACCCCACCCACCCAAGGGGACCACAACTGGGAAGGGGAAGCACAGAAACAAGGAAGGGAATCATCCCAAGGAGGCATGGATGCACCCGGCATACACCCCTGCCAAGGAGACAGGGTGGCCAAGCCAGGAGAGTTGCGGACAGCAATGTAAGTTGAAAGGTGGAGAGTTGGGGCACCTAAGAGAGGCAGAGGCCTAGTGTGCAAGAGCAGATGATGAGTCGGGAAGCCAGATATAAGGGCCGACATGAGGTCTTGAGAGAGAGGAGATTAGGAGGAGGTCGAGGCAACAGGAGAGATAGAGGAGCCCCCTCAGCGAGCCCACGGGCCCAGCGAGCAACAATCGGGAGCACATCAGTAAGGAGGGGAGATGCACACAGCGACTGAGACAGCGTGAGGCTCAGCTAAGGAGGGCACTGTTACATATGAAAGCATATCATGGCGAAGAACAATGGCGGAGGCAAGAGTCAGTCATTGTCACCCAGGTCGCCGTCAGCACCGGCCTGGGGGTTAGATGGGGAAGAACGCTGCACACGATCCAGTTTCTTCGCATAAGCCAATGCGGCCTGCGGCTCTGTGAAGATCTGCATTTTGGAGCCGTGTCTGACTCGCAGCTTAGCGGGGTATGCCAGGGAGTAGGAGATGTCGTGCTTTTGAAGTATACATTTGGCTGGAAGGAATTTGTGGCGGGCAGCCTGCACCGCCACCGTGTAATTGGGGAAGAACGCCAGAGAGTTCCCTTGATGGCGGATTTCCCCCTTCTCCCTGGCTGCACGAAGAACAGCGATTCGGTCCCTAAAGTTCAGCAGCTTGGCGATGATAGAGCTAGCCGGCAGCCCGGGAGCAGGGCGTGGGCCAAGAGAGCGGTGAGCTCGCTCGACAATGAAACCGGGGGAGAGGACCTCACCAAAGAGGTCACAGATGAGTTGCTCCACATAGTCCTCCATTTTATTGATGCTGGAGGATTCGGGTACGCCCGTGATTTGAAGGTTGCTCCTGCGAGAGCACGCCTCCAAATCCTCATTCTTGTTCTTGATCAGCTCAAGTATGTTGTCCATCTGTAGGAGCTTGTGGTGGTCCCGCGTCGCGTCGTCCTCGGCGTCCGAAACTCTCGTCTCGACCTGGGCCAGACGTGTGTCATGTGAGTCGACCTGAGCCTTGACAGTGTCCAGTCGGGCCGACAACTGATCGAGTTGGGCGGCAATGCCAGTGACCGCGGTCTTGACGTCCAGCATAATGGCCTTCAAGTCATCCTCTCTGGACGGGCCGGCGTCCGTCTGGGCCGCAGGATCGCTCACATCCGAGGTCGCCCCCTCCTGCTGTGTCTGCTGGCGTTGATCGAAGGCGAGCTTGGGTTGTTTGGGGTCGGCCTTCCCAATAGTCTGGGACCGTTGAGTGAGCAGAGGCCGCCGAGAATAAGGGGGGCCAGGAGCAGCGGCTCAGAGCTAGGTGGACGGAGGCGGAGGAAGGCCCTGGCAGCGGGAGGGGGTTGAAGCAGTGCAGCCAAAGGCTAACCCCTTAAAGAGAGTACTGAGGGTGGAGGGCAGTCCAGCTGGTTTGGGCCATCAGTCCAGGCCTTACACACAGGAGACGGAGCAGGCCCGGTCCACCAGGCGGGCGGGAGTAGCCTGAGCGATGTAGGAGGTAAATGAGGCCAGATCAGGGGAGAAGCGTAGGCCAGGAGCGCTGACAAACAGGGGCAGCAGCGCCCGGTGTGGGAGGGCTGTACGAAGCGTGGAGGAGAGGGTTGCTTTGCAGAAATCGGTGTGCAAACGGTGGGTGGTGAAAATGGCCGGGGAGCCCACGGGGTCGGCCCAACACAGGGCCCTGGTCCGGTGGAGAGGCCGCCCGCAAAAGGAAGGAGCTGATGGAGGTCAGTCATGCCGGTGCCCGCAATGAGGGCCGTGTGAGGCTGGGAAATCAGTTCCCCAGGCCGTGTAGGGGGTATGAAGGCAGTGTCTCAGGTCCGGTGCACCGGGATACAGCGGCGTGCAGGGAGGAGGCAGCAATGCAGACCACCGCCCCGGTGGCGAGGAAGCCAGAGAGTGGCAGGGAGTCCACGGGGGCAGGAGCAGCGGGGAGTCGCGGGGATCGCGCCACCCGTGTCGAGAGGCCTGAAGAGAGCGATCTGAGGAAACGGGTGCCAGGGGGAGAAAATGGCACCCGAGCGGAGCGAGGCCCGGGACCCGCGGTACGGCATGCGTGCCCCCTACCCTGCCATGAGAAGCCCCCACAGCGGCACGACTCACCGGATCAGGAGGAGCAGAGCGGCGGGCCGGCTCCGATGCAGTGATCCGGCCTCTGGAGATCCGCACAAGTGAGGCAGCAGGTTGGCGGCGCCGCCGTGGCCCGGACCAGGCCCCAGTCGCACGCCAGCAGGAGGGCCCAGTCTTCTCGTCCGGTCCCAACAGCGGATCTTGGTGTGGTGGTGTCGGAGGGGGCCCGGAGTTGTATCGATCGGCGCCCCAGAGTAAGGTGAGTCAGGGTAGCGTGGAGCTGGAAGGCAGCTCCACGGATGTCCGCAGGATTTTGGCGGATTATCAGGCTTGGCCGGCAGAGCCCACTTAGAGTGCAGCCATCTTGCAGCCGGCTAAGCCACGCCCCCCCAACATTTCGTATAGTTCAATGTGTTTAGCGATGTATTTTCCATCGCTGATATGAAAAATACATCGCAAACTCGGAAATGTGGGTAGTTTTGCACGCTAAGTGCAAGTTATTACACAGATTAACAGTCTTAGCTGAAATATAATTTCTTGGCACAATGAACACCATGAAAAGCTTGCTTTGACCCAATTGACACCCTTAATTTCATCATTGACCCCAAATGACACCCTTAATTTCATAATTGACCCCAAATGACACCCTTAATTTCATATTTGAGCCCAAATGACACCCTCAATTTCATAATTGAGCCTAAATGACTACCCTTAATTTCATAATTGACCCCAAATGACACCTTTAATTTCATATTTGAGCCCAAATGACACCCTTAATTTCATAATTGACCCCAAATGACACCCTTAATTTCATATTTGAGCCCAAATGATACCCTTAATTTCATAATTGACCCCAAATGACACCCTTAATTTCATGTTTGACCCCAAATGACATCCTGATATTCATAGTTTACCACTATTGACCCCCTATTTGTAATTTTTAGCCACATGTGACACGCTGAACATTAGAATTTTGTAACTCATTTGACACACTAACATGTCTAGTTTGGAACATATCTCACCCTAAACACCATCTCTGCTCAGAGGTGACATATCCCCCCTAGTTTTAAAATTGGGATATTGTTACCACTTAATGTTACACTTACACTTGTCAGAGTGAAGTAATAATGTGGAGGAGAAACATGCACACAGGGTATGTGTGTAGTGTTTTTTATTTGCATATACTGTGCTTGGGGTCATTTTGAACGTATATATGATTGCTGAGGACACTCATGATGTGACGTGCTCAGGTGACGAAATTGGTGATGATTCTGTTCCTTCGGGTTGTTCCTGCTGCAGAAGCTGTGGGGTGTGCTCCACCTGCCTCATCTTCCTCATCATCCAGATCATCGTCCGGTGCATCTGGCACTTGGATCCATGGGGCATTGGTGCGTACACATATAGTGTGCAATACACAACATGCTATGATCATCTTGCACACAATTTCTGGACTGTACAACAGTCTTCCACCTGTGATGTCAAGGCACCGGAAACGTGACTTTAGCACGCCAAATGTGTGCTCCACTATGCCCCTGGTGCGCCCAAGGGCCAAATTATACTGTCTCTGGGCCTGGGTGTTGGTGGCTCGGAGGGGTGTCATCATCCATGGGGTGAGTGCATATCCTTGATCACCTGTAACATGTAATGGAGAGATGTGTCCATTTGTAGTTATGCATTCTGTGTGGGCAGTGTTAATAGTTTTGTGGTGTGTGATTGGTCCTCCTTTGGGATTGATGTTTGCCGTGTGTAGCTTCTGACAGAATGACCAGCATCTATGCGAATTACATTGCCTCAGAGCTGCTCGTCCCTCCCCCCGAGCCTATTTGCTTGTGTGCACTGCACGGTTGCATCACTGGCACTCCAACAGTGCACCAATGTCAGGCCTGTCTGCACATGTCCGCAAGCCTGACACCTACACCAGCAGGGTCCCTGGCTCTCCTAACGTCTAGCGCTACCACTCATCTGCTCTCCTCGCAGTCAACGCCAGGAGAATGTTTAGATGCCAATGGGCCACACCAGACACACCTCACGTTCGGTTCAGCTGGTGAAGCGGCCGCTAGACCTTCCCCACCGCACATCACCTGCAGTTTCTGATCCAGACCTGCCACAAAGCAACAGTCTGCGGCACCCTCACCTGCAGGGCCCACAGAGGGTGGGAACGATTCGCAATCAACATCAACTTCATCTCATGCCACGTCATCTACTCCATGGACTATGTACTCATCCATGAGCGGAGCCTCCACCTTACATACCACAAGAACTCAGAATCCATTACCCCCTGGCAGATGCTTGCTAACATCGTACTGAGCCAACTCTTCTCAACACTGAGCCACAAGGCAGGGCACACCTTTGACCCCATCGTCACATGTGGAAACTGCGTCCACTTCATCAACAACACTCAACGCCCATGGTGTGACCAGCACAGCATACCCTTCCTCATCATGAAACCCCATGACACCCAAACCCACAGCCGGCGCCACACAGAGTTACTGGAGCAGAATCACCAAGGATCTGGTACACTCCACCATCAACAGCAACAGCCACACCACTGCAGGCAACGCCAACAGCACTGTCCGGAATTTCAACACATGTATCTCCAACTGCGCATACACACTTGCACCAATATGCAACTCCAACATACAGCGTGCTATGAATGCCACCTCGGTCACCAACAACATCAAAGATGACAGATGCATCTGCAGACACCTTGAGTAGAACTGGAGCTACATGAAGGGAACCATTGGACATCACCACCTACAAGGACACCTAGCTCATACTCTCCCTCAACAAGGCGCCCACACACACCAGACTGGGGTTCCAGGGAGGATTGCAGCAAGTTGCAACATGGATGTTCAACAGCTGGGGTGTGCTCTACATAGAGGAGACATTAGTCCTCATCCTCGTGACCACCCCATCAGCATGTGGCAACACCTGGCGGGCCAGCGCCTTTGGCAGCCCTCCCCACCACAACTCTAGGTACCTAGGCATCGTACTCGACTCCTCCCTCTCCATGTACAAACAGCTCTACGCAGTGGCCTGCAGCTGCTTTGACAGTCTCTGCATCCTCCATGCTACCTTCACATGGTTCCCACCCCCATCAGGTAGGACAGTCACCATCCCTGTCATTGCCATCAGGCTGGCCAACGGAAATGCACTATATGCCCACATGGACATGTCCGTGCTCTGCACACTCAAGACTGTCCAGCACACCACCGCAACACTCGGCCTTGTGTACATTCTTTCTTCGTAGGTCGAGTACCTCCATCGCACATACTTGATTCCCACCTCTCACCACATTTGCATTTGTGTGGCAGAGGGGCTATGCCTTTGGGTATGGTTTGTCTACATGGCTGGCCCCATTTACCACAGTAACTTGTGTTGTTGTGTCTGGTAGGTGGGCATGTTGATTGTCATGTTCTATGTGAGTTTGGAATGTGTGCATTCTCACAGTTGTGTTTTCTATGATTGTGGAGTTGAGGTGTGTGGTGTGTTCAGTTAGTACTTACCAACAAGCAGTGCATTTCCATATGTGCCATCCTGAAAGCGCTGGTTAATGATGGACTGGCGGAAGATGTAGGAATCATGCACACTGCCTGGGAACTTGGCTACGACATTGGTGAACAGGCCCCGGTGGTCCACTATTGCCTGCACATTGATGGAATGTGTGTGCTTTCTGTTGCGGTATATGTGGGCAGTGTCTGCAGGGGGAACAAGTAGGACATGTGTGCAGTCAATTGCCCCCAACACATGCAGGAAGCCAGCTATGGCGTAGAAGCCTTGCTTGGTCTCCAGCTGTTCCTGCACAGTGTTGAGGAAGTGAAGGTGCTGGGGTATCAGGCTGATTATGCCATCCAAAACTGTTGTGAGGAACTTTGATAGGGCTGGCTGTGAGACTCCTCTGACTCTGGCAGTTGTTGGTTGGAATGTACCTGAGGCCAACATGTGCAGCTCAGCCAGCAGCTTTGTTTGCGGAGGGATGTTGCTTATCCGCTGTGTTGGTGCCGTCAGCCTGTGGGCTATCTGTGTCAGGATGCGGAGGATGGATGTCCTTTTGAGCCTGTAGTGGGCAATGACATCCTCTGGCGTTAGGTCTGTGAGGATGGTGCGTCGGCGATAGACCCGCTGTCTTATTCGGCGCAGCCTTGGTGGTGGTCCTGGGGGAGGTGGCATTGGCGGTGGTTGTTGTGGCCTTCTTGGTGCTCCAAGCTGCATGATTAGTGCCTCCATGGCATCAGTGGATCATCAGATGAGGCTCTGGGCTAGTCTCCCTTATATACTGCTATTTTTCACCATTTTTAAGACCTCCTTTTGTCTGGTCTTAAGTTCCTACAGCTAACGGGCCTTAGCGGCTGTTTTCTTATCGCATTGCCGGTCCGGGCAATCGTTGAGAATATCGCGAAGAGGGGTTAACGTGCGTTTTAACACGGGAACGCCTACATTGCATATGATTAGCGTTAGTTGTCGCTGAAAACGTTGGCGATGTTTTTAGCGGCCGCTATCGCCAGTAAGCTGTCGCTAACGGCTGTTAGCGACAGCTTGTGAATTCGGCGATAAAAATATCGCCGCTTTAGCCGCAGAAATGTGCCGCTAACGCGGCGATGTCGCCTTGAGAATATGCCCCTTTGTATAGTAAAGTACCTGACCTGCATCACAGCATTTCCTTTTCCAATGGGCCTTTATTGTGATCCCAGTCCCATAAAGGGTCAGTGGTCAGGGAGTGCGTGCAATGGTTCGTAGACCATTGGCTGTACGTCTATGATTTGCACAAGCGGGGTGTAGGCTATCAAATGTTGACAGCTTGCACTTAGCAAATGGTTACTGCCTGCCCTCAGCAGTAGTTCACTCTTACATGTTTAAAGAATGAAAAAATAGTCGTGAAGCATTTATGCTCAGCATTCCCCATGCCTCCTTGAATGGCTAAAACATAATCCTTGTCTCATCGGTATTCTCTAATATTATCCTTAACACAAATGTTCTGTATTTTCTTATAAATAAAAGCACCAGCAAAAAGCTAGAATTAGGTATTTTCGTTCTGACTCATGCTTACATTTTCATGTTATATTCAAAGTAAAAGTAATATAGACCCACCTCATTTGATCAACAAAAGAAATATTATAGGTTCAGATTCAGTGACGAAGCAGCCATGATTCAGAAGTATTAAAGATAAATAGGAAATAATATTTGCTGAACAAGAATACTGAAAATGTTATGGGAGAGTTTTTGGGACTAGAGAATAATCAAAACCCAAATGTGAAATTGGGTAGTTTTCGAGTAAACAGGAGCAGGGCAACAAAAGTTTAAAGAAAACACTTATCTAGAGATGGTCTTCAGGTGAAAATTCCATTCATCCTATTGAAATACGTATACATATCTGATTCAAATATTTTTTTTTCTTGTGAAGGGTCATGAAAAGAAAAAAATGTAACTTGGCCCATAACCACCGAGACACAGGGAAAATGAAAATCTGTAAATTGTAGGGGTTATCAATTTGTGATTTTCTTTGTCACGAGGAACTTTGGAAATGTGGAAAAAGTGACAAAATATGTCAAGTCCTGCGTGTGATTGAAGAGAGTGAAGGGAGAGCAGGTTATATTCTTAGCAGTGGCGTAACAAAAATTGAGGGCGCCCCCCCAGCAAAGTACATTGAGCACCCCTTCCCCTCCCCCCCACCCAGTCAGGTGCTCTCAGGCCAGGAGCCCGCCGCTCGTGCACAGTATAGGAGGGGCCGTCCTGGAGCTCCGGCCCCCTCCACACCGCAAGGGCCTGCGGGGCTAATGTTATGCCACTGTTTCTTAGTGATTGTAACAAACTTTCCTGTGTAGTCGATTTTCATCGGGAATATCGAATACAAGAATGTCTGGCATGCTAATATCATAGACAAAACATGGAGGGACGAAATATGGGAAGGTAAGTGCACATAGGGTAATACAGATTTACTATTCTTAACTACACATCTTTGTACCCTGTGGAGTTAGGTTTAGAACATCTACACAATGCTTATCTTTCAATATGCTGTCCATCAATAGTTTGTCTACGATATTTGGGGCTAATTTACAAGCCCCTTGCGCCGCTGGTGCATCAATTTTAATATGGGAAAAAGTGATGTACTGGTGGCGAAAGAGGTTTGTAAATAAGCCCCTTAGTGCCCCACGCTATTCTGTATCTGATATTCATTTTCCACACCTGCGTAAGTTAGTTCTAAACTAGCATGAAAGTACGACAACGCGAGGGACACGAATGATGGACAAATCGTCCCTTGGATGGTTAGCAGTTTTGGCGGAAGGATAATTTGGAGTAGGACAAATTTATCACAATTTGAGTCTAGAATCATGTGTCTGGAATTATCACTAGATGGCAGGCCCTGTTGCAGATGGCAGCTGTGTTAGCAAACTGACTGGCATGAGCAGCAAACCAAACACTTCATTTTATAATCTCCGAATTCAAACAAAATAATCTTACCCAAATGGCATGCTTATGCTTTGCAGTCTGTTACCGCAGTGTACTTTGGTCCATTAAACTGATGTCCTGGTGACTTAATCTCCCGTCTTGAATTATTGTTTTAGCGACATAGTAAATGAACAAAAGCAACCACAGAGCTTCATAGTTATGAATTTTGTCAACCAAAGAACTTGAATGCAAATATTATTTAAATCAGCCAGAGATTACAGAAGCATGCATGCCAACACATATAATAGGATGGATGTTTTTAGATAAAGGTTCCAAAAAACATGTGGTGGATTGCATATTAGATGCCAGTAACATTGTGAGTCTCACTGTTTCAGCAACGTGCCCAAGGCATTCGATAAGCTCTTTTTGCCCAATGTTACAATCTTAAATATGGAAAAATTTCTTCCACAAAATAAGGCAAATCACACATTCCTCGGCATTGCTGTGTTTAAATTGTTACTCCCACCTCTGAAGCCAGAAAAGCGATCGTAAATATATTATATGTCTCCCTTCCTTCCAGTCCCCCATCTTGGTATTCTTATCTGCTTTGCCTTCTGTTTAATTTTATACTTGCAAAAATAGAAAACTGGGAAATTTTGCCTTTAACCTTTATTGACGACTGACTTGCCCTTCATTATTTTCAAAACAAAAGAAGGATTTAGCACTTAAATAAAAGACAGTGTTATTTTCAATGTTAAATTGAAGCGATAAACATGCTATAGTTCATGGCACAAAGCTAAAAATCTGATCGAAAAATCAAAACACATATCAATAAATAATTTCTCTAGCTCAGGGCTCCCCTACCTTTTCTGTAACAAGAGCATCTTTTGTTCAATGAAAATCATTCCGAGCTACTGATATTGTTACTGCTGTAATAGTGACCACATCAGGCAAGATTACAGTAGTGCCATCATATGCAAGATTACCAGCAGTGGTTACGTCATTGCATCAGGCAGGACTGCTTGTAGTAATGCAAAAAAACCTTTGTCACTTTGGAATGCCTCTACATGGGCAATGCCCCTGGAACCAAAGTAATAATAAAGAATAGTAAGTCTCCCCAACTCTGCATGAGTTATCGCTCAAATAGCAGCTTTAAATATATTTTGGAAATTCAGCCATTTTTCTCCAAACATCACCATGTAAGTTCTGAAAATACACACGATTTCATCCTGAACACAAAGTTTTCATTTTTGGGATACATATGTTAATTCAACCAAGCACAATCATCTAATTTATCAGGCTGGGCTGCAGGGATACTTACATGTATTTGGAGAGCCACCAGTAGCTCATGAGCTACTTGTTGGAGAAGCCTGCTCTAGCTGATCCCTTTGTGGATTGACTCTTAAAAAGATAGTTGCATTGGTTTGAAAAAGAAGTAGTGATGTTTGACTTATTTTGAACTTGTCTAAATTTGCCATCACTCGAATGGACTTATTACAATCTAGGGCGGAAACTTTCCGCCTGACAGTCGGAATCTCCTCAGAGCCCTTCCGACCAACTCGGTCGGTTTACAGTCCGACTGCCCGATTACGATGTTCGCGGTCGTAACGTAAACCACGTGGTCATTCCGACTCGGTTCCGACCGGCTCGCAGAGTATTCGTGTTGGTCGGAACCACATCGAACACCCCTATGGACAGTGTTTCCGCCGTTGGGTTTACAGCTTTTCCGCCATTGGGATTACAATGTCAATTTCCAACAGCCTTTCCACGTCGGCATGTCCGACACGGAAAGGCTGCCAGAAAGTGACTTTGGGGGCCCCTAGCATGGACCCCTAGCCACCGCAGCCTATGGTTGACAGCCAAGGGGGCACCTAATGGACCCCCCTGTAAAACCCTGCACTGTGAAACAGGCACCGTGGGGTGCCTGCGACAGGGTGCAGGGTTTTCCGCACATACCCCATTTCTCCATAGGAGCCTGTGTTACGGCCGGTTGTCGGGAGGAACACGAGCTCCCATAGGGAACAATAGGATTCCGACCAAACAGTGTTCAGTTGCATCGTAATCCAACGGTCGGAACCGCCAACCTCATTTTGGTTGGTCCCGAGTTCGAGACAGTGTAGCTCAGAGGTGATTCCGCCCGACATCGTATTGAGCCCCAAAGTGTTGGTTTGTGCGACTCTCATCAATTACAATACTTTCTATTTCCAGTGTTAAATCAGCTCACCAATATATTTCCTAAATATTTGTGTTGTACAATTGTTACTTTTGATTGGAAAAAAACATTGACAAAATGTTTACTGTCTGTGAAATATTTCTGCAAGGTGTAAAATTGCCTCAGTAGAATTATAGCATTGGAAAGGGGACATCTCAAGTTCTTTCCTATCACCAGTGTTCCGTATGCAACATTTATCCTGTCAGCCATCGTTGTGAGGCTAAAATTCAATATCTGATATAGACTTCGTAGGGGTTCATAATTTTTCAAAGTCTATAACTATCAGCACTTGTAGTTCCTCTGGTTGAAGGTATCTGTGGGAAAGGGAAACTCCTTGTGATGCCAGTCATGTTGGCCATACTCAGGCTTGCAAGTGCAGTGCAGTTTGGCCTCAAGCCCCTCATACTCCCTTGTACAGCCACAATCCATCAAACGAGATGGCGGAGGGGATGTTCCATTTAAAAACATACAAATTCCCTCATCTACCCTTTCCTCAAGTGAACGACAGGTAAAGTAGTCAGTAACCTAAACATGTATTTCATTAATATATATCTCCTTTATAGCAATGTGTATAGCCTAAAATGCAGCTTATTTATTTAACACATACTCCAAAATAACATATAATTCAGTAAAGGGATATTTGTGTAATACCAAGCCCCAAATAACACATTTCAGAAAAGGGGTAGTTTTATTATCAGTATTCGCAATATCTCCCTGCAAGACAGACACTATGAGGTTCATATCTTAGGCACAGTGGCAACTGGTTTCATGGGCATGGCTGATCTTCTTTTCTCCCCTTCATATTAATACAGCCATCCAGTGATTAAACACAATACTGTCCTGTTTGTTGTGCAATATTATGACACTGGCTTCTGGGACTGGAGTTTATTTATTCGCACTTCACATTTCATCTCTAAGCCGACCTCTGATTAGCACAGAGTAATTCTGAATTCATTTTAAATCGCTTCAGATATTCCCTCAGAGATAGAAATTATAATCTTAGTAACATTGAAGGTGTGATCTCATCCCTGTACCTGTTGCGTCGTTTTAGACTTTGATATTAGCATCTACTTTAAAAAAAAAAAATATATATATATATATATATATATCACTGAAAAAACCATAGGTTTCAGACACGTTATAGTTACAAATTAGCATTTAAAAAACCTTTGAAATTCACTGAAAAAACCATAGGTTTTAGGGACAGTTATAGTTACTTGGACATTGCACTCGTACAAAACCCGTGAAATTCCCCCGTTATAGTTAGTTCAGCTAACTATAACTCGCGCCCCCGCAATGCACTGCTGATGACGTCACATATTACATCACTCATGACATGGCTGTGTGGCCCCCCTTCCTTTTTCCTGTTTTTATGCACTGGGGACCCCATCCCCAGGGCCTTACCCCTTTTTTTAAATTTTTAATTAAAAAAAAACGGGGAAGGGGCCGCGTGGCCCCCTTCCCTGGGCCTGTATTGGCCCGGGGACCCCATCCCCGGGGCATGGCCTTTTTATTTTTATTCTTTGGAGGGGGCTGCGTGGCCCCCTCCTCTGGCCATTTAAGGCCCGGGGACCCCATCCCCGGGGCCGGCCTTTCCATTTTTTTAATTTTTTTAATTTGTCTTTTTTGGGGAGTGGGGCGCGTGGCCCCCTCCTGGGCCACTACTTGCCCCGGGGACCCCATCCCCGGGGCCTGGCCTCTCGTTGGGGACTGTGGGGGTCCCCAATCCCCCACAGTCCCGCCGGCTCCCGTGTCCTACGGGAGCCGGCATTGCTACACATGGGGAGCAGCTGACATGCTGCTCCCCATGTGGAAAAGCAATCGGCTTTGGATATTGGAAGAGAGAGCAGGTTTCCCTGCTCTCTCTTCCAATATCCAAAGCAGTTTGCTATGGCAGGACGGGAGCCGCGAGGCTCCGTCCTGCCATAGCACGCTACAGTGTCCCGGGGGTAGGCACCCGGGACACTGCAGGAGCCGACCCCCACACAGGTTGTTAAATTAATTAAAAAAAAGCCCGGGGAGGTAGTGGTCCCGGGGCTGCGGGAGGGCTCAGAGCCCTCCCGCACCATTCCTAAAAAGCCCGGGGGTGGCGGTCCCCGGGGCTTGGGGGCCCTTTGAGGCCCCACACATTGAATTATCCCCCCACCATGCCCCCGGGACTTGGGCCACCCGAGAGCCAGTAGCTATCGAGCGCGGGAGACCGCGCCTGATTTTTCGGCAGGATTCGCGCACCCTGAGCGCATCCAGCCGATTTAAAAAAATGCTTTTTGCCCAGGGGGTCCTTGTGGGACCCCCTGAGCAGGCCTAGGGGTTAGGGTGTTTCTACCCTGCCCCCTTTGTGCGTTCTGCGCACTTGTTTCTTTTTTTCTCGGCGGGATATGCGCACCCTAAGCGCATCCCGCTGGATTTAAAAATATATTTTTCTGCCCAGGGGTCCTTGTGGGACCCCCTGAGCAGACCTAGGGAGTCAGGGTGTTTCTACCCTGCCCCTTTTTGCGCTTTGCGCACTTGTTTCTGTCCTCGGTTCTACCGAGGGGACAAAATAGCTGCCAACACTTCTTGATTTGGAGTGTTGACAGCCAAGTAGCATGCAGCTCGTGATCGGGAGGGTACGCGGATCCGACGCGCCCATAGATATATATGTGATTTTAATTGTGAATTTCTCAGGAACTACTGAACGGATTTACACCATTTTAGCAAAGGCACCAGTCTGAACCAAGGGCTACCTCTTTGCCAAATTTGGGGTAATTCCGTTCAGCAGTTCAGGCTGTAACTGCGACTAAAGGTTCCTATGGAAAAATGAATGGGGAAAACGCGTTTTGGGACCCCCTTTTTCTCGGCCCCCGCTTCACGTATCACCCCGAGACTTTCAGGGTAGGAGCGGAGCGGAGCGCCCTAACAAGTTGGAAACTTTCACGAAGATTCGTCAACCGGCGCCAACGTTATTTCAAATAGAATGTCGCGGATTTCCTATGGATAATAGGTTGTAACTATAACTATCTACTGGCGACCGCCAGTAGATAATATATATATATATATATATATATATATATATATGAACTACGAAGCCATGTCCTTCAGAATCACTGTGATAGATAATTATCAATAGTATACTGAAGACACCCAGCAGTGTCTGAGAATGTCATCAGCAGATGAAATACTCCTCTTGGGTTTCTGTTTGGTGTTATCCTTGAATGGATATGTCCCGATTTCTTGTAACTCAACCCCTTCAAGGCAAACCTTCTGTTCTTTCTCAGTTTTATTTTCTCGTTTCATCTTAGAATGTGTAGTGTAGCTCCTATTTCCCTAATAGGCTCTGCGCATTGGAATAATATATCCTATAGGTTTGACATAGGACTAAGGTCAGTATGTCCCTATCGAGTATATTAAACTTAATTACTTGTGCCAGCTAGCTCAGAGGCCACTAGAAACTCCTTGACAAACAAGAAGGGAGTAGTTTCTGGCAGCCGCAAAACATGACCACTGTGTTTCCCTTTAGAATCAGAACGTGTCCCAGAGTCGTGGAAACAATAGATAACTATTTCACTCAGCTCAATCGTGCATGCTTAGTTTTGTCCGAGTTACACAGAAAGAACAGACAGGCGTTTCAATAAAAGATTTATTGAACAGTCTTGTTTCTGGTGTAAGTAAAATGTGCTGTTACGATCACAAGACAGTATGCGAGATAAATAATGTACATTGTGAGCAGTAGAAATAAATAATACTGCGATAGCATTATCTTTTAGTACATATGCCTTTACATAAATAACACAGACTAAAAATGCGAGTACTCATACGATGCGTTTCTAATCTAGTTCTACCCCAATGTACCTAACCTAACCTAGGTGTAGGGAGAATATGAAGTAGGTGAAGTATTCCTTACTATGGTATACTAAGAGTATGTTAAGCCTAGTATGCCTAGTATGCCAAGAGTCCCTCTAGGTTCTTGTCAGCTCCATACCTGAAGAATGAGAGAGGTGGGAATCTCTTTGCCAGACTCGAACTCTAACACCCTGCAAGGGAAGTCAGATCACTGGAAGCTGGACTCTCTGCGTGCAGGGATGACAGCGTCTTCTCAGTGCGTCAGGCCGGGAAACGGGCTCCTCTGAAGTCGAGGTCTCCTCTAGTTTACAAGGGCTAGGGAAGGTATATTTATACCTGAGAGGTACCTCATAATGTTAGCATTGACGTGAATCGGACAGCGGAAGACGTCATGAATGAACCCCTAAGGAATAATGGTTCATGCATAATATATGAGTCCTTGAAGAAATCAATAGTCCTGGGCTAGGGAAACTCCCGAAGCCTAAGGGTCTGTTCTTCATGAACTCGTTGTGACGTTAGGGTGGATGGATGTCGGAGACCATGCTTGTATTTGGAGCGCACGGTTTAATGCCTAAATAAGGCCTGGGAATTTATGCCTATATAAGGGCAGGGCGAATTGTGCCTATATAAGGACATGATACTGGAAAGCCCGTTATGGACACCCTAAGAGGAATACAACAAATGAACTGTCTATTCCCCTGCTGCAGCTCCGTTAGCAAAGCACTGGGAATTTACTCAAGGCTCTGAACTTTTGGCCCTGTATTGGCTTGTCAGTGTCTGTATATTCTTTCATATCAAAACTTTTCTTCCTCCTGCTGTTCTGACTTTCGGACAGGGGTGTTGTATTTTATGCTATTTGCCATTATATTTTTTTGGGGAAAAATGGTTCCGTGCATTCCACTCTACGTGCATGGTACTGTCACCCTTGGAATTCTGTGAACTTGGATTTTAAACGACAGGTGAAGCGGGAGGCTTAGGTGAATGGGAACTTGTAGAGCCTATGAACACCTGACGTCGTGTTTTTACTTGAATAAATCTACTTTTAAAGACTCAAATATATTTGTCATCTTCCATCACGAGAGGTTCAATCGATAGTGATTTTTATGTATACATGTACATGTTGTCCGGTGTTCCTACCTCATTAGTGCTACTTTAAAAGTTATCCATTATTCTGGGACTCATGTGCTTTTTGAGTCTCATTTTTTCAACTAGGCTATGTACGTCATATTTGCATAGTGTGAATGTAGCCAAGCAGGGCCGGACTGGCCGTGGCGGGCACCGGCGTTTTCCCAGTGGGCCGGAAGGGTGGGGGCCGTTTTTGTTACTGGGGACCGGTTTTGCAGCCGTGCTGCAATATCGGCCCCCTGTAACTAGAGCAGAAGCAGTGTTTCCCACCAGCACCCCCATCCCCCACCCTGGGGCCAGTCCGTCTTAATTGCCAAGGCTGGTTTGCATTCTCACTCCGGCCGTGCAGCCAAGGACTGCAGAGAGCTGTACCTTTACACTTCTGAATTTCCTTTAAAATACGCTGCTTTCCTTTTGACATCCTTGTTCTTGAAAACACTATTTATATGGCTGACAAATCAAAGATTTGGGTCAGATCAGGTTGTGCCAGAATTTTCTGCTGTGCAAGGTTGGATGGAGCCCTCCCCCCTCCTCCTCGTTTACAGGGTAGCTAGAGCCGGACTATGAGGGTCAACTGTAGCTCCAGTACCATCGGGCAGAGGGGGAAGTTGCCAAAATGCAAGGTGAAGGCTTGTTGGTCCTGACAGTGACCTGGGACTGAGTGGTTCTGCATAATGCAGAATGGGACAGGTGGCCTCTCAGCTTGGTAAGGGAGTGGAAACATGGCCTTGTCACCCTTGAGTCTGAAAGGGTGACTTTGATGGTGTGAGGTAGCTATGTGGGAAGGTGGCAAAAACCTACTTTCCCTGTTTCTCCCCTATAGAGGATGAAGGCCACTCTGGAGTTGTGGAGAGCAGGCAGAGGGCCGCTTGCTTATCCTCCCATTCAGTCACTTTCACATATATGTTTGAAGGCGCTGGGTTGGCAGGCAATGCCTCTCTTCCCAGACTGATGGCCCTTTTGTGAGTTTTTATTCACATATTGGCCTGGAGGACATTGTATGGATATGGGAATGTGTCATAAAGATGCATCAGTGATCGGGGCAATGCAAAGCAATGTAAAGTGAGCTTCTCTACTACTTGTTCCTGGAGCATTTGCATGCCTTCTCCACATTTGAGGGAATCTATTTTCTTGCATGATGGGTGTGAGAAATTGGGTTGTTGGTTGACTGGGTGGTGAGCCCTGGTCAAGCAAAAGCAACAATCCCTGGCATAGTGAACGACAAAAAGTCATTAAATCTGCCTGTGCTTAACCCTGGGTAGCTTGGCACAAAAAGCAGCCAGACTTAACTTACAGTCAACATGTAAAGTATTTCTGCAGCACAAAAACTGTAATAAAATGTAAACACAACACAAGAAAAATCCCACACCAATTTTAATAAATTATTTGCCACTAAAATGACAAAAATCCAAACAGTAGAACCAGAGTTCTTTGACAGTTTTTAGTAAAACCTAGCGCCTAAAGATCACAGTGCCAACCACGGAGATCTAGTCACGCAAGACCGGGTCAAAGTAATAAAAAAGTCCAAACGCGATGGAGCGCAAGTCGGGTACAAGAAGTGGCTTGGAGTGGGTCAGCGCTTCTCTTCAGACTTAGAAGAAATTCTGGTGAAAAAGTTATGGGAAGATAAAGTTCAGCAGGGCAAGGCTGCAAGCAGTGTCCGAGGAGGGAGCATCGTCGATGGGGAGCTGCTGAATGAAGTTGCGGTTAAGATTTTTATGTTCGAACTTAGTCACTTTTATGGAAGCCAAAAATCTCCAGCGGTACGAGACAGGATACTGTAGCTGGCAAGGGTTCCAGGAGGCCAGATATGCTTATGGCAATGGACCACGGAACAGGATTTGCTGCTGTGGAAAAAAAGATAGCTGGAGCAGCTGTGAAGTCAGGCAACCTGGGGCAGTTTGACAAGCAGGTTGGTCCCGGTCTTCCCTCGGTTCTCAGACCAGTTTTTAACTAAAAGGTTTGTTAGTCCCAAGTTTTGGATTTTGGCTATCTGGGCACCTTTAGCACCACCACCAAGGGTCTGGGACTAGAGGGGCTCCACTTGGGAGGTTAGCACTCACTCAGGCTGGGTCCAGGTACAGGTTCAAGATGGTGGGAGCCTTTTATGTCCCATAATGCAGTGATGACAAATCCTTCATGTGAAGTCAGAGCATAGCTTATTAGTTGCAAGTGGAGTTGTGCCAAGATCACCCCATCCTGCCAGCAGATGAAAAATTCAGGCATACCTAGTCCCTCTATTGTGTCTCTGTCTGGGAGAAATTCACAATGTCCTGCTAACACAGGGGAGGCTGCAAGCACCAAACGACTATGGACAGGAAAATGCCAATTTTCAAAATTGTAATTTAAAAACTGACCATTAAAGAGGATTTTAGTTACATTTCCATAGATGCCATACATGAAATGCTTATCTGTCCCCAATTGAAAATTAGCACTTATTAAATGTAATACAGCAACCCAGTGTTATCCTATGGGACAGGTAGGCCTCACAGGAGGAAAAATTAATTTAGGAGTTTTTCACTTCCAGGGCATGTAAAGCTTAAAAGTACATGGCCATCCTTATAATTACAATGCAACCTGCCCTATGAGCTACCTAGGGACTACTTTAGGGGTGACATATATGCAATAAAAGGGGAGTTTAAAGATTGGCAAGGTGGTTAGATTGCCTAGTCGATTTGGCAGTTTAAAACTGCATTCGGGCTGCAATGGCAGGCCTGAGACATGTTTTAGGGGTTCCTTAAATGGGTGACGCAATACGTGGTGCAGGCCCACTAGTAACATTTAATTTTGAGGACCTGAGTATATGGTATACCATCCAAGAAGGGTCTTATAACTAAATTAAATATGCCAATCAAGTGTAAACCAAATCAACCATGTTTGGGGGAGTGAGCAAAAGCACTTTAGCGCTGGCTTGCAGTGGTACAGTGCACAGAGTCCAATGGACAACAAAAACAAATTTCAGCAAAACATGGATGAAAAAGGCAAAACATTTGGGGGTAGACCACCACAAGGCTGACAGTTCTACCAAGGGGTTCTACATACAGGAACACAGTGGCTTCCTTTGCTTTCCACCTCACATGCTGTATTTATGCTTCTGGTGGTATGTCTCCACTTCTTGTTGATCCTATGACTAGGGGTAGGCGAAATAGTGCAGTCCACCAGCAGAATTGACGAAATTTAGGCCACTCCGTGTTACTCTTCAACGCAGAGTTCTAGTCAAATTCTGCCAATTGATGCATGGTGGAATGTTTGTCTAGTGAGGGTCCAAAATATGCAAGCCCGCAAGAGCAAGAAAGATTTGGCGCTCCCTAGTGCAATTTACTAATACAGGGGGTCGCCGACATTCGCAAGCGGTCATGATCAGAGGGCTGCCGTTTGAGATGATTTGATGTCGCTCGAATAGATTTTCTACTTGAGCGGCAGCAAAATCAGCTCGAATGGCTGAACGCTTTTGCACAACGCATGGTCCAGTTCACACTGATATTCAGCACTGCTTGTGCTACCAATGCTAAATTGCCACACAAGCTGCATATTTTCCACCCGTTGGCAGAATTCCACGGAATCTCGCAGAGTTTTTCTGTAACTCTGCAGAGTTTATTTGAGTGAACCTCCGCAAGTTCCGCCCACCTCTACTTGTCACCTTGGCGTAGACCATGGATGTGCTCTTGTGGTATACCACAGAAATGATGCTCCCCCTGCTGGTTCACTTTCCTCTGACCATCCACGGGCTGCTGAGAAAGTGCCCGCCTCCTGAATCAGGCAAAAAGGATAAGTATGCCAATGATAGTAGAGCAACCTTGTTAGAAATGGGATTTCTGGTTGGCTAAGGCTTCCGCCAAAGCCAGGCAGAAACCACCACTCTAGTCAGGGCAAGGGAGTTACACGCTGAAGATAACCCCTGCTCACCCCCTTGGTAGCTTGGCACGAGCAGTCAGGCTTATCCCAGAGGCAATGTGTAAAGTGTTTGCGCAACACACACACACAGCAGCAACACACTAGGCACACCACAAAAGAAACTCCACACAAGGTTATATATAAAAATAGCCTTTGTATTACCCAAAACACATTAGAATAGTAATCACACAATATACACTGTGCCAACTGGCACTAGGCAATATTTACAGGGGATTATATACACATGACAGGGCCAATTGGGCCACTGTCAGAACCATCACAAAGCACAAATAGTAAATGTAGAACACAACCAGTAATTACTGGCAAAATACTGTACTCAGCATTATATCCTGCAACATAAATCACACTATGCAATAAGCGTCACAATAAGCATAAACACATTATGCAATAGTATCCTCACCAGCATAAACACATTATGCAATAACCTCATAAGTATAAATCAGAGGCCTAAGTCATGGTGCATAAATCTCATTAGGGCCTAGCGCCACATAAATCACATTAGGGCCTGGCGCCCTACCAACCTAACACTGACCCCCTGGTCAACTGACCTTCTCTCTGGGGCTCAAATGCCCTATGTCCAAAATGTCAGGGCTTGGCTGCCAATGCAGCAACATCAAAAGGGTGTGCAATGCGCTGGGGCAGGGCAGGAGTGTATCTCACTCCTTTCTTATCGTGCAAACCAAAATGCCCCCAAAGAAATAATAGCACTGGCACTAACGGTGCCTCTGGAGTCCCCCACTGGGACTCTAAAAAAACAATGAGCCCAATGTTGCAGCTGCCCGCTCTATCCCGCGGTGCAGCTGTGGCTAGAAAATGAGCAGCGACGCTCTGGAGCCCCGCTCTGGGGCTCTTTCTACAAAATTGCCCCCAACGTTGGAGCGGCCCGCTCTCCTGCAGGTCTGCTCAGGAAAACAGGCACCGACAATGTGCCTCGAAAGGGGGCCCTCCTGGTGCAGCTTCCCATGCAGCCCCCACTCACCGGGGTAGGCTTGGAGGCTCCGTCTCCCCTCGCTGCTGGTACCGGGACCGGCACCGACAATGTGCCGCGGCTGGTCCCGCACTCGGTTCCTCTCCGCCTGCACCGCGGGGCTCTCCCCAGCTCATGGGAGCCCCGCTCAGCAGCAGGCCATCGCTTGGCCTCCTCTTCCAGTCGGCCGCGCTGCTATTGGCAGCCTCCTCCCGTTGGCCCCGCCCAGCGTCAGGCAACTTGCCTGGCTTCCTGGTCGCGGCTCTTTGTTTCGGATCGGGCCGCAGCGGTGATTTATTTTCAGCACCACAGTGCGGGGTGGGCACCCGCTTTTAAAATATGCATAAAGTGGGGTGGGCACCCGCTAAATAAGCACACAAGCGGAGTGGGCACCCGATCTCAAATAATCTCAACTGCGGGTGGGCTCCCGCCAGATCAGCAAAAATGAGGGGGAATCCCCACGTGGCTGTTTGTCACTACCAGGACATGTCACACACTTAAGGTACATGTCCTACATTTTACCTACAATGCACCCTGCCCATAGGGCTAGCTAGGGCCTACCTTAGGGGTGACTGACATGCAGTAAAAGGGGGGTCACAGACATGGCACACACTTTAGGTGCCACTTCACAGCAGCAGTAACACTGCGCGCACAGGCCCTGCAATGGCAGAGGCCTGAGATAGGTTTGAAAGGCTACTTTGGTGGGTGGCGCAATCAGCGCTGCAAGCCCACCAGTAGCATTTAATTTTACCAGCCCTGGGTATATGAGATACCACTTTACAAGGGACTGACAGGTAAATTAAATATGCCAAACAGGTGTAGACCAATCTTCCCATAAGTAACACAGAGAGCACACGCACTTTACACTGAACAGCAGTGCTAAAGTGCCCAGAGTCCTAAAACCATCAACACCATGTCAGAAAAAAGGCTAGGAGAAAGGCAAAAAGTTTAGGGATGACCCTGCAAAAAGGGCCAAGTCCCACCCAACCCCCTTCCAGCCAAAACGCAGGGTAGACCAATCACCACGTTGATGGGCCTCCCTCCTTTGGGCGATAGAACACAGACGCGAGCCCGCAACTGCAGGGACACCTTCCAGTTCTACACCACTCTGAACCCATGTGGTTCCCTCTGTAAAAGCTCTCAGGACCAACTAGGCTACCCCAATGGTACTCCCTAGCTGTCCACAGCCAGGACCAGGCCCTAGACCGTCCAGAGTAGGGGGCAGGAACCCCTCGCACATAGTAACCATTCTCCACTCTTCCTCTCATCAGTGCAGTTCCAATCTGCCACTGATCCTCCAACCGAGGGTCCGCACCCTCAGGCTGACCAGAAGTCACGTGCGAGGCTCTCCTCCCCCTACCTCTTCTTCTGGGGTTCCCCACTCTCCTCCTATGAGAGGCAACCTCAGAACACAACTCACCCACCAGTTCAGGGCCTTGACCCTGCAACTGATCCACCAACCTGGGATCTAAACCCACAGGTTGCACCGGGGTCAGAGGCGAGGACTCCCTCCCTCTGCACGCCCTTCCAGAGTTCTGCACCCTCCCAACTGGAGTGGTACCCCTAGAAGCCACATCGGTCAGGACACTGCTTACAGTTGTCCTTCCCTCCAGGTCAGGCATACCCTTAACCTGGCCTCCCAACCCAGGGACAGAACCCTGTGGTTGAACAATTGCCCGGCGAACCAGGACTTCCTGGGGAGCACATATGCCCTCCCCCAGGGTGACACATAACTCATGTGTCGTGTGACAGTCTGCCTGGCGCAGATCTCCCGACCCCTGTCCATCTGACAGTGCGTGAAGATCCCCCAGGACAGAAGTGGTGTCACCATGGTCAATCTTGGGACAATCAGCCCTTTTGGCTGGCCCTTGACACTCTGGTTCTTCCACTGGGGACTCTCTCCCCCTCTCACCCCTCAATCTGGACTTCTGCACCCTCCACTTATGAGTGGCACTGCCAGACACCAGAACTGATGGAGGCCTGCTTACAGATACTCCCAGTTCACCTGACACGGGGAGATCCCCCTCAACGGACGGTCCATCAGGACAGACTAGGCTCCCTACCTGGTGTTCCCTTAAGGAACCATCCAGTCCTGGAGACTGAGGTTGGGGTCCTTCGGGACACAGCCCAGTCTCACTCCTTCTCCTACGTGACAGGATGTGAGGCCCTCCAACCTCCTCACTATAAGGGGACCTAGCTGGGCTACTCTGAACCTCTCCCACCACTCTGGGTTGGAAGATACCTGAACCACTCCTCTTAGGGTCACTCCCCAATGCCTCTTCAGAACCTCTGGCAACCACCTAGAGGTCTGCTTCCTGTGCAAGCTCCCTGGGATCAGAGAACTCACACTCCAACAGGTGTTGGCGCAACCCCGGAAAACAATTACTGAACATGTGCTCTCTGACAACCAGATTGAACAGCCCTTCAAAATCATTTGCCGTGCTAACCATCACCCAATCGTCCAGTGCATCGCAACATTCATCCACAAACTCCCCCCAAGACTGGTGAGCAGTTTCTTACTGCCCCTGAATCTCAACCTGTACCCCTCTTCCTGGGAACCAGGTACCATACTCTGGGAACTGGGAATGGGACTTCCTGCACTGGACTCCACACACACACAGAAGCAACACACTAGGCACACCACAAAAGAAACTCCACACAAGGTTATATATAAAAATAGCCTTTGTATTATCCAAAAACACATTAGAATAGTAATCACACAATATACACTGTGCCAACTAGCACTAGGCAATATTTACAGGGGATTATATACACATGACAGGGCCAATTCGGTCACTGTCAGAACCATCACAAAGCACAAATAGTAAATGTAGAAGACAACCAGTAATTACTGGCTAAATACTGTACTCAGCATTATATCCTGCAACATAAATCACTCTATACAATAAGCGTCACAATAAGCATAAACACATTATGCAATAATATCCTCACCAGCATGAACACATTAAGCAATAACCTCATAAGTATAAATCAGAGGCCTAAGTCATGGTGCATAAATCACATTAGGGCCTGGCGCCACATAAATCACATTAGGGCCTGGCGCCCTACCAACCTAACACTGACCCCATGGCCAACTGGCCTTCTCTCTGGGGCTCAAGTGCCCTATGTCCAAAATGTCAGGGCTTGGCTGCCAATGCAGCAACATCAAAAGGGTGTGCAATGCACTGGGGCAGGGCAGGAGTGTATCTCACTCCTTTCTTATCGTGCAAACCAAAACGCCCCCAAAGAAATAATAGCACTGGCACTAACGGTGCCTCTGGAGTCCCCCACTGGGACTCTACAAAACCAATGAGCCCAACGTTGCAGCTGCCCGCTCTCTCCTGCGGTGCAGCTGTGGCTAAAAAATGAGCAGCGACGCTCTGGAGCCCTGTTCTGG
This sequence comes from Calotriton arnoldi, assembly GCA_963921515.1. Lineage (NCBI taxonomy): Eukaryota > Metazoa > Chordata > Amphibia > Caudata > Salamandridae > Calotriton > Calotriton arnoldi. The sequence continues at coordinate 1,059,456 of CAWUFW010002581.1, forward strand.
GGCTCTTTCTACAAAATTGCCCCCAACGTTGGAGCGGCCCGCTCTCCTGCGGGTCCGCTCAGGAAAACAGGCACCGACAATGTGCCTCGAAAGGGGGCCCTCCTGGTGCAGCTTCCCATGCAGCCCCCACTCACCGGGGTAGGCTTGGAGGCTCCGTCTCCCCTCGCTGCTGGGACCGGGACAGGCACCGACAATGTGCTGCGGCTGATCCCGCACTCGGTTCCTCTCCGCCTGCACTGCGGGGCTCTCCCCAGCTCACGGGAGCCCCACTCAGCAGCAGGCCATCGCTTGGCCTCCTCTTCCGGTCAGCCGCCCAGCGTCAGGCAACTTGCCTGGCTTCCTGGTCGCGGCTCTTCGTTTCGGATCGGGCCGCGGCGGTGATTTCTTTTCAGCGCCACAGGGCGGGGTGGGCACCCGCTTTTAAAATATGCATAAAGCGGGGTGGGCACCCGCTAAATAAGCACAAGAGCAGGGTGGGCACCCGATCTCAAATAATCTCAACTGCGGGGTGGGCTCCTGCCAGATCAGCAAAAATGAGGGGGAATCCCCACGTCGGGATTCCCTCTAAATGGGTGGCAGCTCCGCGCTGCGAAGCCCCAGCACTGTCCCCGTCCTGGGAGAGTTATTTTTAGCACACACAGGGCTCTCTGGTCCACAAGTTCCAGGGAGCAAGGCTGGGCCCAGGCAGGCCAGCACACAGGGCCCTCCAGCGCGGAGGCAGTCCCTCATGGCGGTTCCTCCTGGGGCCCAGCAGCAGCAGTCCTCTAGAAGCACAAAAGCACAACATTTTCATGGGGTCACAGCCCCTATATTTATATCCCATATTTGCTTTGTCTGCCCTGGCACAGGGCTTGGGGAAACCAGCCTAAACTGGTTCAGGGGGGAATTGGAGCACTTTGTTTACAAGGCTCCTCTTCCCCTTTGTCAGGTGGGGGCTCGTCATCAGACACACCACAGGGGGGCGGATACAGCATTCACATAGGCAGGCACAGCCATATTCAGGGTCAGGGGACTACTCCTCCCACTACTCCAAATGCAGATGCCCTATTCAGCCTAGCGCTGACTCACCCTGCCCCTCCTGGAGCCACACACACCTCACCAGCCCCTGTCACTCAAAAGCCAGACATGCAATTCACATCAGGCAGGCAGACACATAGCACACAGAAATGCCAACTTCCAAAAGTGGCATTTCTAAAATAGTTATAATAAATCTGCGCACACCATTCCGTAGCATTTATTATCACTATTCCAAATATACCAAACTTGACCACGCTGCTCCTCTCATATCAGGAATTACCACTGAAACACTTATCAGGGAATCCCCAATGCATTCCTATAGGAGGGCAGCCTCACAGTAGTGAGAAACCAAAATGTCCTACCTTTTACCTACAATGCACCCTGCCCATAGGGCTAGCTAGGGCCTACCTTAGGGGTGACTGACATACAGTAAAAGGGGGGTCACAGACATGGCACACACTTTAGGTGCCACTTCACAGCAGCAGTAACCCTGCGCGCACAGGCCCTGCAATGGCAGAGGCCTGAGATAGGTTTGTAAGGCTACTTTGGTGGGTGGCGCAATCAGCGCTGCAAGCCCACCAGTAGCATTTAATTTTACCAGCCCTGGGTATATGAGATACCACTTTACAAGGGACTGACAGGTAAATTAAATATGCCAAACAGGTGTAGACCAATCTTACCATAAGTAACACAGAGAGCACACACACTTTACACTGAACAGCAGTGCTAAAGTGCCCAGAGTCCTAAAACCACCAACACCATGTCATAAAAAAGGCTAGGAGAAAGGCAAAAAGTTTAGGGATGACCCTGCAAAAAGGGCCAAGTCCAACAAACCTCTTTTGCTTCGAAAGGTTCTGCTTCATAACTGCCATTCACCGCTGAGTCAGATGGAAGCCAATCTACTAAAGTGATATCGCAAACCAACTCTTCCACACACACATGGATCTAGAGTCTAAAATAGGTGAAGGAGGTGTAGATGTGACCCTGCTTCACCAGGACTGGAGTAATGTCAATGTTGTGTAACACTGTTAAAGACTTGCAGGTCACAGTGTCTCAGCTTATCAGCTCATCTAAGACCCTGACTGACCAGGTAGATGATGCAGAGGGCCTGGCCAAAAGTAGCATTCTCTGTCAGGGAAGGTCCCAGAAGAAGTGAAAGGCACATAGCTAGAGAACTCCCACCACATGCTCTCTGACAGAGAGGGCTCATCTTGCTTTGGCAGAGTTGTCTCCTCTGGGTGCCCCACAGGCCAGTGAGTGTAAGATTGCTTAACTATAATTCAATGCTAAGAGAGACACGCTTAGGTGGACTTCGAGTGCTCCTGAATTCTTTTGTTTCCAAATTACTCACAACTCATAGAACAATAATAAGTCATTTGAGAGTGTCAAACAGAAGTTAAGGGCAATGAACCTCAACTAAATGTTACTCTATCCATGAAGGTCTTATTTAACTCTAAATCTTTCTTCTTTGACACTCTTGAGTCTGCGCAGGATTGGATGGTTGGTAGGAGACACCTTGGTAGTGAACTCTGAATTGCTTGATACTGGGAGACAATAACTACTGGCCTAGAATCAGCTCATCCTGATGAACTCTCTGAATCTAAAGTTTTCAAAATGACAAAGCGAAATTTGGCTTTCATTTTGTTATTTCATACTATTTTATGTTGCGGTTCTGTTTTCCTACTATATTTTCATAAAATAATTGGCTCTGGTTTTATAATAGTATACATGTTGGATTTTAGAGGGTCTCTTATTTTGTGTTATGGCCATAATTCCTACTTCACTCCGATTTTTGTAAAATATTGTGGTTTGATAATTGTACCAGCGCTGGGTGCCCAATGTGTGTATGTGCTCTTTATTCCTTTGGTATCATCCATGTTTTTCTTTAACAGTTGTGGGTTTTGGGTACCTGATTTCTTTCCCAAGCAAGAGCACATTAGGATATTATGAATTTACTGAGAGATGCCCCTTCTTTTCTGAAGTATAGGTTGGAGGGTGGAGGGATGCTTTAGTCCTGTGAGTCTTCACTATTGACGTTTCTCCAGAGCAGGATGGTGGGAGTCATGGGAGGCTTGATTCCCACATTTATTTATTTTTAACTTTCTTCATTTGAATTTAAGCAGATATAGAAGCTTAGATTATCACAAAGTAGTACCTAATTGCAAACAAATTACAGGTAATGAGTAAAGTATTGCATGTGGGGAACAACAGGCTAAATTATATGCCAGCCTTCACAGTGTCAAACAATGTAATCATTTAGAAGTCCATATGCAAATCCAGCATCATCTATATTCACACACTACACCAGTAGCAATGTGCAAACCCCTATCCCTTCCTACCAAATAAAGAATAACGTAAGCTTAACAACCAACCCCAGAACCAAAATATAAAAAATCCTGCCCGGCTGAGCCCCAGGTGTCAGCACTTGAGAACCTTGAAGATGTTTCTATAAGCACAGGGGAGAAGACTAATGGAGTAATAAGAAGCACTGGACAGGAGGATAAGGCTTATTGTATCCAGGGGCAGCATGGACTATTGATTCCAATTCCCACGCTCCCAGCGGCGTGCCTTGCAGATGAACCTTTGCTCGTACAATCTGCAAGTGATCAATGCAAGGGTCACTCTCAATATGTACCAGTGTCAGCAGTTTCTACAGGTCATAATCTAAGAAGCCAGTGGCCACCTCTAGCCACAGATCCGCAATAGACCTTCAGCATACCCCTCTGTACTCCTCAGAGTGCAATGCCACACTCTTAGCTGCTGCCCACTTCTCCACCTCCGCCCGGCATCGACTTTGACGGGGGCCAACAGAGATTTCCGGTGATAGCAATGTGTCTGCGGGCTATCCCCAATGCTAGGTCCAAAAGTCTATTACCAACTTTTTTGTTGGGTTTCTGGTCATATAACCGAAGGAGGCAGTACGTACATTCCAGGTTCGCTGTTACCTGAAACCAGAAGAGGTTCATTATTGCGCAGAACCACACCATGTGAAGAAAACCTGCATTGGTGAGGACACACCTGGGACATTGTAGGTCAGTACTGTGTAACATGACATCCAGACTATGCAGTGTGAGATATGTACAGTGTAGGTTGTTGATTTGGGTGTACTTGAATCTTGTGTTACATGTAAGAATGCAAGTGTGCTCCAAGGTGTGACCCTATTCCTTCCCACTGAAGGGTCGGTCAATATACTTCTCCCACTTGTCCACAAAAGCTCGCAGGTCATCTAGCATTATAGCCAGTGCAGATTTATACACCCAGGAAACCAGGTGCCACCCCCGCCGAAGGTAAACATAGTCTGCAGGAGATCGAACAGTGGAGGCTTTGGTTCCAGAGTCCCCACCCAGGAGATTTTGAATTGCTCCAGCCAACGCCCCATATGTCAAGAACTGATAACCTGGCAAATTATGAAGAAGGAACCCTCTGAGTAACAGTCCCCTAATGTATTTACTCCAGCTCCCATCCATGGTGCCAGCCGATGGGCAGTGAGGTCGCCCCCTCCTATGATCGGTAGGCCCACCAACAGTATTGTGGGGGAATACAAAGCAGCCATCCCCACATGTCAGCGAACCACCCTCCAACACCGAGGCACTGTACAGAGTAGACGAGGTCTATAGAGAGTGCTGTGCTTAACTCCCAGCAACATGGCCAGTAACGCCCCCTCCCTGCTCGGAGCCCCTAACTCCCTAACTTCTGCCAAATTGAGCCTCACCAGTCAATGGGCGACCCACTGCTGATTCGCAGCCTGGTAATATATTTCATAGTTTGGGCCACCCAGGCTGCCTTTGGTCATGGGTCTCAGAAGTGTACGCAATAACACCCTAGTTTGCTGTCCATCCCAGATCAGCTCTCTAGGAAAAGTATTTAGGGAGTGAAACCACATTTCCAGTATCCAGATGGGAAGTTTTAAGAAATAATAAATGCCACTGGGCAAAATCATAATTTTGGTCAGTGCTAGTCGGGCCATACCTGGAAGCAGCAGTGACCTTCGATAGGCCACGCATCCCTTGAACACCCAAATGAATCCCCCAGGATTGTCCTCTCAGATATCAGTGTCAGTGTGATATTCTGTGATCCCACTGTAAACCAGGAGCTCTTACCGGTTCAGGAGGACCCATGTGCTTTGGGGAAACCGGAAAGGTGCAGTATTCAACAAATTCATACTAAATCTTGACACCTGTTCAAAGTCGTATAGCAGTGTTACTCTCCACAGGATACCTGTTCGCAGACTCCTCAGGAAGATCAACATGTCATTGGATATAATGAGTAGATATGTTCTCCTTCATACAATGGGATACCCCTGTTCCATCCCTCCAGTCTCAGGAAGCTAGCAAATGGCTTAACATCTTAACACCTAAGGGTATCAAAGACCTTCGGAATGTTAATGGAGAGGACCAGTGCTTCAGGAAATCAATCCCAATCTGGCTCATCAAACACACGATAAAGGCTTTGGATGTTGTGGGACATGTTACTTGGGTATGAAACCATTTTGATCCTCAGCCACCAGCTCAGGGAGGTGGGGTTCTAGCCAGTTCATCAGGACTTTACTCAGAATTCTTTAATATAAGTTCAACATGAAGAGTGGACAATATGCCTTCTCATCGGTGGAGTCATTCATTGCTTAAGGATGGAAACAATCATGGCCTCTCTGGTCATATCCGGAAGGTGCCTACACTCCACCGCATTGGCATACATTGCAGCCAATCTGGGAATCAGGTGTGTGGCATAAGTCTGGTAGAACTTGACAAGGAGGCCATCCATCCTGGGGGCCTTTGATGGCCTCATTGATTTCTAGCTCCAAGATGGGGGCAACCAGCCCCTCTCATTCCCCTTCCAGCAGCTGCCAAAGCTGCACTGTTTTCCAGGAGAGCACCCAGATTCTCGGCCCCCACAGGGTCACCGGCTCCATAAAGGCCCTGATAATGCCTTGTGGAAACTTCATGTATGCCAGTATGGGAGTAGATCATTTCCCCAACTGACCCAGCAACTTGGGTAATGAGGTTTCCCCTGTCCTCCAGATGGGTCAGCCATGCCAGCAATTTGCCCACATGCCCACCCTCCATGTGTGCAGCTGCTGTATGTTCCAGTCGATGCAAGGAACTCAGGGTCATATTTATGAAAAAGTTGTGTCATGCTTTTACCACGCAACGGGGTGCAAGAGTGACACAACTCTAAAGTTTGATTTATCAAGCCATGAAAGGCCACCTTGTGTGGCTTGATAAATATAGAGTAACGCAACACAGCGCAAATCGCTGTGTTGTGTTACTCTACCAGAAGGAGGTGTTCCATGGGTGGAGCGTGGCTATTTCCATGCATCCACCTATGGATTTTGCTGCGTTCCTAGATTTATCAACACTGGTAAACCTGGGAATGCGTCAAAATGCTACGCCTCCCCAGGTGAGGCGTAACAAGGAGAAATATCTTTGTTCTCCTCGTTACTTCCCCTTTCTATGTGTGCTGCATTCTGCAGCAAAAATAGAAAGAGGAAAGTGTCCCTTCAAGCCCAAAAACAATCCTGCTTACAATGCAGGCACCCTTGCACCATGGTTCAAGTGTCCCTTTGTTAGCACTAGGCAGCACATTGTGTTCAGCACTGGGCACTGGGAAATGACAAGAATGCTCCATATATTGTTAAGTACAGTATACTCCTGTCCTTTACCTATTACGCAGCACAGCGCAGCAAGGTAACTTGCTGCGCTGCCTGATAATTTATTAAATATGCCCCTGAGTTTCCCAAGCACCACAGCATGCTTCTCCCTCTCCTGCCATAGGGATGGCATGATTTCAGAGCGTTTCAAGGCTCAGGTTTCAAATGGTGGATTTCGCACTCCAAAGCGGTTAATTCAGGACAAAGTGACTGCTCTCTAGACCCACTAATTGACTGGGACAGGGCCCCCTTATCACAGCCTTAAATGCGTACCATACAAAGTTTTATGGTAGGCAGTTTGAGCATTTGTGCTGAAGTAGTCTTAAATTTGGCCTCCCAGGGGTTGTCTTAGGGGGTCCCTAAAGGTGAGAGGGAGTCTACAAGTGGGATGGGTGATGCTCGCAATGAGGAGAGGAAGCTGTCATGTGTATTCCAGGTCCGCGGTTGAGCAAAGCCCACTTCCCTCAATCACCTCTTTCCAACTGGGCCAGGCTCACAGCCTGCACAGTGACAGCGCCAGAGATCCGCGAGGCCCCAATCAGCATGCAACTAGGAAGGGTAGCCAGGGCCATCACAGGTGCTCTGGCCCCCCTGCCGCCATCTTGTGCACTTCAGCACAGCTGGGAGCCGTCTCGTCCCTAGGGGCCTCAGTGTGAGCCCGGGCATGCCATGCTTTTGGAACATGCCTCCCATTTCTCTGGTGCTTGGGCCACTTCTGCAGATGCACTGGGCAGCTCTAGGCTCCAGGGTGGTGCGGGGAATGGAGGTGGATTGCAGGGCTCCTCCAGCTGGCAGTCATCTTGTTATGTGTCAAGCCACACCACCTGCTTGATTTCCTCCTTGATACATGTTCACTCCTTTTTCATGACTGCTAGGCTCGAAACACATTGTCTGCTTGCCCTGAAATTTATTTTTTGGAATGTTAAAAGTTTTTAAATGATAGGATCAAAAGGAGGGCAACATTATAAGCTATCAAATGCTACTCACCTGATTCATTACAACTTCTAGAAAGCAACCTGCTTGGCTCTCTTTGAGTGTCCCTTCTTTGTCAATTTGGGTTTCCCACTCTATACCACGGGGTTGCCATTTTCCTTACAAAAGACTCTCCTTTTCTCTTGGTCTACCCTTAATTGGTAGGGGAACTTTAAAAGTGTAATGAATTGTAAACTAGATTAACACAGTCTTTGTAATATGTTACACATGATTTCTACTTTTGTTAGTCGTTAGGATTGGGAAAGTGCGCTTTATTCTACTTTTTTTCTGGAGATCATTACTTCTACTTCCACCTCTGCTATTTTTATATGCCACTTTCTGTCTCACTTATTATTTGAGGACTGCATTCTTTCTCATAGCCTCTCAGAATATTCTTCTATTGAACTTACACTCAGGGGTGTTGGCCGAATTCATAGAGGATGTGGAGACTAAATGCATGTTTGCTGTCAAATGACTACTTTTTTGAGTATATACGCAGAGAGATTGACCTTTATTTTCAACATAAAAATAGACTGTTGACTTTCTTGTATCTCTTTGGGAAGCTTTCAAGCCCATACTAAAGTGCAGTTCATGAGATACATCTCTTGTTTAAAAAAAGATACGCCCATCACCAATCCCCCACCTGGAGATGAATCTGATGGACCTTGATTTTAAATTTCATAAATGAGGGGACCAACTGGTTTTGTCAGTCCTCTAGCATACAGAAATGTCCCTTAGACAGTTGTAAATAGACGAGTCCAGAAAGTGATGGTAAGCTTTCCAAACTCAGGTCAATGTGTGGGAGCAGAGCAGGCAAAATACTTCACTGGTTATGTAGCTGAGAAAGACAACGTACACACGGGACTGAGATTTATCATAGACAAGCGGTTCTGATCTTAGAACGGTTTGTACTGGCTGACGTTTTTGCTGCCTACTATTCTGATATATATTCTGAGTGCCAGTCTCCTTCCCCCAATCACTGACTACTTGCTTAGATGCCAGCCATTCAAATATAGTGACTGCCTCCACTAGTCTGTGACAGTTCAAAAAGGAGATCTTGAATGGGGAATTTAGTGAGGCTAATATCGAGCTGCAGGAAGGTAAAATCCCTTGGTTCGATGGCCTCTGAGCTGAGCTGTTCAAATGATTCATTCCAAAACTAACTTCACATTTACATAGTATGATAGCTAGGTCCCTGCAGAATGGAATTCTACCACAAGATCATCGAGCGTCCATCATCACTGTATTTTTGAAGCCTAAGAATCCTGGAGGTAAATGTTCCTCAAATAGATCCATCGCCTTAATCAACATTGAAATGAAAGTGCTGGATAGGACCTTAGCAAATCATTTGAGGAGAATCATTCTTTCTCTAGTGCACCCCTGCCCATTACATCCTGGTAACAGTAGACATGAATCTACACTAAGCTACATTGGAGCTATATGCTCTGTTGTGCATGCTTCAAACATTTGCTAGTTCCCCAGCAGAGATGTTGGCAGGCCAAACGTTGTTGGGAGATCATCAAGGCAGTAGGAGAGAAAGCTGGTTATTGCTGTCTGTGTGGTGAAAATAATTTTGCTGGTCATATATAACCTGCAGGAGAGAGATGGAAAGTAGGTGTATGCTACGTAACGTATTCCTCTTGTCGATCTTCTTGTGCATCTTTTCATAAAGCCCTACAGAAAGGATGCTCAATCTTCCAATACCGGAATACCCCAGTATGTTCTTTGTGGCGTTACTTTAAACAGGTGATCCTTAAAGGAAGGATGAACCTTGTAAAGTTTTTCTTTTTCTTGCCATATCCCACCTCTGACTTTTCCCAGAGGACCAAGCAGCCCTGTTACATCTGTAGCGATAGATGCTTTGGAAACTGACCAAACTTGAAGATCGTGCTCTAGGAGCAATATGGCTATATCAGTTGTAGATTTCTCATATTCAAAGCCCAGTCATTACTAAAGGACTTCACCATGCCTCAAGCAGTTGTGCTGGGGTAAAACTATCAACAGTATGAGTAGGCATAAACAAAATGGTTGAATTTCGGACAGTTTCTAAAACTTTCGGACATTGACCTTGTTAAACAAAGTTTGTCTGTGACTAAAAACAAGTGCAGCGCGGATGCACCTTATAGAGCCAGCTTTGAAATTACCATTAATGAGAGTTTTGTAGATTTTGAGAACTCCCTGTTGCTCAACAAGGAGGATCTGGCCTTTGCTCTCTCTAGTTGTTTGCCGTCAAAACTCCTCCTTAATCCTGAATCCATCAGGTGCAACAACCAGCTTTTTTTCCAACCGGATCACCGACATAAAATCGAACAGTATTGTGTTACATACATATTGTGTCAAAAATATTGATTACAAAAAAATAGTATTCCTATACTTATAAAGGTAATTACAAAAATATCAAAAAAATATTGTTTCACACTAATATTGTTAAAAACCATACAAAAATATTGTGTGTATATATATATATATATATATATTCACTGAAAAAACCATAGGTTTTAGGGACAGTTATAGTTAGTTGGACATTTCACTCGTACAAAACCCGTGAAATTCCCCCGTTATAGTTAGTTCAGCTAACTATAACTCGCGCCCCCGCAATGCACTGCTGATGACGTCACATATTACATCACTCATGACATGGTCAGTGACATCACTGATGACATCTCAAATGACATCACTGTTGACATCATGCAGTGACTGTGTGTTTCTGTAAAGTTTAAATATTTTTAATATATATAGGAAAAGACGTATTGAAGAATGAGTGGGTGTATAAGTGTCTGTATGGATGATTTAGTAGGTGCGTGACTGACTCTATAAGTGAGTGATTTAACGTATCTTACTGAATGCATGGGTTAGTGACTAAACTGGGTGAATGTCTGTATCCGTCTGTCTGTTGCTGTGTAAGTGGCTGCATGTGTTTGTGAATAGCTACATGAGTGTGTATATGAGTTATTGAATGGTTGTCTGAGTATCTGTATGGGTGCCTGAGTGTTTGTGTGGGAGGGGTGTGTGCGACTCTGTGCATAGATGTGTGAGTGGGTGATTCACTGGGTGGATGGTTTCAAGAGTGCATCTGTGATAGACTGTATGGGTGGGTAAGTGTGTGTAAGAGTGTGTTAGTGAGTGAATGTATGTCCCAGTGGTACATGTGTGAGTAACTACATATGTGAAAGGCAGTATATATGTGTGTTGGAGTATATAAATAGCTAATAGCAGAGTGAGTGATTGTGATAGTGGCTGTATGGATGAGTGTGTGCTTGTATCAGTGATTGTATAAGAGCGTAACAATGTGCTAGTATTTGTATGATTAAGTGAGCTGGTGTGTGTATAACTGTATAGTTGAGTAAATGGCACTGTGTTTAATTATTTGCATGACTGACTAGGTGTGTGAGTACCTCTATGGATGAGTGGCGGTGTTTGAGTGTCTATATAGGAGTAAGAGTGCATATGATAGTCCTGTACTGAGTGACCATAAGTATGAGTGACTGTACGGGTGAGTGAGTGGATGTGTGTGTGTAGACCTAAGAATCAGTGAGTGGGTATGTAGTTATTGGTGTTGGAGTGTCTATGGTTTTGCGAATGGCAGTCTGTAATTTAGAGTGGGTGTATCAAAGGTTATATTAGGGTGTGAGGAGGTGCATCAGATTATCACGTGGATGATGTAATCAGTGATGTCATCAGTGATGTCATTTGAGATGTCATCAGTGATGTCACTGACCATGTCATGAGTGATGTAATATGTGACGTCATCAGCAGTGCATTGCGGGGCGCGAGTTATAGTTAGCTGAACTAACTATAACGGGGAATTTCACGGGTTTTGTACGAGTGAAATGTCCAACTAACTATAACTGTCCCTAAAACCTATGGTTTTTTCAGTGAATTTCAAAGGTTTTTTAAATGCTAATTTCTAACTATAACGTGTCTGAAACCTATGGTTTTTTCTGTGAATTTCAAAGGTTTTTTAAATGCTAATTTCTAACTATAACTTGCCTGAAACCTATGGTTTTTTCAGTGAATTTCAAAGGTTTTTAAATGCTAATTTCTAACTATAACGCCCCTAAAACCTATGGTTTTTTCAGTGAATTTCAAAGGTTTTGTAAATGACAATTTTTAAATGTATTAATTGTTATATTTATTTTTTTGATACTGATTTACCACATTTTTTAAAACTATTTATTTTTAGATATTTTATTTATTAAATTACATTGTAATTACATTATACATTACATTACAAAATATACTTTCTCTGAATGAATTACTTTAGTTTAAATAGTTTGCAAATAGGCAATAGAGTTTTAAGTACAGTAGTTACAGTTGTTGCAATGGGCAACACAATTTCAAACACAATGCAACATTGAGCTGAATGTGAATTTCTAGTTAAATGCAATTAGTTACTTTATGGATTACTTTTCTAACCACAGGACTGGATCCTAGATTCAGTCCTGGGACATCTCCTGTAAACAGTTGAGTAAAAGCGTTTTGGTTACAGTAGTGATTTTTAAGGAATATTATTGTATTTTAAAAGTTGACACTTAGAAACTTTTTCACATAGAATCACCAATGTTATCCTATGGGAGGAAATTCACTTAGCAGGTAAGTAGTGTTATCGTTACTTTTTCTTACTCAGTGTTGGATCCTGGATCCAGCACTGGTGCATCTCCTGTAAACAGTTGAAAGAATGCGTTTAAGTCATACAGGCGATTTTTAAGGAATATTTGTAATTTGTGAAAATCGACACTGAAACTTTTCTGCTGAAAACCAGACAATGGATTCCTATGAAAGGAAATATAAGTTACTGGTAAGTACGGTTAGAATTACTTTTCAGGGTCAGTGCTGGGCTAAAAGATGCAGCACTGGGTTCTCTCCTGATAACAGGTGAGTAAATCGGAATTCGTAGTTCGGTTGATTTTAGAGGAATATTATAAAGTTCCAAAACTCCACACTTAGAAGAATTTCCAAGTGAAACCAGTCAATGTTAGCCTATGGAAGGAAATTCAAGTTACTGGTAAGTACGGTTAGAATTACTTTTCAGGACCAGTACTGGGCTGAAAGATGCAGCACTGAGGTCTCTCCTGATAACAGGTGAGTAAATCGGAATTCGTATTTCGGCTGATTTTAGAGGAATATTATAAAGTTTCAAAAATCGACACTTAGAAGAATTTCCAAGTGAAACCAGTCAATGATATCCTATGGAAGGAAATTCAAGTTACTGGTAAGTACGGTTAAAATTACTTTTCAGGATCAGTACTGGGCTGAAAGATGCAGCACTGAGGTCTCTCCTGATAACAGGTGAGTAAATCAAAATTCGTAGTTCGGCTGATTTTAGAGGAATATTTGTATGTTTCAAAAATCGACACTTAGAAACTTTTTCAGCAAAAAGCAGGCAATGATATCCTATGGAAGAAAATTCAAGTTACTGGTAAGTACGGTTAAAATTACTTTTCAGGATCAGTACTGGGCTGAAAGATGCAGCACTGAGGTCTCTCCTGATAACAGGTGAGTAAATCGGAATTCGTATTTCGTCTGATTTTAGAGGAATATTATAAAGTTCCAAAACTCCACACTTAGAAGAATTTCCAAGTGAAACAAGTCAATGTTAGCCTATGGAAGGAAATTCAAGTTACTGGTAAGTACGGTTAAAATTACTTTTCAGGATCAGTACTGGGCTGAAAGATGCAGCACTGAGGTCTCTCCTGATAACAGGTGAGCAAATCGGAATTCGTAGTTCGGCTGATTTTAGAGGAATATTTGCACAATGGTGAAGGGAGGGGCGGGCCTGAGGTGACATCTGTGCAAACGCGCCCCGTGGCGCGTTTTAGGTTGGGGGATTAAGTCCCCTTGAATCATGAGGGTCCCTGGGGCCAACTAGCCCACCAGGAACCTCCAGTATGCGCCAGGGCTGCGTTGCAGAGACGTGTACAGAGGCCACACCCCTTTTACACCTCTCTGCAACGCAGCTCTGTGGCGCTTTCTGGACGTACCTGTTGGGCTAGTTGGCCCCCAGGGACCCTCAGCATTGAAGGGGATTTAATTCCCCATCTTAAAACACGCCACAGGGCCTGTTTGCACACATGTCACCTGAAGCCCGCCCCCTCCCTTCACCACTGTGCAAACGCGCCCTGTGGCGCATTTTAAGTTGGGGGATTAAGTCCCCTTGAATCCTGAGGGTCCCTGGAGTCCAACTAGCCCACCATGTACTTCCAAAAAGCGCCACAGAGCTGCGTTGCAGAGAGGTGTAAAGGGGCGTGGCCTCTGTACACCTCTCTGCAACGCAGCCCCTAGCGCATACTGGAGGTTCCTGGTGGGCTAGTTTGCCCCAGGGACCCCCAGTTTTCAAAAGGAATTACTTCCCTTCTCAAAACGCGCCAGGGCGCGTTTGCAGACTGCTGCAGGGAGGGGCGGGGTCTCCTGCACGATGCAGGTCTTTTTTTTTTTGTTGATTGGGAGGGGGGCTGCGTGGCCCCCCTTCCATTGGCCACTTTTGGCCCCGGGGACCCCATCCCCCGGGGCCTGAGCATTTTATTTTATTTTATTTTTAAATTAAAAAAAAAAAATGGGAAGGGGCCGCGTGGCCCCCCTTCCCTGGGCCTGTATTGGCCCAGGGGACCCCATCCCCCGGGGCATGCCCTCAATTTTTATTTTTTTAATTTGGAGGGGGCTGCGTGGCCCCCTCTTCAGGCCATTTAAGGCCCCGGGGACCCTATCCCCCGGGGCCGGCCTTGCCCTTTTTTTTTTTTTTAAATTTGGGAAGGGGGCTGCGTGGCCCCCTCCCTGGCCACTTATGGCCCCGGGGACCCCATCCCCGGGGCCTGGCCTCTGGTTGGGGACTGTGGGGGTCCCCAATACCCCCACAGTCCCGCCGGCTCCCCGTGTCCTACGGGAGCCGGCATTGCTTTCCACATGGGGAGCAGCTAACATGCTGCTCCCCATGTGGAAAGCTATTGTTTGCATTTTGAAGAGAGAGCAGGTTTCCTGCTCTCTCTTCAAAATGCAAACCAAGTTTGCTATCACAGGACGGGAGCCGCGAGGCTCCCGTCCTGTCATAGCAAACTACAGTGTCCCGGGTAGGCACCCGGGACACTGCAGGAGCCGGCCCTGGGGGTGGTGGTCCCCAGGGCCATCAAGGGCTCCAGGAGGGGGCCGCGCGGCCCCCTCCCATCCAGTGCACAGCCCCGGGAGGTGGTGGTCCCCGGGCTTTGAGGGTCCGTAACGGACCCCCATATTCAAATCTTTAGTGCCCTGGGAGGTGGCGGTCCCTGAGGCGAGTGGGGGCTGGAGCCCCCACACAGGTCAAAAATTAAAAAAAGAAGCCCCGGGGGTGGCGGTCCCGGGGCTGCGGAGAGGCCAAGAGCCCTCCCGCACCATTATTTTCAAAGCCCCGGGGTGGCAGTCCCGGGGCTTGGAGGCCTTAGAGGCCCCCCACATTAAATTTAAACCCCCCAGACCATGCCCCCGGGACTTGGCCCACCCGGGGGCAAATTAACATCGAAGCGCAGGAGATTTTTTTATTTTTCGGTGGGCATCCCGCCGATTTTTAAAAAAAAAAAATGCTTTTTTCTGCCCAGGGGGTCCTTGTGAGACCCCCTGTGCAGACCTAGGGAGTCAGGGTGTTTCTACCCTGCCCCCTTTGTGCGTTTTGCGCACTTGCTTCTTTTTTTTTTCTCGGCGGGATCCGCGCACCCTGAGCGCATCCTGCCAATTTTTTTTTTTTAAAAAAATGCTTTTTTCTGCCCAGGGGGTCCTTGTGGGACCCCCTGAGCAGGCCTAGGGGGTCAGGGTGTTTCTACCCTGCCCCCTTTGTGCGTTTTGCGCACTTGTTTTTGTGCCTCGGTTCTACCGAGGGACAAAATGGCTGCCAACACTTCCTGGTTTGGAGTGTTGACAGCCAGCTGACAGCCAATTAGCATGCAGCTCGTGATCGGGATGGTGCGCGCAGGGTGCGCTGAGGGAACGCGGACCCTACTCGGCCTTAGATATATATGTGACTTTACTTTTGATTTTCTCAGGAACTACTGAACGGATTTACACCATTTAAGCAAAAGGCACCAGTCTGAACCAAGGGCTACCTCTTTGCCAAATTTGGTGTAATTCCGTTCAGCAGTTTGGGCTGTAGCTGCGACTAAAGGTTCCTATGGAAAAATGAATGGGGAAAACGCGTTTTGGGACCCCCTTTTTCTCGGCCCCCGCTGACGAATCAACCCGAGACTTTCAGGGTAGGAGCGGAGCGGAGCGCCCTAACAAGTTGGAAACTTTCGCGAAGATTCGTCAACCGGCGCCAACGTTATTTCAAATAGAATGTCGCGGATTTCCTATGGATAATAGGTCCTAACTATAACTATCTACTGGCGACCGCCAGTAGATAATAATATATATATATATACATATCCAAACAGTAAGGTTGCCCCAAGAGAAGACGCCTCTCGCAGGAGACTGAAAAACCTTTAATTGAGGACTGCAGTGTAGTAGTTTCTCCCTCCAAATCACCATCAACAGACCAACGCGTTTCAAACACGCTATCTGTGCGGTTCCGGCGCAAAGATTGACTACGCGCTATTGGAACGGGAGGGTCCGTGTTGTTGGACAATGAATTAGCAGTGTTTGCAGCCTCTTGGGCTCCTATCAACTCACTTGGGTAAGATGTGGAATAGTTTTAGGGGCATGGCGACACCCACCAGGTTAAACTACGAGGAACTCCAAGTACAAGCATGCAAAGTTGCACACGCCCACAGGGTCGGGACTTGTGTTTATATCAACAGGTGTTCCGCATAATTGCTTTCCCTTCGCTCTCTTTTGCTGTGCCCGTGAACAAGGACACTCTGTGTTTGAAACGCGTTGGGCTGTTGATGGTGATTTGGAGGGAGAAACTACTACACTGCAGTCCTCAATTAAAGGTTTTTCAACCTCCCGCGAGAGGCGTCTTCTCTTGGGTCAACCTTACTGTTTGGATTTTAGCAGCTTGCTCGGCCGCGAAGACGCCCCCTGTTATCTGTGCGGATCCGGCGCATAGATTGACTATGCGCTATTGGAACGGGAGGGTCTGTGTTGTTGGACAATGAATTAATAGTGTTTGCAGTCTCTTGCGCTCCTATCAACCCACTTGGGTAAGATGTGGAATCATTTTAGGGGCATGGCGGCACCCACTAGGGTAAACTATGAGGAACTACAAGTACAAGCATGCAAAGTTGCACACGCCCACTGGGGCGGGACTTCTGTTTATATCAACATGTGTTCTGCATAATTGCTTTGCCTTCGCTCTCTTTTCCTGTGCCCGTGAACAAGGACACTCTGTGTTTGAAATGCGTTGGGCTGTTGATGGTGATTTAGAGGGAGAAACTACTACACTGCAGTCCTCAATTAAAGGTTTTTCAACCTTCCGCGAGAGGCGTCTTCTCTTGGGGCAACCTTACTATTTGGATATATATATATATATATATATATATATATATATATATATATATATATATATATATATATATATATATATATATATATATATATCCACCAAATAGCTTACCTATTCATGTAAGCACGAGCTACACCGATCCAAGTTTGGCAAAAGATTATTTATTGATTTAAGGCAAAAAGACGCGTTTCGAGCTATCCAGCTCTTGGCCACACGGCCCCCCCACATCACCGGGGACCGCCACCTCCCCAGGTCTTCAAACTTGCTGGGAGGGGGGCCACGTGGCTCCCGCCCTGCCATAGCAAACACTGCTTTGCTTCTTGGAAGCGAGAGCAGGAAACCTGCTCTTGCTTCTAAGAAGCAAAGCAGAATTGCTTTTGGGCAAGGGGAGCTGCATGTCAGCAGCTCCCCCTGCCCAAAAGCAATGCTGGCTCCCTCAGGAGGAGGGGAGCCGGCTAGGTATGCGGGGGCATTGGGGCTCCCCCCACGATCCCCAACAGGAGGGCTGGCCCCGGAGGAGGGGGTCCCCCACTTGGCCCCCCTCAGTTTATTTCTTTTTTTTAAATGGCCAAGCCCTGGGGGATGGGGTCCCCGGGGCCGAAAATGGCCCAGGAGGGGGGCCGCTTGGCCCCCTCCCTTTAGTTTAAAAAAAAGCAATGGCTAAGCCCTGGGGGATGTGGTCCCAGGGGCCGAAAATGGCGCAGGAGGGGGGTGCGCAGCCCCCCTCCCTTTTTAAAAAAAAAAAAAAAAACAGGAATGTCCAGGCCCTGGGGGATGGGGTCCCCGGGGCCAAAAATGGCCCGGGAGGGGGAGCCACGCTGCCCCACTCCCTTTTTAAAAAAAAAATAAACAGGAATGGCCAAGCCCTGGGAGATGGGGTCCCCAGGGCCAAAAATGGCCCGGGAGGGGGAGCCATGCTGCCCCACTCCCTTTTTTAATTTATTTTTTTTAAAAAGAAGGCCGGGCCCCAGGGGATGGTGTCCCCGGGGCCCAAATTGGCCTCAGGAGTAGGCCTGGTTGGTAAATTCTGTTCCGCTCACGGAATTTGCGGAATTTGGGTAATTTTGCGTTCCGAGGAGAACACGGAATTGCCAAAAATTTCGCGATCCGCGGCTTTGCGGAATTTTTTGCTTGTTCGCGCTTTCAAAATGCGGGTTTGCAAGATATTTCTCCCCGAGCATGCAAACAGCGTTCGCAAACAGGAAAAAAGCATCGCGAATGGGCGGGACAAGCAATTCCGCGTGTTCACGGAACTTTTGCGTGCTCGCAGAGATTTTTACCGTTTCGCGGAGCTTTGCATAGCGCGACTACGCAAATTCTGCCCACCCCTACAAGGGGGACCAGGCAAAATCCTCCAAAATAAAAAATGCTGGGTATGCCCTGGGGGATGGGGTCCCCGGGGCCAAAAGTGGCCCAGGGAAGGGGGGTCACGTGGCCCCCCTCCCATAAAATAAAAATCAATAAAAAGAAACCGGCAACTTGACAGAGGCCCTGCCCCCTCCCTGCACGACTCTGCAAATGCGCCTCCAGGCGCCCTCTGCGTTGGGGGATTAAGTCCCCGTTGCTAGTGAAGGTTCCTGGGGGCCAACTAGGCCACCAGGAACCTCCCGTAAGCCCCACACAGTGGGATTGCTGAGAGGTGGTAGGAGGCCACATCCCTTTTTACACCACTCTGCAAACGCGCCTCTTGGTGCACTGCTGGTGGAGTGATGAGGTCCCCTTGTGTCCTGAGGACCTCAGGACTGAAGTGGACTTCATCCCCCGAGCAGCAGTGCGCAAGCGGTGCTTTTGCAGAGTGGTGTAAAAAGGGGGCATGGCCTCAGACCACTCTCAGCAATCCAGCTGTGTGGGGCTTACTGGAGGTAACAGGAGGGCTAGTTGGCCCCCAGGGACCCTCAGGAGGCAAGGGGACTTAACACCCCAACCAAGAGCATACCAAGAAGCACATTTGCAGAGTGGTGGACAAAGGGGGCATGGCCTGTGTCCAGCTCTCAGCAATCCCACTGTGTGGGGCTTACTGAAAGTAACAGGTAGGCTAGTCGGCCCCTAAGGACCCCCAGCAGTGAAGGGGACTTTAATCCCCATGCAAGAGCGCGCCAGGGAGCGCGTTTGCAGAGTGGTGGGGAATGGGGGTGTGGCCTGCTATGAGAACTTAGCAATGCTGTTGTGTGGGACTTACTGGAGGTAATAGGAGGGATAGTTGCCCCCCAAGGTTTTGCTTGGGGGCCAACTACCACTCCTGTTACCTCCACTAAGCCCCACACAGTGGGGTTGCTAAGAGGTCTTCGGAGGCCACCCCCTCCTTTCTCCACTACTCTGCAAACGCACCTCCTGGGACAGTACTGGTTGGGGGAGGAAGTCCACTTTACTCCTGAGGGACTTTGGGGGCCAATAAGCCCTCCTGGTACCTCCTGTAAGTCCTACGCAGCGGAATTCCTGAGCGCGGGTTGGAGGCCCAGCCCCCTTTCTCCACCACTCTGCAAACGTGACTACCAGTTAAAGAAGCATTTGTAATGTAATAGGTCTCGCATTTGCAAGAGTTATAGCTATTGGCATTGTAAATTTAAAAGATTTTAACTAATGTTTTTTGGAGTGGAGTGGATGTACTCTGTGTGTAGTGGAATTATGTGATATGTTGTTCAGTGAAATTATGTGGATAGAAAGTATGTGGTATTAAGTGTATAGGAATTATGTAGAGTGGGATTATGTGTTATGTAGAGTAATTATGTGGTATGGTAGTCTGTGTTGTGGAGTTGTAGCCTCAGGTTTAGTCTTCCTCGTTTCCATAGAAGCTAAATTATTAACTCAATGAGACAAAAAAGAAGAAGGTATCACTGAGGAGCACTCCTGGACCTAGTCAGAGGTATGAGCAGGGCCACTGGAATTATGCGACTGTTTAGCTGCCCCGACTTTCGCACAATTTTACATCTTCCGCATTAGCCACATAATTCATCATCTGCTGCCTAATCTGCAGGTTTGAACAAAAAAGCCTTGTTTCTAGCTCAAACGGCTCAAACTTTACCAAAAATGCAGCAACAAGTGTTTCAGCGTGGTGGAAGGCCCTTTGCAAACCTACAATGGTCACCTGTTACTTATTGCTAAATATGGGTGTTAAATTGGTACTAATGGTGTGCAAACCACTCTTGCTTCTTTCTGTGCCTCTCTTGCCACTTTCTCCATTTCTGTTGCTTCTTTCTGCAACTTTCTTTTTTTTCTGCACTTCTTTTGCCTCTTTTTGCTCATCTCTTCAACTTTCTGCACCTCTCTTGCCTCTTTCTGCACCTCTGTTTCCTCTTTCTGCACCTCACTTGCTTCTTCCTGTAACCCTCTTGCCTCTTTCTGCGCCCCTGTTCCCTCTTTCTGCACCTCTCCTGCCTGTTTCTACACCTCTCTTGCCTCTTTCTACATGTCTCTTTCCTCTTTCTGCACCTCTGTTGTTTCTTTCTCCACTTCTCTTGCCTCTTTCTGCACTTCTCTTGCTTCTTTCTGCACCTCTGTTGCTTCTTTCTGCACCCCTCTTGCCTCTTTCTGCAACTCTCTTCCCTCTTTCTGCACCTCTCTTGCCTCAGTCTGCCCACCTGTTCCCTCTTTCTGCACCCTTTTGCCTGTTTCTGAAACTCTCGCCTCTTTCTGTAGTTCTCTTGCCTCCTTCTGCAGCTCACTTGCCTCTTTCAACACTTCTCTTGCCTATTTCTGCACCTCTCTTGCCTCTTTCTACACTTCTAATGCCTCTTTCTGCACCTCACTTGCTTCTTTCTGCACCCCTTTTGCCTGTTTCTGCACCCCTCTTCCCTCTCTGTGCAGCTCTCTTGCCTCTTTCTGCACCTCTCTTCCCTCTTTCTACACCACTCTTGCCTCTTTCTGTACCTCTGTTGCTTCTTTATGCACGTCTCTTGTCTCTTTCTGCACCCTTCGGGCCTCTTTCAGCACCTCTGTTGCTTCTTTCTGCAGTTCTCTTCCTTCTTTCTGCACCCCTCCTGCCTCTTTCTGTATCCCTCTTGCCTCTTTGTACACCTTTCCTAACCCTTTCTGAACCCCTCTTGCCTTTTTTTGCACCTCTGTTGGTTCTTTCTGCACCTCTTTTGCTTCGTTCTGCATGTCACTTGCCTCTTTCTGTACCCCTCTTGCCTCTTTCTGCACCTCTGTTGGTTCTTTCTGCACTGCTCTTGCTTCTTACTGCACCTCTGTTCTAAATTTCTGCATCCCTCTTGCCTTTCTATGCACCCCTCTTCCCTCTTTCTGCACCTCTCTTGCCTATTTCTGCAGTTCTCTTGCCTCCTTCTGCACCTCACTTGCCTCTTTTTGCACCTCTGTTGGGTCTTTTGCACTGCTCTTGCTTCTTTCTGCACCTCTCTTGCAAATTTCTGCACCCCTCTTGCCTCTTTCTGCATCCCTCTTACCTGTTTCTGCACCTCTCTTGCCTCTGTCTGCACCCCTGTTCCCTCTTTCTATACCTCTTTTGCCTGTTTCTGCAACTCTCTTGCCTCCTTCTGCAGTTCTCTTGCCTCCTTCTGCAGTTCTCTTGCTTCATTCTGCACTTCTCTTGCCTCTTTCTGCACCCCTGTTGCTTCCTTCTGCACTTCCCATGCTTCTTTCTGCACCTGTTGTGCTTCTTTCTGCACCACTGTTGTCTCTTTCTGCACTCGTTGTCTCTCTTTCTGCACCTCTCTTGCCTCTTTCTACGTCTCACTTGCGTCTTTCTGCACTTTTCTTGCTTCTTTCTACACCTCTGTTGCTTCTTTCAGCAATTCTCTTGCCTCTTTCTGCACTTCTCTTGACTGTTTCTGCACCTCTCTTGCCTCTTTCTGTACCTCTCTTGCCTCTTTCTGCACCTCACTTGCTTCTTTCTGCACCCCTCTTGCCTCTTTCTGAACCCCTCTTCCCTCTTTGTGCAACTCTCTTGCCTCTTTCTACACCTCTCTTCCCTCTTTCTGCACTACTCTTGCCTCTTTCTGTACCTCTGTTGTTTCTTGCTGCACTTCTCTTGCCTCTTTCTGCACCCTTCGTGCCTCTTTCAGCACCTCTGTTGCTTTTTTCTGCCCTCTCTTCCTTCTTTCTGCACCCCTTGTGCCTCTTTCTGCACCCTTCTTCCCTTTTCTTCCATGTCTCTTGGTTCTTTCTGCACTGCTCTTGCCTCTTTCTGCACCCTTCTTGCCTCCTTCTGCACCTCTGTTATTTCTTACTGCACTGCTCTTGCTTCTTTCTGCACCTCTCTTGCAAATTTCTGTAACCCTCTTGCCTCTTTCAGCACCCCTCTTCTCTCAAATCAAATCAATTAACTTTATACGACCTTAACCATTAGGATCATAAAAGTGTGAAAGTCATACAAACAATCAATTAATATATCTCATTTTCATAGCATAGTAATCAGTAATTACAGATAAAAACAAGGTAAAAAAGTTGAATTTAAAAATACAGTATTAAAACAGGTAAATTCATTTGAAATATAAAAAATACATACAAGACAGGACCATCATCAGTTAGGGTGCAAGCTATGGGCTAATCGATCTCCGATTTACTAAAGCCAAACATAGTTAGGACGCAAGGGAGAAACATACATAAAGATCAGGTAGCGTTTGGAGGAAAAACAGTGCTGGACGACATTGGGAACATTTATATTTCTGGAATATTGGGCGAATATAATTTTTAGGCTCAGTGATATAGAATTTACAAAAAAATATAAAATGGAGATTGGACTGAGGAGAAGTACCGTCACATGGGCATACTGGCAGTTCGCTAATTGAATACACTCCCGACGGGAAGCCCAACATACAAGGGATAAGATTTAATCTAAAACGTATTAATAAATATTGGTGGCGCATGTTGGTCACAGCAACCAAGTATGAATTTGGGCCCACAGAAACAGACGGCAATCCCAGGTATAATGCTACCATGGTTTTGCTACAGTTTGATGTATATCTCTTTTTTTCCCTAAACGTTTGGAAGCGAGATTTAATTTCAGCTTTGGGAACTTTCTGGCAATTAAGAGGATCATTGTATATGGCTTCTAGGCCCAGACTTACTAATATTTCTCTTACATAATTGAGCCAAGGGGCCTTGTGGGCCTGTTCACAATCAAGACAATCCTTAATGATGTTTTGGGTTAGGCCCACTGTATTCCTTTGCCAGATTGAAAGCCATAGTAAAACTGGCGCAAGAGATATAACGTCTGTTAAATATGGTAAAATCAATTCTTGATGCATTGTATAGCTTGAGCAACTATTAGGTAGAGATAGTAGTTTTTTAAAGAAACCATCTTCTAGTCGTTGTAAGTGATCAGCCTTCGATATTCCCCAAACTCCAGCTCCATATGTTGCGGAAGAAATGGCCTTAGCTGAATAAATCTTTTTAATTGGCTCTAATGGCTTACTGCCCAGTTTTTTTTATAAAAGAGAACATAGCCACAGTTCACTTCTCTAGGGCATTGCATCTGTTTAAAATCATATTTGCCAATGTTCCCCTACTGTTAAAAAGTACACCCAGTTATCAAAAGGACTTCGTAATCTCAACTTTGCGTCCCACAATATAAAATGAGGGTTTTTTTTTGGTTGCTTTCCCACGATCAAAATAAAAGTTTTCGACTCATTCACCTTTAGATGCAAGGAGGCCATATAAGACACATAGGGGCATATTCTCAAGAACGTGTGATAACTACCGCAAGTGTAGCTTAACACAACCCTACACATCGCAGTCCATCGCGGGAAAACAACTCTGTGTCAACGTGGTATTCACAACACGGCGGTACCATGCAATAGTCACAGGACAACGTGTCAAATGAACGCGTTAAAAACAACGCGACGCCGCAAAAACGCGAAACCCCAACGCGAAAATAGTAGCGATGACGCCAATCGCAATACAAAAATCTACGAAAACCAGCCACAGGCCTGCAATTCCCACTCGTCATGCGGGAAAATGCACCATAAAAGTAGAAAAAAACATACCAACAAAAGCCAAACAACAGCGAAGCACAATGGAGGCAGCCAGAGCAAGTACAGAGGACAACCAGAACCCCACAAGCCCCACACAGGACCAGCCTGGGACCTCGGGGTCAGGGAAGGGGAAGGACAAGAAGAAGAGGAAGACGAAGTTCAGTCTGCAGGAAAACAGGATCCTGATAACGGAGGTGATAGAACACCATCAATCACTGTTCGTCACCTCCACTGTGACACTGGCAACTAAAAATGGAATATGGCAGACCATCGTGGACAAGGTGAATGCAGTCGGAGTGCTGAAGAGGACAATGGACGAGGTCAAGAGGCGCTGGAATGATGTGAAGCGCAAAACCAAGCTGAAACTCGCAAACAACCGGAAGGCAGCAATGCAGACTGGAGGTGGGAGTCCTGCGCCACAGGAGGAGCTAGACGAGATGGAGGAAATGGTGTCCACAGTCATCAGTGGGGAGACGGTGGCAGGAGTCGGGGGACCGGACACTGCTCAACATGACCGGACACAACAGCAACAGGGTGAGTAACCACCAGGGACTGGGGGGACGGGGGGAGATGGGCACAATGGCACACATGCACAATTAAGCATAGCACATCTGCGGACAAACCATGCACCAGACCCACAACTCCCACCAAGAGACCAATGCACACAGGTATGCAACATCTCAGCACTGCAGAAGCACAGAACCCAGAGGCACACCGCATGGAAGGGAGGAGGGCAGCTAAATCAGAGCTGCAGGGGCGACTCCCCCAAAATGCGGCACACACACATAACATGCAGAGCACATCAACATTGACAACGAGGTGGTACAAACCACAACACGTCCACAACAGAACAGAGGACACAACAGGTGCCGCATGTGCATAGAAACTGGCCAATCACATATGGCACTCCAGGGAAATGTGAGTTGACAATGTACAAGTACAAACTCACATCCATGATATAGTGGGAATGTCCACTCCCCTGCATCAAATAGGCAGCTCCTCCCAAACAGTCACAATGTACACTGTCATGCAGTCTGAATGCAGACATGTACAATGCGTCAACATACATGTGTACACAATGTCAAACTGCATCTCCCATTCACATTGCAGGGGGAAATCCAACACCTCCTGCAGAGCAGTCCGAACCTCTCTTCTCTGACGACAAAGAGGACCACCACACCTTCGACTCAGACGCCCTCGAACAGCTCGTGGAGAGCCTCCGCAGCCCACTTCCAGGATCACAGCAACCCAGCTGCCACAAGGAGCCCCCCCTGCACAGTACAGACAGCAGGCAGCACCCACCACCACGGCTGCCTCCCAGGACCCCCACGACAAACACATAGCCTTCCAACGCCGTGTGTTGGGGTGCGAGGAGAAGCTGGCTGAACAGGTGCAGGTGGGGTTCGACCGCATGGCAGCCAAACTAGACACCATATGTGGGTGTCTAAGTCCCATCAGGGACCACTCACAGTCCCTAACGGACACCCACAGTCCGCTCCATGCCCTCCAACGGGCCATGGCGGACATCGCCAGAGTCCTGACTCTGCGACAAGAACGACTGTCTAGCCAGAGTTCCTCCAGCGATCTCGCCCGGGAGTTGGGACACATGCGGAGGATCATGGAGAACATGCAGCGGACGCAGGCGGAAAGAGCGGCTGCCATGGCTGCACACCAGTGAGAGGTAGCTGGGTCCCTCAATGCCCTAAAGACCTTCCTCATGGCATTGCTGCCACAAGGCCTGGCGCTGATGCATGCTGCTGCTACCACCCCATCCACATCTCCGGCCCCTGATGTGTCTGTGCCACACAGTGCTGGGGACAGTACACCACCACCCACATGTGAGGCACATGCAACAGCAGAGGACGAAGATGCAGATGAACCCACCCTCGTGGTCAGGAGGACTCAGTAGCATTCATCTCCACCATGTGGCCTGTTTCTGCTTGGTTCTGCCCTCTGCATCATCACCTTCCACTGTCCCCCGATGCACTCTGCGACACTCACCTCTGACCTCGACATGGACTGCCATATTCTGTTTGGTCACCAATGACACAGCTATCAGACTGCGGACTGAAGTCCTCCTCTCCTGATGTACCTGTCGTTCCCTGAAGGACTCTGGCTGGCCCTCCACGGGCCGACAATGTGAAGTGGGGTTGGCATGGCCCTGCACTGCTCCAGCTGCAACACTCCCTTGAATGTGTAATAAACATTCATATCCACACAGATGTGTCATGTCTATGATCTTTCAAGGTTGGAAGTATGGATGAATGTAGGGTCAGTGATTCCCCCTTATGTCCATGTTGCCCATGTTGTGGGACTATTGTCACAGGGTGACAGATTGCCGATTCCGGTCCGGGTGGCGCCGACACTACAACGGAGACACATCCATTAGTCACTTCCTTGTCCAGTCCAGGACGGAACCACGCCCAGAGCCCCGGGGTCATTGTTCACACCCTTACGCTGGACTGGCATACGCCAGGACAGCCCACTCCGATTACGCACACAGGGGGGGACGACAGTGCTACATGTCCTAGGTCTTCACTGTGGGGATCTGCAGCTCACAGGTCTAGCTGTCAGCATGCCACAGCCACTCCCTTACGGCTGGTGTACACCCACACCACACCCATCCAGCACTGGTGTCACAGGACATGTGACCCTGGCAATAAAAATGGCCTGGCGCACGTGCTGGACGCCATTTCCACTCTCTCTGACTGGGTGTCTCTGTGTAGTTCTCATGTGTGCATGAGGGCCTAGGGCCCTGCCACCTCACATTGCCCAGTGCCGGGGGTGACATGATGGGGTCCGCACAACGGGACTCAATCATTAAGTGGTTAGCGGGGCACAGACTTGGTGGCACCGGATACACTGCGGCAGGCACAGGCACCCAGCCACGGGACGGTGTCTTGCGGTGCAGTGAGATAGGGGCACCTAAAGTGCTGAGCGGGTGTGCAGCCTCCGATGATGCGTCGTCCTGGCGATCCGGACTGGCAAGGATTAGTGTGAGCCCTGCTGGACCACAATGTAGGCCTGGGCCAGCAGGCAGTGTGGCCCTCCTGCCACGTGGCATTGCGTCGCGCTTCACTGAGTTAGTGGCACCTCAAGCGCTGAGCGGGTGTGCAGCCTGCGATGATGCCGTGTGCACTGATGTGGTCTCTGCCATTGCGTAATCAAGACCCAGAGTCAGGTGTGTGACCTGGTGGCCCGCAGTGCGGGGCTGCATGATGTGGAGGGTGCCATGGTCGCGGCACCGGGCTTGGAGATCCCTCCAGGACGTTTTGGGCACTCTTGGAGACACGCCGGTGACGGAAGGTGAGCAGTGAGGCCTGGTTGCGCAGGGGCGGGCAATCACCGCTGGGCGGCAGGAGGGGCTAGGGTGCAGCAGCCTGTGTGCGCAGGGGCGGGCAAGCGATGATGGCGTGTGCAACTGTATGGACTCTGCCATTCATGTCTCTGGTAACTGTTTCAGATGAGGGACCTGGGGGACTGCTGTGAATACCGGCACGTGGTTGGAGACACAACGGTGGCAGCAGGTGAGCAGTGAGGCCTAGGTCCGCAGTGTCGGCACTCTCTCCCTCTCTCCCTCTCTCTTTCTCTCTCTCTCCCTCTCTTTCTCTCTCCCTCTCTCCCTATCTCCCTCTCTCTCTCTCTCTCCCTCTCTCCCTCTCTCCCTCTCTCTTTCTCTCTTCCTATCTCCCTCTCTCTTTCTCTCTCCCTCTCTCCCTCTCTCTTTCTCTCTCCCTCTCTCTTTCTCTCTCCCTCTCTCCCTCTCTCTTTCTCTCTCCCTCTCTTTCGCTCTCTCTCTCTCTGTTCTTTGATGGGCGCATGGCACACCTTCTGATCCAGATTTCTGTTTTGCAGGCTGTGACTTACAGAATGTCCTGAGACGACCCGCCATGCCTCTTCAGATTTTTTTGTTGGTTTGTTCTGTAATAAACGTATTGTTTGGATATTTTGATATGGGTGTATGATTTCCCTTTTTCTGGCCACACATGTATGTTGGGTGTTGTGATTGTGCGACTTCAGGCGATTTGTTTGGTTCATGATTTCGTGGAGTTGATGTGCAATATCTTTGTCCATGGGGGGGGTATGGGGGGTGCCCGGGGGGGTGGGGGTGGTGGGGTCCTGGGGGTGGTAGCGGTGGGTGTTGTTGACCTATTGGGACTCAGGCCTGCATGATGGGTTGCTCCAGGGCATCTGTTGTTCTTCATGTGTGGCTTTGGGCTGTGCTCCCTTGTTTGGTGCCGGTTGTCGTCCGACTTTACACCAGGTAGGAGCAGGTGTTAGTTTCCTGCTGCTAACGCGCCTTAGTGCATGTTTTGTGATCTTATCGCCGATCTGGCTGGTCATTGAGAATGTTGTGGAGTGGTGTTGTCGCGGCTTTTATCCCGGGAACGCCTACTCTGCATATCATTAGCATTAGTTGCCGGGCTCCTCTGTGGTGATGTTTTATGCGACTGCTATCGCAGGTAAACTGGTGTTATGGGCTGTTAGCACCAGCTTGGGAATGGGGTGATAACTTTATCATGGATTTGGCTGCGATAAAATGCCGTTGGCTTGGGGATAGCTCCTTGAGAATATGCCCCATAGTTATTAATCAGTTTTTGAAGAGCTAAGTCAGTCCTTGCAACTAAGACGGCATCGTCAGCGTAAAGCAATATGGAGACCCGTTTTTTTATTAATCATGGGGACATCAGCTGCGGGTTGGTCAACTGCTGCTTCAATGCCATTAGTATACAATGAGAACAGGAAGGGGGCTAACACGCACCCCTGCCTGACACCTCTAAGTATAGGGAATGATCTAGAGCATTCGCCCTGGCTACCAAACCTAACACATGCGGTACATTGGGAATATAATTGACGGATGAAAAATATTATATTCTCATCAACCCCCATGTCTCTCAAGAAAATCCATAGTTTGCTGTGTAGCACAGAATCGAAAGCTGCCGAAAGGCCCATGAACCCCATATAAATGGATCCTTCTTTAATTTGGGTGTATTTAAATGCAATTAAATTCAGGTTTAGGCACTGATCTAAGGTGCCCATCCCTTTCTTAAAACCATACTGCACCGGTATTAAAATATTTTTTTCCGTCGCCCATTCTTCTAATCTGTTTAAAAGCAGACGACCCATTAGTTTTAAAGTACCATCGAGTAGTGAAATAGGTCTATAATTCTTAGGCAGGGACTTATCCCCTTTTTTATGGATTGGCACAATGGTAGTCGTTTTCCATGATGCCGGAGGGCCCGCTATAGTAATTGCATTAAATACATTTGTTAGAAGCGGGACCCAAAGATCAGGGATATCAAAGAAGAAATCGACAGGGGCCCCGTCTGGGCCTGGGGCTTTAGAGCCACTGCATTGCATCAGGCCACATTTCACTTCTGCCATAGAGAAAACAATGGGGGTACATACATCCATATTTAAAACATCTTCATTTGAACTTTCCTCGTTTGGGGCCGTGCCAAAAATACCTGAATAATGGTCCACCCATTCACCCTCTCCTACATGGACTTCTAAGGAAGGGCCTTCATCTTGATTTAAAAAGGGGGAGTTAACTACGGCCCAGAATTTCTTTGAATCTTTTAGCAGTGCTGCGCCGT
This sequence comes from Calotriton arnoldi, assembly GCA_963921515.1. Classification (NCBI taxonomy): domain Eukaryota; kingdom Metazoa; phylum Chordata; class Amphibia; order Caudata; family Salamandridae; genus Calotriton; species Calotriton arnoldi. Next base: position 1,089,021 of record CAWUFW010002581.1, read on the forward strand.
GCAGATTGGCCCAAGCCTCCTCTTTTAATGTTTTCAACCTCAGTCGTCTGCACTCCTTATAATGGGTATGGGCAGAAGCAACCAATTCTTTGTCTCTTGGTCTCCCTTTAATACTTTATGTAGATCACCAAGAGCTTTAGTGCAGGCCGTATCAAACCATCGTGGAGCCCTAGAATGCTGTTTCTTATTACATGAGCATAAGTTACTTTCCACTGCCTTAAGCAGTGAGACAAAAGCCTCTACAATAGATGGCGGGTCACTATTCAGATCAAGGCAGATTTTAAGTTCCTGCTGTCTGGAGCCAATTATATTAGGGACAAATACATCTTTATCTATCTTTGCCCATTTAAGTACAGTACCAATTCTTCTAACTATTGTGGGCAATTGCATTCTTCTTTCAGGCTGGTTAAAACGGTTATTCCATCGAATCTGGAAGGAAAGTGCAGCATGATCACTAAAATTTAAACCAAGCACTTCTATCTGATTAAATAAAGGCTTTAAATCAAATGCAACCAACAAATAATCTAACGTAGAACCATATATGGAATCCCAAAAGTTTTTTCCAAGGTGGCCAAGGACTCGTCAATTGGGTTAAGTATGACCAAATTTCGCACAATCAAGAGCCTATTTAATTTTTCCCCATAGGGTGTATGTCAGAAATGTATTAGAACTTCACCTTAGTCATCTATCAGCCCACATACGGGTTTTAAAATCTTTGGGCAACTATATATATTAAAATCGCCCATCCAGATTATGTTCATAGGATGATGGTGAATAATTATAACCCTATCAATAGCTCCTTCTAATGATTCAATTACCTCTGCCATATTACCCTCAAAATTATTATTATAATAATTAATTATCATGATATCCTCTTCCCCGGGACCACTACACACTATGATATGAAAGTAAATGGACTGTACATCAGTCTGGTAAATTTTTACACATAATGTGTTTCTAATCAGGGTCAATAAACCCCCCCTCGCTCGACCTGACTGTGATGGAATAGCTGGGGTTTGAATTGAACGGTATCCATTAATATAAACATCCCCCACTTCCCAGGTTTCCTGCAAACATACTAAATCATAACGGTCTATAATTCTAAGCCAATCATCATTAGTTATCTTCGATCTGAGACTTGCAATATTCCAGCTCAAAATTTTGACCATACCTTCCCTCAGATCCAGGGGGTGATTAGGTAATGGAGAAGTTCTCTCCTTCTGATCGCAATTTTGCAGTAAACGCTGGGTTTCCCTGTCCCCCTGTCAGTCGCAAGATTCTAGCCCTTCCAGAGCCATGAATATATTAACCAGCGGGATTACAGGTATCGGATTCCATCTCTCCTGGGTAACCAGGGGAGCATCGGGTGGTTGAGTATCTGATGTGGTGGCCATACTGCTCTCTGTATACCTTCCCCCCTGTGGCCTATAGAAAAACCCTAATGGGACAGCATAAATTTGCGAAGACAGGGTGGAAGTGATATGGAGTCTGTCCAGAAGGTATCTCACAAAGTTTTGATTATTGAAATTAACAACTATACAGTCCTCCCCATTTGTTTTTGGGGAATAACCCAGCCATTGGACTCTTCTCGCCATAATAATATGATTTACGATAAAGGGGCGATCATAAGGGTCAATAAACTTGGATAGCCAATGTAATGACTTATTCATCAGTTGGGTTGTTTCTAGCTGCCCCTGATGCAATTTTGGGGTGTTTATTAGTATAATTACTTCTCTCTTTCTGCATCCCTGTTCCCTCTTTCTGCACCTCTTCTGCCTGTTTCTGCACCTCTGCTGCCTCTTTCTGAACTTCTCTTGCCTCTTTCTGCACCTCTTTTGCTTCTTTCTGCACTTCTCTTGCCTCTTTCTGCACCCCTTTTGCCTCTTTCTGCACCTCTGTTGGTTCTTTCTGCACTGCTCTTGCTTCTTTCTGCACCTCTGTTGTTTCTTTCTGCACTTCTCTTGCTTCTTTCTACACCTCTCTTGCTTCTTTCTGCATCCCACTTGCCTCTTTCTGCACCCTTCTTCTCTCTTTGTGCACCTCTCTTGCCTTTTTCTGCTCCTCTCCTGCCTCTTTCTGGACCCCTCTAGCCTCTTTCCGCATCTCTTTTGCTTGTTTCTGCTCTTCTTTTGCCTTTTTCTGTACCCCTCTTGCCTCCTTCTGCACCTCTGTTGTTTCTTACTGCACCTCTGTTGGTTCTTTCTGCACTGCTCTTGCTTCTTTCTGCATCTCTGTTGTTTCTTTCTGCACTTCTCTTGCTTCTTTCTGCACCTCTCTTGCAAATTTCTGCACCCCTCTTGCCTTTTTCGGCACCCCTCTTCTCTCTTTCTGCACCCCTGTTCCCTCTTCCTGCACCTCTTCTACCTGTTTCTGCACCTCTGCTGCCTCTTTCTGAACTTCTCTTGCCTCTTTCTGCACCTCTGTTGCTTCTTTCTGCACTTCTCTTGCCTCTTTCTGCATCCCTCTTCCCTCTTTCTGCACCTCTGTTGCTTCATTCTGTGCTTCTCTTGCTTCTTTGTGCACCTCTCTTGCCTCTTTCTGCACCTCTCTTGCCTCTTTCTGTGCCTCTCTTGCCTCTTTCTGCACACACAGGGCAACTTTTAAACTTACCTCAGGCTCAGCAGTGCACACATGCAAGTGCAGAAAAGGGCTGCTGGCCTCTAAACTGCCATGCCCTATTATATTCTAGGGACTAAGATGTAGTTTTAATCCCCCTGCCCTATTATATACTAGGGCCTTACATGGGAGGTCATGCCAATCACAGGGGTACCCCAACCCATAGTGTACCCTAGTGTATGTAGGTGTTTTCACTGGTCTTTACTTTACTTTATTCGGTTTCTGTACAAACCATCAAAGTATACAATAAAAAAAAAATAAAAAAAAACTTTTCCTATTTACAATTAAAATATTAAAAACAATTCATTTGGGTATTTAAAAAAGGAAAGATTTAAAAAGACCACCAGAGCGAGAAGAAAAGTGCATTTGATAACTACAAAATACGACTTTCCCTTACAACATACAAAGCCTCAATGGGACAAAGGGACAATTTGTAAAATACACAGCACAGGTAATATACAAATCTCATAAACAATTAATATTATTGTACAGTCTGTAATATAAACTTCTGCCGCATTATCCAGAAGGCAAATAAAAAACGACTGACAGCAAAAACTATTGGTTCAAAAACATCTACCTTTAAAATCCTATAAGCAATGTGATACTGCCTAACACCTGCATTAAGGCAGATTGGTCTTATCCACCTTCTGCGCAACTCGTGATATCCAGGGCAAAAAAATAAAACATGTTCTTCAGATTCAATAGATGAAGAACAGGCAGAACATGAACCTAATTGTAAACCCACCACCTCCTTGCCCGGGACTTTTAAAAACAAATTACCATATCTAAATCATATATACAAGCTTTTAGCAAGGGGGGGAAAAATCTGATCCAAGAAAGGTTCAAATTGTGGACAGAATTTTATGGCTAAAAACTTGGATGTAAGCTGTCCGCAAGTCGAATTATTCACATAGCGATCACCCACCACCTCCCAGTACTTTCTTTTTAATCTCAGTAAGTCGTCTCCAGTAGCCCTCTCAGGATGTTTCCATAGATCTATCATGTTCATTAACCTGCACCAGTCTGCAACATGCCTAAACCATGATAATTTTACTGCGCCATTGATCCTTATAACCTCCCAAAGAGAGTCTCTATAATCAACAAGTTGGGGGGTGGTCCATAGGCGCAGCCAGTAAGTTAAAGGTTTCAAGGCAGCCAAATCGCCAATTCTCTTCAGCCCAAGATCACAGAAAAGGGGAGTTAGAGGAGTCGTAATTGGGACCGAGACAAGAGACCTGGCAAAGATATTTTCACATATCACTAACTTATTGACGGAAGTATAGCCCCAAATCTCCGCTCCGTACAAAGCTCCGCTTTGGGATTTTGCACGATAGATTTCCAGCGCTGGGGAAAGGGGTTGGGTATATGATTGTTTATGAAATCTTATTATGGATTTGGATCTTTGGCATAGGGTTAAATAGCTTTTATTTATCTGATAATCCCATTTGAGACACTCACTCAAACCTATGCCCAGATAGTCAAAATTTTCTACCCGCTCCAGGGGTTCCTGTAGAACCTTAATCTCCCGCAGGCCACCCTGTACTTTCCCAAACACCATATACTTAGTCTTGGAGGTGTTAAGTTCTAGACTCCTATCCCTACAGAACTCTAGGAAACCGTCTAATAAAATTTGTAAACCCATTGGTGATTTGATATTAATAGGGAGTCATCTGCGAAGAGCAAAATGGGGACTTTTTCGCAATTCAAGGAGGGTGCATCATTCCTACAGTTCATTAATCGACTCGCCACGTCATTTATGTACAATGAGAACAATGTAGGGGCAAGGACGCACCCCTGTCGCACCCCTCGCTGTATCGGTATCTTGTCCGTTAGTTCACCATTCGTCCCCCATCTGACCTGGGCATAATTATCTAAATGTAATCGGGCCATTACTGCTACCAGATCCGCGGGAGCACCTAGGTCAAGTAAAACCTTCCAAAGCAAGTCACGTGGAACCAGATCGAACGCAGCTCGCAGATCCACAAAAGCTACATAGAGCTTTTGTTTCCTAAGCGAAACATATTTCCAAATTAGTAGAGTGAACCTGAAAGCTTGGTCACACGTGCTTACCTTGGAGGTGTTTTCACTGTATTCTAAGCGTCTTCCAGCATAGCACTGGCTCCGGGCCTGGTTAGGCAGAGCCCAGAGTCAGTCAGAGTCAGTTACCACCAGTACCAGTCAGAAAAAGTTGGGGGGTGCCCAGGGCACAGGATGACTTTGCAACAAGGCCTCTTTTTGCACCTCTGTTGGTCCTTTCTGCATATCGTTTGCTTCTTTCTGCACCTTTCTTCCTCTTTCTGGACTTCTGTTGCCTCTTTCTGCATTTCTCTTGCTTCTTTCTGCACCTTTCTTCCTCTTTCTGCACATGTCCTACTTCTGTAGGCATAGTTAGAAATTAGCATTTAAAAAACCTTAGAAATTCACGGAAAAAAACACAGGTTTCTGGGAAGTTATAGTTAGAAATTAGCATTTAAAAATCCTTTGAAATTCACTGAAAAAACCATAGGTTTCAGGGGCATTATAGTTAAAAATTAGCATTTAAAAAACCTTTGAAATTCACTGAAAAAACCATAGGTTTCAGGGACGTTATAGTTAGAAATTAGCATTTAAAAAACCTTTGAAATTCACTGAAAAAACCATAGGTTTCAGGGGCATTATAGTTAGAAATTAGCATTTAAAAAACCTTTGAAATTCACTGAAAAAAACATAGGTTTCAGGGACGTTATAGTTAGAAATTAGCATTTAAAAAACCTTAGAAATTCACTGAAAAAACCACAGGTTTCAGGGACGTTATAGTTAGTTGGACATTTCACTCATAAAAAATCTGAGAAATTCAGCCGTTATAGTTATTTGAGCTAAGTATAACTTGCGCCCCCGCAATGCACTGCTGATGACGTCACATATTACATCATTCATGACATGGTCAGTGACATCACTGATGACATCACTGATGACATCATTCACATGATAATCTGATGCACCTCCTCACACCCTAATATAACCTTTGATACACTCACTCTAAAATGCAGACTACCATTTTCGAAACCATAGACACACCACTACCAGTTACTACACACCCACTCACTGATTCCTAGGTCTACACACACATCCACTCATTCACCCATACAGTCACTCATACATGCAGTCACTCATCAATACAGCACTATCATATGCACTCATACACCTATACAGACTCTCACACACCGCCACTCATCCAGAGTTACTCACACACCTAGTCAGTCATGCAAGAAATCAATCACACTCCCATTTACTCACCTATACAGTTATACACACACCACCTCACTTATTCATACAGATACTAACACATACTTACTCTCTTATACAATCACTGATACAAGCATCCACTCATCCATACAGCCACTCTCACAATCACTCACACTCACATATACTCATTTATATACTCCAACACTCACATATACTGCCTTTCACATATGTAGTTACTCACACATGTACCACTGAGACATCCATTCACTCACCAACACACCCATACACACACTCACCCACCCATACAGCCCTTCACAGATGCACTCTTAAACCCATACACCCAGTGAATCACCCACTCACACATCTATGGACAGAGTCACACACCCCACACCCACCCACACAGACACTCAGGCACCCATACAGATACTCAGACAACCAATCAATAACCGATATAGACACTCATGTAGCTACTCACCAACCCATGCAGCCGCTTACACACCAACTGACAGACTGATACAGACATTCACACAGTTTAGTCACTAACCCATGCATTCAGTAAGACACGTTTAATCACTCACTTATACAGTCAGTCACGCACCTACTAAATCATCCATTCAGACACTTATACACCCACTCATTCCTCAATACACCTTGGCATATATATATAAAACATACTTAAACTTTACAGAAACACACAGTCATTGGATGATGTCATCAGTGATGACATTTGAGATGTCATCAGTGATGTCACTGACCATGTCATGAATGATGTAATATGTGACGTCATCAGCAGTGCATTGCAGGGGCACGAGTTATAGTTAGCTCAACTAACTATAATGGACGAATTTCTCTGGTTTTGAATGAGTGAAATGTCCAACTTACTATAACGTCCCTGAAACATGTGGTTTTTTCAGTGAATATATATATATGGTTTAAAATAGTAAATCTTAAATATTTTAATACATAACAATAATTTAATGTAACTTAAAAAAATATAACATTTACTACAATATATAAATGTAAACTTATATAAACATACACACTTAAATATATATGTGTGTCTGTTATGTACATATATATATAATCTAACACTTTTATTAAAAACATATTTTACATTATAACAATTTTTGGGTGTTTTGTAATTTGCTACTATTAAAACCATATCTATATCTACATCTATATCTATATTTAAATATTTACATATATATCCATTTTCTCTTCCCAAGAAAATAGACGAAAGAGCTGCACTCCTGTTAGGGTGATCGCAATCCTTTAATTTCCTCGAATCACCAGCTATAAATTCCTGACACGTTTTCAATCTTGTAAGACCATGTTTACAGTCGATGGAAATCTTGCTCTGATGACAGCCAAAGTTCTGTTTCCAGAATATATAGTGCTTGCCGCCTTGTGGCTACCCTTGTGGTTTGAAAGTGCATGCTGGAACTTGTAGTATATCATACAGTATTGTAAAGTCCCAGTGGGCAGTCCCCTGGTACTCATAGTACGGCCCGCGGGCCGCCAGCGGCCCAGCAGGCCTTCATTGGCGGCCCGCGGACCTTGCCTTGCCGTTTCTACGTTTCCAGTGAGGCCGGCAATAAACACAGAAGATGACCGCAGGAGCATACATAGTGAATACGTATTCACTACGTATGCTCCTGCAGTCATCTTCTGTGTTTACTGCCGGCCTCTGTGACATCACATACTGCACCCTCTGGAAAACTTCCTAAAAGGCCCTTTAAAAGTCAGCTGTAAGCACTTTCACAGGTGACTTTTAAAGGGCCTTTTGGGAAGCTTCCTGTTTTGTGTTGCCGACGACGTCCTCTTCTCCCGCAGCAGCTTCATCTTCGAGTCACTATCCCTGAACATTAGATGTAAGCACATTCAGAATTTGGACAATTGCGCCTGGAGAGAGAGAGACAGAGACAGAGAGACAGAGAAAGAGAGATAGAGAGACAGAGACAGAGAGACAGAGAAACAGAGAGACAGAGACAGACAGAGAGACACAGAGACAGGGACAGACAAAGACAGATAGAGACAGATAGAGATAGATAGAGATAGATAGATATATAGATATAGATAGATAGATAGATAGATAGATAGAGAGATAGATAGATAGAGATCGAGATAGATAGATAGATAGATAGATAGATAGATAGATAGATAGATAGATAGATGTGTGTATGCCAGGTCTGATGGCTCAGTCAACGAATGCGTCCACTGCAGGGGCCTGTGTTCGACCTCATGGTCACAGTTTTTTTTTTTTGCTCTAGCCCCGCCCCATATGACCCCGCCCCCATCGGTGAGCCCTTGGCCACAAACCACACTGTAAATTTGCCCCCCCAGAGAAAGTTTGCGAGTACCCATGGGGCAGTCGGATCACTTTTCTTAAACAGCCAAACAAATATAATTTTTGAAGATAGCAGCCAAATATCATTCCATTTTCATTAATGTTCACACAGGCTATACGGACCCATGCTACGGTAATCCACTGCGGCACCACTACCTAATGTCGCCTCACGACGTACCTCCAAAAGCAGTCCTGATAGGTAATTATGGAGCTCTTGCTGCTGGTGCAGCCTGCAGCAGGACTACACCACTAAACACACAAGTTTCTCTCCCAAAGAAAAGAAAGAGCTGCTCTCTCGATATGGCAATATCAATCCTTTAATCTCATAGAATCACCAGCTTTAACTTCCTGACACGTTTTGGTGTTGCAAGACTTTGTTGACAGGTGAGGGCAATCTTGCTCTGATGACAACCAAAGTTCTCTTATCAGAATCTATAGTGCTTGCCTCCTTGTGGCTACCGTTGTGTGTTGAAAGTGCATGCTAGAACTTAGAGTATATCTTACAGCATTGTAAAGCCCCTGTGAGTGGTCGGATCACTTGCCATAAACAGCCAAAAAATATAATTTTTGAAGATAGCAGCCAAATATTGTTCCATTTTCAGTTATGTTCATACAAGCTGAACAGACCCATGCCACGGTAATCCACCGTGGCACCACTGCCTAATGTCACCTCCCGACGTACCTCCAAAGGTGGTCCCGATAGCCAATTGTGGCGCTCTTGCCGGCGGTGTGGCAGGACCATGGCACTAAACACACAAGTTACTCTCCCAAAGAAAAGAAGGAGCCACACTCCCGATATGTCAATTGCAATCCTTTAATCTCATCAAATTACCAACTGTAACTTCCTGATGCATTTCTGTCTTGTAAGACCTTATTCACAGGTGACAGCAATCTTGCTCTGATGACAATTAAAGTTTTATTTCCAGAATATATATTATGTTATGTTAAAAAGTATTTGTAAAGCGCAACTGTCACTCCGGGGAGCATCATGTCGCTGAGCGGATCGTTTGGCAGACAGGGTGATTGAGGCTGGGAGGATGGTTTAGATGAGTGCTCTACATAGTGCATCAGGGGCCGTGAAAATCCAAGTTTTCAGGGCTTTCCTGAAAAGAGTTTCTGATTGGATGAAACCAAGGTTATTGGTAAGTTGGTTCCAGGCTTCGGACCCTATCACTGCAATTGATTTCCCCCCTTTTGAAACACATTTGAAGGCTGGGAGTTTTAATAGATTTGCATTTGATGATCAGAGGGTACGGCATGGTGTATAGCATGTGAACCTGGGCCGAAGGTACTGGGGTCCTGAGGAGTGAAAGATTCTAAATGTAATTGTAAGGATTTTGAACAGGATTCTTTTGTGGATCGGTAGCCAATGGAGTGCTTTCAAAGCAGCAGATGCTGATGACTTCCTAGGCCATTTTAGTACTAGTCGGGCTGCAGCGTATTGTGCCATCTGTAATTTATGTAGGACCGATTTTTTAGCTCCTGCATAGAGGCTGCTGCAGTAGTCGAGTCTAGATGTAATTAAGACCATTGCAACTGTCTGTCTCGCCGTACTGCGGAGTAAGTCAAAGAACTTTTTTTGTGATTTTATCAGGTGGAAGCAGGTGCCAGCCACTGCTAGGGATTGCTGGTGGAAGGATAGAGCTGAGTCAAATTTGACCCCCAAATTTATGGCTGCCGTTACTGTAACTGGGGAAGGGGGTGGTGTCAGCCGGCCACCATAGACTGGGGTAAAAAATATTCCTTTTCGCCCAATGGCATAATTTCAGTTTTTTCTGAATTACTTCTCAAGTGATTAGCTTTCATCCAATGAAAAACCGCTGTGAGACATTGACAGAGGTTTTCCTCAGCTAGTGTAGTGTTTTAATCTAGGACCAGGATTAGCTGCATGTCGTCCGCATATGAGATGGTCTCGATGTAAAAAGGACGATATCAAGCTAATCAGTGGGGCCATATAGACATTGAAGAGCACTGGGCTGAGGATGGACCCTTGCGGGACCCCGGAGAGCAGAGGCTTTTCTGCTGACTGGCATTGTCCAAAGGTAATGACTTGCCTTCGATTTTGAAGAAACAATTTTAGCCAGACCAGGAAAAGGTGAGAAATGCCATAGGATTGTAGGTGGTCCACGAGAATGACATGCACGACCGTGATCAAGGGCGGCTTTAAGGGATTCAGCCATGTACAGGAGGGCTGATTCCGTGGAGTGCTGTGGCCTAAAACCAGATTGGTTTGGGTGTAGGATGTTTGCTCCTTCCAGGTAGGTCATTAGTTGGGAGTTAACTAGTTTTTCCGTAATCTTACTTAGACAGCGAAGTAGAGAGATGGGACAAAGGGTGTGTGAGGGTGATAGGGTTGACAAGCTTTTTTTTTTGGAGGGGTTTGACTGTCGCAAGTTTTCACTCATTGAGAACTTCAGCTCGTGACAGGGAATTATTTATTATACTGTTGATGACTGGATTAACAGTATCTATCAGGGCATGTAGGATTAAAGGGGGGCAGGGGTCACGAGGCGAACCCGATTTAACAGCCAGAGTAGCCTGATGGGTTTGGTCTGGGCTAATATTTTGAAAAGCTTGAAAGGAAGGTCTGTTTTTGTCAGAAACGACCTTGGTGTTTGTGGGAGGGACAGAGTGTACAGAGAAATCTTTTTGTAATGACTGGAACTTCTGTTCAAAAAAGTCCGCTATGCGGTCACAGAGAGACTGTGATGGAGGAATCTCTTGTTTAAGTGACGTGGGATTTATAAAAGAGTTGACTATCTTAAAGATAGTTGTTTGGTTAGAATTAGCCAGTTTAATCATTTCGGTGAAATGGGATTTCTTGGCAGCTTTGATATGTTGATAGTAGTTTTTAAGAGCGACCTTGAACTCGGTTTGAACCGTCTGTTTATATTTTTGTCGCCATCTACGTTCAAGTTTCCTGCAGTGGCTATGCATTTCTTTCAGGTTTTGGGTGTACCATGGAGCAGAGGGTTTCTTAAACGGGTGGTTCTTTTGTGGACCAGGGGATGCAAAGCAAGCCCTCAGGGTGGACATCCACAGCGTGAAACATTGATTGCCTTCAACTGGATCCCACGACAGTCTAGGCCTGCACACTGAGGCTTCTAGATTGAGGTCTGGGAGGGCTGCCATATCATTCCACCTGGGCTTAGTGCTTTGGGTAGTGGGGGTGAGGCCCTTATAGTTTTTCGTGTGCTGGTATCTTATTTCTAGAGGTATAAGCTTGTGATCGGACCAAGTAAGGCTAACTAGGTCCTTAACTGTGAGGGTCGTGAGGTTTGAGCAGATACCATCCAGGGTGTGGCCTGCGTTATGGGTGGGGGTGAGTATGCACTGTTCCAGGCCGAGTGTGTCCATGATTTCTTGGAAATGTATTGCACCCGGGTCACTTTGGACATCTAAGTGAATATTAAATTCTCCTAATAGGGTGAAATTGGCGAATCTGAGAGCAAGTGAGCTCACAATATCTCCTATGCTGTCCAATAAGATCTTATTAGGGCCTGGTGGGCAGTAGAGCAGAGCTCCTGAGAAGGCGAAAGAGTCCTCTAATTGGAAGCAGAAACCAATACTCTCTGCCCGTTTAAGGTCTGATATTTCGAATATTGAGCATTTCAGTGTGCTGCGATAAATAATCGCCAGACATCCTCCCCGTTGTTCTGGTCTATCCTGTCTGTGAATGAGATAGTCAGGGGGGAGGGCACAGACGATGTCTGGGTTGCACCAGGATTTAAGCCAGGTTTCTGTTATGAAAAGGCAATCTAAATTATAATTTAGAATTAAGTCATAGATGTTTTGAGCGTGTTTGCATAGTGATCGGGCGTTAATGAGACCTCCTCGTAGGCAGGTTGGGTTAGGGTTGTTTCCAGTCAGTGGGTCTTGTGTGGGCTTAAAGACTGTTTTGCAGTTTCTACAGCAGATTGGGCCCTTCCATTTAGCAACATTAAGGGGGTTTTTACAATTGTGAGAGCTGTTTTTAAGGGCCAAGAGGGATTCTCTAGTAAAACATGTACCTTGTAGGAATTGGGCAGCATTTCTGGCGCTGGACGTGCTCCGGACACGGACAGGCGCAGGCGGGCTTGCCTTTTGCGTGCCGGCGGCGCGCCTGCTGCGCGCGTCTGCTGCGCGCGTCTGCTGCACGTCGGCGCCATCCCCTGGTTAAGTACACGAAGGGAGAGGGCTCAGGGAGGAGACTAGACCGTCTCCCTCCAAAGATGGTGGCCCCTAAATGGCCCTACGGTAGTGGGGAAAAACCTGAAAGACCTGTCCTCTCTCCACTCAAACAGCAAGATTGCTGTTGTGTACCGGGGAAGATTGGCGGGGAAAAATAACAACGCTTGAGGCTTGGTGAGTCGGTGGGTGACCAAAAGTAAAATAGTACAAAAGTAAAAACAGGTGAAGGTTACTAAGAAAGTTTTAAAATTGGCACAGTTATCAACAAATTGAATATTTAGTGCAAGGGTTGATTAAAATAGACTGGCACCCAAAGTACCTGTCCGCAGCTTATCCCGTGTTTGCCCCCTTGTGACTCCCCTCGTGGGTTGGAAGTGGATGTTGGAACCTATAGAGTATCATACAGTATTGTAAAGCCGCAATGGGCGGTCAGATGACTTGTCATAAACAGCCAATATGCCAATACTCCAGACAGAGCTACCGACCTCAAGGAACTGCAATTTAAAGTAATTCTTGCAAAATTCTTATCTTTGATTACTGTATGTTAGCCTTTTATCTTTTTGGTCTTGTTTACACAGATAAATATTGGTTATTTTTCTAAAACTGGTGTGGTGTACTTTTGTAGTGTTTTCACTGTATTACTGTTGGTTATGTGCAAATGCTTTACACACTGCCTCTGAGATAAACCTGACTGCTCGTGCCAAGCTACCAAAGGGGTCAGTAGGGGTTATTTTAGTAGTGTATCCCCCTTATCCTGACTAGAAAGAAGGGTCCTTATTTGCACAAAGGTGCAAACCATTGTCAACTAGAGACCCCCATTTCTAACACTCTTGCTTCCACGAAGCGGAGCAGTGTTTGCTATGGCTTCTCCCGCCAAGCCATAGCAAACTGCAGTGTACAGGGTCAGGGCATCCCGTGACATTGCTGGAGACAGCCATGGGGCCTGGCGGTCCCCAGGGCCATCTAGGGCTCCTAAGGGGCACCATGCGGCCACCACCATTGATCACATTTGCCCCTGGGAGGTGGTGGTCCCCAGGGTCAGGGGTCCGCAACACACCCCCTTAGTGATTTCATTTGTGCCCCGGGGAGGTGGTGGTCCTGGGGCTGTGTGGGGAGGCAGGAGCCACCGCGCATTAGTACTCAATATAGCCCCAGGAAGATGGCAGTTCCTGGGGCTGCGGGGGCCGCGTGGCCACCCCCATTTAGTTGAATTAGCCCCGGTGCGGTAGCAAGCCCCCTCGGGGCTACATGGGGGGGCAGGAGCACCCCACGCATTATTAATGAATATAGCCCCAGGGAGGTGGCGGCCACCGGGGCTGCGGGACGGCTATGTGGCCACCCCACATATTCTTTGTCATTAGCCCTGGGAGGGTGGCAGTCCCCCGGGCTGTGGGGGGCCCGTGTGGCCTCCCATCATTATATCCAATTGGCCCCGGGACCTGGCCCACCCAGGGCCTAATTAAATGAAGCGCGGGAAGCCACACTTCATGTTTTAAAATTTTCAGTGAGATTCGTGAATCCTTCGCTATTCTCACTGAAAATTTAAAAAATATATTTTTTTGGTACTGGCGGTTCCATGTGAGATTCCTCCAAGATGCCTAGGGTATTTCTACCCTGCCCCCTTTTCTTTTTTTATGTTTTTTCTTGTGACTTGTTCAATCGGGTCACAAGAAGGCTGCCAACACTTCCTGGTTTGAAGTGTTGGCAGCCAATCAGATCTCAGGCATGAGATCAGGAGGGGTAACGGATCCACCGCAGCAACAGTAGTATATCTGAGCAATCTTTAAATTTCTCAGCAACTATGGATTTACATCATTTAACAAAAAGAGTGCTTTCTGGATCAAGAGCTACCTTTTTGCCAAATTTGGTGTAATTCCATTCAGCAGTTCGGGCTGTAGTTTGTCTAAAGTTTCCTATGGAGAAAAAGCATTTTGGGTCCATCCCCCCTTTTTCTAGGCCCCCGCTTGACGGATCACACTGAAATAATCTAGACAGCAGCTGAAGTGAGTGTCAAACTAGTTTTGAACATTTCACAAACATTTGTCAAACGCTGCCAAAGTTATTGGCAAATAAAAAAACACGCTTCCTACGGAAACTACATCCTAACTATAACTACCTATGGGCAATATATGTATTTATATATACTTACTTTTAGCCTCATGTACTTGTGTGATGCAATATTATTAATGAGATATGGTGCACTAAAGGTATAGAAAGTGCATTTATTGTGTGTTTTTTATTTATATGTGTGCATATTAAAATTATTCCTTTTCAGAGACATCTGGATTGCTGATATTCATCTTCTATAGGTTTAGATTGTAAGGTGGTGCACTAAAATGCATTTAATGCAGTGCATTGGCCAGGGATTAGTGAGAAAGAATAATACATGTGTTCAATGCTTTACTTATAAATTGTGACCAGTTGCCGATTTTGGTTAATAATATATGTATCTGTTTTTGTGCCCCATATAAGAATATAGGATAATATATTGAATTATATGTAGGTTGTAGAATTAATATGCATTTAAAGAAAACTAAATAGTTAAGTTAGCGTGATTGTGTGCCTAAGCTCATAGTCGAGACATTTCATACTAACGTGAAATCTGTTTTTCTGCATGTTTTACTTCTCTGCAGGTGCAGAACAAAGGCATTCATTAGCTAGTAAAAAGCACATGGTATTTCAGAGTTAGTGAGGTGTGGAAAAACCAATAAGGGCAAATAATTTTAATGAAGAACAAACAGAGTATTACCAGTTGGTAGTATCAGATGAAGGGAGGAATGCAAGGATGCCTTGGAAGCGGAAACTGAAATATGGGAACAGTGTTCAAGGCACCAAGTTCTTTCTTGGGAACTTGAAAAGTACTATGATGTGTATGAGTTCCTATTTCTCGAATGTTCTTTGAGCATTTTAATTAGTGAACCCATCTTGCGTTTGGTCACATTTCCTTTAGACTTGAAGAGGTACACACCTCTCTTGCCATCTCTGGTTGTGTGGCTTTATGCTATACATGACTCCTTACCTATAGAACTTCTACAGAGGTTCTGATGCTGACACCTTTCTTGAATCCTTGATTCAGTAAGGGTTCCACTAGCCTTAGGTTAGTGTAGGGTTAGAAGATGCTGAAAATCTTTTCCATGTATGGGGAGAAGGATCAAACCTATTTGTCTACTCATAAAATCCTTTTTCTTATTTTTGGTATCACTGTTGCTGAAATTCTTATATGCTTTTTGCTGTTGAGGTCCAATATTGTACGTCGTTTTGGTCTTCCTTTGATAATCCAGTACCTTTATAGTATGCTCTTTACATTGATTTATATTAGTCTGGCTTTGAGTTTCTAATAAACCTTTTAACTTTAAGTTACTGACTCTGACTTTTTTGTATGGTCCTAATGGTCACACTGTACATTAAGATTCAAATGTGTTGCTAACCCCCTTTCCTCTCAGGCTACTATTTAGGTCTACTGACCACCGATAACCTGGAAGAACCGTCTAGAGCCGTGGTACTCATAGTACGGCCCGCGGGCCGCCAGCGGTCCGGCAGGCCTTCATTGGCAGCCCGCGGACCTTGCCTTGCCGTTTCTATGTTTCCAGTGAGGCCGGCAGTGAACACAAAAGATGACCGCAGGAGCATACTAAGTGAATACCTATTAAATGCTCCTGCGGCCATCTTTTGTGTTTACTGCCGGCCTCTGTGACATCACATGGCACCATCGTAAAGCTTCCCAAAAAGCCCTTTAAAAGTCAGCTGTAAGCGCTTTCACAGCTGACTTTTAAAGGACCTTGGACAATTGCGCCTGGAGAGACAGAGAGACGGCTAGAGAGACAGAGACACAGATGGAGACAGATAGATAGAGACAGATAGATAGAGACAGAGACACAGATAGAGACAGATAGATAGAGACAGATAGATAGAGACAGAGACACAGATAGAGACAGAGACACAGATAGAGACAGATAGAGACAGAGACACAGATAGAGACAGATAGATGGAGACAGATAGATAGAGACAACTTATATAGACAGATAGATAGAGACATATGGATAGAGACAGATAGATAGATAGATAGAGACAGATAGATAGATAGAGACAGATAGATAGATAGAGACAGATAGATAGAGACAGATAGATAGAGACAGACAGACAGAGATAGATAGATAGAGATAGATAGAGAAAGATAGAGATAGATAGAGACAGATAGATAGATAAAGACAGACAGATAGATGAATAGAGACAGACAGATAGATAGATAGATAGATAGATAGATAGAGACAGACAGATAGATAGATAGAGACAGACGGACAGATAGATAGAGACAGATAGATAGAGACAGACAGATAGAGACAGATAGAGACAGACAGACAGAGATAGATAGATAGCGATAGATAGAGATAGATAGATAGAGATAGATGGATAGACATAGATAGAGACAGATAGATAGAGATAGATAGATAGAGACAGACAGATAGAGACAGACAGATAGATAGAGACATACAGATAGATGGATAGAGACAGACAGATAGATAGAGACAGACAGATAGATAGATAGAGACAGACAGACAGATAGATAGAGACAGACAGATAGATAGAGACAGACAGATAGATAGATGGATAGAGACAGACAGATAGATAGAGACAGACAGATAGATAGAGACAGACAGACAGATAGATAGATAGATAGATAGATAGAGACAGACAGATAGATAGAGAGACAGAGAGAGATAGAGAGAGAGACAGAGATATATAGATAGATAGAGATAGATAGATAGAGATAGATAGAGATAGATATAGAGATCGATAGAGATAGAGACAGATAGATAGAGACAGACAGATAGATAGAGACAGATAGATAGATAGAGAGATAGAGATAGATAGAGAGAGAGAGACAGAGATAGATAGATAGAGATAGATAGATAGAGGTAGAAATATAGATATATAGAGATAGATAGATAAAGATAGATAGAGATAGATAGATAGATAGATACAGACAGACAGAGACAGATAGAGAGAGACAGATAGATAGAGACAGACAGATGGATAGACACAGACAGATGGCTAGACACAGACAGATAGATATATAGAGACAGACAGATAGATATATAGAGACAGATAGATAGAGTCGGACAGATAGAGAGAGACAGACAGAGAGAGATAGATAGAGATAGATAAATAGAGATAGATAGAGATAGATAGATAGATGGATAGATAGATAGAGATAAATAGATAGATAGAGATATAGAGATAGATAGATAGAGATAGATTTATAGAGATAGATAGATAGAGATAAATAGTTAGAGATATAGAGATAGATATAGATAGATATAGATAGAGACAGATAAAGATAAAGATAGATAGAGATAAATAGATAGAGATAGAGATAAATAGATAGAGAGAGATAGATAGATAGATAGATAGATAGAGATAAATAGACATAAATAGATATAGATAGATAGATAGATAGATAGATAGAGATAGATAGATAGAGGTAGATAGATAGATAGAGATAGATAGATAGATGTGAATGTTGGGTTTGGTGGCTCAGTGGACTAATGCGTCCTGTACAGGGGCCTGTGTTTGACCTCATGGTCACAGTTTTTTTTTTTTACTCTAGCCCTGCCCCCCACTGACCCCGCCCCCACCGGTGCAGCCCTCGGTCACAAACCACACTGTAAATGTGGCCCCCGAGAGAAAGTTTGTGAGTACCCATGGTCTAGAGCCTTCTCAGATAGTGACATACCGAGTATGGTTAGTACCTTAAGTAGAAGGGTTGGAAAACTGCTACTTTAGATTAGTCCAGATCCAATCTCAGTCCCTACAGTC
Source organism: Calotriton arnoldi (assembly GCA_963921515.1). NCBI lineage: Eukaryota > Metazoa > Chordata > Amphibia > Caudata > Salamandridae > Calotriton > Calotriton arnoldi. Next base: position 1,107,196 of record CAWUFW010002581.1, read on the forward strand.
CTCTTTTGATTTTCAGAATCAGTGTAGGTGATCTTCCAGTTGGTTGAGAGTGAGTTGTAACAGCGGAGGAGTGAGTATCAATAGGGCTGTGTATAAGCGGCGTATGCTTAGCTTGCGGTGTTTGTGGCAATTGTGTGATGTCTTGCAGAGATTGTGTGATATGGTGTGCTAATGTTTTAGATGATTGTGTGAGTGTTGCGCTTATTGTGAAGAAGTTGTTATCAGGTCTGACGTGGCCTAAGATTTATTTATTTATTTTATTTGAAAAGTTTTATAAAGCGCGAACATGACCCTTATGGGTATCAGAGCACTGTACAAAGTGGCGGAAGCAAGAATAAAACAACACAATGGAACAAATGCGGTCGTTAAATAATCACACAGTCAAACAAAGGGGGGAACAATCAATGTCAAGGGGCAGGAGAGTCAGCCCGACCAGAGGGACCAGTACAGTTTCAGAAGGACCATAGAACGAGATAACAAGTAAACAGAAAGCATAAAATTCAAACAAAACGGCATAAAAGAAGTATCAAATCCAGATAGAGAGGAGTCTAGGGAAGGTAAGTCAGGTTAATGCTGTTGGTGTTCACTCAAGATTAGCCATTTGACCTGTTACTTGAAAGATGCAGTGGATGGGTTTGATCTGATCTCTGGAGGAAGAGCGTTCCAAATTCTTGGAGCAAGACCAGTGAAAGCAAGATTGTAAGTTCTTTTCTTTTTGAATTTGGGAGGTTTCAAAAGTAGGGTGGTCGAGCTTCCGGGATCCCGGGATGATATTAAAAAGTCTAGAAGACACTGGGCCAGATGTACGACCATTCCATTTTGCAAGTCGCAAATTGCGACGTTTTGCGTCTTACAATTTGCGACTCGCAAAATGGAATGTACATCAGTGTCTCAGACACTGTTTGCGATTCCCATTAGGGTCGCAAACGTCTGCCTCTTTAATATTCATGAGGCAGGTCGCAATTTGCGACCCCATTGGGAATTGCCAGCACTCACATGAATGGTGGCCTGCTGGTGGGTCAGCAGACCACCATGTCTGTGACTGCTTTTTAAACAAAGCAGTTTTTATTTTTAATGCAGCCCGGGATGCATTTAAAAAAGAAAAAGGAAACATTTCTGTTTTATTTTGAAGAGTGGGCAGTGGTTCGTGGGACCACTGCCTGCTCTTCAAAAATATTTTCACTGCCAGTCATAAAGGGGAAGGGGTCCCCTGGGGGCCCCTTCCCATTTGCGAGTGGCTTATCACCTACTTGAAGTAGGTAGTAAACTGCGAGTGTTTTGCGACCTCAAATGTGGTCGCAAAACAATCGTATATAGAAGTGTGACTCGCTATTAGGATGGGATGCCCTTGGCACGTCCCTTCCTAATAGCGAGTCGCAAACCCTATTTTGTGAGTCGGTAATAGGCAGCGACTCACAAAATAGGGTTTTTACATTGCACAGACCTATTTAGTGGTTGCAAACAGGCCGATTTCCCATTTGCGACCGCTAAAAACAGTTATACATCTGGCCCACTGTATTATAATTGTCTACTGAGGTTTTGTGGGGATTGTCGAGGGACGTCACGACAAGCCCAATCGAGATAGGGACGTTTATCTTTGTGTAAAAGTGAGTGGACCTTTTACGCAGAGAAAAGCTGCATTAATCAGAGTGATTCCCCGCAGGATGAGGTTTCATTTAAATGTGCGCTTGTGCTATTTTTGTGTGATTGATTTCTGTTGATTCTTTAGTAAAGAAGCCAATTGTCATTTGCTGTTATAGCATTGTATTTAGTTGCAAGCATATTGATGAAAAGAGTGCATTCTTGAAAATTGAAAAGGGGTGTGAGCGGCTGTTAGGAGTGAGATTGTTGTCACAGTGTGCCCCGATGGGATAGGTCGGTTGGTGTAAAGCTATGCTGTTATTGGCTGTTCACGTCACCAGGTGTAGCGCTGTTATTGGCTGATGATTTGGAACAAGAATTTTAAGTAAAATATAGATTTTTGTATTGAAACAATTAATTTTTTTCAAAAATGAAATGTTTTAAAGTTGTACAAGATTTGTTCAGAGCAGATGTTCCGATACCTCTTAGATGGGGGAAGAAGCCTGTCCAAAAACACTGAAGGAAATTATATCGCAATTACTGTAGGGTTATAATGGCACAAGATCACTGAGAAAGAAGGTACAGTGGCATTTCCATATTATGGTACATTTAATCAGAGAATTGTAGAAAATTTGAGGAGAATTCTATATGAAATGAAACCACAACCTAGAACCACACAATTTGAAGCACTTAACAATTGGGAGCATGCAGCTCATGCTAAAGAAAAAGAAAGATATCAGGGTCGAGTGAAAAAAACAGTGCATACTTATGCAGATGCAAGGTGGGATGCAGAGCAGAAAAGGTGGAGAACTGACATCATAGAAAAGGAGAAATGACATCCATTATTGCAAAGCGGAGAAGGGAAAGAGGGACCCAAAAGAGAAAGAAAGATGAAAACAAGAGAGTCCGGAGAGAAAAATATAGATAGTCATACTAGTGACAATCTTCTAGTTGTATTAATGTCTGAGCGACCACCTCTGTGTAATGAGATTCGAACAGAGGGAGGTGAGAGCGCAATGATGTAGGTGGGAATACTGGATTGCCCACTGCACCAGTAAGTGCGAGTCCTAATACGATAGGGAATTCTCCTGTGAAGAAGGATCAGAGCGTTATGGGGACTTTTACAATGAATCAAAATATGATGGGAATACATTTAGGGACTGGCTTTTCTAGGATCCCCACTGTTTGTACAGTCGCAGATGCACTTACAGTTACTGTTACTAATGGACCAGTGCTTTTTACATATAAACCTGGTTCTGGGGAAATGCGATTCAAAACTCAGCTGTTGCCGCTCAACAACGAGCATCAGAAGTTACAGGCATGAGTCAGAGGGAAGGAGAATTTGTTCCTTTAAGTCAAATCAATGCAAGTTCTCCGTGTGGTGCAAGTGCAGAACCATCTATGCATCAGACTGTATTTGGACCTTTAAGGTTGTTCCTGGGGTTAACAGATCTTGGTTCACTTACTTGGGAACCATCTTTAAGTATGCATAGCAGCACAACTAAAGTAAAGGTAGTATTTAAAGCCCGTAAGGTAGCATCTAGTCTTAATGTACAGGAACTGGAAGACTTTTTGAAAGCTCTTAATGCTACATCGAATGAGAGTGGGAGCACAGAAGTGAGTCAGGAAACTTTTCAGTCCACTTTGAAAGTCAATTTGATGAATGTGGGAAAATTAAAGTTGGAATTCAATGAGATGATAAGTGGTTGTCTTGCATTGAATCAAATAGAAACGCATCAGCAGAGTGAACTTATGTTCATGAGTAAGGATGTTACTAGGAGAGCAAGACAAGCATGGTAAATTATCTGAATTAGACCAAAAATATGAGGTAGATTTGGAGTGGACAAAGGCTTTACAGAAAAGCCATCGACTTGATTTTAGTGAACAGGACATAGAACATATGAGAATGCCAAGGATGAGAGATGCAAATTCGGGAATTAATTCACAGTATCCGAATTTGAAGTGAATTAGAGAAGTGTGAAGTTAAATGGTCAAAGAAAAAATCCCAAGAGAATAACTGGTGAGCCGTCTGCTCCCAGATGGGGGGAGATGGGAGCTACAAACTTCGCTTTGCAGGAGGTACCTAGTGAAGGTTACATATACATCCCATGGAGTAGGAGTGATCTTGCATCATTTACAAATGAATTTCTCAAATTAAGAGAGAAACCTTTGGAGTGGTACAAACAAGTTGAGATGTCTTTGAAAATTTCGAAGGTTTTGCAGACTGATTTGAATACCTTGTTTGATATTGTAGTCTCAAGTGATTTGTGAACGGCGTGCAAAATAGCCATACAGTGGACCAAGGGAGAGCCAACAAGAGATGCTGCAGCTAATGGTCCTGATGAGGAAGTGTGGTCAGGTAATGATCTGGTGTAATTCTAAGTTACCACCCCAAGATATTGACTGGGTCAAGATCGATCGGATGACCCAGGAACCAAAGTAGACGGTTTATGCATACTATGAGAGATTGTTATAGGGATTCGAACAGTTTAGTGGAAGGGAAAGACTGGAGCCTAAAGATATGGGACATTTTGTGTCTAGGTCTGTGACAGGATCGAGGTGTGTGATTAGTCTGATGATTCAGCAGCAGTTGATTTTTTGGCAGAATAACTCGGTTGACGCATTTTTGTGATATGCTAAATATTGCAACAATGAGATTGAAATGATGCAGAAAATGTTAAAGGAGAAATTGATGGTGGTACAAATAAAGACTGCCCAGAGAGGAATTCAAAATTCACCATTTGCAGGGAATGCCCCTCCAATGCAGGGAGTGCATCAACAGGGAGCTCCGGCGATGCAAGGTGGAGGGGGATTTCAGTCACAAGATAGCGGTTGGGGTGTCTCTATTGATTCGAGTACTGGAATTGATGTTGCTACATTGAAGAAGTCTAATCCCTGCCACTACTGTAACAGGTAGCGGCATAGGAAGCAAGATTGTAATCTTAATCCTGCAAATCAGGGCCAAAATTCAGGGTTTGTACCACCTCAGAACAGTAATTCTATGCAGCAACAGAATACCCAGACCTAGATCTTAAAATTGTTCTTTGCCACATCCCCCAGTGAGGCTGGTTCCCCAACCTCTGCTGCCACAGCAAGTTGCTAATGTTCCCAGATTGTTTTCAAACCAGGTCCCAAATTTTCATGTCCCATGTTCAAGACAGGTGAACATTTCAGCATCGTTCAGTCTTTCGGCCGGTGCCTGAGTGGGGAGGAAGATTGCGTGCTTTGCGCTGTCTTGGAGGTAGACCAGAGTGGCCCATTTATTGTTGTTGAGGTAAATGGCTATAAAGTATCATTTTTGGTTGATACTGGTACTACCAGTCTACTGTGACATCAGTGGAAGTTCCAAACCCACCCCTCTCTGGAAGGACTATCCAAGGCGTTGGAGTTGCTTATCAATAAATGAAGAACCCCATTACTGAGGATGTCCCTGTAAAGATAGGAAGTTTTGAGGATAATCCTCAATTTTTGTTTTGTGAGTCGAGTCCTGTGAGTTTGTTAGAACGTGATTTATTGTGCAAATTGAATTGCACTATCTACTGTACCCCAAAAGGAATAGAACTGCAGTCTCATGATGAGGACATTGCCTTCAAGTTGGCAAATCAAAATTTAATTATTGGAATGTATCCAATGATGATGACAGAAGACTTGCCTTTAGATCTTAGAGATTCAGTGAGACCAGAAGTTTGTGATATTTCAGGAAAGGACATTGAACTCATTAAAAGAGTTGAACTTGTACGTATTCAGATAAATACAATTGTGGAATATCCCAGAATACCGCAGTATAATTTGACCCCTGAAACGATTGCTGGAATAACCCCAGTGATCATGACAATGATTCAACAAAGTATATTGAAAGAGATCATGGGAAGTCCATGTAACTCACCCATTATGAGCCTGTAGAAGCCTAGCGGTAAGTACTGCATAGTGCAGGATCTTCGCAAAGGTCAATATTGTGATTTCCTGTTGTCCCATGATACCGAATCCTGCTGTAATATTGTTTCAAATTCCATGTGAGGCTGAGTGGTTTACTGTTATTGATTTGTGCCAGGAATTCATTTCCATACCCTTGCATGAGGACAGTCAGTTCCTCGTTGCATTCAGGATCGGGAACCATGTTTTGGCATGGTGCTGAGTCCCACAAGGGTATACCTAGAGTCCTTCTATCTTTAAACAGATTCTTAAAAAGATTTGAAGTCCGTGGTTATGCCCTGTAATTCTGTCCTGGTTTATTATATTTATGAGCTGCTTGTTTCGTCAAAGACTCGTGAAGCATGCAAAACTGACACCATTGCATTGCGAAACCACTTGAGTGAAAATGGACTTAAGGCGTGTCTGAATAAATTGCAGTACTGTTTGAGAGAAGTCTTATATCTTGGTCGAGAAAGCTGCGAGAAGGATTCAACAGGAGAGAATTTCGGTGATCATGCAAATGAATCCGCCAATAACACAGAAAGAAGTCAGGATGTTTTTGGGAATGGTGAACAACTGTCATCAGTAGATACCCAACTTTTCCCTAGTGACCAAGCCCTTATAAAGGCTAACACACAAGGATGTGTCCGATCCAGTGCCTTGGGACAATGACCTCCTGGTTGCCTCCCTAGAGTTGAGAGAAAGCCTCTGCCGCTCCCCAGCACTAGGAATGCCTGATTATAATAAAGCATTTTTGCTTTTTTGCAGTTAAAGAGAGGGCTGCTCTCTTTCAGTGTTAACACACAATCATGGGGGAGTTCGAAGAAGACCAGTTGCTTACTTCTCAGCCATGATAGATCCAGTGGCTGCAGCGCTGCCTGGCTGCCTTAAAGCGGTGTCAGCAACAGGTGTCAGCATCGAAAGGTGCGAAAGTTTTGTGATGGGTCATCCCTTGACTCTCTATGTTCCTCATTCTGTCAAAATTTTGTTCACTAGAACAAGGACACAGCAACTCATGAACAGGCACCTGACCCAGTATCAGCAAATCATACTGGGGACCGAGAACGTGTTCCTAAAGAGGTGTTCTGTTTTGAATCCTGCCAATTTGCTACCCCTTCCTGAGTATGACAATGATTAGGGTGAGGTGGAGCATGACTGTCTCGATGTCACTGAACTATGCACCAAGCCGAAACCATATATACATGATGAACCACTACCTGGATCTGATTATGTATTGTTTGTGGATGGCTTGTGTTTGCAAGATCACGAAGGAAATTTAGAGCTGCTTATACAGACTGTACCATTTTAGGAGCAGTGGAAGCTGCTTGGCTAAAAGGAACAGTCTCAGCACAGGTGGCTGAATTGATTGCTCTTACCTGAGCATGCCATGTTTCAGATCAATTACAGGTGACTATATTTATAGATAGTCAATATGGCTTTGGTGTGGTGCATGACTTTTGACAGTTATGATCCCAGAAGTGATTTTTGATGTCATCAGGATATCCTATCCATAATGGTGAGCAGGTGAGAAAACTGTTAGAGGCTTTGCAATTGCCTGCACAAGTTGCAGTCGTGAAATGTTCCGCACATTGCAAGGGAGACGATTATGTGACAGTCGTCAACGGATATACTAATGAAGTTACAAGGTATTGAGCTTACAGTGCTTGAACCTTTAGTAGAGAGTATGTAAATGAAGGAATAGACAAGACCAATTACAACCTTTTGCTCACAGCAGGTGATACTTGAGAGAAAGTTAAGAGGTTACAGGAAGGGGTGTCAGAAGCAGAACAGCAGAGTTGGGTAAACGCAGGTTGTGTTAAAAGAGGATAAATTGAAATATGGGTTTCAGGAGATGGCAGACCTGTGTTGCCAAATAGTTTGTTGCTGCCAATAGCTAGATATTACCATTGTCTGACTCATATAGGGAAGGATGCTATGGTCAGATACTTTTGCCTAACATGGAAGTCGTGTGATGCAATTGAAGACAACACTAAGGTAAGTGTTGGAGTAGACTTTATTCCGTTACACCACCACAGTCCAGTCAGCTGGAGTCTGCTGTGGAATCTTTAGGACAAGGTAAGATAAACCAAAGGGGACAGAAGGAGGAGGGGGGGACGGAATGTACCAAGTGATAGATTATAATATCATGCTTAGAGCCTCGTTTGCGAGGGCAATACTTGTAACTACAGCTGCTGTGAAGTGTGGAGGTCTCCTCGATTGAATCCATGCTGCCGATACTCTCAGGGATCCATGTCCCCTTGATGAAATAACAGCACTTCTCCCAGAAGAGCCAGTGGTGGTCAAGAGATCATGGTAGCAGGTTAGTCATGCTGTCAGAAACTGAGATAGCACTTGATCGGACTGAAGAGGGTTCTGGAGAGTTGAATGACAAGACTGGTGAAGGAGAGGTGAATTCAGTGGTCGTAACAGAGATAGACTTAGACCCTGATGAAGGCCTAGTGCTAGAGAACCGCAAGGAGTAGCAGAAGAATGTTGGATGAGACAGCAGGAAAGAGGGAGACTGGGGGGCATATTTACAAGCCCCTATCGCCACCACAATGTCACTTTCAGTGGCCTCGCCTTATTTACAAGGCCTCGTTAAGCCACTTAACGTGGCTTATGGCTGCCTTGTAAATAAGGCACCCTTTCACACTGTATTTAGCGTGAAAGGGGAGGGCAATGGGTGTTGCGGTGGGTGTTCCACCGCAACACCCATTGATTTTGACGCTGCCTCCTATATACATGGCCAGCATAAATAGGAGGCAGCGCCAAAATTAAGACCAGCACACATAGAAACAGTAAATTGCCTATGATTGTTTATGTGCAGGAAAGTCCCACTTCCTGCACATAAACTATCATTTTTTAAAAATGCCGTTTTGCAACTTCTATGTGTGCTGCATTAAGCATAGAAGTTACAAAACGGCATTTAAAGATTGGTTATGTGCAGGAAGGGGGACCTTCCTTCACATAAACAATCTTCCCCTGCACGCAGACATCCTTGCACTATTATGCAAGGGTGTCTGCATTGGCACTGGGCTGCTAAATTTAGTGCAAGCGCAGGGGGAAATGCAGGGCTGCACCATATTCTTGTGAATATGGTGCAGCCCTGCATTTTGGAAGTGGTGAAGCGTATTGTTAGCCATCTAGGCTTAACAAAAACGCTTTGCCACTTTCATTGTAAATATGCCCCTGGTTCTTCAAGGAGAAAGTGTTCTACCAGATATCCCAGAGTACATAGAGGATTCAGATCTGGGTGAAGGAGGAGAAGAGACAACACTCAGGAGGTCAATCTAAGTGTGAGTGCCCTGCCGGAGGTACTGTTCCCCTGAATGGACATATTTCCTTGCAAATGACAGGGAGAATGAGTTATGAGAATTTTGGGATCACTGTGAAAGTTCAATTGAAACTTTGGGAATTTGATCTCCAGTTTCATCTTACATTTGAACTTCCTTTGTTAACAAGACTGAGCGACTTGAGACATCTTATCTTAGATGTGGCTAAATTTCCCTTTTTGTATGCAAACTAGTTTCCTGTGCTAGTTGATGAACTGAAGCATTTCCTACTGGGACTGATAGTTAATGAATTAGAACCATTTATTGTTAACGATATTTCAGAGATTTTGTAGGGGAAAAAAGAAGATTCATAAAGACTTTGTACATAATTTCATTGCACAATAATTCAACCTTGGTTTTGCTGTTTGCACAGGGGGAAATTGACAGGGAAATCTCTGCAGCTGCTACATTCCACCCAAGGTTTAGATTCCAACTAAGTAATGGAAGCCAATCTTAATACTAAATGGCATAGATGCATCATAATAGGCACAGTAATGATTTTAGTTGAAGTATTAGTTCTAGTGCTTAAAGGGCTATATCCAGCTACAGATAGCTCGTTGGAATATAAGTCTATTGTTGCCCTTACCCCGCCACATTCTTGTAATAGTGACATGCAGTTGTGGGGGGTTAAGAAATTACATACAGATTAATCAAGAGGGGATTATACCTCGAATGTTTATTTTAGATTGCTTTATGAGTATATAGACACGATGAATGTCCTGTGGCCAGGCGGATTGAGTTCAAGGCTCTCTGTATAGCCTTCAAAGCCCTGAAATCTGCCTCTCCTGGTATTTTGGCCAACCTGCTTTTACCTTATGTTCCCCCCTGCCAGCTCCGTTCCATGGGACAACACCTGGTGGTGGTTCCCCGGGTTAGGAGGGTTTGCGCCGGACGTCGCTCTTTCCGAAACAGAGCGGCCATCCTTTGGAACACGCTGCCTGCCCACATTCGTGGGCTTAACAATTACCTAGAATTCAGGAAGGCCATAAAAACCTTTCTCTTTCCCACTCCGTAGGCCTTCTCTGGGGCCCCTCCCTGATCTTGTCCACCTCACTGCTGTCAGCGCCGGAACGCCTCTTTGCTGGGGCAGCTGTCGCGCTTTACAAAATCCATTAGCATAACATAACAAGTTGTAATGTTTGTCCTCAGTTACCCGCTTCTGCTTCAGAGGGAATTACTTACCACCATCTCCCTCTGACAATGGTATTTCCTGTAGTCTCCCCTTAAGCATATTTTATGGAGAAGGTAGTTTTCAATATTATTTTTCAAATTATGATGTAGTTCTCCCACAAGTTTCCCTTATCACACGCTTAAATAACAATCGTTATTTAAAAGGTGCAGAGATTGCAGGCAAATATTTTGTATCTCTTAAGTCACTACACACTGTGTAAGCACATAGATGTAATTTGACTAGTTCGATGTCATATGTGGAAAATAAATTGTGGGATTCTGTGGAGGATAGATGGAGAGACCTAAAATCTCACACTTAAACTAATAAGGATCTTAAAAATCATAAGTGGAGTAGTGAAGAAATTGAACATTAGGAAATTTACCCACCTTAGTTTTAGATTGGAAACACAAAGCAAAGTTGTGTATACATATTGATCAGAGTTATATGGACCTGTTGTTTCTAGGGAAGAGCGAGTGTGAGTACACTTTTGAAGCAAGAGGGAAGAATTCTTGTTTCGTGGAGGGACAGGACCCTGTGATTCCAGGAGTCTATTTTTGTTTTGGACAAAATGCATATTTCAAGTTGCCACATGGATGGCATGGTACCTGTTATCTTGGTATATTTTTCCAGAAGATTTATCATGTGGAACAATTTAATGATCCCATATGGAAAGAGAAATCCAGAACTAAATGATGTGTTAGTGCAGCAGAAGTAGTAGGAGATATATTTGGCGTTATAATCCCGTCAGTGGGTGTGATTCTGAATGATCTGAAAATTAAAAAGCTGTCAACAATAAAGGATAAATTCGCTACTAGTACCACAAATTCCTTATTACTTGTAAATACTGAGATGATTATGATAAGGTCTATGGTTTTACAGAACCGAATTGCGTTAGACCTTTTGCTCGCAAAAGAGGAAGGAGTCTGTCGGATGTTTAAAGTTCAGCAATGCTGTCCTTATAATCCAGACGAAGTAAAGACCTGGAGAAATATATTAAGAATGAATAGCACTCCTTTTCCCGCTTTCCCTCACCCCGCATGTTATTACAACGCGGTCGTTACAACGACCGCGTTGTAACAACGCAATACCATTACCCCGCAAGTCGTTACCACGACTTGCAGAGGGGTCGCTGGATGTAGGAATAGTATGATTTACTATTCCAACTCCAGTCTGTGCGGACAGTAGGGAAGGTGTTGGATTTTGAATCCAACACCATCTCCCCCCCTACGCAAGTCGTGGTTTCGACTTGCGGGGTAATGGTATTGCGTTGTACAACGCAGTCGTTGTAACGACCGCATTGTAATAACATCCGGGGTCACGGATGCGGGGTGAGTGAAGTTTGCCATTAAGAATATATCCGGGTTGACAAAGGATTTGGAAGAGTGGGAAGCGACAGGGCTTTGGAAGCTATTGGAAATGGGTTTGCTTTGATATGGCGATGGTTTGTAAGCTTGGGAAGTGGAATTTTGGGCAACATTTTGAAACCTCTTTTGATATTCACCCTTTGTGCTATATTCCTACACCTGATTTTTAAGGGATATCAGCATGCACAAGCTAGACAGGGAGTGCAGAGAAAGAGTGCAGATAAGATAAAGCGTCTAGAGGAGTCCAGATGAAAGATGCTCAAGACCACTAGGTTCTGATTGTTCTAATCTGATAATCCGATTATAATCTGAGATGGCTATATATATATATATATATATATATATATATATTTATTTATTACCTACTGGCGGTTGCCAGTAGATAGTTATAGTTAGGACCTTGTTTCTATTCAAAAAGCGTTTTTCTTTTGCCAATATCTTTAGCGCCGTTTGATGAATCTTCGCAATTTTCAAAACTAATGGTTCACTCAGGTCAGCTCCTGTCTGGAAAGTTTTGGGGTGATTCGTTAAGCGGGGGCCAAGAAAAAAGGGGGGTCCCAAAACACGTTTTGTCCATGTTAATTTCCATAGTAAATTTTGGAACAGGCTACAGCCCGAACTGCTGAACGGAATTACACCACATTTGGCAAAAAGGTAGCTCTTGGTTCAGAAAGCGGCCTTTTTTTAAAATGGTGTAAATCCGTTCAGTAGTTCCTGACAAATTAAAAAAATAAAAATATCGATATCTGAGCACCGAGGAGGAGCCGCGAATCCTCCCGAGCATGAGCTTCATTCTTATTGTGTGACTCGGTAGAAGCGAGTTATATGAAAAAGGTAGAAAAAGGTTGTAAATGTAGGAAAGGGGTTAGGGTAGAAACACCCTTACCCCCTAGGGCTGGTCAGGGGGTCCCACAGGGACCCCCAGGGCCCAAAAAAGTATTTTCTTTTTGTTTTTTCAGCGGAAGTCGCGCTGGGTGCGCGAATCCCGCCGAGAAATTAAAAAAAAATGAAGCTGCGCTTCGTTTTCCTTAAGCCCTCGGGTGGGCCAGGTCCCGGGGGCAAAGTGTAATTATATAGCGGGGGCCTGCGGGGGCCCCTGCGGCCCCAGGGACCGCCACCTCCCTGGGGCTTTATTCATAATGCGTGGGGTGAACGCAGTCCCCCCCTGCAGCCCAGGGACCGCCACCTCCCCAGGGCATTTAGTTATTTTGGATGGGGGCCTCGCAGGCCCCCTAATTCCCGGGGACCACCACCTCCCCAGGGCTACATGATTTAAATGCGGGGGGCCATGCGGCCTCCCCGTAGCCCTGGGGACCGCCACCTCCCCGGTGCTATATTCAAAATCAAAGTGTGGGTGGGCTCGAGCCCCCCCACACTGCCCCGGGGACCACCACCTCCCCAGGGCACAAATTATTTACATAGTGGGGTCCGTTATGGACCCCCGGGGACCACCACCTCCCCGGGGCTTTAGAAATGCTGGGTGGGGGCAGCGCAGCCCCCCTCCTGGAGCCCTTGATGGCCCTGGGGACCGCCAGCCCCAAGGGCCGGCTCCTGCAATGTCCCGGGGTGCCCACCCCAAGGACATTGCCATTTGTTATGGCAGGGCCGGAGCATAGCTCCCGCCCTGCCATAGCAAACACTGCTTTGCTTCGTTGAAGTGAGAGCAGGAAACCTGCTCTCGCTTCAACGAAGCAAAGCAGATTGCTTTTGGGCAAGGGGAGCTGCATGTTAGCAGCTCCCCTTGCCCAAAAGCAATGCCAGCTCCCACAGGAGGCGGGGAGCTGGCAGGGACTGTGGGGGCATTGGGGCTCCCCCACGGTCCCCAACATGAGGCCAGGCACCGTGGGATGGGGTCCCCGGGGTCAGAAGTGGCCAAGGGAAGGGGGGCCACGCGGCCCCCCTCCCCTATTTAAAATTAATAAATGGCCGGTACCTGTGGGATGGGGTCCCCGGGGCCGAAATCGGCCTGGGGAGGGAGGCAGCACGGCCCCCTCTTTAAATATATACATAAAATGGCCAAGCCCCGGGGGATGGGGTCCCCGGGGCCAATATTAGCCTGAGGAGGGGGGCCACGCGGTCCCCCTCTTTTAAAAAAAAAAAAAATAGTGGCAGGCCCCAGGGGATGGGGTCCTCGGGGTGAATACCGAATAATGGAAGTCGGGCATTTTTTTTTTCTTTCGAGTTTGGAGTCACGACTCCAACGCGGCTCTCAGCACGGCCCCCGTGTAACGTCGCATTGGATTCACGAATTCATCTTAAATAAATAATTAAGAAGCATATAATTTAGAAGGTAGTGTTGTATTTGTGAAGTTGTTTTAAAGATGTACTGTGATTGAAGTTAATGACAAGATTACAATTGATAGAGTTGTTAAAAATATATAAAATTAAAAATTAATAGTTAGACTTGAAAAGTGTGTTGCGTTGTAGTACATTGAATTCATGCTTTTGCGGATTCGCATCGGGTGCGTGAATCCACAAAAATTTAAAAAATATATATGTTTGTGTAAAAAAGGTTTACATTCACTTCTATGTTATAGGGTGGCTCTAAAAAGAGCCCTTGTTTTTATTATGAGTTTGTTGTAGCTACATGTAAGTGCGGATGACCAGCTTTAGGTTGTTGAGAAAGACTCTGTTTCCTTGATCTGTGAAGTGTACTCCATCACTTCTGTAGATGTCATCCATATCAAAACGTAGATTGTTGTTATAGATGGAGCCCATCCTATGGTCTCTGAGGTAAGCAGAAACACCTTTATTGACAATTTTTCTAGCTTTTTCAATCTGTGGACAGAATTGATTTGACCACTTCCATTTCTGTCTTTGGCATATATTAGAGTATACTAAGACAGTTTGAGGCAAAAGCAACATCAATTGTGCAAACGTGTCCTTCATTAGCATTTCCAGACTTACCCCAGTCAATGTGCCTAGGCCATTGCCACCACAGTGTACAATCATGAGGTCAGGGGGTTGGAGATGCAAAAAGGTTTTAACCAAAGGCATCAATTGGTGCCACTTTAATTCTCTCTGTGCAATCCATTTAATATCCACATTTTGCAAAGCTAGGTCTTTGTCAATACCTCTGCGTTCAGCATACCTTTTGCACCAGAAGACATAGCTGTGTCCAACAATCCATACTGTAAGCATCTTAAAGAGATGTCTGGAAGTAATGAAAAGATGTCTGTAGCTGAGGTAGTCAGTTGGTAGAATGAGAGGTATCTAAAATGGTGGACAAGATGCAGTTTTTTTAAAAAAAAGTAGAGAATTGATTGGCTGTTTATGAAGATTGTACACTCAAAAATAGGGTGTATGTTACTTTCTTTAAAAGCATGTAATATCCACAGTGAGAATGCCTCCAATCCTGATGCCACAGCTTGCCTAGGAGACCTGGCCACAATTGATCTCTTGAAGATCAACAACGCCCCTACCCATTCTGCAGGGCACACTCTAGATCTTATCTTAACCAACTCCCCGAACATCATCTGTGGGGAAACTTGTCCTTTGACTTGGTCGGACCATTCTCTGGTGAATTTCCAACTCATGAGTCCCAGAAATTTCTCCACCCCTATATCCCACGCCATGCGCTGGTACAGACCATGGCACGAACTGAAGCCTGACCAATTCCAGACTCCTTTTTGCTCTTGGAATATTGGAATATTGATATTAACGCATATAGTGTAGAAGAACAGCTAGCTCATTTCAATTCCATTGTACAATCCACTATAGATTATGTAGCTCCGATGAAACCACAGACCCACCCTCCCAAACACACTCCCGCTAGCTGGTATTCCCCTACCCTCCGGATTGAGAAGACCCAATGTAAAAAATTGGAACGGAAATGGCGACGTTCACACAGTGTACAAGACAAAGAGAGAGAGATATAAAGCCGCACTGTCCTCTTATTATAACATTTTTAAATCTGCACGTAAGCTACATATCGCAAATCAGCTAGAGCAAGCTGGGAACAACTCTAGGACCCTTTACCAGATCTTGAAGACCTACACAAACCCTAGGGCATGCAACACTGCAGAGACACCTTCATAGTCGCTGTGCGACAATATAGCTTCCTTTCTAACCCAGAAAATCGAAGCCATTTACCATAAAATTATCACATCCAATGGAACTCCTTCTTACCCCACTACAGTACACCCTGTCACCCCCCATTAACACCCTGCATCTACACTGCTTTCCTTCACTCACCCCGGTAGAGGTGGAATCTCTCCTAACCAAAGTTAAATGTGGATCCCCCTTAGATGTAATCCCCGCAAAGATCTCCTCCCAACTATCTAAACAGCTAGCTACACCCAGCTGCACCATTCTCAATAGTTCCTTGAGGGTTGGCAGACTCCCCCCAGAATGGAAAGCAGCTCAAGTCGTACCCATTCGTAAAAACCTTAAGGCCCCCACAACAGAGCTGTCCAATTATCGTCCCATTTCTCTGCTCCCCCTTCAGAGCAAGCTTCTTGAAAAGCATATAAACAGGCATCTGTCCGATTTTGTTGAAACCTCGCACTGCCTGGATGTCTCCCAGTCAGGATTCCGGGCCAAGCAGAGTACCGAGTCCGCCTTGATAGAGGTAATTGATAACATCAGAATGGCCCTGGACAATGGTCAGGCAGCACTTTTGGTGCTGCTTGACCTATCAGCGGCGTTTGACACCATCTCGCACCATATCCTATTTATTTATTTATTTATTTATTTAAGAGTTTTATATAGCGTTGGCCAGACCCGAGGGTATCGGAGCACTTTACAACATACGTGTCAAGGAAATCACACACTAACGCAGTAGTATCAAGGAAAACACACAGTAATGGGGTAGTATACATAGTGGTTCATGGCGCTTCGGAGGTCTGGGCACGCTGTGCTGCATTAAGTCAAGGAAGTCTGATGGAGTATTGGCAGTGTGCACGTTGGCTCAAGCCAACCTCCTTTAGGGATGGGGGGCGAGGGAGGTGTCCGGTGGCTTGGTGGAGGTAGATGTCTTGCTGGCAGAGAATCGGGCTGCTGCCAGGTTCCAGCTAGTGAGCTCCGGCGGCAGCTAGCGATATGGGAGCGAACGATTGAGAAAGAGGTCTTTGAGCTGCATTTTAAATTTTGGGAAGGATGGGGTAGTTCTGATGTAGACTGGGATGGAATTCCAGATTTTGGGCGCATTTCCAGAAAAGGAGCGGGCTGCGGTTTTTTGTTTACGGGTTGTCGGTGGGATGAGGAGAAGCGTATTGGAGCTCCTGAGGGTCCTTGTCTGACCGGCCTTCTTAAGTGTGGAAGCCAGGTAGGCTGGTTTCCCTGTGTGTAGGGCTTTGTGCGTGAGGCAAGCAGTTCTGAAGTTGACACGCATTTCGACTGGGAGCCATTTTAGCTCTTTGAGTGCGGGTGATATGTGGTCATATTTCTTTGCTCCTGTGATCATTCTGGCTGCTGCGTTGAGCATTGTTCTGAGGGGAGCTAAGTGGCATTTAGCTGTGCCTGTGAGGGCTGCGTTCCTGTAGTCTAGTCTGGACAGCACCAGTGATTGAGTGGCCTGTTTGAGGTCCTTGGGCGGGATGAAGGGTTTTATTTTGTTGAGCAATTTCAGGTTGAGGAAGGCACTCTTTGCGGAGTTCTTGATGTGCTTGACCATGTCTAGTTTTGGATCGAGAGTGATTCCCAGCGATTTTACGGAGTCAGCTAGGGTGATATTGCCGTTGAGGGCGTCAATAGCTTTAAGCCATTCTATGATTTGGGGGTTCTCTTTTTTGTTAGAGATGAGGAGGAGTTCCGTTTTGTCTTGGTTGAGTTTCAGGTGATTAAGAGATAGCCAGTGTTGGACTTCACTAAGGGTGTTGTTGAGTCTTTGAATGTCATCGATGGAGGAGGTTTCGAGATAGATCTGGGTGTCATCTACATATAGGTGGAAGGGGATGTTGTTTTATTTTAGTATGGTGGTGAGGGGTTCCATGTAGGTGTTAAAGAGTTGAGGGGAAAGAACTGACCCTTGGGGGACACCTTTGCTGACGGGGTGTAGGTCTGACGAGAAGTTTTTGATTTTTATTCTTTGTGTGCGGTTCTGGAGAAATGAGGAGAACCACTGTAGGACCACCTCTTCTGCACCTAGCCTTTTTTTAAGTACTTTGATGAGTAGCTTTTGGTCAACCGTATCGAAGGCTGCCGATAGGTCTAGAAGTATAAGTAGGCAGCATTGGTCCGTGTCTAGTGACTTGTGAATGTCGTCTATGATGTTAATGATTGCTGTCTCTGTACTGCAGCCTTGTCGGAAGCCCGATTGGTGGGGGTCCAGGAGGTTGATGTTGTCCATGTGTTGGGTCAGTTGTAGGAGAACACACCTTTCCAGGATTTTGGATAGGAGAGGAAGGTTGGAAACGGGTCTGAAGTTGTTCAAATCATTAGTGTCCAAGCCCGTTTTTTTTAGAAGTGGTGTGACTTGGCCGACTTTGAGGCAGTCTGGAATGGATCCGGTTCTCAGGGAGCTGTTTATGATTTTGCTCCAGAGCAGGGCTAGGGAGAGTTTAAGTTTTTTAGCCAGTTGGGTGGGTATAGGATCGAGGACGTGTGACGAGGGTTTGGAGGTGGAGATTAGTTTAATTATCATCGATTCAGAGATGGGGTTGCAGGATTTCCAAAGTTTTGGTGGGTGATTTGGTACGATATCATCTGTTCTTGGGGACAGGCTCCTGTGTGAGGGGCTGCAGTTGAGATCCAAGGAGAGCTCAATCTTGGTGATTTTGTCGTTGAAGAAATTGGCGAAGTTATCGCACAGGTCTTTGGAGGCCACAATCGAGGAAGGGGGGGCTTGGAAGTCTGTTGCTTGATGAGGTTGAAGAGTTCCTTGGGCCTGTTTTTTGCGTTGTCGAGGGCAGTGCAGAAGAAAGAAGTTTTTCGTTAATGATGTGTTTTTGTACTTCCTGCGAGTTGATTTGAGTTGCTCGTGAAGGATTGAGGTTGGGTTGTTCCGCCAGAGTCTTTCTGGGGCCCTGAGGTGTCTCCTTTCGGAGTTTATGTCCGTATTAAACCAGGATCTGGATGGTATGTTTCTGGCTTTTTTTAGTTTCAGGGGGGCTAGTTGGTCCAGAAAGGAAGTCATGGTTGCGTTATAGTGAGAGGTGAGTTCTGTTGTGGAGAGATCATCCGTGGAGATGAGAAGAAGAGATCTCATCTTTTCTTCCAGGTTGGCCAGGGGGATCTGAGTTAGGTTTCTCATCCATTTGGGGGGGTCCAGCGTGGGGGGTTTGCATAGGATCGGTTGGCTGATGCGGAATAAGATGAGATGGTGATCAGACCAGTCAACGGGCAGGATGTGATCAATAAGGATTGTGTCGCGTTGGGCAATAATGGCATCCATGGTAGATCCTTTGTCGTGTGTTTCTTCAGAGCAGTGTTGGATAAGGTTGTTGTTATTTAGGAGATCGTTCAGGGATTGGATTAGCGGGTTGTTTTCCTCATTCCAGTGTAGGTTGAGGTCGCCTAGAATTAAATAGTTTGAGTCTCGGAGTGAGCAGTAGGTAATCAGATCGGAAAGGTGTTCCCTGAATACTGTGGTGTTGCCTGGCGGATGATAGAGGAGGTGGCAGAGTAGAGATTTGTTGTCGTTTGTCTTAATGTTGGCGGTTAGGCATTCAAACGTGTTGTATTTGAAGGTGTCTGTTTCCGCTACAGAGATGTTGACCTTGTGTATGATTGCTATGCCCCCTCCTCGTTGGTCCTTTCTGTCTTTGTTGATGAGTGCATAGCCCGGGGGCACAAGCATGTCCAGGCTTGGGGAAGAGAATTTGTTTAACCAGGTTTGCGTGATGAAGGTAATGTCTATGTCATGGGTGAGGATGGTTTCAGCCAGCTCAGTTGCATGTTTGGTGGATGATCTGCAGTTAATGAGCATGCATTTGGTGGGTGTCGCCTCGTTTTTGTGTTTCTTGATTAGGGGAGCCCTGGGAATATTGGTGAGGAAGGCAGGGGGTATTAAGTGTCTCGGAGGGGAGCGGTCTCTTCTGACTCCCGTGATAACCTCAATCTTGGATTTTGGGGTGGCAGAGGTAGGGGGGTCATAGGAGGCAGCGAGCTCCATCACTTCACTAGGGGACATATCTGCAGTTGTTCTTTTGGGTCTTTGTGATTTGTTTGAGAGGGGGGTTGAGATCCAACTAGGGTATAAAGCCTTGGGGGGCTGTTGCTGTCTGGTGATGGGAAAAGTGGGAGTCGAGAGAGGGAGTTGGCTAGGTTCTCTGAGTGTGGAGAGTCTTAGTAAGATTGCGTTAAGACCTAGTATTACAGTTTCTAGCTGGCTTTCCAGCAGAGCGAGACGTTGCGTTGTTTCTTCAGAGGGGGGAGTGGGGGTGTTTAGTGCAGGGTCGTCCCGCGGGGGAGAGAGCTTGTCGTTGATATGTTGGCTTTTGGCGTTCCTGATGCCGGTGTTGACTATGTGTGGTGCCATGGGCAGAGGGTGTGGGGGATCGCGTGGTGGATCCCTCGTCCTCTTGCGTGTGGAAAGAGATATGGGGTTTGGTGTCGTAGATAGCGGGTTGTGGGCGTTAGTTGTTGGTTGGGTGAGGTGAAATGGGGAAGGAGGGGGTGAGTGGTGATTGTCCGGGGGATGCGGAGCATCCTTGGCTTCGTACCTCCTGTGTGTGTTGGAGAGGAAGAGTGTATTGTGCGTGTTTTGTGCGAGGAGGGCAGATGGGAGGTTGTTGTCCAGGGGGGAGAGGATGATGGGGTTGACGGGGGTGTGGGATTGGTTTGTGGGGTCTCTTTGCGGGTCAGTTTGTCAAGGTATGGGGAGGAGGTCGGGTGTGGTCGGTGTGGGTGAGAGGGGGCGTTACGTAGTGAGGGGAAGAGGGTGTTGAATGCTTCTAGGTTGTCATTGTTGGCTTGAACCAAGACTGTGCTGTTGTGGTAGATGGTTGCAGAGATGTTGCCCTTACGCCTAGTGTGGTTGGGGATAGAGAACGTTAGCTTGCAGCTGTAGGGAGTGTTGGTTGATTTGGTTATGTGGAGCTGTGATCTGAGCATGGAATTCCAGTTTTCTGGTCTTATGGTATGGAAAATGAGATCCATTTTCAATTGACCCTTGGAGGTGCAGTGATAGATGTCCGCGACTAGGGTTTCTGGATGTTGACGAATCAGTCTGTGTTTCAAGTTTCTTTTCGCTTTTGAAGAGAGGTTGTGGGGGAAAGTGATGTAGAAGGAGTTTGGGCCATGTGGTTTAAGGTGTATTGATGTGGAGGGGCTGGGGGGGACTGTGGTGGTAGATGTCATTTTGAGTTAGATGGGCGGGAGGATGGCTCGACAGAGCTCTTCTCAGGCTGTTGGTCTGATGCATCCTACTGGAGAGACTTCAGGGCATCGGGGTACAGGGGGTTGCACTAAAATGGCTGACAGACTTTCTAACAGACAGAACCCAGACAGTCACATTGGGCACCTTTAGATCTAAAACCACCAAAGTTACCAAGGGAGTACCGCAGGGCTCCTGTTTGAGCACAACCCTCTTCAACATTTATGTTACTCCCTTGGCTAAACTAATGAGGAACCTAGGGTTCAGTCCCATCTCCTACGCGGACGACACCCAGCTCCTTCTCACCTTTGATAAATCCAGCCCTGACATACAACTCATCTTTTCAGAGGGCATGAAGACCATTGCCGCCTGGATGAGGACCAACTTCCTTCAACTGAATGCCGAGAAATCGGAGATCATGTTGTGTGGAGGTGCAGCCATAAGCTGAACTCCCAGGTGGTGGCCGGAGGAGCTGGGTAATGCACCCTCTCCAAAAGAAGTGGTCAAGAATTTAGGAATCCGTATTGACCAGAATCTTACGCTCGAAGCTCACGCCGCTACCACTGCTGGTACCTGCTTTCACACACTCAGCCTACTCAGAAGAGTATTTCCTCTGTTACCTTCCTCCACGCGAAAAACACTGATGCAAGCCCTAGTGTTAAGCCGTCTGGACTACTGTAATGCACTGTTGGCCTCGGCCAACGAGGCTTCCTTAAACAAATTACAAGTAGTCCAGAATACAGCAGCCCGACTAGTAGCAAATGCCCCTCCCAGAATGGCCTCCATTCCACTTCTTTTTTTTTTTTGATAATCAACTTTATTGATTTTTAACGCACAATAAAAACAAAGCCTTGGTTCTACATCTTGAGTAGTAGTAAGATACAATTTGGAGCGACAAGAGAAACAGAAAGCTACCAGGTGATGAGAGTTCAGTTTCGGCCTACACAAACCAAAAACATTTATGGAGTCAATCCCCTTCAGCCCCGCAATTGGATTATAAGTTGAACCATTTGCCCCATATTTTGTCAAAGAGACCAGGACATCCCCGGGCCTCAAAGAGGGGTTCCTCCTGAGCACCGCACCAATCCACTCCTCGTCTCCACCTCTGCATGGAAGGAGGTTTTTTTTGAGACCATAGCACTGCTATATCCCGCTTTGCGACCGCTAGGGCCGTGCCCAAGAAGCGCTTGTCTGCCCTTGATCCGTCCAGGCCATCGAACACTCCTAAAAGCAAACGTGTCGGGTCGTGGGGAACCGTCCAACCCAAGGTCTGTGTCAGTTCGCGTTCCACTCCTTTCCAAAACCGCGCTAGAGCGGGACATTGCCAGACCATATGGAAGAAGTCTGCTGGGGACTGGTCGCAGCGTGTACAGGCTGGGGTGGGTCTCATATGGGCGCTGTACATGCGCAGCGGGGTCAGGTATGCTGTGTGTAAATAGTAGAATTGGATAAAGACGCAACTTGGAGGAGGTTGTCAGGGTCTTGGGGGCCATAAGGGCGTCCCTCCAGTCCGCGTCATCCAGGGGGCCCAACCAACCCTCCCAACGAGTCCGTAATGGTTCCAGAGACGTGGGGCCATTGTTTACTAAGGCGCAGTAGATCCGGGATACCCCTCCGCTACCCAAATTCCCCATCAGTACCTGGGCCTCTAAGGGGTTGAATTCAGGGAAGGTGGTGGGGGAGGGTATGTGGGTGTGGATGGCATGGCGTAATTGTAAGTATTGGTAAAATTGAGAGGAGTGAAGAGAATACTGACATTGCAAGTCTGCGAAAGATCTGATGTGATCCCCTACCCAGATATCCCCCAGCAATGAGATCCCAATAAGGTCCCACCGGCGAAAGCCTTGGAGATCAGATACTTCCCTCAGCCAGGTCCCATGCCACAGAGGCGTCTGCCTGGTGAGTTTCTGGTTCCAATTGACATAGCGAAGGGCCGTCCGCCAGCCCATAAGGACCGCCCGGGTGATGGGGGGGAGAGCGCAAGGGATGGGTCCACCGTAGAGGTGTGTCATGATCTGGGGGAGATCCGTGGTTGTGGTTTCCAGCCGGTATGCAGGGTCGGACCAGCCGCCCGCAAACCAGTCATGGATCACAATGAGCTTCGTGGCCAGGTAATAGAGGTGGAGATTAGTCACCCCCATGCCACCGTCATAGGGAGGGATGCGGCTGTGTGCCAGGGATACCCTCGGTCTCCGCCCTCCCCACAGGAAACGATTGAGGAGCCCGTCTATTTCCTTGAACCAGCTACCGGGGAGGGGAGTAGTAATATTTTGCAAAATGTAGAGGAAGCGGGGAAGGATCATCATTTTAAAAAGGGCAGTCCGGCCGAGGGGATTGAGGGGAAGGGCTTGCCATTTCTTCAGATCCGTTTTAGTTTTAGTCATTAATGGCGTAATGTTTAGGGCCCATTCGAGCTCCCTAAGTATTTGAAGGATTGTCTCCGGAGAGGGATAGACTCCTGCCAGTCAAAGCAGGCCCGGGATGGATGTAAGGGGACCAGTGTAGACTTCGCCGGATTAAGCCTGAGGCCAGAGATCCATCCGAAGGCTGCAAGAACGTCTATACAACACGGCCCAGAGCCTTCGGGGTCCGCCAGGTAGAGGAGGACGTCATCGGCATAGAGGGCGATTTTGTCACATAGATGCGAGCCCCAGGTCCAACCTCGGATGAGGGGATCCTGCCGGATCAGGGAGGCCAGGGGTTCCATCGCCAAGGCGAATAAGAGAGGTGAGTGGGCATCCCTGGCGGGTGCCTCTCCGAATGGGAAAGGCGTCTGAGAGCACACCATTAATAAGGACCCTCGCCCTGGGAGCCGCATAGAGAACCCGGATAAGGCGCCGGAAGGGAAGACCGAAACCCATCTCCTCCAGTACCTCCCCAAGGTAGCCCCAGCCCACCGTGTCACAGCCTTCTCAAAATCTATAAAGAGCAAGGCCAGATATGGGGTGAGTTGTTGGCGGTGCGCAAGGGCCAGATGGAGTCGGCGAATGCAGTGACGGGTCCTGCGGCCTGGCATAAATCCACATTGGTCCGGGTGGACCAGTGTCTGTAGATGGGGGCGGAGACGTTGGGCTATCACAGTGGCAAAAATCTTCACCTCCATATTAATGAGGGAGATAGGTCGGTACTCTGCACACTCAAGTGAAGGTGGCTGTGTTTTCGGAATGACCACAATGGTTGCCAGGTCGGTCTCAGGCGGGAAAGATCCCTGGTCAATCATGTACTCGAACAGGTTCAGCAGATGGGGGGCCAGGGTGTCACGACAGGCCGCATAATATTCCTGGGGGTACCCATCAGGACCGGGCGTCTTGCCTGGGTATAGTGCCGAGATTGCCCCATGGATTTCTTCCGGGGTGAAGGGAAAATTCAGGGAGTCGGAGTCGGCTTGGGAGAGATGGGGTAGATGAGTCCCGGTGGTAGTCAACAGTGACGTCAAATTGGATTCAGGGGGTCGAGCCTCATAGAGGGTCACGTAGTATGTAGCGAACGTTTGAGCAATGGCTCGGGACATAGTATGGCGGGACCCGTCTCCATCCCGAATTTCGGGAATGATGCGATTGGCTTTAGGTTAGGACACCAGGTTATGGAGCAATGTGCCATTTTTGTCCCCCCATCCGTATATACGCGCCACTGAGGAGCGCCAGAGTAGTTTAGCAGATTCCAGTGATAATTGACAGATCTCCTCTCGGAGGAGTGCCAGCCGGCGATCGGAGGTGGCGTCAGCAGGGGCATCCAGGTCATCCTCCAGTTGTGCCACCTGGGCCTCAAGGCTCAGCAGTCGAGCGGATTGCGCCGATCGTTTCGAGTGGACAAGACACCCTAGCTACCCCCCGCAGCACCGCCTTGCCGGCCTCCCAAAGAGTCCCGGGCGAGGACACCGAACCTGTGTTAAGTGAGAAGTATTTCTCTAGCTCCCTTCGGAGAGACTTCAAGAGGTCTGCGTCCTGCAGGAACCAGGCATTCATACGCCACACCGGGCGCGCACCCCCTGAGGAGTGACCAAGATGGAGGGACACGGGGGAATGATCGGAGATACCCCTGGGGAGGATAGTAGCCTCAGAGACCCGTTGACAGTCCACAGCGGGTAGTAAGAACAGGTCAATACGGGAGTGGGTGTGGTGAGCCGCTGAGGTGTGAGTGTATTGTTTCCTGCGCGGGTTCCACACCCTCCATGCGTCGCAGAGACCCAGGGCAGAGGACCAGTCTGATAGGCGCTTCACCGAGGCCAAGCGGGATGTCGATGGGGTCCCCGTCGTGTCATGGGAAGGTTGCAGGGTAGCGTTAAAGTCGCCCCCACCACCGTCAGGCCATGCGGGAAGGAGGAAAACAGTGTTGTGAGGTTTGTCAAGGTCGAGGCCGAGGCGGCAGGAGGAATGTATACATTCAGGAGGTTAAGGGGCTGACCTTCGATCGTTCCCGTCAGGGCCACATAGCGGCCTTGCGCATCATGGTCGGCTCGGGTCAGGGTAAAGGGAAGTCCCCTACGTAGTAGTATGGTGACTCCTCGGGATCCCCTCTCAAAACCAGAGTGCCAGACCCTGTCAAACCCGTAACGGGCCAGGAAATTACAGTGTGAGCCTAAGAGGTGCGTCTCTTGTAGAAACAGGATGCCTGGTGCATGACGATGTGCGGAGCGGAGAACAGCAGTGCATTTTATTCGGTCTAGTAGGCTGTTGACGTTCCACGATATTATGTGGAGGGAGCTATGCATTGTGGAGATCATTGCAGTGGGTCGCGCGTGTAAGGGCGATTGGAGATGCAGTCATGCCCGGGCTTCGGGGGAAGGAGCGTGTCTCGGCCATAGCTGCCAACGCGAAAGCGCGTGTTCAAACGGGTCTCGTGTCGCTTCCAAGAGCAGAGAAGTGTGCAAGGCTTACATGTAAAACAATAAAAACCCCAGCGGCTCGCGGGCAGCCGGTAACAATTAACAGTGGTAGGCAACGGCCCACCCCCCCTCCCGCACCCCCCAACACCCCCCACCCTACACTTCTGCAAATGAAGCATCTGTCGCCCTATCAAACAGTTCAACTCAGAACAGAAAAATCCTCACTGAGGCGAACACTAATCTAAAATGATTAAGTGAGCATGAACATGGCGGAAGTAGACCCCCCTCCTTACATTCGGATAGAAGTCCGGTGATTAGTAGAAAGACACTGTGGTAAAGTCATGTATTCTGAATTGCGACTTGGAAAGGAGTATGTGGCAAGTTTAAGACCAACAGCGATGATATGCGATGGGTTGCCTCCCTCCGGGGCATTGCGAGCAGTTGGGCCAAAGAGATGGGCTCGACCATACGTGAGCAGATTGAGCTGCCGGGCTGAGTTCTTCCTCAGGGATCCGCCGTGGCTTCAGATTGTCGGAGTATGGGACTCCTGGACAAATCAGAGTCCGATTGAGTGTGGCGGGTGATATCAGCGGGTCGTGGAACGCCACTCCAGTCACCCAGGGAGGCAGGCGGGCCGGGGGAGACAGATCCGAGGGCAGAAACCGGAGAAGGCCGGCGCCGGGATGTCTCATCCGTCGATTGGGACGCCACCCCTCGACGTGTGCCGCCCCTACGGGATCTGTTCCGATGCCTCCGGGAGCCAGAGGGGGAGCGTCGTGGCCATGGGGGGGCCTTCTGGGTGGGAGAGGAAGTTAGTTGGTTCCTCAGGGGCCGTTCCTCCGTGAGCCAGGTCCATGCCGCTTGTGGAGTGTCGAAGAAAAGAGTCTTGTTTTGGAAAATGACCTTGAGCTTGGCAGGGAAAAGGAGACCATAGCGAAGGCCCATAGTGCGGAGTTTTGTTTAACCTCATCATAGGTGCGGCGTTGGGCCTGGACCTCTCGGGTGTAATCCGGAAACACCATGATCCGGGCATTTTGATACTGGAGGGGCCCTGGGTCCTGGCCGCCCGAGGATAGCATCCCTGTCGCGGAAGTTAAGGATCCTAAGGATAATGGGCCGGGCCGGGGCTCCGGGTGGGGGCCTGGGGGCTAGAGAACGGTGGGCCCGCTCCACAATGAACCATGGCGATAGGGCATCCTTGGGCATCTATGATCTCACCCAATCCTCCACAAACGCGTCGGTGTGCCCCTGCTCCACTCCCTCCGGGAACCCCAGTAGGCGCAGGTTGTTCCTCCTCGATCTGTTTTCGGCGTCCTCAGCCCTTTTGTAGAGCTCTAGGGTTTGGGTCTGAAGGCGGGCTACTTGGGTCTTGAGCTGGCCGATGTCGTCTTCCGTCGTGGAGATGCGAGATTCCGCCTCTGTGATACGGGCCGTGGTGTTGCGCAGGTCTTGGCGTATGAGGGCCACATCGACCCTCACTTCACCGATCTTGTTTTCGACAGCGATTTGGGAGGCACTGATCGCCTGAAGGATAGTGGAGAGATCCCCTTTGGGGGTCCTGGGGGCGTCCAGCGGCCCGGGTCCGGGATCTCGATCCAGTGTGGTAAATTGGTCTATTTTGGTTTGGGTCACTGGACCGGGGGTCTGCGGAGGGTGGGTCTTACCCATTGTCGTCAGGGGAGGGGGGATGGCCGGGTCGGCACCAGCAGGGGGGGGCGAAGGATCCTCGTGAGAGTTGAGGGCAATCCCGACACCCAGACCGTCAATACTCAGGTCCGGGGCCGTGGGCGTCGCAGAGGTCTCCGGGGCAGTAGAGCCAGCCAGACTGTCAATGCTCAGGTCCGGGGGCCCGTGGCCACCCCCAACGCCCCAGGAGCGACAGGACCCGGCGTCGCCCGGTCCACCCCAGATCCAGGAGGGGACAGTTCCACAATATCAGTAGCAAGGATACACCGCTGGGCCCCCACAGCCCCAGGGTCCGGCAGCAAGGAGTTCGCTGTCTGGTGAGAGGGCGGGGTTGGAGCGGGAGAGGCAGCAGGGGCTAGAGACCGCGGTAGTAGGCAGACGGGGTGCCCATAGACCCAGTTGGAGAGATACCGTCTAAGGGAGAGGGGGGAGGCCCCCGAAGGTCCGCAGCGCGAGCCTCTACGGCGCCACCCGGTGCGGCGGCCGATCGCCGTCCTACGTCCACCTAGGGAAGCTGCTGAGTGTAGTGGGGAGATAGTTCCGGAGGGCTGGGGATCCCACAATGGCACAGTCTCAAGGGGGGTTGCCACCTCACCCCGTGTCTCCCGGCACCAGGAGAAGGGGCTCGCACAGGGAGGTCAGCCGGTCGGCCAGATGCATTGTAGGGGGATGCAAGGGTCCATCGCGTCCAACCCAACCCCGCTTAGATACCTACGGGGGAGGTGCGGGTGAACCAATAAGGAGGGGGGGAGGCACCCCAGCCCTGCCACCCGACATGGCAGCCGAACCCCCACTCCCAGGCCCCGCTCACCGGTTATCCGGGCCACAGCAGTCCGATCAGGGCCCGCCACCGCCACCCGACCTGGCGGCCGAAGCAGCAGGTCCCCAGGATCTGGGGTTGCTCCGTAGCAGTCGAGGGGGATGTCCCGGGTCTCAGGCCTCTCAGGACCGGGAGGGTGCATGGGGCCCGCAGGACAGAGGGCGCCGCGACACCCCGTTGCGCCGCAAGCACCACAGGCCACCACCAAGAGTCAGTTTTCAAAGGTCTTCGCTCTGTCCCCGAGCCCCACCGCCTCAGTCAGGGGAACAGTTCCAGTCCACAGGCCTCCCAGGGCCTCAGTGAGCCACTCCACACGTCCCCCGGCGTGGTCGGGGCCCGGTCGCCACCGCCCAGGTCGATGGGTGAAGGCAGCAGGTACCCCAGCTCCAACTCACACCACTGCCGCCAGGGGAAGCAGGCACGGGTCTCCCAGGGGGCATCAGGAGTCACTCTACGGGGTAGTCGGCTAGGTCGGGCCCGCTCACCGCCAACCGATCCGGCGGCCGAGGGCAGCAGGCCCCACGATGTCAGGGTCACACCACCGCAATCCGGGGAACAGCCACAAGCCCCAGGCCTCCCAGGAGCCCCGGTGGAAGGTCGCAGGAGCAGCCCAGCTTCTCCGGTCCAGCGCCCGATCCAACGCGGCGTGCGAGGGCCTCAGAGGAGAGGGGGGAGGGGGACATCCAGCCACACCAGAGCTTCCCAGTCCGGCACCGGTAGCCGTCACCCCGGCCCCTCGCCCAGTTGTACCTCTTGCAGCCCGGGGTCAGTTCCGGAGGCAGCCGCGATCTCCGAGCCTCCTCAGGCCTCCATCTCGCCAGCGAGGCCAGTCGCGGGCGTGAGCAGCCCTGGGCGATGTCCCGAAGGGGGGAGTGGGCATCAGCAGATCGCCGCCATCGGCGGCCGTTCCAGTGCAGCTCCGGTCCCCAGTGTGCGTCGCCAGCACCTCCGCAGTCGGATGCCGCCGCTCTCGTAGGGACTCTGACCCCTCCAAAGCCGGGGCCGTCGCTGGAGGGGAGGGCAGGAGTTCGCGGCAACGGCAGACCAGAGCGGAGTCTTCACCCGGGCGCTGCCATTTTGGAGACGCGGGCCCGGGAGGGAACAAAAAGAAACGCGGCCGATGTCGGGGACGGCGGAAGAGCGTCCGCGCCGTTGCCCAGGAGTCTCCAAGTCGCCACAGGTCAGGGAGGGATGGTAAATACAGTGAATACCGGGCGGATTGCGGCAGATGGCGGAGGGGGGTCAGGAGCACTCCTAGAGTGCGACCGCCATCTTGCCGCGTCAGGCCACGCCCCCTCCATTCCACTTCTTAACAAACTTCACTGGCTCCCTGTAAGAAAGCGGGTGAAATTTAAGATTGGCTGCATTGTTTTTAAAGCCCTCAATGGTCTGGGGCCTTCCTACTTGTCTGACAAACTGACTAAGTACACCCCCTCTTGGCCCCTCCGATCAGGATCCAAGCTACTCCTTTGCACTCTGAGAATTAAAAAGGCTCGCAAGGGTGGCAAAGCATTCACTTACCTTGCCCCGACTTTCTGGAACCAACTCCCCCGCCAGCTTCGCGACTGCCAGAGCCTTCCTCACTTCAGGAAGCTTTTAAAAACCTATCTTTTCTGAGGTCTTCTGGTTTGGCTGTAGCATACCGTCCTAAGCGCGGAGATACCCCTATCGGGGTAATTCGGGCACTATGTAAATTAATAAATATCAAATATCATGTTCCTTATTGGTTAGTAGAATATGTTTAAAAGGTACAGTAGATAGGATAAGGAGATATTTTGCAAACTAGCTACAAAAAACAGGATTAGGGAGTGAAGAGGTAGTGTCCTTAGTGGGCACTGGAGGTGGATACGTCCTCCTCTAGAGATTCAAACAAAACATAGGGATCCACCTCAAAGGAGATTCAAAAGGGTGTGTTTCCTGTTATGACAGGACGCACGCAGTGTTTGCTTAAATACCCCTCACACACCAAAAGGGCCCTTGGTGTCATGCTTCATCATAGGGGTCTTCCCGCCCCGCTGCGGGACGGGGCGTGCTACGACCAGCGACTACGCGGGAGCACTGTGTTTTTCAAAACTATGTGTGGTGTAGGGGTAGTGAGAGGAAGGGTCAGAAGTGAATGCAAACAAAGTGAATTAAAAAGGACCTGGCCTCGTGGACTTAAAAATTTAATATGACGTGGAGGCTGGTGCTGTTAAAAAAGTGGTTCGGAGATGTCCTGCGTATAATGTGCGGATACTCCTGATCAAGTCAACATGTTTCGAAGCGTCAAAGCTTCTTCATCAGGACTAGGAATGATCCCTTCAGTGCTCACTATGTTACTATCAATGCGAAATTGAAAAAGTGTGCTATATACAAAACGATAAAAAATGCAAAAATCATGCACTTTGTATTACCCAATCAGTATTTCTAAAATGTAAATTGGAATATGTAGGAGACAATGCTCCATGAGCCTCCTGAACGGGTGGGAAGGGTGTTGCCACTGTATTGTAGCAGTCAACACAACCCGGAGCCGCGGGTTGGCGATTGAGTGAGGTAGTGTTGACTGCTACAATACAGTGGCAACACCCTTCCCACCCGTTCAGGAGGCTCATGGAGCATTGTCTCCTACATATTCCAATTTACATTTTAGAAATACTGATTGGGTAATACAAAGTGCATGATTTGCATTTTTATCGTTTTGTATATAGCACACTTTCAATTTCGCATTGATAGCAACATAGTGAGCACTGAAGGATCATTCTAGTCTGATGAAGAAGCTTTGACGCTTCAGCATGTTGACTGATCAGGAGTATCCGCACATTATACGCAGGACATCTCGAACCACTGTAACAGCACCAGCCTCCACGTCATATTAAATTTTAAGTCCACGAGGCCAGGTCCTTTACACTGTTTGCATTCACTTCTGACCCTTCCTCTCACTACCTACACCACACATAGTTTTGAAAACACAGTGCTCCAGCGTAGTCGCTGGTCATAGCACGCCCGTCCCGCAGCGGCGAAGACCTATGATGAGCATGACACCAAGGGCCTTGTGTGTGAGAGGTATTTAAGCAAACACTGCGTGCGTCCTGTCATAACAGGAAACACACCCTTTTGAACCTCCTTTGAGGTGGATCCCTATGTTTTGTTTGATATTTTGCAAACGTCAACCACACCTGCTGTTTGCATTTGTAACCTTGTGTGCTGGATTTCAAAATATGATGAACTTGTGACCTGTCAGTTCAGTTGAATGTTCCATGAACTGTTACTATGGAAACTGGCATTAAGCAGAATGGGGGAAGGGTTGAAACTTTACTGTGGACTTAAAATGTGAAATTGTAATTTATATATAGATGATTTGTTATTAAAGTATAATTTCCTAAGTCAGTACTATCTTTAGAAGTGGTGTGTTGTTAAAAAATAGTGGTATTTTTATTTGTAATATATTTTTGAACTCTCATATGGATTTGCGGCTCCATCGCGTTGGTGCACGGTGGAGTCGCGACTCCAAAAAATTCCAGAACCAGTTTGGGCACTTTTAGAAGTCAGTTGGTAAGGGTTCATATGTTTAAATCTGGACTTTAATGAGTTTGGTCATTGGAACATATAGTAACACAAGATAATCAGCCCCACTATTGTGAGTTACGATGTTTGTTTTATATATTTGTTTTTAATATATATCCTGCTGCAATTGCAGTCCTAATGTATATATTTTGCATGTATACATTTTTAATTGTATATATTTATGTGTTATATGGCTTTCCTTATATGTCTTGTGTATTTTTTCAGTTTGAGTCGTTCGTTTTTGTCATTATATTATGTGTGTATAATTTTTATGTTTATATTTGTTTTCTATTGTGGCATGTTGTGACTTATGTTATGTTTTATATATATGTTTTCAGCCCTGATGAAGTTCCCTCAGTGGAACGAAACGCGTTGGCTGATTGCCGTATTTTACTATCAAGATTAATAAAAGGACATCATTTGGATATATTTGAAGGACATTGACTCGTTTCTTGGTGCACCTTCCTATTTGTATAAAGAATATGTTTCTGGTTTCCAGTAGAGCTTAACTGCGGCAAGCTCTGGAAGTGGCTGCACAGGACTCTTATTATTTATGAAAACTGGGGATTTGATGTGCTGAACCTGTGGTCAGCCGTTGTTGGTGCTTCTTTGTTTAAACCAATAGAAATGTGTTTTATAATTTGAAATAATGTAGGAAGCAATGTGATTTGTTACTTACATGTATTTTTGTGGAGAAAGAGAGGGAAAGTTTGCCATTACTGGTTTTACCTTGCTGAGAGTGGTGCATTACATTGATTGTGTGCATTAGAAAATCTTTTATGAGTTTGTGATATTTTAAATTCTCCAAATCGATTTGGAAGTTGAGTTAAAAATTGTGAGGTGTATTATGTATTAGGTTTACTTTTAATCTTTACAAAGTATTGATAAACTGTGATGTTTGAAATATATTATTAAGTGTAGAGATGTGTATTGTAGTTTGTTTTATTCTAGTTAAATGTTGTTTGAAATAGATTTTGTATAGTAATATGTGTATATTGGAAGATGGATTAGTGATTATGGTAGTTTGTTATAGTGGGTGGATATGTAGATTTGTAGTATGCCGCATAATTTTAGGTATTGCTTTAAAATTGGAGGTGGCGTGTGTCAAGTTTTAAGGTGTGAATGGACTTCTGTCTCAAGTGTATCTCTACTTGTATATTTATTTTCATATCTCTTATACATTTGAAGGCGCATGATGTATGACGAAGAGGTGTTGCTGCTTATTATGTGGTAGGCTCAAGATTGTGAGTAGTAGTGGAATGGTGAAGATGTAGGATAATAGTGTGCTTTAAAAGATGTTGACATAAGGTATTTGTGATTAGGCTTCTTTTTTTAAGTTTCTAGAGAGGTACAGTTGAAATATGCCACATAATTTTTGGTGTTTGCTTGAAATTGGAAGTTTGTTCTGTGAATTTTTAAGGTTTGGATAGTGTTATGCTACAGACATATTCATGTATGCTTTTAGGAATATGTGAAGGGTTTGTGCTTTTTATTTGGGTAGGTGTAACATTATAAGTAGTTGTAGAATGGTAAATCAGCAGCCCAAAAGAGAGGTTTGAGATATGTTTGTAGAGATTTTATTTATTAGAGTAATTTGTATGATGTGTGGAAAGGTATATTTCATATATACCGCATAATTTTCAGTGTATGTTTGAAAATTGAAGTGTATTCTCTGAAGTTCTGAGGTGTGGATGGTGTTGTGACTGAGATATGTTTCTACTAGCACATATATTATGGTATGTGTTATGTGTCTAAAGATGATAGATGTATAAAACACAGGTATACATTTATCTGTATATTACTTTTATATATGATGCTGCTAGCAAAAGGTACAGACATATGCATACATGCTTTTAGAAATATGGGGAGACTTTCATCAAAGATAATTGAAGGGTTGCTTTGCTGCTAGCTATGCTCAATACCAGATTAGTACTAGAATAGTAAAGCAGTAGTAGTATAGTAGTAGAAAAGTGATGTTTGAGATATGTTGGGTGAGGAATTATTGATTATGGTTAACCCTGGGCGAAGTGCTACGCTACGCTCGCGTAGTTTGCGAAGTTTGCGCTACTTCGCACAACGCGAATTGCACGTAGCACAGTGCAAACACGCGTAGCGTAGCGTAGCGCCGCGGTCATTTTTGCTTGCTCGCGGTCCTCAACGTCAAGTTGGCGACCGCGAGCAAGCAAAATGACATCCCGGCGAGACTTTTCCTCGTTCGCGATCAGCAACATCAAGTTGCCGATCGCGAGCGTGGAAAATAAACCTCCCGGCGAGATTCTCAACGCGGGGAGGTCAGGTTTCTCATTGCGAGTGGTCGCGTATGCTCGCGACCGCTCGCGATGAGAAACTACCAGTCCGCGTTGAGAAAGCTGCCGCTCGAGTAAAAATCTACTCGAGCAGAAGTAAAAGACAGCTCGCACTGTGCAAGTTGCCGTTTTCAATGATTGCACAGTGCGGACAAGCATCCGGCACTGTGCAATCATTGCGAACAGTGCACTACGCAGTTCGCGTAGTGCTACTCGAAGATCGCGTAGTGCGAACTGCACTTTGCGTAGCTTCGCGAAGCACTACTTCGCGAACTACGCCCAGCCTTAATTATGGTGCTTTATAAATGTCTGTGTAAAAGTTCACTTGAAATTTGCCGCATAAATCTAGGTGTGTTTGAAATGTTAAGCATAGTATGTCAAGTTTTAAGGCCTTTATGGTCTTGTGAGCGTGGTTATGTTTCTACTTGCACATGTGTTCTAATATGTGTAATGCTTTTGGCAATAGGTATAGATAGATGCATGCATGCTTTTAGGAATATGGTTGGAGTTATGGTAGAAACATGTGACAGATTGCTTCTTTATGTTTGACTAGGTCTAATATTTGTAGAAAGGTGAATCTGTAGAATAAAAATGAGTTTTAAGACATGTTGGCAGAAGGGATTACTGATTAGGCTATTTTCTATAAGTTTGGGGAAAGGTACACTTGAAATACATTGCAGAAATGTAGGTGTGTCTTTGAAATGTAAAGTTCAGTCTATTTGCTTATTTCTGTTATATATGATGATGATTTCAAAAGGAAGACATATATGCATGTATAGTTTTAGGAATATGGTGAGATTTATAACAGAGTCATGTGTAGCTTTCATGCTTTATTTTGAGTATGTTCAGCACCCTGAGTAGTTACAGAATTGTGAGGCTGCAGTACAAAAGTGTGTACCATGTCATAGACCTGACTTTTGAGCTGCAGTTTCAGTATTCTGCTACTATTTAGAATGTTGTCCTCCAATCACTCAGGCACTACTCTAGTACTACTCCAATCACTCAGGCAATACACATGCACAAATAAAATTACTCAGGCACTTCCTATGTACTCCTGTAATCTCCCTGATATTATCCCTGCAATCATGGAATCACTAGGTATTACCTATGTACTCCTTTAATTCGACAGATATAAATCCTGCAATCATGCAATCACCAATGTTTTAGTTATACACTGGTTTAATTATGCAGGCACTAGCCTTGCACTCTTCCAATCACCCTGTCAGGATCTATGCACTCCTCCAATCACTTAGCCAGTGTCCATGCACTTATAAAATCACCTAGGCATTAGCTTTACACTTTTTCGATCACTGAGGCACTACCACAGTATTACTGCAATCACAGAGGCAGTACTGATGCACTTATAAAATTACCTAGGCTCTTTCTATGTACTCCTGTAGTCCCCCAGATATTACTTGTGAACTCATGCAATCACCAATGCATTAGCTATACACTGGTTCAATCACCCAGGCAATACCCTTGCAGTCTTTCAATCACGCAGGCACTACGCTTGTACTTATGTAATCACTCAGCCAGTACTCATGCCGTTATATAATCATCCAGGCACTACCTTTGCACTCTTTTATTCACTCAGGCACTATCTCAGTAGTGCTGAAATCACCCAAGAAGTTCTCATACACTTATAAAATCACCCAGTGACTTTCTATGTAGTCATGTATATTCCCAGATATTACTCCTGTAGTCATGCAGTCAGCAATGCATTAGCTATACAGTGTTTCAATCACCCAAGCACTATCCTTGCACTCTTTCAATCACGCAGGCACTACTCTTGTATTTATGTAATCACTCAGCCAGTACTCATGCACTTATAAAACCACCCAGGCACTACCTTTGCACTCCTGTAATCACTCAGGCAGTACTTTAGTACTTCTGTAATCCCCCAGGCAGTCTTTATTAAATCATCCACTCCCTTTCTATGTACTCCAATAACCCCCTCGATAATACCCCTCCAGTCATGCAATCACCCAGGCACTAGTTATGTAGTACTCTGCAGTCATGTAATCCTTTAGGCTGTACCTATGCACTCATGTAATAACCCAGGCTCTACCCTTGCAGTCGTAGAATGACCCAGATTCTACTGTTGCACTCATCTATTCACCTACACACTACTCAATGAGTCATCTATATGTTTAGGTGCTATTGATACACTTATCCATACACTCAACATTTATGTGTGCAGTCATGCAATTAGCCAGTCACTATCCATCTTCTTTTAGAATTATCCAGTGACTACCCTTCAACTCATACAATCACCCAAGCACTACCCATAGAGTTTTGGAATCACTCAGGCAGATCTATTACATGTCTCAGTTTCTAGGTTTCACTATATTTTAGAAATATTGTATATATATTTCTTTTAGATATGATGATGATTTGAAAAGGTAGAAACATATGTATGCTTGCTTTTAACAATATGGAGAGATTTATGGTTCAGTTATGTAATAGTCTGCTGCTTTATATTTGGCTAGGCCCAACACTCATGCAGTTATAAAAACACCCAAGTACTACCCATTCAGTGTTCCAATGATCCAGGCAGTACATATGCAGTGATGCAATCACCCAGGCATTACCCCTGCACTCATGCAAACATCCAGGCACTACCTATGCACTCATGCGATCACCCTGGCACTACCTATGCACTTCTTTATTCACTCAGGCACTACCTCAGTAGTCCTGCAATCAATGAAGAAGTAGCCATGCAGTAATAAAATCACCCAGTTACTTCCTATGTAGTCATGTAAATCCCCAGATATTACCCCTGTAGTCATGCAGTCACCTAGGCGTTACATATGTACTGCTTTAATCCCCCAGACGTTACCTCTGTACTCATGCAATCACCAATGCATTATCTATACAGTGCTTCAATCACCCATGCACTATCCTTGCCCTCTTTCAATCATGGAGGCAGTACTTTTGTACTTATGTAATCACTCAGGCAATACTCATGCAGTTATAAAATCACTGAAGCACTACCTTTGCACTCCTGTAATCAGTCAGGCAGTGGTTTAGTTCTTCTGTAATCACCCAGGCAGTACTCATGGACTTATAAAATCACCAACTCACTTCCTATGTACTCCAATAATACCCCAGATATTACCCCTGCAGTCATGCAATCATCCAGGCACTAGTTATGTACTACCTCTGCAGTTATAGAATCATGCAGTTTCTACCTATGCACTCATGTAATAAACCAGGCACTACTGTTGCAGTCATATAATCACCCAGGCTCTACTGTTGCACTCATCTATTCACCTAGGCACTTTTTAGCAAGTCATGTAAGCCTTCAGGTGCTATTTATACACTTATCCATGCACTAAACCTTTATCTGTGCACTCATGTAATTAGTCAGTCACTCTCCATCTTCTCCTGTAATTACCCAGCGAGTACCTTTGGAGTCATACAATCACCCAAGCACTACCCATGGAGTTTTGCAATCACTCAGGCAGATCTATTACATGTCTCAGTTTCTAGGTTTCACTATATTTTAGAAATATTGAATATATATATTTCTTTTAGATATGATGAGGATTTTAAAAGGTAGAGACATATGTATGCATGCTTTTAACAATATAGAGAGACTTATGGTTGAGTCATGTAATAGTCTGCTGTTTTATATTTGGCTAGGCACAACACTCATGCAGTTATAAAAACACCCAAGTACTACCCATTCAGTCTTCCAATGATCCAGGCAAAACATATGCACTGATGAAATCACCCAGGCATTACCCCTGCACTCATGTAATCACCCAGGCACAAGCTATGCACTCATGCAATCACCAAGATATTACCCATGCAGTCTTTGAATCATGTAGCCAGTACTCATGCACTTATATAATCACTCAGGCACTAACGTTGTACTCTTTCAATCACAGAGGCACTAGCCTTCTACTTATGTAATCAGTTAGCCAGTAGTCATGGTATTATTAAATCACCCAGGCACTTCCTTTGCACTTATTTATTCAATCAGTTGTTACAACAGTAGTCCTGCGATCACCTAAGAAGTACCCATGCTCTTATAAAATCACCCAGTCACTTTCTATGTAGTCATGTAAATCCCCATATATTACTCCTGTAGTCATGCAATCACCCAGGCGTTACGTATGTACTCTTTTAATCCTCTAAACCTTACCTCTGTACTCATGCAATCACCAAAGCATTAGCTATACAGTGCTTCAATCACCCAGGCACTATCCTTGCACTCTTTCAATCGTGCAGGCACTACTCTTGTTCTTATGTAATCACTCAGCCAGTACTCATGCACTTATAAAACCACCCACGCACTACGTTTGCACTCCTGTAAGCACTCAGGCAGTACTTTAGTACTTCTGTAATCACCCAGGCAATTCTCATGGACTTATACAATCACCCACTCACTTCCTATGTACTCCAATAATCCCCTAGATAATACCCCTCCAGTCATGCAATCACCCAGGCACTAGTTATGTTGTACTCCTGCAGTCATGAAATGATGCAGGCTGTACCTATGCACTCATGTAATAACCCAGGCTCTACCCTTGCAGTCATAGAATGACCCAGATCCTACTGTTGCACTCATCTATTCACCTACACACTACTCAATGAGTTATCTATATCTTTAGGTGCTATTTATACACTTATTCATACACTCAACATTTATGTGTGCACTCATGCAATTAGCCAGTCACTATCCATCTTCTTTTACAATTATCCAGTGACTACCCTTCAACTCATTCAATCACCCAAGCACTACTCATGAAGTTATGCAATCACTCAGGCAGATCTATTACATGTTTCAGTTGTAGGTTTCACTATATTCCAGAAATATTGGATACATATTTCTTTTAAATATGATGATGATTTGAAAAGGTAGAGATGTATGTATGCATGCTTTTAACAATATGGAGATACTTATGGTTCAGTCATGTAATAGTCTGCCGCTTTATATTTGGCTAGGCCCAACACTCATGCAGTTATAAACAACACCAAGAACTACCCATGCAGTCTTCCAATGATCCAAGCACTACATACGCAGTGCTGTAATCTCTCAGGCATGAGTCCTGCACTCATGCAATCATCGAGGCACTACCTATGCACTCCTTTATTCAGTCAGGCACTACTTCAGTAGTCTTGCAATAATCCAAGAAGTACCCATGCAGTTATAAAATCACCTAGTTACTTCCTATGTAGTCATGTAAATCCCCAGATATTACCCCTGTAGTCATGCAGTCAGCTAGGCGTTACGTATGTACTCCTTTAATCCCCCAGACATTACCTCTGTACTCATGCAATCACCAATGCATTAGCTATACAGTGCTTCAATCACCCAGGCACTATCTTTGCACTCTTTCAATTATGGTGGCAGTACTCTTGTACTTATGTAATCACTCAGGCAATACTCATGCACTTATAAAATCACCGAGGCACTACGATTGAACTCCTGTAATCAGTTAGGCAGTACCTTAGTACTTCTGTAATCACCCAGGCAGTACTCATGGACTTATAGAATCACCAACTCACTTCCTATGTACTCCAATAATCCCCCAGATATTACCCCTGCAGTTAAACAATCATCCAGGCACTAGTTATGTACTACCCCTGCAGTTATAGAATCATGCAGTTTCTACCTATGGACTCATGTAATAACCCAGGCACTACCCTTGCAGTCATATAATCACCCAGACTCTACTGTTGCACTCATCTATTCACCTAGGCACTTCTTAGTGAGTCATCTATGCCTTCAGGTGCTATTTATACACTTATCCATGCACTAAACGTTATGTGTGCACTCATGTAATTATTCAGTCACTATCCATCTTCTCCTGTAATTAACCAGTGAGTACCTTTGGAGTCATGCAATCACCCAAGCACTACCCATAGGGTTTTGGAATCACTCAGGGAGATCTATTACATGTCTCAGTTTCTAGGTTTCACTATATTTTAGAAATATTGTATATATATTTCTTTTAGATGTGATGATGATTTGAAAAGGTAGAGACATATGTATGCATGCTTTTAATGATATAGAGAGACTTATGGTTGAGTCATGTAATAGTCTGCTGCTTTATATTTGGCTAGGCCCAACACTCATGCAGTTATAAAAAAAAACAAGTACTACCCTTGTAGTCTTCTAATGACTCAGTCACTACATATACACTGCTGTAATCACTCAGGCTTTACTCCTGCACTCATGCAAACATCCAGGCACTATCTATACACTCATGCAATCACCAAGGTGTTACCCATGCACTCTTTGAATCATGTAGCCACTACTCATCTACTTATATAATCACTCAGGCACTAACGTAGCACTCCTTCTATCACAGAGGCACTACACTTATGTAATCACTCAGCCAGTAGTCATACTGTTTTGAAATCACCCAGGCAGTACCTTTGCACTCCTTTGTTCACTCAGACACTACCTCAATACTCCTGCAATAACTGAAGCATTACTCATGCACTTCCTATGTACTCCAGTAATCCCCAGATATTACCCCTGTAGTCATAGAATCACCCAGGCACTACTTATGTATTTCTTTTGCAGTCATAGAATCATGCAGTGTCTACCTATGCAGTCAAGTAATAACCCACACACTACCCTTGCAGTCATAGAATCACCCAGGTCCTACTATTGCAGTCATCTATTCACCTAGGTACTACTCCATGACTTATCTATGCCTTCAGGTGCTATTAACACACTTAAACATGCATTCGACCTTTATGTGTGCACTCATGTAATTAGCCAGTCACTATCCATTTTCTCTTGCAATTTCCTAACAACTACGTTTGGAGTTATACAATTATCGAAGGACTACGCATGGAGTTATGCAATCACTCATGCAGATCTATTACATGTGTCAGTTTCTAGGTTTCACTATATTTCAGAACTATTGTATACATTTTTCTTTTAGATATGATATTGATTTGAAAAGGTAGAGGCATATGTATGCAAACTTTGAATAATATGGAGAGACTTATGATTGAGTCATGTAATCGTGTGCTGCTTTGTATTTGGCTAGGCCCGACACTGATGCAGTTTTAAAAACATCGAAGAACTACCCATTCAGTCTTCCAAAGTTCCAGGCAGCACATATGTACTGATGCAATCCCCAGGTTATTACCCCTGCACTCATTAAATCATCCAGGCACTATGTATGTACTCATGCAATCAGCCAGGTATTACCCATGCACTCTTTCAATCACCTAGCTGCTATATATAAACTTAAATAATCTCTTAGGTACTATCCTTGCACTCCTTCTATCATATAGGTATTACCTTTGTACATATG
Source organism: Calotriton arnoldi (assembly GCA_963921515.1). Classification (NCBI taxonomy): domain Eukaryota; kingdom Metazoa; phylum Chordata; class Amphibia; order Caudata; family Salamandridae; genus Calotriton; species Calotriton arnoldi. The sequence goes on from CAWUFW010002581.1 coordinate 1,148,278, forward strand.
TAGTCACTCAGTTAGTACTCATGCACTTATAAAATCACCCAGGCACTACCTTTGCACTCCTTCAATCACTCAGGCATTCCCTCAGTACTCCTGCAATCACCCAAGCAGTACTTATGCAGTTATAAAATCACCCACTGATTTGCTCTGTACTCCATTAATCCTCCAGATATTACTCCTTCAGTCATGCAGTCACTCAGGCACTAGTTATGTGCTACCCTTGCAGTTGTTGAATCATCTATGTTCTACTGTTGCATTTATCTATTCAGCTATGCACTACTCAATGTATTTCTTTGTTTATAGATGACAATATTTGTATATAAATATTTTAATAATATTAAATATTTTTTTGAAAGATAATAAACTTTTCTTTTTTTAGATATTCTCCATAATTATTGAGAAATATTCAGTATGACAAGAAAAGTTGCAAAGAAAAGACAACAAAGAAAACAGAACTATTTAAAAGAGAGAGAAAATCAGAAAGTAGATGAAGTACTACATGTGATGATAAAGAAAAAGTCTTCTGGTAAGAGAACAAAAGAATTTGTTAAAAGTCTTTTAAAAAATCTAAAAGATTTTCAAAATGGCTAAAAGAGAAAGAAAAGTACTACAAGCAATCAGAAGGAAAAGAAAAAAGGAGAAATTAATGCAAAATCAGGTTATAGGAAAACAATACATGTTGAAAAAAGGATGAAAGAATATAAAGACATTAGGAAGAGAATGTATAAAAGTAGAGTACTACAAAATGTATTGAAAGATTGCAAGAAATATAAAAGAAGATCTGCATTTTACTAGAAGAAAGAACAGATTGAAAGTGTAGTCGAAAAGGCTTTTGAATTGAAAAGAAAATTGTTTATATTAGTATTGAAGAGAATGAAAACACTGAATAAAACAATGCAGTTTATGAAGGAGAAAAGTAAAAGAAAAAGACTGGTTAATAGAACTAACTTTTGTAAAACTTTTTCGGGTGAATGGAAGCACACTTCTATTACTGAACCTTTTTTTAATGAAGAAAGCTATTTTCAACAAATTACATTAGTTCATGCTGTTGATACCAGGGGTCGCTGTTATGAGGTTAAAAACGGTTGTCCAATTGAAAAAGAAAATATGGTTCCTAGAAATGTGGAACAAGTAATAGCTGAAGAAGTTCAAGGGAGACGTACACAAGCTCCAGTGTATAGGTGGGATTGTAGTAGTATTTGTAGTATACGAAAGGAATCTATTGATATATTATGAAATGCCTTACAAGATTATGGTAAAAAAAGTGTTAAACAAAAGATTAAGATGTTGCAAGGACTAGATCCTTGTAAAGTGAGAAAATACAGTAACTTGCAGGGTCATTCTCTGGCTTGTCTTTCTAGAAAAGTGTGTAGAAGTACTTTTCATCATTTAAGAATGTTAGCAGTACATCACTCAGAAATGCAGAAGTTAGTGAGACGATTGTACTATGTAAAAAGTCCTGCATTATGTTTAAGTGAAATAAACACAGCTCTTTTGCATGGTTCAGTATTGGATGTAAAAAAATTTTCTGATGATATAGAGTTCCGTTTCTTTGGTCCTCAAGAGGAGTGTAGAGAAAGTGAGAGTTTGATAAGTGTAGGTGTTGAAGAAGAGGTGGAAGATACTGAGAAGTTTGCAGAAGAAATTACAAAGTTTAAGGTAGTTTCTTGTGAGAAACCAAACTATGTTTGTATTTGTTGTCGACGTACTCACTATAGAAGTCAAACGAGGAATGTTGATGTGTATTTAAAAAGTGAAAAGGAAAACAAGGATAAGTGGGAGCAATTTGGTGCTTATTTGTTGGTGGACGGTCGTTTTGAGTAGGGTAGTGATCAACGTATTTGTAAATATTGTTACAGCAAATTAGAAGAGAACAAAATGCCAGCTAGAGCTGTACATAATAACCTAGAGTTGGTAGCTATTCCTCCGGAACTGGTAGATTTAAATACATATGATTCCATTCTTTGTGTTGACATTTTTATTAGCATTTTAAAAAATACAATATACAATACAATATTGTCTAAAGCAATTGCCGAAGCCAAATATTAATAAATATATAGTTAAGTAAACAGACTAATTCATTAAGACATACATAACATTATGTCTGATATACGTTTGATAGATGAACCAACAAATTCATTTTTAATATATATTAAGTAACACCTTAAGAGGAAATATGTGCGAAATATAGAAATCTAAATGTGATAAAACACTAGCTATTATAATAAATAAATCTTAAATATTCAAAAGAGAAGATTAAAATATTAAATGACTAGATAATACAATCAGGAAAAATTGATATATTATTGTCCTTTATAAAATAAAATAAAATGATTGTGCTGTTATAACATATTATTTATATCCAATAAAATCTCCTATCTAAAATAAGGTATAAAGACAGTATCAAAAGTATAGAAGACAGAAAGGATAGAAAATTAGATATTATAAATAGACTAATTTGTTGGAGTATCTAATACAGGGCAAGCAACGCCGTTTATTATAGAATCATCATTGCAAAAAAGGAGCCCAAACTTGTTTAAATAGATCTATCTGATCATGCAAATTATAAAAGACTCTCTCATATGAGGCAGTCTGAATCATAGCCACCATCCATGACTCTTGAGATGGTGGAGTGAGACTTCCACTGTCTTAATACACATATTTTAGCTGTGGCCAACGCCGTATGTATAAGACGACATTGTGACTTTGAAAGATTCTGTAAATTTCTTAGATCATGCAAAAGAATGGTAGCTGGTGTTAACGGTAAGGGTAAAGATATAGGGGCCGATTCCGATCTGGGTCGGAAAGCACTCTGACCGATCTGGATCTGTTTTCCGACCGAGCCGGACTCCTGCAGTCCGACCGAGCGAGTACGATGCGGCCGCATGCTACCGGACTCGGTTCGTCGGACTCCCATTGAAGTCAATGGGAGCCAGTCGTACGACGCGTACATGGGCTCCCATTGACTCAATGGGTACGTTGCGCAAAAGGGTGCCCCCTGTAGTGGGTACGCGTTGGTGCCATCCGCACCGTATATGCATGTATAGGGGGGACCCTTGGGTCCCCCCTGTGTCCGACTCGTAAGGCTATGGGTGAAGGGGGGTCCGGCACGGACCCCGAAGTCCGCTTCCGGAGCTTTTTCGTCCCGGAGACTCCGACTCGATCCGGCTGTCCGAATCGTGCATTGTACTGGCTCGGTCGGGAATTGACTCCATTGCGCGGTACGGTTCGACTGCGACCGAGTCGTACGGAGCGGTTCGGACCCGGAAACGAGTCGGTCGGCGATTTCACGTTCATTCGCATCGTACTTGGGCATCCGGACCTCTGTACGACTCGGTCGGAAACAAAGCCTCCGACTCGGATCCGGTAAAGCCGAATCCGATTCGGAGGCCTTCCGACCGAGATCGGAATCGACCCCATAGTATTCTGTAAGACTTGACCTATATAAGACCAATAGGATTGAATCATGGAGCAGTTGCAGATAATGTGGATTATGTCACAGCCGGGAGCATCACATCTCCAGCAGTTGGTATGTGGAAGTAATCCTGCTTTATGTAATTTTACCGGTGACCAATGCCAATCATGTAGAATTTTAAATAAGCAAAATTTCAGTCTAGCTTCTCTAGCTCCTTTATTCAAATTTTCCATTAAATCAGTCCATTCCTCATCTTCATAAGAGACCGATAGACGTGTTTGCCATTTGATATGGAGATCACGTGTTAAGGGTTGTGAGAATAAGTGTAATGTAAATGTTTTGTACAAGCCAGATGTAACTCCCTTATGATTCCCCAAGTATGTAGGTATGACACTACTGGTGAATTTTGCAGCAACCATGATTGTGGTCCCAGAATTTTATTAAGGCAGGTATTGAGTTGTGCGTAATTCAATGCTTGATGCAATGGAATTTTAACCTCATCTGTCAATTGTGCAAAAGATTTAAGATCACCGTTATGTAGAAGTTGGTCTAAAGTAATAATACCTGCTGCTTTCCATTGGGGCCAGAATAAAGTTTTTCCTTTAATATGTATACCTGTGTTATTCCATATAGGGGCTTTCTCATGTATACGTGGATTAGAACCCAATAAGCGATGTGCTCTCTGCCATGTTTTGCGCATTGCAGACAACAGTGGATTATGAGAATCAAGGCGACTTGTGCTTGTCCCATAAAAGGCTAAAAGACCCGTTTGTGCAGACAACAAGTGTCTCGCTATATATACCCATTGTGGTGTATTGGGATTTTCTGTTAACATATATGTTATTTGAGATAACTGTAACGCTAAAGTATAGTGCTCTATTGATGGGAGACTCAGGCCTCCATTAGAATGATGCGCTTTCAATTTATTCATAGCTAAACGAGGTTTTGTAGATCCCCAAATAAAAGATTTGATCTTAGAATCTATAAGGCGCAATGTGGATAAAGGAATCTGAAGAGGGAGCATTCCAAGTGCGTAGGTGAAACGCAGTAGTGTGACCATTTTTATAGCTTGAACTCTACCCCACATAGATAATCCCAATATCTTCCACTTATCAAAATCATGCTGCATCTGGGTGATTAAAGGACATAGGTTGTCTGCAACCATCCCTTCTGTTCCATTATTTACTAGAATACCCAGATATTTTAAGTGTGAATGTTGCCAGTGAAAAGGATAACCTTGTATAGCTGTTTTTGTGGTGCCATTTGATATGGGAAGTGCTTCACTCTTATCCCAGTTAATTTTGTATCCAGAAAAAGAGGAGAATTCTTCTATGATTTTAAGCAATGATGGTAGAGATCGAGACAAATCAGTAATAGTGAGTAGTATGTCATCAGCATAAAGATAAAGTTTAGAGTCTCCCACCGGGAGAGGAATGCCTACAACATTATCTGATTGACGGATTGCTGCTGCTAGAGGTTCTAAAGCTAAAAGGAATAATAAAGGAGAAAGGGGACAACCCTGGCGAGTTCCTCTGCGAATTGCAAATGGATCTGAGATGAAACCTCCATAATTAACCTGTTCAGTAGGATGTTCATATAGTAGTTTTATTTTATCTATAAATTGGTTTCCCAAACCAAATCTCTCCAATACCTTAAAGAGATACTGCCACTCCACTCGATCAAATGCTTTTTCAGCATCTAGCGATAATGCCAAAGCATCGTCCTGAAGGGACCTAGCAGAATGGAGCGTGTGTGCCAAAGTACGCAGATGTTTCCTAGACGAACGTCCAGGCACAAATCCCACCTGTGTGTGATGAATCAGGGAGGGCAGGACTTTGCGAAGACGAAAGGCCAGGACACTGGCTAGAATTTTAATATCGCAATTGAGAAGTGATATGGGACGATAACTACTACAAAGTAATGGATCTTTTCCTGATTTGGGTAGAACTGCTATCACCGCTTTATTGGAAAGACACCCCAAAGAAGCTTTGCGATCTGCTTCCTGAAAAGCGGCATGTAGACTATCTACTATTTTTTCACCCGACCAGCGATAAAATTCTGCTGGGAAACCATCCTCCCCTGGGGCTTTAGAAGTAAGTAAGTAAGTCAGTTTTTATAAAGCGCAGCTACTCACTCTTACGGGTCTCAAGGCGCTGGGGGCCGTAGTGGAAACTAAGTGAGCTATTGCCCAGAGTCACATGGTGCTGAGCTGAGCTGCCGCCGGAGCCGGGGATCGAACCGTGAACCCTGTGCTCCGAAATCAGCTGCCCTGGCCGCTGCACCACACCTGGCTATAGCTTGCCAGATTTCTTCCTTACTAATCTCACCTTCAAGAAGTGCCCTGCCTTCCTCAGAGAGGCAAGGTAATTCCACTTTTGAAAGACAAGAGATCATTTTGTTTTGATCTATCTGGATTCCTGGGGTATATAAAGATTTATAATAAGAGGCAAATTCATTAACTATATCTTGAGGATGAGTTAACATGAGTCCTCCAGATGATCTAATGCCTGGAATAGCCATGGCTGCCTCCCTTTGTCGCAACTGCGCCGCCAGAAGCCTCCCTGCCTTTTCCCCCTGCTCATAATGCCTCCCCTTCATTTTTTGTAAGGCATATTCAGCTTTGGATGTGAAAAGGCTGTTTAATGCCATATGGGCTTGTTCCAATGATTTGCGATGCTGCAAAGTAGGTTTTTTAGTATATAATTGGGTAAATGTCTCAATATCTTGTTCTAGCTCTTTCTGACGAGTAGCATTTTGCCTATTGGCCTGTGCAGCATCCTTCATAAGTTGACCCCGGATGGTAGCTTTGGCTGCAGCCCATAGAATTCTACCTGAGTCCACAGAACCTTGATTAAGGGAGATGTAGTTTTGGAGGTGGTTTCGTAACTGTAACTTGCCCTCAGGGGTTTTATGACGCTGAATATTCATCAACCAAGGTTCACGTCCAGGCTTGAACAATCCTGTTTGTAGAGACAAAAGAACCGAGGAGTGATCAGATATTGACGCTTCTAAGATATGCGACTCCTGTACTATTTGAACTATTTTTTGGGATATTAAAAAGTAATCTAATCGAGAAAGCGTTCCATGGGTAGGGGATGTAAATGTGTATTCAGTATCAATTGGATGAGAAAGGCGCCAATGATCTATCAGGTCATTATCCTCAATTATGTCACCCATAAGAGCTCTATCCGCTGCATTATTCCTATCAAAAGGACCAGTTTTATCCAAAATTGGATCTCTCACCAGATTTCAATCTCCTCCTATGATATATTGTGAAGCACCTATCTCTGATAGTAAACGATTCAAATGAAGAAGAAATAATTTTTTCGTACCTGTCGGGGCATAAACTGATCCTACACAAATTTGAGTTTCTCCTATGCGTAGTTTGACAAACACATATCTTCCATCTGGGTCTTCCCATGTTTTTGAAATCGTAGCTGGTAAAGATTTACGGATAAGAATTGACACACCACATTTATGGGTGGGACCTGCGACTGAGGATCTTCTTTCCTGTATACTTCTGTGAAACACCTTTCCTACCCATTCTCTACATAACTTTTCAGATTCCAGCACCTCAAGATGTGTTTCTTGGAGTAGAGCCACATCTACCTTTTTTGTTTGCAAATAAGAAAGTACATGTTTTCTTTTGATATAATGCGTTAAACCATTAACATTCCATGTTATGACACTCAAAGGATGAGTGTTAGCCATGCCTATTTGTATGTCAGGGATTTTGTGAGGTTTTGATGAGTAATGGACCAATATATGAGGATGCGTGGGTTAAGTGAAAGTAGTGGGTTTAATATCCAATGCTGAATTTATTTTCTGATTTAGTCAAACATATGAGAGGGAAGAGGAGTAACTAGACAAAAGAGCACTGTTAAAGTCACGTGAAAGACAATGGGACTTAAGAGAGAGAAAATTACTGGAGAAAAGGATATCAGTGAAAAGAGAAGCAAATAAAAAAGAAAACACTGGATTCAATATAACTACAAAGTTATTCTACTTTTAGCTTTAGCCTTGGGTCTGGGCTCACTAGAGCACCGCTACAGGTAGGGACCCCGTCAGGAGGATATAACCTTAACCAGGACTATTTAAAAGGAAATTTTAAGATCTGAATATTCGAGTACGTACAATACTGGCTAATGATATACAAATATATATTAAACATCAGTAATTTGAAAGTGCAGAGAAAATTAACTGTATAGCATATCAAGAATTTTAACAGTTCTATAAATTCAATAAATTGCAACATTTCATTTCAGATATAGCAGAAAAATATGATTTAGAAAAACTTAAGATTCATAATTATAGGTAGCATATAATAAATATGTCCCTATAGATACTTTAAATATAATAAATACAGATATAAATATAAGTACTATCAAATAAATAACACCGATAATAAATAAATAAATAACTGAAGCAATAATTATCTGACATATTAGTATATGCTAATTTCCTTTGGAACATAAAAACTATGTAATATGCAGATTCTGATGTAAGAAACTTGAAAATAATTATGTAAAGAATATTAGCTATAACCATATTTGTATTAAAAAGGCATTTTTCTGCATATACCTACTTTTCAACTATAGGAGAATGTAAATAATTCAATAACTTCAATGCACTAATACATTCCGTTTCAAATATAACCGATGCAATACAATTTTGAGGTCTTATGAATCAAGACTGTAAATAATATACAATAAATATGTATATATCCTACGCATCATAAGCATATTTCATATCATAAGATATTTTCAGTAATATAGATGTAAATACATTTATAAGTATATCATTTAAAAAGTAGCAATAAAAATAAATAGATAAATAATGTGAATAATACTCATCTGTCTTTTATGCAGATGCTAATTTTCTTTAAAGCATGAAGATCGTAGGTTAGTAAATTTTCGATGTGAGGAACTCTCAAGATAACTATATGGAAGACATAAGCTAAAGCTATATCAACAATAAAAGGAGCATATCACTAGAGCCTATTCTCCATCTGAGGCAGATTTTAAGGGGGAACGAGATTTGTCTCTATGCTGATCTTGAGTAAAAGTAGAGATTGTTTGCAAGGCAGAGGTTTTGTCTACATGTGTGCGAATGGATCGTTCAATATCTCTACCACGATGTTGAGCCTCGCTGACATTGCGATGTCTATTATCTGTCGACTGTTGAGGAAATTTAGGACCTTGAGAAATCTGGCGTGGAGAAGTATGTTGTATATCCATGTCTTGCATTATCATGTTGTCCAACAAATGCTGCAAGTCACCATTTTTGGTAATGCAAAAATGAGCCGGGTCAAACAATCCATATTTGATGTCCATTTTATGCAGTTGAGGCCTCATGGATAGGAAAGCTTTTCTTCTATCGTTAGTTTCTCTTGAGAAATCAGCTGCCATACGGATTTCATGACCATCATAGATGTATGAGCCTTGTGTTCACTTGTTCATGTCTCAAGAAGCAGGCAATGAGGGGTCTTGGACGAGCATCCAATTCTTTGCGTGGAGGGCCCGTTGAATTTCAAGCATGGGATCAAAGCAAATACCAACCAATTTGGGAAGAATATTGCATAAGAATGCTCTGGCATTCTGACCTTCAATTTTCTCTGGAAAGCCGAAGGAACTAATATAATCTCTTCTGCTACGATCTTCCAGGTCAACCAACTTGCTGCGAAGGAGTAATAGTTCTTGATCTCTGTTTTGTTCTGAGTCAAGTCTGGTTTCTACTATTGTCAATCAATGGTCCAGCCCTTCAGTTTTATTATGAAATTGCACAATGTCTGCTCTAATTGACTTGGCTTCTGTCGCAAGAGAAGAGATGTTAGTGTCCATATCTGTCAAACGACAGCTAATTGTCGATATTTCTTGTAGAATGCGATCCATGGTTTCTCCTGATATTGTAGTTGAAGCAGTCTGAGGTGGGTTAGACGATGGTAAGGTTGAACCCTTCGTAGACATATTGCGTGGTTGTTTAAGTACGTCTGCAAAGAGTAGTTCCTGAGAAGATTTGTTCTCGTGCTTGTTGTTAGGCATTCGTACAACAACTTGTGTATTTAAATATAGTGTGAGCAATATTGATTCAAGTCTACTGACTGAAATAGAGCAGTTTTGTATTTGGCTATAGTTGTAACTGAATGTTAAGGAGGTACCTTCTTATTGACTGTGAGTGAAATAAACTACAAGAAGTGTTCCACAGATTTATATGGCGGACTTGCTTTCGTGTTTATTGTTAAACAGTCAATTAGGATTTAAGTTGCTTTGATATTGTATTAACAGTTGTAAAGTAAGTCTTAGCTTAGAATTGTATTATAATTCTGCTGTTCCTTGGTTGCACCGTTATGTAGAATACACTTCTATTTTGACCATCAATTTAGTGATGAAACATATTCAAAACTTTAGGGCAGTAATTATCAGTAGGATAAGATTTTCTAGAAGATGCCACCAATTACACATGAAAGAACAGAATAGAATGACAGGAATCCTTTATGAATTTCAAAAGTGACTATTCTGAGGCATGTGAAGGACTGAGTTTTCCAGGCGCTCCTGGACCCAACAATTCTTTAATGGCCACAAGTTTTCCTTTACATTAAAGTTAATGTTAAATTCTGTCCAGGCAAAATTCAAATATTAGTATCCAGGAGTTTTGTTTTCAAATGTTTCATGTTCCTCAATTGTATTGAACTCAGTAAATTAGTAAAAAGGTAAATAACAGAGGCCCATTTTGTTGCACTTGCACAGAGGAATAGTTTCAGTCACTCTATACATCCCGCTGTTTTGAATCATTTATTCCGCTTGGAAAAGTGTGTTGGCAACTGCTTTATTTGTAGATTGTGTGCTGAGGTAATCTGTAGTGTAATTCCTATTTCCCTAATAGGCTCTGCGCATTGGAATAAAATACCCTATAGATTCGACATAGGACTGAGGTCAGTATGTCCCTATCGAGTATATTAAACTTAATTACTTTGTGCCAGCTAACTCAGAGGCCACTAGAAACTCCTTGTAAACAAACAGGGAGTAGTTTCTGGCAACCACATAAACATGACAACTTTGTTTCCCTTTAGAATCGGAACACTCTCAGAATCGTGGAAACAACAGATAACAGTTTCACTCAGCTAATCGTGCATGCTTAGTTTCTTCAGATTTACACAGAAAGAATAGAGCGGGCATTTCAATAAAAGGATTTATTGAACAGTCTTGTTTCTCGTGTAAGAGATATGAGCTGTTATGATCACAAGACAGTATGCGAGATATATTATGTACAGCATAAGCAGTAGAAAGAAATAATACTGCGCTAGCATTATCTTTTAGCTATGACACATATATTCATATACATAAATAACATAAGCTAAAAATGCGAATACTCATAAGATGCTTCTCTAACTAGTTCTACCCCAGTGTACCTAACCTAAGTGTAGTGCGAGGTAAGAAGTAGGTGATGTATTCTATAGTATGGTATGCTATAGTATGCCAAGTCTCTGGTATGCCAAGAGTCTGGTATGCCAAGAGTCCCTCTAGGTTCTAGTCAGCTCCATACCTTGAGAATGAGAGAGGTGGGAATCTCTTTCCGGGTCTCGAACTCTAACACCCCGCGAAGGGAGTCAGAACACTGGAAGCTGGATTCTCTGTGAGCAGGGATGACAGCGTCTCTTGTCATTGTGTCAGGCCGGGATACGGGCTCCTCTAAAGTCGAGGTCTCCTCCTACTTGCTTGGGCAAGGGAAGGTATATTTATACCCGGTAGGTGCCTTGGAATGTTAGCATTGACGTAAAGTCGGGCAGAGGAAGACATCAGGAATGAACCCTTAAGGAATAGCGGTTCCTGCATAATAAATGAGTTCTTGGAGAAATCAATAATCCTGTGCTAGGGGAACTCCCAAGAGCTTAAGGGTCTGGTTTCTAAGAACTCGTTGTGACGTTGGGGTGGACGGATGTAGGTGACCATGCCTGTATTTGGATAGCATGGCTAATGCCTAAATAAGGACTGGGATCTTATGTCTATATAAGGGCAATGCGAATTGTGCCTATATAAGGACATGTTTCAGGAAAACCTACATACGGACACCTAAAGCGGAATGCAACACCCACTCCACTTTCGAATGAACGATAGTACTAAATGCTTAACATTAAATGCTAAACATTAAACTGAGTACCACATGTTGCTAAAAACATTTCTAAAAGCATATTAAAACAAGTTTTTTTTAAAAGAAACTGTTGCTAAACATGTAATGCAATAGGTACTGTATATTAAAAGCATTTTCTCATTCTAGGAATATATCATAAATAAAATGCAACATGAATGAATAAACAGAAATATCTACATATGACGAAATGGTTGACAAGTATTCAAAAAATCAAAGCCATTTCATTTCATGGTACTAAATGAAATTGTGGTAAATAAGGTGACAATGTGTCCCTGGAAGTATTCAAAGAAGTCCGTTCTATATGAATAGTTCTACTGTAAGCAGATTGAATTGCCATGTATTTTCAAAAATAGAGAGAGAAAAAAAATTCAATTTTCAGGAAGAGATCCAAGTTTTATTCTGTTTTGAAAATATGGAGGCCAAATTCATTGCTTCCCTGGTACCCTGTGAGCCGAATCAAAATCAGCGTATGGGTCTGGTGTAAACATGAAATCATCTATTCCTGTAGACAAAAGATCGTCTACCGATGTCGGTGATATTTGGAATACCTCATTTAGAAGGTTAACTGCACAGAGATGTGAAGCATCGCCTTCAGCATAGGATGCCGCAGCAATGTTCGCGTCCGTTGTTACCTGTGTGCCTGTCGATCCATCTCGTACCTCAGTAGCAGCAGGAAGCGTCTGTGAGATCTCAAGGAATGCCGTCATCAGGATTGGTAGCCTCTGGGGACAACACAGAGCATGGGCCGTTATCGGGTCCAGCACAGTATCGATATCCGTTGGCATGACTGATGGGAGTGTTAGACAGATGTCTAGCACGCATTCGTCACCGCAAAGCAGGCAGCGTAGAACAGGTAAGATGTAATCTTGCCAGATTGGTCTAAATGACAGAAACCATGTTGTATTAAGTTCCCGTAGACGAGGTATGCCCAAAAGTTGCACTATGCGCTCACGGCACTTCCGTTCTAGGAGAGCTTTCTCCAAATTGCTGGGAGTGACGCCGGTTGATAGGCTTGCCATAGCGTAGTAGTAGGAATAAAAACAGTATTCCTGCAACGAGTGCTAGAATTAATGGCACACCACCAAACACCGAATGTGCGAAGTTTGGAATGATTCCGAGGACTGCCTGAAAAGGCTGGTACTGGAGTTACGACAATTATGAGTTTCCCTTGAGCTAGAGCTCTTTCTTTTGCTACAGCGGTTTGAACTGCTGTCAGTATTTTTTCTGTTGAAGTGAAGCGCATCTCTGCCTGTGTATACAAATGTGATTTGTATGCTATTGGTACTTTTTCACCTTCATTAAATGTTAAATAGGTGAATCCGCATTGTCCCGAAACTATTCGGATCACTAAATTGCGTTTATTTACGCGTGTTTGTAAGGGATTTGTTGCTAACATGTTATCTTGGAGTGAACGCAGGATTTCTGTGTGTTCTTGTGTCCAATGTTTTGTTGAAAATTCAGGTTTTATTAATTCGTAGAGAGGTTTAACCCTTTCTGCGTAATTTAGAATATAAGTTCTTCCAAAATTTAGGAAACCCAAGATGGATTGTACATTTTTCAGCGTTTTTGGAGGTTGAAGCAGCGCACACTTTTCTAAAAAGTTAGCTGCCAGGCTCTTGCCTTCACTTGAAAGCTCATATCCTAGGAAAAGGACATTGAGATGGGCAATTCTGGATTTTTAAAGTTGAATTTATAGCCTTCAGAGGCAAAGCCGAATATAATGGTACTCACCCTATTCAAGTGCCTATCTAGGTCATCGTCTGTCAGATAGATGTCATTGACATATGACAATGCCTCATTATCATAAATTTGTAGTAACTCTGTTACCCTTGCTGAGAATAACCTCGGGCTGTTTTTGAACCCTTGTGGGAGTCTACAAAATTGACGCTGGGTCCCCATTATTGAGAAAGCTGTTAAGTACCTGCTTTCAGGTGCTATGTTTTGACAAAAGAAACCATTTGAAATGTCCAATGTGGTTTTATATTTTTGCACACAATGTTATTCATTAATGCTGTACTATGTGCATTTTGCACTGCAAATGTTTTGGAACAAGTGTTCAAGTGTCTGTAATCCAAAACTAGACAATATGTATTGTATGGTTTGGATACAGGAAACAAAGGATTGTTCATTGAGGAGGTGCATGTTTCAATCACCCCTTGGTATTCAAGTTGATCTAAGATCTCCCTGACCTATTTTTTAGCTTCTTGCTTTATTGGGTACTGCCTTTGTGCAGTAGGTTCATTTTTTAGCTGTATTTTATCGTGAGGTGAGTCCTCATCCCATCCTACATGATTTTTATATAATGCTGGGGCCTGGGCAACTGCCCATTTCCTGGCATAAGTATATTTTAGGTGAATTGGAATATGGTTGGAGAAGGCTGGCATAATGATGTCCTCGCCATGTGGGCACCCCTGACAAAGTGTGGTGGCCAGTCTTTTTCTGCTAGAAGCATATCATAACCCCTTGAAAGTTTCTCCCAAAAGAGTGTTTTCACTTTTCTTGGTATGTCTCCCTCCATTCGGAGTGTTATTTCATATAACTTTTGTGGAGTACTAACCCTGGTGTCTACAGTTTCTACTGTGATGTACTCATTCAAGTCCACTATCTCCAGAAGTTCCTTCAGGTTCTGGCGAGCTATTGTTACTTCTGCTGCACTGTCCAGCATTGTCTGAGCCCATTCTTCGTTCTTGAGCTGTGTTCTCAGTATTCTCGGCATGTCTGATCTTCAGACCTGCTACCTTCTTTTTTGTGAATTGAGGTTTTGATTTATTTTTCTGAACGTGTTTATCGTCTTTGGATTTTACGCGTTCTTCTCTGTGTTCTGACCGTCCTTTTCTTCCTGATGTCTGTGACGATATCTGAAAGGTACAAGAGGAACGTGTATCAGCATCTTGATACCTGTCAGGTTTTCTTAAATTATCCCTATTCCTGAGGTTATACCTCCTTTCAGAGGGCTCCTTTTGAGGAGACCTACCTCGGGATTGAGAACGTGTCTCGTTTGAATTTGTTTATTAGTTTCCCACTTCTTTTTAGAAGATGTAGGATTTTGTTTAATAGAGTCCTTCTCAGGACTTTCAGATAGTTTTGGCTTCAATGGTTTTCCACCCAAACTATCTCTGCCTAATTCTGCATAAGATTTTTCTATTATTCTGGGTAGTTCATGTTGATGTTCTGTTACATCAAATTCCCTTAAGCGTTAGCGGATCGCCACTGATGCTGCCTCCCCTTCAATATTAGATAATATTATTGTTGAGACCTGGTTGAAGTTTTTCAGTAATTTCATACCTAAATTCAGAGCAGGTTCTGCCCCGTATTTGTTTTGAATTTGTTTCAGGACATCTGGTATTACTGCAATTGATGGAACACCATGTGTTTTAGTATAGATGGCAGCAAAGACTGCGCCCCAAGTGGTGCAGTCTTCCAGTTGTGGTGTGATCCCCATTGGTAAACAGATTGTTAGGATTCTGTGTTTCTCATAAGGGCTAGTATTTGGAAATACTGCTTCGATTTGAGTAATTTTTTGAGCTATCCAGAATGGAATTTGTTCACGTTTTGTGGGTATTTTACCCATGACTGCATGTAAAGTCTGTGGAGTAATTTTTAGTGTATTCCCCTGTTGAGGGGTTTGATTTGGAATGGTCATTGGTGGTTGGACTGTGAAAGTCCGCATGACATATTGGACTAATTGTCTGTAAATTTTTATTAACTCTTGTAGTTGAGTAAGTAATATCTCTTCTGACATTTCATCGATGTCAGGATGAGGTGTGTAGCCGGCTAGAATCGGCCATGTTGCTCCTAGTCTACCTAGTGGACCAAGCCTGGTAATGTTTCTGTGATGTTTTAGGGCGCCTTTAAACCAGAGATTATGCTCCTGGTATGTGAGTGGAATTTCAATATATTCCTCTGGTGGTTCATCTTCTTTAAATAAGTGAAACACTTTTGTTACTGGATTTGATTCTGGGAATACTATCCATTAATAGAATACCTCTGTCTGAAAGGATTCGTGTGCCTCTATCACAAAAACTGCTTTACCACCTCTTGGTGATAGGCCGTGTTTTATAAGTTTTAGAGTGATGGCTCGCCTTAAGTTTGGAGGGATGTTTATAACATCCTCATCGGTTTCATTTAAACCTGTAAAGTTAAAAGCTGTTACGACTGGATCAGCCGCAGCTACACCGTTCTTGGTGGCAGTATCCCCGTTCAGGGACATTGTTTTTTGAAAAATGTAGAACAAGTTTCAAGGAAACAAAAGATAAGGTGCACAATATTTTGGAACACTGTATCCTTCAACGTTGAACAAACCAAACAGCTAATATATAGGATTTTTGTCCTATTTAGCTTTGGCGGATACTTAACCCTACCCACTCCAGGCGTCTTATGGAGTATGTGAGTAGGGGTCTCTGAGAAAATCACGACTGAGTTACTCAGTATCTAGCGTTAAATTAGTGCCTTACCAAACGTTGGGCGTCATGTAGTGTAGTTCCTATTTCCTAATAGGCTCTGCGCATTGGAATAATATACCCTATAGATTCGACATAGGACTGAGGTCAGTATGTCCCTATCGAGTATATTAAACTTAATTACTTTGTGCCAGCTAACTCAGAGGCCACTAGAAACTCCTTGTAAACAAGAAGGGAGTAGTTTCTGGCAACCGCATAAACATGACAACTTTGTTTCCCTTTAGAATCGGAACACTCTCAGAATCGTGAAAACAACAGATAACAATTTCACTCAGCTAATCGTGCATGCTTAGTTTCTTCAGAGTTACACAAAAAGAATAGACGGGCGTTTCAATAAAAAGGATTTATTGAACAGTCTTGTTTCTCGTGTAAGAGATATGAGCTGTTATGATCACAAGACAGTATGCGCGATATATTATGTCAGCGTAAGCAGTAGAAAGAAATAATACTGCGCTAGCATTATCTTTTAGCTATGACACATATATTCATATACATAAATAACATAAGCTAAAAATGCGAGTACTCATAAGATGCTTCTCTAACTAGTTCTACCCCAGTGTACCTAACCTAAGTGTAGTGCGAGGTAAGAAGTAGGTGATGTATTCTATAGTATGGTATGCTATAGTATGCCAAGTCTCTGGTATGCCAAGAGTCTGGTATGCCAAGAGTCCCTCTAGGTTCTAGTCAGCTCCATACCTTGAGAATGAGAGAGGTGGGAATCTCTTTCCGGGTCTCAAACTCTAACACCCCGCGAAGGGAGTCAGAACACTGGAAGCTGGATTCTCTGCGAGCAGGGATGACAGCGTCTCTTGTCAGTGCGTCAGGCAGGGATACGGGCTCCTCTAAAGTCAAGGTTTTCTCCTACTTGCTTGGGCAAGGGAAGGTATAGTTATACCCGGTAGGTGCCTTGGAATGTTAGCATTGACGTAAAGTCGGGCAGAGGAAGACGTCAGGAATGAACCCTTAAGGAATAGCGGTTCATGCATAATAAAGGAGTTCTTCGAGAAATCAATTATCCTGTGCTAGGGGAACTCCCAAGAGCTTAAGGGTCTGGTTTCTAAGAACTCGTTGTGACGTTGGGGTGGATGGATGTAGGTGACCATGCCTGTATTTGGATAGCATGGCTAATGCCTAAATAAGGACTGGGATCTTATGCCTATATAGGGGCAATGCGAATTGTGCCTATATAAGGACTTGTTTCAGGAAAACCTATATACGGACACCTAAAGCGGAATACAACAAATCAGTCAAGGCGGTTGGAAGAGGCATGCGGAACACTGTCTTTAAAGGGTTGTAGCTGGTGTGTTGTCTATGTAGCTCATGAAAGAGGGAACCGCCTGGTTACAATATGGGTGCTGTTGATAGTGTAACGCCATGAAAGGGTCACTGCTCCACAAAGAGTCGAAGAAATGTGACTGAATAAAGGCGCAAAACAACTGTTAGCCTCGGCTCCTCAGAAGGAAATATGACACGTGAAAGTGCACCTCCATAACAATGCATGCGTAAACTCATACCTCATTGAAGCACTGGTTATAAGAAATGTTTTTTACCTTTGGAGCTGCGGTGCACAAAAACACCACAGGTTAGCCTTGGCTCCCCAAGAGGAGATGGGACATGTGAAAGAGCACTTCCATAACAATGCGCCCGCAAACGCATATCTCTTTAAAGCGCTGGTTATGAGCAATGTTTTTTTTATCTTTGAAACTGCGGTAAACAGAGACACCACAGAGGCACAGAGGAGAGTGGTTTAGTAAAACCGTGGCCTCCGAGGTGACACCAGCCCGTCATACTCCAGTTACCTCAATATAAGATGTCGCCAGACTCAAAATATACTGGAGGTATGTAGAAGTAAGAAAAGCTTGCCTTTCTTTATGTGTTTCGAATTCCTCCCAGTTGTGGCGAATGTACACGGAACCCGCCGTACACTGGCTTTGAAGAGTCCTCACCGGGTGGCAGTCTTACGCGAGGTCCGAGGCCTGTGAAGTGCTGATTGCCTCAAAACTTCATTACCTCAGAACTAGCCCAAAAAAGCTCATTTTTAATCGGAACTCGAGCCAGCTGCACCTGTAGCGTATGATGTCTTAAAAACTTCAATGCTGCATTCCTGGTCACACTGAGGAGAGCGCCACCTCCATTTGAGGACCGTCCCGCGGCGGAGCTCGGTTTCAGGTGGCCATTTTCCTTCGTGGCCAGACCACCCCCCATGATTCCATTCTTATTCAATCTGTGCACACGTTTCAGGCTATAGTTCGTATAGAGCCTAAAACAGGTAAGCTGCCTCCCACAGATTTACAAAGAGGTTTAAAAGGATGAGTTGTGTATTTACCTGTAGATTTTAAGAAAAATATTGAAACTGTTGGTGTAGAGAGAGAGGAAAGTGAACCTGTAGGTATTCTAGTTAATGGTGTACCAACAAAGAGTCGGAAAATATGGCAAGAGTTAGTAGATGTCACCAAAGTTCAAAAGGCTATGTTGTATCTCATAGAAAACAATATTTATTATAAAAATGTATATCTGGAAGAACAAGAAATATCTTTAGGAGATGATAGAGAAATTTCAACTGGCCAAATCGAAAAAGTGGACAACTCCAGGAGTGAAGAAATTTATGAACATTATAGTATACATCCTTTACATTCAAAAGAAGTGATTGGAAACACTATTGAATTATTCCAAATGAAGAAAGCGAAGGGAACTCCCATGAGTGTTTGGGAAAAAAGTTTAGAAGCTCATTGTTTTCCACAGCCCTTCCCCACTGGAAAAGGTGGACGATATGATGAACGACCAGTACAGATTCCAGCTTCATAATATCGTTCAACAAGATTGTACTCAGAAGATCCAAGATTTCGACAGTGTGTTACTTATTTATTTCATCTTCTGTTTGAAAGTGACTTGTCTGGACTTTCATATGCAGTGAACCACATATTAAAAACAGGAGTTCATCCTACACATCTTTCTGCAAAGGAATTTTTGGACAAAGTTCAACAAAGAGACGATCATTTAGAATCTCAGTTAATTAATTTGATGGCATGTCAATGTGGTGCTAATGAATACTGGTATCGTCGTCACGGAGAACTTAAATGTACGTTAAGGAACTTAGGAACACCTACGTGGTTTGTTACGCTTAGCTGTGCTGAGTACGCATGGGACGATTTACTTGAATTTCTAAGAGAAGCAAATTCAAATGTAAAAACATTTAATTGAAAACAGCTGGAGAACTGTGTTCCTTGGATCCTGTAAATGTGTGTAGATATTTTAATCATAGGTTTCAAGCTATGATGTCTTTTATGTGCAATACAAATAATCCACCTCTTGAAGAAGTTATTGATTTCTTTTGGAGAAAGGAGTACCAAGCCAGAAGTGCATCTCATATTCACATGCTGTTATGGATCAAGAATGCACCAAAATTTGGAACTGATACTGATGAAAGTGTTTTGTTTTTCATTGAAAAATATGTTACCTGTGCCATACCAAAAGAAGGAGGAGAAAACAACTTGAGACAGCAAGTTTTACGGTTTCAAAGTCATCGATGTGGGAAATATTGTCGATGGAAATACAGGTCAAAGGGAAATCTTTATACAAAATGTCGGTTTGGATTCCCACATCCAGTAATTTCGAAAGAAGAGTCAATAGTTTCATGTCAGCAGTAAGGCATACAATAACTCGGAAATCTCCGAAGAAAACTTACAATATAAAAAGAACTGAAGATTCAAAGTATATTAATGACTACAATCAAGTGATTTTGACGATGTGGAATGCAAATATGGATATCCAATATGTTGCAGATAATTAGATTGCTGTTGCTCGCTATGTTGCGTCATATATAACCAAATCTGAAAAGACGAAGTTGAAAGGAATATGGGAAGAAATTTCACAAGAGAAGACTCTTAGTAACAAATTGTACAGCTTTAGTTTGAAGATGCTTTCCCATCGAGAGATTGGATCAGTACGAATGTTCGGATCGGTTGACCTCTGCAAGTTTATATTCAAAGTCAAGAGGAATCATTTGGGTAAGTCTAGGTCTTGCTGCAACACGAAATCGAGTATTGAAATCTGTACAAGAAATTGAATACTTAGCATTGAATGAACCGGAAAGTACAGATATTGTTAAAACAAATAGGTTGGATACGTACTATCCTAAAAAAGTCCACATCTGGAAAACATATGTCTCTATGAAGTACTGCAACATTACAGCTTTAAGAGAAGTGTTATAGAAAATATAAATGAAGAAAAATATGCAGTAATTGGATGTGATGGATGTTTGGTAAAACATGCCAAAGGAAATCTTATTAATTACAGGAAACTCAGTTGTGATACTCCAGATAAAGGGAATTTTTCTATTTAGCACTTCTGCAACTCTTCAAGCCTTGGCGTAGTGAAATGGAATTACTTGGAGATTTTGACTGCTATGAAGATTCTTTTAATGCATGTAAAGATAGTATTGAATGCACAATTTTTCCAAATTATCTACAAATGTTGAATGAAGAGATTGAACAAGAAACTAGTATTGCAGCTGAAATAGCTTGAGATAGTTCTCAAGATAGTCAAAGTTTTGCTCCACTAAGTCAAGATCCACTAGGACAACCAATTCTTGAAAATTAAGCAGCAATAGCTATGAATGAAGTAGAAACAGCAATGCAACAAGCACAACAGGATATTATTGAGTTGAGAAACTTGGAAGAACAACTAAATATTGAACAAAAGAAATATATCATCAAGTTACACAACAGATACAGCATGGTTTACTGCATGAAAAAAGAATGCCAATGCACATCATTTAAACCTATTTGAATGTATATCAGTGGGCAAGCTGGAACAGGAAAAAGTTTCATAATTAAAGTTTTGACCAGTTATCTACACAAACCCATTGAATCACATTTATCTTGTGTTGTAACCGCTCCAACTGGGTTAGCAGCACATAACATTAAAGGGATTACATTACATTGATTAGTCATGCTACCAGTTAAACATGAAAATAAGTTGGAATATCACAAGCTATCTGGAGAAGCTTGTTATGAAGTTTCAAGAGTACTAAAGAAAATGAAACTTCTGATCATTGATGAGGTGAGCATGGTCTCAAACTTAATGCTTGCCTTTGTACATTTAAGAATGCAACAGATTTTAAAAACAGATTATGATGTTTTATTTGGAGGAAAACATGTAATTGTATTCGGCGATCTACTACAACTTACTCCTGTGAAAGGACAACCAGTTTCTAAAACTCTTGTCCATGAAGACACTAAGAAATCTTTGGGAAGTATTGGAAATGTGAACATTTGGTCTCTTTTTGAATATAAAGAACTTATTAAGAATATGCGACAAGCAAGTGATGAACATTATGGAAACATTCTTCAAGATATTAGAATTGGTGTTTTGACAAAAAATGGTAAAGAAGCTTTATAAAGTCGGCTACTAACAAACTTGTTTCCAAATGAAAATATTGCACCTGAAATAATGTACAAAAAATCGGAGAAAAGAAGTCTATAGTTTGCCTAATGCCAACACTGCAAGAGTGTTCTACGTTCAATCCAGAACTTTTGAAACTGGAGAAACAACCAATAGTGAAAATGGAAGCCATTGATAAAATGGAACACGAAGGAGTTACTATTCTTCTCTCAGAGAAATTACAGTCAAAATTGGATTCTTTGGAAAAGTCTGCATCTAAGACTGCTGGTTTAGAAAAGACTTTATATGTATGTGTAAACTGTCGGGTAATATTACGGTGTAATTTGGATGTAGAAAAAGGTTTAGTAAATGGAGCAATGGGAAAAGTTGTTGATTATGTAAATTTTCAGAACAGAGATGGAATTGAATTTTTGAAGATTAATTTCATCAGATTGAAGAGGTAAAACAGATTGGACGTTGTGCTGTTCGTTTTTGCTTGTAAAAGACTTGTATGTTCGTAGAAAACAGTTTCCTCTTTCTTTAGCATATGCAGTGACCATTCATAAATCTCAAGGTTTAAGTGTAGACAGTGCTTTGGTAAATATCAGAACAGAGATGAAATAGAATTCTTGAAAATAAAATTTGATCAGATTACAGAGGTAAGACAGATTGGGCGTTGTGGTGTACGTTTTTTGCACATAAACGACTTGTATGTTTGGCAAAAAACAGTTTCCTTTGTCTTTAGCATATGCAGTAACTATTCATAAATCTCAAGGTTTAAGTGTAGACAGTGCTTTGGTAAATATTGAAAGTACTGTGTTTAAAGAGGGTATGGCATATGTTGCATTGTCTCGAGTAAGAACATTATCTGGTTTGTATTTGATTGATTTGATGAGAAAAAGGTTAGTGCTGATGCAAATTGTGTAAGAGAGTATAATCGGTTAAGAAGACTGTATGCTCCTAACTTAGAAGAATATCCCGTATATGAAAAACGTGTAGTGTGCCCTAAATGGAAATATGACAAATATTATTGTGAGGTTCAAAAAAAGAAAAAAATTCAAGAGAATGATGAAGCTGCAAAGAAAATGAAAATGGACACTGTTGATGATATTGTAGGATACCAGTTAGAAAATAGTTCAGGTATCAACTGCTATGCTAATGTAATTGTAAATGTTGTCTTTTATCTAGAGGATCTTCATCATGAAATTATGGAAAATCGAGAAAAAAGATTCTGTACTTTACTGCATTATATTTTTCAAAAGTTGGTAACTGATAGAACTAAGATCCATACTGTTTCTGGCATTCGGCATCTTTTGATATATGTACTGGTTCTTCGCAATTTACACTTAATATACAACAAGATGCACAAGAATTTCTTATGTTTATGCTTGCAGTATTGGAAGATGAAGGAATAGAAATTGAAAATTTGTTTGGACTAAGTTACAGATGGGATCATAAATGTGAAGAGTGTTCATTTTGTTCTACCACTCAAATAGACACTGAACACTTCATATATTTGACAATACCAGATTGCAAATCAGTGTCTTTTAACAAATTAGTAAAACAGCTAATCAAGATATGAAATGTTCTCATTGTAAATCAGAAATGTTCTCAACATTATATATAGAAAAATTTGGAAAATATTTCATTCTAATGCTACAATGTTGTAGAGCACATGGAAGAAAATTGGAAATTAAAATGTTTGTGGCAAGTCAAGTGTCAATTTCAGGAAGAACTTTTAAAGCAGTGGCTATTATATTCCATGATGGACCTACTACATCTGAACACTATACTGTGTATTTAAAGTGCAATAAAGGATGGACACATTGCAATGATGCCCATTTGGAATTCAAATGTAGGTTGCCTTACGAATTACCAAATTTATATCTGATATTTCTGATGCCAAAGTTTTGAAAACATCATTTGGCCTATTGGGAAATTGTGAACACAAAATAACGAGTTTATTTTGGATATTATCAATGCAAATGGATTTGGAAACATTATTCGGCCTATTGGGAAGATGTGAACAATTACTGTTTGGATTATTATTTGTGCTATTTTTTATTGCATTTGGAAAATTGTGTTTCAAGGAACTAGTTTATATATTTGATCTTTATATTATATGCGATGTAAATGAGAGTGTATATTTTAGAAAATGTTCTTCAGAAAAATAAATAATTTAATGTAGTTGAAGAATGTAATTTAGAAACTGTAGATAGGTAAACAGATAGTTGAATTTGTTGTAAATATTTTCAACACAGATTTTTTTTTACAATCACATTGATTGTATTTTTTCCCCACTGTTATATGATGATCTACGTTGAAATCACTTTGTATGGTGAAATTCACTAGAATCTGAAAACAGCAAAAATGGGGAACTGAATATGTTATGTAATTGTAACATTATGTTGTGTTCTAAAAACCATAATATTATATGTAATAACAGTTTTCCTTCTTTTTTATTACAGAAAGTAATAGTAAACCTTGAAAAGATTTTAAATTCAGTTTACAACAACTGTAAAATAGTTTCACTGAGTTTGGTATGTATTTGAATAAAGAAGGTAAGATGAAATAATGTAATAAGCATAATAATATGAAGTCATGTTTACAGTCATTTTTATTGCACTGATCCATTTTTTCAAATACTACCCATGCACTGATCTATATAATTAGACTCTATTGTCATACTCCTACCATCACCCACGCACTATCCAAGCATTTCTCCATTCACCTAGCCTGAATCTATATACTTATAATATCACCCAGAGACTACTTATGTACTCATCCACTCACCCAAGCACTACCTATGCAGTCTTCCAATCATCCAAGCACTACTCCTGCACTCATGCAATCACCCAGACACTACCCTTGCACTCCTCCAGTCATCCAGGCACTATCCATGCACTCCTCCAATCACCCAGGCACTACCTATGCACTTATAAAATCACCAAGGCACTACCTATACACTCATTTAATCACTCAGGCACTGCCCATGCAGTCCTTTATTCACCCAGACATTACTCCTGCATTCATGCAATCACCCAGGTATTACCCATGCACTACTTCAATCACTCAGGCACTGACCATGCAGTCATACATGTGCTCAGGCACTTCTACAGCACCCATGGAATCAACCAAGCACTACCCATGCAGTCTTCAAATCATCTACGCACTACTCCTGCACTCATGCAATCACCCTGCTACTACTTATGCACTCCTCCAATCACCCACGAACTACCCAGGCAGTCCTACATGCAGCGAGGCACTACCCATGCACTCTTCCATGCACCCAGGCATTACCCATGCACTCCTTCAATCATATAATATAAAAGCAGTCATTATAAATGCCGAAAAAGAGATAGCGAAAGAGGGGATAAGAATAATACCAGTTGGGGAAGTGGAGGGGAGGTATCAACTAGACAGGGCCTTCTTAACATGTCACTCAGGACTGGGGAAAAGGCAGATAAGGTTGATAATAGGGGTAGGAAGGGAAAGAGAGAATATGGAAATAGCTGTTGAGAACCATGAGATTGACAAACCCTGGGGCGATTGGTCCCCTGATGGTAGTTGGCTAAGCTTGCCTCAGTGGAATCAAAATGCTGTGGACCAACTTAGTGATATTGATTAGGGATTGGGGGTGTCGCATAGCCTGAAATTAATTTCTTGGAATGTAAAAGTCGAATGTATAAAACAACTAGCCCAGGGAGCAGGAATTATCTGTTTACAGGGAACTTGGCTGTGCGACAACACCCCTGTAATTGAAGGTTTTGTTCAATTGCATAGGCCCGCTAGGAAAAAAAGGTTTGGTCGCCCAGCCGGGGGGATCATGACCCTTACCTCAACTAGGATTGTGAAAAAGGTGGTGGAAGTAAAAGTAACATGTAAATGGCTGCTGGTCTGTGAAGTATCCCTGCTGGGGACAGGAAGAAAGCGTTAACACCTGGTAATTGTGAACGTTTACATACAATGGGGGTCCAAGGAGCAGTATAAGGTGGAAATGGGATACTTCAAAGAAGATCTGGATACATTGTGTGAAAAATTTGAGAATGACATGAATATTGTAATGGGGGATTCTAATCATAAACTGAACCCCAAAAAACAAGATCCCTGGTTTAAAGATCTACTGAGTTCAAACAATATAGCATCAGCTGTCTTCCCAAATTGTACCACCTCTAGTCAAGATGCTAAGTTAGGGAAACTTCTGGGGTTGAAGGGGCTGTTCTGCTTAAATGGGAGGTGGCCTACAGATTGCCCGGCTAAACAGACCTTTAGGTTAGGCACTCAACTTTGCCCCATTGACTATGTGTTTGTCCATGCTTGGAATTTCGCTTCTATAAATGGGTTCCAGGTAACCCAGAGTGAGGGCAGCGATCACAATGTTCTGGGTATGGAACTAGCTAGGGGGTTGATAAGCTCTTGTGAAACAGTACTCCCCCAACAGGTAGAATATCCCAAACGCCTGACAACTAGATTGTCAGAGGAATACATTGAAAGGTTGGCTAGTTTGCAACAGAATCTAAATCTGGAAAACATAAGGTCTAAGGATGTGGTTTGGTTTGAAGAAATAATAGAAGAAGTCGTTCAATGCCTCAGAGTAGAACTAAAAAGTAAGAATGTTCGACCTCAGGATATGGAACTAATGCAAGGGAGACAACCCGGTTGGTTTAACGAGGAATGTAGGATTAAGAAAAGAGCTATTAGGAGAGAAGAAAGAAGGTTAAGAACAAAGTATGACCAGGGAAGACAATTAATTCTGACCCAACTGAGGAAAGGTTATAAAATGTTAGTCAGGAATCAAAAAAGGGCTTTTAGAGAGAAATGCTGGGCTAGTTTGCTTGAAACAATCGAAGCAAAAAATACACGCATGTTCTGGAAATGGATTTAGGAAGCATCTGGTAGGTCCCCGGGTGCTATGCCCTGCGTAGTGGAAGAATCAGCATGGGAAAATTATCTAGGTGAACTATATGGGAAAAGCTTAGTGGCTGCTAAAAGCAATATCCACTACTGGAGAGGGGGAGTGGAAGACTTAAAAGCTCTTTTCACAGTAGAAAAAGTCAAAGACACTATCATAAAGCTAACTTTAACCTGTGCCGCAGGACCCGATAATCTCCCGCCAATTATAATTAAATTCCAGCCAAACTGGTGGGCAGAATTTCTATCTTATATGTTTCTGGCCATACTGGATTCTGGCCAAATCCCCTAGAAGTGGAGGGGGGCAGTAATTAGACCTATCCACAAGAAGGGAGATAGGAAAGCCCCAAAGAATTATAGACTGATTAATTAATTGGACATCGGGGAAAAGGTGTTCGCTAAAATAATCTTGGGCAGCCTGAAGGATTGGGTAGAACAGCTGGATATTGTGCCGGTAGAACAAGGGGGTTTTAAGGAAGGGCACTATATGCTTGACCACTGCTTAGCCCTATGGGCAGCGGCGCGATGAAGTCGATGGAGCAGCTAGGAAAGTTGTGCTGCTGCTTTGTCGACTTCCGTACGGCTTTTGACCTAGTGGAGAGGAGTTGCCTCTGGGAGACATTAAGGAAATATGATATCCTGGAGGGGCTTCTGGCTGTCATCCAGGAATTGCATAGCTATAATTGGGCCCAAGTCATTAAGGATACAGCTGGGGCACTGACTCCGAAATTAATGATTAATTATGGTCTAATACAGGGCTGTGTTTTGGCCCCTCTGCTCTTCGCCATTTATTTGGCAGATTTGCCATCTGTTCTGGTGGTGGATAGAGGTGCCAGCCCAAAAATGAATGGGAGACAACTTTCCTGCCTACTGTATGCCGGCGAATTGGTAATGCTCGACCAGACAGCCATGGGCCTCCAGAGGAAGTTGTCTGCCTTTAATGAATATTGTGTGGCTAAGCAACTGACCGTAAATATGGATAAAACCAAAATCCTGTGCTTTGGAAAGAGAGTTCAGAGGTTTAACTGGTACCTGGGCCCAACCAAATTGGAAAAGGTGAATGAATATAAATATCTTGGGGTCTGGTTCGACAAGTCGTTAAAATGGGTCATGCACTTGGAGGCCCAGAAAGCTAAAGCTCTTACATCAGTGCATGGGCTGAGAAATTTAATTGAATCTATGGGGAAATGTCCCACAGACCATTGTTGAAAGCGTATGAGGCAATGATTCCCCCGCAATTTCTATATGGAGTAGACGTCCTGTGCTTAAGTGGGAAATCTAGCTGGGACATCGAGGAAGGTAAATGTTTAAAACCCTTAATGTCACTACCGGCCTCCTCTATGATTGAATCAATCCGTCTGGAGTTGGGCTTGACTTCATGGAATGTGATGGCGCAAGTGGCCCTATTAAGGTTCTGGAAAAGATTGGGTTTAGGAGAAGATACGAAAGTATCACAATGGTGTAGGAACGAAGCTCTGCATAGCAACCTAAAATGGGCCAAAGAGGTGAGAATCCTTTTGGTCTGTAAAAATCTAAATGGAGTATTAACCTGCAGACTCTTCTATTAGAAGAAACAGGGCGAACTCAGAACATTAGGGACGCAAGCATCAAGGTTAGAAGACATGGGGTACCTAAGAAAGAAAGTTTCTGTGAATTTTATGATGAATAGTTGGGAGAAAGAAACCTGGTACCCCTACCTGGATACATTACCCAATCAATATTTTAGGGCTGAAGTGCTAAGATGGAGAATAGGCTGTATCCATTGTGTGTCAATTGGGAATATAAAATCAGTAATGTTACAACCTGATGGTAATTGTTCATGTAGGTTGGGCACAAAATGTAATAATCTGCATTTCATATTGGACTGTCAACACTTTGTACATCTGCGGAAATTGTTTTTACCCTCCATTTTCTTAAAATATGGCGCTGCCTCGCCCTCCTTAGCGATAAAACTCCTTACGGTAATGCCAAATCTTGGTATAGCAATAGCAATCGCAAAGTATATGAAGGCGGTAAAAAGGTCCTTCTTGGGTAAAGAAACGGATGGTTAAATGTTAGGCCTAAAGTCAAATTGGTTGTGATCTTAAAATAATCTTTTATGCTATTGGTTTTAAGAAATCGTTTTTTAGAACAGCTTTTTCTAACTGATTTTATAACATCATGGGTACCCTTTATATATGATGTATTGTGGTAGTGTGAAGGACCCGGGGGGAATAAGGCTATTATATTGGTGCAGTTGATAATGTGTATTTTAATGAGTTTTAATTATTTATTGTATTATGTTTTTGCTGTTTAAAGACCTATGGTCTAAATAAACGTATTTCTAAATCACTCCTTCAATCACCCAAACATTACTCCTGCACTCATGCAATAACCCAGACATTAGCCATGCACTCCTTCAATCACTCACGCACTACCCCTGCAGTCATGCAATTACCCAGGCACTAGTTATGTATTACTCCTGCAATCATGCAAGCACTACTTATGCACTCATGCAATAACCCAGGCACTACCCTTGCACTCCTCCAGTCATGCAGGCAATATCTATGCACTTCTCCAATCACCCAGGCACTACCTGTGCACTTATAAAATCACCAAGGCACTACCTATGCACTCATCTAATCAGTCAGGCACTGCACATGCACTCCTTTAATCACCCAGACATTATCCCTGCATTCATACAATCACCCAGGCATTACCCATGCACTACTTCAATCACTCAGGCACTGTTCATGCAGTCATACATGTGCTCAGGCACTTCTGCAGCACTCATGGAACCAACCAAGCACTACCCATGCAGTCTTCCAATCAACCACGCAGTACTCCTGCACTCATGCTATCACCCTGCTACTACTTATGCACTCCTACATTCACCCAGGAACTACCCAGGCAGTCCTACATGCAGCCAGGCACTACCCATGCACTCTTCCATGCACCTAGGCATTACCCATGCACTCCTTCAATCACCCAGACATTACTCATGCACTCATACAGTCACACAGACATTAGCCATGCACTCTTTCAATCACTCAGGCACTACCCCTGGAGTTATGCAATCACGTAGGCACTACCTATGCTCTTATAAAATCACCAAGGTACTACCTATACACTCATTTAATCACTCAGGCACTGCCCATGCACTCCTTTATTCACCCAGACATTACTCCTGCATTCATGCAATCACCCAGGTATTACCCATGCACTACTTCAATCACTCAGGCACTGACCATGCAGTCATACATGTGCTCAGGCACTTCTACAGCACTCATGGAATCAACAAAGCACTACCCATGCAGTCTTCAAATCATCTACGTACTACTCCTGCACTCATGCAATCACCCTGCTACTACTTATGCACTCCTCTAATCACCCACAAACTAGCCAGGCAGTCCTACATGCAGCCAGGCACTACCCATGCACTCTTCCATGCACCCAGGCATTACCCATGCACTCCTTCAATCACCCAGACATTACACCTGCACTCATGCAATAACCCAGACATTAGCCATGCACTCCTTCAATCACCAAGGCACTACCCCTGCAGTCATGCAATTACCCAGGCACTAGTTATGTACTACTCCTGCAGTCATGCAGGCACTACTTATGCAGTCATGCAATAACCCAGGCAATACCCTAGTACTCCTCCAGTCATCCAGGCAATATCCATGCACTTCTCCAATCACCCAGGCACTACCTATGCACTTATAAAATCACCAAGGCACTACCTATACACTCATCTAATCACTCAAACACTGCCCATGCACTCCTTTATTCACCCAGACATTACTCCTGCATTCATGCAATCACCCAGGTATTACCCATGCACTAATTCAATCACTCAGGCACTGCTCATGCAGTCATACATGTGCTCAGGCACTTCTGCAGCACTCATGAAATCAACCAAGCACTACCCATGCAGTCTTCAAATCATCTACGCACTACTCCAGCACTCATGCAATCACTTAGGCGCTATCTATTAACCCTGGGCGGTGAACTCCGCTCCGCTCGTGGAGTTTGCAGAGTTTTCTGCAATACGCGTTATG
The DNA here is from genome assembly GCA_963921515.1 of Calotriton arnoldi. Classification (NCBI taxonomy): domain Eukaryota; kingdom Metazoa; phylum Chordata; class Amphibia; order Caudata; family Salamandridae; genus Calotriton; species Calotriton arnoldi. Next base: position 1,178,634 of record CAWUFW010002581.1, read on the forward strand.
CGAAGATCGCGGAGTTCTGAAAAACTCCGCTTCGAGTGGCAGAGTTTTTTTCCTCGCTCACGTTCGTCAACGTTAAGTTGGCGACCGCGAGCGAGGAAAATCAACCTCTCGGCGAGATTTTTCCTCGTTCGTGATCGTCAACATCAAGTTGGCGAGCGCGAGTGTGGAAAATCAACATCCCAACAAGATTTCTCAACGCAGGGGGGTCAGGTTTCTCATTGCGAGTGGTTGCGTATGCTCGCGACCGCTCGCATTGAGAAACTGCCCGTTCGCATTGAGAAAGCTGCTGCTCGAGTAAAAATCTACTTGAGCGGCAGTAAAGGAAAGCTTGCGCTGTGCATGGTGCCGTTCGCAATAATTGCACAGTGCGGACAAGCATCCGGCACTGTGCAATTACCGCGAACATCATTTTTCTATTATACTCCGCCGCTCGCGGAGCTCTGCGTAGTGCGACAGAGGTTTTTTTGCACTTCGCGGTGTTCCGCGTAGTGCAACTCCGCGAACTCCGCCCAGGGTTACTATCTATGCACTCATGCAATAACCCAGGCACCACCCTTGCACTCCTCCAATCACCCTGCCACTACCCATGCACTTATAAAATCACCATGCACTACTCTTGCACTCTTCCAATCACCTAGGCACTACCCTTGCACTCATGGAATCACACAAGCACTACCCATGCACTTCTTCAATCACTCAGGCACTACCCATACACTTCTCCAATCACCCAGGCACTACCCATGCACTCATGCAATCACAGAGGCATTACCCATAAACTCATGCAATCACTCAAGCATTACCCATGCACTCTTCAAATCACCCATACATTACCTCTGCACTCATGCAATCACCCACACATTACCCATGCACTTACAAAATCACCCAAGCAATACCCATGCACTTACAAAATCACCCAGGCATTACCAATCCACTCCTCCAATAACCCAGGCTCTACTCATGCACTCATGCAATAACCCAGGCACTATCCATGCACTCATCCAATCACCCATGCACTACCCATGCACTCCTCCAATCACCTAGATACTACCCATGCACTCCTCCAATCACCTAGACACTAAACATGCACTCCTCCAATTACCCTGCCACTACCCATGCACTTATAAAATCACCATGCACTACTCTTGCCCTCTTCCAATCACCTAGGCACTACCCTTGCACTCATGGAATCACAGAAGCACTACCCATGCACTTCTTCAATCACTCAGGCACTACCCATACAGTCCTCCAATCACCCAGGCACTGCCCATACAGTCCTCCAATCACCCAGGCACTACCCATGCACTCCTCCAATCACCCAGGCACTACTCATGCACTCATGCAATAACCCAGGCACTCCCCATGCACTCATCCAATCACCCAGGCATTATCCATGCGCTTACAAAATCACCCAAGCAATACCCATGCACTTACAAAATCACCCAGGAATTACCAATGCACTCCTCTAATCACCCAGGCACTACCCATGCACTCCCCCAATTACCCAGCCACTAGCCATGCAGTCCTCCAATCGCCCAGCCACTACCCATGCACTTATAAAATCACCATGCACTATCTTTGCAGTCCTCCAATCACCCAGGCACTACCCTTGCAGTTATACAATCACTTATGTCATTTGAGATGTCATCAGTGATGTCATCAGTGATGTCACTGACCATGTCATGAATGATATAATATGTGATGTCATCAGCAGTGCATTGCGGGGGCGCGAGTTATAGTTAGCTCAACTAACTATAACTGACGAATTTCTCTGGTTTTGTATGAGTGAAATGTCCAACTAACTATAATGTCCCTGAAACCTGTGGATTTTTCAGTGAAAATATATATATATATATATATATATATATATATATATATATATATATATATAGATAAATATATTTACCATCAATTGATAAAGAGATTACAGGCAGACGATAATACCATCATTCGTCAGTCTGATAAAGGGGGCAACGTAGTCCTGTGGCCACATGAAATGTACATGGAAGAAGCATTATATCAACTTAACGATGCAGATTGTTATAGGAGGTGTTCAATGCAGACTGTAACAACTGCGCACCACGAATTCTACAACAAGTTATTAGCGTGGAAATCTGCTGACTTACTAAGTGATGACGAATTCAGGTTCTTAAAGGTTGATCATCCTATGATTCCTGCTATATACTTTATACCCAAAGTCCACAAAAATATATCCAAACCACCTGGCAGGCCAATTATATCTGCCTGCGGTGGTCTATTGGAAAACACTTCTCGTTATGTGTACTACTTTTTACAAAGCCATGTAAAAAAAACTCCCCTCGTACGTCCAAGATACTGGTGATTTTTTAAGAAAATTGAGTGACATCAACTGGGAGGCGGACTGTGTACTAATTTCCCTTGATGTCACATCTTTATACACTAGCATTCACCACCAGGACGGTATCAAAGCTGTTGAACATTACCTGAATACCAGACCAATGTATATGTACATGCACAATAAGATGCTGATCAACATGATTTTAACTTGTTTAGAAAACAATTTTTTTCTTTTCAACAATCAGGTTTTTAATCAGATCAGGGGTGTGGCCATGGGGGCTTGTTTCTCTCCTAGTTATGCTTGTTTGCATATGGGACTATGGGAGGAACGGGTTCTCATGGCAGCTTATGGTGATATTATAACTAATCATGTCTTATGCTGGTACAGGTTTATAGACGATATATTTGTGATTTGGAAGGGTACAAATGAAAGTGCATGTGATTTTGTGAAACAATTGAATTGCAACAATCTGAACCTACAATTTTCAGCCCAGATGAGTAGGGAATTGATTTGTTTCCTTGATGTTGAAATTTTTATTATGAAAGGAAAACTACAAACAAAACTGCATAGGAAAGCAACAGCGGGAACACGGTATTACACGCTTTCAGTCATCACCCCAGGCATTTAATAAACAGCATTCCCTATGGGGAAATGCTGCGTATTCGCAGAATATGCAGCTCTGATATTGACTGTACATTGGCCCAACAGCAAAGCAGGGAAAGGTTCTTGGACAGGGGCTATTCTCAGGAGGTGTTAAGTAGGGCTATAAACAGGACTATTAGTATCAATAGGTTGGAAGCACTCACCTATAAGACTGACGACAAAAATAAGAATTTGCATCAAAATCAGTCTGAGGCACCAACCAGATTGATCTTAACATACAACCTCCAACATAAAGCCATACGCAAAATTGTCAACAAAAATTGGGCCCTGGTGCAGAGTGACCCCGTACTGAGTAGACATATTACTAGATCTCCCAACATCACCTTTAGAAAGTCACGCTCTATGAGCAATTCTTTGGTAAAAAGTAGCCCAGAGGTGAAATCTACAAAGACATGGTTGAGTTCTAGGAGGGGTTTTAAAAGATGCACTAGTTGCAAGGCATGTAAATACGGGGCCAACAAAACCACTTATTGCACACCATTTTCTTCAAACCCAATATCAATCACCAAGAGCCTTAACTGTAAAACCGATTATGCTGTTTACGTGCTGGAGTGTTCATGCGGCCTGCAGTATGTTGGTAATACCAAGCTGCAGGTGCATATACGGATACTCCAGCACCTAAGGGCCATTACTAATAAACCTGACACTTATCCGGTTGCCAGACATTTTAAGGATCGCCACGGCAGCAAACTGGATGATTTTAGATATTTTGTCGTGGACACGATCCCTCCCCTCAGACGGGGTGGCAACCGTGAACTATTATTAAGGAGACTTGAGACCAGGTATATTCTTGAATTAGATAGTAAAATGCCTCAAGGTCTTAATTCAAGTGAGGATTTCCACACCTGGCTTTGATTGTTCTATATGTTTTTCTTAACGTTTTCATTAAATCATGTAACTGCTATCTCTAATGATACATTTTAGCTTTCACATTTATTCTATTTATTTTTTTAAATATACACATTAGCACTTTAGTAAGTCACGGATGTGATTTCTAAGGGTGACCATTAGCACTATTTGCACTTGCACTTTATGTAGCATTTGTCGTAGCTTATGAGCCAAGGCCCACTGGGGCAGGACTTTGCTTAGTGGACTGCACGAGAACTCTTCGAACACATTGATGATATATGGCTTGATTCTGTATTTATATGAAGGGCTGTTCACACAACCATTAGAGCTTTAATTAACTGACTTTTTGACTTGGTTTTAGGATTGAACATTAATGTTTTTACCTATTTCATGTCATAATTTTAGTGTTTTTTAGCTCAGATATTAGCATCCTTTTAAGAAAATTTTAAAGTATGCTTTGCTTGATGTGTTTTAAATATTTATTATTATATAAATATTTTATCACTATGTGTTTCCCTTAATTTATATAATATGATATTTTACATATGTATTTATCTATTTATATTTTGGGTCATTGCAGTGTTTCTAAGAAATTCAACAAATGTTTCTTTTATGTCTATGCTACAAAAAAAAATTCTAGACTTAGTCACGTGTAAACACTGTCACTTTAAATTGGTGAAAGCACTCCACATGCGCGTCATGTGATCAAGGGCACTGTGTTGCCCGAAACGCGTCATGGCGGTGGTGCAGGGCATTTATTAAACAAAAAACGCACCAGTTACGGGTCTGCATTCGTCTTTTTTGCCTGAGTGGTCTTCACGGCGAAGTAAGCAGTAGATAAATATATGTATATATATACATATATATATATTTTTTATATTTATATTACCTAGTAATGGCGGTCGCCAGTAGGTAGTTATAGTTAGGACCTTGTCTCTATTTAAAAAGAGTTTTTTCTTTTGCCAATTTCTTTGGCGCCGTTTGACGAATCTTCGCGAAATTTTCAAAACTAATGGTTCACCCAGGTCAGCTCCTGTCTTGAATGTTTTGGGGTGATTCGTCAAGCGGGGGCTGAGAAAAAAGGGGGGTCCCAAAACATGTTTTCTCTATGTTAATTTCCAAAGGAACTTTAGACACGGCTACAGTCCGAACTGCTGAACAAAATTACACCAAATTTGGAAAAAAGGTAGCTCCTGGTTCAGAAAGCAACCTTTTTTAAATGGTGTAAATCCGTTCAGTAGTTCCTGAGAAATTAAAAAAAAAAAAATATCGATATCTGGGGCCGAGGAGGGTTTGCGAGCCCTCCCGAGCACGAGCTTCATTTTGATTGGCTGTCAACACTCCAAACCAGGAAGTGTTGGCAGCCATCTTGTGAAGAAAAAAGGAGAAAAAAGGAGAAAAAACAAGAAAAGGGGGCAGGGTAGAAACACCCTGACCCCCTGGGCCAGCTTAGGGGGTCCCACAGGGACCCCCAGGGCCAAAAAAAGCATTGGCTTTTTATATTTTCGGCCGAATTCACAACCCAACGTGAATCCGGACCATTTTTTTAAAAAAAACGAAGCGTTGTCTCCCGCGCTTCGTTTCTTTAAGCCCCCGGGTGGGCCAGGTCCTGGGGGCAATGTTTTATTAGGGTGTGGGGGCCCACGGGGGCCCCTGCAGCCCTGGGGACTGCCACCTCCCTGGGGCTTTATTTATTATGCGTGGGGGCACATGGCCCCCCCGCAGCTCTAGGGACTGCCACCCCCCCGGAGCTTGAAAAAACAAAGCATGGGGGGCTCTGCCCCCCCATGCTGCACCGGAGACCACCACCTCCCCGGGGCATTTCTCATTATGGGCAGGGGGCCTCGCGGGTGCTCCAAGCCCCGGGACAGTCACCTCCCCGGGGCTTAAATTTAAATTATAAAGTGTGGGGGGGGCTCCTACCCCTCCCCACACTGCCCCGGGGACCACCACCTTCCTGGGGCATTGGTCATGAAGTACAGGGGCCACGCGGCCCCCCAAGCCCCGGGGACCACCACCTCCCATGGGCATTGAATATGTAAATACGGGGGTCCGTAGAGGAACCTGGCCCCAGGGACCACCACCTCCCCGGGGCATCAAACCTTCTGGGAAGGGGGCCGCGCAGCCCCTCTCCTGGAGCCCTCCTTGACCCTGGGGACCGCCACCCCCAGGGCCGGCTCCAGCAGTGTCCCAGAGTGCCTACCCCCTGGACATTGCAGTTTGCTATGGCAGGGCAAGGGAGCCCTGCCATAGCAAACACTGCTTTGCTTCATGGAGGCGAGAGCAGGAAACCTGCTCTCACTTCCATGAAGCAAAGCAGATTGCTTTTGGACAAGGGGAGCTGCATGTCAGCAGCTCCCCTTGTCCAAAAGCAATGCCGGCTCCTGCAGGAGGTGGGGAGCCGGCTGGGACCACGGGGGTTTTGGGGCTCCCCCCGCGGTCCCCAACATAAGGCCAGGTCCCAGGGGATGGGGTCCCCAGGGCCAAAAGTGGCCAAGGGGAGGGGGGACCATGCAGCCCCCCTCCCATTATTAGAAAACAAATGAATGGCCGGGCCCGGGGGATGGGATCCCCAGGGCCGAAAATGGCCCGGAAGGGGGGCCGCTTGTACCCCTTCATTTTCATTAAAAAAAATGGCTCAGTCCCCGGGGGATGGGGTCCCGGGGGGCCAAAAGGGTTAAGGGAAGGGAGGCCACACCGCCCCCTTCCTAAAATTTAAAAAAAAGAAAGAAACCGGCAACTCGTGAGAGGACCCACCACTCCCTGCACCACTCTGCAAACGCACCTCCTGGCGCGTTCTGGGTTGGGGGATTAAGTCCCCTTCCATCCTAAGGGTCCTTAGGGGCCAAATAGCCCACCAGGTACATCCAGTAAGCCCCACAAAGTGGGATTGCTGAGAGGTGGTCTGAGGCCACGCCCAATTTTGCACCACTCTGCAAACACACCTCTTGGCACACTGCTGGTGGGACGATGAGGTTCCCTCGAGTCCTGAGGACTTCAGGACTAAAGTGGGCTTCATCCACCAAGCAATAGTGTGCCAGGAGGCGCGTTTACAGAGTGGTGTAAAAAGGGGGCATGGCCTCTGACCACTCTCAGCAATCCAGCTGTGTGGGGCTTACTGGAGGAAACAGGATGGCTAGTTGGCCTACAGGGACCCTCAGGAGGCAAGGGGACTTCATCCCCCAACCAAGAGTGCGCCAGGAGGCGTGTTTGCAGAGTGGTGGAGAAAGAGGGCGTGGCTTGCTATGAGAACTTAGCAATCCTGCTGTGTGGGACTTACTGTAGGTAATAGGAGGGCTAGTTGGCCCCCAAGGATGTCCTTGGGCCAAATACCCCTCCTGTTACCTCCAGTAAGTCCCCTACAGTGGGATTGCTAAGAGGTTTTCGGAGGCCATGCCCCCCTTAGTCCACCACTCTACAAACGTACCTCCTGGCTCACTACTGGTTGGGGGAGGAAGTCCACTTTACTCCTGAGGGAGTTTGGGGGCCAAGAAGCCCTCCTGGTACCTCCTGTAAGTCCTATGCAGCAGAATTCCTGAGCACTGGTCGGAGGCCCAGCCCCCTTTCTCCACCACTCTGCAAACGCGACTACTAGTTAAACAAGGATTTGCAATGCAATAGGTCTCGCATTTGCGAGAGTTAGAGCTATTGGCGTTGTAAATGTAAAAGATTTTTACTAATGTTTTTTGGAGTAGAGTGGATGTACGTTGTGTGTAGTGGAATTATGTGGTATGTTGTGCAGTGAAATTATGTGGATAGAAAGTATGTGGTATTTAGTGTATAGGAATTATGTGAAGTGGGATTATGTGTTATGGAGAGTAATTATGTGGTATTGTAGTCTGTATTGTGGATTGGTAACCTCAGGTTTAGTCTTCCTCGTTTCCATAGAAGCTAAACTATAAACTCAATGAGACACAAAAAAAGAAAGAACCACTGAGGAGCACTACTGGACCTAGTCAGAGGTATCAGCAGGGCCACTGGAATTATGTGACTGTTCGGCTGCACCAATTTTCACATAATTAAAAATTTTCTGCATTTGCCAAATGTTCCATCATCTGCCGCATAATCTGCAGATTTGAACAAAAAAACATTGTTTTTAGCTCAAATGGCTCAAATGTTCCCAAAAATACAGCGTCACGTGTTACAGCATGGTGGACGGCCCTTTGCAAAGCTGGAATGGTCACGTGTTACTTATTGCTAATTGGGGTGTTAAATTGGTACTAATGGTGCACAAACCTCTCTTACTTCTTTCTGTGCCTCTCTTGCCTCTTTCTGCATTTCTCTTGCTTCTTTCTGCACCTTTCTTCCTCTTTCTGTACCTCACTCTCTTCTTTCTGTACTTCACGTGCCTCTTTCTGCACTTCTTTTGCCCCTTTCTGCACCTCACTTGCCTCTTTCAGCACCTCTGTTGTTTTTTTCTGCAGATCTCTTGCCTCTTTCTGCACCTCTCTTACCTCTTTCTGCACCTCTCTTGTCTCTTTCTGCACCTCACTTCCCTCTTTCTGCACATCTCTTGCTTCTTTCTAAACCTCTCTTTCCTCTTTCTGCTCTACTCTTGCCTCTTTGTGCATTTCTCTTGCCTATTTCTGTACTTCCCTTGCCTATTTCTGTACCTCTCTTCCCTCTTTCTGCACCTCATTTGCCTCTTTCTGCACCTCACTCTCTTCCTTCTGCACCTCTCTTGCCTCTTTCTGCACTTCTCTTGCCTCTTTCTGCACTTCTTGTGCCTCTTTCTGTACCTCTCTTGCCTCTTTCTGCACCTGAAGTGCCTCTTTCTGCACTTCTCATGCCTCTTTCTACACTTATCTTGCCTCTTTCTATACCTCTCTTGCCTCTTTCTGCACCTCACTTGCCATTTTCTGCTCTTCTCTTGCCTCTTTCTGAACCTCACTATCTTCTTTCTGCACCTCTCTTGCCTCTTTCTGCACCTCACTTGCTTCTTTCTACATCTCTCTTGCCTCTTTCTGCACCTCTATTGCCTCTTTCTGCAACTCTGTTGCTTCTTTCTTCACTTCTCTTGCCTCTTTCTGCACCCTTCTTGTTTTATCAGCACCTCTGTTGCTTTTTCTGCACTTCACTTCCTTCTTTATGCACCCCTCTTGCCTCTTTCTGTACTCCTCTTGCCTCTTTGTGCACCTCTCTTACCTCTTTCTGCACCCCTCTTGCCTCTTTCTGCAGCTCTGTTGGTTCTTTCTGCGCTGCTCTTGCTTCTTTCTGCACCATTTCTGCAAATTTCTGTATCCCTCTTGCCTCTTTCTGCACCCCTGTTCCCTCTTTCTGCACCTTTCCTGCCTGTTTCTGCACCTCTCTTGCCTCTTTCTGCACCTCTGTTGCTAGTTTCTGCACTTCTCTTGCCTCTTTCTGCACCCCTCTTGCCTCTTTCAGCACCTCTGTTGTTTCTTTCTGCACTTCTCTTGCTTCTTTCTGCACCCCTTTTGCCTCTTTCTGTATCCCTCTTGCCTCTTTGTGCACCTCTCCTTCCTCTTTTTGCACCTCTCTTGCCTTTTTTCTGCAGTTCTCTTACCTCTTTCTGCATCTCATTTGCTTCTTTCTGCACTTCTCTTGCCTCTTTATGTACCCCTCTTGCCTCTTTCTGTACCCCTCTTGCCTCTTTCTGCACTGCTCTTGCTTCTTTCTGCACCTCTTTTGCAAATTTCTGTATCCATCTTGCCTCTTTCTGCACCCCTGTTCCCTCTTTCTGCACCTTTCCTGCCTGTATCTGCACCTCTCTTGCCTCTTTCTGCACCTCTGTTGCTTCTTTCTTCACTTCTCTTGCCTCTTTCTGCACTCCTTTTGCCTCTTTCAGCACCTCTGTTGCTTCTTTCTCCACTTCTCCTGCTTCTTTTTGCACCACTCTTGCCTCTTTCTGTACCCCTCTCACCTCTTTGTGTACCTCTCCTTCCTCTTTCTGCACCTCTCTTGCCTTTTTCTGCAGTTCTCTTGCCTCTTTCTGCACCTCATTTGCTGCTTTCAGCACTTCTCTTGCCTCTTTCTGTACCCCTCTTGCCTCTTTCTGCACCTCTGTTGGTTCATGCTGTACTGCTCTTGCTTCTTTCTGCACCTCTGTTGCAAATTTATGTACCTCTCTTGCCTCTTTCTGCACCTCTATTGTCTCTTTCGGCAACTCTATTGCTTCTTTCTGCACTTCTCTTGCCTCTTTCTGCACCCTTCTTGTCTCTTTCAGCACCTCTATTGCTTCTTTCTGCAATTCTCTTCCTTCTTTCTGCAACCCTCTTGCCTCTTTCTGTACCCCTCTTGCCTCTTTGTGCACCGCTCCTACCTCTTTCTGCACCCCTCTTGCCTCTTTCTGCACCTCTGTTGGTTCCTTCTGCACTGCTCTTGCTTCTTTCTGCATCTCTCTTGCAAATTTCTGTATCCCTCTTGCCTCTTTCTGCACCCCTGTTCCCTCTTTCTGCACCTTTCCTGCCTCTTCTGCACCTCTCTTGCCTCTTTCTGCACCTCTGTTACTTCTTTCTGTACTTCTCTTGCCTCTTTCTGCACCCTCTTGCCTCTTTCAGCACCTCTGTTGCTTCTCTCTGCACCTTGCTTCCTCTTTCTGCACTTCTCTTGCCTTCTTTCTGCACTTCTTTTGCTTCTTTGTGCACCTATACGGCCTCTTTCTGCACCTCTCTTGCCTCTTTCTGCAGTTCTCTTGCCTCTTTCTGCAACTCTGTTGCTTCTTTCTTCACTTCTCTTGCCTCTTTCTGCACTCCTCTTGCCTCTTTCAGCACCTCTGTTGCTTCTTTCTCCACTTCTCCTGCTTCTTTTTGCACCACTCTTGCCTCTTTCTGTACCCCTCTCACCTCTTTGTGTACCTCTCCTTCCTCTTTCTGCACCTCTCTTGCCTTTTTCTGCAGTTCTCTTGCCTCTTTCTGCACCTCATTTGCTGCTTTCAGCACTTCTCTTGCCTCTTTCTGTACCCCTCTTGCCTCTTTCTGCACCTCTGTTGGTTCATGCTGTACTGCTCTTGCTTCTTTCTGCACCTCTGTTGCAAATTTATGTACCTCTCTTGCCTCTTTCTGCACCTCTATTGTCTCTTTCGGCAACTCTATTGCTTCTTTCTGCACTTCTCTTGCCTCTTTCTGCACCCTTCTTGTCTCTTTCAGCACCTCTATTGCTTCTTTCTGCAATTCTCTTCCTTCTTTCTGCAACCCTCTTGCCTCTTTCTGTACCCCTCTTGCCTCTTTGTGCACCGCTCCTACCTCTTTCTGCACCCCTCTTGCCTCTTTCTGCACCTCTGTTGGTTCCTTCTGCACTGCTCTTGCTTCTTTCTGCATCTCTCTTGCAAATTTCTGTATCCCTCTTGCCTCTTTCTGCACCCCTGTTCCCTCTTTCTGCACCTTTCCTGCCTCTTCTGCACCTCTCTTGCCTCTTTCTGCACCTCTGTTACTTCTTTCTGTACTTCTCTTGCCTCTTTCTGCACCCTCTTGCCTCTTTCAGCACCTCTGTTGCTTCTCTCTGCACCTTGCTTCCTCTTTCTGCACTTCTCTTGCCTTCTTTCTGCACTTCTTTTGCTTCTTTGTGCACCTATACGGCCTCTTTCTGCACCTCTCTTGCCTCTTTCTGCAGTTCTCTTGCCTCTTTCTGCAACTCTGTTGCTTCTTTTTGCACTTCTCTTGCCTCTTTCTGCACCCTTCTTGTTTTTTTCAGCACTTCTGTTGCTTCTTTCTGTACTTCTCTTCCTTCTTTCTGCACCTCTGTTGCTTCTTTCAGCACTTCTGTTGTCTCTTTCTGCACTTCTCTTGCCTGTTTATGCACTTGTTTTGCTTCTTTCTGCACCTCTGTTGCCTCTTTTTGCACTTCACTTGCTTCTTTCTGAACCCCTCTTGCCTCTTTCTGCACCCCTCTTCCCTCTTTCTGTACCTCTCTTGCCTCTTTCTGTACCCCTGATCCCTCCTTCTGCACCTCTCCTGCCTGTTTCTGCACCTCTGTTGCCTCTTTCTGCACTTCTCTTGCCTCTTTCTGCACATCTGTTGCTTCTTTATGCTCTTCTCTTGCCTCTTTCTGCACCACTCCTGCCTCTTTCTGCATCTCTGTTGCTTCTTTCTGCACTTCTCTTGCTTCTACCTTTTTGTACACATATTTACAGAGTATGCTGTTTGAAACCCAGGTATTCAAGTATTTGTATGTTTATTTTTATGTAACATGTCACTAAGTAAAAGCAGAGACACACGCATGCATACCTTCACAAACTTGGTCAGACTTACAACAGTGAAATGCTTAGGATTGCTGTTTTATATTTGGTAGGAGTGAACCTTCAAGAGAAAAGTGAGGTTTAAGACATCTTGGGAAAAGGATTACTGATTAGGCTATTTTGTATGAGTCTGTGGTAAGGTACAGTCGAAGTAGGCCTTTTTCTGCACCTCTGCTGCTTCTTTCAGCACTTCTCTTGCTACTTTCTCCACGTTTCTTTTTCTTTCTGGACTTCTCTTGCCTCTTTCTGCATTTTTCTTGCATCTTTCTGCACCTTTCTTCCTCTTTCTGCACCTCTCTTCCCTCTTTCTGCACTTCTCTTGCTTCTCTCTGCGACTTTCTTTGTCTTTCTGTACATGTTCTACCTATGTAGGCATAGTTAGAAATTAGCATTTAACCCCTTCCATGCGCACGATGGCCGGGAGCTGTCGTGCGCAACAGTGCTCGTGTGTGCACGATGGCTCCCGGCCGTCATGGCACATGGCCCCGGAAATCCCTCTGGTGCAGGCACCAGAGGGATTTCTATTTCTCCCCTGTAGCCTCGGGAGCTGGGGAAGAGCTTCCCCAGCTCCCAAGCCCCCCCTGTTTCAGTGAAATGACGATCAGCGCGCACATCATGCTGACGTCATTTCACTGAAACCGAAACTGAAATGAGCCTTTAGGCTCATTTCAGTTTCACTTTCTACGTGCTCAGGGGGCTATCTCAGCCCCCTGAGCACGTATAAAGACGGGAGAGGTATCATTGGAATGGGGAGAATCTCCCCTTTCCATTGTTACCCCTCCCCAGTGGATCCCTGCTTGGGGATCATCCCAGGAGGGCGATTCCCAAGCAGGGATCCACCACTAGACACCAGTGAGGGGGGAGCGGCCCCTTGGGCAAGGACCTTTGCTCCCCCCAAAACAAATTTGGCCATATTCAGTCTTTCTGCCCCCCCTGGGGGGCAGATGGGGCAGTAGCCCCCAATCTGCCCCCCGGGGGGGTAGAAAGCCCACTAAACACCAGGGATTTTTTTGGGGGTAATTTTAATTGGGTGGGAGCTGCCCAAAATGGGCAAGCCAATGCCCCCACCACCCTGCCACAATTACAGCCTTTCTGTCCCCCCTGGAGGGCAGATGGGGGCAGTAGCCCCCAATCTGCCCCCCGGGGGGGCAGAAAGCCCCCTAGATGCCAGGGATTTTCTTTTGGGCAATTCTAATTAGGGTGGGGGCTTCCCAAAATGGGCATGCCAATGCCCCCACCCCCCTGCCACAATTACAGCATTTCTGCCCCCCCTGGGAGGCAGATGGGGCAGTAGCCCCCAATCTGCCCCCCGGGGGGGCAAAAAGCCCACTAGAAGCCAGGGATTTTTTCTGGGGGCAATTTGAATTAGGGTGGGGGCTGCCCAAAATGGGCAAGCCAATTCCCCCACCCCTCCCTGCAACAATTACAGTCTTTCTGCCCCCCGGAGGGGCAGAAAGCCCACTAAAAACCAGGGATTTTTTGGGGGCAATTTTAATTAGGGTGGGGCAGCCAAAAATGGGCATGCCAATGCCCCCACCCCGCCAAAATTACAGCCTTTCTGCCCCCCCTGGAGGGCAGATGGGGCGGTAGCCCCCAATCTGCCCCCCTGGAGGGGGCAAAAAGCCCACTAGACGCCAGGGATTTTTTTTGCCAATTTGAATCAGGGGTGGGGTCTGCCCAAAATGGATATGCCAATTCCCCCACCCCCACCCACAAAAATTCCAGTCTTTCTGCCCCCCTGGGGGGCAGAAAGCCCACTAGATACCAGGGAATTCTTTATTTGTATTCATGTAGGGGTGGGGGCTGCCCAAAATGGGCATGACAATACCCCCATCCCCCCAGAGAAATTCCAGTCTTTCTACCCCCTGGGGGGGGCAGTGGCCCCTGATCTGCCCCCAGGGGGGGCAGAAAGCCCACTAGGCGCCAGCGATTATGCTGTCTTTTTTTATGCGTGGGGGTGGGGGCTGCCCAGAATGGGCATACCAATGCCCCCACCCCCCAAAAAATAGCCACAGTCTTTCTGCCCCCCTTGGGGACATATCGGGGCAAACCCCCCCCGATGCCCCCCAGGGCGGCAGAAAGCCCACTAGGCACAGACTTTTTTTTAGCAATGGGCCCTAGCGCAGCTGGCACATAGGGAAACCTATCAAACCTGTACATTTTTGAAAACTAGACACCAAGGGAATCCAGAATGGGGTGACTTGTCTGGCTCTCACCAGGTTATGTTACCCAGAATCCCTTGCAAACCTCAAACTTTGTAAAAAAAAAACACATTTCCCCCACATTTATGTGGTGGAAAGTTCTGGAATCTGCGTGGATCCACAAAATTCCACCGAGCACGCATTCCCCAAAGTCTACTGAGAAAAATGGTACCTCACTTGTGTGCGTAGGCCTAGTGCCTTGACAGGAAACGGCCCAAAACGCCATATGGACACACCACATTTTCACAGTGAAAACGGACCCTTTTTTGCAAAGTGCCTAGCTGTAGATTTTGAACCCTAGTGTCAGCCCGGTGATGCCACAACTTTCCCACACAAAAATGTGTGGAAAAAGTGATTTTTTCAGCTAAATTTGAGGTTTGCAGGAGATTCTGGGTAAGAAAACGTTGGGGGATCCATGCAAGCCATTCCTCCCTGGAATCCCCCGGGTGTCTAGTTTTCAGAAATGTGTGGGTTTGGTAGGTTTCCCTAGGTTCCCGCCGAGCACGGGGCCCAAAACCCAGGTGACCCCCCTTGTAAAACCAGGTCGTTTTGTGATAGGCAATTTTGATGTCGCCTCAATACGTTTTGGGCTCTTGCCTGTCGATGGTACTCGGGCCCCCCACACGAGTGAGGCACCATTTTTATCGGGAGACCTGGAGGAACGCTGGGTGGTAGGAAATTTGTGTCAGCCCGGTGATGCCACAACCTTCCCACACAAAAATGTGTGGAAAAAGTGATTTTTTTCAGCTAAATTTGAGGTTTGCAGGGGATTCTGGGTAAGAAAACGTTGGGGGATCCACGCAAGCCATACCTCCCTGTATTCCCCCGGGTGTCTAGTTTTCAGAAAAGTGTGGGTTTGGAAGGTTTCCCTAGATGGCCGCCGAGCACGGGGCCAAAAACCCAGGTGACACCCCTTGCAAAACCAGGTCGTTTTGTGATAGAAAATTTTGATGTTGCCTCAATACGTTTTGGGCCCTTGCCTGTCGCGGGTCCTTGGGCCTCCCACACGAGTGAGGCACCATTTTTATCGGGAGATCTGGGGGAACACTGGGTGGTAGGAAATTTGTGTCAGCCCGGTGATGCTACAACTTTCCCACACAAAAATGTGTGGAAAAAGTGATTTTTTCAGCTAAATTTGAGGTTTGAAGGGGATTCTGGGTAAGAAAAAGTTGGGGGATCCACACAAGTCATACCTCCCTGGAATCCCCGGGGTGTCTAGTTTTCAGAAATGTGTGTGTTTGGTAGGTTTCCCTAGGTGGCCGGCGAGCACAGGGCCAAAAACCCAGGTGACCCCCCTTGCAAAACCAGGTCGTTTTGTGATAGGCAATTTTGATGTCACCTCAATACGTTTTGGGCCCTTGCCTGTCACTGGTACTTGGGCCTCCCACACAAGTGAGGTACCATTTTTCTCGGAAAACTTTGGGAAATGCGGGCTGGGTGGAATTTTGTGGATCCACGCAGATTCCAGAACTTTCCACCACAGAAATGTGAGGAAAATTAGGTTTTTTGGACACATTTTGAGGTTTGCAAGGGATTCTGGGTAATAAAACGTTGGGGGATCCACACAAGCCATACCTCCCTGGAATACCCCGGGTGTCTAGTTTTTAGAAATGTGTGGGTTTGGTAGGTTTCCCTAGCTGGCCGACGAGCACGGGGCCAAAAACCCAGGTGACCCCCCTTGCAAAACCAGGTCGTTTTGTGATAAGCAATTTTGATGTTGCCTCAATACGTTTTGGGCCCTTGCCTGTCGCGGGTAAATGGGCCTCCCACATGAGTGATGCCCCATTTTTATCGGGAGACCCAGGGGAACGCTGGGTGGTAGGAAATTTGTGTCAGCCCGCTGATGCCACAACTTTTACACACAAAAATGTGTGGAAAAAGTGATTTTTTCTGCTAAATTTAAGGTTTGCAGGGGATTCTGGGTAAGAAAACGTTGGGGGGATCCACGCAAGCCATACCTCCCTAGCATCCCCTGGGTGTCTAGTTTTAAAAAATGTATACGTTTGCTAGGTTTCCCTATGTGCCGGCAGAGCTAGGGTTCAAAAACTACAGCTAGGCACTTTGCAAAAAAAGGGTCATTTTTCGCTTTGAAAATGTGGTGTGTCCACCTTGCGTTTTGGGCCGTTTCCTGTCGCGGGCACTAGGCCTACCCACACAAGTGAGGTAGCATTTTTCTCAGAAGACTTTGGGGAACGCTGGGTGGGTGGAATTTTGTGGATCCACGCAGATTCCAGAACTTTCCACCACAGAAATGTGAGGAGAATGTGTTTTTTTTAATAGTTTTTTAGGTTTGCAAGGGAGTCTGGGTAACAGAACCTGGTGAGAGCCAGTCAAGTCACCCCATCCTGGATTCCCCTGGGTGTCTAGTTTTCAAAAATGTATAGGTTTTCTAGGTGTCCCTAGGTGCCGGCAGAGCTAGGGTTCAAAAACTACAGCTAGGCACTTTGCAAAAAAAGGGTCATTTTTCACTCTGAAAATGTGGTGTGTCCACCTTGCGTTTTGGGCCGTTTCCTGTTGCGGGCACTAGGCCTACCCACACAAGTGAGGTACCATTTTTCTCGGGAGACTTAGGGTAACACAGAATTGTAGAGCAACTGTTATTACCTATTGACTTTCGATGCATTTATGCCTTCCAAATGAAAAACAATGTGTAAAAAAGAAGTCATTTTGAAAAATGACCTATAATTCTCATGCTAGTATGGGTACTCCCAATTTCGGAAATGTGCAAATATCTACTGTTTCTAAACTCTATGGGGCATATTAGCAAGAACATGCGAAAAATATCGCAAACCTTGCTTAGCGCGCCTTTATTTATCGCCGGCTATCGCTGGATATTACCGCGGAAATAACATGCTATTAGCAAGCTTTATCTCCATTGCGATAAAATATCCAGCGATAGCTGCGAAACCCAGCTTTAACGCGAGAAATCCAGCGATAAAATCCTATCGCTAAATCTGGGGACTTAACTTTACAATCCACCTCCCATTGACTTTCATTGCTAAGTCATCAGTTCTAAAAAACAAGCGCTAATCGGGGTTAGCGCGCGTTTTTTTATCGCTTCGCGGGTATTGCTAATAGGCGATATGTATGTAAGCGACTGTTTTCTGTCGCTTTTAGTTGGGAACGCCTCCTTTGCATGTCATTAGCGATAAATATTGCTGACATGCAAAGCGGCACCCAAACCGGTCGCTAACGCCTAAAAGCTGTCGCTAACACCTGTTAGCGACAGCTTGCTAATAGGGCGATAAAAATATCGCCGCTTTAGCGGGAAAAAGTCCAGCTAAAGCGGCGATAGAGCCCTTGATAATATGCCCCTATATTTTGTTCCCATTTCAGAAATACATAGGTGTCTTTCATACCAATTTTTCCATGTATACATTTTCCTAAAATAATTGCTATATACCCGGTAGATAATAAAAAACCATTGCAAGACACTGCTCAGTTATTGGCTCTGAGTTCGTCGGGTTCTTGGTGAACCTACAAGTCCTATATATCCTCACAACCAGAATGGTCCAGCAAATGTAACGGTATATTGCTTTCATACAGCTAGGGGTGGGCGGAATTTGCGTAGTCGCGCTACACAAAGCTCTGAGAAACGGTAAAAAATCTCCGCGAGCACGCAAAAGTTCCACGAACACGCGGAATTGCTTGTTCCGCCCGTTCGTGATGCTTTTTCCTGTTTGCGAACGCTGTTTGCGTGCTCGGGGAGAAATATCTTGCGAACATGCATTTTGAAAGCGCAAACAAGCAAAAAATTCCGCGAAGCCGTGGATCGCGGAATTTTGGGTAATTCCGCGTTCTCCGCGGAACGCGAAATTACCCAAATTCCGCGAGCGGAACGGAATTTATTGCCCAGGCCTAATAATTAGAAGAAGTTACAGGTGAAAACGTTGACACAAATGGCTGTTTTTTTCAACTATTTTTCAATTTTTACTATATTTAACTGTTAGTTTCTATGAAGAAACCTTGAAGGATCTACACAAATGACCCCTTGATGAATTTAAAATGTTGTCTACTTTTCTAAAATGTATAGCTCTCCAGGATCCATTATTGCTTTCATACCCATTTCTACCATTAACTGGAAGGAGGTTGAAAGCACAAAAAATAGCAAAAATCGGCTATGTCCCAGAAAAATGCCAAAACTGTGTAAAAGATTTTGGTTTTCTGACAAAAGTCTGCTTGTCCCAGAAAGCTGGGAAGATGGTGAATTCAGCACCACAACCCCTTTTTTGATACCATTTGCAGGGAAAAAACCAGACGCTTTCATCTGGAGCCCTTTTTCCCATTTTCCCCCAAAAAAACAGAATGTAGCTGTATTTTGGCTAATTTCTGGGTCCCCTCCAGGGGAACCCACAAACCCTGGGTACCTTTAGAATCCCCATGCTGTTGGAAAAAAAAGGACGCAAATTTGGGGTGGATACCTTATGTGGTCAAAAAGTTACAGGGGCCTAAGCGCGAACTACCCCAAATAGCCAAAAAAAGGCTTAGCACAGGGGGGAAAAGGCCTAGCAGCGAAGGGGTTAAAAAACCTTAGAAATTTACTGAAAAAACCACAGGTTTCAGGGACGTTATAGTTAGGGATTAGCATTTAAAAAACCTTAGAAATTCACTGAAAAAACAAGAAGTTTCAGGGACGTTATAGTTAGGAATGAGCAGTTAAAAATCCTTAGAAATTCACTGGAAAAAGCCACAGGTTTCTGGGACGATATAGTTCGTCGGACATTTCACTCGTACAAAACCAGAGAAATTCGGCCATTAAAGTTAGTTGAGCTAACTATAACTCGCGCCCCCGCAATGCACTGCTGATGACGTCACATATTACATCACTCATGACATGGTCAATTACATCACTGATGACATCACTGATGACATCTCAAATGACATCACTGATGACATAACTGATGACATCATCCACGTGATAATCTGATGCACCTCCTCACACCCTAATATAACCTTTCATACACACACTCTAAAATACAGTCTACCATTTTCGAAACCATAGACACACCAATACCAGTAACTACATACCCACTCAATGATTCCTAGGTCTACACACACACATCCACTCATTCACCCATACACTCACTCATACATGCAATCACTCATCAATACAGCACTATCATATGCACTCATACACCTATACAAACACTCACACACCGCCACTCACCCATAGAGCTACTCACACACCTAGTCAGTCATGCAAAGAATCAATCACACTCCCGTTTACTCACCTATACAGTTATACACACACCACCTCACTTTTTCATACACATACTTACTCTCTTATACAACTACTAACACATACTTACTCTCTTATACAATCACTGACACAAGCACACACTCATCCATACAGCCACTCTCACAATCACTCACTCTCACATATAGTGATTTATATAGTCCAACACTCACATATACTGCCTTTCACATATGTAGTTACTCACACATTTACCACTGATACATCCATTTACTTACCAACACACCCATACACACACTCACCCATCCACACAGCCCTTCACAGATGTACTCTTGAACCCATACACCCAGTGAATCACCCACTCACACATCTATGCACAGAGTCACACACCCCCCACCCACCCACACAGACACTCAGGCACCCATACAGATACTCAGACAACCAATCAATAACCCATATAGACACTCATGTAGCTACTCACCAACCCATGCAGCCGCTTACACACCAACTGACAGACTGATTCAGACATTCACACAGTTTAGTCACTAACCCATGCATTCAGTAAGACACGTTTAATCACTCACTTATACAGTCAGTCATGCACCTACTAAATCATCCGTACAGACACTCACACACCCACTCATTCTTCAATACACCTTGGCATATATATATATAAAACATATGCAAACTTTTCAGAAACACTCAGTCACTGGATGATGTCATCAGTGATGTCATTTGAGATGTAATCAGTGATGTCATCAGTGATGTCACTGACCATGTCATGAGTGATGTAATATGTGACGTCATCAGCAGTGCATTGCAGGGGCCCAAGTTATAGTTAGCTCAACTAACTATAACGGCCGAATTGCTCTGGTTTTGTAGAAGTGAAATATCTGACAAACAATAACTTCCCTGAAACCTGTGGTTTTTTCAGTGAACAAGCCAGGCAATGGCGAAACGCGTTACGGCGTAATCTGGAATAAAGCAGAGACTTTATTGAAATTCCATCCCCCGTGTCGGTGTCTGCTTTTTAAGCGAAAATGCAGTAATGGTTGGAATATATATATATATATATACAAAACTGTGTTGTCTCCCCCGTCTCCGTAAAACAACACACCACAGCCCAAAATGATTTCAAGCAGGTTTATACCTGCTTGAAAGCATTTTGGGCTGTGGTGTGTTGTTTTAGTGAGACGGAGGAGACAACACAGTTTTGGATTTCGAGGGGCCGCTACCCCACCACAGCCCGCTGTCACTAAGTGGCATGGGTCCATTGCGATTGAGGTACTGGGATATATATATACATATTTCTCAAGCCTTCTTTAACTTAACTTCACTCAGTTTTGTTTTTCGGCTTCAAGATAGGAGAAAGCACATATCTGGTATGGTATGGTTCCATATATATTTTTATTTTTTTATTTTAAAAAACCAAAGTGCTTCGTGCTGATTACACTAGGGGTGGGCAGAATTTGCGTAGTCGCGCTGCGCAAAGCTCTGCGAAACGGTAAAACAGCTCCACGAGCATGCAGAGTTCCACGAACATGCAGAATTGCTTGTTCCGCCCGTTTGCGATGCGTTTTTCCTGTTCGCGAATGCTATTTGCGTGCTCGGGGGGAAATATCTTGTGAACACGCATTTTGAAAGCGCGAACAAGCAAAAAATTCAGCGAAGCCGCGGATTGCGGAATTTTTGGCAATTCCGCGTTCTCCGCGGAACGCGAAATTACCCAAATTCCACGAGCGGAACGGAATTTACCGTCCATGCCTAGATTACACCAGGCTGATGCCTTTTGGCAAAAAGCCTTCTATGCAGCCATCTGAATTGCTGAAATTAATCTTCTATAGGTTTAGATTGTAAGGTCATGCGCTAAAATGCATTTAATGCAGTGCATTTCCCAGAGATTAATGAGAATGAATCATATATGTGGTCAATGCTTTCTTTATAAATTGTAACCAGATGTCGTTTTTGGTAAATAATATATGTATTAGTTGTTGTGCCCCATACAAGAGCATAGTATCATTTATTGAATTATATGTAGGTTGTAGAATTAATTTGCACTTAAACAAAACTGTTAAGTTAGCGTGATTGTGGGCTTTAAGCTTATAGTCAACACATTTAATACTAATATGAAAGCTGTTTTTCTGCATTTTTTCTTTCCTGCAGGTGCAGACCAAAGGCATTCATTAGCTAGTAAAAAGCACATTGTATTTCAGAGATAGTGAGGCAGAGAAGAACTGGCTAAGGCAAATAATTTTAAGGAAGAACAAAGGGAGTGTTACCAGTTAGTACAATCAGACAAAGGGAGGAATCCAAGAACACCTTGGAAGCAGAAACTGGAATATGGGAGCAGAGTTCGAGGTGGCAAGTTCATTCTTGGGAACTGAAAAAGTACTATGATGTGCATGAGGTCCTATTTCTCGAATGCTCTTAGTGCATTTTACTCAGTGATCCCATATTGGTTTTGGTCAGATTTCCTTTAGACTTGGAGAGGTACAGACTTCTCTTGTCATCTCTGATTGTGTGACTTTATGCTATACATGACCCCTTACTTATAGAACTTCTACAGAGGTTCTGATGCTGACACCTTTCTTGCTTCCTTGATTTAGTAGGGTTTCCCCAATCCTTTGGTTAGTGTACGGTTTGGTAGATGCTAAAAATCTTTTCCATGTACGGGGAGAAGGATTGAAACCATTTGTCTAGTTATCAATTACGTTTTCTTATTTTTTGTATCATTGCCACTGAAATTTGTATATGCTTTTTGCTGTTGAACACCAATATAGTACTTCACTTTGGTCTTCCTTTGATAATCCTATATTTTTATAGTATGTTCTTGATATTGATTTATATTGTCTGGCTTTGAGTTTGTAATAAACCTTTCAACTTCAAGTTACTGACTTAGACTTTTATTGTGTGGTCCTAATGGTCACACTGTACCTTTAGATTCAAATTTGTTGCTAACCCCTTCTCCTCTCAGGCTACTATCAAGCACTTCTCTTGCTACTTTCTCCACGTTTCTTCTTCTTTCTGGACTTCTCTTGCCTCTTTCTGCATTTTTCTTGCATCTTTCTGCACCTTTTTTCCTCTTTCTGCACCTCTCTTCCCTCTTTCTGCACTTCTCTTGCTTCTTTCTGCACCTTTCTTCGTCTTTCTGTACATGTTCTACCTATGTAGGCATAGTTAGAATGTTGACCAGCATTAAATTGGGAGAACCGTCCCAGTGCATTCTCACCACCAATCAACCCTTCTTATTACATTGGAGTTTGATTTATGGAGGGTGGGCTGAATCAGAGTCTAGCAGAGTTGCAGCATGAGCAATGTAAGTCTGTTACTGTAGAAAGTACACTAGTGCATTTTGGAAAGGATAGTCCCATAGAAAACCGTATACTGGGTTTTTGTATGGGACGCCATGCAATATTTTACATATTCAGTCATCTTTGGCTTAATAGCCAACAGCACTTTATATGATGATATTTCTAAACCAACACTTCTAATGGTAAAAAGAAAACTACAATTCTCAGAATACAAAGTGCTACTGACTTGCTAAAGTTTTTATGATTGACATATGGCCACTTAACAAATAAAGCTTTTTTTCACATTTAGCAACACACTCTTGCCCCAGAGATGGGAATTGCTTAATTGCTCATTACTGCGACAAGGGAATGTGTATCTAGAAATAATAAAGAGTACTAGTAAGTAAATGAGGAATTATTTGTCATGCTCAGATGTGCATAATTCTTGAAAACTAGCACTATTATTTAGGGGCTGTCCTGCTTCAGTGAATTCTCTTTGATATGTAATTGAAAAAACTCAGTTACCTGCTACATACTCAACAGCAGATATATTTATTGTTCCCAGGCTACCATGGTAACAAATGCGGAAAAATTCCCTAGGATTATCTTGAGTTACATGCAGTAATACGTTGAATAATGCTGATATACACTAACACTTTACATTTATCTGACTAATTCAAAATATCACATAATGGAAAAAAATCTAAAATTATTTCTATGAGGTCAAACTATCACAAATTTGATTAGTGGAAGCATTTTAGAGCATGAAGGTATTTTTTTAAACCTGCAGGTTAAATGCAAGTCCACATACAATTTACAAATGCATCTATTAATATTATATTACATAGGCTACTACAGTCTCTAATATAAACATCTGTCTCTAATGTTCCTATTACGTTTGAATTGTGCTAAAGAAATTACATAGCTACTCAACAATAATATGCTGTTATATTTGAGTACTGATGTCACAATACCTGCAGCCAGAACCTGTAACCAAGTTAAAAGGCTGGACAGAGGAGCATTACTACAGTTGCAATTTAAACAAAAGGTGATCAGCAGAAATTAGATATGTATGGCAACATGTTTATTTTTTCACACTATAGTTCATTGCTGGAAATATAGAATTTCTGCATGTCTCGGCACAATCTTAAAGAATTACAGATTTTTTGTGTGTTTAATTACTCAGTACAAATTTTGCTTCTTTTGTCTTGTCAGCAATGAACACAATGTAACGCAACGCAGCTAGACACCTTGCTGTGCTCCATGAAAGGGCAGGCATGAGCCTTATTTACCATTATACAGCACATTCCTGTACTTTTCTAGTGTTGCAACTCTTTTGGCTGCCTAGCACCATCGCAGGCACCCTTGCTTCATGTTGCAAGGGTGCCTGCATTGCAGGAAGGATTGTTTTTCTACAGGATGGGGCACCTCCCTGCGCGAAAACAATCCTCTGAGGCTTTTTCCTCTTTCTGAAGGCCTGATTCTGATGTGGTTAGGAAGGCCTCCAAACAGCATTTGCTCCGTCCAAATTGGATCGGGAACGTGTCTTTCCGACCGACTCAGAGAGGTTTCTGACCGATCGAGTACGATGCGAGTTAGGCGTTAGGAATATCCCAATCCGAACCCGGCGGCATTTGGAATGACCAAGCGGTATGGAGCAGAATCGTATGTCTCTACGGGCCACGTTTCCGAACTACCAAGTACGATGCTGGATTTTGACAGCCTTTCTGAATCATTTTGCCGACTCGAATCTGCAGTCGGACTCAGACTTTAGGGGCGCGTTGTGGGACCCTGCACCCGGAGCCTTCCCAATCAGGCCCGTGGGGGTACCCATGGGTCCCCCCTTACCAGCCATACACAGTGTGGCAGGCACCAGGGGGTGCCCGCCATAGGGTGCTCGATTTTCCCCAGCGACCCCTTTCTTCAATGGGAGCCTATGCATTCGGTCATAACAAAGGCTCCCATTGAAGTCAATGGGAGTCCAACTGAATTGTATCTGGAAGCATCCGGATGTTATTGCACTCGGTCGGTTGGACTCTCCTGATCCGATTCGGTCGGAGACCATTCCCAAACCCATTCGGTCGGGAAGCTTTCCAAACCGCTTCGGAATCGGGCCCTCAGTGTGCTGAAGAATGCAGCATGGTATTCAGACAAAATATCGAAATTAAAATATCTTCCTACCAAAATATTGCGTCCAAAATATCGTGATATGGAAATATCATCTGCAAGAATGTCTCTGTCAAGAATATCTATTTTAGGATAAATAATATCGATTTTTAAAATATCGAAGTCATTAATATCGTTTACAAAACTATAATTTTTTATAATATCCTTTTTAATTATTCTGATGTATTTTAATATATATTTTCAATATATATGATGTAAAATGTATGTATAAATATTGTTTATGTTTTGTAATATAATTGTTACATTTTTTGTAGTTATTAAATATATTTTAATTAACATTTGTGATTTTTAGTAAATAATTAGTTTTTTGTTAATACTATTTATTGAATTGATAATTAATTATATTAATTGTGCAATTAATTTTTTTAATTAAATTTTTAGGTGCAGGTTGTGGGGTTCATAGGCGTACAGGGTGGGAAGTAAATTAATTATAAGTATTTATTAAATTTTAGGTGTGGGTTGTGTGTTTTGTAGAGGTATAGGGTGAGAATTCATTTTTTTATTAATGTTAATTATTAAATTTATAATTAATTATTTTAATTCCGTAATTCATTTTTTGCTAAGTTAAATTTCATGAGCATGTTGTGTGGTTTGTGGGGGTATATTGTGGAAAGTAAATTAATTATAATTAAGTAATAATTTATTTTTAATTATTGATAATTAGTTGATAAATACTTATGTTATTTGTGAAAATAATTAGTTTTTTTAATTTAAGTTTTAGGTGCAGGTTGTGAGTTTTGCAAGGGTATAGGGTGGGAAGTGACTAAAATAAAATTATTTAATAAATATCTTTCTATTAATAAATTGTTTTAAACAAAATTATTTATTTAAATGATTTTTTTTTGCATTTTAATTATAATAATATGTGTAGTTTTATATGTATTAAACATTGTAATACATATGTATTTTATTAAATTTTTAATATAAAATATATTTGTATTTTTTTACGTATTTATATTTATATTTGTTTACTATGTTTTTGAAATTATTTTATTGTTTTGAAGAGAATTTGTTTGTTTCTAATGTTGCACTGACTGGAGTGGGAAAGATACATTTTACCCCTCAGCAATTCAACACTTTCTCTACTGTTGCACTCAATGGAGTGGGAATAGTAAATGTTACCCCTCCGTAATCCAACTGTCTTCCTACTCTTGCACTTATTGGAGTTAGAATAATACATTTTAACCTTCCGCAGTCCAACACTTTCCTTACTGTTGCACGGACTGGAGTGGGAATAGTACATTTTACCCCTCCGCAATCCAACACTTTCCCTACTGTAGCACTGATTGGAGTGGGAATAGTACATTTTACCCCTCCACAATCTGCCACTTTCCCTTATTGTTGCTCTGACTGGAATTGGAATAGTAAATTTTACCCCTCCACAATCTGACACTTTCTCTACTGTTGCTCAGACTGGCAATCCAACACTTTCCCTACTGTTGCACTGACTGGAGTGAGAATAGTGCATTTTACCCCTCCGTAATCCAACACATTCCCTACTGTTGAAGTTATTGGAGTTGGAATAGTAAATTTTACACCTCAGGAAGCCAACACTTTCCCTAGTGTTGCACTGACTCGAGTGCAAATAGTCAATTTTACCCCTCCGCAATCCAACACGTTCCCTACTGTTGCACTGACAGGATTTGGAATAGTAAATGTTACCCATGTGTGATGTAACACGTTTCCTACTGTTACCTTGCGTGAAGTCGGAGGAGTACATTTTATACATTCTTAGTACAACACATTGCCTGCTTTTGTATAAATTACAGTGGGAATAGTATATGTATTAAATGTAAAATTGTATGATTTATTTGATATTATTACAATTTATATCATTATGTTTTTGCTTATTTAAAATTATAATATTTATATTTATTAATGTTTTTAATGTGTAAAATATTTTTATTATATTGTAGGAAATGTATGTTGTTCACTTTTTAAATTTTAATTTAAATGGTTTTATTTTTTAAATATTTTGGGACCGATTACGTTGTCGGTCGGAAAGCCTCCGACCGCTAGTCGGAAGTTTTCCGAGAGCAGTCGGAGGCTTTTCAACCGACGAGGTCGGTTTGCGGTCCGACTGCCCAATTACGATGTCTGCGGTTGGAGCTTAAACCAGCCGGTCATTCTGACTCGGTTCCGACCAGCTCTCGAAGTCTTCCAGCCAGTCAGAACCGCACCTTAATCCCCTATGGACACCATTTCCGCCGTTCGGATTATGATGCCGGTTTCCCACAGCCTTTCCACGCCGGCCTTCCCGACATGGAAAGGGTGTCAAAAAGCAACTTTGGGGTGATGTATGAATGTGTGCGGTTGTGATTGAGTGAGTTTGAGACTTGATATTGTTTTGGTTCATTTAATCATTCAGGGGTCCAGAGCAGTATGTTGCATTGGCCTGAAATGTGTTGGCTGGTGTGCAATCATGTAGAAAGAAAAAAACCAAATACAAATAGAAATGAATATGTATATTGTTTTATAAAAAAATGGATAAAAAACAAATGTATTTTGATCAAACTGTTTTGAATACGAAAACTATGATAAACAAAATATACTGTTGAAGTATTGAATTGCTTAGACATTGTGTACAGTAATGTTTAGCCCATACTAGATTTTTTCTATATAGTAAAAGAAATAGAGGTCGCGAGGGAGCTTGCTTTGTACATTTATTCTCCTTGTGGTTGGAGCTTAAACCAGCCGGTCATTCTGACTCGGTTCCGACCGGCTCTCGAAGTCTTCCAGCCAGTCAGAACCGCACCTTAATCCCCTATGGACACCATTCCCGCCATTCGGATTATGATGCCGGTTTCCCACAGCCTTTCCATGCCGGCCTTTCCGACATGGAAAGGGTGTCGAAAAGCAACTTTGGGGGTTCCCTAGCAGGGCTTCCCTGCCTCCGCGGTCTATGGTTGGTGGTCGAGGGGGTACCTAGGGCACCCTCCTGTAATTCCATGCACCTTGTGGCAGGCACCATGGGGTGCCTGTCACAGGGTGCAGGGTTTTACACACACACCCATTTGTCTATGGGAGCCTGTAGTACAGCCGGTTTACGGCCGTGACACAAGATCCCATAGAGAAAAGTGAGTATGTGACCGAACAGTGTCTGGTCGCATCGTAATCAGGTGGTCAGAACCGGTCCCGAGACCAAGACGGTGTCGGTCGGAGGCAACTCCGACCAACATCATAATAAGCCCATTTATGTTATTGGTATATATGTGTATAAATATATATACACTGACGAAGGCTTACGCCGAAATGCGTTTGTTGTTTATTTTTTGTGCGCGAATAAATCCACAATTGGGATTAACTCCACGAGAGTGCTGGTCCTTTACTTTTTGAAGTGTGAGCAAGAGATTACAGCGGTTCTGCCGCCGCAGGACTGTGAGCACCCGTGAATGAGTGTGGACGCCATTGGCAGAGGTACGGAGCGACGATATATATATATATATATATATATATATATATATACAAGATTATATATAAACAAGATTATGACAGGGGCCAAATCTATACATTTGCCAAGAAATTCGATACAATCAGAAGGCAGAAAATGACGAAATCAAGTAGACCTGTACAAGAAATCTACTCAAAGTACCATTCAGACTGTTAATTTATATATTGTAATGTACATCAGTGATGAACTTTAGGATTTTACAAGTGTCATTTCACCCATTAGTTGGTTTATGAAATTATGTTTGGTATGTCAGAACATAGCGCATGCTCATTTGAGCTTGATTATGCAATTCTTGCAAACAATAATGTGCCGTGTCGACAAATGCTGAATTTGATTGATTTTTTCGAATTGAAAACTTTTACATCATTGATGGTATGAAATTAAATAGATTTTTCAGTCTGTGAATTTGACATCGATTGGAAAAAAGAATTGCAAATATGTTTGTGAAACACCGTGTAATGAATTGAAAAACTACGAGTCTGTTTTCACTAGCACTGTGTTTGTAGTTATCATGTGACACGTATGTTGCACGGAAGTAAGTTTAAAAAATGGCTGCAATCGATACCTCAATATCAGTGAGCAAGACTGCTGTGCAGTCGAAACGCGTTTGATGGTGGCCGAAAATAAATTTTGAAAAACCGCACACGGCATTTGAGGAGTGAGTTGGATGTAACGGGACCCGCACTCGTGGGGTCCTTATCGATGACGCAACTTTCGTTTTGGAGGTGCCAATTGTTGCACGAGGGAAAGTACGGAGGAATATATATATATATATATATATATATATATATATATATATATCAAAACAAACCCTGCTCCACATGGAAGAGAGCACGCACACAAAGAATGCTGCGTTTGAAGGCATTTTTATTCCAAAGGGCCTCCTCCGACCCAGCAACACAGAGAGACGCGTTTTGGCTGTCACAGCAGCCTTCCTCAATCTGGTAAGCACCATTTTACTTGCAACATTTATACTATATCATGGTCACATGAAATGCATTAAATAACGTTGGTGGTCACAATTAATCATCAAATGCATAGTGCATAGTGTAATACTTTAACTGCGAAATGCATTATCGGACCACTGCAATGTGCATGCAATAAGTACATTAATAATTATACCTAAGATGTATCTTTTACAATTAATTAGAACATCTACTAACATCTACAGACATTGTCACACATTAAGGAAAAAATAGCACAAACAACTTTCATGTGACATTTAAAATAACTGAAAAATGCTGCATGAATGTGCTACATGAGGGAGAAGGAAATACGTCCCACTGATCCCTTAATTACATCCAGAGACCACTAGAGGTAATGACAGTGGAGCTCACTCGTGGTGAAAATAAAACACATTACCGATAGATGCCGAGATTGAAGTCAGTAATAGGCACAATCGGAGCCCAGAGTCAGAGAAGCATTTGATATGCTATCAAAATGAAACACAGCGTGTGTGTTTGAGAGCTCTAATATCGACCCGTGAGCAGCATGTGGAGACAAGCGGGACTACCAATCCCATAATGCCCCACCAAAATCAAATACACACTGCTGAACAGGCCCCGACAATCCGCAAGCATCAAAGACATTTATAAAGTCCAAATAGACAAATGAAATGTAGCCTGCACAATAAAGCGGGCAATCGAAAAGTTCAATGCCTTGCGAGATAGTTTGTAGTGCATATGTGGTTTCACCATTAGACTCCAATTACAAGCACCAAAATGGATTTCGTCTACACAAGAATCTGAATTACAGCATCCAAATTAAATAATAATATATATATGTGTGTGTGTATATATATATATATATATATATATTTGTTATACTATTACATTATTTAAAAAGTTCTGAAATTATAATATAAATTCAAATTATTAGTTTAATAATAGTTTTTTAACTAGTTATATATATATATATATATATATATATATATATATGTATATATAAATATATATATATTACCTACCGGCAGTCGCCAGTAGGTAGTTATAGTTAGGACCTTGTTTCTATTCAAAAAGCGTTTTTTCTTTTGCCAATATCTTTGCGCCGCTTGACGAATCTTCTCGACATTTTCAAAACTAATGGTTCACTCAGATCAGCTCTTGTCTTGTACGTTTTGGGGTGATTCATCAAGGGGGGTCCGGAGAAAAAAGGGGGGTCCCAAAACGCGTTTTCTCCATGTTAATTTCCATAGGAAATTTAGACACGGCTACAGCCCAAACTGCTGAACGGAATTACACCAAATTTGGCAAAAAGGTAGCTCTTGGTTCAGAAAGCGACCTTTATTTTAAATGGTGTAAATCTGTTCAGTTGTTCCTGAGAAATTCAAAAAATAAAAATATCGATATCTGAGGGCCGCCAACACTCCAAACCAAAATGTGTAGGCAGCCATCTTGTGACTCGGTAGAACCGAGTCGCAAGAAAACAGTAAATTAAAGATAAAGATACAAGAAAAAGGGGCAGGGTAGAAACACCCTGACCCCCTAGGCCTGCTCAGGGTGGACCCCCAGGGCCAAAAAAAGAATTTTTTAAAATATTTGTGTCCAAATTCGCGCTGGGTGTGCAAATCCAGCCAAAAAAATTAGACAAAAACAAAGCACGGGCTCCCACGCTTCGTTTCTTTGAGCCCCTGGGTGGGCCAGGTCCCGGGGGCAATGAGGAAATTATATGCGGGGGCGCCACAGCCCCAGGGACCGCCACCTCCCCGGGGCTTAGTTTATCATGGGCGGGGGCACGCAGCCCTCCTGCAGCCCCGAGGACCGCCACCTCCCCAGGGCTTTTTTAAAAAATGCATGGGGGTGCTCCTGCCCCCCCACTCTGCCCCAGGGACCGCCACCTCCCCAGGGCATTTAATTATTTTAGGGCGGGGGGGCTCATGTCTGCAGCTCCCCTTGCCCAAAAGCAATGCCGGCTCCCGCAGGAGGCAGGGAGCCGGCTGGGGCCGCGGGGGCATTGGGGCTCCCCCGTGATCACAAACGTGAGCGCCGGCCCCAGGGGATGGGGTCTTTGGGGCCAATAGTGGCCCAGGGAAGGGGGCCACGTGGCCTCCCTCCCTAAATGAAATAATAATAATAAAAAAAAAAAAGAATGAGGCAAAGCCCCGGGGGATGGGGTCCCCGGGTCCAATAATGGCCTCAGGAGGGCCTCCTTAAAAATAATTTAAAAAATAAATATGTGGCCATGCACCGGGAGATAGGGTCCCCGGGGCCGAAATTGGCCATGGGAGGGGGCCCCCTTTTTGTTTAAAAAAAAAAAAAAATGCTCAGGCCCTGGGGGATGGGGCCTCCAGGGCCCAAAAATAATAAAGGGAAGGGGGGGCCACACAGCCCCCTTCCAAAAATTAAATTAGAAAAAGCTGGCATCTCGCCGGAGGCCCCTCCCCCTCCCTGCAACACTGTGCAAACGCGCCTCCTGGCTCGTTCTGGATTGGGGAATTAAGCCCCCTTGAATACTAAGGGTCCTTAGGGGCCAACTAGACCACCAGGTACCTTCAGTAATCCCCACACAGTGGTATTGCTGAGAGGGGGTCCGAGGCCATGCCCCTTTTTACACTCTGCAAACGCACCTCTTGGTGCACTGCTGGTGGGGTGATGCGGTCCTCTTGTGTCCTGAGGACTTCAGGACTAAAGTGGACCTCATCCCCCGAGCAGCAGTGTGCCAGGAGGTGCGTTTGCAGAGTGGTGTAAATAGGGGCAGTAGCCTCGGACCACTCTCAGCAATCCAGCTGTGTGGGGCTTACTAGAGATAACAGGAGGGCTAGTTGGCCCCCAGGGACCCTCAGGAGGTAAGGGGACTTCATCTCCCAAACAAGAGCAGGCCAGGATGCGCATTTGGAGAGTGGTGGAGAAAGGGGGCGCAGCCTGTGTCCACCTCTCAGCAATACCACTGTGTGGGGCTTACTGGAGGTAACAGGTAGGCTAGTTGGCCCCTAAGGACCCCCACAAATGAAGGGGGCTTCATACCCTAACCAAGAGTGTGACAGGAGGCGCGTTTGCAAAGTGGTGGGCAAAGGGGGCGTGGCCTGCTATGAGAACTTAGAAATTCTTTTGTGTGGGAGTTGCTGGAGATAATAGGAGGGGTAGTTGGCCCTCAAAAATGTCCTTGGGGGCCAACTACCCCTCCTGTTACCTCCAGTAAGTCCCACACAGTGGGATTCCTACGAGGTCTTTAGAGGCTACGCTCCCTTTCTCCACCACACTGTAAATATGCCTCCTGGCACACTACGGGTTGGGGGATGAAGTTCACTTTACTCCTGAGGGACCTTGGTGGCCAAGAAGCCCTCCTGGTACCTCCTGCAAGTCCTACGCAGCTGAATTTCTGAACGCTGGTCGGAGCCCCAGCCCCCTTTCTGCACCAATCTGCAAGCGCAACTACTACGTTATAGTTATAAATTAGCATTTAAAAAACCTTAGAAATTCACTGAAAAAACCATAGGTTTGAGGGACGTTATAGTTAGTAATTAGCATTTAAAAAACCTTAGAAATTCACTGAAAAAAACATAGGTTTCAGGGACGTTATAGTTAGAAATTATCATTTAAAAAACCATAGAAATTCACTGAAAAAACCACAGGTTTCAGGGACATTATAGTTAGAAATTAGCATTTAAAAAACCATAGAAATTCACTGAAAAAGCCACAGGTTTCAGGGACGTTATAGTTAGTTGGACATTTCACTCGTACAAAACCAGAGAAATTCGGCCGTTATAGTTTGTTGAGCTAACTATAACTCGTGCCCCCCAATGCACTGCTGATGACATCACATATTACATCACTCATGACATGGTCAGTGACATCAATGATGACATCACTCATGACATCTCAAATGACATCACTGATGACATCACTGATTTATTTATTTATTTTGAAGGTTTTATATAGCACGAACATGGCCCAGGCGGGTATCAGAGCACTTAACAAGGGAAGAAAGATGAACAAAAGAGCACTGTATGCCATAATTATGTCCTGCTATACAACATCCGCTATGAGGGTTAGATACGTTGCCCATGTGAGTTTACTCATGAGTAGAGACTTTACTTCTTTCTTGAATGAGGCAGTAGAGGGATTCAGTCTGGTTTCTGGGGGCAGTGAATTCCAGATCCTTGGAGCAATTCCAGAGAAGGCCTGGTTGTATGTTTTCTTTTTGGCAAATCATTGTGGTTTCAGAAGAAGAGTGCTGGAACATCGGGAGGATCTGATACCACATGAGAGCTCCAGTTTATGGCCCTGGTAACTCGGGGTATTGTGATGAAGGACTTTGTGAGTCATGCAACCGATTTTTAGTTGAATTCTTGCTCCAAATGGTAGCCAATTAAGAACTCTAAGGTCGGAGGAAATGTGGCAGTTTCTTTTAGAACCCATGATGAGCCTGGCCGCTGAATTGAGGGAGACTCTTAGAGGGGCTGTTGTAGATCTGGGAAGTCCACAGAGAGTTGCACTCCCATAGTCTAGTCTGGGGATTACTAGAGCTTGTACTGCCAATTTGAAGTCATTAGCGGGAAGGAAGGATTTTAATTTTCTCATAATGTTCATCTGTATGTTTGCTCCTTTTGTTGCGGCACTGATATGTTTCTGCATGTTTAGATTCCTGTCAAGTGTTAATCCCAGATTTTGCTGAGTCGATAATTTGAGGTTGACAGTTGAGCGCTGTCAATTGTTTAAGCCATTCTTCTATGATGGTTGTTTGGTTGGGTGGAGCGATTAGGAGTAATTCAGTCCTGAGGGTGTTTAGTTTCAGGTGGTTTTCAGCCAGCCAAATCTGTATTTTTTTGTAGTTAAAGTAGTCCTAAATGTATCCTAAATACCGCTTTGTGCTAGTTTATGCAACTTTGCGTAAAGGGAGCAACCCATGCATGTTATATGGACTTTCCCACCCTACCACCCATGGTTTTAAATGCAAAGATCTAGTCACCAAAAATTGTTAGACAGGGCTTAGTACCAAAAACTAATGCCTCCTTGAGGCAGGCACTAACTCCACACTTTACATGCACCGCAAGTGTAATGCACTGTACAGCACACATCAAATGAATGACAATCTAAGACGTTTTTTAGGCATAGTATTTTGTACTAGAAGGTTACCCTTCCAGCACAAAATGATGTGAGACATTTTGCACACAGCTTTCACTATTGCGCAAAGGTTTGGGTGGGATGCTAGGCAGCTTGTTTGCGACCACGGGTCTCAAACTTTCTGGGAAGGGGGCCGCGCAGCCCCTCTCCTGGAGCCCTCCTTGACCCTAGGGACCGCCACCCCCAGGGCCGGCTCCAGCAGTGTCCCAGAGTGCCTACCCCTTGGACATTGCAGTTTGCTATGGCAGGGCAAGGGAGCCCTGCCATAGCAAACACTGCTTTGCTTCATGGAGGCGAGAGCAGGAAACCTGCTCTCGCTTCCATGAAGCAAAGCAGATTGCTTTTGGACAAGGGGAGCTGCATGTCAGCAGCTCCCCTTGTCCAAAAGCAATGCCGGCTCCTGCAGGAGGTGGGGAGCCGGCTGGGACCACGGGGGTTTTGGGGCTCCCCCCGCGGTCCCCAACATAAGGCCAGGTCCCAGGGGATGGGGTCCCCAGGGCCAAAACTGGCCAAGGGGAGGGGGGACCACGCAGCCCCCCCTCCCATTATTAGAAAACAAATGAATGGCCGGGCCCGGGGGATGGGATCCCCAGGGCCGAAAATGGCCCGGAAGGGGGGCCGCTTGTACCCCTTCATTTTCATTAAAAAAAATGGCTCAGTCCCCGGGGGATGGGGTCCCGGGGGGCCAAAAGGGTTAAGGGAAGGGAGGCCACACCGCCCCCTTCCTAAAATTTAAAAAAAAGAAAGAAACCGGCAACTCGTGAGAGGAGCCACCCCTCCCTGCACCACTCTGCAAACGCGCCTCCTGGCACGTTCTGGGTTGGGGGATTAAGTCCCCTTCCATCCTAAGGGTCCTTAGGGGCCAAATAGCCCACCAGGTACATCCAGTAAGCCCCACAAAGTGGGATTGCTGAGAGGTGGTCTGAGGCCACGCCCAATTTTGCACCACTCTGCAAACACACCTCTTGGCACACTGCTGGTGGGACGATGAGGTTCCCTCGAGTCCTGAGGACTTCAGGACTAAAGTGGGCTTCATCCACCAAGCAATAGTGTGCCAGGAGGCGCGTTTACAGAGTGGTGTAAAAAGGGGGCATGGGCTCTGACCACTCTCAGCAATCCAGCTGTGTGGGGCTTACTGGAGGAAACAGGATGGCTAGTTGGACTACAGGGACCCTCAGGAGGCAAGGGGACTTCATCCCCCAACCAAGAGTGCGCCAGGAGGCGTGTTTGCAGAGTGGTGGAGAAAGAGGGCGTGGCTTGCTATGAGAACTTAGCAATCCTGCTGTGTGGGACTTACTGTAGGTAATAGGAGGGCTAGTTGGCCCCCAAGGATGTCCTTGGGGCCAAATACCCCTCCTGTTACCTCCAGTAAGTCCCCTACAATGGGATTGCTAAGAGGTTTTCGGAGGCCATGCCCCCCTTAGTCCACCACTCTACAAACGTACCTCCTGGCTCACTACTGGTTGGGGGAGGAAGTCCACTTTACTCCTGAGGGAGTTTGGGGGCCAAGAAGCCCTCCTGGTACCTCCTGTAAGTCCTATGCAGCAGAATTCGTGAGCACTGGTCGGAGGCCCAGCCCCCTTTCTCCACCACTCTGCAAACACGACTACTAGTTAAACAAGGATTTGCAATGCAATAGGTCTCGCATTTGCGAGAGTTAGAGCTATTGGCGTTGTAAATGTAAAAGATTTTTACTAATGTTTTTTGGAGTAGAGTGGATGTACGTTGTGTGTAGTGGAATTATGTGGTATGTTGTGCAGTGAAATTATGTGGATAGAAAGTATGTGGTATTTAGTGTATAGGAATTATGTGAAGTGGGATTATGTGTTATGGAGAGTAATTATGTGGTATTGTAGTCTGTATTGTGGAGTGGTAACCTCAGGTTTAGTCTTCCTCGTTTCCATAGAAGCTAAACTATAAACTCAATGAGACACAAAAAAAGAAAGAACCACTGAGGAGCACTACTGGACCTAGTCAGAGGTATCAGCAGGGCCACTGGAATTATGTGACTGTTCGGCTGCACCAATTTTCACATAATTAAACATTTTCTGCATTTGCCAAATGTTCCATCATCTGCAACATAATCTGCAGATTTGAACAAAAAAACATTGTTTTTAGCTCAAACGGCTCAAATGTTCCCAAAAATACAGCGTCACGTGTTACAGCATGGTGGACGGCCCTTTGCAAAGCTGGAATGGTCACGTGTTACTTATTGCTAATTGGGGTGTTAAATTGGTACTAATGGTGCACAAACCTCTCTTACTTCTTTCTGTGCCTCTCTTGCCTCTTTCTGCATTTCTCTTGCTTCTTTCTGCACCTTTCTTCCTCTTTCTGTACCTCACTCTCTTCTTTCTGTACTTCACGTGCCTCTTTCTGCACTTCTTTTGCCCCTTTCTGCACCTCACTTGCCTCTTTAGGCACCTCTGTTGTTTTTTTCTGCAGATCTCTTGCCTCTTTCTGCACCTCTCTTACCTCTTTCTGCACCTCTCTTGTCTCTTTCTGCACCTCACTTCCCTCTTTCTGCACATCTCTTGCTTCTTTCTAAACCTCTCTTTCCTCTTTCTGCTCTACTCTTGCCTCTTTGTGCATTTCTCTTGCCTATTTCTGTACTTCCCTTGCCTATTTCTGTACCCCTCTTCCCTCTTTCTGCACCTCACTTGCCTCTTTCTGCACCTCACTCTCTTCCTTCTGCACCTCTATTGCCTCTTTCTGCACTTCTCTTGCCTCTTTCTGCACTTCTTGTGCCTCTTTCTGTACCTCTCTTGCCTCTTTCTGCACCTGAAGTGCCTCTTTCTGCACTTCTCATGCCTCTTTCTACACTTATCTTGCCTCTTTCTATACCTCTCTTGCCTCTTTCTGCACCTCACTTGCCATTTTCTGCTCTTCTCTTGCCTCTTTCTGAACCTCACTATCTTCTTTCTGCACCTCTCTTGCCTCTTTCTGCACCTCACTTGCTTCTTTCTACATCTCTCTTGCCTATTTCTGCACCTCTATTGCCTCTTTCTGCAACTCTGTTGCTTCTTTCTGCACTTCTCTTGCCCCTTTCTGCACCCTTCTTGTTTTATCAGCACCTCTGTTGCTTTTTTCTGCACTTCACTTCCTTCTTTCTGCACCCCTCTTGCCTCTTTCTGTACTCCTCTTGCCTCTTTGTGCACCTCTCTTACCTCTTTCTGCACCCCTCTTGCCTCTTTCTGCAGCTCTGTTGGTTCTTTCTGCGCTGCTCTTGCTTCTTTCTGCACCATTTCTGCAAATTTCTGTATCCCTCTTGCCTCTTTCTGCATCCCTGTTCCCTCTTTCTGCACCTTTCCTGCCTGTTTCTGCACCTCTCTTGCCTCTTTCTGCACCTCTGTTGCTAGTTTCTGCACTTCTCTTGCCTCTTTCTGCACCCCTTTGCCTCTTTCAGCACCTCTGTTGTTTCTTTCTGCACTTCTCTTGCTTCTTTCTGCACCCCTCTTGCCTCTTTCTGTATCCCTCTTGCCTCTTTGTGCACCTCTCCTTCCTCTTTTTGCACCTCTCTTGCCTTTTTTCTGCAGTTCTCTTACCTCTTTCTGCATCTCATTTGCTTCTTTCTGCACTTCTCTTGCCTCTTTATGTACCCCTCTTGCCTCTTTCTGTACCCCTCTTGCCTCTTTCTGCACTGCTCTTGCTTCTTTCTGCACCTCTTTTGCAAATTTCTGTATCCATCTTGCCTCTTTCTGCACCCCTGTTCCCTCTTTCTGCACCTTTCCTGCCTGTATCTGCACCTCTCTTGCCTCTTTCTGCACCTCTGTTGCTTCTTTCTTCACTTCTCTTGCCTCTTTCTGCACTCCTCTTGCCTCTTTCAGCACCTCTGTTGCTTCTTTCTCCACTTCTCCTGCTTCTTTTTGCACCACTCTTTCCTCTTTCTGTACCCCTCTCACCTCTTTGTGTACCTCTCCTTCCTCTTTCTGCACCTCTCTTGCCTTTTTCGGCAGTTCTCTTGCCTCTTTCTGCACCTCATTTGCTGCTTTCAGCACTTCTCTTGCCTCTTTCTGTACCCCTCTTGCCTCTTTCTGCACCTCTCTTGGTTCATTCTGTACTGCTCTTGCTTCTTTCTGCACCTCTGTTGCAAATTTATGTACCTCTCTTCCCTCTTTCTGCACCTCTATTGTCTCTTTCGGCAACTCTATTGCTTCTTTCTGCACTGCTCTTGCTTCTTTCTGCATCTCTCTTGCAAATTTCTGTATCCCTCTTGCCTCTTTCTGCACCCCTGTTCCCTCTTTCTGCACCTTTCCTGCCTCTTCTGCACCTCTCTTGCCTCTTTCTGCACCTCTGTTACTTCTTTCTGTACTTCTCTTGCCTCTTTCTGCACTCTCTTGCCTCTTTCAGCACCTCTGTTGCTTCTCTCTGCACCTTGCTTCCTCTTTCTGCACTTCTCTTGCCTTCTTTCTGCACTTCTTTTGCTTCTTTGTGCACCTATCCGGTCTCTTTCTGCACCTCTCTTGCCTCTTTCTGCAGTTCTCTTGCCTCTTTCTGCAACTCTGTTGCTTCTTTATGCACTTCTCTTGCCTCTTTCTGCACCCTTCTTGTTTTTTTCAGCACTTCTGTTGCTTCTTTCTGCACTTCTCTTCCTTCTTTCTGCACCTCTGTTGCTTCTTTCAGCACTTCTGTTGCCTCTTTCTGCACTTCTCTTGCCTGTTTATGCACTTGTTTTGCCTCTTTCTGCACCTCTGTTGCCTCTTTTTGCACTTCACTTGCTTCTTTCTGACCCCTCTTGCCTCTTTCTGCACCCCTCTTCCCTCTTTCTGTACCTCTCTTGCCTCTTTCTGTACCCCTGATCCCTCCTTCTGCACCTCTCCTGCCTGTTTCTGCACCTCTGTTGCCTCTTTCTGCACTTCTCTTGCCTCTTTCTGCACATCTGTTGCTTCTTTCTGCTCTTCTCTTGCCTCTTTCTGCACCACTCCTGCCTCTTTCTGCACCTCTGTTGCTTCTTTCTGCACTTCTCTTGCTTCTACCTTTTTGTACACATATTTACAGAGTGTGCTGTTTGAAACCCAGGTATTCAAGTATTTGTATGTTTATTTTTATGTAACATGTCACTAGGTAAAAGCAGAGACACACGCATGCATACCTTCACAAACTTGGTCAGACTTACAACAGTGAAATGCTTAGGATTGCTGTTTTATATTTGGTAGGAGTAACATTCTGAGCACTCGATGAATAGTGAACCTTCAAGAGAAAAGTGAGGTTTAAGACATCTTGGGAAAAGGATTACTGATTAGGCTATTTTGTATGAGTCTGTGGTAAGGTACAGTCGAAGTAGGCCTTTTTCTGCACCTCTGCTGCTTCTTTCAGCACTTCTCTTGCTACTTTCTCCACGTTTCTTTTTCTTTCTGGACTTCTCTTGCCTCTTTCTGCATTTTTCTTGCATCTTTCTGCACCTTTCTTCCTCTTTCTGCACCTCTCTTCCCTCTTTCTGCACTTCTCTTGCTTCTCTCTGCGACTTTCTTTGTCTTTCTGTACATGTTCTACCTATGTAGGCATAGTTAGAAATTAGCATTTAACCCCTTCCATGCGCACGATGGCCGGGATCTGTCGTGCGCAACGGTGCTCGTGTGTGCACGATGGCTCCCGGCCGTCATGGCACATGGCCCCGGAAATCCCTCTGGTGCAGGCACCAGAGGGATTTCTATTTCTCCCCTGTAGCCTCGGGAGCTGGGGAAGAGCTTCCCAGCTCCCAAGCCCCCCCCCCCTGTTTCAGTGAAATGACGATCAGCGCGCACATCATTCTGACGTCATTTCACTGAAACCGAAACTGAAATGAGCCTTTAGGCTCATTTCAGTTTCACTTTCTACGTGCTCAGGGGGCTATCTCAGCCCCCTGAGCACGTAGAAAGACGGGAGAGGTATCATTGGAAAGGGGAGAATCTCCCCTTTCCAATGGTACCCGTCCCCAGTGGATCCCTGCTTGGGGATCATCCCAGGAGGGCGATTCCCAAGCAGGGATCCACCACTAGACACCAGTGAGGGGGGAGCGGCCCCTTGGGCAAGGACCTTTGCTCCCCCCAAAACAAATTTGGCCATATTCAGTCTTTCTGCCCCCCCTGGGGGGCAGATGGGGCAGTAGCCCCCAATCTGCCCCCCGGGGGGGTAGAAAGCCCACTAAACACCAGGGATTTTTTGGGGGGTAATTTTAATTGGGTGGGGGCTGCCCAAAACGGGCAAGCCAATGCCCCCACCACCCTGCCACAATTACAGCCTTTCTGTCCCCCCTGGAGGGCAGATGGGGGCAGTAGCCCCCAATCTGCCCCCCGGGGGGGCAGAAAGCCCCCTAGATGCCAGGGATTTTCTTTTGGGCAATTCTAATTAGGGTGGGGGCTTCCCAAAATGGGCATGCCAATGCCCCCACCCCCCTGCCACAATTAAAGCCTTTCTGCCCCCCCTGGGAGGCAGATGGGGCAGTAGCCCCCAATCTGCCCCCAGGGGGGAAAAAAGCCCACTAGAAGCCAGGGATTTTCTTTTGGGCAATTCTAATTAGGGTGGGGGCTGCCCAAAATGGGCAAGCCAATTCCCCCACCCCTCCCTGCAACAATTACAGTCTTTCTGCCCCCCGGAGGGGCAGAAAGCCCACTAAAAACCAGGGATTTTTTGGGGGCAATTTTAATTAGGGTGGGGGCGGCCAAAAATGGGCATGCCAATGCCCCCACCCCGCCAAAATTACAGCCTTTCTGCCCCCCCTGGAGGGCAGATGGGGTGGTAGCCCCCAATCTGCCCCCCTGGAGGGGGCAAAAAGCCCACTAGACGCCAGGGATTTTTTTTGCCAATTTGAATCAGGGGTGGGGGCTGCCCAAAATGGATATGCCAATTCCCCCACCCCCATCCACAAAAATTCCAGTCTTTCTGCCCCCCTGGGGGGCAGAAAGCCCACTAGATACCAGGGAATTCTTTATTTGTATTCATGTAGGGGTGGGGGCTGCCCAAAATGGGCATGACAATACCCCCATCCCCCCAGAGAAATTCCAGTCTTTCTACCCCCTGGGGGGGCAGTGGCCCCTGATCTGCCCCCAGGGGGGGCAGAAAGCCCACTAGGCGCCAGCGATTACTCTGTCTTTTTTTATGCGTGGGGGTGGGGGCTGCCCAGAATTGGCATACCAATGCCCCCACCCCCCATAAAATAGCCACAGTCTTTCTGCCCCCCTTGGGGACATATCGGGGCAAACCCCCCCCCCCCAATCCCCCCCAGGGCGGCAGAAAGCCCACTAGGCACAGACTTTTTTTTAGCAATGGGCCCTAGCGCAGCTGGCACATAGGGAAACCTATCAAACCTGTACATTTTTGAAAACTAGACACCAAGGGGAATCCAGAATGGGGTGACTTGTCTGGCTCTCACCAGGTTATGTTACCCAGAATCCCTTGCAAACCTCAAACTTTGTAAAAAAA
This sequence comes from Calotriton arnoldi, assembly GCA_963921515.1. Taxonomy (NCBI): domain Eukaryota; kingdom Metazoa; phylum Chordata; class Amphibia; order Caudata; family Salamandridae; genus Calotriton; species Calotriton arnoldi. Next base: position 1,220,437 of record CAWUFW010002581.1, read on the forward strand.
AAACACATTTCCCCCACATTTATGTGGTGGAAAGTTCTGGAATCTGCGTGGATCCACAAAATTCCACTGAGCACGCGTTCCCCAAAGTCTACTGAGAAAAATGGTACCTCACTTGTGTGCGTAGGCCTAGTGCCTTGACAGGAAACGGCCCAAAACGCCATATGGACACACCACATTTTCACAGTGAAAACGGACCCTTTTTTGCAAAGTGCCTAGCTGTAGATTTTGAACCCTAGTGTCAGCCCGGTGATGCCACAACTTTCCCACACAAAAATGTGTGGAAAAAGTGATTTTTTCAGCTAAATTTGAGGTTTGCAGGAGATTCTGGGTAAGAAAACGTTGGGGGATCCATGCAAGCCATTCCTCCCTGGAATCCCCCGGGTGTCTAGTTTTCAGAAATGTGTGGGTTTGGTAGGTTTCCCTAGGTGGCCGCCGAGCACGGGGCCAAAAACCCAGGTGACCCCCCTTGTAAAACCAGGTCGTTTTGTGATAGGCAATTTTGATGTCGCCTCAATACGTTTTGGGCTCTTGACTGTCGATGGTACTTGGGCCCCCCACACGAGTGAGGCACCATTTTTATCGGGAGACCTGGAGGAACGCTGGGTGGTAGGAAATTTGTGTCAGCCCGGTGATGCCACAACCTTCCCACACAAAAATGTGTGGAAAAAGTGATTTTTTTCAGCTAAATTTGAGGTTTGCAGGGGATTCTGGGTAAGAAAACGTTGGGGGATCCACGCAAGCCATACCTCCCTGTATTCCCCCGGGTGTCTAGTTTTCAGAAAAGTGTGGGTTTGGAAGGTTTCCCTAGATGGCCGCCGAGCACGGGGCCAAAAACCCAGGTGACACCCCTTGCAAAACCAGGTCGTTTTGTGATAGAAAATTTTGATGTTGCCTCAATACGTTTTGGGCCCTTGCCTGTCGCGGGTCCTTGGGCCTCCCACACGAGTGAGGCACCATTTTTATCGGGAGATCTGGGGGAACACTGGGTGGTAGGAAATTTGTGTCAGCCCGGTGATGCTACAACTTTCCCACACAAAAATGTGTGGAAAAAGTGATTTTTTCAGCTAAATTTGAGGTTTGAAGGGGATTCTGGGTAAGAAAAAGTTGGGGGATCCACGCAAGTCATACCTCCCTAGAATCCCCGGGGTGTCTAGTTTTCAGAAATGTGTGTGTTTGGTAGGTTTCCCTAGGTGGCCGGCGAGCACAGGGCCAAAAACCCAGGTGACCCCCATTGCAAAACCAGGTCGTTTTGTGATAGGCAATTTTGATGTCGCCTCAATACGTTTTGGGCCCTTGCCTGTCACTGGTACTTGGGCCTCCCACACTAGTGAGGTACCATTTTTCTCGGAAAACTTTGGGAAATGCGGGCTGGGTGGAATTTTGTGGATCCACGCAGATTCCAGAACTTTCCACCACAGAAATGTGAGGAAAATTAGGTTTTTTGGACACATTTTGAGGTTTGCAAGGGATTCTGGGTAATAAAACGTTGGGGGATCCACACAAGCCATACCTCCCTGGAATCCCCCGGGTGTCTAGTTTTTAGAAATGTGTGGGTTTGGTAGGTTTCCCTAGCTGGCCGACGAGCACGGGGCCAAAAACCCAGGTGACCCCCCCTTGCAAAACCAGGTCGTTTTGTGATAAGCAATTTTGATGTTGCCTCAATACGTTTTGGGCCCTTGCCTGTCGCGGGTACTTGGGCCTCCCACATGAGTGATGCACCATTTTTATCGGGAGACCCGGGGGAACGCTGGGTGGTAGGAAATTTGAGTCAGCCCGCTGATGCCACAACTTTTACACACAAAAATGTGTGGAAAAAGTGATTTTTTCAGCTAAATTTGAGGTTTGCAGGGGATTCTGGGTAAGAAAACGTTGGGGGATCCATGCAAGCCATACCTCCCTAGCATCCCCTGGGTGTCTAGTTTTAAAAAATGTATACGTTTGCTAGGTTTCCCTATGTGCCGGCAGAGCTAGGGTTCAAAAACTACAGCTAGGCACTTTGCAAAAAAAGGGTCATTTTTCGCTTTGAAAATGTGGTGTGTCCACCTTGCGTTTTGGGCCGTTTCCTGTCGCGGGCACTAGGCCTACCCACACAAGTGACGTAGCATTTTTCTCAGAAGACTTTGGGGAACGCTGGGTGGGTGGAATTTTGTGGATCCACGCAGATTCCAGAACTTTCCACCACAGAAATGTGAGGAGAATGTGTTTTTTTTGACAATTTTTCAGGTTTGCAAGGGAATCTGGGTAACAGAACCTGGTGAGAGCCAGTCAAGTCACCCCATCCTGGATTCCCCTGGGTGTCTAGTTTTCAAAAATGTATAAGTTTGCTAGGTTTCCCTAGGTGCCGGCAGAAATAGGGTTCAAACACTACAGCTAAGCACTTTGCAAAAAAAGGGCCATTTTTCACTATGAAAATGTGGTGTGTCCACCTTGCGTTTTGGGCCGTTTCCTGTCGCGGGCACTAGGACTACTCACACAAGTGAGGTACCATTTTTCTCGGAAGACTTTAGGAACGCGGGGTGGGTGGAATTTTGTGGATACACGCAGATTCCAGAACTTTCCACCACAGAAATGTGAGGAAAATGTGTTTTTTTTTTACAATTGTTTAGGTTTGCAAGGGATTCTGGGTAACAGAACCTGGTGAGAGCCAGTCAAGTCACCCCATCCTGGATTCCCCTGGGTGTCTAGTTTTCAAAAATGTATAGGTTTGCTAGGTTTCCCTAGGTGCCGGCAGAGCTAGGGTTCAAAAACTACAGCTAGGCACTTTGCAAAAAAAGGGTCATTTTTCACTCTGAAAATGTGGTGTGTCCACCTTGCGTTTTGGGCCGTTTCCTGTTGCGTGCACTAGGCCTACCCACACAAGTGAGGTACCATTTTTCTCAGGAGACTTAGGGTAACACAGAATTTTAGAGCAACTGTTATTACCTATTGACTTTCGATGCATTTATGCCTTCCAAATGAAAAACAATGTGTAAAAAAGAAGTCATTTTGAAAAATGACCTATAATTCTCATGCTAGTATGGGTACTCCCAATTTCGGAAATGTGCAAATATCTACTGTTTCTAAACTCTATGGGGCATATTAGCAAGAACATGCGAAAAATATCGCAAACCTTGCTTAGCGCGCCTTTATTTATCGCCGGCTATCGCTGGATATTACCGCGGAAATAACATGCTATTAGCAAGCTTTATCTCCATTGCGATAAAATATCCAGCGATAGCGGCGAAACCCAGCTTTAACGCGAGAAATCCAGCGATAAAATGCTATCGCTAAATCTGGGGACTTAACTTTACAATCCACCTCCCATTGACTTTCATTGCTAAGTCATCAGTTCTAAAAAACAAGCGCTAATCGGAGTTAGCGCGTGTTTTTTTATCGCTTCGCGGGTATTGCTAATAGGCGATATGTATGTAAGCGACTGTTTTCTGTCGCTTTTAGTTGGGAACGCCTCCTTTGCATGTCATTAGCGATAAATATTGCTGACATGCAAAGCGGCACCCAAACCGGTCGCTAACACCTAAAAGCTGTCGCTAACACCTGTTAGCGACAGCTTGCTAATAGGGCGATAAAAATATCGCCGCTTTAGCGGGAAAAAGTCCAGCTAAAGCGGCGATAGAGCCCTTGATAATATGCCCCTATATTTTGTTCCCATTTCAGAAATACATAGGTGTCTTTCATACCAATTTTTCCATGTATACATTTTCCTAAAATAATTGCTATATACCCGGTAGATAATAAAAAACCATTGCAAGACACTGCTCAGTTATTGGCTCTGGTTTCGTCGGGTTCTTGGTGAACCTACAAGTCCTATATATCCTCACAACCAGAATGGTCCAGCAAATGTAACGGTATATTGCTTTCATACAGCTAGGGGTGGGCGGAATTTGCGTAGTCGCTCTACGCAAAGCTCCGCGAAACGGTAAAAAATCTCCGCAAGCACGCAAAAGTTCCGCGAACACGCGGAATTGCTTGTTCCGCCCGTTCGTGATGCTTTTTTCCTGTTTGCGAACGCTGTTTGCGTGCTCGGGGAGAAATATCTCGCGAACATGCATTTTGAAAGCGCAAACAAGCAAAAAATTCCGCGAAGCCGCGGATCGCGGAATTTTTGGTAATTCCGCGTTCTCCGCGGAACGCGAAATTACCCAAATTCCGCAAATTCCGCGAGCGGAACGGAATTTATTGCCCAGGCCTAATAATTAGAAGAAGTTACAGGTGAAAACGTTGACACAAATGGCTGTTTTTTTCAACTATTTTTCAATTTTTACTATATTAAACTGTTAGTTTCTATGAAGAAACCTTGAAGGATCTACACAAATGACCCCTTGATGAATTTAAAATGTTGTCTACTTTTCTAAAATGTATAGCTCTCCAGGATCCATTATTGCTTTCATACCCATTTCTACCATTAACTGGAAGGAGGTTGAAAGCACAAAAAATAGCAAAAATAGGCTATGTCCCAGAAAAATGCCAAAACTGTGTAAAAGATTTTGGTTTTCTGACAAAAGTCTGCTTGTCCCTGAAAGCTGGGAAGATGGTGAATTCAGCACCACAACCCCTTTTTTGATACCCTTTGCAGGGAAAAAAACAGACGCTTTCATCTGGAGCCCTTTTTCCCATTTCCCCCCAAAAAAACAAAATGTAGCTGTATTTTGGCTAATTTCTGGGTCCCCTCCAGGGGAACCCACAAACCCTGGGTACCTTTAGAATCCCCATGCTGTTGGAAAAAAAAGGACGCAAATTTGGGGTGGATACCTTATGTGGTCAAAAAGTTACAGGGGCCTAAGCGCGAACTACCCCAAATAGCCAAAAAAAGGCTTAGCACAGGGGGGAAAAGGCCTAGCAGCGAAGGGGTTAAAAAACCTTAGAAATTTACTGAAAAAACCACAGGTTTCAGGGACGTTATAGTTAAGGATTAGCATTTAAAAAACCTTAGAAATTCACTGAAAAAACAAGAAGTTTCAGGGACGTTATAGTTAGGAATGAGCAGTTAAAAATCCTTAGAAATTCACTGAAAAAAACCACAGGTTTCTGGGACGATATAGTTCGTCGGACATTTCACTCGTACAAAACCAGAGAAATTCGGCCATTAAAGTTAGTTGAGCTAACTATAACTCGCGCCCCCGCAATGCACTGCTGATGACGTCACATATTACATCACTCATGACATGGTCAATTACATCACTGATGACATCACTGATGACATCTCAAATGACATCACTGATGACATAACTGATGACATCATCCACGTGATAATCTGATGCACCTCCTCACACCCTAATATAACCTTTCATACACACACTCTAAAATACAGTCTACCATTTTCGAAACCATAGACACACCAATACCAGTAACTACATACCCACTCAATGATTCCTAGGTCTACACACACACATCCACTCATTCACCCATACACTCACTCATACATGCAATCACTCATCAATACAGCACTATCATATGCACTCATACACCTATACAAACACTCACACACCGCCACTCACCCATAGAGCTACTCACACACCTAGTCAGTCATGCAAAGAATCAATCACACTCCCGTTTACTCACCTATACAGTTATACACACACCACCTCACTTTTTCATACAGGTACTAACACATACTTACTCTCTTATACAATCACTGACACAAGCACACACTCATCAATACAGCCACTCTCACAATCACTCACTCTCACATATAGTGATTTATATAGTCCAACACTCACATATACTGCCTTTCACATATGTAGTTACTCACACATTTACCACTGAGACATCCATTGACTTACCAACACACCCATACACACACTCACCCACCCACACAGCCCTTCACAGATGTACTCTTGAACCCATACACCCAGTGAATCACCCACTCACACATCTATGCACAGAGTCACACACCCCCCACCCACCCACACAGACACTCAGGCACCCATACAGATACTCAGACAACCAATCAATAACCCATATAGAAACTCATGTAGCTACTCACCAACCCATGCAGCCGCTTACACACCAACTGACAGACTGATTCAGACATTTACACAGTTTAGTCACTAACCCATGCATTCAGTAAGACACGTTTAATCACTCACTTATACAGTCAGTCATGCACCTACTAAATCATCCATACAGACACTCACACACCCACTCATTCTTCAATACACCTTGGCATATATCTATATAAAACATATGCAAACTTTTCAGAAACACTCAATCACTGGATGATGTCATCAGTGATGTCATGAGTGATGTCATTTGAGATGTAATCAGTGATGTCATCAGTGATGTCACTGACCATGTCATGAGTGATGTAATATGTGACGTCATCAGCAGTGCATTGCAGGGGCCCGAGTTATAGTTAGCTCAACTAACTATAACGGCCGAATTTCTCTGGTTTTGTAGAAGTGAAATGTCTGACAAACAATAACTTCCCTGAAACCTGTGGTTTTTTCAGTGAACAAGCCAGGCAATGGCGAAACGCGTTACGGCGTAATCTGGAATAAAGCAGAGACTTTATTGAAATTCCATCCCCCGTGTCGGTGTCTGCTTTTTAAGCAAAAATGCAGTAATGGTTGGAATATATATATATATATATACAAAACTGTGTTGTCTCCCCCGTCTCCATAAAACAACACACCACAGCCCAAAATGCTTTCAAGCAGGTTTATACCTGCTTGAAAGCATTTTGGGCTGTGGTGTGTTGTTTTAGTGAGACGGAGGAGACGACACAGTTTTAGATTTCGAGGGGCCGCTACCCCACCACAGCCCGCCGTCACTAAGTGGCATGGGTCCATTGCGATTGAGGTACTGGGATATATATATATATATTTCTCAAGCCTTCTTTAACTTAACTTCACTCAGTTTTGTTTTTCGGCTTCAAGATAGGAGAAAGCACATATCTGGTATGGTATGGTTCCATATATATTTTTATTTTTTTATTTTAAAAAACCAAAGTGCTTCGTGTTGATTACACTAGGGGTGGGCAGAATTTGCGTAGTCGCGCTGCGCAAAGCTCCGCGAAACGGTAAAACAGCTCCACGAGCACGCAGAGTTCCGCGAACATGCGGAATTGCTTGTTCCGCCCGTTCGCGATGCGTTTTTCCTGTTCGCGAATGCTGTTTGCGTGCTCGGGGGGAAATATCTTGCGAACACGCATTTTGAAAGCGCGAACAAGCAAAAAATTCAGCGAAGGCGCGGATTGCGGAATTTTTGGCAATTCCGCGTTCTCCGCGGAACGCGAAATTACCCAAATTCCGCAAATTCCACGAGCGGAACGGAATTTACCGTCCATGCCTAGATTACACCAGGCTGATGCCTTTTGGCAAAAAGCCTTCTACGCAGCCATCTGAATTGCTGAAATTAATCTTCTATAGGTTTAGATTGTAAGGTCATGCGCTAAAATGCATTTAATGCAGTGCATTTGCCAGCGATTAGTGAGAATGAATCATATATGTGGTCAATGCTTTCTTTATAAATTGTAACCAGATGTCGTTTTTGGTAAATAATATATGTATTAGTTGTTGTGCCCCATACAAGAGCATAGTATCATTTATTGAATTATATGTAGGTTGTAGAATTAATTTGCACTTAAACAAAACTGTTAAGTTAGCGTGATTGTGGGCTTTAAGCTTATAGTCAACACATTTAATACTAATATGAAAGCTGTTTTTCTGCATTTTTTCTTTCCTGCAGGTGCAGACCAAAGGCATTCATTAGCTAGTAAAAAGCACATTGTATTTCAGAGATAGTGAGGCAGAGAAGAACTGGCTAAGGCAAATAATTTTAAGGAAGAACAAAGGGAGTGTTACCAGTTAGTACAATCAGACAAAGGGAGGAATCCAAGAACACCTTGGAAGCAGAAACTGGAATATGGGAGCAGAGTTCGAGGTGGCAAGTTCATTCTTGGGAACTGAAAAAGTACTATGATGTGCATGAGGTCCTATTTCTCGAATGCTCTTAGTGCATTTTACTCAGTGATCCCATATTGGTTTTGGTCAGATTTCCTTTAGACTTGGAGAGGTACAGACTTCTCTTGTCATCTCTGATTGTGTGACTTTATGCTATACATGACCCCTTACTTATAGAACTTCTACAGAGGTTCTGATGCTGACACCTTTCTTGCTTCCTTGATTTAGTAGGGTTTCCCCAATCCTTTGGTTAGTGTACGGTTTGGTAGATGCTAAAAATCTTTTCCATGTACGGGGAGAAGGATTGAAACCATTTGTCTAGTTATCAATTACGTTTTCTTATTTTTTGTATCATTGCCACTGAAATTTGTATATGCTTTTTGCTGTTGAACACCAATATAGTACTTCACTTTGGTCTTCCTTTGATAATCCTATATTTTTATAGTATGTTCTTGATATTGATTTATATTGTCTGGCTTTGAGTTTGTAATAAACCTTTCAACTTCAAATTACTGACTTAGACTTTTATTGTGTGGTCCTAATGGTCACACTGTACCTTTAGATTCAAATTTGTTGCTAACCCCTTCTCCTCTCAGGCTACTATCAAGCACTTCTCTTGCTACTTTCTCCACGTTTCTTCTTCTTTCTGGACTTCTCTTGCCTCTTTCTGCATTTTTCTTGCATCTTTCTGCACCTTTTTTCCTCTTTCTGCACCTCTCTTCCCTCTTTCTGCACTTCTCTTGCTTCTTTCTGCACCTTTCTTCGTCTTTCTGTACATGTTCTACCTATGTAGGCATAGTTAGAATGTTGACCAGCATTAAATTGGGAGAACCGTCCCAGTGCATTCTCACCACCAATCAACCCTTCTTATTACATTGGAGTTCGATTTATGGAGGGTGGGCTGAATCAGAGTCTAGCAAAGTTGCAGCATGAGCAATGTAAGTCTGTTACTGTAGAAAGTACACTAGTGCATTTTGGAAAGGATAGTCCCATAGAAAACCATATACTGGGTTTTTGTATGGGACGCCATGCAATATTTTACATATTCAGTCATCTTTGGCTTAATAGCCAACAGCACTTTATATGATGATATTTCTAAACCAACACTTCTAATGGTAAAAAGAAAACTACAATTCTCAGAATATAAAGTGCTACTGACTTGCTAAAGTTTTTATGATTGACATATGGCCACTTAACAAATAAAGCTTTTTTTCACATTTAGCAACACACTCTTGCCCCAGAGATGGGAATTGCTTAATTGCTCATTACTGCGACAAGGGAATGTGTATCTAGAAATAATAAAGAGTACTAGTAAGTAAATGAGGAATTATTTGTCATGCTCAGATGTGCACAATTCTTGAAAACTAGCACTATTATTTAGGGGCTGTCCTGCTTCAGTGTATTCTCTTTGATATGTAATTGAAAAAACTCAGTTACCTGCTACATACTCAACAGCAGATATATTTATTGTTCCCAGGCTACCATGGTAACAAATGCGGAAAAATTCCCTAGGATTATCTTGAGTTACATGCAGTAATACGTTGAATAATGCTGATATACACTAACACTTTACATTTATCTGACTAATTCAAAATATCACATAATGGAAAAAAAATCTAAAATTATTTCTATGAGGTCAAACTATCACAAATTTGATTAGTGGAAGCATTTTAGAGCATGAAGGTATTTTTTTAAACCTGCAGGTTAAATGCAAGTCCACATACAATTTACAAATGCATCTATTAATATTATAATACATAGGCTACTACAGTCTCTAATATAAACATCTGTCTCTAATGTTCCTATTACGTTTGAATTGTTCTAAAGAAATTACATAGCTACTCAACAATAATATGCTATTATATTTGAGTACTGATGTCACAATACCTGCAGCCAGAACCTGTAACCAAGGTAAAAGGCTGGACAGAGGAGCATTACTACAGTTGCAATTTAAACAAAAGGTGATCAGCAGAAATTAGATATGTATGGCAACATGTTTATTTTTTCACACTATAGTTCATTGCTGGAAATATAGAATTTCTGCATGTCTCGGCACAATCTTAAAGAATTACAGATTTTTTGTGTGTTTAATTACTCAGTACAAATTTTGCTTCTTTTGTCTTGTCAGCAATGAACACAATGTAATGCAACGCAGCTAGACACCTTGCTGTGCTCCATGAACGGGCAGGCATGAGCCTTATTTACCATTATACAGCGCATTCCTGTACTTTTCTAGTGTTGCAACTCTTTTGGCTGCCTAGCACCATCGCAGGCACCCTTGCTTCATGTTGCAAGGGTGCCTGCATTGCAGGAAGGATTGTTTTTCTACAGGATGGGGCACCTCCCTGCGCGAAAACAATCCTCTGAGGCTTTTTCCTCTTTCTGAAGGCCTGATTCTGATGTGGTTAGGAAGGCCTCCAAACAGCATTTGCTCCGTCCAAATTGGATCGGGAACGTGTCTTTCCGACCGACTCAGAGAGGTTTCTGACCGATCGAGTACGATGCGAGTTAGGCGTTAGGAATATCCCAATCCGAACCCGGCGGCATTTGGAATGACCAAGCGGTATGGAGCAGAATCGTATGTCTCTACGGGCCACGTTTCCAAACTACCAAGTACGATGCTGGATTTTGACAGCCTTTCTGAATCATTTTGCCGACTCGAATCTGCAGTCGGACTCAGACTTTAGGGGCGCGTTGTGGGACCCCTGCACCCGGAGCCTTCCCAATCAGGCCCGTGGGGGTACCCATGGGTCCCCCCTTACCAGCCATACACAGTGTGGCAGGCACCAGGGGGTGCCCGCCATAGGGTGCTCGATTTTCCCCAGCGACCCCTTTCTTCAATGGGAGCCTATGCATTGGGTCATAACAAAGGCTCCCATTGAAGTCAATGGGAGTCCAACTGAATTGTATCTGGAAGCATCCGGATGTTATCGCACTTGGTCGGTTGGACTCTCCTGATCCGATTTGGTCGGAGACCATTCCCAAACCCATTCGGTCGGGAAGCTTTCCAAACCGCTTCAGAATCGGGCCCTCAGTGTGCTGAAGAATGCAGCATGGTATTCAGACAAAATATCGAAATTAAAATATCTTCCTACCAAAATATCGCGTCCAAAATATCGTGATATGGAAATATCGTCTGCAAGAATGTCTCTGTCAAGAATATCTATTTTAGGATAAATAATATCGATTTTTAAAATATCGAAGTCATTAATATCGTTTACAAAACTATAATTTTTTATAATATCCTTTTTAATTATTCTGATGTATTTTAATATATATTTTCAATATATATGATGTAAAATGTATGTATAAATATTGTTTATGTTTTGTAATATAATTGTTACATTTTTTGTAGTTATTAAATATATTTTAATTAACATTTGTGATTTTTAGTAAATAATTAGTTTTGTGTTAATACTATTTATTGAATTGATAATTAATTATATTAATTGTGCAATTAATTTTTTAAATTAAATTTTTAGGTGCAGGTTGTGGGGTTCATAGGCGTACAGGGTGGGAAGTAAATTAATTATAAGTATTTATTTAAGTTTTAGGTGTGGGTTGTGTGTTTTGTAGAGGTATAGGGTGAGAATTCATTTTTTTATTAATGTTAATTATTAAATTGATAATTAATTATTTTAATTCCGTAATTCATTTTTTGCTAAGTTAAATTTCATGAGCATGTTGTGTGGTTTGTGGGGGTATATTGTGGAAAGTAAATGAATTATAATTAAGTAATAATTTATTTTTAATTATTGATAATTAGTTGATAAATACTTATGTTATTTGTGAAAATAATTAGTTTTTTTAATTTAAGTTTTAGGTGCAGGCTGTGAGTTTTGCAGGGGTATAGGGTGGAAAGTGACTAAAATAAAATTATTTAATAAATATCTTTCTATTAATAAATTGTTTTAAACAAAATTATTTATTTAAATGATTTTTTTTGCATTTTAATTATAATAATATTTGTAGTTTTATATGTATTAAACATTGTAATACATATGTATTTTATTAAATTTTTAATATAAAATATATTTGTATTTTTTTACGTATTTATATTTATATTTGTTTACTATGTTTTTGAAATTATTTTATTGTTTTGAAGAGAATTTGTTTGTTTCTAATGTTGCACTGACTGGAGTGGGAAAGATACATTTTACCCCTCAGCAATTCAACACTTTCTCTACTGTTGCACTCAGTGGAGTGGGAATAGTAAATGTTACCCCTACGTAATCCAACTGTCTCCCTACTCTTGCACTTATTGGAGTTAGAATAATACATTTTAACCTTCCGCAGTCCAACACTTTCCTTACTGTTGCACGGACTGGAGTGGGAATAGTACATTTTACCCCTCCGCAATCCAACACTTTCCCTACTGTAGCACTGATTGGTGTGGGAATAGTACATTTTACCCCTCCACAATCTGCCACTTTCCCTTATTGTTGCTCTGACTGGAATTGGAATAGTAAATTTTACCCCTCCACAATCTGACACTTTCTCTACTGTTGCTCAGACTGGCAATCCAACACTTTCCCTACTGTTGCACTGACTGGAGTGAGAATAGTGCATTTTACCCCTCCGTAATCCAACACATTCCCTACTGTTGAAGTTATTGGAGTTGGAATAGTAAATTTTACACCTCAGGAAGCCAACACTTTCCCTACTGTTGCACTGACTCGAGTGCAAATAGTCAATTTTACCCCTCCGCAATCCAACACGTTCCCTACTGTTGCACTGACAGGATTTGGAATAGTAAATGTTACCCATGTGTGATGTAACACGTTTCCTACTGTTACCTTGCGTGAAGTCGGAGGAGTACATTTTATACATTCTTAGTACAACACATTGCCTGCTTTTGTATAAATTACAGTGGGAATAGTATATGTATTAAATGTAAAATTGTATGATTTATTTGATATTATTACAATTTATATCATTATGTTTTTGCTTATTTAAAATTATAATATTTATATTTATTAATGTTTTTAATGTGTAAAATATTTTTATTATATTGTAGGAAATGTATGTTGTTCACTTTTTAAATTTTAATTTAAATGGTTTTATTTTAAAAATATTTTGGGACCGATTACGTTGTCAGTCGGAAAGCCTCCGACCGCTAGTCGGAAGTTTTCCGAGAGCAGTCGGAGGCTTTTCAACCGACGAGGTCGGTTTGCGGTCCGACTGCCCAATTACGATGTCTGCGGTTGGAGCTTAAACCAGCCGGTCATTCTGACTCGGTTCCGACCAGCTCTCGAAGTCTTCCAGCCAGTCAGAACCGCACCTTAATCCCCTATGGACGCCATTTCCGCCGTTCGGATTATGATGCCGGTTTCCCACAGCCTTTCCACGCCGGCCTTCCCGACATAGAAAGGGTGTCAAAAAGCAACTTTGGGGTGATGTATGAATGTGTGCGGTTGTGATTGAGTGAGTTTGAGACTTGATATTGTTTTGGTTCATTTAATCATTCAGGGGTCCAGAGCAGTATGTTGCATTGGCCTGAAATGTGTTGGCTGGTGTGCAATCATGTAGAAAGAAAAAAACCAAATACAAATAGAAATGAATATGTATATTGTTTTATAAAAAAATGGATAAAAAACAAATGTATTTTGATAAAACTGTTTTGAATACGAAAACTATGATAAACAAAATATACTGTTGAAGTATTGAATTGCTTAGACATTGTGTACAGTAATGTTTAGCCCATACTAGATTTTTTCTATATAGTAAAAGAAATAGAGGTCGCGAGGGAGCTTGCTTTGTACATTTATTCACCTTGTGGTTGGAGCTTAAACCAGCCGGTCATTCTGACTCGGTTCCGACCGGCTCTCGAAGTCTTCCAGCCAGTCAGAACCGCACCTTAATCCCCTATGGACGCCATTCCCGCCATTCGGATTATGATGCCGGTTTCCCACAGCCTTTCCATGCCGGCCCTTCCGACATGGAAAGGGTGTCGAAAAGCAACTTTGGGGGTTCCCTAGCAGGGCTTCCCTGCCTCCGCGGTCTATGGTTGGTGGTCGAGGGAGTACCTAGGGCACCCTCCTGTAATTCCATGCACTTTGTGGCAGGCACCATGGGGTGCCTGTCACAGGGTGCAGGGTTTTACACACACACCCATTTGTCTATGGGAGCCTGTAGTACAGCCAGTTTACGGCCGTGACACAAGATCCCATAGAGAAAAGTGAGTATGTGACCGAACAGTGTCTGGTCGCATCATAATCAGGTGGTCAGAACCGGTCCCGAGACCAAGACGGTGTCGGTCGGAGGCAACTCCGACCAACATCATAATAAGCCCATTTATGTTATTGGTATATATGTGTATAAATATATATACACTGACGAAGGCTTACGCCGAAATGCGTTTGTTGTTTATTTTTTGTGCGCGAATAAATCCACAATTGGGATTAACTCCACGAGAGTGCTGGTCCTTTACTTTTTGAAGTGGGAGCAAGAGATTACAGCGGTTCTGCCGCCGCAGGACTGTGAGCACCCGTGAATGAGTGTGGACGCCATTGGCAGAGGTACGGAGCGACGATATATATATATATATATATATATACAAGATTATATATAAACAAGATTATGACAGGGGCCAAATCTATACATTTGCCAAGAAATTCGATACAATCAGAAGGCAGAAAATGACGAAATCAAGTAGACCTGTACAAGAAATCTACTCTGAACAAAGTACCATTCAGACTGTTAATTTATATATTGTAATGTACATCAGTGATGAACTTTAGGATTTTACAAGTGTCATTTCAAAAAATGGCTGCAATCGATACCTCAATATCAGTGAGCAAGATTGCTGTGCAGTCGAAACGCGTTTGATGGTGGCCGAAAATAAATTTTGAAAAACCGCACACGGCATTTGAGGAGTGAGTTGGATGTAACGGGACCCGCACTCGTGGGGTCCTTATCGATGACGCAACTTTCGTTTTGGAGATGCCAATTGTTGCACGAGGGAAAGTACGGAGGAATATATATATATATATATATATATATATATATATATATATATATATATATCAAAACAAACCCTGCTCCACATGGAAGAGAGCACGCACACAAAGAATGCTGTGTTTGAAGGCATTTTTATTCCAAAGGGCCTCCTCCGACCCAGCAACACAGAGAGACGCGTTTTGGCTGTCACAGCAGTCTTCCTCAATCTGGTAAGCACCATTTTACTTGCAACATTTATACTATATCATGGTCACATGAAATGCATTAAATAACGTTGGTGGTCACAATTAATCATCAAATGCATAGTGCATAGTGTAATACTTTAACTGCGAAATGCATTATCGGACCACTGCAATGTGCATGCAATAAGTACATTAATAATTATACCTAAGATGTATCTTTTACAATTAATTAGAACATCTACTAACATCTACAGACATTGTCACACATTAAGGAAAAAATAGCACAAACAACTTTCATGTGACATTTAAAATAACTGAAAAATGCTGCGTGAATGTGCTACATGAGGGAGAAGGAAATACGTCCCACTGATCCCTTAATTACATCCAGAGACCACTAGAGGTAATGACAGTGGAGCTCACTCGTGGTGAAAATAAAACACATTACCGATAGATGCCGCGATTGAAGTCAGTAATAGGCACAATCGGAGCCCAGAGTCAGAGAAGCATTTGATATGCTATCAAAATGAAACACAGCGTGTGTGTTTGAGAGCTCTAATATCGACCCGTGAGCAGCATGTGGAGACAAGCGGGACTACCAATCCCATAATGCCCCACCAAAATCAAATACACACTGCTGAACAGGCCCCAACAATCCGCAAGCATCAAAGACATTCATAAAGTCCAAATAGACAAATGAAATGTAGCCTGCACAATAAAGCGGGCAATCGAAAAGTTCAATGCCTTGCGAGATAGTTTGTAGTGCATATGTGGTTTCACCATTAGACTCCAATTACAAGCACCAAAATGGATTTCGTCTACACAAGAATCTGAATTACAGCATCCAAATTAAATAATAATATATATATGT